>OX451739.1:282740314-284024315 GCA_948472305.1 Vicia faba | reverse complement strand
TTCTTTGTTCAAAGTTTTGTTATTATTTCTTAGAGAATTTTAATCTTAGAATTTTGAGGATTGATCAGTAAAAACTTTTACCTATATTACAGTTGATTATGTTGTTGGCTGATTTTTCTTGAACCTTTAAAAAAGTTATTATATTTCTGCGAGCATATTTATTGATTTCAGTAAGATCAGAGAATTAATTGTCATAACACGAGTTTTCATTCATTCATGGAGGAAGTACAAGCATCATTCAGACAACAAGACAGCACACAAATACCCAAAAATCTTTATAACCTACTTTTGATAGACGCAAACTATGCACATACTAAAACTTAATAACTTCACAGTTTTCTTCCTTAAAAGCATCGTCAGGTCCATGATAATGAATTGTTTTAACAATCCTAACCTTAAAGAAGAGATCAGAGAGGACTTTTCCAAAAGGGACAAAGGAATGGTGATGATTTCTAGAGGCAGCAATCGAGTTCTTGAGAAAGATGAAGATGGTTTAGGACAGATTTATCCTAACATAATGCATGAGACAATAAATTAGAACTCTACCCTTCATGAGATAAAATATGCAGATTTATTCCTCTAGGCCAGAAATTTGTCACAAGAAGTTGAAACCAATGGCATCAGTAGGAAGGAGATTTTCAGGATTTTTTGGTTCATATATCTTAAAAGGACCATGAATGGATCTGAGACTTTCTTGGAGAGAATGAGTGTTTTGAATTGCTTCAACTGTAGTACCTGCTTGAGTACATCCTATTCCAGCGAAAATTGGTGTTGGAGTGATGGTGATATGTTTTCTGAGAATAGTTAAGGATATGGACACATCATCAACATAAGCATACAACCAAAACTCATGGATTAGATGAGGGTAGATGGGTCCATGCAACATAGAGATGTAGCGAGACCATCCTTTAAGGGTAAAGCTTTCAGTGAGACCAAACTCATTCGTGCTGAGTCAAGGACAAAGTTCACAGATGACTTCTAGTAGTTCTTCGAAACCTTGAAAAGTTCTTACGACCATTGGAAGAGGGATAATAGATTTTGTATGAAGGAGAGAGATAGAGAGACTTACAAAGAATTATCTAGGTGGGGATTTAAGTAGATGAGAAGGAAACATAACCGACTGACTAAAAGATATGAGCAGTCTGCAAAGGATATTTAAATAGTCATCCCAATAAAGGAGACTTAGAGACTGGGCATAAAGAGTGGGTTCCTAGACACGAAAACTAGGAATAAGAAAGGGGATAGCAAGCTAACATTCCTTATTTAAAAAGTTATCTTAATATGTCAGATTAAAGCAAACAAATAATAGTTACTTAGGATATAAAGAAGATATTAAAAGAAGACAAAAGAAATATTTGAACAACTAAGTGAAATTTTAACAATATATGATGTAAATTCAAAATTGGCTAAGAGAAGGTAAAAAAAATATTAATTCCTAAACATGCAACTCTTAAAAAAAATCATTGAAGATTAAAATAAGAGATAAGGAGGTTGAATTTTTAAAGAAATTTAAATGACAAACCTAGTGTCTTTGCTTGAGATTTATCTTTAGATAAATTATCAAGAGATACCTTTTGGATGAGATAGTTTCTTCCTAGGATTTTCATAAGAGTTTGAACAGAAGAAACTTTTGGTTAAGCATCTTGTGATTTCTTCACTTCTTGTTCTTTAGTAGTGGCTTTATTACTTTTCAAAATCCGAAGGTAGTATCCACATATTTTTGAGTTATTCTGATTTGTTCTACTCCTTGGTGAACATCGTTTTCTCCTTTTTACTCTTAATCCTTATGGCTTTTGAAGAGTATATATTGAGAAGTTTTGTTTTGATTATTTACAGCTTGCAGACGTTATCATTTGGATGACAGGTTCAGTTAATATGTTGAAGTGTTGATTATTGACTTTTGCTTATAATGGAGAGCTTTTGTTGATTGAGAAGATCAATTCCATTTCCATCAGGTAATTGAGCCTTCAGAATCCTGAGAAATTGTTTCAGGGATTCTGTCTTCATATCTTTGATTCTTGCCCAGAAATTTAAATCCTCTACAGAACGGTTTTTGAATCAGAAAAAATTTCTATCATTTGAGTAGCAGACATCTATAAAATTTTCTCTTACTAGATCTCTCTACACGGTTAAGTGTTTGATTCATAAATTACTAACAGAGTCGGGATCTGATACCTGTCATAACCCAAATTTGCCCGCCCTCAGTGCTACCATCAAGTTTATTTTGAAACTTTTATTTTTATAAAATTATTTTGATTTACATTAATATTTTGGGGTTTTTAAAATATTAATTTTTTATAATTTAAAAATATAATAATTTATTTCAAATTATTTATATTTTTTAAATAGAAAATAATTGATCTTCTTCATATGTTTTCAATTGACTTTTTATTCCAAATGAATAGCGCAGCACCGTTGGTAAGAGAGTAAGGCTTACAAGTGGAAGGTCTTGAGTTCAACTTCCGTTATACTATTTTTTGGTATTTATATTCTTTTGTGTGTTTTTTTTAATAAAAAGGATAAAAAAGTCATTTTTCAATTATTTTATTATTATTTTTGTTTTCTATTTTAAGGGTATTTTAAAATTATTTTTTATTTTTTTAAATTTTTTTATTTTATACACTTAATAGTCAAGATGTTAAAAATAATTGAAATCTTTCAAAACCAATTTTTATTAATCACAAAATCAATCACAATATTGAGAAAATTATAAAAGTGTCTAGGTTCATAATCTTGTCCTCCAAATTTCAATCAAGTCTCAATTTGTGTAAATCTTTCCAAAAATATCATGAAAAATGTGTTTTTTTATTTATTTAAATAATATTTTCGTTTTCCTATATTTTATATATTTTTAAAATATTTTTTTTTATTAAAATAATTATTTTATGCAAAAAATAGCCAAAAAGTCTAGTTATAAATAAAATCTTATTTAGTTTTAATATTTTTCAAATCTATCTTGTATCTAGTCACAAATAAGACCAGGTTCTTAGACTTGTTGACCAAGATAGAATTATAAACTTTTGGACTTTTTTAGTGTGGACCATTTCCTTTTTGGGGTGTCTTTAACCTAATTTCAAATCTATAAATAGACCACTCTTTCACACTATTTTTCATGCACAATTTCATAATCATCCATAATTCACTAGAGTTTTCCTAAAGTTATTGCTTTCACATCAAAGAAAAACAACAAAGAAACCCTGAACCCTCCATTAACAGTCACTTATTTTAGGGTTTTGAACAGAACACCTAAAATTTTTCTATTAACAATTTTTTAAAACCTTGTTGTTGTCTCTAACATCTATCTAAGGAGGATCTCGCCTCAAAGGAAAAAAGAGGAGAACGACGAAGGAAAGAAAGAATTTCTATCATTTGCTCACCGGCGGAATCCTCGCTCCCGTAGGTTGGTCTCGCTTAAAAATCTCCATCGTAAAATTTCTTGAATTGTTTATATTTTATTTCTATTGAGTGTTTTATTATTGAGATTCATTGCTTGTGTAAAATCTCCATGTTTTCTGTCTTGATGTTTATTCTTTTTCAATTTAATTAATAAAACAAAAATTTCAATATCTACTATAATTCGTAACATGTATATATAATTTGGGTCACGTAGAAACATGTTCACTTTGCAAATAAAACAACAACTTTCATACATGTTTTTTCTTTTAATTATTATTATTAGGTTAATTATTGCATTACCATTTTCTAATGATTTTGTTTCTTTTGTTTTTGTTTGTCCTTTTTTAATAAAAAATACAAAAATATGTTAGTTTTATTATTAGGTTAAGTGAAAAGTCGAGAATAACAAAAATATTCCTTATACATAATTATTGGGATTTTTCAATCAATTTAATAATTCAAATCATTGATCTTATACATAAATTCAAATAATTTCATAATTAAATTAATATTTTACAAAGATATTAAAACCTTCAGCCTATTGGGCTCAGTTCAATATCTGAACTTGGGCCCTATTCCTTATACACCCCTTTTTACTGCATGAACAAAAAAGCACACCTCATGCCTTTTGGACTTGAATTCAATATCTGAATTCAGGCCCTTGTTGTTAGCACCTCTTATTTTACTACCTCGACCTAATTAACACTCCCTTTGCGTTTTATTTTATAATTTTTATATTATATATTTCCTATTTTTATAACTTTAGTATTATATTAATTATTACTATTAATTATTATCGAATCAAATATCATTTTTTTAATTCATTCAAATATATTTTGCCTATTGCATTAAAATATCTTTTACCATGCATTTAAATAAGAATTTTTATAATTAGTATATAAAAAACATTTAACCAATGCCAAATTATTTTTCATAAATAAATTAATTTAACATTAATTTTCAAAAAGGGTTACGAAGCATATTTTGATTAACTTCCAAAATCTACGCTATTCACACACCCGGGCTAAGTACGAGGGGAATCAAAATGTCCGCGTAATCTATAAAAAATACCAATCCATACGAACTACGAATTGGGACTATGATTCCTCATAAGAGGATACGTAGGCATACGATCTAAAATCGTGGCGAGTCTTTCTAATTAAAACTTAAAATCCAGTTTACCCCAAACCTAAACCTAGAGTCTAATATCATTGTGAACAAGGTGGATGAAAGGTGCCTAACACCTTCCTTTCGTCTAATTGAGTCTGAAACCTAGAATCTATGTCCACAAATTAGGGTTTACTGTTAGATTCCCTTCCCTAGGATAAAGACTAATAGTGGAGACTCTTGATTAAAAAAACCAGTCGCGATAATACCAATTTAAGGTAGATAAAACATAAGAAAAAGGGTGGGGTAGGGGTTGAATTGTGTTCATAGAAGAAAAAGAGACAGCCTCAACCCACTTTGTGAAGTAATTAATGGCTACTAGGATGAAGCGATACCCATTGTAAGCGGTAGGTCTAATCTCTCCGATCATATCAATGCCCCACATTGCAAAGGTCCATGGAGCCGTCAAGACGTTCAAAGGAACCGGAGGTACATGCACCTTATCAGCATAGATCTGGCATTTGTGACACATTCGGGAATGCCGATAGGAGTCTGCTTCCATAGTGGACCAATAGTATCTTGCCCGTAGGATCTTTTTAGCCATGGTCTGTCCACTAGAATGGGTGCTGAAGGTACCTTCGTGTAGATCTGCCATAATCCTTTCTGCTTCATTTTTATCTACGCACCGAAGTAAAGTAGAGTCATGATTGCGCTTATAGATGATTCCATTACTGAGGAAGAACTTTGCGACGAACCTCCTCAGGAACTTCTTATCATTGACAGATGCCCCCACGGGATATTCTTGAGCCTCGAGTTACCTTTTCACTTCATGGAACCAAGGTTTATCTGATATCTCTACAGTTTCAATCTCATAGCAGTATGCTGGTTCATCCATCCTCTCAATAGTGATCTGAGGGACCTCATTGTCCCACTTGACCTTGAACATAGATGACACAGTAGCTAGCGCGTTCGATAACTGATTATCTTCTCGTGGGAAATGTTTAAAGGTGACCTCTTCAAATTGTGGAAGCAATGTTAGCACATGTTATTTGTAAGGGATAAGATTTGGGTGCTTCGTATCTCACTCACCTTTGATCTGGCTGATTAGCAAGGCTGAATCCCCGAAAACACTCAAGAACTTGATTCTCAGGTCAATAGCAGCTTTGAGACCCATGATGCATGCTTCATACTCCACCATATTGTTGGTACAGTTGAAGCATAATATGGCCGTGAAAGGAGTATGACAGCCCTCGGGAGATATGATTACAGCACCGATGCTGTTTTCGAGTGCGTTGGAGGCTCCATCAAAAACCATAGTCCATCGGGATCCTTCCTCAGGTCCTTCATCCGATCCAGGTTCTTCACAGTCAGTAACTAACATAATATTCTCATATGGGAACTCAAAATTCATGGACTGGTAGTCATTCACGGCTTGATGAGCCAAATGATCGGCTAGTACACTTCCCTTATTTGATTTCTGGGTTGTGTATTGGATATCATATTCGGTCAAGATCATTTTCCATCTTGCTATTCTTCCGGAGAGTGCAAGCTTCTCGAAGATGTACTTGATCGGATCCATCTTAGATATCATAAAATTAGTGTGGGTCAACATATACTATCTCATTCGGCGAGTAGCCCATGCTAAAGCACGACAAGTTTTCTCGAGCAGTGAGTATCTTGTTTCACAGTTGATAAACTTTTTGCTAAGGTAGTATATTGCATGCTCTTTTCGACCAGACTCGTCATACTTCCCCAGCATACACCCCATTGAGTTATCCAACACTGTTAAGTACATTATCAAAGGTCTTCCTTCAATCGTAGGCATCGAAATTGGAGGCTCTTGAAGGTATTCCTTGATTCTCTCGAAGGCGGTCTGACATTCGTCATTCCACTTTACCACCTGATCTTTCTTCAGGAGTTTGAAGATTGGCTCACTAGTAGAAGTTTAATGGGAAATGAACCTGGAAATGTAATTTAGGCGTCCTAAGAAACCTCTGACCTCCTTCTCAGTGCGAGGAGCCAGCATCTCTTATATATCCTTCACTTTTGTGGGGTCTACTTAAATACCCTTGTCACTGACAATGAAACCTAGGAGTTTACTAGACCTTACACCGAAGGTGCACTTGTTCGGATTTAACCTCAGCTTGTACGTCTTCAACCTATCAAACAACTTTTGTAGATGATTAAGGTGATTTTCCTCAGTTTGAGACCTGGCTATCATGTCATCAACATAAACCTCTATCTCACGGTGAATCATGTCATGAAACAGAGCTACCATGGATCGCTGATAGGTTGCCCCAACGTTCTTCAACCCGAACGGCATCACTTTGTAGCAGAAAGTGCTCCATTGTATGATGAAGGTTGTCTTTTCCATGTCTTCGGGTGCCATCTTTATCTGATTGTAGCTAGAGAAATCGTCCATGAAGGAAAAGATCTTATGCTGCATGGTGTTGTCAACCATAATGTCAATGTGGGGAAGCGGAAAGTCATCCTTGGGGCTTGCCCTGTTCAAATCTCGGTAATCCACACGCATTCGTACCTTGCCGTCCTTTTTAGGCACTGGGAACACGTTATCAACCCATTGGGGATACGAAGTGATAGCTAGGAACCCGGCGTTGAACTATTTCATAACCTCTTCTTTAATCTTCTCTGACATTTCAGGGTGTATACGATGGACCTTCTGCTTTACCGGAGGACAACCTTCTTTAGTTGGCAGACGATGAACCAAAATATTCGTGTCCAATCTTGGCATGTCTTTATACGACCAGGCAAAAATCTTGACATAATCATGCAACATCTGTATCAATCGTTGTTTAACATAGAGCTCCAAATTTTCACCTATCTTGACCTCTTTTATGTTCTCTTATGTGCCCAAATTCACTGTCTCAACCGGCTCTTCATGAGGCTGTATAGCCCTTTCCTTCTGTTGTAATAGTCTGGCAAGTTCTCCGGGTACCTCACAATCTTCCTCACCTTCGTCCTCGACTTGGTTGATTAGATTTTCAAAGTCATAACCGGCAATAGTAAAACTGTTATCAATGGGATCCATAGTGGATATGGATCTGCAGTTGATACGTGGGTATGTGTAAGAGTATAGCTGTATAGACAAAGTAAAAAGCAGAAAAGAAAAATAGAGAGCACAAAATTTGTATGCATAAACGTCCAATTCTTTATTAATGCCATATGAAATTAAACATGATAACCCTCACAAATAAACCATTGTGCCCCGGGTAAGACACAAGGCCGTAGAGTTTATACTGTTTATTTATTACATATCCAAAACTAAAAAAGAAAATTACTTCTGAACAAAAGCAATTGGTACAAAGTATTTTGCTGTCCAGTTACTGAGTACACCGTTGGTAGTAGGGAAGATCCAGTTGTCCATGTCATTGTCACCATCATTGTCTTCTAAAGCGTTGACCCCATGATTACTGATACAGAGGGGAGGTCCTCCAGCACGAGCACGGAGGACAACCCTTTGAGCCCCTGAAGGGAAACCTAAGCCAAACTTGTCAGACTTGTATGGTATGTCAGGGAGCTGACCCCGAATCGTAGACCCACCTCCTTCAATAACTGCTTTTGCATCCTTGAGAGAAGCCATCTTCAAGGGAGGTCTGGTGATCCTTGGAAGATTGGTGACAACTTCAGTTGCAACCATAGTCTGAGGTACCTCTTCGAAATTCTGAAACGGAGTCTCGATGAAATCGCCATCCATTTCTACGTATCTGAAGGAGTTTAGATGAATGACCATGTATTCTTCTTCACCGTGCACCGTGACAATTTTCCCTTTGACCTAGTATTTCATCATCTTATGTAGAGTGGATGTAACGGCTCCTGCTCCATGAATCCAAGGGAGACCCAATAAACAATAATAGGATGGTATGATATCCATCACGTAGAAGGTAGAGTCAAAAGTCTGAGAACTAATTTTGATGGGGATGTCCACCTCCCCGTGCACCATTCTCTTCGAACCATCGAAGGCCCTTACCACTATGTTGCTGGGATTTAAGGTCAAACCTTCACAGTCTAGTCTATCCAGAGTCTTCTTAGGCAGCACATTCAATGATAAACTAGTATCTACCAGGACGTGGGCCAAAGTAGTGCCCCTGCACTCGACAGAAACATGCAGCGCATCATTGTGTTTTCTCCCTCTAGGTTTCAGATCAGCATCAGAAAAACCCAAGTCATTGTCAGCCGTCAAACTAGCCACACAATCTTCAAATTGGTCAGCAGAGGTTTCCTGTGGCACATGGGCTATCTTAAGAAATTTCACTAGAGCCTTCGCATGAGCTTTGGAGCACAACAGTAAGGCTAGAATAGAAATCTTTGAAGGGGTCTGCCCTAGCTGCTCGACCACATTGTAGTCGCTCTTCTTGATAATCTTCAAAATTTCTTCCATTTCCTTCTCGGAAGCCTCTTGGATAGATACTGACTGCGCCTTCGTCTGGACAGGCTCAACCAGTATGTCTTTTCCCCGAGTCTCGGTCGACTCAGTGATAGGGGTGTCAGTAGGGGTAATCACAGGAATTGCAGTAGTAATATCAGCAGGAACGAAAGCAGGAATAATCACAGGACCAGTAACAGCTTTCGGAGGAGAAATGTCAGGGGATAACACTCTTCTACTTTTGGTTATTTTGCTGGTTCCCATAATGTTGCCATTATCGGGGTCAGCCTTCTTATAAACCTGGTCTTCATCAGCCAACCAATCTTGCTTGACACCGTGGTAGTAGACGTCACCCCCGTAGTTCCAGGGAACAATTTTGTATGAGGAGTATGGGGTTGGCCCTAGCATAGTGATTATCAGTGGAGTCACCTTCGGAACAGATGTAATCCTGACGGGTGTTTTGGTGGAGACCCTGGGAGGATTGGCGGAAATGGTTATTATTGAAACATCCTTGTAAGAAGTGGTTGGAACGGGAGTCTTTTCAAACAAAATATCTTTGTCATCCATCAGGCGCTGGATGCCTGCCTTCAATAAATGACAACCAGTCGATAGAGATAAACAGATGTGGCAACCTTCGCCATAACCCGGAAATAAACTGGCCTTCAACATGTTCCTCTTGATAGTCAGAAGAGGGGTAAAAAGTTCATCAACAGTAGTAACAAACACATCATCTTCAACAACGTTAACACCACGGTCGTGCTTGGGCATAGGAGCAGTGATAACATTTGGAATCTCAGGGGTGTCAAATTCAATTTCCTTCGCCTCGAGAAGGTCTTGTACCTTGTTTTTCAAAGCCCAGCAGTTGTTGGTATCATGGCCCGGACTTTCTGAATGGTAAGCACAACGAGCATTAGGGTTGTAGTGAGGAGAGGTAGTGTTGGGATTCTTCGGAGCTTCCCGCAAGGTTACCATATTAGATTTCAACAAATATGGAAAGACTTGAGACAGTGTCATATTTATCCGGGTAAGCTGTCTTACCCGCCTTTCCGTTCTAGGCTGATTGTTCCTTTGTTGAGTAGGTGCATGCTTAGAGATCATGACAGCCCCTACCGCTGGACGGCATTCAGTTATGTCCTGATTCCTTTGATGGTACACAACACTAACCTCTTTCTTCCCAACAAATGACTTCCTTACTGTACTGAAGGATGCATCCTTTTGAATCTTCCCACTCCTAATTCCAGCTTCCACTGTTTCTCCTGTTAGAATTAACTCAGTGAAACCGGTCGAAGAGCTTCCAATCAGGTGATTAAAAAATGGACCAGACAAGGTACCCAGAAACATATCCACTATCTCTCTATTAGACAGGGGAGGTTGGACTCTTCTTGCTAAGTCCCTCCACTTCTGAGCATAGACTTTAAAGCCTTCGCTCGAACCCATAGCCATACTTTGGACTTGTGTACGGGTGGGAGCAAGGTCTGCATTATACTGATACTACTTGTAGAAAGCAATAGCCAAGTCTTCCCAATTGCGAATGTTGGTCCCCTCCAGTTGGTAGAACCATTCTAGTTAAGTTCCAGACAAACTATCCTGAAAGAAGTAGACCCATAAGTCATTGTCAGTAGTGTAAGGCTGTATCTTCCTCACATAAGATTGGAGGTGCATCTTGGGACATGAAACCCCATGATATTTGGTGAACACCAACACCTTATACTTTTGCGGGATGACAACCCCAGAGACCAAACCCAGCTCTTCAAAATCCAGACCTGATACTTTCCTAACTTCCATTCCATTCAAACGATCCTCCAGTTGTTTGTATTTTTCATCAACAGGAGGATACTGCTCCTTATCATAGTCAGATTCATCATTAGATTCTTTTGGACTGGAGTCTTCCTCTCTTGTTTCCTCCTCTTGATTGTTTCCTCCCTTTGATGAAGTTATCAGTTCAGAGGCTCACTGCACTGGTCCTCTGATCCTTCTTCCCAGATTCAGAAACCCAGTTGGCTTCTTTGGATTCTTCTTCTCTTTAACAAGTAAGGCTTTCAGTTCTTCTTGCCCCATGGTCAGAGCCACGATCATCTGTTGAAACTGGGCATTCTGAGTCTGTAGATCCTTCACTGTTTGTTCTAGAGCCATTGCTGAAATAAACAATGAAGAGGATGAGAAACCTGCTTTGAAACCTGCTTATTCAATGATATGTATGATATATATATGCAATGTTTTCAAGGATTTCTAAGACTCAAATTTTCTTAAATAAAAATATAGCAAACATTAATTGCATCAAGAAGCTTTATTGGTCATAATGATGCCTTTTGGGCTTACAAAGGGAATAAAGCAAAAATAAAATTTCCCATGCATAAGAAAGACTTCAAGCTTCCCACGCGCGCATCCTCTTTGGTGCAACGTAGGCATTTATGCTCCTCTCCTCGTGAAGTAACTAGGTGAGCTCTAGGAATTTCTTCTCGTTGGTGTAGAATTGGGCTTCGAAAGTATCCCGTTCTTCTTTAAGTTGGATCCAGGATTTCCGTAGCTCCTTAAAATAAGTTGGCATATCAGGATGAAGAACAACATAAGGAGTGTCTCCTTCAGCAATTGGCTCTATAATCACATGTAAGATGGCGGGGTAAGGCATCATAAGACATTGAGAATGAGCTCGCACCCATTTGAGGTAAGGCTCAAGAGGGATGGAATTCTTGTGCCCTAGTGTCTTGCTATCAACCATATTTATCATGCCCCAAGCTCGAATGAACCTCTTGCGATAACCCTGAACATCATTCTCATAGTCAAACATGATTCCTTGGACAAGTGTGTCGTGAGGACCATCCCTTCTAGCTTCGAAATGTCACAATGTCAAACAAGGATTATAAATTATTCCTCCCCTAATGCCCAAGAGAGGGACATTAGGGAATTCCCCACAACGAACAATGATGGTGACACTCTCCAAGGACCGAGAACACTAGTGAATATCTGAATGTGTAAGGGACATCAGCCTATGAGACCATCTCATACCCTGATCATTTCTCAGAATAGACAGGGGTAGGTGCGAAATAAACCACCTATCCAATAGAGGAGTTCAATACAAGAGAGTCCCTCTTCTCTTCACAGTGCGAGTATGCAAAGAGTGTAGAATATCCCCAAGTAAAGTAGGCACCGGATTATGTGACAAAAAAATCTTAACCGCATTCGCATCTATGAGTTGGTCCATGTTAGGGAATAATACCATCCCATAGATGAGAAGGGCCAACACCTCCTCAAAAGCTTGTAAATCCAGGCTATCCCAAAAATAGTGGGCTCTCTCAAATAGAAACTTAGCTGGAAATCCTTGGATACTTCTTCTGGTTTCCCAATTTGCCACTATATCTAACCGTTGTAAAGATAGAGCTTGAGCAATCTCTTCAGGCTTTGGGTCTCTTTCTGTACTGTTGAATGGTAGCTGATTAAGGATAGGTACCCCCAATAACTGAGAAAACTCCTCCATAGTAGGAACTAACTGGTAATCCGGAAAAGTGAAGCAGTGGTGAAACGAGTCAAAGAACTGAAAGAGCACCTTTAAAATTTCTTCGTCAGGGTTTAAAGTGACCAAGTTGAGAAGTCGAACATGATTTCTAGTGAAGGGATAGCTTTCAGGAATCCTTGATGCTAACTCCTTGAGTCGAGGATGTACTTTCACAAGGTTGATTTGGATAGTGTTCTTGCGAGCAGATGTCATGTCCTACAAAAAAGACAAAGATAAGCCCTAGAAAATCCTTGAAATGGTTAGTATGATATGCCGTGTTATGATGTCATGATTATGCTAAGAAATTACATATATAGCAAGCAACAAGAAAATCACACCAAGACCTTAGGTTTAAGGCTGGCATGGGTTTTAAGGTACCTCTTGAAGTTGGATTGGTTCAACCTGTCCTATAAATAGTAACCAGGTTCTAAGAAATCTTAATATCACTGACCTTTCCCACAAGCTTCATTCGATAGGCGATTTACTCGCAACCAAACAAAACTCAGGAGTCAAGTCTCAATGAGTGTAGCATCAAGTATCTGCCGACTTTGGGAATACATCAAAGACGACCATCTCACTACGTCCTAATGGCCAAGTTGTTCATTTAAAGGTTCTAAGGTCAGTTGATGCTTCATGATACCACGCAGCAGCCCCATATTCTCCTTGATTAACTCAAGGGCTATCGATACCAACCAAAGTGTCGCATCAATGTAGCCATCGCTTCGACCATGTCGGTATATCTCGCACAGTTTCCACGATCTATTGCTACTTACCTAAAAGTTTTCCCCAGATCTAGGTGTAGGATCTATAGTAACCCCAAATAGAGCCCTAAAAAGTAAAGCAATCAAAGCACACAAAGCAGTTAAATAATGAACTAACTCTAAGGTAACCCCACTTTTTCTATTTTCCCCAGCAGAGTCGCCAGTTCTGTGATACGGTGGCAGAACCGACTGTTTAATACTGGTTTGCATTTTTTTGTTCGCAAATATGCGGTAAGCAAGAGTCGCCACCGTCTTTTCTTTTATCCAACAAAGGAAAGGGTGAAAAGAATAGAAAAAGACCTTTTCAAGATGTTTTCTGAGTAAGGGGGGTAGATTATGGAAAGGGAAGGTGTTAGCACCCTTTCCATCAGTGGTTTTCCACGGGATCTTAGAGGTTTACTCATTTTGAAATACCTTTGTGCTTTTTGTATTTTGAAAATGTTTGGAAAACGCCTTTAGTATGGCTAACTTTGTAATGTTTCTCGGGATAGTGGAGAAAATATACAAAGTGTTTTGAAATTTTTTTTGTAAAGTAGTTTTCTGTGTAAGTTCAAAATATTTGAGCAAACTTCTAACAACTATCTACTTTGTTACTCGAAAAGGGTCGTTCTTTTCCTATTTTCTTTTAGACAGTGCTATCCTACTATTAGTGAGTAGGTAGCCTTGTCGTTGGATGTTGAGGGAAAATCGAATGGACGTTACAATCACGGAGGAAATTTATGGAGATGCTTTAGCAATTATGTTTTAGGGACTAGATCATTTACCGAGAAGGAAATTGTAGGATCATCGAGGGACTATGATCTTTTGATTTTATGGGACTTTGCTAAAGAATTCCTACCCCATGACTGTTTTTTTAAAAGGCAACCAAAGTGGGCGTACTTTAGAGGTGCTTGTGTGCAAGTGTGTTCAATTCAGTTATTTTATCTTTAAATATTTAGGTGTTCTACCGTTTTTTTAGATCTTGTCATGCAATCCTAGTTAGCATACGTCTAAGCAGTTAATATATATACAGGAATTTAAAGTGCAGGAATTGTAAATCCTACGCTATTACAAGGCTTCGGGGAGGGGATTTACATTATACAGGGATAAAGGGGATAAAGCAGTAAATATCCTAATTTTTATCTATTACACCCAGTGAACAGATACAATAAATAGTAAAAATACGAAATTAAATAAACGCGCATGAAATAGAAAAGACGTCTAAAAAATCCTAAAGAAAAGAAATCTTTTTGTTGTTTTTGGTATAAAAGAAAATAAATCCTAAGTCTATTTAATTTTAATTTTAAGAAAAAGGATGTTAAAATAATTAATTTATTTATTTACAAAATTAATTTAGTTGGAAAAGCAACTAGCCTAATATTTTTGTGATTTTGATTTTAATGTAAAAATAAAAAGAAGTCAATGAAAACAAAAAAAAATGCAAAGGGCATCCTTCGATCCAAGGAGAAAAGGGGAGCTTCGATCCAGGGAGAGTTATGGTCTTTTCGATTCAGAGGAGAAACAACCTTTCAATCCAGAGATAGATGGAATTTCCTATCCAGGAGAGATGGGTGTCCTTCGACCCAGGGAGAGATGATTGTCTTTTGATCTAGGGGTGGATGCTATGAAGACAAAGAACATGTAAAGGTATGCTAGCAAAAACGAAAAAGAAGACCTGGGTGCTAAACCCAGGTCTTTCGATCCTGTGCGTTGTAGCCTTATTTATGCTGGATCGGTAACAAGTGTTAGAAACAAAAGGAAACAAATACAGGCCTGGGTACCACACCTAGGCCCTTCGATCATGAATGGAAATCGAATGACTATGATATGCCAAGAAAGTATAGAATTTGATTCCTTACATTTTCCTTACCAAAAGTGGTGTATGAATTTATGGTGATAGGTGTGGATACCCTTGTTAAGGATTGCTTCGATTTGGCTTCTGGATGTGGGCTTGCTTAGGGGCTGGTGTTGATTGGTGCAGTTTCAAGAGTGTATTTTCAATTTTGTGTGACCCTTTCTCTGGTTTTTCCTCCTCCTTCTCTTTTTTTTCTTGCAGGCATGCTGATTATATAGAGTAGGAGGGAGGGGACAAGAGAAGTAATGTTGGTAACGGCCATTTGAATTCCATGAATACCAAAATGTAACCTTGGCCAAAGTTAAGGGATCTTGTCTATTTTTTGAATTTGGCATAATATGTAACTGGCCTTTGAATGCTCCATTTCAAATGGGCTGATGACTTCCTTCGAATGGCTCTTTACATGTTCTTCGAATGGACCCTTTGAATGCTTCTTCGAATGGACCTTACATGTTCTTCGAACGAGCAATTGTTACTTCCTTCGAATGGCTCTGATTGCCAGCTTCAAAGTCCAATTCGAATTTATTCAGAACATTCCCTATTAGACAAACTTCGACCAGCCCTTAGCCTTGTGATGAGTCTAAGTTCTGATTCGAAGTATTCATAACTTCCTTCATCAGAGCATCTTAGATTAAGACAAACTCTGCACTGAAATGCCATTCGAAGTTCATTTCATTCTGACGTTCTGCTTGAGGGAAACTCTGAAGTTCCAGTCGAAGGACACTCTGAAGTTCCAATCGAAGGACCTTTTGGAATGCCAATCGAAGGGCCTTTATCCATGCCAATCGAAGGCCTTATTGAAATGCCAATAGAAGGATCTTGTTACAAGGACAATTGAAAGGTACTTGTTAAAATGCCAATCGAAAAGCCTTGTTAAAATGCCAATCGAAAGGCCTTGTTAACGGGTCAATCAAAGACCTTTGTCCATGCTAATCGAAGGGCACTATGTAGATGCCAATCAAAAGGCATTTTGGAGATGCCAATCGAAAGGCATTTCTGAGATGCTAATTGAAGGAAACTTAAGAACCTCACTCACAAATTTTCCTTTTCTTTAGGCAAGGGTTTGTGACAAACCATGTAGAGGAAGACCTTGGAAAACATGATAGGGCAAATTTTGGGGTACAACAAATTCGAATTCAGAGCCCTCGAAGGAAACAAATGTTCTGATGAGGGAAGTTTTGGGTACTTCGAATCAGAACTTAGAACCATCAAAGAGGACAAGGGATGATTGGAGAAGTTCTGATGAGGGAAGTTCTGGGCAATTCGAATCAGGACTTAGAGCCATCAAAGAGAGTAGAACAACACTTCGACCAAACAACAAGATAATGCTTCAATTGGACCAAGTTCAAAGCCATCGAAGAGAGAAAAATTGAGACTTAATCGAAGGAACCATGATCCTAACCTGTCCAGGTTCACCCAAAGTTCAAAATGGCATGTTTTCCTTGCAAATATGGCAAGAACTCAATGTTGATCGTGGATTCAATTCCTGAGTTAAAGGCCAAATTCTTGCCTTGTTTGTTCCTAACTACACAAGAGCTGATTCGAACAGGGTAATTTTCTTCAAATCAGGAAATTGAAGCAGAGGGTGGCTCAATCGAAGGAGCCATGACATTGAAGCTGGTGCAATTCGAATTAGAGTTCAGAGCATTTAAAGGAAACAATGCTCTGATGAGGAAAGCTCTGAGTAATTCGAATCAGGACTTAGAGCCTTCGAAGAGAACAAATTCGAAGGGAAAAGGATCTGCAGGGGCATGTCAGCTTTCGATTTCTATCATATGGGAGGTCCAAACAACTCATAACGGGCTAGAAATAACGCATGAAAATATATTGACACTGGATCAAATCAGATATAGAAAATTTTTATGAAGAAATCAAATCAAATCTCTTCATCATAATGGACCAAGATTTGATACACAAATGTTGACCTAAAATCCCTTGTCTATATAAACCTCATGATCTCATAGAAAAAGGACACACATATGCTTCCTCACAAAAAAAAACGCAGCCTGCCCCACGAAGTTCCAGAAAGTTGCACAAAATTTCCAAAGATTATCAAACTCAAAGCTGATTTTGCAAGCAGCCTCCGTCCAAAGTAACACCTAAATCGTGTTCCTGGGATTCACGTAGAAGCGTCCCTCATACAATCCCTCTGTTGTTAATTTTGTCTTTGATCTCAAACTTGTTAAACATGACCTAAATTCATGTCGAACATACCTACATATTATTGCTAATGTTCAAGTTTGTTTGAGTGTGTTACATGTGAGCAAAGATGCAGGATTGAGATCGTGCCATTGTTGGGGCACGATCTGAGCTCACCTTCGATTCTTACAACCTTAGTTTATCTTCGATGGGTAAATACCATAGGGGTCCACTGAGCGCGCGGATTTGATATTTAAGTCAATACTGTGTTTTTTTTCTAACGTAATATTGTTGTTTCGTTTGTACCAATGAACGGAAATCTTTCGATCAGGTTGGTGAGGAAGATGCGCTGCAACGAAAGGGACCTGGGTTCGATTCCCAGGTTATATATTTTATTTTTCTAAGCATGTTTCTTGCAGATCCAATACCCCAGGTCCAAGCGTGTACACCATGTGTCACCATATCATCACCATCAACGCATCACAACGTCAGATCTAATGTCCCAGATTTGAGCGCCCTCACTAGACCCTAAAGGAGCCAGCAACACTAAAGCACGTAGAGGTTTGGGCTTGTTTTGGTTAGGCCTAACAAATTTTCCGCCTACACCACCCCAGTTTGCTTCATAACACCAGGCCCCTTTTCTTTTTTTCTTTATGTTTGATTGATTTATTTAATAGTTTTATATTTATTTATTTTAAACCAATTTTTTTAATTATAAAATCAGTACAAAAATCACAAAAAAAATAGACTTAGATTTTTCTAATTAATTTAATTTTTGATAATTAATTTAATTATTTCACTTGTTTCCTTAACTAAAATCAATTAGAATTAGGTTTAATCACTTCAAATCTTTTTCTCAATAACAATACAAAAAACATTTTTTAAGTTAATTTGATTTTTAGGTTTTTTCAAACTGGTTCTCATTTTAATCTCCGCGCACTTATCATTTTTTGTTTTATTATTTTTCAATTTATTGTATTTGTATACAGTTTGTAATAGTTTAATTTAGGGTTTATTACTGCTTTAAATTTCCGCACTCCCCAGTTTTGGTTATGTATCCCCTTCCCCGAGGCCTTGTAATAGCTAGGTTTAATTTCTGTCTTTTAAATTCTTGCACTATTATTAACTGTTTAGATTAATAGGATTGCATGAAAAATATTGAAATTAAAACGATTAGATAATCCTAAATGCACAAGATAAATGAACTGAACCAATACACTTGCACATGCTCACCCCTAGGGTATTTCCCATTTTGGTTGCCTTCGAAACGGTCACCATTCTCGAAATGTGAGAATTTTTAGTGAGTGTCCTCGAGTTCAAGATATCACAAGTCCCTTGATGACCCTTTCGATTGTTGCCTCGGTTAAAAACGTGATCTTAGAACTTTAGGACAATTACTAAGAGTTCTTGCCCAGTTGCCTTAG
Source organism: Vicia faba (assembly GCA_948472305.1). Classification (NCBI taxonomy): domain Eukaryota; kingdom Viridiplantae; phylum Streptophyta; class Magnoliopsida; order Fabales; family Fabaceae; genus Vicia; species Vicia faba. Next base: position 284,005,777 of record OX451739.1, on the reverse strand, counting down.
TGACCGTAAATGTCCCTTCGATAGTCCCTCAACACCCAACAATAGGGATACCTACTCACTAATAGTAGGATAGAACTATCTAAAGTAAATGACGAAAAGAACACCTTTTTCGAGTAGGTAGATAGCTATTAAGTACTTGCTCAAAACAATCTTTTCACATCACACTTTCAAAACTGTTTTAAAAAACGCTTTATCAACACTCTTGAGGATTGATATTTTGGTTGATACCGGTACTACACTGTATCCCTTATGGTGTGATATTTTGGTTGGTACCAGTATCCCTTATGTCAAATTGAAGAGAATATGGGGCCGCCACGTGGTGTCGTGAAGCACTAACGAACCTTAGAACCTTAGTTGAATAAACTTGGCCATTAGAAAGTAGTGAGATAGCCGGTCTCGATGTAAGGCTGGGAATCGGTTGATACTCGATACTACACTCGTTGAGATTGGACTTTCGGGATGTTTCGACCTTAAGAAGAGATTGCTAAGCTGAAATAATACCGATAAAGAAAGATCAGGGATATTGAGACTCCTTAGAACCCAATTACTATTTCTAGGACAGTTTTGAAACCAACTAAACTTCAAAAGGGTATTTACCTAAAAAACCCATGCAAACCTAAACCTAAGGTCTTGTGTGCTTTGCTTGTGTGTGATTAATTTGCTTAAACATGACATCATGCATCATAAACATTCATTTTTCATTACATTAACCATTTCAAGGATTAGGGGAATTTATATTTGTTCTGTTTTGCAGATCATGGCTTCTACTCATAGAAATACCATCTGAATCAGCTTTGTGAGAATACCTCTTCAACTCAAAGAGCTCGCATCAAGGGTTCCTGAGACTTCTTCGTTCACCAAGAACTTTGGTCGACTTCTCAATCTGGTTACCTCAGGTTTTGATGAGAAGATGATGAGTGTGCTCTTTCAATTATTTGACCCTAAGCACCATTGCTTCACATTTCCAGACTATCAGTTGGTTCCCACCATGGAAGAGTTCTCTCAGATATTGGGTATACCTATTTTGGATCAGTTGCCTTTCACCAGTTTGGAAGAAGCTCCAAAGCCAGAGATCATTGCAGTAGCTTTGCACCTGAAACGGTCCGACATTATATCCAACTGGGAAACAAGAAGTGGAGTTAAGGGTTTTCTAGCCAAGTTCCTAATAAAGAAGGCTCAACTATTTTGGGATGATTTGGAATTCCAGGCTTTTGAGGAGGTCTTGGCCCTTCTAATCTATGGGTTAGTATTGTTCCCTAATCCAGACTTACTCATAGATGTGAATGTTATCAAGGTCTTCCTCTCTCGCAACCTTGTGCCCACTTTACTCGGAGACATCTTGCATACCTTCCATACTCGTACCACGAAGAAAAGAGGGATTCTCATGTGCTGTGTGCCATTGCTTTCGAGGTGGTTTATTTCTCACTTCCCTAAATCACTACTGAAGAATGAAGAAGGTTTAGGCTAGTCGCAAAGGATAATGTCACTTTCTCACGCGGATATTCTCTGGTATTCCTGATCTATGGGAGATATTTCTATTATTGACCGCTGCGGGGAATTCCCTAATGTCCCACTACTCAGCATTAGGGGAGGCATAACTTATAATCCTTCTCTAGCTCTGCGACAATTTGGTTACACTCGAAGGGATGGTCCTCACGAGATGCTTATCCAGGGCATTGTGTTTAACTATGAGGATGATATTCAAGGGTATCGTCAGAAGTTCATACGAGCTTGGGGCATGGTAAACAAATTTGATACCAAGACTTTGGGGCCGAAGACTTCCATCCCTATGGAATCTTATCTCCAATGGGTACGAGCTCGTGCTCAGAACCTTGTGATGCCACATATAGCCATCTTACTAGTGATTGTGGAGCCCATTATTGAAGGGGATGTTCCCTATACAGTTCTTCATCCTGATATGCCCACTAATCATGAAGAACTGCAGAGATCCTGGATTCAGCTGAAGAAAGAGCGGGATACCTATAGAGATCATTTCTATGCCCATGAGAGGAAAGTTTTAGAGCTCACAAAGCAACTTCACGAAGAAAGAAGTCTTAATGTCTATCTCGGCACGAAGAGGAAGCATCCATGGGAAACCTGATTTCTTAGTTTTTAGAATTTTCAATTGTACGCCCAAAAGGCAATTGTATTTTGAATTCTACTAATAAAATCTTATTTCATTTTGGTTCACAAATTTAAATTTCCCTAAATCCTTGAAAACATTGCATACATATATCATACATATCATTGCATAAACAGGTTTCAAAGCAGGTTTCTCATCTTCTTCATTGTTTATTTCAGCAGTAAAGAAATGGATCTCGAACAAACAGTGAAGGATCTACAAACTCAAAATGCTCAGTTTCAACAAATGATCATGGCTCTAGCCAAGGGGCAAGAAGAGCTGAAATCCCTGATTGTCAAAGAAAATACCAAGAAGCCGAAGAAGCCAGCTAGTGTGGTGAATTTGGGAAGGAGGTTCAGAGGACCGTTAAGGAAGGTTGTAGAACTAGCATCTTCATCAAAATAAGGAGACAATCAAGAAGGGGAAACAAGAGAGGAAGACCCCAGTCTAAGGGAATATAATAATGAGACTGACTATAATGAGGAGCAGTATCCTTCAGCCGATGAAAAATACAAACAACTGGAGGATCGTCTGAATACAATGGAAATCCATAAGGTACCTGGGCTGGATTTTAAAGAGTTGGGTTTGGTTTCTGGGGTTGTCATCCTGCAGAAGTTCAAGGTTCCAGTGTTCGCTAAATATGATGGGGTCTTATGTCCCAAGATGCATCTCCGATCTTATGTGAGGAAGATTCATCCTCACACTGCTGACAAGGACTTACGGGTCCACTTCTTTTAAGACAGACTATCCAGAACTCAACTAGAGTGGTTCTATCAGCTGGAGGGAACCAATATTCATAACTGGGAAGACCTGGTTGCTGCTTTCTACAAGCAATATCAGTATAATGCATACCTTGCTCCCACCCATACGCAACTCCAAAGTATGTCTATAGTTTCTAGCGAGGGTTTTAAAGATTATGCTCAGAAGTGGAGGGACCTAGCAGGAAGAGTCCAACCCCCTCAGTTTGATAGGGAGTTGGTGGACATGTTTTTGGGTACTTTATCTGGTCCATTTTTCAACCATCTGATTGAAAGTTCCTCAACTAGCTTTACTGAGTTTATTTTGATTAGAGAAAGAGTGGAAGCTTGTATTAAAAGTGGCAAGATTCAAAAAGACGCCTCCTCAAGTGCGGGAAAGAGACCTTTCATGGGAAAGAAAGAGGTCAGTGTTGTTTATAATCAAAGAAATCAGGGCAGAACCGAGCGCCGTCCAGCGGTAGGGGCTGTTACGATATCCAAGTTTGCAGCTACTCAAAAACGAAACAATTAGCCTAGAGCAGAAAGACCTGTAAGACAATTCACCCGGATAAATATGACTTTGTCTCAAGTTTTGCCTCACCTACTAAAATCCAATCTGGTTACCCTGAGGGAAGCTCCCAAGAATCCCAACACCGCATCTCCTCGCTACAACCCAAATGCTCGATGTGCTTACCATTCAGAGAGTCTAGGAAATGATACAAATGACTGTTGGGATTTGAAGAACAAGGTGCAAGACCTTATTGAGGCGAAGGAGATTGAATTTGATGCTCCTGAGATTCCCAATGTTATAATTGCTCCCATGCCCAAGCACGACCGTGGTGTTAATGCTGTTGACGATGATACATTTGTTGCTTCTGTTGAGGAACTTGTTACTCCTCTCATGATTGTTAAGTGGAATTTGCTGCAAGTCAGTCTATTTCCGGGCTGTGGTGAAGATTTCCACTTATGTTTATCTCTACCGACTGGTTTCTATTTGTTGAAAGCAGGTGTTCAACGCCTGATGGATGATAAATAGATTCTATTTAAGAAGACTCCCGTCACAACTGTTTCCTATAAAGATGTTTCGATTATAACCATTTCCCCCAATCCTCCCAAGGTCTCCACCAAAAGACCCATCAGCGTTACACCTGCTCCGAAGTTGGCTCCCCTGATCATCACTATGCTAGGGCCAATCCCATACTCCTAGGACAAAGCTGTTCATTAGAATTATGGGGCTGACGTCTATTACCATGGCGACAAGTGATCGCACTAAATCGCACTATGTTTCTGACTCAACTATCACATGTTTTCCTTAGTTTTTATTATCATTTTCTCGTATTATGTTCCTTTTTCCTTTGTTTTCAGGATTCTTGTCATTTCAGAGCCTTCTGTGAAGAAACGAGCCAAAACGCCAAGAAATTAGGGTTTTTCAAGATATTCTGCACTTATGGCGTTCAGCACCGCGCCGGCTACAGGGAACGCGATGACGTGGCCCACTTTCACCCAGAGACCAACTGCCACGTTCCCACGATCTGGCAGTTCCAGCCACCGCGCCCGCGGCCACTGCCACCGCGCCCGCGGCCTTCACAAAAGTTTCCCGCTCAGAAGAAGTTGAGGGGCATGCTGGTCTTTACGCATCTCAAGGATCCTCTATAAATAGTTTTCGATTTTCATTTTTTAGTTTCATCCAAGCTTAGTACAATCTTAAGCCATATACTATCAGTTTCTGTAAAGTAATAATCTCTTCACATCGGGGAGTTATTGCGGTGTAGATTGAGTTGTAATCGAGTCTTGGAGCACTTTGGTTGAAGTTCATCATACCAGCCTTACCATTCCGCATATTTATATCAGATTCAAGTCTCCGACTGGAGCAAGGTTCTATTTTATTGCATTTCTTTACTTATAATTGCTCTTACCATAGTCTACACGTTTTATAGACTCTAAATGCTCTTACCATAGTCTACACGTTTTATAGACTCTAAATGCTCTTACCATAGTCTACACGTTTTATAGACTCTAAATGCTCTTACCATAGTCTACACGTTTTATAGACTCTAAATGCTCTTACCATAGTCTACACGTTTTATAGACTCGCACTCTTTTACTTACTCGCTCTTATCATAGTCTACACGTTTTATAGACTCGCACTTATTATGTCTGGCTAAACTATAAAGGTTTGGATGTAATGATTGTCATCATGGTCGTGTTCCAATTATCATGCTAGTGAAAATACTCTGGGGATGTTTTGCTTTTAACTTAAGTCAATTATGTTTAAATGTTTATTGGGTAAGATCGAAAGCCGTCCAAACTAATGATACGACTTGATTATTATTTAACCAAACGAAAAGAGCGAAAGCCGTTGATTGGTTAAATAGGAATCATTGACCTTTTTAGAAAACGATTTTGAAACTATTTTCGGACGCGTTTGTAGGTTTGAAATCTGACTCTTGGTCAAAAGCCAAAAGTCTCTTTAAGTTAATCTTTCCAAGTAAAATTACTTTTCTGTTAAGTCAAAACTATCAATTTCTTAAAAATAGGTTTACCTCTTTAACGCGGAAGGCACCCTTTATATGTGACAATAAAGGAATTTAATTTAAAGAGTAAATTCGGTTCTTAGTAGTCAAAAGCTACAAGTTCCCGTTAAATTGATTCTTTGCTATCAATAGAAAATACTGCCCCATAAGTAGTTTCATCTACGCATGACCGGACCAATATCTGATTACATGATTTACATTCCAACCTGTCTTTTAAACTGTTATTTACCTCGCTCATTTACTTTGTTGCACTGCACTCACATCAATATTCTTGTTCACCTTAGATAAGCACCTTAACAATAGAGTTGATAGATTGACAATTGGTCTCTGTGGTTCGATAATCTTATATATTACTTCGATAGGCTGTGCACTTGCAGTACTATATTTAGGCTATACGTTACAGATTTCCCATCAAGTTTTTGGCGCCGTTGCCGGGGACAAACTTCGTCAAATTTCGTACCCTATTGTTATCCCGTTTAGACTAAGGCTATTCTAGCCGGTAGATGCGTAGAAATCGTAGCACCGGTAACCTAATAGATCCTTTAGTAGAACCTGAATGTTACGCTCGTGCCCGTCTTTTTATACGCAAGATAAGAAGAGCTATGGCAGAAAATCGTAACCAAAGACCACTCAAGGAATTCGCCCAACCATCTAACGAGGAACCTAGTTATAGTATAGTAAACCCTACTGTAACTACCAACAACTTTGAACTAAAGCCCTCATTATTACAATTAGTACAACAAAACCAATTCGTTGGTCTCGCTACCGAGAACCCGAATCAACATTTAAAGGTATTTATCCAGTTAGCTGACACCCTTAAGGCAAATGGAGCCACACCCGAAGCCACCCGTTTAAGACTGTTTCCTTTTTCCCTTAGAGGTAAAGCTCACGACTGGTTAGACGCCCTTCCAGCTAACTCAATAACAACTTGGGAAGACCTTAGGAGAGCTTTTCTTGCGAGATATTTTCCACCAAGCAAGACCGCTGTTCTTAGGAACCTGATCACTTGTTTCAACCAAAACCAAGGCGAATCACTTTTTGATGCCTGGGAGAGATATAAAGAACTTTTAAGAGCTTGTCCGCACCATGGCCTGGAGCAATGGTTAATCATACATACCTTCTATAATGGACTCCATTACAACACAAAGATGTCCATAGACGCTGCCGCTGGCGGAGCACTGATGAACAAACCTTACCCTGACGCTTGTGCCCTAATAGAGGACATGGCCCAAAACCACGCCCAGTGGGGATTAGAACGAGCGACAGTAGAGAAAAAGGAGAGCCATGGAGGAAAGCATGAGGTAAGTTGCATGGACATGATTAATGCCAAGATGGACGCCCTAGCTTTGAGAGTCGAGAACATGTCTCAAAACCCAACCACAGTAGCAGCAATCCAATCGGAATGCGAACTCTGTGGAACTCAAGGACATCAAACCGTTGACTGTAACCTTTTGAACGAATCTAGCTCAGACCAAGTTAACTATACCCAAGGGAACCCTTTCTCGAATACCTTCAATCCTGGATGGAGGAACCACCCGAATTTCTCGTACAAAAACAATAACCCTATCCAAAATCCCAGACCTTCGAGACCTCAAGGATTCCAAATGCAAAAACAAAACCAACCTATGCAAATAGTGCCCCCAAGACCAAACCTTAAAGAAACCATAGACACCTTTATTCAGACTCAAACTCAGCAAAATAAGGAGTTTATGAACCAACACATTCACACGAACGAACTAGTTACTCAACTGGCAACCAAGTTTGACCAGATGATAACCCACACCAAAATGCTTGAGACTCAGATTTCCCAAGTAGCACAAAACACCTCTGTACAAGTTGCACCTGGAGGACAATTTCCTGGACAAACTCAACCAAATCCAAAAGGCCAAGCAAATTCTATCACCTTAAGAAGTGGAACTGCTTATGAAGGGCCTAGAAATCCTAACTTAAGCACATCAGAAAAACCTATGGAAGATGCTACACCTAAAGACTAGGTAGAGGAACTAGAGAAACCAGAAAAGCAATCAAAACCAGAAGTAGGGAATAACACTCAACAACCTTATAAACCACCTATTCCGTTCCCACAGAGGCTGAAAAACACCAAAGTAGAAAACCAGTACCAAAAGTTTATTAAGGTAATAGAGAAACTCCATGTAGAGATTCCTTTTACTGAAGCTATAACCCAGATACCATCATATGCTAAGTTCTTGAAAGATATTTTGACCAATAAACGGCGACTCGATGATCCCAAGCCTTTAGAATGTCATTCTATATCCAAAAATAAACTCGCCAAGAAAGATAAAGACCCTGGAAGTTTTTCTATCCCTTGCATCCTAGGTAACCATATGATAGACAAAGCATTTTTAGACTTAGGAGCAAGCGTAAGTCTGATGCCTCTGGCCGTCTGTAAGAGGTTAAAATTAGGAGAACTTCAACCTACTAAGATGTCCTTACAACTAGCTGATAGATCTGTCAAATATCCCATGGGTATTTTAGAAGACATACCTGTCAAGATTGGTCAGTTGTACATTCCGACCGACTTCGTCGTAATGGATATTAAAGAAGATGAAGACATCCCAATCCTCTTAGGAAGACCATTCCTATCGACTGCCGGAGCTATAATAGATGTTAAGAAAGGGAAACTGACTTTCGAGGTAGGAGATGAAAATATTGAGTTCATTTTATCAAAGTTTCTAATGGCACCAGTGATAGGAGATGCGTGTTATGCCATCGACGTCATTGACGAATGTGTAAATGAGCTCGAACAAAACGAATCTTTAATCAAATTACCATCAACCCCTATTTTAGAGGATGACGGATTTAAGAGTATCGAACCGTACATTGACGAAAACCTTTTCGAATGCTTAGCTCGTACCCCTGACCTTATGCCGCGTACTGAGAAACCCACTATAGAACTTAAGGAACTACCCAAGAATCTAAGATATGAGTTTTTGGATGAAGAGATGAATAGACCTGTTATAATTAGCGCCGCTCTAAACCAAATAGAAACAAATCAACTCTTAGATACCTTGCAAAAATATCCCTCAGCTTTAGGGTATAAAGTTTCAGATTTAAAAGGTATAAGCCCATCCGTATGCATGCATCGGATTATGCTAGAAGAAGATTCAAAACCCTCAAGAGAACATCAAAGAAGAATAAACCCTATCATGAGTGATGTAGTCAAGAAAGAAGTTCTTAAGTTATTAGAAGCTGGTATCATATACCAAATTTCGGATAGTGAATGGGTAAGCCCAGTCCATGTGGTACCCAAGAAAGGAGGTATCACTGTTATGGAAAATGAGAAAGGTGAGCATGTGGCAAAACGAACAGAAGGAGGATGGCGTATGTGTATAGATTACAGAAAGTTGAATAAGGCAACGAGAAAAGACCATTTCCCTCTCCCATTTATAGATCAGATGCTTGAACGTCTAGCAAGACACTCATATTTCTGCTATCTTGATGGGTATTCGGGGTTTTTCCAAATCCCTATTCACCCAGAGGACCAAGAAAAAACCACATTTACTTGCCCTTATGGAACATTCGCTTATAGACGAATGCCCTTTGGACTCTGTAATGCACCTGCCACTTTCCAACGTTGTATGATGTCAATATTCGCAGACTACCTAGATGGAATTATGGAAGTATTTATGGACGATTTTTCAGTGTGTGGGTTTGATTTCATGGGACCTTTTCCTTCCTCAATGGGTAACAAGTATATCCTAGTAGCTGTCGATTATGTCTCAAAGTGGATAGAAGCTGTTGCATCACCCACAAACGATACCAAGGTAGTTATCAAACTGTTTAAGAATATTATTTTTCCTAGGTTTGGAACCCCGAGGTTAGTCATAAGTGATGGAGGATCGCATTTTATATCTAAGATATTTGACAAGCTTCTAAGCAAATACGGAGTAAAACATAGAGTAGCAACACCATATCACCCGCAAACCAGTGGCCAAGTAGAAGTATCGAATAGGGAGATTAAGTAGATCCTAGAGAAAACCGTATCATTATCCAGAAAAGACTGGTCTGGAAAACTTAAAGACGCCTTATGGGCTTATAGAACGGCTTATAAAACCCCTATTGGAACAACTCCTTATCAATTGGTTTATGGAAAGTCCTGTCATTTACCCTTCGAACTAGAACATAAAGCCTATTGGGCCATTAAATCCTTGAATCTAGATTACCTAAAAGCCGGAGAAAAACGTATCCTGGACATTCACAAGCTGGAAGAGCTTCGCTTGAATGCCTATGAGAATGCCATCATATATAAGGAAAGAACCAAGATGTGGCATGATAAAAAAATCATCAAGAAAGATTTCAACATTGGTGACCCTGTTCTCCTATTTAACTCAAGGTTACGACTTTTTCCTGGTAAGCTTCATTCAAGATGGACAGGTCCATTTGAAGTGTCAAAAGTTCTAAAGTCTGGAGCAGTAGAAATCAAAAACAATTCATGCGCTCCATTTGTGGTAAATGGACAAAGACTGAAGCTATACAAAGGAGGCGATTTGCCTGTTGACTACTCTAGTCATATTCTTATAGACCCACCAATACCCACATAAAGTAAGATCTAATCGTCAAGCTAAAGACGTTAAACAAGCGCTGCATGGGAGGCAACCCATGGTTTATTCTTAATTTTATTTTATTTTATTAATTTATATATGTTTTATCTGGACTAATTTCTTGTGTTTATATTTTCAGGATGCATTACCCCGATGGTATGGTTGTGATTTTCAGGGATGAAGCACAAAAAGCCCGATTTTCTACCTTATCTGCTAGACCTATGGTACCCACTAGGTACCCCGATCAGAGCTGCATGGAGGCACTCGGGATTGAGCCAAGTATTAGGTATCTGTGCAACCAACTTGGCTGGGATTATTATGCTGATGATGTCCACAAAACCTACAGGAACCTTACTCTGGAGTTTCTTAGCTCTGTGGATTATAACCCATGGGTGGGTGAAGGAGATGAGCGAGGATGCCTAAGTTTCAGATTGTTTGGTACCGAGTATACCCTGACCATCAAAGAATTTGGGGAATTGCTTGGTTTCCAAACTGGACCGACCGCTATCACTGAGTTACCATTGAGTTACTATATGGACAGAGATATTGATAAATTTTGGCAGGACATTACTGATGGAGCCAGCCTTGACCCCTCTACCCAGCTGTCCAGGAAGATCCATAACCCGGCTTTCCGATACTTAGAGATGATTCTGTGCCACACTTTCTTTGGGAGGAGTTACTGTGACCACTTAGTCACCGCTGAGGAGATCCTTTTCCTATACTGTGCCAGTCAGTCCAGACCTATAGCTAGTGGAGGTTTTCTGATAGAGAGCCTCGAGCAGACTGCTCGATCCGCTGTAGGACTCATTCATTCCGGAGGGAATGTGACACAGATAGCTTCTGCTTTGGGTTTGGACAGTATGATAGCACAGCTGACCCCATACTGTGGATATACTTTCCTGGATTTAGACTTTTGCATGGATCGTGGGCTCATGAGGAGGGCCTCTTTCCACCCATATCAGTACAGATTGCTCATCGATGACCAGACAGTTTACACCTTCACACTGCCAGACCCTCAGATGACTTGTGTTTCCAACCCTGCTAATTGGAACTATTCTGTAGAAGGTTGGGGTGAGATATCAGAGTATGCCCCAGAATATACTCCTGCTTTCGAAGATCCCACTCCAGAATACACTCCTGCTTCCGAAGATCCCACTCCAGAATACACTCCTGCTTCCGAAGATCCTACTCCTGAATACACTCCTGCTCCCGAGGACTCTACTCCAGATCACACATCCCGACCCGAGGTTACACGCACTACTGTTCTTACTAATAACCTCAGCTTGCAGGAACCTGATATTCGCACTCTGTTGACTGCTATGCGCACTGAGATAGCCACTCTCCGCAATGAGGTGGCTGACCTTCATTTACAGTTGGAACTGAATGATGTTACCTTTGCTGGTGAGTTAGATGAATTAGCTCACGAGGTGGCAGAGATTCGACGCCAGCTGACTGAGCTGCGTGGCCCAGACACTCCTGCAGAGCATCCTCCCGGTTGGCGATAGATCTGTGTTATTCACAAGATCTCTAGTTCTAGTATTATTAGTATTATGTTGATTTCCTTTTCAGACTCATTTTTATTTGCATTATTTGTTTCCTGCATTATTAATAACTATTTTGGTGACCCGATGTCCGTACCTATATATATATATATATGCATATGTGTTTTTTTCTCTATATATACCTTTCATTTACTAATGTTTTTGTTTTTCTGGTCACCATAATGAAAATTTTGATATAAAAATAAATAAATATACATGTATATATGTATTCACATACATATATGCACGTTCGTAAGAAAACTAGGTACACCTCCAAAAATTGAAGCTAATGGCAAGGAAGGAAAAGCCCAATGGAAAGGAAGCAAGACCGGCCCAACTTGGCTCGCTCTGACCGCGCCCGCGGTGATCCCTGCCGCGTCCGCGGTGACGTAACGGTCACCTAACGGCTAGTGGCTCGGTTTTCCCCCCATTTTGCCTCTTTTTCCACTTCCAATCCCATTTTCTTCCATTCTTAACCCCCCATAACTTCCTTTATTATCCATACCTACCCCATTACATTTATTCCCATCATAAATATTCATCAACCACCATTTTTCTTCACTACCTATAAATACCCCCACTATTTCATTTTCTTCCTCACACCTTCACTACTTCTACATCCCATTCTTTCTCTTTATATTCATCCACAAGAAAATCCTATGGAGTATCACGGCTACATTTTGCGAGATGGCCAACCCGGAGAAAGACAACAAAAGCGGCTTGAGAAATTGCTGACAACACCAATACACTCAACCAGGTATATCGATGAAAACTGTCTATATTCATTAGGTATATACCATAGTGTATTTTTCCTTCTCGACAAACTAGGCATGCATGATATTTTTGCTACTCAAGCACCAACCTACCCTAGGCTGACGTTCGAATTTTTGAGTTCTTTAATTTATAACGTCTCTCCTAACACTGCTAGCGCCGTAGGTGGAGTAAAATTTAGAATGTTTAATGTTGAATATGACTACTCCACTGACGGTCTAGCTGCCATGTTAGGATGGCCTTATGGGGATGGTGCCGTTTGTGAAGCACCTTTAGACACGGATTGGGCATTTGAAGCATTTTGGGCCAGGATTACTAAACAAAATGCAACATCTTTTGATGGCCTACTTGCTTCTCATATCCACAATCCTGCCCTTCGTGTTTTTAGATTTCTTTTAGCATCCACCATCTTTGCTCGGGAAAACCCAAACAAGGTGAATGCTAAAGAATTAATTATCATGCAGAGCTGCCTCACAGACACCAAAGTTAATCCAGTCCCATTTATGATTGCCCACATGCACCATGTTTTAAGAAAAGGTGGGCCGATTTCCTTTGGTGGACTGATTACTACTATTGCCCGTGCCATAGGATTGGATACAGAACTTGCCACCCTTGAGCCACTTCCTCCTCGTATTGCAAATCTTAAATTTTTAAGGGATATGCGTTTATGCAAGACGAGGAGGGAAGGTGGTTACTTCCTCATGGTTGGAGGTGCCGCTGTTCCCAGTGTTGTTATTCCTTGCACCCGTCGTACTGATATCAGATTTGAGCGTAACTGGACCTACGATCTCAACGCTCCTGCTTTTATTGGTCCGTTGCCCCCAAATCTACCTTTAAATGAGGGTAACAACACTGATGATGAGTACGATTTCCGTACGGAAGAACCACCCCACTTTTCACCACCACACACGACACCATCTACGTCTAACCCACATGCAGGTACAGCTCCTAGTTTCCATGTCACTGAGGACATGTGGCGTGAGCATATGGCCCGAGAGGCCCAGAGGGACACCCGCCTTGCTACTTTGCAGCAACAGGCGACCGATAACATGGCCTTCATGCAAGCATCCCAACAGCAAAATGCTAGCTCTCTGCGCACTATTATGGAAAGTCAGCTGGTTTTCCAGAGAGAACAACACCTTAACCAGACCACATACGCTCGTCACTTCCAATTGATGGAGGCAACCCAAGGCACCCTCATTGGTAGGACCCAAGAGCTACAAGCGGCAAATGCCGCCTTGACAGAGAGAATGGAGCAGCTAGTTTTGGACCGAGAGAGCCGCCGTCGCAGCCGTAGCCGCCGTTCCGGTCGTACCAACCAGGACGGTGAAGGTCCTAGTGGCCCCCACTAGCGTTTTCAGGTACCTCCTCCTACCTTATTTTGGAACATTGAGGACAATGTCCGATTTAAGTGTGGGAGGAGCATTTATCGCTTTTATTTCCCGTTTTTCCTGCTTTTATTTCCCTTCCGCATTTTTCTTTTTAGGTATGTTATATTCGTAGTTAATAAAATGCATGTGATAGGCGAGTCTTTCTGCGTAGTGTACCCTTTCATTTCCCCCACTTTTTAGCCTTACAAAATTTTTACAAAATCTTTTTCAAAGAATTGTGGTTGTTTTTAAGGATTTGGGCTATGAGACAGGTCCTAGATAGGGTCTATTTCTTGGGCACTCACTTTTTGAAAAATTCGTTATCGTTTTAACACCGTAAGCCTTTTTGAACATTTAGATTAGATCCTTTCTTCCCAATATGCTATGATTTTGAATAAAACTGTACAAATAGGTCTTCAAGTAGTTTATCTAAGCAGTCAGCTCCGGCCTAAGCATGCTCTAAGTGTAGGATCGATGAATATAAGTGGATGATCTCTATTTTGCCTTAAAAGTTTATAAAATAAAGTATGAATACGACTACGAGTTGGGTGATCCTCACAAAGATTACTCAACTCAAGAAAGTTGTAAGCACTAATAAAAACAAAGAAAAAAAATATATATAAGGCATATCCGTTGTAGTTGGTCCAGAGGTATCTGGTGTTGGACTTGGTAGGGCGGACTACGGTCCGATCCCCCGCAACTGCAAATGGGTAAAATAAAAAGGGGTTAAACCAACTCTTGTACCAGAATCCCATCACTTGAGATCAGAGTCACTAACCGGTCACTACACCATGAGTATGTACGGATAACGGGCTTAATGTGATTGCGCCTGAATGAAAAAGGACCTCGTACAAAAAGAAGTCTTAGCATAGTAAGGATATTAGGATCGATCTGTATACTTATGAGGTTTATGTCCACATTTCTGCGAGTAGTGTAATTACGATACCCTTGGTTCAGATACTTAGTGCCTGACAACACACCCTTACTCGAACTTAGAAGCCCTCTTTTCCCAAAACCTGTATACACCATAATTTTCTTTCATCTACTTCTAAGAGTTGTTGCTTGAGGACAAGCAAAGGTCTAAGCGTGGGAGGATTTGATCGCACTAAATCGCACTATGTTTCTGACTCAACTATCACATGTTTTCCTTAGTTTTTATTATCATTTTCTCGTATTATGTTCCTTTTTCCTTTGTTTTCAGGATTCTTGTCATTTCAGAGCCTTCTGTGAAGAAACGAGCCAAAACGCCAAGAAATTAGGGTTTTTCAAGATATTCTGCACTTATGGCGTTCAGCGCCGCGCCGGCTACAGGGAACGTGATGACGTGGCCCACTTTCACCCAGAGACCAACTGCCACGTTCCCACGATCTGGCAGTTCCAGCCATCGCGCCCGCGGCCACTGCCACCGCGCCCGCGGCCTTCACAAAAGTTTCCCGCTCAGAAGAAGTTGAGGGGCATGCTGGTCTTTACACATCTCAAGGATCCTCTATAAATAGTTTTCGATTTTCATTTTTTAGTTTCATCCAAGCTTAGTACAATCTTAAGCCATATACTATCAGTTTCTGTAAAGTAATAATCTCTTCATATCGGGGAGTTATTGCGGTGTAGATTGAGTTGTAATCGAGTCTTGGAGCACTTTGGTTGAAGTTCATCATACCAGCCTTACCATTCCGCAGATTTGTATCAGATTCAAGTCTCCGACTAGAGCAAGGTTCTATTTTATTGCATTTCTTTACTTATAATTGCTCTTACCATAGTCTACACGTTTTATAGACTCTAAATGCTCTTACCATAGTCTACACGTTTTATAGACTCTAAATGCTCTTACCATAGTCTACACGTTTTATAGACTCTAAATGCTCTTACCATAGTCTACACGTTTTATAGACTCGCACTCTTTTACTTACTCGCTCTTATCATAGTCTACACGTTTTATAGACTCGCACTTATTATGTCTGGCTAAACTATAAAGGTTTGGATGTAATGATTGTCATCATGGTCGTGTTCCAATTATCATGCTAGTGAAAATACTCTGGGGATGTTTTGCTTTTAACTTAAGTCAATTATGTTTAAATGTTTATTGGGTAAGATCGAAAGCCGTCCAAACTAATGATACGACTTGATTATTATTTAACCAAACGAAAAGAGCGAAAGCCGTTGATTGGTTAAATAGGAATCATTGACCTTTTTAGAAAACGATTTTGAAACTATTTTCGGACGCGTTTGTAGGTTTGAAATCTGACTCTTGGTCAAAAGCCAAAAGTCTCTTTAAGTTAATCTTTCCAAGTAAAATTACTTTTTTGTTAAGTCAAAACTATCAATTTCTTAAAAATAGGTTTACCTCTTTAACGCGGAAGGCACCCTTTATATGTGACAATAAAGGAATTTAATTTAAAGAGTAAATTCGGTTCTTAGTAGTCAAAAGCTACAAGTTCCCGTTAAATTGATTCTTTGCTATCAATAGAAAATACTGCCCCATAAGTAGTTTCATCTACGCATGACCGGACCAATATCTGATTACATGATTTACATTCCAACCTGTCTTTTAAACTGTTATTTACCTCGCTCATTTACTTTGTTGCACTGCACTCACATCAATATTCTTGTTCACCTTAGATAAGCACCTTAGCAATAGAGTTGATAGATTGACAATTGGTCTCTGTGGTTCGATAATCTTATATATTACTTCGATAGGCTGTGCACTTGCAGTACTATATTTAGGCTATACGTTACAGATTTCCCATCAACAAGCAAGACCCATTGGCTGCTGAAGACAAAGTTTATGGAAATACTGATCCCGACATTGGCACAATCGTTGGGACCAGTAAAATAACAAGAAGTGGAAGAGTGTTCTCACCCAAGATTTCTCCTCCTAAAGCCGTTACTATTCCTGTGATCATTCCTACTGTTGTTCCTACTGATACTACCACTACAACTCCTGTGATTACCCCTGTTGCCACCAGTTGTACCCCAAAATTTGCCCTCTCATTTTACAAGAATTTTCTCACAAGATCTTCTATGGCTCAAGTTTGCAGCACTGATACATCAATTTAGGGTTGGAATTAGCACAAGGGAAAATGGTCAAAATGGACACTGAAGAGTCAAACTTTGACTTTTGGATCAAAATAAAGTTTCAAGAATCATATTTCATCAAGACATTTTAGAATATGAAGTTGGTTCATCAAGAAAATCAAAAGTCAAAATTACTTTGGAAAAGTCAAAATTCTAAACACTTAGAATTTTTTCTAAGTGCTAAGAAGAGATGATAAGTTTAGAACTTCTGGCCAGATTTTCATCATGATGTAAGCTGATTCAGGAAGAACTTGACACAAATGTTGTAGATCTCAATGAGATCTGAAACATTGCAGAACAAAGCTTTTCCTAGAAATACTGGGATTTCAAGTTATACATCCTTGAAGGCACGTTCATGAAACTAAAACACTTAGAAAATTCTGAACCTTTCCAAGTCAGAATTTGGTTAGAACTTTTGGGCCAGTTTTCACGAAGGTACAATCAGAGTTTGCAAAATTGATTCAAAGAGGTTTTACAAAGCATGTTACAAACTTTCTGAAAAGTCTGAGAACTCCTTCAGATCACGCTGGAGCAGGGAGATTCAAAGATCAGAAGTTGGACTTTTGTTCTTAATCCAAGTTATGTTTATGTTGAACTTCTGATCCAGATTCAAGCTTGTTACACAATCTCATGTTGCAGGCTTTCTTTCTTGTTAAATCTCATCATCATTTAATGCTTACACCAACTTTTGAGTCTTTATCCAAAGGATCTTCCCATGTGTGGCATAAAAGTACTATTGTTGTCCTGGAAAAGAAATTTTTTGTACAAAGATCATTTTGAGCCCATGCTTCACTTTGCTTCTGGGTGTACTTCCTCTATAAATCATGCTTACAAACTCATAATAAGTGTGCTTAAAGTTGTTAACCACTCTACTTTGCCTTGAAACTAGACCTGTCTAAACTTGCTTCAAAAACAAGTCAACGAGCCATAACACGTGATGGTTGTACTCTTGATTTCTCCAAGCTTCTAAATCCTTTTCCTATAAATCAAACTTCATTTGAAAACATCAAGGAGGGTGGGACATTGAAGAAAAGACTTGAAACCTTGCTGAAAATTCCAAGAATCTGAAACTGCAAACACAAATACAAAACCTGCTAGTTTCTGATTTTTGCATTCAAACTCCAATTTTCCTCAAGTGTTTCTTGACTAAATCATCAACACAGTTTTTGATATACACTTAGAAACCTTCCCAACTTCTGTTTTCATACTATAACACAATTCTCACCAATCTCCATTTTAAAAACCAAAACTTTGCTTCTTGATTGCTCCAGAACATTTCAGCCATCCATAACTCAAGTTAAGGTTTGCTTCAGCTTTCTGAGAACGTGAGGAAGCTGACCAGAACATCACAATAATCTGAACCAAGATTTCACTCATAGAACAATCTCCAGAAGCAAGGTAAGTTTCTTCTGACTTTCATCTCATTACTTAGACATTATTAGGCTTGCATTTTCAAAAATACAATGTAGATATCATGGCTCTAATTCTGTACATATTTATAGATTTCATTTATATGGCCTAAGTAGAGAGAATTTCAGATCAGAACTTATTGAGGAAATTAGGGTGCAGAATTAGGATTAGTAAAACTCATATTTGCTTCTGGTTTACAATTCTGATGCTTTATATTTCTGAAACATGATGAAATTTTCCATAACTGCTATGTTTGCATTTTCCATTTTTGTTGAGAAATGACTAAGTTACAGATACCCTGACTGGCATGGAGAAGGAGATGAAGTTCATCATCAGAACTTACTTTATGATACATGTTTATGTTTTTGCTTCTAATATCGGATGTATAGCCATCCCAGTGGTAGAAAGCGTGTGCATAAGATATTAGTGCTAAGGGTCCTGGGTTCTAGCCCCAGAAGCGTATTTTTAGGTTAATTTATTGACACTTTTACCCAATTATTTGTCAAACAATATTCCTGGACCATAACTTCTAGATATCCTCACCCAACAACAATGTCACCTCACTCTCTCAACAACCAAAACTTTTAGCCTTCCAGTAACACTAGAACTTCTAGGTTTCCAGTTGCATCAGAACTTCTAGACTCTCTCAACAACCAGAACTTCTAGCCTTCCAGTAACACTAGAACTTCTAGGTTTCCTGCTGCATCAGAACTTCTAGACTCTCTCAGCAATCAGAACTTCTAGGCTTTCCTTTATTCCCATCAACCTCAAGAAGTCAGTGCGTCTGGATCTAGAACTTTTGACCTTCCTTTTTGGCTAACATTTATTTTCTGATTTGCAGCGCGCCTGAGTCAGAACTTCTGCTCTCTCCTCTTTCAGTAACACGCTGATTCTGACTCTTATTCCCTTTTTATTTTTATCATCACTTTATTTTCATTAATCAAAAACACCAAAAATACTTTATATTCACATGCTTTATTTTATTTCTTTTAAAACAAAAAAGACTAAAAATATTTTCTTAAGAAAATTTATTTATTCTCTTAACAAAACAGAACAAGTCTATTTTACATTTCTTGTACATTATTTCAATATGGTTGTAATAGATAATTAGAATTTTAATTTCTTGCAATCCACATTTGTAAACTTGTACACCCCATCCCCAAGTGATTGTAATAGTGTAGGATATTTACTTTCCATAATTTATCAGTTTCATATAAATGCTAGTAAAGTAGGATTTGTATGGGAAGACAAAAACAATGAGTAGACAACCCCGAATCAAAGACTAAATGCATGCAAATCAAACACACTATTCACACACGCACCCCTAGGGTAATTTCTGTTAGAACAAAGTTTGAATCTACTACCCTAAGTTAAAGTTTTGATAATAACAAAATGCAAGATTATATAAACTGTATGAGTCATGTAAGACATATATGCTACCTAAAAATTATATTGTGTTTTACAGAAACTCTGATGAGTATCAGCATAAGAATATCATCATCAGCATCAGAAGATGAAATATCAACATCAGCATCAGAGGATGTTATATCAGATGCCAGAATCAGAAGATCAAAGCATGTGCTTACGTTGAAGCTTGATGAACAGATCTGCGCATAGCAATCTAAACTCTGATCAAGACCACAACAATTCATCAGCACCTAGCAGCGTCAGAATAAGCCAAAGCCAGAACACGCTTAATTGGCAACGGTACTGTGCATTCAAGATACTTTATTATCAACGGCATTATTCCAGACAAAGATCTTCTCAATATGGAAAGAATGTAATTGGCATTGAAATGGAATAACTGACTCCAACGTATCATTTCCAATGCTATATAAATAAGCAAGTGAGGAACGGATTGGCTAATGCTCTACAACTCTCTACACGCCTAAAGCGATTCATCTTCATCCTCATTCCCAGTTTGCTAAAGCTCTCAAATTACTTACTCTATTGTTTTAGCATTTTAGTTCTCATAAGCTTAAATTGTGTAGTATCACAGTTGTGATAAACAGTTTTGTAGAAAACATTCAACACACTTAGATTTCATTTATCTGTAAGAAAGTATTTCCTTGAGAAACCGGTTTGTGGTTTTGACTCAAGAAGGCTTTAGCAGTTGTTAAAGCAGTTGTAATACTCAGTTGAATATAGTGGATTAAGACCTCGTTGGAGAGAGGCTAAATCACCTTGACGGGTGGACTGGAGTAGTTTGAGATCAAACGAACCAGGATAAAAATAAAGTGTTGTCTGCATTTGATTTCAAGTTTTACAATTCAACCCCCCTTCTTGTGTTTTTCACTTCTTCAATTGGCATCAGAGCGCCTGGTTCTGAGCTAAAACACTTAACCGTGTCAGTATAAGATCTAGCGTCAGAAAAACACAATGGCAGGAACATATCAACACACCAGCAATGACAACAATGAAGATAGAGACAGATTCAACGGCAAACCTCCAGTCTTTGATGGAGAGAATTTTGATTACTGGAAAGACAGAATTGAAAGTTTCTTTCTGGCACATGATGATGATCTGTGGGACATGGTGACAGATGGATACACGCACCCAGTGAATGCAAGTGGTCAGAAGATTGACAGGAAGGCAATGTCTGATCAACAAAAGCGTGACTTCAAAAATCACCACAAGGCCAGAACTATTCTACTCAGCGCCATCTCTTACGCTGAATATGAAAAGATATCTAACAGAGACACAACAAAGAACATGTTTGACTCACTCAGAATGACGCATGAAGGCAACATTCAGGTCAAAGAAACTAAAGCTCTTGCGCTCATTCATAAGTATGAGGCATTCAAAATGGAAGAAAGTGAATCCATTGAAACAATGTTCTCAAGATTCCAAATTCTGGTGGCTGGTCTCAAGGTTCTGGACAAAGGATACTATACTGCTGATCATGTCAAGAAGATCATCAGAAGCTTGCCAAAACAATGGAGGCCAATGGTTACAGCGCTGAAGCTAGCTAAAGATCTCAACAAAATTTCTCTGGAGGAACTTATCAGCTCCCTCAGAAGTCACGAGATAGAGCTAGAAGCTGATGAACCTCAGAAGCAAGGTAAGCCTTTAGCATTAAAATCTAACAGAAAATCTGACTCTAAAGTTTTGCAGGCAGTTGAAGAAACATCTGATGGGTCCTCATCAGAAGAAGACGAACTTTCCCTCCTCTCCAGAAGAGTGAACCAACTATGGAAGCAGAGGCAAAGGAAGTTTAGGAATCCCAGAAGATCTGATCAGAATGAGTCCTCTTCCAGATACAGAAGGTCAGACTCTTCCTCTGGATACAAAAGATCTGAAGGCTCTTCAGGAAGCAGAAAGCCAAGCACCAAGGACATCACTTGCTATGAATGCAACGAGCAAGGACACTATAAGAGTGATTGTCCAAAGCTTCAGAGGGAAAAGCCCAAAAAGAAGTTTGGAAGAGAAAAGAAGAAAAGTCTCATGGCTACGTGGGATGACTCTGACTCGTCTGAAGCTGACTCGGAATCAGATGATGAGAGAGCAAACATAGCTCTCATGGCCAACATATCAGAAGACAGTGAAGCTTCTGAATCAGACTCAGAATCAGACACCGAGGAGGTATTTCCTGACTTTGTAATTAATTTTACTAAGGCTGAACTTGCTGAAAGCCTTAATGAAATTCTGGAAAGGTACCAGCAGATCAGAGTTAAATTCAGAAACCTGAAAAGGAATCTTGATTCTGACTCTGACAAAACTGAGAGTCTCAAATTGGAAAATTCTGAGTTGAAAAATAAAATTTCAAAATTAGAAAATGTTTGACAAAACTCTCAGAAGGAAACAATTTTTGAAACTCCCAGCAGCGCTGATGAGATCATCAACGAGTATGATCATAGCTTTCAGAAGTTCCTTGCTAAAAGCATAAATAGAAGCAAAATGGCTTCAATGATCTATGGAGTTAGCAGAAACGACAGAAAGGGAATAGGATACCAAGGTAAGGTACCTACACCAAAGAATGCCATGGATTTAATTATTAAATGCACTCCTCTGAATTCACACTTTGTGTTTGGCCACACACATGACATTAAATACACTAGTAGCAATTATTATGTGAAACCAAAATTCAACCAGAGTTTTGGTAAAGCTAACAAATCAAGACCCAAGAAAATATGGGTACCTAAGGATAAAATAATACATGTTGCAGATATCTTTAGCAGAAAATCAGAAACACCGGTCATGGTACCTGGACTCTGGCTGCTCGCGACACATGACGGGAAGAAGGCATATGTTCCAAAGCCTGGAACTTAAGCCTGGAGGCCACGTAGGCTTTGGAGGCAATCAGAGGGGAAAGATCATTGGCTCTGGAACTGTAGGTAATGGAAATCTTCCCTCTATAAACAATGTTCTGTTAGTAGATGGATTAATGCATAATCTGTTATCCATAAGTCAATTAAGTGATAATGGTTATGATATAATCTTTAATAAAAAATCATGTAAAGCTGTTAGTCAGAAAGATAGGACTATCCTATTTAATGGAAAGAGGAAAAACAACATTTATAAAATCAAACTTTCTGAACTGAAAAGTCAGAATGTAAAGTGTCTTTTGTCTGTTAACAACGAGCAATGGATCTGGCACAGAAGATTGGGGCATGTTAGTATGATAAGAATATCTCAGATTAACAAACTCAATCTGGTCAGAGGACTTCCTAATCTGAAGTTCAATTCAGATGCTCTGTGTGAAGCATATCAGAAAGGCAAGTTTGCAAAACCTTCTTTCAAATCTAAAAATGTTGTTTCTACCTCTAAGCCATTAGAACTTCTGCACATTGACTTATTTGGACCAGTTAAAACTGCTTCAGTCAGTGGCAAGAAGTATGGGTTAGTAATCTTAGATGACTATAGCAGATGGACATGGGTAAAGTTCTTAAGACACAAGGACGAGTCACACTCTGTGTTTGTCACCTTCTGTAACCAAGTTCAGAATGAAAAGGATCTTAGAATCATTAAAGTCAGAAGTGATCATGGTGGAGAGTTTGAAAACAAAGATTTTGAGTCATTCTTTAATGACAAAGGCATTCTGCATGATTTCTCTTGTCCTAGAACTCCCCAACAAAATGGAGTTGTAGAACGAAAGAACAGAACATTGCAAGAAATGGCCAAAACCATTATCAATGAGACTAACGTTGCTAAGATCTTCTGGGCAGAGGCAATAAACACAGCATGCTACATTCAGAATAGAATCTCCATAAGACCTATTCTGGAAAAGACTCCATATGAATTATGGAAGAACAGAAAGCCCAACATTTCATATTTTCATCCATTTGGATGTACTTGCTTTATGTTAAATACAAAAAATTATTTGAACAAGTTTGACTCTAAAGCACAGAAGTGTATTATGTTAGGATACTCTGAACGCTCAAGAGGGTACAGAGTATACAATACATAAACACAAATTGTGGAAGAATCAATCAGTGTTCGTTTTGATGATAAGCTTGACTCTGAAAATTCAAAGCAGAATGAAGTTTTTGCAGGTATGGAAGTTGAATTTACAGGTTCTGAAGACAAGTCATCAGAAGCTCTAAATAAAGACACTCCTTCAACATCAGAAAGAGGCACTGCTAGCAATCCAGCAACATCTGTTGACCAACCTCAGAAAAGACTACCCAGAAGCAGCTTGGATCACCCAGAAGAAACTATCTTAGGAAGAAAGGAAGATCCAATCAGAACAAGAGCCAGCTTCAGAAACTCTGAAGAATCCCTCATGGTACTTGTTTCTCTGATTGAACCTTCCTCAACTGATGAAGCACTTATGGACAACGACTGGATTCTAGCAATGCAAAAGGAGCTGAATCAATTCACCAGAAATGACGTATGGGATCTTGTTCCCAGACCAAAAGGATTCAACGTCATTGGAACAAAATGGGTGTTCAGAAACAAGCTGAACGAACAAGGTGAAGTTATCAGAAACAAAGCACGACTGGTAGCACAAGGTTATAGTCAGCAAGAGGGGATAGACTATACAGAAACCTTTGCCCCAGTCGCCAGGTTAGAATATATCAGACTTTTAATTTTGTTTGCTGTTAATAAAGGCATCACTCTGTATCAGATGGATGTCAAGAGTGCATTCTTAAATGGATATATAGAAGAAGAGGTTTATGTGCACCAACCCCCTGGTTTTGAAAGTACAAAAAATCTAGAATATGTTTTCAAACTAAAGAAGTCACGATATGGTCTGAAACAAGCTCCCAGAGCTTGGTATGAAAGACTAAGTAACTTTCTGTTAGAAAAAGAATTCACCAGAGGGAAGGTGGACACTACCTTATTCTGTAAGTCAGTTAAGAATGACATCTTAGTTTGTCAAATTTATGTTGACGATATTATTTTTAGATCTACTAATCCTTCTCTTGGAAGAAAATTTGCTAAGTGTAAGAAGGCAGAATTTGAGATGAGCCTCATGGGGGAACTGGAATTCTTTCTGGGAATTCAGATCAATCAAACTCCAGAGGGAACTTACATTCATCAAAGCAAATATGTCAGAGAACTTCTGAAGAAATTTGATCTCTCAGAATGTAAGTCATCAAAGATTCCAATGCATCCCACGTGCATTCTGGAAAGAGAAGAGGTAAGCAAAAAGGTAGAACAGAAGGTCTACAGAGGTATGATTGGTTCTCTTATTTATCTGACGGCTTCAAGGCCTGATATCTTATTCAGCGTATGTATTTGTGCAAGATTCCAATCAGATCCTAGAGAATCTCACTTAACAGCTGTTAAGCGAATTTTCAAGTATCTGAAAGGTACTACTAATCTGGGTTTATTTTATAGAAAATATAGTGATTACAGCTTAGTAGGTTACTGTGATGTTGACTTTGCTGGAGACAGAGTAGAGCGTAAAAGTACTTCTGGAAGCTGCCAATTTCTGGGAGAAAATCTGATCTCTTGGTCTAGCAAAAGGCAATCCACAATTGCGCTATCAACAGCAAAAGCTGAGTACATAGCAGCAGCTGGATGCAGCACACAAATGCTCTGGATGAAAAGTCAGCTTGAAGACTTCCAGATATTTGAGAGTAACATTCCTATACTCTGTGACAACACTTCTGCTATCTACTTAAGTAAAAATCCTATTTTGCATTCTAGGGCTAAGCATATAGAAATAAAACATCATTTCATTAGGGACTATATTCAGAAAGGCATTTTAAACTTAAAATTTATTGATACAGACCATCAATGGGCTGATATCTTCACAAAACCACTTTCTGAAGATAGATTCAACTTCATTCTGAAACATCTCAGCATGAAGCTCTGCCCAAAGTGAAAATGTTTTAATTCTCTATATTAACCTTCAGAATGTGTCTTATTTTACTGTGAACTTCTGATCAATCTTCTTTCAGAAAGTTAGACATGCAGATTGTATCAGAGTCTATCCTTAAAGATCTGAGCGTCTCATTTCAAGGATAGATGTGTTGTTCACTAAATCAAACAAGTGTCATCCAGTCATCAGCCAATTCCTGAGGTAGAACACGCGTGCACGTTTCTGAGAAGGCAAAGCGCTGATTGGATGCATTGAGACACATGTCTTGGGTAACCGTTCCAAATATCTTTCTTAATCCCCTAAAATCAGCCAACATTAAATGCGCATAATCATGAGTTAATTCTCTCTCTTAAAAATGTTTATGTTTTCAAAACACTTTTTGAAACTTATTTAAACACCATCACTCCATTCATTCACTTTTTACCCTCTCTTGCAATCATCTAAATATCTTCTGCATTCTTACTTGTGTGTTTATCTTTTTCAAAAGAAACCCTTTTCAAGTTTTTTCTCAAAAAACCCTAGTGTGAACATGGCAACTTCTAACACTGTTTCTGCAAGTTCCCAGCAAGATGCTTCTTCTGAACAGTATCAGATTCCCTTCAGAACGCTCCTAACTCCGGTCAAGAACTTGGAGGTTCTGTCAAAATTGATAGTTGATTTCAACAGCTTGAAGGAAAATGGCTTTGATTTGATTGAAGAAGTTAAGGCACAAGGCTGGGAAAGGTACTTTGATAGGTTGGTGGGTCCAACGTTCCCCATCTTAGTCAAAGAATTCTGGATTCATGCGTCTTCCTCAACTCATCAGGTTACTTCATATATCATGGGAAAGAAGATTGTGATCACTGAAGATCACATTGCAAGGCTGATTGGATACACTGGTGGTGGTATCCGCTGTATCGACATGGCAGAAAGATGCTCAGATGCTGCTGTTATTGCAAGAGAGATTTTCACTCATGGGGTTCCCAGCAGCAAAATAAGAGACTTGAAAGATCAGCACAAAATTTGGGCAAAGATTATTCTGGGCTGCTTCAATCACATGAAGCCCACAAGCTCTCCTGATTATATAAACATAGATCAGCAGTTTCTGATCTATTTTATTAATCAGAAGGTAAAGATTAATTTGGCTCATCTTCTGTTCAACCATCTGAGGACCAGCGTCAAGGAGACTAGAGAAGAAGAAAGGACTAAAAGGGATTGGATACCCTTCGGCAGATTGATATCAGATATTCTAATGGAGAATAGGCTGATTGAACACCTGTCAGAGGCACAGGAATTAAGCTCTATAGAACCTTCTGTTGGCAAGCAGCTGAATGCCAAGAATCTGAAGAAAATAAAGCTGATAGAGAACATAAGGAAGGAGCCCAGCGTCACTCCTCATGCTGAAATCACCAGCCGAAGAGTCCCTCTGGACGACTTTCCTATATTCTCTGAGATTAACTCTAAACCAGTCATTGTTCTCAGATACTTGGATGCGTGTAAAGCTGATGGCACAGATCCTGATCTGAACATTAAAGATCTGCACCAACAAGCACCAGAGGTTACTTTGAAGAAGACTAAGAAGAGAAAGGCTGCATCAGAAGGACCGTCTCAGCAGACCCCAAAGAAGAGAGGTAATCTATCTTCTGTTAATGTTTTAAATTCATCTGCTATTCCAACATTTATTCCAACCCCAGCTTCAATTGAAATTCCAATTCCCATACCAACCATTGATGATACCGAACCAGAGTTTGACCCTTCTGAGTCATTAACCCTCAGAAGATCCCGCGCCAAACCTCATAATCCAAAACCAACAACCTCAACAGAACCAGAACTTCAAGAAGTCCTTTCTGAAATAAATCAACACTCTTCCGCTCCCCATACAGAAAATCCAAATCCTCAACCAGAAACTTCCCATTCACCACAACCAGCAACTACACTATCACCAATACCAGAAGAACCAGAAATTCCACAACCTCCATCTCCACAACCAGAAATTCCACAACCTCCATCTCCACAACCAGAACTTAATCCACCCTCACCTCAACACTCTGAGTCTCAACACTCTGAGGCTCAAACCCCTGAACCTCAATCACCTGAATCCTCTGAACCACAACCCTTGGCAATTCAACTGCCTTGTGGTACAACTGTAAACATACCGCAACTACCATCCTCACCAGAAACTACTCCACCTAACACTCCACACAGTCCAATAATCATTTCTGATTCTCCTACTCCCTCACCCAAGCAAAATCCAGATAACCACAGCAAAACCTTCATTGATCTAACAGTCCTTGAACGCTTTGCTGCCATTATAAATAAAACTGCCATTCCCATTCCCAAACCCAAACAACCGGATGTTGGTTCTAGCATCTTGAATTTTGAAACAAACATGCAGAATTGGATTGCTTCTCTAAAGCAGGCTTGTCCGAGAATGATTGATCCTGCTGCTTCAGACCAACTCTGGACACAATTCAGAAAGTGGGTACGCGCTGAAACTTTTAAGCTGCAAGACATAAATTATGAACAGGCTCAACAGAACTTCAACAATCTACTGAAAGAAGTTGAAGGTCCAGTCATGAGTCAGCTGCTGAAGGAGGAAGTGCTTCATCTGGACAGTGAGCCTTGGTTTGAAAAGCGTCCAACTTCAACAGTTCAACCAGCAGAAGATCAGACGATTCCAGCTGAAGATTTCAGTCAAGAAGAAGATGTTGCAGAAAGCTCTCAGAAGCATCCTGTGATCGGTGGATCTGGAACTGACTGTTTAACGCTGGTTCGCGAAATGTCGCGGAAGCAAGAGTCGCCACCGTCTTTTATTTTCTCCAAATGGAAAGGACAAAAGCACAGAAAAATTCCTTAAAGAGATTGCTCTCGGTTCGGGAGGTAGATTATAGAAAGGGAAGGTGTTAGCACCCTTTCTATCCATGGTTATCCATGGGCTCTTAGATACTTGCTCAATGTGTTTTCAAAATTGTTTGTTTGCTTTTCAATGTGGGTTTAAAAAGTTTCTTTGAAAAGTTTCAGATCGACTCATACGTCAGAGTGTTTGAAAAATTTGCTTTGAAAGCTTTTGAAAAGTGTTGGTGTGAAAAGTCTTTTTGTTTGTCTGAAAATAGAGCAAGTATCCTTGAGAACCTACCTACCCTAAGGGATTCGTCTGTGTAAGAGTCCTTTAAAGTAGTGCCATCCCACCATTGAGAGGTAGGTAGCACCACCGTTGGAGGTGTTCGGGTCAATTCGAGGTTCGGGACATGGTGATCACCAGAGCAACGGGAAGACACCTTAGAAGCTACCCTCATGCCAGGTTCCCGGATCATGAGGACTTACTAAGACGTCCTCTACTCGACGATCACCTTTCGAGGCAAGGCAACAGTGAGGCGTACCCTAGGGGTGGTGTGTGCGAATTGTGTGTCATGTTTCAGTTTATTTGTCTTGTCATGTTTGTCGTGTTCTACGCTTGATTTTATTTAAGGCCATACATTTTTTCATGCTTTTGTTAACAGTTAAGATATTTGCGGGAAAGTAAATCTAAGGCTATTACAAATGGCG
Source organism: Vicia faba (assembly GCA_948472305.1). NCBI lineage: Eukaryota > Viridiplantae > Streptophyta > Magnoliopsida > Fabales > Fabaceae > Vicia > Vicia faba. The sequence continues at coordinate 283,976,863 of OX451739.1, read as the reverse complement.
CGGGTCCACATCGCCAAATTAAACCGGACCCGATTTAGCGGAAAAATAAATAATGCGAAGAGATAAAGTGCGAAAAGTAAATTACAACGCTTTGGGACAATTACATAATTATTTAAACGATTATAAGATAAATGCGCGAAATAAGGAAATTAAAACAAAAATAGGGCGTTGGACCCTTTTACAAACAATTAAAATTAAGGAGAATTAAAAATTAAATGATTCAATGTTTTTTTTGGTATTTTTTATATTTTTAGATTTAATAAGGAAAAGAAGTTAATTGAAATTAAATTAAAAGGCAAATCCTAATTCTATTATTTTTTTAAGTTTATTATGAAAGATTTAAATTAAAACCTAAATTAAACTATAAATTAACTTATGTACAATTTGTAATTTATGAAAATAACTAAATAATATTATTATTCTAAAAAAGGGAAAATATTAAAAGGAATAAAAATATCAATTAACCTAATTCTATTTTTTTGGATTTTTTTGTTATGAAAAAAAAATATAAATTAAACCTAATTTGAAACTAGTTTATTTACATGCTAATAAAATGATTATAATAAAATAGATATTATTTTTTGGTCTTTTTCTGATTTTTATAATGTTTTTATATTTTATAGAAAAAATAAATTAATTGAATTAAGACAATAAAATAAATAAATAAAACAACAAAAGTAAAAGTGAGAAGAAAAATATAAAATGCAAACCAGGGTGGGGTGTTGCCCCAAATAAGGAGGTATAAATTTGAAAAGCCTGGCCCAATTGAAATTGAATTTGCTGACTTTTCATGATTCCATATGATGCGTTTGACCAGGCGTAGGTGTTCTTCAGCTTCCAACCTTTAGATTGATCTCCAAGCGGACGTGGCATGTTGATGATGGAGGGAGTATGATGTACCTGGAGGTTAGCGTAACATGGAATTTTATATTGAAAAATAGCATGGAATTTTTGCCAGACCTGGGACTTGAACCCAGGTCTTGAAGGTTACAAGCGTAGCGTGTCACCAACTGCGCTGCTGCTTTTCATTTAATATATTATGACTAATAAACAACAAAAATCAAAACTAATGCATGATGGTTAAAACGCGCGAAATTTTGAACGGACGTATCACTGATTGACACGCCATCTTCTTCCTCACCACCCCTGTAACATAGAACACAGAGGCAACGGTTTTTTTGGCGTGGTTTTAGAGGGTATTCAAGAAAATAGCGAATAGCTCCCTATGGACCATAAATTCATCGCGAGGGTTCAGACATCTTCGTCTTGAGGTGCTGAATCCAACCATGGTGTTCAGGGGTCCTGATTTTTCTTCTATGCAAAATCCCTAATTTAGAAAACCTGCAACCCTAATTTTTGACAATGGCGAAAACACATACATGGCACAAAAACATAATTGAACCTATTGGTTAGCATAAAAACATCATTATAAACAAGAATCCATGAAGAAAAATGTAAAAGAATGCTTGATTTATGCTATGCGTTTTCAGAATTTTCTTGGTGCAGTTTGACTTAGAGGTACCGATTCAAGGGGTTTTTGTTGATGTTAAGGATTGAGAGACGTTCCAGGATGCCTCAGGATACTTATGGAATAAAAATTGGAGCTTGAATCGACCTTAAAGCTAGTTTTCAGTGTTTGAGTTTTATGAGAAATTTTCAATATGCAATGCTTGTTTTGAACGCAGCTTGGAGTCTAAGATCATTAGGGTTGTGATGCTGAGTATGTATAGAGCATGTTAGGTCAAAAAGATTGCACAAAATCCTTTGCCATGATGATTTCAATCTTTGATTTGTTAAGGATCTTTTCTAATCTTTTTCTCATGCATTTTGGTTCAATCATGATCAATTAGCACCAAATCTTGCCTATTTAAGATATGCACGAAATATTAAGAATAAACATGCATGAAAAGATTTTTTTAGGTTAAATTTGATATTTTTCATATATTAAAATCATTTAAATGAATATAAATTAATATTAATTCAAATAAATAATTAAAAAATATGAGAATACTTCCCTTTGGGCCTAGTGGTCGTGCATGGGCTTGGCATGAAGAAACTTGGAAGAAAAATGGGCCCATTTGCATTTTTAGGCCTTTTGCATCAATGTTGACTTTTCAAAATTCCCAAACATTTCCCAACTTCCACAAGGCATAACTTGGTCAATTTTTAAGCTTTTCACATGTTCTTGGACATTTTGGAAAGGTCTTTGAGTCCTTTAACCAATGCCTTTGGTCCCATGTCATTTTGATTTACCAATCTCAAGTTATGGCCTTTGACTTAAAGTCACTTTTTGTTGACTTTTGAAAATGACCTATAATGTTGAAATTGATAACTTTTTGTGAGAGCATTTCTTGGACTTGGAACATGAAGATGAATTGTAGGAAATGTCTTTCTCTTCAAAATGAGCTTTGGATGGAATTTTTCTGATAATCCATGTGAAAGTTATGCCCTGGTCAATTTCAGTTGACTTTTTCAGCTGTCCAAATATAGCAACTTTTGCATCTTTGATGATTTCTGAGCCAAATTTTGAGAATCATGATCAAGCATTGATCAAATGATGTTTGTGGCTTCAAAATGATATGTTGACCAAAAATTTGAACTTTTGACTGCCAAATGACCATTTTCCCCCTACAGTTGACTGTAGTGCAATCTAGGGTTTTGACTGTGCAATTTTGAGCTGAATGCCTTGAAACTTGACATGAGGATACTTGACCATACTTGTAGGCATATGAGACTTGATTGGGCCATTGAAAACTTCATTTTCTTGATCAGAACACAAACCCTAGTTTTGACTGTATAGGAGACAGTTGAACTGCACAACCCTTGGGGAATTTTGTGACCTTGATTTGGCAATTTCTTGATGAATATGGGAGGGCAAATTTTGGGGTACAACAGTTGCCCCTGTTCAATCTTCTTAGACCTGAGGATGCAGATTGGCTGACGTGCCTTTCGTAATCCGAAGGTAGAAGATGATTGGACACTAGAGTGCCCAGAAATTTGCGCTCACATAGTAGCAATGATGATGAGGGAATGGGCTTATGGATGCCATTTGGATGTTGCTTGGGTAGGATGATGGGCTTATAGATGCCATCTGGCCGTTGATCGCGTAGGAGATTCCTTAGCGAGAACCTGCATACCTGCAAAACAGAAAAATGAGTACCTGACACGTCGCAGGGCTGATTTTAGATGCTTGATATAGATATGTCCTGATTGGTTACAGGAGCTGAGTCTGGAGCTTCAAATGCTGATGAATGAACCAGGGGTGGTTACTGCCTTAGCATGGATGGTAAGAGAATCCTGAATGATTTCAACCTCAACAACGCTCGTTGAGAAAATCTTGGTGAGAATTACCATCTTCGTAGTGTCAGGAAGAGAACCGAAGGACGTTATAATATCAAAGGGAGTTACCTCACTCACCGTCGGAGAGGGAACTGTAGGAAATTATAATCTGGAAGGAAATATCACCTCACTCGCCGTTGGAGAGGGGACCATCTTGAAAGGGAATTACCACTTCACTCGCCGTTGGAGAGGGGACCATAAGAGAATATCACCTCACGCTCATGCCGGAGAGGGAAACATCTGAAGAAGGAATTACCACCTCACACGCCGTTGGAGAGGGGACCATAAGAGAATATCACCTCACGCTCATGCCGGAGAGGGAAACATCTGAAGAAGGAATTACCACCTCACACGCCGTTGGAGAGGGGACCATAAGAGAATATCACCTCACGCTCATGCCGGAGAGGGAAACATCTGAAAAAGGGATTACTACCTCACACGCCGTTGGAGAGGGGACCATAGGGGACTGCTGAGTCTTTATCAGAAAAATCTGTTGGGCATTGATTTAGCTGGACTAGAGGAGGTCTTGAAATATCTTCAACTGGAATAAGTGACAGAATGTTGCCATATCTGGTTTACATCTGGACTATATCTGGAAGGAGATCTGGAAGCGGCATCAGAACGTCACCATATCTGGATCATATCTGAAACTATATCTGAAGGATACCTGGAAGCAGTATCAGAACGTTACCATCTCTGGATCATATCCGAAACTATATCTGAAGGATACCGGGAAGCAGTATCAGAACGTCACCATTTCTGGGTCATATCTGAAACTATATCGAGAAGGAAATCTGGAAGCAGCATCAGAACGTCACCATCGCTGGGTTTACATCTGAAACTATATCTAGAAGGAATCTGGAAGCAGCATCAGAACGTCGCCATCGCTGGGTTTACATCTGAAACTATATCTAGAAGGGAATCTGGAAGCAGCATCAGAACGTCACCATCGCTGGGTTTACATCTGAAACTATATCTAGAAGGGAATCTGGAAGCAGCATCAGAACGTCACCATCGCTGGGTTTACATCTGAAACTATATCTAGAAGGGAAACTGGAAGCAGTATCAGAACGTCACCATCGCTGGGTTTACATCTGAAACTATATCTAGAAGGAATTCTGGAAGCAGCATCAGAACGTCACCATCGCTGGGTTTACATCTGAAACTATATCTAGAAGGGAAACTGGAAGCAGTATCAGAACGTCACCATCGCTGGGTTTACATCTGAAACTATATCTAGAAGGAATTCTGGAAGCAGCATCAGAACGTCACCATATCTGGATCATATCCGAAACTATATCGAGAAAGAATTCTGGAAGCAGCATCAGAACGTCACCATATCTGGATCATATCCGAAACTATATCGAGAAAGAATTCTGGAAGCAGCATCAGAACGTCACCATATCTGGATCATATCCGAAACTATATCAAGAATGAATTGTGATAGTTGATAGTAGTCATTTTGGTATTGACCTTTTTCCTGAAAAGGCAAAACATAATTTGTATGCAAAATCATGATGCATGAACTGTATGTTTTCAAAATTAAGGAGATTCATGTAGCATGATGCATATGCATGACGATGATGTATGTGACGTTTTATGAATGTATGTTTGTCTAAGAAACTAAATCCTTGACGGGTGCCGGGAAGTCGTATCCTGGGCTGATGTTGAGGAATAGTTGCAAGAATTCCAATAGACGAAGATAACTCCGTTGGGGAATAAACTTGGCGAATGGAGGATTCTGCGGGGAGAAAAAGATATTCTAGCGACCATGCTGGGAAGAAATACTCTGTGGGGGATGATTTTGCTGAATTGTTGAGGATGACTCGCTGAGGATACCTTGCTGTATTGGAAGTATGAATGGACTTCGCTGGGGATAAGAAGATTCTATCGACGACGCTTTTTCCGTGGCTTTTGGCTGAGGATAACCCAGTTATATCCTGTTAAGGAAATAACTCTTTAAATCAAGACGGACGACGCGTTCGTGCTCTGCTAGGGGATAAGCTTCCAGAATATCTGGGGATAAGCTTATTGCTTGGGGAGATGTATTCCAACTTTCCTGGGGAAGCTGGGTTGGACTCTCCTGGGGAGGTATTGAACTGTATTGGTTACGCTCTTTAGTTGAACCTACCCTGATACCTTGGAGGATCACAATCAGATTGCTTAGACCATTCTTTATTGCCCCTGTTTCTATGGGGGAGGCACTTGTGGGGTGCTGATAGTTGTTGAGGGTCAAACCTTCTTCTGGTAGGCAGATGATAAGATGACGGGACATAGTCGTACGTTTTGATCCCTAACTTTTGCCTGGACCGCCCTTTCGGGTTTTCAGTCCACCGGGATACCCATTTTTGCCCAAGCCGCCTTTTCAGGTTTTCGACTTGCCGGGTGTACAGATTTTTCATTTCATCCCTTCATTTTGCCCGAACCCTTTTGGTTCGCCGGGAAGCCCTTATTTTTGCCTAGGTGTGTCAACCTAGCGGGTCTTTGATTGTGCGTAGTATTTTTCCGACTATGTCCGTTCTCAGAAAGTAGGGAGTTGCCCCTGTTTAGAAGTGTTTTGTCGCCAGAAGATGTTTGATCAGGCGAGATTTGTTGTTGAAATGCCCCAAGTGACTCAGGCGGAGATTTGCCCCAGGCTATTTGGCCTTTTGAGAGATTCTCCGAATCTTGATTGGACTGCCCCAGATGATGGACAATAATCATGCCATGCCCCTTGATTAGAGATACTCTTGTTCATTAGACTTTCATTATGCGAATTTCCCTGCTGTTCAAACAAAAAGTCATATGCAAACAAAGTTATGTTAAAAAATGCAAAGCCTATGTCTGTCTTGAAGATTTTGAAAATGCATTTTTTTTCATAAAACAAATGAATGTTTGTAAAACGTGATGTCAAACTCCGTATTTACCATAGGCCTTCAGGAGTCGGGATACCTTTCGTGACAGTATGCTTTCGAACTAACCCATGCTTCAGCTAGGACTTTTAAAGGGTTATAACGTGGCCTGGTTCACGGTTTTAAGAAACAAAGGATAAAGGCTCAACGTATTTGTACCCACCCGCTCTTCGTGATGTTCTCCAAACCTAAACTCAGTTGACCGGGCGTTAGACCTTGCTTGAGTCTTTGCTTTGATGTTCCAATAATGGTCCAGATGTTGATAACTTATTTTGAATGGGCAGTCATCTTTGTTTTGGTTGAGGGTTTGTGAGACCTCTTTCTTTTTGATTTGATTATCCCTATTATTTTTTTTGCCTGAACTGTTTCTTTTTGGAATTACAGTCAGCGGGATGCCCCGGTTTCGTAAGTCCCCTTTATAGGTTTTGACTTTTTGGGCTTTTCATTCATGATTTTTTTTTGATAATGACTGCCTGTCCTTATGATTGTTCTGAACCGTCACTGTCTTTTTTTGTAAGGACCTTCTTGGTGCCATTCGTTATGCACTTGGATCAACTGGGAGAACTACCCTGCCCCAGGTTGTGATTAAGGGTTTTAAATTTCGAAAATAAAAACTCCTACTTCTTTGGCTCAGAGGGTTTGACGAGGGATTATCTTCCTTATAACTCCAGTGTTTAGGATTTGAAACAATGCCTGTACCTCATCAGCGGGGTCTGTTCAAAAGCATACTGTAATGATCACGGTATCGTTTTCGTCATCCTCCCTCAAGAGGCTCAGAGTTATTAACCGAGAGTTGACATCAGAAAAAATATGAAAAGAATATAACAAAAATAATTGTATTAATTCCCCAAAACAGACATATGCGATGCATTGATAGAATAAAAGAGTTTGCTATGGCATTAATTGTTTGTATAAGCAAAGAAAAATACAACTCAAAAATTCAAATAAACAAAAGGTCTTCAATGATTGGGCAACGGAGCAGTGATTATGTTCGGAGTCTCAGACACTTCAAACTGAATCTCCCCGGCGTCAATCATATCTTGGATCTTGTTCTTGAGAGGCCAGCAGTTGTCTGTAGTATGCCCCGGGCTATCTGAATGATATGCGCACCTATCGTTGGGATGATAGTTGGGAGCAGAAGTGTTCGGATTCCGAAGAGGAGCCCTTAATGTGATCAGTCCTGCTTTCAACATTTGTTGCAGTGCTTGATCCAGCGACATGTTGAGTTTGGTGTACTGCCGCTTCTCCTTTCGCTGCTGCCCCTGTCCTTGTTGAGCAGGTCCAGGGCTGGAGATCTGGATTGCCCCGGTCTCATGACGGCTCTTTTTACCGTGCACAGCATTGGATTCTTTCTTCCCCTGATGAGGCTTTTTATCAGCAGATGCAGCCTCTTGAATTTTCCCAGACCGGATACCAGCTTCAATTCGCTCTCCAGTCAAGATAAGATCTGTGAATCCAGCAGACGAATTCCCAATCAGGTGGTTATAAAATGGACCAGACAAGGTCCCCAAGAACATGTCCACAAGTTCCCGATCAGTCAGAGGTGGTTGTACCCTTCCAGCAAGATCCCTCCATTTCTGCGCATATTCTTTAAAACCTTCACTTGATCCTAACGACATACCCTGGAGTTGGGTACGCGTAGGGGCAAGGTCGGCATTGTACTGGTACTGCTTATAGAAAGCAGTTGCCAACTCCTCCCAGTTACGAACTTTGGTCTCATCCAGCTGATAGAACCATTCGAGGTGAGTCCCTGAAAGACTTTCCTGGAAGAAGTGGATCCACAAGTTTTTGTCCACCGTGTATGGTTGGATCTTCCGAACATAGGACCTTAGATGCAGCTTGGGACAAGACGCCCCGTCATACTTAGAGAAGGATGGTGCTTTGAACTTATGGGGGATAACCACACCAGTTGACAAACCCAGATCTCCGAGATCCAGCCCAGGTACCTGTTGAACCTCCATAGCTTTCATTCTGTCCTCCAGTTGCTTATATCTGTCATCAGCAGGAGGGTACTGCTCTTCATCAAAATCTGTCTCGTTGTCGGAGACCACTGGACTGGGAACCTCTCTCTCATGATGACTGCTTTTTACCACAGATGGGGTTGTCCTCTCAGTTTCAACTTGCGGTGTATTCCCAGATCTGCGTCTAGGGCTGAACAGAACAGTCCTCTTCTTTTTCTTGTCCTTCTTCAAAAGGAGAGCCTTCAGGTCTTGTTGCCCCTGGGTCAAATTCATAATCAGCTCTTGGAACTGGGCGTTCTGAGCCTGGAGGTCCTTGATAGTCTGTTCGGCTGATGATTCAGGATTCATGGCGATCGGCTGAAATAAACAGCGAGGAAGGGTAAGCAACCTGTCAAAGTGATACCTGCAATGCAATGAGATGTATGACATGCAGGTAGTGATTTCAAGGATCTCGCGGGGTAAACAAAAATTGTTAGAACTAGGTAGCTTGATTGAGGGAACTTCATGTTTGCTGAGATTCCTTCTTCAAGGGTCAAAGGCTCACCATATCCAGTGGGTCATAGCCCTTGACAACCTTGGCTAGAGGAAAATAAATCCTCTTTGCCCCTTGCTGGGATAGTTGTTCATCATGACCTGCATCACAAGCCCTTGAGATCCTTGAAATGGGTTAGGGTGTATGCAATGGTATGCAATGGTATGATGTCATGCTATGCATGGGGTGATGTAGGCAAACCCTGTTATGAGTCCCAATTAAGGACTATAAACAACCCTGCAAGAAATTCAGTGTACTTTGTTATGAGTCCCAATTAAGGGCTATAAACAAAACCTGCAAGAAACTTAGTACCCTGCTATGAGTCCTTGTTAAGGGCTATAAACGACACCTGCAAGAAATTTGGTAAACCCTGTCATGAGTCCTAGTTAAGGACTATAAACAAGACCTGCAAGAAAACTTAGTACCCTGTTATGAGTCCCTGTTAAGGACTATAAACGACACCTGCAAGAAATTTGGTAAACCCTGTCATGAGTCCTAGTGAAGGACTATAAACAAGACCTGCAAGAAAACTTAGTACCCTGTTATGAGTCCTAATTAAGGACTATAAACAAGACCTGCAAGTAGTTAGTACACCCCGTTATAAGTCCCAATTAAGGACTATGAACAAAACCTGCAAGAAACCTAAGTAAAACCTGTCATGAGTCCCAATCAAGGACTATAAACAGAACCTGCAAGTGGTTAGTACACCCTGTTATAAGTCCTAATTAAGGACTATGAACAAAACCTGCAAGAAACCTAAGTAAAACCTGTCATGAGTCCCAATCAAGGACTATAAACAGAACCTGCAAGTGGTTAGTACACCCTGTTATAAGTCCTAATTAAGGACTATGAACAAAACCTGCAAGACATCAAGGGTCAGATAGCAAGCATGCAAGTAGTCAAGTACGAAGGCACGCAAGTCACACAAAAGAGCCCTTAGGGTTCAGGCCAGCATGGAGTCTGGGTAGTACCCTCTTGAAGTTGGTGGGTTCAACCTGTCCTAATCAAAAGTAACCGGGTTCTTAGAGGATCCCAATATCATTGACTACCCTCAATCGGTCATAACTCCAGCATCGCAATCTTTTCTTGCGGCCAGAACCATCACGAGAGTTTAGCCTCAATGGGCGTAGCATACTGCTACTGTTCTAAAGGCCAAGTTGTGTCAATTAAGGTTCTAAGGTTGTTGGTGCTTAATGACTCCTTGGAAGATCCATATTCTCCCCGTTTCAACACGAGGGATATCGGTACAGACCAAGGCGCCACACCAACGTAGCCACTGCTTCACCCATGTCGGTATACGCCGGACAGGTCCCTCACAGCTTATGCTACCTAAACAGGGTATCCCCAGATCCGGGTTAGGATCTATGTAACTCCCATGCAACCCACAATAGTAAAGCAAGCAAATCAATACAAATGAAAACACAGTTATGACCTAGCCCTAAGGTACACCTCACTTTAAGTTTAATTCCCCAGCAGAGTCGCCAGTTCTGTGATCGGTGGATCTGGAACTGACTGTTTAACGCTGGTTCGCGAAATGTCGCGGAAGCAAGAGTCGCCACCGTCTTTTATTTTCTCCAAATGGAAAGGACAAAAGCACAGAAAAATTCCTTAAAGAGATTGCTCTCGGTTCGGGAGGTAGATTATAGAAAGGGAAGGTGTTAGCACCCTTTCTATCCATGGTTATCCATGGGCTCTTAGATACTTGCTCAATGTGTTTTCAAAATTGTTTGTTTGCTTTTCAATGTGGGTTTAAAAAGTTTCTTTGAAAAGTTTCAGATCGACTCATACGTCAGAGTGTTTGAAAAATTTGCTTTGAAAGCTTTTGAAAAGTGTTGGTGTGAAAAGTCTTTTTGTTTGTCTGAAAATAGAGCAAGTATCCTTGAGAACCTACCTACCCTAAGGGATTCGTCTGTGTAAGAGTCCTTTAAAGTAGTGCCATCCCACCATTGAGAGGTAGGTAGCACCACCGTTGGAGGTGTTCGGGTCAATTCGAGGTTCGGGACATGGTGATCACCAGAGCAACGGGAAGACACCTTAGAAGCTACCCTCATGCCAGGTTCCCGGATCATGAGGACTTACTAAGACGTCCTCTACTCGACGATCACCTTTCGAGGCAAGGCAACAGTGAGGCGTACCCTAGGGGTGGTGTGTGCGAATTGTGTGTCATGTTTCAGTTTATTTGTCTTGTCATGTTTGTCGTGTTCTACGCTTGATTTTATTTAAGGCCATACATTTTTTCATGCTTTTGTTAACAGTTAAGATATTTGCGGGAAAGTAAATCTAAGGCTATTACAAATGGCGCGGGTCCACATCGCCAAATTAAACCGGACCCGATTTAGCGGAAAAATAAATAATGCGAAGAGATAAAGTGCGAAAAGTAAATTACAACGCTTTGGGACAATTACATAATTATTTAAACGATTATAAGATAAATGCGCGAAATAAGGAAATTAAAACAAAAATAGGGCGTTGGACCCTTTTACAAACAATTAAAATTAAGGAGAATTAAAAATTAAATGATTCAATGTTTTTTTTGGTATTTTTTATATTTTTAGATTTAATAAGGAAAAGAAGTTAATTGAAATTAAATTAAAAGGCAAATCCTAATTCTATTATTTTTTTAAGTTTATTATGAAAGATTTAAATTAAAACCTAAATTAAACTATAAATTAACTTATGTACAATTTGTAATTTATGAAAATAACTAAATAATATTATTATTCTAAAAAAGGGAAAATATTAAAAGGAATAAAAATATCAATTAACCTAATTCTATTTTTTTGGATTTTTTTGTTATGAAAAAAAAATATAAATTAAACCTAATTTGAAACTAGTTTATTTACATGCTAATAAAATGATTATAATAAAATAGATATTATTTTTTGGTCTTTTTCTGATTTTTATAATGTTTTTATATTTTATAGAAAAAATAAATTAATTGAATTAAGACAATAAAATAAATAAATAAAACAACAAAAGTAAAAGTGAGAAGAAAAATATAAAATGCAAACCAGGGTGGGGTGTTGCCCCAAATAAGGAGGTATAAATTTGAAAAGCCTGGCCCAATTGAAATTGAATTTGCTGACTTTTCATGATTCCATATGATGCGTTTGACCAGGCGTAGGTGTTCTTCAGCTTCCAACCTTTAGATTGATCTCCAAGCGGACGTGGCATGTTGATGATGGAGGGAGTATGATGTACCTGGAGGTTAGCGTAACATGGAATTTTATATTGAAAAATAGCATGGAATTTTTGCCAGACCTGGGACTTGAACCCAGGTCTTGAAGGTTACAAGCGTAGCGTGTCACCAACTGCGCTGCTGCTTTTCATTTAATATATTATGACTAATAAACAACAAAAATCAAAACTAATGCATGATGGTTAAAACGCGCGAAATTTTGAACGGACGTATCACTGATTGACACGCCATCTTCTTCCTCACCACCCCTGTAACATAGAACACAGAGGCAACGGTTTTTTTGGCGTGGTTTTAGAGGGTATTCAAGAAAATAGCGAATAGCTCCCTATGGACCATAAATTCATCGCGAGGGTTCAGACATCTTCGTCTTGAGGTGCTGAATCCAACCATGGTGTTCAGGGGTCCTGATTTTTCTTCTATGCAAAATCCCTAATTTAGAAAACCTGCAACCCTAATTTTTGACAATGGCGAAAACACATACATGGCACAAAAACATAATTGAACCTATTGGTTAGCATAAAAACATCATTATAAACAAGAATCCATGAAGAAAAATGTAAAAGAATGCTTGATTTATGCTATGCGTTTTCAGAATTTTCTTGGTGCAGTTTGACTTAGAGGTACCGATTCAAGGGGTTTTTGTTGATGTTAAGGATTGAGAGACGTTCCAGGATGCCTCAGGATACTTATGGAATAAAAATTGGAGCTTGAATCGACCTTAAAGCTAGTTTTCAGTGTTTGAGTTTTATGAGAAATTTTCAATATGCAATGCTTGTTTTGAACGCAGCTTGGAGTCTAAGATCATTAGGGTTGTGATGCTGAGTATGTATAGAGCATGTTAGGTCAAAAAGATTGCACAAAATCCTTTGCCATGATGATTTCAATCTTTGATTTGTTAAGGATCTTTTCTAATCTTTTTCTCATGCATTTTGGTTCAATCATGATCAATTAGCACCAAATCTTGCCTATTTAAGATATGCACGAAATATTAAGAATAAACATGCATGAAAAGATTTTTTTAGGTTAAATTTGATATTTTTCATATATTAAAATCATTTAAATGAATATAAATTAATATTAATTCAAATAAATAATTAAAAAATATGAGAATACTTCCCTTTGGGCCTAGTGGTCGTGCATGGGCTTGGCATGAAGAAACTTGGAAGAAAAATGGGCCCATTTGCATTTTTAGGCCTTTTGCATCAATGTTGACTTTTCAAAATTCCCAAAAATTTCCCAACTTCCACAAGGCATAACTTGGTCAATTTTTAAGCTTTTCACATGTTCTTGGACATTTTGGAAAGGTCTTTGAGTCCTTTAACCAATGCCTTTGGTCCCATGTCATTTTGATTTACCAATCTCAAGTTATGGCCTTTGACTTAAAGTCACTTTTTGTTGACTTTTGAAAATGACCTATAATGTTGAAATTGATAACTTTTTGTGAGAGCATTTCTTGGACTTGGAACATGAAGATGAATTGTAGGAAATGTCTTTCTCTTCAAAATGAGCTTTGGATGGAATTTTTATGATAATCCATGTGAAAGTTATGCCCTGGTCAATTTCAGTTGACTTTTTCAGCTGTCCAAATATAGCAACTTTTGCATCTTTGATGATTTCTGAGCCAAATTTTGAGAATCATGATCAAGCATTGATCAAATGATGTTTGTGGCTTCAAAATGATATGTTGACCAAAAATTTGAACTTTTGACTGCCAAATGACCATTTTCCCCCTACAGTTGACTGTAGTGCAATCTAGGGTTTTGACTGTGCAATTTTGAGCTGAATGCCTTGAAACTTGACATGAGGATACTTGACCATACTTGTAGGCATATGAGACTTGATTGGGCCATTGAAAACTTCATTTTCTTGATCAGAACACAAACCCTAGTTTTGACTGTATAGGAGACAGTTGAACTGCACAACCCTTGGGGAATTTTGTGACCTTGATTTGGCAATTTCTTGATGAATATGGGAGGGCAAATTTTGGGGTACAACACATCCTGATTCTGATGTCTCTCAAGCTGCATTGGACAAGCAGACTCTTGAAGAGCTGAAGCAAAATGATATTCGTCTGCAGGAGAGAATGGATGAAATTGATCAAAGGATGAAAGCAAGGATGGATGTTCAGGACAACAAGATTGACTCAGTAGCCAGCATGGTGCATCAACAGAAGAAAACCACTTATCAGATTAAGAACATGCTTGAGGCTCTGTTCACACGCCTTCCACCTGCCCCTTAGTTTTTTTTCTCTTGATATTTTCATTTTTTTCTTTGCATATCATCTGTACTATTTTTCTGGCTCTGAACTGAATACAATCGTTTTTCTACACTGATTCTCTTACTTCAATTAATTTTTTACTTCCTCAATTATGTGCACTTTTTGATTGCTGACAAAAAGGGGGAGAAAGACTGATATTTTTCAATAACGGTTTACTGAGACAAAAGTCTCAAACATTCTAACACTCTGATATACTTGAATGTTTTTGTTCTGTATAGCTTACAGGTACAAGAATCTGATGAACTCTAATACACTGAAGCTCTGAAGCTCTGATGTTCAAAGAAAGTCAATAAAGATCCAATCCTAAAGAACTCATGGAATTAAAGGGAAGTAATAAATTCAGGGGGAGTCTTTCTGATCTAAACTCTGATACCTCTTTATCCCTTATCTTCTTATCTTTGATAACTTCCTATTTAATTCTGATACAATTTATTATTTGGTTATCTCTTATACTTTTTTCGTTAATTTTCAAATTGAAAAAATCTAGTTTTTGTCATCATCAAAAAGGGGGAGATTGTTAGAACAAAGTTTGAATCTACTACCCTAAGTTAAAGTTTTGATGATAACAAAATTCAAGATTATATAAACTGTATGAGTCATGTAAGACATATATGCTACCTAAAAATTATATTGTGTTTTACAGAAACTCTAATGAGTATCAGCATAAGAATATCATCATCAGCATCAGAAGATGAAATATTAACATCAGCATCAGAGGATGTTATATCAGATGCCAGAATCAGAAGATCAAAGCATGTGTTTACGCTGAAGCTTGATGAACAGATATGCGCGTAACAATCTAAACTCTGATCAAGACCACAACAATTCATCAACACCTAGTAGCGTCAGAATAAGCCAAAGCCAGAACACGCTTAATTGGCAACGGTACTGTGCATTCAAGATACTTTATTATCAACGACATTATTCCAGACAAAGATCTTCTCAATATGGAAAGAATGTAATTGGCATTGAAACGGAATAACTGACTCCAACGTATCATTTCCAATGCTATATAAACAAGCAAGTGAGGAACGGATTGGCTAATGCTCTACAACTCTCTACACGCCTAAAGCGATTCATCTTCATTCTCATTCCCAGTTTGCTAAAGCTCTCAAATTACTTACTCTATTGTTTTATCATTTTAGTTCTCATAAGCTTAAATTGTGTAGTATCATAGTTGTGATAAACAGTTTTGTAGAAAACATTCAACATACTTAGATTTCATTTATCTGTAAGAAAGTATTTCCTTGAGAAACCGGTTTGTGGTTTTGACTCAAGAAGGCTTTAGCAGTTGTAATACTCAGTTGAATATAGTGGATTAAGACCTCGTTGGAGAGAGGCGAAATCACCTTGACGGGTGGACTGGAGTAGTTTGAGATCAAACGAACCAGGATACAAATAAAGTGTTGTCTGCATTTAATTTCAAGTTTTACAATTCAACCCCCCTTCTTGTGTTTTTCACTTCTTCAATTTCACTTGTTTCCTTATGAAAAAATGGTCATGTTATGCATGTGAGATGTCTTAGCAAAAAGGATTAAAAAAATACAAGATCATGGTCCCTCGATGGCGCTTCGAATGTTGCCTTTCAAATGATCTTAGTCCCTCAATAGATATGCTAAGATATCTCACAACATTTCTATCATGTCTATACGATGACCCACGCCCGTCCTTTTACATCTAACGATGGGGCTCCTTACCAAATCAATGGTAAGGTAGCAACATCTAAAGGAGGAGGAAAAGAACACTAAAGACTTTTTGAGTAGGTAGATTGCTCCTAGTTGCTCATAAAAAAACATTTCATACACCAAAAACTTTTGTTACACCCCAAAAATTTCCCTCTCATTTCTCAAGGATTCTCACAAGATCTCCCATGACATCAAGTTTGCAGCACTAATACATTCATTTAGGTTGGGAATTGGCACAAGGGCAAAATGGTCAATTGAATACTGAAAAGTCAAAACTCTGACTTTTGGATCAAAATCAAGTTTCAAGAATCATATTTCATCAAGACATGTTGGAATA
Source organism: Vicia faba (assembly GCA_948472305.1). Lineage (NCBI taxonomy): Eukaryota > Viridiplantae > Streptophyta > Magnoliopsida > Fabales > Fabaceae > Vicia > Vicia faba. The sequence goes on along the minus strand of OX451739.1, from coordinate 283,960,641 downwards.
TGAAGTTTGTCTCATTAAGAAAATCAAAAGTCAAATTTTCTTTGGAAAAGTCAAAATTTTAAACACTTAGAAATTTATTCTAAGTGTTAAGAAATATGATAAATTCAGAACTTCTAGCCAGATTTTTACCATGATGCAAGATGATTCTGGAAGAACTTCTGACCAAAGAATTGTAGATTTCAATTAGATCTAAAACATTATAGAACAGAACTTCCTCTAGAAATTCTGGGATTTCAAGTTATAAATCCTTGAAGACACGACCATAAAATTAAAGCATTCAGTAAATTCTGGACCTTTCCAAAACAGGATTTGGTTAGAACTTCTGGACCAGTTTCACGAAGGTTCAATCAGAATTGGCAAGAGTAATTCAAAGAGGGTTTACAAAGCGTGTTACAAGCTTTCTGGAAAGTCTGAGAGCTCTTTCAGAACATGCCGAAGTAAAGAGATTCAAAGATCAGAAGTTAGATGTTTATTCTAAGTTATGTTGATGCTGAACTTCTGACCCAGAATTAAGCTATGATGCATAATCTCACATTGTAGGATTTCTCTTTTGATAAATCTCATCATCATTTAATGCTCATAACCACTTTTGAGTCTTTATCCAAAGGATTTCCCCACGTGTGGCATAGAAGTACATTGATGTCCTTGAAAAGCAAACTTTTATACAAGTTTATGTTGGGCCCATGCTTTGCTTTTGCTTTTGCTTTCCCCACGTGTGGCATAGAAGTACATTGCTTTTGCTTATAAATCCAGCTTAAGCGCGGCTAAAGCTGCTAACTACCATACTAGTGTATGATGGCTGTAACCTTGACTTCTACAAGCTACAAAATCTTTGCCTGTAAATTGAACTTCAATTGCAACTGTAAAGGGGTCGAGAATTTGTGGAAAAAAAGCCTTGAAACTTTGCTAAAATTTTCAAGAACTTGAAACTGCAAACATAAACACAAAACTTGCCAGTTTCTGTTTTTTACATCCAAGCTCTAATCTTCCTTGTGCATTTCCTCAACCAAATCATCCATACAGTTTCTGATACACATTTAGAAGCCATTCCAAGTTCTGTTTACAGGCTGCAATTGAATCTTCACTAACTTCCATTTCAAAAAATCAGAACTTTGCTTCTTGGTTGTTCCATAATTTTCCATCCATTCATAGCGCAAGTTAAAGATTTGTTCCAGCCTTCTGAGCACGTGAGAAAGCTGACCAGAACATCATAGCAGTCAAAACCAGACTCTAGTTCACAAAACATTTTCCAGCTGCAAGGTAAGTTCCTCAGGCTCTCATCACATTACTTAGGCATTGATAGGCTTGCATGTTTAAAGATACAATGTAGACATCCTAATTCTGATATTGTACATATTCATAAATTTCATGTATCTATACCTAAGTAGAGAGAATATCAGCTCATAACTTATAGAGGAAGTTAGGATTCAAAATTAGGATTAGCAGATACATGTTTGTTTCTGATTTACAGTCTTGATATTTTTATGTTTCTGAAACCATGATGGAAACCTGTCATAACTGATATGTTTGTGTTTTCTATTTTGTTGAGAAATGACTAAGCTGCAGATGTTCTAATTAGCATGGAGAAAGAGATGGAATTTATCATCAGAACTTACTTTGTGTTATATGTTTATGTTTTTGCTTCTGATATCGGATGTATAGCCACCCTAGTGGTAAAGAGCATGTGCATAAGGTATTAGTGTTAAGGGTCCTGAGTTCTAGCCCCAGAAACACCTTTTTATGTTCATTCCTTGACATTTTTTACTCCATCTTGGACCAGAACTTCTAGACATTTCCATCCAACAACATTGACACCTCACATACCCATTATCAGAACTTCTGACCTTCCAGTAACACTAGAGCTTCTAATTTTCCAGCAACATTAGAACTTCCAAACTCTCTCTAAACATCTAGAACTTCCAGACTCTCAATAACCTGAACTTATGACTTTCTAGTAGCACTAGAACTTCTAGGATGCCAATTGCATAAGAACTTCTAATATTTCCTTGTTCCTAGCAACCCTAGAACTTTAGTATATCCGGACCCATAAGTTTTGACCTTCCCTTTCCCTACTAACATTTCTTTTTTTGCAGCGTATCAGAGTCAGAACTTTCGTTCCCTCTCATTTCAGCAACATACTGATTCTAACCCCTTTTCCTCTTATTATATTATTTTATCTTTGATAATCAAAAACACTAAAAATATTTTTATATATTCACATACTTTATTTTATCTCTTTTAAAACCAAAAGATCAAAAATATTTTCTTAAGCAAACTTATTTCTTTTCTTAACAAAAACCAAACAAAAATCCTTTTCTTTTTTCCACTTACATCCTTGCACATTATATTTATTCATTTTCTTGTACGTTATTCAATATGGTTGTAATAGATAATTAGGTTTAATTTCTTGTAATCCCCATTTGTAAATTTGTTTACCCTATCCCCAAATGATGTAATAGCATAGTAAATTTACTTTCCGCAATTTATCGCTTTCATATAAATGCTAGTAATTAGGGTTCGTATGGAAAAAATAAAAATCAATAAGTAGATAACCCTAATCAAAGATTAAATGCATGCAAATCAAACACACTATTAACACATGCACCCCTAGGGTTAAATCCACTTGTTGCCTAACAAATGGTCATGTTATGCATGTGAGATGTCTTAGCAAAAACAATCAAAATACAAGATAATAGTCCCTCGATGACGCTACAAGTGTTGCCTTTCAAAAGATCTTAGTGCCTCAAAGAGAAATGCTAAGACATCTTACAACATTGCTAACATGACTATATGATGACCCACGCCCGTCCCTTTACATCCAAAGATAAGTTTTCTTACCAATCAATGGTGAGATAGCAATATCAAAGGAAGGAAGAAATGAACAAAAGACTTTTGAGTAGGTAGAGACGTTCTTAGTTTCTTGCTCACTTTCAAAACAAACACACATCAAACACTTTTAAAACATGAAATATTTTCGAAAGTCCAACACTTTGTATACGTTCTTACAAAACGAGAACCATTACAAAGTTTGCCTAAACGAAGGCGCCTTTTTAAAATACTTTCAAAACCACCACAAAGCACATTTTCAAACAAAGCAAGTGATCTAGCAAGCAACTAAGAGCCTATAGATAACTATGGATGAAAAGGGTGCTAACACCTTCCCTTTTCATAATCTACCCCCCAAACTCAAGAAATAATCTCAATGGTCTTTCCTGTTCTTTTCAACCTTTCCTTTTGGATAAAAGAAAAGTCGGTGGCGACTATTGCTAACCGCAACATTTGCGATCAAACACAAAACATCCCAAATCAGTTCTCCCACCGTATTAATGAACTGAAGACTCTGTTGGGGAGTATTAAAAGTGGGGTTACCTTAGGGCTAGATCACCTTTATTTGCTTTCATTGTTTGACTTGCTTGCTTTACATTTTGGTTCCTCGTTTGGGCTTGTTTTGATCCTCTACCCGGATTTGGGATACCTTATAGGTAAGTAGTAATACATTGTGGAAACTGTGGGGGGTACACCAACATTGTCTAAGAAATAGCTACGTTAGTGTGACACATTTGTGGGTACCGGTAGCCCTTGAGTAGTCAAGGCGAATACAGGGTTGTTGTGTGGTGTCATGAAGCACTAACTGACTTTAGAACCTTTACTTGACCAACTTGGCCATTAGGAAGTAGTGAGATAGTCGGCTTTGGTGCAGTCTGAATTTTGTTGATACTCGATACTACGCTCATTGAGATTGGACTTCTCGGGATATTTTGGTCGCCACGCAAGAGGCTTGCGCTGAAACAACGCCCGACAAGAAAGATCAGTGATATTGAGATCCCTTAGAACTCAGTTATTATTTCTAGGACAGGTTTGAGCCAACTAAACTTCAAGAGGGTACTTACCTATAAGACTCCATGCGAGCCTAAACCTAAGGACTTGTTTGCCTTGTGTGTATATACTTACTTGTACATAACATCATAAACATCATAACATCATAAGCATTCTCACTAAACATTTCAAGGATTATTGGGATTTATCTTTGTTCTGTTTTGTAGGACATGGCTTCTATCCGCAGGAATACTATCCTAGTCAATCTCGTAAGAATTCCTTCTCAACTCAAAGAGTTAGCCTCAAGGGTCCCTGAGAATTCTTCATTCACTGAAAGACATGGTCGCCTCCTAAACTTGGTTACCTCGAGCACTGATGAAGATATGATGAAGGTGCTTTTCTAGTTCTTTGATCCTCTACACCAGTGCTTCACTTTTCCCGATCATCAGCTTGTACCTACTCTAGAATAATTCTCTCAACTCTTGAGGATTGTTATTCTCAATCAACTGCCTTTTAACGGTACGAAAAGAGATCCAAGATCTGAAGAGATTGCCCGAGCGCTTCACTTGCAACAATTTGATATCACGACTAATTGGGAAACAAAGAGTGGTGTCAAAGGGTTCCTAGCCAAGTTCTTGTTTCAAAAAGCTCAAGATTGCTGGAACTCTTTGGATTTACAAGCTTTTGAAGAAATCTTGGCCCTTCTTATATATGGGATGGTTTTGTTTCCAAACCCTGACCAACTTATAGAGGTAAATGCTGTCAAAATCTTCATGTCTCGCAATCCGGTGCCTACTTTGTTGGGAGATATCCTACATTCTTTCCACTCTCGAACTATGAGGAAGAGAGGGATCCTCATATGTTGCATTTCTCTCTTGGTTAGATGGTTTATTTCACATCTTCCCCGGTCTATGTTGAAGAACGAGCAAGGTTTGAGGTGGTCGCATAGGTTGATAACGCTCAGACATTCGGATGTTCATTGGTGTTCTCGATTCTTGGAGAAAGTTACTATCATCGACTGTTGTAGGGAATTCCCTAATGTCCATTTTCTTGGAATTAGGGGAGGTATCACTTGCAACCATTTCTTAGCCTTATGAAAGTTTGGGTACGTCCGAAGAGATGGTCCGCATGATATGCTCATCCAAGGAGTGGTATTTGACTACGAGAGCGACGATCAAGGTTACCATCAGAAGTTTATACGAGCTTGGAGGATGGTAAGCAAAGTGGATAGTAAAATGCTGGGACACAAGAATTCCATTCCCCTCGAGTCTTACCTTAGGTGGGTATGAGCTCATGCTCAGAAGCTCGTGATGCCTTATCCCTCCATCCTACCAGTTATCATGGAACATGTGGTTGAAGGAGATATCCCGTACACTGTCCTCCATCCCGACATGCCTACTTCTCTTGAAGACTTGCAAAAAGGTTGGATTCAGCTAAAGGAAGAACAAGATACTTTCGAAGCTCAATTCTACGCTAGTGAGAAAAGGGTCTTGGAGCTTACAAAGCAACTCCATGAAGAATGGAGCTTGAAATCCTATCTTGCACCAAAGAGAATGCGTTCGACCTTTTTATCTTAGAGATTTATTTTGTAATCCCAAGAGGCATGTTGTAGTCATTTGTGAACTAATTAATGAAATTTGACGTTTGTTCATTCTTTGTCTATACAAATTTAAATTTCATAAATCCTTGAAATCATTTGCATACACATCTTCCACGCATCATAACATAACAGGTTTTCACACGACAGGTTTCCTTATCTTTCTGTTGTTTATTTCAGCAAGATGGATATCGAGAAAACAGTGAAGGACCTACAAGCACAAAAATCCCAGTTTCAAGAGACTCTGCTGACCCTGGCCAAGAGGCAACAAGAGTTAATGACGTTGCTGGCAGCCAAAAAAAGGCCAAAGAGGAAAGCTTTAGTCAACATGGGTAGAAGGTTCAGAGAGTCGGTCCGTCAGATACCGTTAATGGAAGAATCATCGAAGGAAGACAAGAATCAGATTGGAGAAGCAAGGAGTATCCAGGATGGATGTATCAATGATCAAGCGTCTGATGATGAAGATTACTTTGACGAGCAGTATCCTCCTACCGATGTTAAGTACAAGCAGCTAGAAGACAGATTGAAGGCCGTTGAGATTCAAGCCGTCCCCGGTTTGGATTTTGATGATTTGGGTTTAATATCCGGGGTTGTCATTTCCCACAAATTAAAGATACCAGTATTCACTAAGTATGATGGGGTTTCCCACAAATTAAAGTCTTATGTGCGCAAAATTCAACCGCACACCGCTGACAAGAAACTCTGGATTCACTTCTTTCAAGAAAGCTTGGCTGGGACGCAACTAGAGTGGTTTTACCAATTGGATGGTTCCTGTATCCATAAATGGGAAGACTTAGCTACCACTTTCTACCACCAATACCAGTATAATGCCTACTTGGCGCCAAGAAGAGTTCAATTGCAAGACATGACAATAGGGATGGATGAAGGGTTCAAAGAGTACGCCCAAAAGTGGATAGACCTTGCAAGTAGGGTTTAACCACCTTTTAATGATAGGTAGCACATTGATATGGTTATGGGAACTTTATCTGGTCCATTTTCAATTTGTTGGTTGGTTGTTCTTCATCTGGTTTCACCAAACTGATCTTAACCGGTGAAAGAGTTGAAAGCGGCATCAAAAGCGGGAAAATTCCCATAGCATCTGCCTCCACCTCCAATACCATAAAGAAACCTTTTACCGGGAAGAAATAAATCAATGTTGTGTATGAGTCAAGGGCCCGTACCAAGAAGGATGACCGCCAGTACGTTAATGCTGTCCGGATTTCCAATCCAACTCCTGCTCAAAGACCATCTTCAAATCATCAACGGTTTCAGGCTCCACCAAGACAATTCACAAGATTAGACCTGTCACTACCCCAAGCCTTACATCACCTGCTAAAGGCTAATTTGGTGACACCGCGTGATCCTCCGCCAATCCAGATACCTCTTCACCTAAATACAATCCGAATGCTAAGTGTGTATATCACTCAAATAGTCCCGGGCATGAGACTGACCAATGCTGGGCACTGAAGAATAAAATTCAAGACTTAATAGACAATAAGACCATTGAATTTGATCCTCCTCCAACTCCGAATGTAATCACCGTGCCTATGCCAAATCATGGCAAGGGTGTCAATGTTGTTGAAGACACCATTTTTTTCCTCCATCGAAGACTTAACTACTTTGTTAACCACTATAAAAAAGAATCTGTTGAAAGTCAGGATTTTCCCTGGCTGTTTGATGGATTGTGATTGTTGTGCCAAACAACTCAATGGATGCAAACGGATGAAGGAAGGAATTCAACGCCTGATGAATAGCCATGAGATCCTATTTGAGAAGACTCTGTCCACCAAAAGTTTGACCAATAAGATTGAAGATCTCTCCATCATAACTATCTCAAATAAGCCTCTTAGGGTCTCCTCCGAGGGTCCTATCAGGATTTCAAATGAACCGATTGTTGCTCCTTTGATAATTACCGCTCCCGGACTAATTCTGTACTCTTCCAACAAAGCAGTGCCATGGAACTATGGTGCTGAGGTGTTTTACCATGGGATAAAGCTAGATGCTTGGATTGAAGAACAAAGCTGATGACATTGGTAACATAACTGGCTCTAGTAAGGTGACCAGAACTGGGAGGATCTTTTCACCCAACATCTCACCACCAACTGTTACAAAGGTGCCTGTTCGCATCACCGCTGCTAAGCCAAGTACTGACACAAGGGGAAAAGAGAAAGTTGTTGATTATATCGAGACAGAAATACCCGCAAAAGACATTATTGATGGAGAACCTTCCACTCGAGAAATGGATGAGATCTTGAAAATTATAAAAAGGAGTGATTTCAAGATTGTGGAGCCGTTGGGGCAAACCCCTTCAAAGATTTCCATGTTATCTTTGCTACTTTGTTCTGATGCTCATACTCGGGCGTTAATCAAATTCTTGAAGAAGGCTCATGTCCCTCATGAGACCACAACTGACCAATTTGAAAATTGTGTGGCAAGCTTTACGTCCGATATTGGTTTGGGGTTCTTGGATGTTGATCTGACACCACTTGGAAAGAACCATAAAAAACTCTGCATGTTTCTGTTGAATGTAAGGGGACTACCCTAGCACATGTTCTGGTTGACACTGACTCTTCTTTAAATGTGCTACCCAAGGGAGCTTTAGACCGTTTAGACTGTGAAGGACTAGTTTTGAAACCAAGTGATATTATTGTGAGGGCTTTCAATGAGTCCAAAAGGACAGTTCATGGAGAGGTGGATCTCTCGATCAAGGTGGGCTCACAGATTTTCAACTCTACTTTCTACGTCATGGATATTCGTCCTGCCTACTCCTGTTTGTTGGGTCGCCCTTGGATCCATGGAGCAGGGGCAGTGACATCAACTCTTCATCAAAAGCTCAAGTACCCAGTAAAGGGAAGAATTGTCACTGTATGTGGTGAGGAGGAGTTCATGGTAAGCCACCTCAACTCTTTCAAATATGTAGAGATGGATGGCGAATTTATAGAAACCCCGTGTCAGGCTTTTGAAGTTGTTCCACCAATGGTTGATACTGTCAAATGTTCCTCTGATGTGTCAAAAGCTGGTAAGGTCGTGCCAAAGATGGTTTCATTCAAAGATGCTCGTGCTGCAGTCGAAGAAGGAAGTTGTGATACTTGGGGGAAACTCCTCAAGATCCCATTTAAAGCATACAAATTTGGTTTGGGTTTCACTATCAAGGCTCAAAAAGAAGTTAGGCGCACTCGCGCAGGGAATCCCCATCTCCGTATTGGAAGTCATGAAGTTAACACTGTGGGTGATTCTGATTATGAGTTTACATTTTAAGATTGGGTATATCCTATTACAACGGAGCTCAGCAATTGGAACGCAAAGGACTTCATTCCCATCTCCTTCATTGAGGAGTAATTACTTGTTTTTTGCTTTCTATTAATTCAAGAACATTTTGTCTGTAATATTAAACAATGACTTTTAAGCCATGTGCCTGGCCCGGGGCACTATGGACCATTTGTCAAGGGTTTTATTTATGTTGATTTTATCATATGATCATTCAAATACAAAACATTAGACTTTTTTGCATTTGAACTTTTGTGATCATTATCTTTCTTTTTCTTCAATGAATTTTTCAAAATAGCCATGTGTCTTACACACACACACACACTCTTGCAGGTCCTCATCCACTCTGGATCTCATTGCCAATGACTCTACTATCGCCGACTATGACTTTGAACATCCAATTAACCAAGCCAAAGATGAAGGCGAGGAAGATTGTGAAATACCGGAGAACTAGCCAAACTTCTACTACAAGACGAAAAATCTATTCAACCACGGGAAGAGTCAGTTGAAGTCCTCAATCTAGGTACCGAGACAGACAAGAAAGAGGTCAAGATCTGTACTAACCTGGAAAACAGTGTCAAAAGTAGATTGATTGAAATGTTGCATGACTATGTGGAAGTGTTTGCTTGGTCATATGAAGATATGTCAGGGTTGGATACCAATATCATAGTTCATCGTCTGCCGACAAAGGAAGATTGTCCCCCTGTCAAACAAAAAGTCTGTTGCATGAGGTCTGACATGTCTGAAAAGATAAAAGCTGAAGTGATGAAACAATTTGATGTCAGATTCCTAGCTGTGACATCTTACCCCCAATGGGTTGAAAATGTGGTGCCAGTATCGAAGAAAGACGGAAAAGTTCGAATGTCTGTAGATTATAGGGACCTGAATAGGGCAAGCCCCAAGGATGATTTCCCTTTACCTCATATTGATGTCTTGGTCGATAACATTGCTCAGCATAAAGTTTTATCTTTCATGGATGGTTTCTCTGGCTATAATTAAATTAGGATGGCTCCCGAAGACATGGAGAGGACCACTTTCATTATGCAATGGGGCACCTTTTGTTATAAGGTCATGCCATTTGGATTGAAGAATGTAGGGGCAACATATCAAAGAGCTATGGTAACTTTGTTTCATGACATGATTCATCATGAAATAGAGGTCTATGTGGATGATATGATTGCAAGATCACAAATTGAAGAGGAACATCTTAATCACCTATACAAGCTATTCTAGAGGTTGAAAAAGTATAAGTTGAGGTTGAACCCTAATAAGTGCACATTCAGAGTATGATTCGGAAAGCTTCTAGGTTTTGTTGTCAGTGGTAAAGCCATCGAAGTCGATCCTGCCAAGGTAAAGACCATCTAAGAAATGTCAGTCCCCCATTCTGAAAAAGAAGTTAGAGGATTCTTGGGTCATCTTAACTACATTGCCCGCTTGATATCTCACTTAACTGCTACTTGTGAGCTAATCTTCAAACTCTTGAAGAAAGATCAAGTAGTCAGATGGAATGATGAATGCCAAGCTGCCTTTGACAAAATCAAAGAATATATGCAAGAACCTCTTATTATCATGCCTCCAGTTGAAGGAAGACCCTTGATCATGTACTTGGCGGTGCTAGAGAATTCTATGGTGTGTGATTTGGGCCAACATGATGAGTCTAGCCGAAAAGAGCATGCTATTTACTACCTGAGCAAAAAGTTTACCGACTGTGAAACCAGATATTCACTGCTCGAGAAAACTTGTTGTGCTCTGGAATGGGCTGGTCGCCGGCTAAGACAATATATGTTGACTCATACCACTCTGTTGATTTCTAAGATGGACCCTATAAAGTATATCTTCGAGAAACCCGCTCTTTCCGGACGGATAGCTAGATGGCAAATGATCTTGACTGAGTATGATATTCACTACACAATGCAAAAGGCCATCAAAGGAAGCATACTAGAAGATCATTTGGCCCATCAAGCTATTAATGATTATCAGTATATGAACTTTGACTTCCCAGATGAGAACATCATGCTAGTGACCGACTGCGCGAAACCTGGATCGTATGACGGACCTGAACAAGGATCCCGATGGACTATGGTCTTTGATGGGGCTTCCAATGCTTTGGGTAACAGAATTGGTATTGTGATCATCTCCTCTGAAGGTTGCCACACTCCTTTCACTTCCAGACTATGCTTCGATTATACGAACAACATGGCTGAGTATGAAGCATGCATTTTAGGTCTGAAGGCTGCCATTGATTTAAGGATCAATCATTTGAATGTATTTGGGGATTCCGCTCTAGTGATTAGCCAATTAAAAGTAGATTGGGACACTAAGCACCCTAATCTCATCCCTTACAAGGAGCTTGTGATATCTCTAATTCCTTACTTCGAAGAGATCACCTTTGAACACTTCCCTAGGGAAGAAAACCAGTTAGCTGATGCTTTGGCCACCATGTCTTATATGTTCAAGGTCAAATGGGATAACAAAGCTCCTATGATTATAATTGAGAGATTCGATGAACCTGCACATTTCTATGAGCTCGAGATTGACACAGAAAAGCCATGGTACCACGTATGGCATAGAAGTACATTAATGTCCTTGAAAAGAAAACTTTTGTACAAGTTTATGTTGGGCCCATGCTTTGCTTTTGCTTCTGAGGGTACTTTTCCTTAATTCCTGCTTACAAATCTAGCTTAAGCGCGGCTAAAGCTGCTAACCACCATACTTATTTAACTTGCTTCAAGAACAAGTCAGCGCCTAGTGTATGATAGTTGTACCCTTGACTTCTCTGAGCTACAAAATCCTTTCCTATAAATTGAACTTCATTTGCAACTGTAAAGGGGTCGAGAATTTGTGAAAAAAAGCCTTAAAACTTTGCTAAAATTTTGAAGAACTTGAAACTGCAAGCATAAACACAAAACATGTCAGTTTCTGTCTTTTACATCCATGCTCTAATCTTCCTTGTGCATTTCCTCAACCAAATCATCCATACAGTTTTTGATACACATTTAGAAGCCATTCCAAGTTCTGTTTACATGTTGCAATTTAATCTTCACCAACTTCCATTTTAAAAAATCAGAACTTTGCTTCTTGGCTGTTCCAGAATTTTCCAGCCATTCATAACGCAAGTTAAAGATTTGTTCCAACCTTCTGAGCACGTGAGAAATCTGACTAGATCATCATAGCAGTCAGAACCAGACTCTAGTTCACATAACATTTTTCAGCTGCAAGGTAAGTTCTGGTTGGCTCTCATCACATTACTTAGGCATTGATAGGCTTGCATGTTTAAAGATACAATGTAGACATCCTGATTCTGATATTGTACATATTCATAAATTTCATGTATCTTTACCTAAGTAGAGAGAATCTCATCTCAGAACTTATTGGGTAAGTTAGGATTCAAAATTAGGATTAGAAGATACATGCTTGTTTCTGATTTACAGTCTTGATATGTTTATGTTTCTGAAACCATTATGGAAACCTGCCATAACTGCTATGTTTGTGTTTTTTGTTCTGTTAAGAAATGACTAAGCTGCAGATGTTCTGATTAACATGGAGAAAGAGATGGAATTCATCATCAGAACTTACTTTGTGTTATATGTTTATGTTTTTGCTTCTGATACCAGATGTATAGCCACCCCAGTGGTAGAGAGCATGTGCATAAGGCATTAGTGTTAAGGGTCCTGAGTTCTAGCCCCAGAAACACCTTTTTATGTTCATTCCCTGACATTTTTTACTCCATCTTGGACCAGAACTTCTAGACATTTCCACCCAACAGCATTGACACCTCACATACCCATTATTAGAACTTCTGACCTTCCAGTAAAACTAGAGCTTCTAATTTTCCAGCTACATTAGAACTTCCAAACTCTCTCTAAACATCCAGAACTTCCAGACTCTCAACAACCCGAACTTCTGACTTTCTAGTAACATTAGAACTTCTAGGATGCCAGTTGCATCAGAACTTCTAAGATTTCCCTTATTTCCAGCTGTAGTGGTAGAAATGTTCAAGACTAAGCCATTGGATTGACTAGACTTTATAAAAATCAAAAATAAAAATCTCCACCGCGCTTTATTGTTTCCAAAGGAATGGGAAAAGAGCGAAAAACCCAAAAAGGAGGAAAGATTTAAGGTAAGGGGGTTGGTTATGCAAAGGGAAGGTATTAGCACCCTAAACATCTACGGTACTCCGCAGGAACCTCTTTGTAAAATCTGTATATTTTGGCTATAAAAAAGGTGTTATATAAAAAATGGATGGTGGAGGTGAGAAAAGAAATATATTTTTTATGATTTTGCACCCGCCGAGGTTGCGAACCTTTAGTGCCTACGTACCACCTTTCGTGCAATAGGGGATCAGGGTACACGTAGTTCCTCTTTAAAAAGTTTGAAACACAAGTGTGTTGGTTAATTTTAAGAGATAAGACATCATTGTCATTGTCCGTGTGGAAAACATACTTACTACCCACAATCATAAGAAAGGAGAATTTGCATCATCTCAAAGTGGAGGATATGGCTTGGATTTTAAAATCAACAATGCCTCACTCAACACCCAAATGGAAAATATCTCTCTTCACTATATATTGTAGAAGTACAGTTGTTTGCATCACTACAAGGATTGACAAGAGTCTAACCTTTTGAGAAAAAGTTTAAAGATAAAATCCAAAGTGGAAAAATGGTTTGAAATGAGATTGATTGACTTTTAGTCTTCTCACAAAAATGTCAAGGTATTATTAAATAGATTGAAGTTTATTTAAAAAAGTATTTTGAAAATGCATGTACCTAAGGCCAAGTTTATTATGAAAGTGGTTTAAGTTTCAAAACAAGAAGAGTTTTCAAAAGGAGGGAGAGGATTTTTGAAACTAAAGAAGATGGGAGGAGAAGAAGATATTATCCTAGAGCATAAGGTAAAAGCTAAGGATAAGAACCATCTAACCAACAAGAAGCTAAAACTTGACATCATGAGCCAATATAGAATTCTCATTCTTTGAATTGAAACCAAGAAAGCAAAGATACTAGACCTCTTCAAATGTATTGAGTCTTTACAAAAATTGGGCAGAGTAACGGCTGTATACAGGTGAATTCCAGATTACACACAAAGGAGGTAATCACAAAACCTGCACACAAAAACAAACAAGCAACCCAATGTCTTGAGGTAAACCTCAAGAACTCCAGACAAAATAATCAAATAAGATCACAAGGTCTCCAAGATAGGCCAAGGTTTCTAATCCTAAGTTCAAGAAAAAGTCCATTTCTCCATAATGCCAAGGATAGTAACCAAATAGTCCTAGTACCATTTAATGTTTTTTAGGGTTTATGTTGATTATTAAGTATCTTAAGAAAAGAAAAAGAAAAGCTCAAGTGAGCAAAGTAAAAATGGCAAGAAAATAAATGCTCAAATGAGCAAACATGAAAATGGCATGAAATGTAAATGCTAAAAACAAATAGTACATAAAGCATAAAAGAGTAAAGGCATAAAATAAACAAGTCAATAATTAGTGGTTAGTTGGATGACCATCTTGAAACTTGCATTTGGAACTCATTAGAGGATTGGTAGAACCAAAGCCTCCACACAACAAGTTGCATTTGCTTTTTGTCAAGTATATAATCCATTTGGAATTCTCACAAGTACCATTTAATGATCAACGATGTTTAAGTGATCCGCGTTGACCAAAGGTGTTGTAGATCCATTAGAGGATTGGTAGAACCAAAGCCTCCACACAATGAATCTCAAGGTTATTGGATCAAAGAGATCAAATTAACATACTTGGGCTTGCAATCATAAGTTTGGGCCACGAATGATCATTTATTCAAATCGGGACAAAATTTAGCGCTATGTCAAGCAATCGTAAGTGGACTTATATAGAAGTCGCACCTATTTTGAGGCCGATCAATAGAAATCTATGCACCATTTGTTTTGAGACATGATATAGAGATCATGCTCCAACAACATTTAGTGCAATGATAAGGGGATGAGATGAAGGGGATTTAGGGTAAAAAGATAAACCACATTTGAATTAATATTTAATCAAACTATTATTAAAATCATTCATCCATTTTTTGTGGAGTCAAACTCAACACCATGGATCCAATAATGTTAATAAAGCCATGATCAAAAAATCAACCCAAGACAGCTAGAAAATAATCAAAAAATAATAATATAATTAATATATACATTAAAGGGTTTAAAAATGTAAAAAAAAAAAAGGGAAAATAATGAGGAAAATATCAATTGTATTCAAATTAATCAAGAAATAAAAAATAAGACCACGGAAAAATCAGAAAAGAGGCCAGGTAATTTTATGAAATTTTTGGGAATTTTTAAAAGTCAGAAAATATTTTAAAAAATTAAAATAAATGGGAAAAATAAACAAAAATAGTAAAGTCAGAAACAAAAATAAAATAAGGTCACCAATATTTGTCACAATATCATTGGATCATTCCATAATATTTTCAGAATTTAAAAATGTGTAAAAGTATTTTTAAACATTTTAAACAAATCAAATAAGTAACAAATTCATAAAAAATACCAAAACACAAAATTAAATTGTGAAAAAATAAAAATCAGAATGAGAATAATCAAAAATATTTTTCATAATTTTTTTAGATTTTTTGGACTAAAAATGAATTTTCTATGATTTTTTTGAAATTTAAAACAATAAAAATATAAAAATCAGAAAAAGAAAATAAATGTAAAAGATGTGGACCATTGGATGAGAGTCAAAACGCGTTAGTAATCAAACCCAAGGGATCTGGCGCGTTGTGCATATCATGGTCTTTAATGAATAATGTACAAAATCATTAATAAAATCAGAATTTGAAAATAACAAATGGCACGCCTTCATTGGTTAGAAGATGACACGTTGGTCATCTTCAACCTCCAACCATCACGAATTGCAGGTCTCTCAAACTGTAATTCAAAAGCTCAGACCTATGCCATTCGCTTCGTCTCTTCAAGACAAAGACAACCACACCCTCACGCCATATTTATATAAACTGTAACTCAAGCAATTTGGAAAGAAAGTTTTGAAAAGGGATTTGAAAATTCATGGTCAAAATGTGTTTCCAGTAAGAAGTAAGTGTTGCGACTAGAACCAGGGCAATGAGAGCAGCACGATGATATCAAAGTTTTGAAGAATTGATGAAGGAATCTACCTATTGAAGTTGAGTTGCAGAGCTCTGAAACTGGACTTCTATGGAGCAATATAGGGCACGATTCTTGAATGTAATTATATGGTTAGCTTCAGGGAAGATCAAGGAAGGTGAATTGGTGGAAAAAATGGATTGAAAAAGGCTTGAGAATAGAATTCGAAGTAGCTGAATTCTGGGTTGTGAAGCAAGTTTGGCAGGGTGATTCTGGCTATCTAAGCTTGGGAAATTGAATGGGGGATGACGCTCTATTTATAGGGAATCAAATGGAATGTTCAAGCGTGTGAAATGATGAAGTTTGGGGGGAAATCGTGTGAACCTGATGCACGAGCAAAGTGTGATATGATTTGTATCAAAACTCATCCAATCCTTACGTTTCAAGGCTCTAATCCACTTTGGCAACTTGGTTAAACATGTTTAGATCACAAACGCATGCTAATTTGATGTTTAGAGGCCAAAACATGAATTTCAAATTTTGACTTAAGGAGAAACTTCAGTTCCAAGTTACCAAGTTCAATCCAATGGCATTTTCTCCTCAAGGGGTCTTAGGGCAAAATTCTTGATGCTTTAGAAAGATGAGGTTACAAGCTTCGCAATGGAAAAAGAATGGAATCAAATGGATGCTTGAGATGAAAGTTACATGGAGTCAAAGTTGAAGGAAAATAGTTGACTTTCATTACTTAGAAATATTTCAAATTCTTCTTTAAAAATGACCTATAATCCTTTGCATCCAAACATGGCCTTCCATTTAGAATTTGCTCTTGATCAAAAAATATGGAATGAAGTAGATCTCTTGAATGACATTTTTCAATTTGAACCACTCAAAATCTCCAAAAATTGAGCTAGTTATGACTTGTTGAAGTTGACCAAAAATCATGAAATGACCTATAATCTTTTGCATTCTTAAGGCAACTTCCATCCATTTTCTCACTTTGCACATAAAAGAAGTCATGAAGTACACATCTTTAGGATCATCATGAAAAAATAATGGGCCCAAGGTGATAAAAATTGACCAAGTTATAACCATTTGAAGTCACATATGGAAAATTGGGGATTCATCTGGATGACTTGTAATCTTTCTTCTTCGCCAAGTTCCTTCCACATGAAAAATCCTTGGAACTTTTGAAGTGATTTGTTGGTAACTTTTTGAAGAGAAGAATGTTTTTGGAATCACTCAAAAATACCAAAAGATGAGCAAGATATGCTCCGTTGAAGTCCAAAACCCTATCCTCTAGATCAAGAGAAAGCTTTGAGGAACTTTGCCAAGTTTGAACAAACTTTTTGTGCAAATATTCTTCCTTTGTGAATAGAAATTGTTGAGGATAATAATGAGGACTCATGGACACCAAAGCCACTTCCATACCAATTCTTCCAAAACAACTTCAATAGTGAGATTTGAATTTCTCAAGCTATTGACTAGGGAATGGAAATAAACTCATGAACCCATGATGCAACTTGCTAGACCTCATTTCCTTTACCTACATTATTAACAAGTAAGACAAACCAATATTGTATTTTGTCAATTATATAGAAAATCAAAGAAAAATATCCATGATCACAAAAGAGAACAAGTTAAGGTGCTTGGTAACTCCTCAAAGAGCAAAGCTAAAGATAAGTAGAAGAACCAAAAGCCCTAATTTGATCTTGTTGTGATTGAAATAATATGGTATGATGAAGGGATCTTAGGGGCAAAAATTTGGGTACAACAGTTGCCCTTATTTAAGTTTCTTCTATCTACAGATACAAAGGTTAAAAATCTTCGTGTCGACGTGATCGAAGATACTTAAATACAAAAAAAACCTTATTTTTGGCCCTAAGATGCCATGCAAATGTGTATGCATATGAATGCATATGAACAAAACCAAAGAGATGCAAAGTAACATTGGGGATGCAACAAAAATGAAGAAACAAAGGAGCAACCCCACCAGGAAAATAAATCATTGGTGAACCACGAGAACAGAATCAGAGAGGAGGATAACAAGCATCGACGTTCACTGCCGACGTACTACCAACGTTCACTGAAGGTAGAAAGAGGAAATATATCATGTCACCGTCGTTCACTGCTGATGTACTACCAACGTTCACTGAAGGTAGAAAGAGAAAATATATCATATCATCGCTGTTCACTGCCGATGTACTACCAACGTTCACTGAAGGTAGAAAGAGAAAATATATCATATCATCGCTGTTCACTGCCGATGTACTACCAACGTTCACTGAAGGTAGAAAGAGAAAACAAACACCGACGTTCACTGCCGATGTACTACCAACGTTCACTGAAGATAGAAAAAAGATAACAAACATCGACGTTGATTGCCGGTGTACTACCAAGATTCACTGAAGGTAGAAAGAGAAAATATATCATATCATCGTCGTTCAATGCCGATGTACTACCAACGTTCACTGAAGGTAGAAAAAGAAATAAACACTGACGTTCATTGTCGATGTACTACCAACATTCACTGAAGATAGAAAAAAGATAACAAACATCGACGTTCACTGCCGATGTACTACCAACGTTCACTGAAGGTATAAAGATAAAATATATCATATCATCACCGTTCACTGCTGATGTACTACCAACATTCACTGAAGGTAGAAAGAGAAAATATATCATATCATCACCGTTCACTGACGATGTACTACCAACGTTCACTGAAGGTAGAAAGAGAAAATATATCATATCATCATCGTTCACTGCCGATGTACTACCAATGTTCATTGAAGGTAGAAAGAGAAAATATATCATATCATCGTCGTTCACTGCCGATGTACTACCAACGTTCACTGAAGGTAAAAAGGGAAAACAAACATCGAAGTTCACTGCCGATGTACTCCAACATTCACTGAAGATAGAAAAAAAGATAACAATCACCAACGTTCACTGACGATGTACTATCAACATTCACTGAAGTTAGAAAGAGAAAATATATCATATCATCGCTGTTCACTGCCGATGTACTACCAACGTTCACTGAAGGTAGAAAGAGAAAATATATCATATCATCGTTGTTCACTACCGATGTACTACCAATGTTCGCTGAAGGTAGAAAGAGAAAATATATCATATCATCGCCGTTCACTGACAATGAACTATCAACGTTTATTGAAGATAGCAAAAAGATAACAAACACCGACGTTCACTGCCAATGTACTACCAACGTTCACTGAAGGTAGAAAGAGAAAATATATCATATCATCGTTGTTCACAGCCGATGTACTACCAACGTTCACTGAAGGTAGAAAGAGAAAATATATCAAGTTTCCCTAAGATTCTGGTGTTTTTTCCTAGAACGGGTCTCAACTTCTTCTTTAACCAAGGAACTCTGCCTGGAAAGGGTAATATGTAAGTTGTCTCAAATAAAGAGACTTCCACTTATTGTCAAGGGGAATTCCAAAGAGGAATGACCTTCTGGGGATAGAAATATGACTTCCCAGGGAAATGCCACGATATTCCCGCTGAGGAGATAAAGTCTTCCCGTGCAAAATAAATGCACAAACCAAAACTCAAAGTTCTCAGAAATCCAAAGTAAATAGTATTGTCATGCAACCACAAATCCAATTCAGAAATACACTGGAGCAAGACGGCCAATGAAGATACATCCTTTGAGAAATAAACTCAAGAGGAAAAACCAAATTCAACCAAGCAAAGAGCGTTGCAGGAAGATCAAAACACAATGTAAATGAACGATGATTTTTAGCCAAGCATGATGTATGTATTAATGTATGAGTAATATCGTGCATATGCTGGTAAAAAGGATACACAATCAGCATAAACAAACAACAACACCTCAGGTACTAACAACATCGGGCTAAACTTCAACCAAAAAGATCAATCCAAGAAAGGTAAAAATCAAATGCAGAAACCAAACCCATTGTCTGCCTTAACTTTACTGATGAGAAACATAATCCGGATGTAGCCAAATGAAACAAATACTGGGATAGAACATCCTTTTTCCAGTTTCATTGGAGAGAAAAAAAAGTTTTCCAAAAGCAACATGCCTACTGGAGATTGCAAGACCAGCCTCAAATAAAGCAGACAGACGCCGAAATAACCAAACCTCACTGGGGAATTCAAGCCTACCTCCCCGGAGAAAAACTGCGGATTGAAAATTTTCAACACGAACACTCATTCCAATAAGAGATGCCCTGGGATAATCTCCCCGGGAAATCAAGAAGTCAACATTAATGCTAATACTGCAAAAAGAGCGACATTTCAGCACACCAAGGGAATAAAACCTTTCATTATATAACGGAAGACTTCGCTGGGGAATCTGGGACGGAGGCTTCTGACCATGCAAACCCAAAATCAAAAGTGAACCAAGATTTGACTAGGGATAATGGGATCACAACCCAATATTGTACCTTGCACCCACTGATATCGTCTTTAACTATCGGAGAAACACACAAAGATTGCGCACACCAGCAAAATGTCCTGAGAAAACCTTCATGAAAGGAGTAAATATTCTTAAAACAACCAGAGTTTGTTCATTCTTGGGATCACCATTCTTGTTGTCATTGTTTCATCATAAATCCCAAAGTAAATTGAATTATAAAGATCTCTTCTTCTTCTTTTTTTTGAAAAGTTAATTTTGCTTTTTAATCCTTTTGCTTTAACAGTCATTATCAGTAATAAATGAGGTCTTTGCAAGCTAAGTAAAAAATAAGAACACAAAGAATTTGGGCAAAAGCACGAATTTCATTAAAAAAATGGTACTCTGTGAATGGCGAGACTCCATGGATGATTACAAAGTTTGGGAAATGGTAATACATAATGGAAAAGATACATTGAGATACAATGACCACTATCCCCCTAACAACTTTTGAAATCCTGAGCAACAACTTTTGTTGAAGTATGGTGAGGATCCGAGAAGATTGTTGCTTCAACGATCAAGTCTTGTTTGACGTAGTTACTTGCCAAGAAAAATCCCTAACTTTTTCCTAAGCTGCCCTTGCGGGTTTTCAACTTAGCGGGAAATTTATTCTGTTTATGTCTCTAATTTTTTCTTAGACCGCCCTTTCGGGTTTTCGGCCTACCGAGACACTCTTTTTTGCCTAAGCCTCCCTTTCGGGTTTTCAACTTAGCGAGATGTTCTTTTATTTCTTTAGGCGAAGTATTTCTTGACTGCGTCAGCATTCATGGGGCGTGGGAACTCCTCGCCATCCATAGTTTCAAGAATTAATTCACCACCAGAGAAGGCTTTCTTGACAACATACGGGCCTTCAAAATTGGGAGTCCACTTGCCCCTAGAATCAGTGTTAAAAGACATGATCTTCCCGAGCATGAGGTCGCCTTCTCTGAATTCACGAGGTTTGACTTTTTTATCAAATGCTATCTTCATTCTTTTCTGATATAACTGCCCATGACATAAAGTTGTCATCCTCTTCTATTCAATCAAATTCAATTGGTCAAACCTGTTCTGGACCCATTTAGCCTATGTCAACTTGGCTTCCATTATCACACGCAACGAAGGAATCTCTACCTCGACAGGGAGTACAACTTCCATTCCATACAATAGGGAGAACGTCGTTGCTCCTGTTGAAGTGCGAACATATGTTCGATATCCATGCAGAGCAAAAGGGAGCACTTCATGCCAATCCTTATAGGTGATAATCATTTTCCGGATAATTCTCTTGATATTCTTATTAGCAGCTTCAACAACACCATTCATCTTTGGCCAGTACGGAGATGAATTGTAATGAACAATCTTGAATTCTTCGCACAGTTCTGTCATCATCTTGTTGTTCAAATTCGAGCCATTGTCGGTGATGATTCTGCTCGGCACACCATACCGGCATATAAGATTATTTTTGATGAAACACACAACCACCTATTTGGTGACATTGGCATAAGAAGCAGCCTCTACCCATTTGGTAAAGTAGTCAATTACTACCAAGATGAAACGGTGTCCATTCGAAGCTTTTGGTTCTATCATACCAATCATGTCAATACCCCACATAGAGAAAGGCCATGGGGAGGAAATCACATTGAGAAGTGTCGGAGGCACATGGATCTTATCTGCATAAATCTGGCATTTATGGCACTTCTTTGCAAATTTGTAACAATCAGATTCCATTGTCAACCAATAATAACCTTCCCTTAGCATCCTTTTAGCCATCGAATGTCAATTAGCATTAGTGCCAAATGAGCCTTCATGGATCTCATGCATCAACATGTT
Source organism: Vicia faba (assembly GCA_948472305.1). Lineage (NCBI taxonomy): Eukaryota > Viridiplantae > Streptophyta > Magnoliopsida > Fabales > Fabaceae > Vicia > Vicia faba. The sequence continues at coordinate 283,938,648 of OX451739.1, read as the reverse complement.
TGCTTCGTGTCTATCCACGCATCTGAGTAGGACCATGTCATAATTTCTCTTGTATAACACATTTTCACTGAGGAAGAAACTTCCTGCCAATCTTCTCAGTGTCTTTCTATCTTTCCTTGATGCACTAATCGGGTACTCCTGAGTCTGAAGAAAATGCTTGATATCATAGTACCAAGGTTTTTCATCTGCTACCTCCTCTGTCGCAAACACATGAGCGGGCCTATCTAGCCGTCGAATTGTAATTCGGGGTATATCATTCCAAACATTCACTTGGTACATGGAAGCCAGAGTTGCCAGAGCATATTCCATTTGATTTTCATCTCTAGGAATATGATGGAATTCAACTTTATTGAAGAAGGGTAATAATCTTCTAGCATAATCTTTGTAAGGGATCAAGCTAGAGTGACGAGTGTCCCATTCTCCTTTAATCTGATTTATTACCAAGGCTGAATCACCATACATATCCAGAATCTTAATTCTGCGATCAATAGCTTCCTCAAGACCCATGATGCAAGCTTCATATTCTGCCATATTATTAGTGCAATCAAATGTTAACCTTGCAGTAAAAGGAATGTGTGATCTGTGAGGAGTGACAATCACAACACCAATTCCTTTACCATAAGCATTCACAACTCCATCAAATATCATACTCCAACGAAATTCAGGGTCGGGGCCCTCCTCAGGCAATGGTTCATCACAATCTTTCTCTTTCAGGAACATCACATCCTCATCGGAGAATTCATATTCTACAGACTGGTGATCTTCCATTGGCTAGTGAGCAAGGTAATCTGCCAACACACTACTTTTAATAGCCTTTTGAGTGCGGTACTCGATATCATATTCAGTTAACAACATCTGCCAGCGGGCAATTCTCCCAGTAAGAGTAGGCTTTTCAAAAATATACTTGATCGGATCCATTTTCGAGATCAACCAAATGGTATGACTCAACATATACTGCCGCAAGCGCTTTTCCGCCAGGCCAGAGCACAACATGTCTTTTCCAGCATAGAATACTGCGACTCACAATCAGTGAACTTTTTGCTGAGATAATAAATGGCGAACTCTTTCTTTACCGTTTCATCTTGTTGTCCCAGAATACAACCCATGGATTTATCTAACACTGTTAGACACATAATCAACGGTCTTCCTTCTACGGGAGGGAGCAAGATAGGAGGTTCAAGCAGATACTCTTTAATACTTTCAAATTCCCTTTGGCAGTCATCCATCCACACACAACCTTGATATTTCTTTAACAACTTAAAGATCGGTTCACACATCACATTCATGTGAGAAATAAATCTGGAGATATAATTCAAATGCCCGAGGAAACCCCGGACTTTCTTTTCAGTTCTTGGTGCTGGCATTTCTTGAATTTCTTTGACTTTTTCAGGGTCAACTTTAATTCCTTTCTGGCTAACAATAAAACCCAATAATTTCCCCGATCTAACTCCAAAGGTGCATTTATTTGGATTCAAGTGGAGACGATACTTCCTCAAACACTGAAACAACTTCAACAAATCTTCTATATGCCCTTCTTTAGTTTGGGATTTGGAAATCATATCATCAACATATACTTCGATTTCTTTGTGCATCAGATCATGGAATAGGGTTATCATAGCCCTCTGGTACATTGCACCAGCGTTCTTCAACCCGAAGGGCATCACTCTGTAACAGAATGTTCCCCAGGGTGTGATAAACGTTGTTTTTTCCATGTCCTCTGGAGCCATTCTTATTTGATTATACCCAGAAAATCTGTCCATGAACGAGAATACTTTGAATCTTGTTGTGCTATCCACTAACATGTCAATGTGAGGCAATGGAAAATCATCTTTTGGACTAGCTTTATTTAGATCTCTGTAATCTACGCACATGCAGACTTTTCTGTCTTTTTTTGGTACTGGGAAAATATTGGCAATCCATTGAGGATACACTGATGTCACAAGAAAACCAGCATTAATCTGCTTTAGGACCTCCTCTTTGATCTTTATTGCCATATCTGGGTGGGTTCTTCTCAGCTTTTGTTTAATTGGCGGACACTCTGGCTTCAACGGCAAACGATGCTCGACAATGTCTGTATCTAGACCAGGCATATCTTGATAAGACCAAGAAAAATATCCACATATTCTTTTAATAGCTCAATCAACCCGCTCTTTACATCAGGATGCAACGATGCTCCAATCTTAACTTCTTTCGGATCCTCTTCTGAACCCAAATTAATCACTTCCAAAGGCTCTTTATATGGCTGAATGGTATTTTCCTCGTGCTCAAGCAACCGTGAGACCTCTTTTGGAATCCCGTCATAATCTTCTTCTTCAGCCCCAAACACAGGACAATCAAAGTTGGGAGAGGGTGCAGGGTCATTGTATTCAACAGGTTTTTTAATTAATCTGCACATGTGATTTATGATTGCTTTTAGAAACTGACACATATAACAATTGATCATGCAGATTAATTTTTAGTTATTATTTATTTTGAAAGGTTTTTTTATTATTATTACCATTTCCCAGAAGAAAAAAAGCAGAAAATAAAAGACATAATTTGGAAGCAAAGACAACTTCTATTAATGATCTTAACAGTTATAGCAAACAGATAAGCCCTACAACATTAATACTTCCACCTTGAGCAGAGTGAAGGCTTTTCAAAAGAAAGAAACAGATTAACAAAACAAATTACTTTGAAATATGTATGCAAGAAGGAACATCAATGGTGACCCATTTCTGAACTTGGACTCCATGCGTCACATAATTCGGTACTTCCTGCTCTGCTTCATCTTCTTCAACAACATTAATTCCAGAACCAATCAGATGGAGGTAGCCTCCGCTGCGGAAAACATCATGATAACTGTTCACAGAAGACTTTGAATTCAAACTTTCTCCTTTGCCATTCCTCGAAGAGAAACCCAAAGAAGCTCTGTTTTTGTTCACGAGTAGATCCACAAGTCATCCCCAAACTGCATTATGACCATTGCGCACAACCTGTAACGCGTCCTTCAGGGAAACCACATAATTCTCATTTCTCCTTATGTTGTCAATGGATAGGGCTTGGAACTGGGTTCCAACAGCAACCTCATCTGATTCTACAATACTGAAAGAGGATAGATGGGATATCAACAACGCTTGCTCCCCATTTATGATCACTACCTTCCCTTCACGCACAAATTTTAGCTTCTGATGCAGAGTTAAAGTGACAGCCCCTGCTCCGTGTATCCATGGTCATCCTAGCAAACAACTATATGAGGGAATAATGTCCATGACATGGATGGTTATCAGGAACAAATGTGGTCCTATATGTGGTCCTCTGGTTCCCTTGAACGTCTTGACGGCTCCCTGGCCCTTTACAATGTGGGGCATTGATATGATCGGAGAACTCAGACCTACCGCTTCAAATGGGCATCGCTTTATCCTAGTCGCCATTGATTACTTCACGAAGTGGGTTGAGGCTGCCTCTTTTGCTACTTTTACCAAGAATGTTGTGGCACGGTTCATCAAGCACAACCTTATCTGTGGGTATGGTGTTCCAGAAAGAATCATCATAGATAATGGTACGAATCTCAATAATATGATGATCACCGAACTCTGTAAACAATTCAATATCCAGCATCATAATTCTTCTCCTTACCGGCTGAAGATGAATGGCGTTGTGGAAGCTGCTAACAAAAACATTAAGAAAATCATACAGAAGATGACGGTGACGTACAAAGACTGGCATGACATGTTACCATTTTCTCTTAATGGTTACCATACCTCAGCGTGCACGTCAACAGGGGCAACACCTTACTCTCTGGCGTATATTATGGAGGTTGTCTTACCTGTTGAGGTCCAGATCCCTTCTTTGAGAATCATGAAGGATGTGGGTTTGAACGAAGATGATTGGATCTAGACCCGACTTGACCAACTGAATTTGATTGATGAGAAAAGACTTGTTGCTGTCTGTCATGGTCAGATGTACCAAAAGAGAATGATCAAGGCTTTCAACAAAAAGGTCAGACGTTAGGTATATCAAGTGGGTGATCTAGTAATCAAGCATATCATCCAGCCACAAGGTGATCCCAGGGGCAAGTGGAATCCCACATACGAAGGGCCATTTGTAATCAAAAGCATATTTTCCGGTAGAGCCATGATTCTAACCACCATGGATGGTGACGACCTTCCTCACCCTGTGAATGCAGACATAGTTAAAAGATACTATGCATGAATAAAGACTCGCTAGGTTGACTGGCCAAGGCAAAAATAAGGGCATCCCGACGAACCAAAAAGGTTCGGGCAAAAATTAGGGATAAATGCAAAAATCCGTACACCCGGTAAGTCGAAAACCTAAAAAGGCAGCTTGAGCAAAAAAGGGTATCCCGGTGGACTGAAAACCCGAAAGGGCGGTCCAGGCAAAAGTTAGGGAGTTAAAGCGCATAACTATGTCCCATTAGATTACCTCGAGACCAGACTTCAGTATCAACTATCAAGCTCAAACGGTACCAATCAATCCAGTCAACTTCGGACAAGTATCAAAGTGATGAGACGTCCAAGGACATAAGGGCAATAGCATAATTGAAACTCAATGGGATTATTACACTTAGCTGTTTTCTCTTTGTACACTATTTTGTATAGTTTTCATTTTCACGACGGCGTTCTCCTACTAGAACGCCAGTCTCTTTGTACAAAAATGCATGTTATAGGCAAACTTCAAAATCAATGCAAATCATTTCTTTGAAAGTACAAAGATATTTGTTTTCTATTTTTCTGTTTTGTTTTGCAAAAACGTCCAGTGATTATTTTTGACATATGCATTTGAATATGATTACTGTTTACAAATACTTGCATATGAAACAGAAAGATAATTGCTAATGACTTTAGGAAACAGGGCAAAGTCTAAAAAAGCCATTTGTAGTGCCGACAGTACTCTTTCCAGCAGGCACAAGGGCATCCCTCCTGTCACATCCTCAACATACGTCTTAGTGATGTCTATATCCCTGCAGAGTAAAAACAACCAACATCCTTACCTTTGCCTCCCCAAGCAGGAATTAGCTCCTCCAGCAAGGTTCCCTCAAAGAACTGAAATCCATGTTTCCAGCTAAGTTTTTATAACCTCGAACAGTTTATAAAGCCTCATCCCCAGTAGAGAATATTTCTCTAATTGCGGAAGTTTATCCCCCAACATAGTTTATTTTTCTACACTGGTAAAATCTTCCAACAAAGCATCTTTTTCCCCACAGAGTCATTCTTAAGCAGGAGTCAAAGATCCCCAGCAGAATATCCTCAAACAGAAAGAGGAGATCCCCAACAAATCATTTTGGTTCATCATCCCCAACGGAAATGAAAGAATCACTTTCCTTATCTACCAAACAGTAGTCTGGGATTCAGCTTCCCAATACTCTCTAGCAGCAGTCAGGGGTTTATTTTCCCAGACTAGGAAATATCGCAACAACATTCCATATTCATACACCATGGCGTGCGCATGCATATTGTATACAGCATAATCTCATTTATTTTGAGAACATCATTACACAATGCATTTCATACATCATGACATTGCATACAACTAACTCTTTACCTTTTCAGAAAAGATCAAATCAACAAACATCGTTGACTACTTATATGACCTAGAAGTCTTCTCAAAGGCTACGTCTGACAAAGGACCATTTCAGCATTTTCCTCAGAAAGATCATTCTCAAAAGACTTCTACTGGTTCAGTTAAATCGACACTAAGATTTTTTTTATTTCTATTCCAGTTGAAGACAATTCAAGACCTTCCTCTGGTTCAGTTAAATCGACACTAAGATTTTTCTGATTTCTATTCCAGTTGAAGATAATTCAAAACCTTTCTCTGGTTCAGTTAAATCGACACTAAGATTTTTCTGATTTCTATTCCATTTAAAGATAATTCAAAACCTTTCTTTGGTTCAGTTAAATCAACACTAAGATTTTTCTGATTTCTATTCCAGTTGAAGATAATTCAAGACCTTCCTCTGGTTCAGTTAAATCGACACTAAGATTTTTCTGATTTCTATTCCAGTTGAAGATAATTAAAAACCTTTCTCAGTTTCAGTTAAATCGACACTAAGATTTTTCTGATTTCTATTCCAGTTAAAGATAATTCAAGACCTTCCTCTGGTTCAGTTAAATCGATCCTAAGATTTTTCTGATTTCTATTCCAGTTGAAGATAATTCAAGACCTTCCTCTGGTTCAGTTAAATCGATCCTAAGATTTTTCTAATTTCTATTCCAGTTGAACATATTTCAAGACCTTTCTCTGGTTTAGTTAAATCGACACTAAGATTTTTCTGATTTCTATTCCAGTTGAAGACAACTCAAGACCTTCCTCTGGTTCACTTAAATCGACACTAAGATTTTTCTGATTTCTATTTCAGTTGAAGACAATTCAAGACCTTCTACTGGTTCAGTTTAATCGACACTAAGATTTTTTTGATTTCTATTCCAGTTGAAGACAATTCAAGACCTTCCTTTGGTTCAGTTAAATAGGCACTAAGATTTTTCTGATTTCTATTCCAGTTGAAGATAATTAAAAACCTTTCTCAGTTTCAATTAAATCGACACTAATATTTTTCTGATTTCTATTCCAATTGAAGATAATTCAAGACCTTCCTCTGGTTCAGTTAAATCTATCTTAAAATTTTTCTTATTTCTATTCCAGTTGAAGATAATTCAAGATCTTTCTCTGGTTCAGTTAAATCGACACTAAGATTTTTCTGATTTCTATTCCAGTTGAAGACAATTCAAGACCTTCCTCTAGTTCAGTTAAATCGACACTAAGATTTTTCTGATTTCTATTCCAGTTGAAGACAATTCAAGACCTTCCTTTGGTTTAGTTAAATCAACACTAATATTTTTCTGATTTCTATTCCAGTTGAAGACAATCCAAGACCTCTATTGGTTCCGTTTAAAGTGACAATAATTTATTATGATTCTTTGCCGGTAGATACTTCCTCTGGTTCCGTTAAATCGACACTAAGATTTTATGATTCTTACCCAGTTAAAGAAATTGTAAAGCCTGGAGTCCAATGAGATAGCAGTTAATTTCATGTTCCCCGGTAAGTCACTGTGAAGCCTGGAATGTGACCGGATAACAGTCAGCCTTATTATCCTCAACAAGTCACTGTGAAGCCCGGATCCTGACCAGATAGAAGTTCGCTTTCGTCTCTCCAGCCAAGACATAATCCCCCGGTAGAGTAATGGGCAACTGAAGCTCCTAGACTCTATTTCCCAAAACAGAGACTAATATTCCTCAAGCAAAGTCCTCCTCAACAACAGGAATAGGAATCCCCACAAAGGAATATCTCATAAAATTAACATTGTTCTCTAGATGGCATCTTGAAGCCCATCTCTGATGACTCTCCGTCATATTCTCTGGATGGCATCTTTAAGCCCATCTCCGACAATCTTCTGTCATCTTTTCCAAATGGCATCTATAAGCCTATTCCCGATATTATCCACCAACAATGCTACTTCAGACGAGTAAAAATTTTGGGGCACTCTAGTGTTCAATCACCTTCCACCTTCAGATCACGAAAGGAAGACAGGCCAATCTACATCCTCAGGTTTAAGAAGATTGAAAAGGGGGAGCTGTTGTACCCCAAAATTTCCCCTCTCATGTTTTTTCAAGATTTTCTCTTGTGTGGGTGGTTACAACCCTTTGCCTAAAGAAAAGGAAAATTGTTGAATGATGGTTAAGGTCCTTCTATTGGCATCTACAAAAGGCCCATCGATTGGCATCTACAAAAGGTCCTTCGATTGGCATCTACAAAAGGTCCTTCGATTGGCATATGCAAAAGGTCCTTCGATTAGCATCTGCAAAAGGTCTTTTGATTGATAAAGGGCCTTTCGATGGGCATCTTAAACAAGGCAGCTTCGATGGGCATATTAAATAAGGTTGTTTTTTGTTAGGACGTACAAAGTGCATCTCGATAGGCATGTTAACCAAGTGATGTTTCGATGGCATATCAACAGGGTGATACTCTGATTGTACAAGTTAGAGAAAATGAGATTGAAAAGAGCAAGAACTGAGAGGTTTCTATAAGCTCTGATGATGGGCCATTCGAATTCATGTAGATTGGAGAGGACAACTCTGAGCCTTTCGAATTCCTGCAGACCATGGTTCAAACGAAGAAACTCTGATGCTGAGAATATGAGAAATTCGAATCAGGATGCAAAGCCATTGAAGAGAGCAAGGTTTGAGACTTAATAGAAGGATCCATGATAATAAAGTTGGTGCAATTCAAATTCAGAGCCCTCGAAGGAAACAAATGTTCTGATGAGGGAAGTTCTGGGCACTTCGAATCAGAACTCAGAACCATCAAAGAGTACAAGGGCTGATCATAGAATTTATGATGAGGGAAGTTCTGGGCAATTTGAATCATGACTTAGAGCTACCAAAGAGAGTAGAACAACACTTCGACCAGTCAACAAGATAATGCTTTGATCGGACCAAGTTCAAAGCCATCGAAGAGAGCAAAACTTGAGACTTAATCAAAGGAACCATGATCCTAACCTGTCCAGGTTCACCCAAAGTTCAAAATGGCATGTTTTCATTGCAAATATGGCAAGAACTCAACGTTGATCGTGGATTCAATTCCTGAGTTAAAGGTCAAATTCTTGCCTTATTTGTTCCTAACTCCACAAGAGCAGATTCGACCAGGTTGATTTTCTTCGAATCAGGAAATCGAAGCAGAGGGTAGCTCAATCAAAGGAGCCATGACATTGAAGCTGGTGCAATTCGAATTAGAGTTTAGAGCTTTCGAAGTAATCAATGCTCCGATGAGGAAAGCTCTGAGTAATTCGAATCAGGACTTAGAGCCTTCGAAGAGAACAAATTCAAAGGGAAATGGATTTACAGGGGCAGGTAAGCTTTCGATTTCCATCATATGGGAGGCCCAAACAACTCATAACAGGCTGGCAGTAACGCATGAAAATAGATTGACACCTGATCGAATCAGATAAAGCAAGTTTTTATGAAGCAAATCAAATTAAATCTCTTCATCATAATGGACCAATATTTGATACACAAATGTTGACCTAAAATTCCATGTCTATATAAACCTCACGATCTCAGAGAAAAAGGACACACATATACTGCCTCACAAAATAAATGCAGCCTGCCCCACGAAGTTCCAGAAAGTTGCACAAAATTTTCAAAGATTGTCAAACTCAAAGCTGATTTTGCAAGCAGCCTCCGTCCAAACTAACACCTAAGTCGTGTTCCTGGGATTCACGCAGAAGCATCCCTCATACAATCCCTTTGTTGGTAATTTTTTCTTTAATCTCAAACTTGTTAAACATGATCTAAATTCATGTCGAACATACCTACATATTGTTGCTAATGTTCATGTTTGTTTGAGTGTGTTACATGTGAGCAAAGATGCAGGATTGAGATCGTGCCATTATTGGGGCACGATCTGAGCTCACCTTCGATTCTTACCACCTTAGTTTATCTTCGATGGGTAAATACCATAGGGGTTCACTGAGCGTGCGGATTTGATATTTAAGTCAATACTGTGTTTTTTTTTGTTTCTAACGTAATATTGTTGGTAATTTAATAGACTTAGGTTTTTCTAATTAATTTAATTTTTGGTAATTAATTTAATTATTTCACTTGTTTCCTTAATTAAAATCAATTATAATTAGGTTTAATCACTTCAAATCTTTTTCTCAATAAAAATACAAAAAACATTTTTTAAGTCAATTAGATTTTTAGGTTTTTTTAAACTGGTTCTCATTTTAATCTCCGCGCGCTTATCATTTTCTGTTTTATTATTTTTCAATTTATTGTATCTGTATACAGTTTGTAATAGTTTAATTTAGGGTTTATTACTGCTTTAAATTTCTGCACTCCCCAGTTTTGGTTATGTATCCCCTTCCCCGAGGCCTTGTAATAGCTAGGTTTAATTTCTGTCTTTTAAATTCTTGCACTATTATTAACTGTTTAGATTAATAAGATTGCATGAAAAAGACTGAAATTAAAACGATTAGATAACCCTAAATGCGCAAGATAAATGAACTGAACCAATACACTTTCACATGCTCACCCCTAGGGCATTTCCCACTTTTGTTGCCTTCGAAATGGTCACCATTCTCGAAACATGAGAATTTTTAGTGATTGTCCTCGAGTTCAAGAGATCACAAGTCCCTAGATGACCCTTTCGATTGTTGCCTTGGTTAAAAAAGTGATCTTAGAACTTTAGGACAATTATTAAGAGTTCTTGCCCAGTTGCCTTAGTGACCGTAAATGTCCCTTTGATAGTCCCTCAACACCCAACGATAGGGCTACCTACTCACTAATAGTAGGATAACATTATCTAAATGAAAGGAGGAAAAGAACACATTTTTCAAGTAGGTAGATATCTATTAAGTACTTGCTCAAAACAATCTTTTTCACATCACACTTTCAAAACTCTTTTCAAAAATGCTTTATCAACACTCTTGAGGAATGATACGAGAGTTATCATAAAGCAAGCAAACTTTTCAAAACACACAAACATGAAAACAATTTTCAAAATGAGCAAGTACCTAAGAGCCCATGGAAAACCACAGATGGAAAGGGTGTTAACACCTTCCCTTTCCATAATCTACCTCTTACTCAGAAGATCTCGAAAAAATGTCTTTTTCTGTTCTTTTCACCCATTCCTTTATTGGATAAAAGAAAATTCGGTGGTGACTCTTGCTTACCGCACATTTGCGAATACAAAACGTGAAACCAATATTAACAGTCAGTTCTCCCACTGTATCACAGTGGTTGTACTGTTTAGGGTCAACTTCCTGACATCCCCTATAAATCTGATAAGTTTGGTTTGGGCTTTACTGTAGAGGGTCAAAGGGATGTTTGTCATGCTCGTGCTAGAAGACCTCTATTTTGTATTAGCAATAACAGAGTCAACGCTATAGAGGATGCTGACAGTGATAGTGATTTCGAAAACTGGATATTCCCTACCATTGGTGATGGACTTGACAATTAGAAAGCAGAAGACATTATCCATATCTCCTTCAGCCAGGAGTAATAGCTATTTTCGTTTTTATCTCTTTAAGAAATTTGGTTATGTAATTTCTTTTAAAACAATGACTTTAAACCTTGTGTCTTCCCGGGGAACAACGGTCCATTTGTTAAGGGTTGTCATTTCATATGTCATATTTTAATTTAATGAAAACATTGGACGTTTTGCATTCAAATTTTGCACTCTCTGTCTTTCTTTTACTTTATTTCACTTTCAAATAGCTATATGTTCTTACACACACCCATACACTACATTGCAGATCCCCATCCACTATGGATCTCATTGATAACGATTCTGCTATTGCAACTTATGACTTTGAAAATCCAATCTACCAAGTGGAGGACAAAGGTGAGGAAGATTGTGAGATACCTGGAGAACTTGCTTGACTCTTAATACAAGAAGAAAAGGATATCTAACCGCACGAAGAGCCAGTCAAAGTAGTAATCTTGGGTTCTGAGACAGACAGAAAAGAAGTCAAGATAGGTGCCAACTTAGAGGGCAGTGTCAAGAACATGTCAATTCAGATGTTGCACGATTACGTTGAGGTATTTTCTTTGTCATATGAATACATGCTAGGGCTTGATACTGGTATTGTGGTCCACCGTCTGTCAATGAAAGAGGGTTGCTCGCCGATTAAGCAGAAAGTTTGTTGCATGAGTCGCGAGATGTCAGAGAAGATCAAGGTTGAGGTTATGAAGCAATTCAGCGCAGGTTTTTTAGCAGTGATGTCATATCCTTAATGGGTTGCTAATGTTGTTTTGGTACCAAAGAAAGACGACAAGGTACGTATGTGTGTAGATTACAGGGATCTAAACAGGGCAAGCCCCAAAGATGACTTCCCCCCTTCCAAATATTGATGTTTTGGTCGACAACACTGCTCAACATAAGGTATTCTCTTTCATGGATGGTTGCTCGGGTTATAATCATATCAAGATGGAACCTGAAGACATGGAGAAAGCTATCTTTGTCCCACAGTGGGGCACTTTCTGTTACAAGGTCATGCCTTTTAGGTTGAAGAACACTGGGGCAACTTATCAACATGCCATGATAGCTATATTCCATGACATGATTCATCAAGAGGTAGAAGTCTACATCGACGACATGATAGAAATATCACAAATTGAAGAAGAACATCTTGACCATCTGCATAAGTTATTCGAAAGGCTGAAGAAGTACAAGATGAGGCTGAATCCAAAAAAGATGCACCTTTGGGTGAAGTCTGGAAAACTCCTGGGTTTCGTCGTCAGTGGTAAAAGTATTAAAGTTGATCCTACAAAAGTCAAAACTATTCAAGAAATTTCGGCTCCCCGTATTGAGAAGGAGGTCATAGGTTTCTTAGGACGACTAAATTACATTGCCCAATTCATTTCTCATTTGAATGCTACCTGTGAGCCAATCTTCAAGCTGCTGAAGAAATATCAAGTAGTAAAATGGAACGACGACTGTCAAATGGATTTTGACAAAATCAAGGAGTACTTACAAGAACCTCCAATTCTGTGCCACCAGTTTAAGGAGGTCATAGGTTTCTTAGGACGACTAAATTACATTGCCCAATTCATTTCTCATTTGAATGCTACCTGTGACCCAATCTTCAAGCTGTTGAAGAAATATCAAGTAGTAAAATGGAACGACGACTGTCAAATGGCTTTTGACAAAATCAAGGAGTACTTACAAGACCTCTAATCATGTACCTAACAGTGCTAGAGAACTCAATGGGGGTGTGTACTTGGGAAGCATGACGAGTTTGGTCAAAAATAGCATGCAATATACTACCTTAGAAAAAAGTTTACCGACTGTGAAACAAGATATTCACTGCTCGAGAAAACTTGTTGCGCTTTGGCATGGGCTGCTCGCTGATTAAGACAGTATATATTGACTCATACTACTTTATTGATCTCTAAAATGAAGCCCATCAAATACATATTTGAGAACCCAACTCTCTCTGGAAGAATAGCCCGATGGAAAATGGTCCTGACAGAATACGACACCCAATACACCAATCAAAAGGCAATCAAAGGAAGTGTAGTGGAAGATCATTTGGCACGTCAAGCCATAGACAACTACCAATCTATGAACTTCGAATTCCCATATGAGAACATCATGCTAATTGCAGAATTTGAAGAACCTGAACCGTATGAAGGACCTGAGCTAGGATCCCAATGGACTATGGTTTTCGACGGAGCTTCTAACACACTGGGCAACTGAATTGGTGTTGTGATTATCTCTCCTCAGGGTTTCCATGCACCCTTCACCGCCATACTTTGCTTTGATTGCACCAATAATATGGATGAATATAAAGCATGTATCATGGGTATTAAAGTTGTTATTGACTTGAGAAACAATTTTTTAAGCGTATAACTCAACCTTGGTAATCAGTTAGGTTAAGAGAGAATGGGATACGAAGCATCTGAATCTTATCCCTTACTGAGAACATGTGCTAACCTTGATCCCATACTTCGAAGAGATTACTTTTGAGCATATCCCAAGAGAAGAGAATCAGTTGGCAGACGTGTTAGCTACCATGTCATCAATGTTCAAAGTCAGATGGGACAATAGGGCTCCAAGAATTACCATTGAAAGATTCGACGAACCGGCACATTGCTAAAAAATTGACACTGACAGAGTAGAAGAAAAACTTTGGTTTCATGAAGTGAAAAGGTACCTTGATGCTCAAGAATACTCTGAGGGGGCATCGATCAATGACAAGAAATTCCTACGGAGGTTCTTGGCTAAGTTCTTCTTGAGCAATGGAATTTTGTACAAGTGTAATCATGATTCAACTCTACTTTGCTGTGTAGACAAGAAGGAAGCAGAGAAAATTATAGAGGACATGCACGAAGGCATCTTTGGTACTCACTCTAACAAGTATACTATGGCTAAAAAGATTATGAGAGCAGGTTACTATTGGTCGACTATGGAAACCGATTGTTACCATCACTCGAGAATTTGTCATAAGTGCCAAATTTATGTTGTTAAAGTTCATGTGACTCTGGTACCTTTAAACGTCATGACTGCTCCTTGGCCATTCACAATGTGGGGAATTGATATGATCGAAGAAACCAAGCCTACTGCTTCTGACGAGAATAGTTTTATCCTCATTGCCATTGTCTACTTCATAAAATGGGTTAAAGCAACCTCGTTCTCCTTTGTCACTAAGAATGTGGTAGGTCGATTCATTAAGCATAACCTCATATGTCGGTATGGCATCCCCGAGAGAATCATCACAGATAATGGTACTAACCTCAATAACACTATGATCACTGAACTCTACATGCAGTTCAAGATCAAGCACCACAACTCTTCTCTGTGTCGATCAAAGATGAATGGTGTAGTGGAAGCCGCTAACAAGAATATTAAGAAGATCATACAAAATATGGTTGTGACTTATAAAGACTAGCACGAGATGTTGCCATTTTCTCTGCATAGCTATCACACTTCAACGCGAACATCAACTGGGGAAACCCCATTCTCTCTGGTTTATGGCATGAAAGTTGTCCTACCTGTCAAAGTTCAAATTCCTTCTCTAAGAATTATGGAAGAGGCATACTTAGACGAAGACGAGTGGATTCAGACCAGGCTATCTGTTGTACCCCAAAATTTTCCTTCCCATATTTCTCAAAACATTTCAAGAAAGATCTCTAAGTTGCTCAAGATAGCCCAAGAGTTGGTCAGACAAGCCCTCTCCTAAGGCAGTCTACCCCAAATTAGGGTTTCATGTTGCATCAATATCCTTGAGTCAAAGTGACCCCAAGTGCTCACCAATGTCCTAATATGTTCTCAAGACCATCCATGTCAAGTTTCAAGCCTTGTAGAGGAATTTTGCTCAGTCAATTGCTCAAAGGTCCAAAAATCGACTGTGTTAGGGCAAAAGTCAAATGTGACCTACATACAGTCAAACTTCAATATTTTTGGTCAACATTCTCATTTTGAAGTATATTTCATAATTTGATCAAGGGTTGATCATTATTCATCAAGGATTGCTCAAAATTCATCAAGATTCAAAAAGTTGCTAAATTAGGGTTTTGTAGGAAAAGTCAACTCAACTTTGACCAAGCATAACTTTCTCATACTTTATGATAAATGACCCATCCAAAGATCAATTTGAATAGGATGCAATTCCCTACAATCCATTTTCATACCCCAAGATCAAAATATTCACTCATAAGAAGTTATGAATTTGGACATTATAGGTCATTTTTGAAAGTCAACAAAAACACCTTTTTTTGTCAAAGCTTCTAACTTGAGCATGGAATATAAAAATGATATGAGACCAAAAGGGTTGATTAAAGGACACCTCAAGATTTATAAAACATCCAAGAACACCTCCAAAAGTTCAAAATTGAAGAAGTTATGCATTGTTGAAGTTGGACTTTTTTGCAAAATTGCTAAAAGTCAACTATCCCCAAAACTTCAAATTTTGCCAAATGGAACCATTCTTTTTCACTTGTTTTGGGTTGGCATTATTGCCCACGTGCTCTATCCTTGGCCATGTGTCCATATCATATTTTTATTATTTAATTTGATTTTTATTTGAATTAATTCATGTTAAACCAAATTAAATTAAATAAAATCAAAGATATTGATAACCAAAGATCTTTTGATGATTTCAGGTTTCAATGGACAGCTTGCACCACATCAAACTCATATCAAAGCAATTGTACACAAAAAGATTCAAATCAAGCCAATTTTGGAAATCTTTGAAAGAGAATAAAATCAAATATAAAAATCATCAATGGAGGAAGATTTGGACAGCAAATTCTAACCTAATGTATTGTACAATACATAAGGAAGCGAGGCAGACAAGAATAGGGGTTGGAGATCAGTTCTAGAGGCAGAACCAAATTTGCAAAAAAAACAAGAAAAAGTTTGAGATCGAAACAGGGCATAGAGGCATCCTCAAGGCTTGGCAAGTATCTCAATCGTTTCCTGGCAACCTCCACAAGCGAAACCAATAAAAATCACGCATTTCCAGACCCTCCCAAGCGCTGAATAATTGGCTTTTGTGAAGGGTACCATCTTGTTCAGGGGAACCAGACGAGCTCAACCATGGTGCTACCTTCCATTTATATGGCCTGGGGAAGATTTTAGAATGAAGCTACGATTTTAGTTGCGGATAAAAATCCGCAGGTAAAAGTTACAGTTTTAGAGGACAGGGACGAAGACGTGTCGCTTCCCCGTTCGCCCATTCAAATAGCGCACGCAATTTTTTTATTTTTCTGGTCATTTATTTTGTTTTCATATATTAATATACATTTGTATTGTAATAACAAAAACAACAACGCAGCCCAGTGGTAGACACCTCAGCGCATAAGGATCCCAAGGCTGGAGGTCAGGGGTTCGATCCCTGCCTCTAGTAATTTGCATTTTCTTGATTATTTTCAAGTAATCTAGTGTACGCGCATGCTAAGAGACCATCATACTCCCTCACTCTTCAGCGTGCCAGATGGCCAGGTGGCCAGATCTGGTGGTCAAGCTTGGAAGGCATATCATAAGCATGTCAACGTATACGCAGGGGATCCCAAAAAGTCCAATGGACTGCATATTTAGGCCAAATCTCTTGCTATTTACACCCTCAAAATCAGACCCACTTTCTATACTTTTCTTTTATTTTGTTTATTTCATTTATTTATTCTATTTTATTTATTTTAATTACTAATCAAATTAATTTTCTTTTTATCAAAAAAAATCACAAAAATACTTTTTTTTATCCAATTAAATTTTAGAACTTTTATTTTTATTTAATAAATATTAACTAATTTAATTAGGATATTAATTAGGTAACCTTAATTTATTTTGTAAATAAATAAAATCAATTAGAATTAATTAGGTTTTAACATTCATTTAATTATTTTATTTTCTTTCTTAAAATATCAAAAACTCCAAAAATATGTCAATTATTATTTTTCATTTAATTAATTTATTTTATAATTAATTTAGTATTTAATCTAGGACTTAATTTCTTTTCTTAAATAAAAACAACAAAAAACATTTTCTTTAATTAAAAAGGGTCAAAACCCTAAACTCGCACTCGATTTAATTTCGCATCGCGCGCTTTATTTTTCTTTACCCAATTAATGTATCTGCTCCTGGCTTGTAATAAATAATTAGGATATTTTATTTATTTTTTTCTGCTTTTATTTATTTTTCAAAGGGTTGCTTTTGGCGATGTAAATATCCGACGCCTTGTAATAATTTAGTTTAATTTCCGCACCTTTTATTTCTGCAAATTATACAACTGCTAGATGTTTGATAATAGGGCTTGCATGACAAGAATGAATGCTTAATCTTAAAATCAAATTAGATCACCCTAAACATGTGCAAAGATAAAAATAACTGAAATCAACACACTCACACATGCGCACTCCTAGGGTACACCCCACTTGGTTGCCTTCGTAAACGGTCATTGAGTATAGGTTGTTTTAGAGGTCATCCTTTTGTCTAAAAGATCATAGTTGCCTCGAAACGGTTGCCTCAGATATTGTTGCCTCAAACAAATGATCTAAGACATTAAGGTTACCGCTAAGGCGTCCTAACATTGCTTTAGTGACCGTATGTCCCTTTTCGAATTGACCCTCAAACTCCAACGACGGTGCTACCTACTCACTAATAGTGGGATAGCATTGTCTAAAGGAAACTAGCATAGAACGATTCCTTTTTCGAGTAGGTAGATAGTTCTTAAATACTTGCTCATCCAAAACAAAACTTTTTTCATACTTACACTTTTACAAACAAGTTTTCAAAAAACACTTCATTACACTCTTTAGCGAGAGTTAAATCGAAGTTAAAAACAAAAATTTTCAAAACCCACAAGCACAAAGAAATTTTTTTGAAAATGATGAGCAAGTACCTAAGAGCCCGTAGATAACTACGGATAGAAATGGTGATAATACCTTCCCTTTCTATAATCTACCCCCCGTACTCAGAAATATTTCAAAAAGGGAATTTTTCTGTGCTTTTTTCCTTTCCTTGTTGGATAAAATAAAAGTCGGTGGCGACTCTTGCTTACCGCGACATTTTGCGAATACAAACGCAAAACGTGAACCAGCATTTAAAAAACAGTCAATTCTTGCCACCGTATCACACTAGCCAGTTGAATCTAATTGATGATAAGAGGCTTGCAGTTATCAATCATGGTCAGATGTATCAGAAACGCATGATCAAGGCATTCAACAAGAAAATCAAGCATCGGGTATATCAGGTTGGTGGCTTGGTAATAAAGTGCATCATTCTACCACAAGGTGATCCTAGGGGCAAATGGACTCCCACCTATGAACGGCCATTTTTTGTCAAGAAATTATTTTCAGGCGGTGCTATGATACTAACCACCATGGACGGAGAAGATTTCTCGCTCCATGTGAATGTGGACATAGTTAAAAGATACTACGCATGAAAACGACCCGCTAGGTTGTCTGGCCTAGGCAAAAATAAGGGCATCCCGCGTGAACCAAAAGGGTTTAGGCAAAATTTAGGGATATATATATATATATATATATATATATATATATATATATATATATATATATATATATAAAAGATTATACACCCGGAAAGTCGAAAACTTAAAAAGGAAGCTTCGGCAAGAAAGGGTATCCCATTGGACTGAAAACCCAAAAGGGCGACCCAGGAAAAAGTTAGGGATTAAATGCGTACGACTATGTCCCGTTGGATCACTTACTGCAAGCTTCATTACCTAAGTCAAGAAGCACAATTTTTCCGACGGGAAGGGATGAGGTGTTCGAAGACATAGGGGCAACAGCAGAGTTGGAACCCAACAAGATTATTTCCACATAGCTATATATTTTGTTTTCACTTTGTACTCTTTTATTTCATGACAATTTTCTCTTACTAAGATTTATGTCTCTTTGTATGAAATCTTTTTTTATGGGCAAACTATCAATACAAATACACCCTGAAATTCAAACTTTTTGTTTTTTCTCTTTTGTTTGCAAAAACGTCTAATGACTAAAATTGAATGAACATATGCATATGAACACGATTAACCGTTAATAAATATATGCCTAAGGACAGGAATAAGCATTTACTCAAGACTCTAGAAATTGGGATGACATTCAAGCTATCCACAAAATCCCCACAGAGTAATCTTCACAAATTCATCTTCAATAAAGATACATTCCCCGTAACTTCCCAGACAGATCGCTCCAACGCATAAAAGAATATGATATTTTCCCGGAAATATCACCAACCTACGGAGTTCTAATCAATACAGTTCATGGAAATTCTCTTCCCCAGTTGAGTTTATTCCTCTAAAACTGTAAATCCCCTTGCAGTTTTCCTCTCTCTCCCACAGAGCTCATTTCCTCAGCAAGGGTATTTCCTCAGTGGGGTATTTCTCTGTCGACATGGTTTATTTCTCCAACAGGGTCTATTTCCCCAACTGTTACAGTCTCCCCAATTTGAGTCTATTCCTCAAATGATTATGAATCACCAGTAAAATTCCTCTCCCAGTGAAGCCACCAATATCCCCAGAGAATTGCTATGAAACCTAGAACCAGACTAGATATGAGTCAACTTTATCCTCCTCAGACGAGTCAGAAGGTTATCCATCTCTTTTATCCCCAATCAGGGTATATAATAATTATCCTTCCCAAACGAGTCATAAGGTTATCCATCTCTTTTATCCCAAGTCAGGGTATATAAGAATTATCCTCCCCAGACGATTCAGAAGGTTATCCATCTATTTTATCCCCAGTCAGGGTATATAAGAATTATCCTCCCCAAACGAGTCAGAAGGTTATCCATCTCTTTTATCCCCAGTCAGGGTATGTAAGAATTAAACTCCCTAGTAGAGAAATGAACGACTAATGTTTCTGAATCCTTCTCCCAAAATAGAAGTCAACATTCCTTAGTGGAGTTTCCTTAAACAGCAAGCAGGAACCCCCAGCAGAAACACTCTAGACAAGATTTAAGATTACACATGTTCTTCATCCCCAGCATCAGTCAAGGATTCATTTCCCCCAACAAGATATTATACAAAACTATTGATACACTCCAACAACATTTCACATTCACACATCATTCATCAATATCATAGAATATGCATACAAAACGCATATAACACAGTCTCATTTATTTTGAGAACATCATTACACAATGCATTTCATACATCATGACATAACATATAACTAACTCTTTATCTTTTCAGGTAAAGTTCACAAACAGACGATTATCATCAACAATTCTCAAATGGGACTAAGATAATTTCCCGAAACAAGATGGGGCACCTATCTATGTAACCAGGTCAGAGATTAATTCCCAAAACAAGATGAGGCAACTATCTCTACGGCCAACAAAAAGCAGGTTCTAGATTAATTCCCAAAACAAGACGGGGAAACTATTTATACAACCGAGCAAATATTAACTCCCGAAACAAGATGGGAAAACTATCTTTATTTCTTTATGGTCAGATGAAGACTAATTCGTGAAACAGGATGGGGCGACTATCTTTATCACCAAGTGGTATGAACTCCCAAACAGGACGGGTTTACCAACAAAAACAGACTGTAGATCAATTCCCGAAACTGGACGGGGCGACTATCTACATGACAAAAACTTCCTTGAGATCTTCTGGATCAGGTTAAATTGACCGTAGATTTATTCTGATACTTCTCCCAGAAGACATCTTCTGGCTCATATTAAATCGACCAAAGATTTACTCTGATACTTCCTCCATTAGACTTTTTCTGGCTCAGATTAAATTAACCATAAGATTTATTCTAATATTTCTTCTAGTTAAAGACGGAAAAAGACATCTTCTGGCTCAGATTAAATAGACCATAGATTTACTATGATACTTCTTCCAGTATACTTCTTTTGGATCAGATTAAATTAACCATAAGATTTATTCTGATACTTCTCCCAGTTAAAGACGGACGTAAACATCTTCTGGTTCAAATTAAATCAAGTGTAGATTTATTCTGATACTTCTTCCATTAGACATTTTCTAGCTCATATTAAATCGACCATATATTTATTCTGATACTTCTTCCAGTAGACCTCTTCTAGCTCAAAATAAATCGAGCATAGTTTTATTCTGATACTTCTTCCAGTCGAAGTCGAACGTAGACTTAGTCTAATTTTTATCGACAGTTACTTTGGATGGCATCTATAAGCCCGTCTCTGACAACTCTCTATCAGCACTCCAAATGACATCTTTAAGCCTATTCCCAGTATAATCAACCAACATTGTTACTTTGTGCACAAGCGAGTGCAAATTTCTGGGAACTTATGTGTTCAATCATCTTCCACCTTCAAGTTACGAATGGAGGACATGCTAGTCTAACTCTTCAGGTTTAAGAAGATTGAACAGGGGAAGATATTGTACCCCAAAATTTTATCTCACATTTTCTTCAAGACATTCTTCTAGGGTTCTCAAAAACTCAAAGCCACTCAAGAGTTTGACTGGTCAAAACTCCTCCTAAACATTGGCTTATAACTAGGGTTTTGGTTTTCTCAAGGAAGATTGGACTTCCAGTGTCTCAAATGACTTTCATGGTTCATCATAAGTCCTTAACAATGCTCATGTCAAGTTTTAAGCCTTGCATCACAAATTTGCCCAGTCAATTGCTCAGATGACTGAAAATTAACTGTATTGGACAAAAAGTCAAATATGGTCAACATAAAGTCAAACTTCAAGATTTTTTGTCAACATCAATATTTTGAGGTGATATTCATAATTTGATCAAGGGTTGACCATGATTCCTCAAGGAAAGCCCTCAAACCATCAAAGGTAAAAAATTACAAAATTAGGGTTTTGACTGAAGATGATTAATCATTGACTGTTGGCCTAGTACATGACCTAATTGCTTGAATCATGATTGACCTAATTACATTGTTCAAAACATTTCCAAAGATTCAAGTGATTGATAGTTAAAGAATTGAATCAACTGATGAAAAGTCAACAGTCACTCAAAAGTCAAACTTTAACTTTTTGGTCAATATTGGAACTCAAAAGTCAAGAATCACCAAGATATTCAAAACTATCAAACTTGATCATAAATAATTAAAAAATTAAACAAAAATCAAATTTGGAAAATTTTCTAACACTTAGAAAAATTCTAAGTGTTTTTGTTCTTAACAAAAACCCTAACTTCACAAGCAAGTTTCCTCAAGATGCAAGTTGATTCAAGGAAATTTTTCAACATGAAAGTTGTAGGGATTTATTAATTCTACAACTTTATAAATGAGGGTTGATTTCCAAAAATTGTTTGGATTAAGAGATATAAGCTCATGAAGTTAGGATGTTTTTTATCCAACACTTAGAAATTTTTTTACATGTTTTGATCAGTTTTTTATCCTAACTTCTTGGTCAGTTTTCACCAAGTTCCCATTTGATTTAGCCAAAACTCACAACATGAAAGTTGTAGACAATGTTTCAAGATTTCCAAAATGTCCAAGAACACAATTTTATCATTCTTGAGCTAGAAGTTTCGAAGAGATGAAGTTGGGTATCTAAAGTTGCATTATAGGTCATTTCTTGTGATGAACATAAGATCAAATCTTCAAGCCATGCTGCATAATCCCACTTTTCAGGACTCTAACCTCCAAATCTATCCATAATTAGAAGATTACACATACTTTTGAGCCATGATCCAAGTTATTAAAGCTTTATCCAATCCATTTTGTCATTTAAGGGAGAAAGGTTACATTTTCATTCTTGTAAAGCAAGATTTAATCACAAAGTCAACTTCTTGAGCTCCCAAATTGTTACATATGAGTACAAGCAATCTCTAACATCATAAGTAACCTCGTTACACCCAACAAACCACAGATCATGCTTGTACTTGAACTTTGGAACCATAGAAACTCACCCAACTTGATTTTTCACTTTTTCAAACCATAACTCGCTATCTCTGAATTCTGGTTACTTGAGTCTTCCAAACCTTTTCTCTATAAATAGAGAGGTCATTTGCAAGTAAGACACGAGTTCACAAGCCCTCTAACCCTATCAAACTCTCCCAAGTAATAATTGGCCAAAACCTCCATTTTTGAGCTTTTTGAAACCTTATCTTGGAATCTCTCAAACCTTATAACTTTTGTCCATACCAATTATCCAAACACATCATATACATCATATATAAGTGATCCAAACACCTGTTTCATCACTGTAACAACATCTTCATCATCCACCATTTTCAAATTCCAACTGTGCAACTTGACTTGGTTGGAGTGATTCAGCCATTCTCAGCACCAGTGAGCATCTAAACAGCTTCCTCAGGGTCCAAGCAAGCTTACCAAATCATCATTTCACCTCTGGAAGTTGTGCAGAGAGCATTCAGATTTCGTATCAAGAGGTAAGTTTTCTAAACTTTGAAATCTCTGTACAAGCATCATTTGCATTTATTTTCTAAAGATAAAATGTAGATATCATGTCTATGAAGCTAACCATATCCTTAGTTTTCATTTATATTGGCTATGTGATGAGAATTTTCGAATTGAAATTGAAAAAATTAGGTTTCACTTTGGTACTAAACAAAATTCATCCAAACCATTGATCTTTAGCTTTTTAAAGTTATATGGTTGGATTCCTGGTTAAAATTCAAGCAAGTTTGATGTTTACATTTTTTTAAATGGCTGAGAAATAAGATTTTTACAGATTAAAAAATGGTGTTGTTGTTGGTTTGTTCGTGCACAAGGAAGAAGATAAAGTTCATTTTTGAAGACTTGTTTATTTTATATTTATTGATTTTTGTTTTATAATCGAATGTAACAGCCACCCCAGTGGTAGCGCGCGTATTTAAGTCATACATATGCTTGGTCACAGGTTCGAGCCAGGCATGGGACATTTTTCTTTTCCATGTTTATTTATCACAAATCCAGTGCAAGAAAGGCAATAGCACGCATGGTATACCTCATGACTGGACCATCAAATCATTATGCAATCAGATCCAACATACCACACACGTGCCCCATGATGCACCCTCTGAACAATGTCCTCACTGGATTATAAAACAGGCTCCTGGGCCTCCTTGACTTGGGCCATTTTTGCTTGCTAACACACCCATTTTACTTGTTCAAACGCAGGCCCATTTACTTTTTACTTATTTTTTTATTTTATTTTATTTCAAACAAACTTCTTTGGGCTTAGCCCTCTTGGCCCAGCACCCTAATTTCTTGTCTCACCCCCCTTTTTTTACTTCTAACCCAGGCCCAATCTTTTTTTATTTCTTCATATTTTCTTTACTTTTATTTATTTATTTCATTTAATTAAAATAAAAATAATAATTTTATTTTAAAAGATAATTAGGTTTAGGTTAATCCAAATTTTGACATTTTTATTTTGTTGATTAAATAAAATTAATTAGACATTAGTTTTTGATTAACTTAATTAATTTCCAATTAATTTGAAATTAGGTTTAAATTAACATAAAACACCAAAAATATTTTCTAAATACTTAGAACTCTTTAGATTTTAATTAATTAATTTAATTTATTGATAAATTAATTTAATTACATCTTATTTTATTTTAAATAATTAAATTGTATATTAAAATTAGAATTAGGTTTAACTTTTTACATTTCAAACATTTTCTAAACAAATAAATATTTTCTTAAAATACTTAGAATTTTTAGGGTTTTTACATCTTTCCCATTTCTATCTTTGCGCATTTGTTTATTTTCGCATTGATACAATTATGTAACTGTCAAAAGTTTGTAATAGATAATTAGGGTTTATTGCTTTCCTCCCCCATTCATAAACTTGTACCCCCATCCCCGAAGCGTTGTAATAGCTTAGGACATTTAATTTCCGCAATTTACTGCTTTTCTTATTACTGTTAGTAATTAGGGTTTGTATGGCAAGACTAAAAGAAAACATTAGAAAACCTAATCTCAAGACAAAAATAACTGAAATCAAAACACTTCGCACACACGCACCTCTAGGGTAACCTCACTTGTTGCCTCAGATTTAAACAATCATGTCCCTCGAACGTGGGGCACTTTAGCAAAGACCCTCAATTAAAAGATCGTAGTCCTTCGATGAACCTTCGATGCTGCCTTCGGTAAACGATCTTAGTCCCTTACGACAATTGCTAAAGCGTCTTACACGTTGCCTTCTATAACTGTACGATGACCTACGCCTGTCCCTCACATCCAAAAATATGGCTTCCTACTAACTAATGGTAGGATAACACTATCTAAAGGAGGAGGAAAATAACAAAGACTTTCTGATTAGGTAGATCACTCGTAATCGCTTGCTCACAAACTAAAATAATTTCCACACTTCACACTTTCAAAACAACTACTTTTCAAAACACTTTATAAACACTCTTGAGGACTAATATAAGGGTTATTATAAAGTATAACTGCCTTTACATTGGCATCTTCAAAACACTTTCCAAAACAAACATTTTATTTCCCAAATATTTTCAAAACAAACATTTTGTATACATTCTCAATGATACGAGAATCATTACAAAATTTTTGTACTTAGGCATTTTCAAAATATTTGCAAACATACATAAACACAAAGCATTTCAAAAGTGAGCTAGCAATTAAGAGCCCTTAGAAAACTACGGATGAAAAGGGTGCTAACACCTTCTCTTTTCATAACCTACCCCCCAAACTCAAGAAAAATTCTCAAAGGTATTTCATGTTATTTTCACCCTTTCCTTTATTAGATAAAAGAAAAGCCGGTGGCGACTCTTGCTATCTGCAAAATTTCCGATAAAACGCAAACCCAAAAGTCAGTTATCCCACCGTATTACACATCCTCGTAGGTGTACATAAATGGGATTATTGGACAACACCTCAACTTTAGGGATGTAGCTAAGAAATATTGTTGGGTAGGGTATTATTGGCCATCAATGGTCCAATACGCCAAATGTTAGGTAAATAAATATGAACAATGTCAAAAGAATGGAGATGTTCGCATTCTCCATCTAAGTTACATATTTTAATGTCCTAGTGACCTTCTCACTATGGGGCATGGACATTCTTGGTCCATTTCCTCTGGCTCAAAAACAATTGAAATTCCTGATTCTAACAATTGGCAATTTTACGAAGTGGGTGGAAGCCAAGGCTTTAGCAAAAATATCTTATTCCAAAATATTGAAATTCTTAAAGAGAAATATTTTGGCCATATATGGAATTCTCTAATTTTTCGTGACAGACAACGAAACACAATTTACAAATAAACAATTGAATAATTTGGTTGAAAAACTAAAGTTCAAGCAACATTTCACATTATTAGAACATCCTCAGACAAACAGGTAAGTATAGGAAGTTAATCGAGTTTTGTTGAAGGGGATAAAGAGAAGACTTCAAGAAATTGAGGGAAACTAGGATAACAAACTCCCACGTGTTCTTTGGGCATATATGAACACACCTTATTTGACAAAATACAAAACCTCCTTCCAACTTACTTACGGGGTTGAATCCAATATTCTTGTTGAGATATGAGAGCTTAGATATAGGAAATCACACCACTTGCTTGAAGAAGATATCATGTAGGCCATCAGGGAAGAGGAAAACTTTGTAGTCCTCATGAGTCCTAATCTGAAAACCTTGTGTTGTGATGGGCCAACATACTTGGAAATAATGTCAGGGACGATAATCTTGCAAAAAACTAGGAAAGGACATACATGATCAAAACTATCATAGGGAATGAAGTGAATACCATGGAGACCTTATATAAACAATCAATCCCAAGGTCATGGAAAACTACCAAGTTCAAATAGTATTTTAGCTAAAGTATTCTTCTGAGTTGCACCTATGTTAATCTAGAAGAATTCTACAATGAAATAACTTTGGAATGAATAATGAAATTATATCTAATTGAGGTATATGGTTTTTGATCTTACTGGTTGATCAGAACCTGCAAGGTGGCCGGATGACGATATTCTATCGGGTAGGAAAGTCGGGGAGGAAAAAGGGGGATTGTACCTGCAAGGCACTCCGACAATCAAATAAGTGTGGGAGCAAACAGATACAAGCAAAAGTATTAGGGTTTTAGTGGTGAATAGTCAATATTCCATACCTGACACTCACATATGTGATGGGATATATAATTCCCCTGGCGCATGGCCAGTGGTTCCTATTTTTGGGCCTAGATATGCGGACCCGTGAAAATAGATAACTGTCGGGACTTGGTTATATTGAGCAGGTATGCCCATAACTAGTTGTTAGTCCCGAGGAGGAGGTAAGTTACGAGCAGCGGTCTGGTCAGCCCCTGGATGTCTGGGCGACTTGATGTCGAGCATACTGAGAGTTTCTCGTTAATCACTGTGGGTCGTGCCGGTCCAGGAGGGCAAATAATTGATGGTGCCCGACGGGAACGGGGAAGATTTGCATTATGTTTGTATGGGCCTGTTGGCTGAAGATTTTGATGATATTATTATAAGCAAAGTAAATTGGACGTTTCGATTGAAATGAAACAAAACTTCATGTTTCGAAATGGTAGAAGCAGTGCTTCGAATGGGCATATCAAAGCTTGGAGCTTCGAGTGACAGTTATGAGAACATATCCAAAGGAGTCTCGAAATGATAACAAGGTCGTGTCTAAGAAATGCGTTCGAAGCGAAGAAGTGCCAAAACATTTGAAATTCAAATGCAAGCGGGATGTTCGAAATTTGAAATATATGCGCTGGAGCATTCGAAGACGCGTGGAAGCAAGAGAGAGGCATTGCTCTGCATGTTCTGAACGTGGCAGAATCTTATAGCAAGACCGTTATGGTCGAAGTAGTATAAATAGAAGTCTTAGCATTAGGATTTCGGGTGTCATATCTATTGTACAAAAAAACTCAGTAAACATTCAAATTACCACATGGCTAGGGAAACGAATGCAAGAGCAATGTACGTATGATAACACCACATGTTTATGATTTAATGAAAACTTTTTTATCATTTCCAGTACTTTCCTTTATCTTTATATCAATACCATTTACAAGTTTTTGCATCTAAAGTCTTTTTATTCGAAATCTTTTCACTGATGCCTTACATTTAAATGCTTTCTTTCCATTTCAAATACTTTACATTTCAGAAACTGTTATACATTTCATGCCTTTATCTTCAAGTTTTTTATCCTTCGAACACCTTTTTCACTTAAAGCCATTTTACAGTTTTCTTGCATTAAACGCTTTCTTCATATTTCGAATCTTTTACATTAACCGTGTTTACGTTTCGAAATTATTTACTTGTCTTTTATGCAGTTTTTACATGTCTTTACAATTGACCTTTATTCATGCAATTTAGTTTCGCGCACATTTATTTTGATTACGCCTTTAGATCCTTAATAGAGAAATCGAAATAAGTTAAACACCTACACAACATTCTAAATACCAACCATGAATACCGGTTCGATCATGAGAGTTACCCTAATGACCAACACGTCTTAGGATCAATCTAGTCGATCCTGCGAGTTACCAGAGAAATTGAATAACAGTCAGTAAGTTTATTCGATAGTTTGGAGGACTAGCGGTTGTTTACCAGAAATCACTGTAAACAAATTGGCACACCTAGTGGGACCAATCGTTGGACGTTACGGAATTTAGAACAGAAATAAAGATTGTTGAGACGTAACCATTATAAAATACCCTTTGAGTGATAAGTGTGTTGTTTTATGAACCTAAGAAGTGGTAAAATAACCAACATCAACCAACCCTTATCCAGAAGAAAGCGTTTGAACAAGATGTCTAGTTCTGAAAATAAACAAGGGGAACAAAATGCCCCACATACAACAGGCACTAATGTGTCCGCTTCGATGGGAACGTCTAATGCGATCCCTTCGAATGCACAGTCTGTTGCATCCTCCACCAGTAATATAGCCACTAACGGAGTAAGTGGCATATCAACTAATAGTTCGATCTTAGGAAATACTGGAACCATTGGTTATCCCGGGGGATTTGTTCCACCATCAGGGACACAAACCCATTTTGCCACTCCACTAACTAGACCACCCGGTTTCGATGGTAATAGAACCAGAAATTCCTCTTATGGAATGCCAACATCTTTTATGGCAGGTTTACACAATTCCACATCGAATTCATCACCATAATTAGGGTCTGGGTCTGGGGCAAATCAGTTTATGACAAATAACCAAGGGTCAGTGGGTTATAGCGTAATGCCTATTTTAACCACAGAAAACCAGTTGGCTTTTAGGCAATTGATGGATGACCGTAACCATAAGATGATAGGGGTATTAGCACAAACTATGCAGGAAATATTTGCCCCAATAGTACAAAATGTGACTGTGACAAACAGGGAAAACGCAGATAACATGAGTCGAATAGCAGATTTCTTTGCTCCCCCAGAGAGGCGTAGGCAGAATCAGGCGGGAGTTCGAGCAAACATACCTGTTATGGAACAAGTTGCTAACGACCCAACCTATAGACCACCTAGAGAAGAAGTTAACTTGGGGGAAAGGGCACAAAGGCTAGAAGCCCCAATGATCCCAGGCCCACAAAGAGATATTATGGAACCAGGGGCAAGGGTCGAAAGGCTAGAAGTCCCAGAGTTTCGAGAAGAACAACCTAGGGGGGTTGTCATGGTGGGTCGAAACCAAGATGCTGATGCAGTCGTTCATAGAATTCGAAACGATAACATCTTGGCAGAAAACAATTTAACCACCATGATAGAGAGAGTCATGGCTCAGAATGGCCTCAACACAGGAATTAGAAGGCTAAATTATGCTTATCCTATATTAGATTGTGTGATCGGTGGATCTGGAACTGACTGTTTAACGCTGGTTCGCGAAATGTCGCGGAAGCAAGAGTCGCCACCGTCTTTTATTTTCTCCAACATGGACAGGACAAAAGCACAGCAAAATTCCTTATGAGATAGTTTCTCGGTTCGGGAGGTAGATTTATAGAAAGGGAAGGTGTTAGCACCCTTTCTATCCATGGTTATCCATGGGCTCTTAGATACTTGCTCATTTGTGTTTTCAAAAGTGTTTGCTTTTCAATTGTGAGTGGGTTTGAAAAAGTATCGTTTTAAAGATTTCAGATCGACTCTTGTATCAGTCCTCAAGAGTGTTTGGAAAATTGTTTTGAAAGCTTTTTTTGAAAAGTGTCGGTGTGAAAAGAGTTTTGATTTGTTTTTTGAAATAGAGCAAGTATCTACGAGTCGTCTACCTACCCTAAGGAATTAGGCTGTGTAAATGTCCTTAAGGTAGTGTCATCCCACCATTGAGAGGTAGGTAGCACCACCGTTGGAGGTGTTCGGGTTAATTCGTTTGTAGGGACAGTGTGGTCACCAGAGCAACAGTAGGACACCTTAGAAGCTACCCTTATGCCATTGATCCTTTTTAATTCCGAGGCAACCGTTTCGAGGCAACTGGATCATGTCATGGACATAAGGACTTACTAAAATGTCCTATACTCGACGACCACTTTTCGAGGGGCAAGGCAACAGTGAGACGTACCCTAGGAGTGGTGTTTGAATTGTGTGTTAGTTTCAGTTATTATTTATCTTGGATCATGCAATGGCGTTCTACGCTTTGATTTTATTTTTGGCATACATTCTTTCATGTGTTTTAACAGTTTAAAAGGTGCGGGAATTTAAAGTGCTGAAAATAAAGGTCCTACGCTATTACAAAGGCGTGGGTCTACATCGCCAAATTAAACAAAGACCCGATTTAAAATAAAAGTGCGGAAATTAAATATCCTAATTATCTATTACAAAGCTTTGGGGCAAATACATTACATTCATAAAAGAAATAAAAATAAATGCGCGAAATGTAATTATAATCGAAGATGCGAAGGCGTTGGACCCTTTAAAGAAATAAATATTGAAATTAAGAAATTAATTAGTAATTAAATAAAGAAAAGAACTTATTTTTTATGTTTTTTTGTATTTATGAAATTAAGAAAATTAATTGGAATTAAAACCCTAATTCTAAGCATTTTTTAATTATTAAAGAAATAAATTCAAGTTTGACCTAATTTACTAATTATTTAATTATAAGTTATTTACAAAAATAATTAATTATTAATAATAATAAGAATAAAAATTATTTATTGAGAAAAAGAACAAAAATCTAAAACCTCATGTTTACCTATTTTAGTTATTTAGAAAAAGAATTAAAGTTAAACCCTAGATTAAAACTAAATTGATTAACAAAATTTATTTACAAAATAAAATATTAGTGAATTAAATAATAAACATATTTTATTTTTTTGACTTTCTGATTTTTTTGCATTATTGTATTATTTAGAAATAATTTAAGGAATTAAAAGAAAATAATTAAAACAAAATAAAAAGGAAAAGAATAAAGGAAAGAAATACAAACAAGGGGTTTGTTGACCCTTTTGGAGGTATATTTGTAGCAATTAGGCCCACTGATTCTTGGCCTTTTTTGACTTTTCTGAGATTGTATGTGGAGGTGTT
Organism: Vicia faba; assembly: GCA_948472305.1. Lineage (NCBI taxonomy): Eukaryota > Viridiplantae > Streptophyta > Magnoliopsida > Fabales > Fabaceae > Vicia > Vicia faba. The sequence continues at coordinate 283,907,313 of OX451739.1, read as the reverse complement.
GACCGGTGTCCATGGTGAACTTCACATGATGGCTATTGGATTGATCTTCAGGGGCATGTGGCGTGCCAAGAGATGGAGATGTATGATGGTTCCTGGGCAAAGAATTGTACCTGAACGCATTATGAACAAAAATATTGAAGAATATGGGGGACCTGGGAATCGAACCCAGGTCCCATTGCATGCGTGACAACACAACAACCATCAAGCCAAGCGCGTTCGTTTGTAAGATTAACGGAACGTGATTAATATGAGAGAGAATAAGTGCTATTGGTAAAAAACAAAAATACGCGCGCAAGATTTGAATTGCCCAGTCTGGTGATTACACCTCAGCGTCTTCTTCACTATGCCTTCACTTTTGTCTGAAAATACAAACAGATAGCGGGGGTTTTAAACCCCCACTAAATGCATCCTGCGAAAATAGCGATTAGAGTATGTTGGACCATAAATTGAGCGCAGGGTATGAGCTTGCTTCGTCTTGACACAACGAGTTTGCCTGCACTGGTTTGGTGATCCAATTTTACACCTTGTATAAAGCCCCAATTTTGGAACTCTGAAACCCTAAAATCCGTCAATGGTGAATCACGCTACAGGCATTAATAGTTCAATTGATTTATGTCATTAGCTTCAGAAAGACAACATTAGCATAAACCATTCAAGAAACATGATTAAAAATGCATGAATTGTCGTATTGAATTCAAGAATTTTGGGCAAACCGTATGATCTGTAACTTCTGATTCTCAGCGCGTTTGGAATGACTCTTGGTGCTGACAGGTTCCTGGAAGGTCTACCAATGCATTAGGATTGTTTTTAGACCTTGAATTGTCCCCTAACCATGAAATCAGTTTTAAGCTTTTCAATGAAAATTTGCAATTTTGTTTGGCCTCCTTGAGCAGCTTTTCGTGTCCAGTGCCTTAGGTTTTCATTGTGCACATATGTATGAATGAATTAGGTTAGAAATCCCAGCCCAAAACCTTTGCATTGATGATTCAAATATTTGATATTTCCATATCTTTTTCAACCCTTTTTCCATTGAAATATTGCCAAATTTAGATGATTTTGTCTCCTTAAGAAGGTGCACGAAATCTCCATCACATGTGGAAGGTATTTGCTGCATAAAAGGATTTAAAAACATTAATTTAGTATTTTTGTCATATTTAATTTTAATTAAATGAATTAATGGATTTAAAAATTCAATTAATAAATTAAAAATAAGAAAATAACTCCCCTTTGGGTCAATGGGTCGTGCATAGCTTTTGGGTGATGATTCTTGGAAGAAATTGAGGCCCATTAGCAATTTTGAGGCATTTGAAGCAAAGTCGACTTTTCAAAATTCCCAAAAATTTCCCAACTTCCACAAGGCATATCTTGCTTAATGTTTAAGCTTTGGTCATGTTCTTAGACATTTTGGAAAGGTCTTGAAGTCCTCTAACCAATGCCTTTGGTCCCATGTCATTTTGATTTACCAACCTCAAGTTATGGTCTTTGACTTAGAGTGCCTTTTTGTTGACTTTTGAAAATGACCTATAATGTTGAGATTTATAACTTTTTGTGAGAGCATTTCTTGGACTTGAAGTGTGAGGAGGAGTTTTAGGAAATTTCATTCTATTCAAAATGAGCTTTGGATGGAATTTTTCTGATAAACCATGTGGAAGTTATGCCCTGGTCAATTTGCAGTTGACTTTTTCAACTGTCCAAATATAGCAACTTTTGCATCTTGAGACTTTTTGAGCCATGCCTTGAGAATCATGATCAAGAATTGATAAAATGATGTTTGTGGCTTCAAAATAAGATGTTGACCAAAAATCTTGACTTTTGACTGTCAAATGACCATTTTGCCCCTACAGTTGACTGTGATGCAATTAGGGTTTTTGACTGTGCAATTTTGTGCCGTGAGTCTTGAAACTTGGCCTAAGGATGCTTGACAATGTTTATAGGCATGTGGGACTTGATTGGACCCTTGGAAACTTCAATTTCTTTGCCAGAACCAAAACCCTAGTTTTTGACTGTTTAGGAGGCAATTGGACTGTGCAACCCTTGGGAGATTTTAAAGCATGCTCTTTGCAAATCTTGAAGAATATGGGAGGGCAAATTTTGGGGTACAACAGTTGCCCATGTTCAATCTTCTTAGACCTGAGGATGTAGATTGGCTGACGTGCCTTTCGTAATCCGAAGGTGGAAGATGATTGAACACTAGAGTGCCCAGAAATTTGCGCTCACAAGTTGGCAGCGTGATGGTGGGAATGGGCTTACAGATGCCATTTGGAGATTGATGGATAAGAGGATGGGCTTATAGATTCCATGTTGAGAGGTGATGAATAGGTGGATGGGCTTATAGATGCCATCTGGGTGTCGATCGCGTAAGAGATTCCTTAGCGAGAACTTGCATACCTGAAAAAGAAATATGATTACCTGACCTGTTACAGGAGTTGGTCTTCAAACTCTTTGTGTAGATGCGTCCTGACTGGTTACAGGAATTGAATCTCAAAACCTCTTCAGACGTGCCCTGGCGAAATACAGGAATCGAGTCTGGAGCCTCAAAAGGTGATGAATGAATCAGGGATGGTTACTACCTCAACGGGACGGTGAGAGAACCTTGGATGATTACTACCTCAACAGTAACGATGAGAGAATCTGGGGCGATTACTACCTCAACAGTAACGATGAGGGAATCTGGGGCAATTACTACCTCAACGGTAACGATGAGAGAATCTGGGGCGATTACTACCTCAACCGAAACGATGAGAGAATCTGGGGCGATTACTACCTCAACAGTAACGATGAGAGAATCTGGGGCGATTACTACCTCAACAGTAACGATGAGAGAATCTGGGGCGATTACTACCTTAACAGTAACGATGAGAGAATCTGGGGCGATTACTACCTCAACAGTAACGATGAGAGAATCTGGGGCGATTACTACCTCAACAGTAACGATGAGAGAATCTGGGGCGATTACTACCTCAACAGTAACGTTGAGAGAATCATGGGGCGATTACTACCTCAACAGTAACGATGAGAGAATCTGGGGCGATAACTACCTCAACAGTAACGATGAGAGAATCTGGGGAGATTACTACCTCAACAGTAACGATGAGAGAATCTGGGGCGATTACTACCTCAACAGTAACGATGAGAGAATCATAGGCGACTTCAACCTCAACAATAACGATGAGATAATCTTGGGCGATTTCAACCTCAACAGTAACGATGAGAGAATCATAGGCGACTTCAACCTCAACAGTAACGATGAGATAATCTTGGGCGACTTCAACCTCAACAGTAACGATGAGAGAATCATAGGCGACTTCAACCTCAACAGTAATGATGAGAGAATCTTGGATGTCTTCTACTAAGTCTTCATCAGGAAAATCTTTAGGAATCGATTTAACTGGACTAGAGAAGGCCTTCGACTGGATAAGAATCAGAAAAATCTTTAGGAGTCGATTTAATTGAACCAGGCAAGGTCTTGGAATCTTTAACTGAGTCTTCATCAGGAAAATCTTTAGGAATCGATTTAACTGGACCAGAGAAGGCCTTTGACTGGATAAAAATCAGAAAAATCTTTAGGAGTCGATTTAACTGAACCAGACAAGGTCTTGGAGTCTTCAACTGAGTCTTCATCAGGAAAATCTTTAGGAATCGATTTAACTGGACCAGAGAAGGCCTTTGACTGGATAAAAATCAGAAAAATCTTTAGGAGTCGATTTAACTGAACCAGACAAGGTCTTGGAGTCTTCAACTGAGTCTTCATCAGGAAAATCTTTAGGAATCGATTTAACTGGACCAGAGAAGGCCTTGGACATAGCTGAGAACTTGACTGGATCTTTCCTGAAAGGTAAAGGTCAGTCATATGCAATGCATGATATGGATCAAGCAATGATGTTCTCAACGTAAATGAGATTGTAAGATATGATGCATATATGCATGCTATAATGTATAGAAATGCGATGTTTATGAATGTATGTATTTGTCTAGGAAAGTAAATCCTTGACGGGTGTCGGGAATTCACATCCTGGGCTGATGTGGAAGAGTAGTACTTTGTCGTTTCCGCTGGGGATGATGATTGCAAGAATAAACCGGTAGGAGAAGATGACTCCGTTGGGGAATAAACTTGTTGGAGAGATTACTCTGCGGGGGATCTACTCTGTAAGGAGAGATACTTTGCTGAGGTTTTGATGATAACTCCGTTGCGGATTCTGTTGATGAGCTCTGTTGGAAGATCTGATGAACTCCGCTGGGGATAGGAAGACTTCGCCGAGGACGATCTTTCCGTGGCCATTAGCTGAGGATAACCCAGTTATATCCTGGTGGGGAAATAACCTTTGAATAAAATCTGGGAGACGCGTTCGTGCTTTGCAGGGGTAAGCTTCCAGAATCTACTGGGGATAAGTTTCCTGCTGGGGGGATGGATTCAACTTTCTTGGGGAAACTTTTTCAGATTGGACTGGGAAATGGCTCCACTTGATGTCCGATATTCCGCTGGGGAACAATCTTAGATCAAGACTGTTGGGGATGCTTGTTAAGAATGTTTGTATACTCCGCTGGGGAATGTTGAGATCTCTTGGAGGATACTCAACTTCATTAAGGCTGATGGGGTAACTCTGCTTGGGGAGAGTGTATTGACTTGCAGACTCGCTCTCTGGGGAATTAAGATATACTGGTTACGTTCTTCATCTGAACTTACCTTGGTACCTTGGTGAATAGAGCAATTAGATCGCCTGGACCACTCATTATTGCCCCAGTTTCTGTTGGAGAAGAAAGTACATGTGAAGGTGTTTGATAACTGCCGATTTGACCAATCTTCTAGTAGACAGGTGACGAGATGCCAGGACATAGTCGTACGCTTAAATCCCTAATTTTTTCCTGGACCGCCCTTTCGGGTTTTCAGCCCACCGGGATACCCATTTATGCCTAAGCTGCCTTTTCAGGTTTTCGACTTGCCGGGTGTACAGATTTTTTTCATTTTCATCCCTTATTTTGCCCGAACCCTTTTGATTCGCCGGGAAGCCCTAATTTTTGCCTAGGTATGTCAACCTAGCGGGTCTTTGATCGTGCGTAGTATTTTTTTCGACTATGTCCACGCTCTTAGAATGCAGGGAGGTGCCCCTGGCTGCTTGTGTTGCCATGTTACCAGAAGATATCTGATCGTGCAAGATTCGTTGCTGGAATGCCCCAAGTGACTCAGGCAGAGATTTCCCCCAAGCTATTTGGCCTCTGAGAGATTCCCCGAATCTTGACTGGACTGCCCCAGATGACGGACCATGATCATGCCATGCCCCTTGATTGGAAGTGCTTCTGTTCATTAGGCATTCGTCGTGCGAATTTCTATGTTGTTCAAACAAAAAGTCATATGCAAACAAAGTTACGTTAAAAATGCAAAGCTTATGTCTGTCTTGAAGATTTTGAAAATGCATTCTTTTTCATAAAACAAGTGAATGTTTGTAAAACGTGATGTCAACTCCGTATTTACCGTAGGCCTTAAGGAGTCAGGATACCTTTGTAACAGTATGCTTTCGAACTAACCCTTGCTTCAGCTAGGACCTTTAAGGGTTATAACGTGGCCTGGTTCATGGTTTAAGAAACAAAAGATAAAGGCTCAAATTATTTGTGCCCACCCGCTCTTCGTGATGTTCTTCAAACCTAAGCTCAGTTGATCGTGCGTTAGACCTTGTTTGAGTCTTTGCTTTGACGTTCCAATGATGGTTCAGATATTGATGATTCATTCTGAATGGGCAGTCATTTTTTTTGTTTTTGTTGAGGGTTTGTATGACCTCTTTCCTTTTGATTTCACCATCCCTAAATTTTGCCTGAACGGTTTCTTTTGTGATTACCGTCAGCGGGATGCCCCAGTTTTTTAAGCCTCCTTCATAGGTTTTGACTCAATGGGTTTTTATTTTGAGAAGTAATGACTGCCTGTCCGTATGATTATTCGGAACCATCACTGTCTTTTTGTTTTGTAAGGAACTCTTTGGTGCCATTCGTTATGCACTTGGATCAACTGAGAGAACTACCCTGCCCCAGGTTATGATTAAGGGTTTCAATTTTCAAAAAGAAAAAACTCCTACTTCTTTGGCTCAGATGGGTTGTCGAGGGATTATCTTCCTTATAACTCCAGTGTTTAGGGATTGAAATAATGTCTGTACCTCATCAGCGGGGTTTGTCCAAAAGCATACTGTAGATCGTGGTATCGTTTTCGTCATCCTCCCTCAAGAGGCTTAGAATTATTAATCGAGCGTTGATCATCAGAAAAAATATGAAAATAATTTGCATATAGTGAATACGAATATATTGCTTCAAAACAGACATATGCGATGCATTAATGAAATAACGACGTTTAACATGAGTAAATGTTTGAACAAAAGAAAATTACAACTTGAAAATCCTGAAGAACAAAAGTCTTTTCATCTCAGGGCTTGTTACTTCAACTGGTGCATCCGATAGGGAAGGCAGGAGCATTCAGCCTGGCCCATCTGGGTGAAATCCACAGCTCCTTCCTCAATCAGGTCTTGGATCTTATTCTTCAGAGCCCAGCAGTCGTCGGTGTCATGTCCAGGACTGCCAGAGTGGTACGCACATCTTTCCTTAGGATTGTACTTTGGGGAAGCTGTGTTGAGATTCTTAGGAGGGTCCCTTAACGTCACCAGATTCAACCTCAGCAATTGTTGTAAAGCTTGAGACGGAGACACATTGAGCTTGGTGAACTGCCTTTTAGGCTTGTCTGGCTTGCTCTGATCAGTCCGTTGTTCTTGGAGAGGTCGTTGTTGGGCCTGCGAAGTGGTAGCAGCTTGGAGAGGTCTATTCATTAGATCAGACCTTTGACTTCTTGGAGGCTGATTAATGACTTGATCCCTGACTTGGGCTTGTTGCTTCATGTCTTGATGAAGCTGACTGATCATGGCCCTCAGCTCTCCTTGCTCCTGAGCTAAACTTTGGATGAGAGCCCTTTGCCCCAGCATCTGGGTTTTCAATATGTCTACCTCAGCTTGTAGACGTTTCAGCCATTCGTCCTTGTCGTCCTCATCACTGTTCCTGGCCAAAGTCCCCGTGAGGAGTGTTCTCAGCTCTTCCTGCCCCTTGGATAGGCTTAAAAAGATCTCCCTGAACTGAATCTCTTGAGCATGAGGTCCCTGGTTATCTTGTTGGGAAGTCATTGCTGAAATAAACAGCGACAAAGGTAAGTGACCTGCATAAGGGATACCTGTAATGCAATGATGTGTATATATGCATGCAATGTTTTCAAGGATCTCGCGGGGTAAACAAAGAAACTTGTTAGAATTGGGATCTGATGGCTTGATTGAAGGAACTTCATATGGTTGAGAGTCCTTCTTCAAGGGTCAAAGGCTCACCATATCCAGTGGGTCATAGCCCCTGACAACCTTGGCTAGAGGAAAATAAATCCTCTTTGCCCCTTGCTAGACATGTTGGTTCATCATGACCTGCATCACAAGCCCTTGAGATCCTTGAAATGGGTTAGTCTTCATGCAGGATGCATGCAATGGTATGATGTTATGCTATGCATGGGGTAACGTAGGTAAACCCTGTTATGAGTCCCAATTAAGGACTGTAAACAAAACCTGCAAGAAACTCAGTAAACTCTGTTATGAGTCCCAATTAAGGACTATAAACAAAACCTGCAAGAAACTTAGTAAACCATGTTATGAGTCCCAATTAAGGACTATGAACAAAACCTGCAAGAAACTCAAGTGTCAGATAACAAGCATGCAAGTAGTCAAGTTGGAAGGCACACAAGTCACACAAGAGAAACCCTTAGAGTTTAGGCCAGCATGGCGTCTAGGTATTACCCTCTTTCAGTTTGTTGGTTAAGACCTGTCCTATCAGAAGTAACCGGGTTCTAGAGGATCCCAATATCACTGACTACCCTCAATCGGTCATAACTCCAGCATCGCAATCTTTTCTTGCGGCCAGAACCATCACGAGAGTTTAGCCTCAATGGGCGTAGCATACTGCTACTGTTCTATTGGCCGAGTTGGGTCAATTTAGGGTTCTAAGGTTGGTTGGTGCTTAATGACTCCTCAGAAGACCCATATTCTCCTTGTTGTGACACAAGGGATATCGGTACAGCCCAAGGTGCCACACCAACGTAGCCACTGCTTCACCCATGTCGGTCTACGCCGGACAGGTCCCTCACAACTTATGCTACCTAACAGGGTATCCCCAGATCCGGGTTAGGATCTATGTAACTCCGATGCAGCCCACAATAATAAAGCAAACAAACACAGTAATTGAAAACACAAGTGATCTTAGTCCTAAGGTACACCTCACTTTAAAAGTTCCCCAGCAGAGTCGCCAGTTCTGTGATCGGTGGATCTGGAACTGACTGTTTAACGATGGTTCGCGAAATGTCGCGGAAGCAAGAGTCGCCACCGTCTTTTATTTTCTCCAACATGGACAGGACAAAAGCACAGCAAAATTCCTTATGAGATAGTTTCTCGGTTCGGGAGGTAGATTTATAGAAAGGGAAGGTGTTAGCACCCTTTCTATCCATGGTTATCCATGGGCTCTTAGATACTTGCTCATTTGTGTTTTCAAAAGTGTTTGCTTTTCAATTGTGAGTGGGTTTGAAAAAGTCTCGTTTTAAAGATTTCATATCGACTCTTGTATCAGTCCTCAAGAGTGTTTGGAAAATTGTTTTGAAAGCTTTTTTTGAAAAGTGTCGGTGTGAAAAGAGTTTTGATTTGTTTTTTGAAATAGAGCAAGTATCTACGAGTCATCTACCTACCCTAAGGAATTAGGCTGTGTAAATGTCCTTAAGGTAGTGCCATCCCACCATTGAGAGGTAGGTAGCACCACCGTTGGAGGTGTTCGGGTAAATTCGTTTGTAGGGACAATGTGGTCACCAGAGCAACAGTAGGACACCTTAGAAGCTACCCTTATGCCATTGATCCTTTTTAATTCCGAGGCAACCGTTTCGAGGTAACTGGATCATGTCATGGACATAAGGACTTACTAAAACGTCCTATACTCGACAGCCACTTTTCGAGGGGCAAGGCAACAGTGAGACGTACCCTAGGAGTGGTGTTTGAATTGTGTGTTAGTTTCAGTTATTATTTATCTTGGATCATGCAATGGCGTTCTACGCTTTGATTTTATTTTTGGCATACATTCTTTCATGTGTTTTAACAGTTTAAAAGGTGCGGGAATTTAAAGTGCTGAAAATAAAGGTCCTACGCTATTACAAAGGCGTGGGTCTACATCACCAAATTAAACAAAGACCCAATTTAAAATAAAAGTGCGGAAATTAAATATCCTAATTATCTATTACAAAGCTTTGGGGCAAATACATTACATTCATAAAAGAAATAAAAATAAATGCGCGAAATGTAATTATAATCGAAGATGCGAGGGCGTTGGACCCTTTAAAGAAATAAATATTGAAATTAAGAAATTAATTAGTAATTAAATAAAGAAAAGAACTTATTTTTTGTTTTTTTGTATTTATGAAATTAAGAAAATTAATTGGAATTAAAACCCTAATTCTAAGCATTTTTTAATTATTAAAGAAATAAATTCAAGTTTGACCTAATTTACTAATTATTTAATTATAAGTTATTTACAAAAATAATTAATTATTAATAATAATAAGAATAAAAATTATTTATTGAGAAAAAGAACAAAAATCTAAAACCTCATTTTTAACTATTTTAGTTATTTAGAAAAAGAATTAAAGTTAAACCCTAGATTAAAACTAAATTGATTAACAAAATTTATTTACAAAATAAAATATTAGTGAATTAAATAATAAACATATTTTATTTTTTTGACTTTCTGATTTTTTTGCATTATTGTATTATTTAGAAATAATTTAAGGAATTAAAAGAAAATAATTAAAACAAAATAAAAAGGAAAAGAATAAAGGAAAGAAATACAAACAAGGGGTTTGTTGACCCTTTTGGAGGTATATTTGTAGCAATTAGGCCCACTGATTCTTGGCCTTTTTTGACTTTCCTGAGATTGTATGTGGAGGTGTTGACCGGTGTCCATGGTGAACTTCACATGATGGCTATTGGATTGATCTTCAGGGGCATGTGGCGTGCCAAGAGATGGAGATGTATGATGGTTCCTGGGCAAAGAATTGTACCTGAACGCATTATGAACAAAAATATTGAAGAATATGGGGGACCTGGGAATTGAACCCAGGTCCCATTGCATGCGTGACAACACAACAACCACCAAGCCAAGCGCGTTCATTTGTAAGATTAACGGAACGTGATTAATATGAGAGAGAATAAGTGCTATTGGTAAAAAACAAAAATACGCGCACAAGATTTGAATTGCCCAGTCTGGTGATTACACCTCAGCGTCTTCTCCATTATGCCTTCACTTTTGTCTGAAAATACAAACAGATAGCGGGGGTTTTAAACCCCCACTAAATGCATCCTGCGAAAAATAGCGATTAGAGTATGCTGGACCATAAATTAAGCGCGAGGTATGAGCTTGCTTCGTCTTGACACAACGAGTTTGCCTGCACTGGTTTGGTGATCCAATTTTACACCTTGTATAAAGCCCCAATTTGGGAACTCTGAAACCCTAAAATCCGTCAATGGTGAATCACGCTACAGGCATTAATAGTTCAATTGATTTATGTCATTAGCTTCAGAAAGACAACATTAGCATAAACCATTCAAGAAACATGATTAAAAATGCATGAATTGTCGTATTGAATTCAAGAATTTTAGGCAAACCGTATGATCTGTAACTTCTGATTCTCAGCGCGTTTGGAATGACTCTTGGTGCTGACAGGTTCCTGGAAGGTCTACCAATGCATTAGGATTGTTTTTAGACCTTGAATTGTCCCCTAACCATGAAATCAGTTTTAAGCTTTTCAATGAAAATTTGCAATTTTGTTTGGCCTCCTTGAGCAGCTTTTCGTGTCCAGTGCCTTAGGTTTTCATTGTGCACATATGTATGAATGAATTAGGTTAGAAATCCCAGCCCAAAACCTTTGCATTGATGATTCAAATATTTGATATTTCCATATCTTTTTCAACCCTTTTTCCATTGAAATATTGCCAAATTTAGATGATTTTGTCTCCTTAAGAAGGTGCACGAAATCTCCATCACATGTGGAAGGTATTTGCTGCATAAAAGGATTTAAAAACATTGATTTATTATTTTTGTCATATTTAATTTTAATTAAATGAATTAATGGATTTAAAAATTCAATTAATAAATTAAAAATAAGAAAATAACTCCCCTTTGGGTCAATGGGTCGTGCATAGCTTTTGGGTGATGATTCTTGGAAGAAATTGAGGCCCATTAGCAAATTTGAGGCATTTGAAGCAAAGTTGACTTTTCAAAATTCCCAAAAATTTCCCAACTTCCACAAGGCATACCTTGCTCAATTTTTAAGCTTTGGTCATGTTCTTGGACATTTTGGAAAGGTCTTGAAGTCCTCTAACCAATGCCTTTGGTCCCATGTCATTTTGATTTACCAATCTCAAGTTATGGTCTTTTACTTAGAGTGCCTTTTTGTTGACTTTTGAAAATGACCTATAATGTTGAGATTGATAACTTTTTGTGAGAGCATTTCTTGGACTTGAAGTGTGAAGAGGAGTTGTAGGAAATGTCATTCTCTTAAAAATGAGTTTTGGATGGAATTTTTCTGATAAACCATGTGGAAGTTATGCCCTGGTCAATTTGCAGTTGACTTTTTCAACTGTCCAAATATAGCAACTTTTGCATCTTGAGACTTTTTGAGCCATGCCTTGAGAATCATGATCAAGAATTGATAAAATGATGTTTGTGGCTTCAAAATAAGATGTTGACCAAAAATCTTGACTTTTGACTGTCAAATGACCATTTTGCCCCTACAGTTGACTGTGATGCAATTAGGGTTTTTGACTGTGCAATTTTGTGCTGTGAGTCTTGAAACTTGGCCTAAGGATGCTTGACAATGTTTATAGGCATGTGGGACTTGATTGGACCCTTGGAAACTTCAATTTCTTTGCCAGAACCAAAACCCTAGTTTTTGACTGTTTAGGAGGCAATTGGACTGTGCAACCCTTGGGAGATTTTGAAGCATGCTCTTTGCAAATCTTGAAGAATATGGGAGGGCAAATTTTGGGGTACAACAGATTGCATAATGCATACTGATTTACCAAGGGGATATAAAGTCCCTAAGTTTACAAAGTTCGTTGGGGATACCAATGAGTCAACAGTCGAACATATAGCCAGATATCTAACCGAAGCGGGAGATATAGCCAATAATGAAGACCTCAGAATCAAATATTTCCCAAGTTCCCTGACTAAAAACGCCTTCACATGGTTCACCACTTTGCCTCCTGGGTCCATTGATACTTGGGCTCTTTTGGAAAGATTATTCCATGAACAGTTTTACATGGGACAGTAAAAAATAAGCTTGAAGGAATTAGCCAGTGTCAAGAGAAAGTTCACTGAACCCATAGATGATTATCTGAATAGATTCAGGCTTTTAAAATCCAGATGTTACACAGTGGTGCCTGAACATGAGTTAGTCGAAATGGCCGCTGGTGGCTTGGATTACTCTATTCGAAAGAAACTAGACACGCAATATTTGAGGGACATGGCTCAGTTAGACGACAGGGTTCGACAGGTCGAAAGGCTAAAGGCCGAAAAGGCCAGAGTCTTTAAAAATAACAAGAAGGAAAGGATCTCCTATGTTGGAACTGAGGAAGCAGAAGATTATCCTGAATTCGAATTCGAAGAGGTCGAAATCGACCTCGCTGAATTAAAACAGGCACCACCTTACTCCTGCAAATTATTAGTTCCCACAAAAGGGAAAGAGATTGTTGAAAATGAGAAAAGTGACAAATTCCCAAAGAAGGTTTATACCTTCGATGTCACTAAATGCGACGAGATTTTTGATTTACTTGTCAAAGATGGCCAACTCATTGTGCCATCAAATGTCAAAATACCTCCTTTAGATCAAAGAAAGAAGAGAGGATTTTGCAAATATCATAGTTTCCTAGGCCACAAAACCTCACAGTGTTTTCTTTTCAGGGACCTAATTCAGAATGCAATCAAAGATGGCAGACTGAAGTTTGCTGATAAAGCAAAAATGAAAGTGGACGAAGATCCTTTGGACGTGGCAGACACCAATTACTCCAAGCCTGCATGCATTGGAGAGATTAACATGGTGGAAGCTGACCAAAGTGATGCCCCAATAGGAGAGAAAGGTACTGAAAATGAAAGTTGGGTGATAGTCGAAGTCGATAAGGAGGTCACTGAAGACGTCCAGAAGCAACCAGAGACTTCGATTGAAGCAGCACCTTTGGCTGTTGCAAAAGAGATCCAGGCTACTGAAGGCCAGGAAAATCAAAACCAAGAGTTGACACAGGTCACTGAAGGCCTGAGGCTGGAATTGGAGAAAGTCCAAATCACGAAGCCAACTTCCCCTCAGAAAGAAATATGGGACACTTTAGGGGAACCCAGTGGAAAATTTGACTATTTGGTCAAATATTCTGCCCCAGAGAGTTCAAAAGTCCACATTGAAGATATAAAACCCACAAGATGGGGAGATGATGAAGCTAAGGGGGAGGATGTTGAGGTAAACATGGTGGATATGGAGAGACCTCGCTCTGAGATGGAGGAGGTAGAAAGATACTTAGAAAAAGAGAAGTATAAAATGGAGGATAATCATGCTGGAGATGCTAGTCTCAAGGATTACCTCATGACGTGCCACAAGGCAGATACAGGAATGATACTGTGCCCTAGGTGCAGCATCCTCTGCAATCATAGAATCGCTGCGAACTTCGAGAGGGTACAGAGGCTCGAACTGGCAACAATTGGCGCCAGGATAACCAGCTATTCAGGTGTTATCCTAAGGCTGGAGAAAGTTTGCTAGAATTTGTGTTTCGCTGCTACAAAGGGGAAACCAAGTGCTTGATATGCCCAAGGTGTTCTGCTGTGTATGATCAAAGCATGGCCAGAGCCTTCGAAACGATTCCCTTCGCCCCTTGCTGGAACCATCAAGAAACTGTTCAGATGGGCCCATGTTTCGATAGCAAATACAAACAACGAAGGCCTGATAGTCCTCATCCCAAGGGTGCTCGAAGAGTGACGTTCAAACTCCCTGCTGAAGTGCCAACCGACAGATGGCTGCAAGTCAGAAATGACAAAGGAAAACACAGATGGAGAAACACTGAACGAAACGCACGCCATGCTATGACATACAGAAGGCAATTCAACATAGCAAAGAGGGAAGAGGTAAGATTAGAGAACTACAAAGGAAGGAACCCCATGTCAAGATCCCAGTGGCGAAGGCAACAGAGGATTCGAAAGGCTGAGAGGGAAGCTGTGGCAAATAAAGGGGTAACTTCAACAAAGAACCAAGGTGAATCTAGCACCAACAAACCCACACCAAAAAATCAAACTGAAGACAAACCCCCAGTTAATAGGAGGCTTTTCTCTGAAGTACAACTAGATGAACCAAAGGAATACACTTCATGCCCAGAAGGAGACGAAGATATGATAACTGATAACTTTGAATCGGAGGGGGAGTCTTCGTTCAACCTAAACTGCAACGTGGTATCTGTGCTTCCCTATGAATTTGGACAGGAAACTGAAATTGATGAATATGAGGAAGAAGATACCATAGACTTGATGAAGCATAGGCCTGTGTGCTACTATGTGATGGACAATGGGGTTGTCGAGGAGCAAAATGCGTTCTTCGAACGTCCAGAACCAGCTATGAAGAACCATCTTAAGCCACTATTTATTCAGGCAAAAGTTGGTGCCCATGGCGTGAATAAGGTTTTAGTGGATGGGGGTGCTGCAGTCAATTTGATACCCCACTTCATGCTGAAAAGATTAGAAATACGCGAAGGAGACATCAAGCCCCACAATATGGTTCTATCCAATTATGAAGGGAAAGTGGGCAAAACACTGGGAGTGGTTCAGTTGGACTTGAAAATAGGCTCAAGCTGTAGGCCCTCCATGTTTATGGTGATCGAAGCCAAGGCCAATTACAACTTATTGCTGGGAAGGGAGTGGATCCATGGCGTAGGGGCAGTTCCTTCGTCAATGCATCAGCGTTTAGTTCTATGGAGAGAAGATGGGATCGTGGAAAACATTGAAGCAGACTAGAGTTACTTCATGTCAACAGTCAATTTAGTTGACAAGAGGAATTATGACAAACATCTGGCAAAGATTGCTCCATGTGTTCCAAATGATGAAATCAACGAAACCAGAAACGCCCACTACTACATGACCCTTCGCCATGATGGCCTATACTGGGATAGAAGAATAATCAGTGAAGAAGAGGGAGTCGAAAGTACTATACAAAGACGGCCAGCAGGCTGGGACTTCGACAACCTTATCCATGACTGAGTCCTCCTTTTTTGAAAGGATTTCGGCCTATATGGCTGAGAACGAATCAAAGGCGGCCTTAGAGGCTGAAATAAATAAATTAGCTGTGAAGATGAACGAAATAAGTGGGGATGGCTCGAAATGCTCACCCTTTAAAGAACTTGAGATAGATCAAAGGCTGGACGCCATCTATGATAAAGAGCCCTTAGGCTTCGAAAGGGATCCCATAGACTCAGGTGCCAAAATGTTGGCGCAGGATCCACTCGAAGAAGTCAACTTAGGGGATGAAAACACGAAAAGAATAACCTACATAAGTGCAAAACTTAGCCCAGGCCTCAAGCAGGAAGTGATCGAGATCCTCAAGAAAAATAAAGATTGCTTCGCATGGGATTATGACGAAATATCTAGTTTAAAGAGGGAGTTAGTCGAACACAGACTGCCAACCAAAGATGGCAAGAAGCCCATCAAACAAACTCCCAAAAGATTCGCACCAGCGGTTCTCACAAAGATTAAAGCTGAGATCGAAAGGTTGTTGCATTGCAAATTCATCAGAACCACAAGGTACGTCGAATGGTTAGCAAATATAGTACATGTTATTAAGAAAAATGGTTCTTTAAGAATTTGCATAGATTTTAGGGATTTAAACACTGCAACCCCTAAGGATGAGTATTCCATGCCTGTGGCAGAAATGCTAGTAGACTCTGCTGCAGGGTTCGAATATTTGAGTATGTTAGATGGATACTCTGGGTATAATCAGATTTTTATTGCTGAAGAAGATGTTGCCAAGACAGCATTTCGTTGCCCAGGAGCCTTAGGCACCTACGAATGGGTGGTGATGCCTTTTGGTTTAAAGAACGCTGGGGCAACTTATCAAAGGGCAATGAATTCGATTTTTCATGATTTCATTGAAACCTTTATGCAGGTGTATATTGATGATATAGTCATCAAATCTATATCTGCAGAAACACATTTGCATCATCTGAGCCAATCATTCGAACGAATGAGAAAACATGGCTTAAAGATGAATCCCCTTAAATGTGCATTTTTTTTGCAGGCTGGAGATTTCCTTGGTTTTGTTGTTCACAAGAAAGGGATTGAGATCAACCAAAACAAAACCAAAGCCATAATGGAGACGAAAGCACCTACGTCAAAAAGGGAGCTGCAATCTCTGCTAGGGAAGATTAACTTCCTCAGAAGGTTCATTTCGAATCTGAGTGGAAGAACCCAAGATTTATCTCCGTTGCTTCGTCTAAAGAATGGCCAAGCCTTCGAATGGAACGAAGCCCATCAGGAGGCATTTGACAGGATAAAAAGATACCTCTCTCAGCCTCCTATCTTGTCTCCACCTTCATGGGGGAAGCCCATGAGATTGTACATATCTGCCTCTGAAGTTAGTATAGGTAGTATGTTAGCACAAGAAGATAGCAATGGTATCGAAAGAGCCATATACTATTTAAGTAGAGTATTGAATGATGCAGAGACCAGATATAGCAATTTAGAAAAGCTATGTCTCTGTTTGTATTTCTCTTGTATGAAACTCAAGTATTATATAAAGCATGTTGATGTTTATGTTTCATCTCATTTCGATGTCATTAAACACATGCTTTCAAAACCAATAATGCATAGCAGAGTTGGTAAATGGGCTTTAGCCTTAACAGAATATTCTTTGACTTTCATGCCTTTAAAAGCTGTGAAAGGCCAAGTGATTTCTGATTTCATTGTGGACCATTCATTGGTTGAGCAGACTGTCATGAGTTACGTCGAAATGCAACCATGGAAATTATACTTTGATGGTTCAACCCACGGGAATGGAAGTGGTGTTGGAGTCCTTCTAATTTCTCCTGAAGGAATTCCAACAAAATTCAAGTATAAATTAGATGGTCCTCGTTGCTCGAACAACGAAGCTGAGTATGAAGCGCTCATTGTTGGACTTGAAGCTTTGTTGGAATTGAGGGCAACTAGAGTCGAAATTAAAGGAGACTCAGAATTAGTGGCCAAGAAAATAACAAAGGAGTATAAATGCATAAAGGAAAACTTGATGATATACTTCGTCATAGTCAACAGGCTACTTAGGAAATTTGAATACATGGATATTCAACACATACCAAGAATAGAGAACCAAGAAGCAAATGACTTAGCACAATTGGCTTCGGGTTATAAAGTTTCTACCAGGAACTTTGAGGATTTAGTTGAATTAAGGGGTAGAGTTATGGCTACTAGATTCACACCATCAGATCTAGAAAGTATGAAATTGGGATATGCTGAGAAACAGGGATTTGAAATATTAGCCATAAACACTTTATCAGATGCAGATTGGC
Organism: Vicia faba; assembly: GCA_948472305.1. Lineage (NCBI taxonomy): Eukaryota > Viridiplantae > Streptophyta > Magnoliopsida > Fabales > Fabaceae > Vicia > Vicia faba. Next base: position 283,889,689 of record OX451739.1, on the reverse strand, counting down.
GAAGTCCATTGGTGAGTTATTTAACAAACCCAACTCTGAATGTTGATAGGAAGACAAAATACAGAGCATTATCATATCTCCTCATGGGGAATGAATTGTTCAAAAAGACCCAAGAGGGCGTATTATTAAAATGCCTAGGAGAAAGGGAGGCATACTTAGCATTGTCAGAAGTCCACAATGGGGCATATGGTGCACATCAAGCAGGTCATAAAATGAAATGGCTGTTATTTCGATATGGCATGTATTGGCCTAGCATGCTCAAAGATTATATAGACTTTGCTAAAGGATGTGAGGAATGTCAGAAACATGCAGGGATTCAACATGCCCCTGCAAGTGAGTTGCATTCAATCATCAAACCATGGCCATTTAGAGGATGGGCATTGGATTTAATAGGAGAAATAAATCCTGCTTCGTCTAAAGGACAGAAATATATCTTGGTAGGAATAGATTATTTTACCAAGTGGATCGAAGCTATACCATTAATAGTTGCTGATCAAGAGGCTATTATTGAGTTTATACAGAAGCACATTATCTATAGGTTCGGATTGCCAGAGAGCATAACCACAGACCAAGGCTTTGTGTTTACTGGTAGAAAGATGCAAGAATTTGCCCAAGAAATGGGGTTTAGATTACTAACATCAACGCCATATTATGCTCAAGCAAATGGTCAAGTCGAAGCAGCCAATAAAGTAATAATAGGGTTAATCAAGAAACATATTGGTAAAAAGCCAAGAAACTGGCACAAAGCTTTGGACCAAATACTATGGGCCTGTAGAACATCTCCTAAGGAAGCTACTAACACTACGCCTTTCCAACTTACATTTGGTCATGATGCAGTGCTGCCAGTAGAAATTCATCTACAATCAGTTCGAATTCAAAGTCAAAACAAAATCCCAGCTGCATTATATTGGGAGATGATGATGAATGAATTAGTTGAGTTGGACGAAGTTAGATTACATGCATTGGAAATCTTGATGAGACAAAAAGAAAGAGTGGCCGGGACATATAACAAAAGGGTGAAGAGAAAAGCATTCATTATTAATGACTTAGTCTGGAAAGTCATATTGCCCATGGACAAGAAAAATAAAACACTAGGTAAATGGTCACCTCATTGGGAAGGACCTTTTTGAATATTAAAAGTATTCTCAAACAATGCATATGAAATCGAAGAGCTGATGGATGATAAACGTATCCTAAAGGTTAATGGGAAGTATTTAAAGAAATATAAGCCACGCCTGCAGGAGATTCGAATAGTAACAACGTAATCAAAATATCATAAAAATGCCAAAATGGCAATGTGAGATGCCAAAATGGCGTTTTTCGAATATTACATATAAAAAACCAAATTGTAATCAAATAAACACTGAAATTTAGAAATAAGAATTATTCTTCAATCTGTTGAAGGTACTTCGAAAAGATTCAAGTCTCTGTTGAGCAAAACGTCTGGCTCCCTCCAAGGTTGCCACTTCTCCCTTGAGTTGTTCTGCAGTTTCCATTTCTGCAAGCCCCTGGTTGAGAAGCTCTTCGAATTGGTTACCAGCAGTATTGGTTTCGTAGGCTATTTGTTGTTCTTTAGCCTCTTTAACCTTCTGTTGAAGTTCCTGAATTTGCCTTTCCTAGAGAAGGATGGACACAGCTCGAGCCTCATAATCAGTTTTTGCTTGCTTTAGATGCATAGCTTGATCCTCAGCTTCTTGAGAGAGTTTCAAAGCTTGTTCATAAGCAGCATCCATTACAGTGCATTTTTCTTGAACCTTTCTAGCAGCAAATTCATCTTGGAGAAGGTACCCAGTCACGTTGTCCAGCAAAGATTGAAGGTCGAACAAGATAGTACTAACTGGCAAGGAGCAGGTAGCAAGGTTGACTTTTGTAAGCAACTCCTTCATAGTGTAGCAAGCAGTGATATCCTGTTTGAGCACTTCGAATATATCCACATTAAGAATTGTTCTCCTGATCCTGTTAAGAAGTACAATTCTTTCATCTGTGGGCAGAGGATGGCTAGTCAAACTTGTGCCAGCCCTAGCGAGTGGAATGTCCCTTTGAGCCAGCTTCGCCTTCATGTACCCAATAGGGTCATTTCGTCTCAGGAGTGCAAGCTCCTCGTCAGTCATTCGAGACAAAGACGGTTGAGGGAGTTCCACACGCAGGGGAGTCACATCCATTTCGACTTCCATGGGTTTATTGGTTGTGTCACCATCCCCTTCATTCGTTTCGTGCTCATTATCTTCTTCATTGTCATCCAAATCCACCACTTCGATGTCTTCTTTTTCGCTGCTATTTGCATTGGACTCTGTCCCAGCAGTCGAACCATCGTTGGCATCCTCCTCCTCAGACTCTTCTTCTGCAGATTCTTCGTTTCTTTGACCAGAATCAGCTTTCTCTCCCTCAGCGTGAGTGTCCTTTGGGTCCTCTTGAAGGGTTTCGAGAGGGGACTTTTGGAGAGAAGTTCTTTGTAAAGCCTCTGCAGATTCATGAAGCGCTGCTTCATTTGTTTCTTTTAGAGGAGGAGAAGTACTCTGATCATCTTGCTGCTCAGAAGCCCCAGCCAGAACCACCATATTGGAGGAACCTTTGTTCTGTACAAGGTTGCTGGAGTCTCCTTGAGGAGAGGAGTTGAGCGGAGCAGCAACTTTTGATGGTGAGGTCGAAGTGGTAAAAGCTGGATTTAAGATATTCTGCAAGGAGCGGAAGAGTATTAAAAGCATGCACCAAGGTAATAAATAATTATTTTGTCAAAGGTTTAAAGTTCAATTTACCTATGGACTCTCGGAAGAGAGGTTGCTAGCTATGCGTTCCAACATTACATTGGAGGTCGAAGATGGAATTTTGGATTTAGGTGAGGGAGCAGCATCCCTGGAATCGAGTCCAGAGACACTAGTTGGTACGGTACTTTTTGAAATATCCTTCTTCTGCTTCTTCTTCGAAGCAGTTGGTAAGTTTCCTCCAGCCTTGGGGTCTTCCCCAGTGGTGTTTGATTTTCGCTTCCTTGGAGTGGTAGGCGGAAGTTTGTTGGTCTGAAAAGAGTTAAACAAAGAGTTAGATGCAAATCATGAAGCATTAGTGTATTCGAAACATCAAGGCTAAGTGATTACCTGTGGAGTTGGAACACTGGTTATTATTGGCGTTGTTGTTGTTGTTATTGTTGCAGCAATGGTTGTTGTTTCGGATGGAGTCACGTTGTCAATGGTTTCGATAGAGGCTTGAGAGGCGCTCCCTTCTTTTGACTTTGAAGCAGCAGTCTTTATCCTGATGGCTGAAAATCGAAACAATTAAGGCAAAAGTTAAAGATATGGAAAATGAAAAACGTTTGGGATTTTCCCAAGCATTCGCACCTGTGCCTTGATCAGATTTAATCGACATGGCAGAAAGGTCATAGCGAAGATGTCCTGGGAAATCGTGGAGCTAGTGTCGAGCCCATGTCACAGTCTCAGATGGCTTTGGTTTCTTTTGAAGATGTTTGGACATTTCTTTGCAAGTGAACCACCAAGGGTATGGAGGAAACCAAGCCAGAGCCAGTTCTGAGGTAGGTAATCTAGGAAATTTAGGTGGATGCATTTCGAATGTCAACCTATACATATCCTCAGGTGACAACCCTGAAGGAAGTTTTAACTTAGAAACTTTTTGTTTGAATTTTTCCTTCAAGGTCTCAGCCGCTTGATGCACAGTGGATTCCAAGTGCGTGGGATCATAAGTAGTTTCGAAATAATTTTGAAAAGCTTTAATCTCTTTGGCATGAGTGAACATACCTTTCTTGCATGGTACCTGCACATCGAATGCATCAGTTAGTTTCTGCTGAATAGTAAGAGTATCGAACATATAAGTTTGATAGAACTTTGTCCACCATTCCAGAAACCCCTTTGCTGTAAGGTGTGTAGGTTCGAAAGTTATTAGTTCAAACTGGGCGAAGCCTTGGTATTGTTCCTGCTATAGTTTGGCTTCTCGTGCCTTGATGGTTCGCCCAGAGGTGATGGCACTTTCCGTTTGAAATAAGGGTTCAGGAATTAGTTGGCACAAGCCAAACTGTCTCGAAACAAAGTTGGGCTGATAAGCGAAAAGGAAAATCTGATTCTTGGCAGGAGTTATTCTTGAAGAGATTAGTCTGGGTAGCAAAAAGGCTCTCCATACATCTTGAATCTCTTTGCTCTTGACAGCTTCTGAGAGAGCCATGGTGAACCATGAAGGTCCATGAGCCCTTGAAGCAAAAGGCGCCATGGTCTCTTCGAACTTATGCCTCTTGGAGAATATCATGATATATTTTGAGAATAGGACTTTGAAGTCATCCTTATCATCATTTGGGGTTAGTCTTCGCAGCCTAGTGCCTTCGATTATTCTATCTGTTATTTTAGGGTCTTGTTCAGCAATGGTGTTGGCAGTTGACAATGAAGGTTCGAACATGGCATTTAGCCATAACTGAAGTAACCAGAAAGGGCCAGCTAGCAGGATATTCTTGGAGGTGTGAGATTTTAGACTCGAAACAGCTGGCCTTAGGTTTCATAAAGATCAACTAGTAGCAATTCGCTCAAGCACACCCTCCGATTCTCATGCAAATCTCTAGCTAGAGGAATAAACCTACTGGCTACCTGTAGGGATCCGCTGCAAAAGACATACCTTGACAGCCATAAGGTAAGGAAAGCAATGTGTTCTACATCCGACACACTGTCTCCTTCAGTGTGATAGTGGCTGATAAACTTTGAAAAGCTTGCTAGTTTGACTTCGAAGTCGATAATACTCGAATGTTCTTTGTTGTCAGGGATATATGTTTCTCCTATTGGTGATAGCCCAGTAATGGCCGCTATGTCAAAAAAGGTAGGGGTAATCATTCCACCAGGGAGATGGAAAGTATTATAAGTATTGTCCCAGAAATATAGGGACGCGAATAACAATGGGTGGTTGTAAGTAAAACCTAGCTTCGACAGCTTAACCAAGTTGTAGATACCTAATTCTTCCCATTGCTGGGATTTCTTAGCTTCTACCTTATTGAACCAGTTATGATAAGCAGTATCGGAGGTGGGGCAAGATCGAAATGATTTGAAGTTACTCTTTACATAGTCTAGTACGAAAGGATCCTTAGGAGGAACGATTGGATTTTCCATGGTGTTTGAACCAGAAGACTCTATTGCCTTAGGGGCGTCCATTTTATTAAACAGGGGTTTGAAATTATAGCAAACTGGGAAAAATTTTCTGGTGTCTTTTAAAATTTCAAAAATTGTAAGAGGGCCCATTAAAGCTAACCTCTTGCCAGCAGCGGTAGTAGGAATAAGTACCTGGGATGCATAAAGCATTTCTTTCTCTTTTGAGATCATCTGGGGAACAAGAACAGATTGACCTTGGTAGGTGACAACCTTGCTTTCCATTGTGTTTCCTGCGGTCTTTCCTTTCTTTTTAGAAACCTTTTTTAGTTGAGATGAAGTTGAAGAAGACATTGTTGGAAGAATGTTAAAAGCTTAGGGTTTCAGTGAGAAAAGAAGGAGAAAAGATTCAGAATGTGGGAAGAAAAGAAAAGACTAAGTTGATGGGTTTTTATAATGTGGAAGTTTAAGCATCCACTGAGTAAGGTTGTGATACGTGGTAATCATGGGTTGGTTTGATGAAGAGGTGGCGTAAAGTTAACATTGGTAATAGGCGTGATTAAAGATAATCATTGTTTTATAACTGCACCATACTGTGAAATGGTTCAAGGCGGTTAAGGAATCTGAAAAGCGTTGTGATTGACGTGACTGGAGTCATATGCAATAAATGTTATGATGATTCGAAGGTCACATCAAAATCTTGTGTATAGGTTTAAAATAAGTATTTCTCAAAGGAATCGAAATACATATTTTAAAGGGGAATTTTGTTGGCTGAAGATTTTGATGATATTATTAGAAGCAAAGTAAATTGGACGTTTCGATTGAAATGAAACAAAACGTCATGTTTCGAAATGGTAGAAGCAGTGCTTCGAATGGGCATATCAAAGCTTGGAGCTTTGAGTGACAGTTATGAGAACATATCCAAAGGAGTCTCGAAATGATAACAAGGTTGTGTCTAAGAAATGCGTTCGAAGAAAAGAAGTGCCAAAACATTTGAAATTCAAATGCAAGCGGGATGTTCGAAATTTGAAATATATGCACTGGAGCATTCAAAGACGCGTGGAAGGAAGAGAGAGGCATTGCTCTGCATGTTCTGAACGTGGCAGAATCTTATAGCAAGACCGTTATGGTCGAAGTAGTATAAATAGAAGTCTTAGCATTAGGATTTAGGGTGTCATATCTATTGTACAAAAAAACTCAGTAAACATTCAAATTACCACATGGCTAGGGAAACGAATGCAAGAGCAATGTACGTATGATAACACCACATGTTTATGATTTAATGAAAACTCTTTATCATTTCCAGTACTTTCCTTTATCTTTATATCAATACCATTTACAAGTTTTTGCATCTAAAGTCTTTTTATTCGAAATCTTTTCACTGATGCCTTACATTTAAATGCTTTCTTTCCATTTCAAATACTTTACATTTCAGAAACTGTTATACATTTCATGCCTTTATCTTCAAGTTTTTTATCCTTCGAACACCTTTTTCACTTAAAGCCATTTTACAGTTTTCTTGCATTAAACGCTTTCTTCATATTTCGAATCTTTTACATTAACCGTTTTTACGTTTCGAAATCATTTACTTGTCTTTTATGCAGTTTTTACATGTCTTTACAATTGACCTTTATTCATGCAATTTAGTTTCGCGCACATTTATTTTGATTACGCCTTTAGATCCTTAATAGAGAAATCGAAATAAGTTAAACACCTACACAACATTCTAAATACCAACCATGAATACCAGTTCGATCATGAGAGTTACCCTAATGACCAACACGTCCTAGGATCAATCTAGTCGATCCTGCGAGTTACCAGAGAAATTGAATAACAGTCAGTAAGTTTATTCGATAGTTTGGAGGACTAGCGGTTGTTTACCAGAAATCACTGTAAACAGGGCCACGCCAATGGGAGAGTCTAGACTGGGCCCATTCTGGCTGTCGGGACAGTCCAGAACAGTAGCCCCCAAGTTGTTGCTTCCAGACACGGGAGCAACGATTTTAACGTCTGCTCGTGAAATGGGGTGTTTCTTATAGGGAGCATTTCCCATTTCCCATTGATCCTTTCTCGCGGGGAGATGAGAAATTAGTCGTTTTGGGATTTGGACTTGAAGAGGTAGTGTGTTTCGGGTAGTGCACTGACAAAGCAGCACAATGATAGCCTAGGGGCTAGGGTGCAACGATGACGACCCTAGGGTTCACTAGGCGTGTGTCTCCCATGCGCGGATTGTCCCAGCTATAAATACGAGAGGAGTAGGGTGTCATGTATTTTTCATTATTCTCTTATACTGCTCGTTATTGCTCGCCTATCGACCATTGTTGTTTTTAGAGATTCACCGCTCACTGCCGCTTTTTTCAGCCTTCTTTCTTCTTTGACTGGTAAGTTTTCAATTCTTTGTTGTCATTAGACCTTTGTAGTTCAGATATTCGCGATTTTAGCCTTAGAGCTGCATGTGGTTAGGGTTAGGATGTTATCAATTGGGATTCTTTAGACGAGTGTTGGTGGCGAATGGTGGTTCTCCATTTTAGAGCCACCAGAGCTTCTGTGGGCTTTCCTTTGACATTCGCGATGCACTGTAGGCGACCCTTGAGGGTTTTAGGTTGTTTTTTACGAACTAGGGTCTTCCCTTCTTTGAAGAAACGTTCATTCGCTCATATGCCTTAGTGAGGGTTCTGGTCAGGGACACAGTCCTAGTTTATCAGCGCCATTTCACTTGATTAGTGGTGGAAGGGTGGTTCTGGCAATGATGTCGAACTCACCCTCTATCCTCTGCTTTTCAGGTACTATGGACGACAATATCGGGGATGATTTTTCAGATGAGCGAACTAGATCCTCTCCAAGCTCTACGGATGATTCTTGTAGTACTTCGAGCGTCCATGAGATTTCTGGGGGTGAACCGAGCAGATCACATCAACAATTAGGGGGATAAGACACGAAGATGTCCCCCATCAATTATGTTGTCATGTTTCCACCCAACGAAGAAGAAGACCTACGGTCTAGGGTCGCCCAAGTCCTTGGGATTGAGTCTTTTATTTCTTCGAGCACCCCGATGAGGTTTTCACCGAGGTATATGCGCGTGACGATGGAGGTCGAGGGAATTGGTAGCTTTGGATCCCTGGGAAAGACAACTGGATCTACTCTAAATATGACAAGAGGTAGATCCCTATGTATGACATTATTTTCCGAGAGATGGGCCTCTGACTCCCCTTTTCAGACTTCCAAGTGGTCGTTTTCCGTCATCTTCGGCTGGCTCCTTCCCAATTGCATCCGAACAGGGTCGCTTTTATGCGGATGTTCGATATTCTCTGCAACTACCTGAAGATTAAGGCCACCGTCCCTTTGTTCTTCTTCTTCTTATATCTATAGAGGAGCAAGATTGATGGCAAGTGGGGATGGTTTGCCTTGAAGCAGGGTAATGGGAAGCTGTTCAAAGCTTACCTGGAGTCTATCCGACATTTTAAGGACAAATATATTATGGTTCAGCCCCTCTCAAGCAGAGAAATGCTGAACATTTTCAGGACTTTGCCGGTATATGATGAGGATGGGGCCCCCTGTTTGAACAAGCTGGGAGAGCATGTGAATAAGCTGGTTTACAAGTTCCCTTTCTAGTGGACGAGGAAACACTTTGACAATAAATTAGGTTCTTACGTCTAGAAGGAGGAGGAGCTCGACATCGAGGATCAAGAGAGCTTTGTTGTCTTGACCACTTTCGTAGCGTGAATCCCTCGTGTCCAGCGAGTGGGCCTGGGAGGTAAGCCAGTGATGGACAAGAACGGGGAGGCCGTCTACGAGCTCGATTTGATAGTTGTTAATGAGCTCCTCAAGAGCGAGGATATTGTCAAATACTTGGGTATTTTAGTTTTATGTTTTGAGTAGTTATATGTGGTCGACACTTTTTGGTTCCTCATTTGCTAACTTTGATTTTTTTTATTCTGCGGATAACATGAATCTCGCTCAAGAGCATATAGCCAGGAACTTTGCTGCTAAGGTAAAAAAGGCCTTGAAGGATGTTCAAACTGGTTCGAGGGCCACTCCTACATCAGGGTTGGGCAACTCGTCTTCTGGCCAAGCTACCGTAACTCTCTCTCCCACTCAAGTTTCGTCGAAGTCGAAGAAGCCGTGTGTCGAGGGTAGCGTCGATCTGACCGGGGAGAAGGGGAAAGGGAAGTACAACCTCCCCCTGCTGGCTGGAGAGGTCTTTCTTCGAGGGCGCTGCCCTTCAACTTCCCTAGGCTGAGTCTCTTCACCTCAAAGGTTTGGACCGCCTAGAAAAGAGGGCAGTGTTGGCGCAGGATGCTGGCGGCCTAATGAGGATATTGGAGATGGTCATTGCTTACACCGAGGGGAGTTCTTCAGAAGAAGCCAAGGTGAAGAAGCTATGGGCTAAACTGGTCGCAATTAAGAAGGCGTGGAGTGACGAGGAGAAGGCTCGGAAACTGGCCGAGGATGACTTGGAGAGGCTTTCCAAGGAACGCAAATCCTGGTTGCTCGAAAAGAAGGCTCTGGATGAAAAGGTAGTGATCCTGACTGCCGAGGCTGCGCCCGTGGAAGACGATCCAAGGGACACAGAGGATTTGAAGACCCGGGTTGAGCTGGTCGCTCGTTTTCAACTGGCGATAAATGACACTCAGGCCACCTCCGATGGGAGTTTCGAGAACACGGTGAAGCACCTGCACGTGCTGAACCCTGGGGTCGAGCTCAACACCTTCAGCATGGGGGTTAATTATTATATGGCTGCAGATAAGATCATAGTCCCGGATTACCTTGAAGAGCTTGTTGTCCAACCTGCCGGGGGTATTCCTCAGTTGTCGCCCGTCGCCGAGGAGAGAATAGAAGAATGATGCTAGTATGTTCTGGTCTATGCACCGTTATTCTATAATTTTTTGGGAAAGTTCCAGTTTATGTAAATTTTGAACAGATGTGGTTCTTGCGACCATGATTTTGCTTTGGATGCAGGGCCAAGGGCCCATATTTATAAAAATTGGTACAATGGATGCCTTAACGGTCATCTGTTTCAACTTTAAATATTTGTGTTTGCATGTTCATTGTGATGCTTGTCTGTTTGAGATATATTTAGTTTTGCTATGAGCTTGTTGCAAGGAACTGCTCGTTTAGTTTGTTTGTTTGCCGATGTGGTTGACCGAACAAACGACCAGGGTGAATTTCGGGCGTGGCCCAGAACTCAGGTTACAATTTGAGGGCCTGAGCTCAGCAGCGTGAACTTCCTATCACGAGCCAAGTGTTCTACCGTCGTGGTACGAGGATGATGGAGCTTGATTGAGTTATCCATGTCGGGTTGAGGACATGCTCGTTTAAAGAGTAGAGTCTTTCCCCTTCAATATAATTTGGGTGATATGCTTGTACCTAGGCATGCACGTGTGGTCGGACCTGGATGATTTTGTCTTGTCGATGAGACTCGCCGACTGTTCAGTATTTTAACTGTAATATTGTTTTAGCTTCTCAGCGTTCCATGATCAGACGAGTTGTTCCCCTTGTAAATTTTCTAAGTAATACGCCTCAGTCCCTGTTTTTGCGTAAATGTGATAAGGTCCTTCCCAGTTTGATGCGAGCTTGCCTTTGCAAGATTCTTTGCAATGTCTCTTTAAGACAAGGCTATCAACCTTGAAATATCGTTGTATGACTTTGGCATCGTAGCGCATGTCTATCTTTTGTTTTAGAGAGGCCTCCCGTAGGGCCACTCCTGTTCTGATTTCTTCTACAAGATCTAATTCGACCTGAAGGGCGACATCGTTTATCCCCTTGTTCGGGGGAGCTTCGGTTCATCTGGTGGGTTCCTTGATCTCCATGGGAATGACGACCTTTGTTTCGTAAGCTAGTCGGAAATGAGTCTCTTCAGTCGATGAATGTGTCATTATCCGAAATCCCCAGAGTACATTGTGTAACTCCTCGACCCACCTTTTCTTGGTTTCGTCTAATCTTCACTTGAGGACCCTAAGTATTACCCTATTTTCAAATTCGGCCTGGCCATTCGTCTAGGGATGCTCGACAGAGGCGAAGTGTTGGGTGGTGCCTAACTTGGTGATGAATTCCTGAAAGGTGTGATATGTGAACGGAGTCCCGTTGTTGGTGACTATCGCTTGTGGGATGCCGAATCGAGCGAGGATGTTTCTTTTGTAGAAGCGAAGGACGTTTTGGGCAGTAATCTTGGCCAGAGCTTTGGCTTCTATCTATTTGGTGAAGTAGTCGACCACTACGATCAAATATTTGTTTTGATTAGTCCCTACCATAAATGGGACGAGGAGAATTACACGAATTGAATGTTTGAAACTGTGAAAGCTTACCAAATGGAGAAACTATAATGTACTTTATTCAGGCGTTGGCAGGCTTGGCTATGGTCTTGGATCGACTCCTTTGATCCCCATGGAGTGATTTGTGCACTTGGTTTGGACTAGAACTGTTTGTAATCTTAGAACTCGATTGCTTGGTTTTTTTGAAAATTTTGTGAACAACCCTAGCTTTAGAGGCAGTTGCGTATGTCCTTATTGGTCTGAGTGTTGTGTATATAAATGAGATCATATTAGGTTAACAAATATGGCTTCATATCATGTACAATTAAAGTTATCAATTATTTCCAACACAAATTGAAAACTTTCCAAAACCGTGAAGATCCTTCCTAAAATAACTCCACATAATTTTTGTAGCTGGCTGGCATGGATTTGGGCTTTTGAAATGATCCAAAACAAGACTTTGCACGCCTAAGCCCATTTACCTTGTATTTATTTAATTTAATTTTGATTTTAAATAAATAAAATCAAAATAAATAAAATAAAATAAAAATGATGCATGGATGCACTTAGGGGTCTTTAAACATGTCATAAGTGCATTTGAATTCCAAAACTTATGCCCAATAGCCCAAAATCACAAATTTGCTCAATTGAGATTCCATGCATTTCTCAAATATTGCCCAACTTGTGCAACTCATAACTTGCTCAAATTTTATCATTTGAAGGTGTTTGACTTTTTGGAAAGCTCAAGATGTCGTCTTCAATTTCTCTTTTGATCATTTTTGCATTTGGAGACTTTATCTTGATGTAAGTTGCCTTGACAAAAAGTGTCTTTTTGTTGACTTTTGAAATGACATGTAATGTATTAGCTCATATATTTAAAATGAAGCACTTTTTGGACTTGAGCATAAATACAAAGTTGTAGAGAATTGAATTTCCTTCAAAATGGGATTTTGTTAGGGAAAAGCTGATGAAGCATGTGAAAGTTATGCTTGGTCAAAGTTCAATTGGCTTCTCCTAAGGAAACCCTAATTTGGCAACTTTTGACTTTTGATGATTTGAGGGCTTTCCTTTAGGAATCATGATCAACCCTCGATCAAATGATGAATATCACTTCAAAATGTTGATGTTGACCAAAAATCTTGAAGTTTGACTGTAAGTTGACCATGGTTGACGTTTTACCCAATATAGTTGACTTTTAATCATTTGAGTCATTGACTGAGCAAACTTATGATGCAAGACTTAAAACTTGACATGAGCACTGTTGAAGACCTATGATGAACCATGAAAATAATTTGATATTTTTGAAACCCATTCTTCCTTGTGCAAGATGAAACCCTAGTTGTGGACCCATTGCTTAGGAGGAGAACTTATTTGATCAACTCTTGAGAATCCTTGAGCATTTGAGAACCCTAGAAGAATGTATTGAAGAAAATGGGAGGGAAAATTTTGGGCTACAACAAAATGGATATCCAATAAAAGGAAGACATCAAGATAAGCTTTTACATTTGAAGAAAGTGATATAATTATTCTGAGTTGTGTTAGGGAGATTATTGTTGTACTAGTGAAGAAATGGCCCAAACAAAGTGGCATGTCTACTACGAACCTGAGTGTGAAATATGCTATGTTGAACAAAATTGGTGCAACAAGCTGGGCTCATACAAATCACATCTCCAACATTATTGTTGTGTTAACCAAGCCCATATGTAAAATAGTAACAAAGTCCAAGATAAACTTTGGTGAATATGTTTTCAAGCAGACAATAAAACAAACTGAATCATTTGTTATAAAGCTTTCCATAGTTACTCCATGTTTGATCTATGGGATCATCCTAAATCAGCACCTTGATGTTATTAATTAACAAGATATTGAGTAAAAAGGTTGTGCCTTTGACCTTTGACAATAAGCTATTTGTTGGGACACATGTTCTTGACATTGTGTTTCCTCCATTTCAAAGACAAGCTAGTGGTGAAAACTCATATACAATCTCTAAAGAAAACAAAATCAATTTGTTACTAGAGTTAAAATAAGTGTCTCAAGTTCTTCAAGAAGTAATAATTGCAAGTATATACAAGAAGAAGAAGATTGATATCTTAATTAGCTTATTGAAATAAGAGGGAGATACAGAAAAAGATGGTCCTGATAGTGAAAAAGAAGAAATAACGCTAGCAAGAGTGAGGAAGAAGAAGCACCTGACAAAAGATGAAAAGATAGATTAATCTACAAGTAATGAAGAGTCTTACAGCTCAAACTCCTCAAGTGAAGAAAAATATGGAAGTGAAGAAGAGGAGGACAACTCTAAAGAGTAAAATGTCTAATGCTGTCTGTGGTCGGTGGGAATGAGAACTGACTGTTTTGGAATGCTGGTTCGCGTTTGCGTTTGTTTTCGCAAAATGTTGTGGTAAGCAAGAGTCGCCACCGTCTTTTATTTTATCCAACAAGGAAAGGACAAAAGCACAGAAAAATTCCTTTTCGAGATGTTTCTCGGGTTCGGGAGGTAGATTATAGAAAGGGAAGGTGTTAGCACCCTTTCTATCCGTGGTTATCCACGGGCTCTTAGGTACTTGCTCACTATGTTTTCAAAAGTTTGCTTTTCTTTGTGTCTGTGGGTTTTGAAAAGAGTTTTGTTCTTGAAGAAAGTGTAAGTGCAAAAAGTATTTTGTTTTGTTTTAAATGGAGCAAGTACTTAAGAACATATACCTACTCAAAAAGGAATTAAATTGTGCAAATGTCCTTTAGACAGTGCTATCCCACTATTGAGTAGTAGGTAGCACCGTCGTTGGAGCTTTCGGGTCAATTCGATTTAAGGGACGTGTGGTCACTAAAGCAATGTTAGGATGATTTAGCGGTAACCCTAATGTCTTATATCATTTTTATCGAAGCAACCATTTCGAGGCAACTTTTGATCTTTGGAAAGGAGGGCGACCTCTAAGACTTCCTATACTCAATGACCACGTTCGAGGCAACCAAGTGAGGTGTACCCTAGGAGTGGCATGTGCAAGTGTGTCAATTTTCAGTTATATTATCTTTGCATGTCATGGTGAGCTACTGTTAATTTTAAGCTAAGAGTTAATCTTGTCATTCATAGCCTAGTTAGCATACATCTAAGCAGTTAATATATGTACAGGAATTTAAAGTGCGAGAATTGTAAATCCTACGTTATTACAAGGCTTCGGGGATGGGGATTATTTACATGTCCAAAAATTTGGGGGAATAAAAAGCAGTAAAAGGTCTTAGTTAAGCTATTACAAACCAGTAGACAGTTACAATAAAATAAGCGCGCACAAAAAAAAATGAATCGAAGTGTACTTGGGTTTTGACCCTTTTTTTATTAAATAAAGCCTATTTTTTGTCATTTTTTTATTTAAGAATTAAGACTAACTAATGATTAATTAATTAAAAAATAAAATGTTTTTTTGAGTTTTTTTATTTAAGAATTAAGATTAACTAATGATTAATTAATTAAAAAGAAAATATTTTTTTTGAGTTTTATTTTATTTTGAGGAAATGATCTAAATCTACTTAATTTTAGTTTTGGAAAAACGTTAAGATAATTAAAAGATTAATTAATAAAATTAATTTAATTGGAAAAACTAGCCTAATGTTTTTGTGTTTTTGATTTTATGTTGATTAAAAAAAATAGTCAAAATAAGGATAAACAAAAATGAAGGAAACAAGCAACAAATAAAAAAAAATTAGAGGCCTTGGAAGCTTCGATCCAATCAGGGTCATGGCTCTTTCGATTGGGCCAGGAAGTGGGCATGAACAGCCTTCGATCCAGGGAAGGGGATTTCCCTTCGATCCTGGGAAAAATGCCTTCTTCGATCCAGGAGGACTATGGGAAGCTTCGATCCAGAGAAGGTGTCTCCTTCGATCTGGGATGCTATACCTGCAAAAGCATGTTAGCAAAATAAAACTCAGGGCCTGGTATCGAACCCCAGGCCCTTCAATCCTGCATGCGCTGAGTCTTTTCAGGCTAAATCTGTAGCAAGTGTTAGCAAACGAAGAACATGACTTGGGGCCAAACCCAGGCCCTTTGATCCTGTCTAGGATAGTAAATTGAAGGTAACAACAAGCACGAATATGTAATGCAAATACAAGGTTGGACAGTTTAACCTCTCTTACCAGTAGATTGGACCTTCGATTTGAGCGCTTCCTGGATGTAGGCACCTTCGATCTGGGCTTCTAGGCTTGGCTACTTTTGCTGAAGGGTGGCCTTGCTTGGAAAATTCTGGCAACCTTTGATGGATTTTGTGGGCAGCCTCTCTCCAATGTTTCTTTCGTTCTCCTGTTGTGTGTTTTTTCTGTCCTCTGGATATGTATGTTGACCTCTGTATTTATAGGGGTGTGAGGGTCTTGTAAGGGAAAGAGACAACCATTTAACCAGGCCTTTAATGCCATAAGACAAAAATCAGACACATTAATAGTTTTCCTTTTTTGAAATATTCATGTCTCTTGAATGAACCTGGACATGTTGATTTGAGTGCCCTCTTGATGACCTCCTTCGAATGGCCCTTTGTTCAAAGATCAATCGAAGGGTACTAATTAAAATTCCAATCGAAAGGCTTTGTTAACAGGCCAATCGAAAGGTGTTGTTCATGCTAATCGAAGGCCTTGACATAATGCCAATCGAAGTGCTTGTCCATAATGCCAATCGAAAGGCTCCTTCAGAATACCAATCGAAGGGTCTTTCTGAATGCCAATCGAAGGGTCTTTCAGAATGCCAGTCGAAGTGCTTGTCCATAATGCCAATCGAAAGGCTCCTTCAGAATACCAATCGAAGGGTCTTTCTGAATGCCAATCGAAGTGCTTGTCCATAATGCCAATTGAAAGGCTCCTTCAGAATACCAATCGAAGGGTCTTTCAGAATGCCAATCGAAAGGCCTTGACATAATGCCAATCGAAAGGCTCATCCATAATGCCAATCGAAAGGCTCCTTCAGAATACCAATCGAAGGGTCCTTAAAGCACCACTCAAAAATTTTCTTTTTCCTTAGGCAAGGGTTTGTGATCAACCATGCAGGGGGAAGACTTTGGAAAACATGAGAGGGAAAATTTTGGGGTGCAACAGTTGCCCCTGTTCAATTTTCTTAAACCGGAGGATATAGATTGGCTTTCGAGCCTTTCGTGATCCGAAGGTGGAAGATAATTGAACACTAGAGTGCCCAGAAATTTGCACTCGCATGGTGTAGTATCAGCATTTTGACGTCGGGAATGGGCTTAGAGATGCCATTTGGAGATTGTTGGTAGGTGGTTTTGTCTTCATTGACGGGTTGTCTCTTTTAATGGGGTGTCTCCTTTGACGAGTTGTCTCCATTGACAGGTTGTCTCTATTGACAGGGGTGTCTCCTTTGACGAGTTGTCTCCATTGACAGGTTGTCTCTATTGACAGGGTGTCTCCTTTGACGAGTTGTCTCCATTGACAGGTTTTGCCTCAGAAAAATCTTTAGGAATCGATTTAACTGATTTTGTCTCCATTGACATGCTTCGCCTCAGAAAAATCTTTAGGAATCTATTTAACTGATTTTGTCTCCATTGACTAGCTTTGCCTCAGAAAAATCTTTAGGAATCGATTTAACTGATTTTGTCTCCCTTAACTGGCTTCGCCTCAAAAAAATCTTTAGGAATCGATTTAACTGATTTTGTCTCCCTTGACTGGCTTCGCCTCAGAAAAATATTTAGGAATCGATTTAACTGATTTTGTCTCCCTTGACTGGCTTCACCTCAGAAAAATCTTTAGGAATCGATTTAACTGGACCAGAGAAGGCCTTTGATTGGATCGACATCAGAAAAATCTTTAAGAATCGATTTAACTGGACCAGACAAGGTCTTGGAATATCTTCAACTGGATCGGCATCAGAAAAATCTTTAGGAATCGACTTAACTGGACCAGAGAAGGCATTTGACTGGATCGGAATCAGAAAAATCTTTAGGAATCGATTTAACTGGACCAGACAAGGTCTTGGAATATCTTCAACTGGATCGGCATCAGAAAAATCTTTAGGAATCGACTTAACTGGACCAGAGAAGGCCTTTGACTGGATCGGCATCAGAAAAATCTTTAGGAATCGATTTAACTGAACCAGACAAGGTCTTGGAATATCTTCAACTGGATCGGCATCAGAAAAATCTTTAAGAATCGACTTAACTGGACCAGAGAAGGCCTTTGACTGGATCGGCATCAGAAAAATCTTTAGGAATCGATTTAACTGGACCAAACAAGGTCTTGGAATATCTTCAACTAGATCGGCATCAGAAAAATCTTTAGGAATCGATTTAACTGGACCAGAGAAGGCCTTTGACTGGATCGGCATCAGAAAAATCTTTAGGAATCGATTTAACTGGACCAGACAAGGTCTTGGAATATCTTCAACTGGATCGGCATCAGAAAAATCTTTAGGAATCGATTTAACTGGACTAGAGAAGCCCTTTTGATATGGCTGAGAATTTAACGGCATTCTTCCTGAAAGGTAAAGGTCAGTCATATGCAATGCATGATATGAATCAAGCAATGATGTTCTCAACGTAAATGAGATTGTATGGTATGATGCGTTTATGCATGTATCATGATGTATGGAAATGTAATGTTTTAGCTGGGTAAAATAAATCCCAGATAGCTTGTTGGAGAATAGAGTTGAATTCTTCGTTTCCGCTGGGGATTACGAACGAAGATGATTGCAAGAATAGACCTGCAGGAGAGGATGACTCCGTTGGGGAATAAATTGATGAGGAGATTACTCCGAGGGGAATTACTCTGTGAGGGAGAGATGTTCTGCTGATGATTTTAATGATAACTCTGCAGGGGATTCCGTTGATAAGCTCTGTTGGGGATTTCAATGATGAACTCCGCTGGGGATGGATTATCGTTGCTGGTGATATTGAATTTGGTGAGGATAGAAGTCCTGCTTGGGGAAAGAAAGAACTTCGCTAGGGATGATCTTTCAGTTGCAACTTGCTGAGGATAACCCAGTTAGACTCTTGTGAGGATAACCTTCTGAATTTGGCTGGGGAGATTTATTTTGTACTCTGCAGGGGATAAGCTTCCAGGATCTGCTGGGTAAGATGATTCAACTCTGGTGGGGAAGCCTTTTTTAGACTGCGCCGGGGCAATGACTCCATTGTGGTATCTTGTATTCCGCCGGGGAACATTCTTATATTCTGTTAAGGAATATTAATAATGTTGGGGATGCTCTTTACGCTTGCTGGAGAATATCCTTATACTCTGCTGGAGAACATTAAGACCTTCTGGAGATACCAAACCTTTTTAGGGCTGATGGTAGATTAACTCTGGTTAGGAAGAGTCTTGCTGATTTGTTCATGGTTGCAAGTCTCAGTGGGGAGAGCTACCATTACTGTTTTTATTCTGCGGGGAGTGAAGGTATCTTAGCCATATTCTTCAGCTGAATATATCTTGGTACCTTGGTGGACAGAGCAACTAGACAGCTCGGACAAATCTTATTGCCCCTGTTTCTGATATTACTAGTAATTCATCTTTCGTTTCGCATGTAAGTATTTATGATCAGCAGTTAACGTCAAATGCATATATCAAAAATGAACATTGGACGTTCTTTGCAAAACAAAACAGATAAAGGAAAAACCGTTTGAAATTTGTTTGAAAATGAATTTGTATTGATTTTGAAGTTTGGCCTGTAAATAGGCGTTTTGTACAAGAGGCTGACGTCCTAGTAAGAGAACGCCGCCAAACAAAATAGAATTTATACAATTTGTGAAAAGGAAACAAAACAACTATGTGAATAGTCCTACTGGGTTCCAGCTCTGCTATTGCCTTTATATCTTTAAGCATCTCATCACTTTGCTGCTTAGTTGAAGATGAATCTGATTGACTGGCATCGTCCGAGCCTGATTAGTTGATATCGAAGTCCGGATGTGAGGTGATCCATTGAGACATAGTGTTACGCTTTAATCCCTAACTTTTGCTTGGACCGCCCTTTCGGGTTTTCAGTCCACCGGGATACCCATTTTTGCCCAAGCCGCCTTTTGAGGTTTTCGACTTGCCGGGTGTACAGATTTTTTCTTATTTTCATCCCTTATTTTTGCCCGAACCCTTTTGGTTTGCCGGGAAGCCCTTATTTTTTCCTAGGCCAGTCAACCTAGCGGGTCTTTGATTATGCGTAGTATCTTTTTACTATGTCTGCATTGACGGGGTGAGGAAGGTCGTCACCATCCATGGTGGTTAGAATCATCGCTCCTCTTGAGAAGATGTTCTTAACCACAAATGGCCCTTTGTAAGTAGGGGTCCATTTGCCCCTGGGATCACCTTGAGATAGAATAATGCGCTTGATTACCAGGTCCCCAACTTGATACTCTTGTCTTCTGACTTTCTTGTTAAATGCCTTGATCATTCGTTTTTGGTACGTCTGACCATGACAAATAGCAGTAAGTCTCTTTTTGTTGATTAGATTCAATTGATCAAGTCGGGTCTGAATCCAGTCGTCTTTGCTCAAACCTGCATCCTTCATGATCCGAAGAGAGGGTATCTGAACTTCAATGGGCAAGACTGCCTCCATGCCATAAACCAAGGAATAGGGTGTTGCCCCTGTTGCCGTCTGTGCTGAGGTACGGTACCCATGAAGAGCAAATGGTAACATCTCGTGCCAGTCTTTGTAGTTCACTGTCATCTTCTGCACAATCTTCTTAATGTTCTTATTTGCTGCTTCGACATCCCCATTCATCTTCGGCCGGTAGGGAGAAGAGTTGTGGTGTTGTATCTTGAATTGTTCGCAGAGCTCAGTGATCATTTTATTATTAAGATTGGTACCGTTGTCCGTAATGATCCTCTCTGGTACCCCGTATCGACAGATCAAGTTGTGCCGAATGAACCGTGCCACGACGTTCTTGGTTACCGTAGCAAAGGAAGCTGCTTCAACCCACTTTGTAAAGTAATCAATCGCTACCAGGATGAAACGATGCCCGTTGGATGCCGTAGGTCTGATCTCGCCGATCATATCAATGCCCTACATTGTAAAAGGCCAAGGTGCTATCAAAACATTCAGAGGAACTGGAGGTATGTGCACCTTATCGGCATAGACCTAGCACTTGTGACATGTCCAAGAATGCTGATAACAGTCGGCTTCCATTGTGGACCAGTAATATCCTGCTCGAAGGATTTTCTTTGCCATGGTATGTCCACTGGAATGAGTTCCTAAAGTACCTTCATGCAGCTCTGCCATGATCCTTTCTGCTTCGATTTTATCCACACAACGCAGTAAGGTTGAATCATGGTTACGTTTGTAAAGAATGCCATTGCTGATGAAAAACTTTGCCGCGAACCTTCTTAGAAACTTCTTATCGTTAACAGATGCACCCTCGGGATATTCTTGAGCTTCAAGGTACCTCTTCACTTCATGATACCAAGGCTTTTCTGTTACCTCTTCAGTCTCAAGATCGCAACAATGTGCAAGTTAATCCAATTTCCAAATAATGATCTGGGGGGCCTCGTTGTCCCATTTGACTTTGAACATAGAAGACATCGTAGCCAGCGCGTCCGCCAACTGGTTCTCCTCTCTTGGGAAGTGTTCAAAGGTTATCTCCTCGAAATGGGGAAGCAACGTCAATACATACTCCTTATAAGGAATAAGATTTGGGTGTTTCGTATCCCACTCTCCTTTGATCTGACTGATCACGAGAGAGGAATCTCCGAAGACACTCAGAAACTTAATCCTTAGGTAAATTGCAGCTCGAAGACCCATAATGCATGTTTCATACTCCTCCATGTTGTTGGTGCAGTTGAAACTTAGCCGGGCGGTAAACGGAGTATGAGAGCCTTTAGGAGATATGATCATGGTGCCAATGCCATTATCCAAAGCGTTTGAAGCTCCATCAAAATGCATAGACCATCGGGATCCTTCCTCAGGTCCAGGTGTTTCACAATCAGTTATCAAGATGATATTCTCGTCCGGGAATTCAAATTTCATAGACTGGTAATCATCCACTGCCTGATGTGCCAAATGGTCTGCCAATACACTTCCCTTGATTGCTTTTTGAGTCGTGTATTGTATGTCATACTCAGTCAAGATCATCTGCCATCTTGCTATTCTTCCGGACAAGGCGGGCTTTTCGAAGATATACTTGATTGGATCCATCTTTGAAATCAACAAAGTGGTGTGAGTCAACATATACTGTCTCAGCCGGCGAGCAGCCCATGCCAAAGCGCAACAAGTTTTCTCGAGAAGTGAGTATCGGGTCTCACAGTCGGTAAACTTTTTGCTAAGGTAATAAATGGCATGCTCTTTTCGGCCAGACTCGTCATACTGACCCAACACACACCCCATCGAGTTATCGAGCACTGTCAAGTATAAAATCAAAGGTCTCCCTTCAACTGGTGGCATAAGAATAGGTGGCTCCTGGAGGTACTCTTTGATTCTTTCGAAAGCAGCCTGACATTCATCGTTCCAACATACCACTTGATCTTTCTTCAGTAACTTGAAGATTGGCTCACAAGTAGCGGTTAGGTGCAAGATGAATCGACCAATATAGTTCAGACGTCCTAGAAAGCCTCTGACCTCTTTCTCTGTCTTGGGAGCTGGAATTTCTTGTATGGCTTTTACTTTGGCAGGGTCTACTTGAATACCTTTGTCGCTCACGATGAAACCCAGTAGCTTACCAGATCTCACCCCGAAGGTGCAATTGTTCGGGTTCAACCTCAGCTTGTATAACCTCAACCTGTCAAACAGCTTTTGTGGATGGTCAAGGTGTTCCTCCTTAGTTTGGGACCTTGCAATCATATCGTCGATGTATACTTCAATCTCATGATGGATCATGTCATGAAATAAAGCAACCATGGCACGCTGATATGTTTCCCCAGCATTCTTCAACCCAAAAGGCATGACCTTGTAACAAAAGGTACCCCACTGGGTAACGAAAGTGGTCTTTTCCATGTCTTCAGGAGCCATCTTGATTTGATTATAACCGGAGAAACCATCCATAAAGGAGAATACCTTGCGCTGAGTAGTATTGTCAACCAGAACGTCGATGTGAGGCAGAGGGAAGTCATCCTTAGGGCTTGCCCTGTTCAAATCCCTGTAGTCAACACACATTCGGACCTTACCATCCTTCTTCGGTACCGGAACCACATTGGAAACCCACTGAGGGTAAGAAGTTACTGCTAGAAAACCGGCGTCAAACTGTTTCATAACTTCAGCCTTGATTTTCTCAGACATCTCTGGACGCATACGGTGAACCTTCTGTTTTACCGGAGGACAGTCTTCCTTGGTAGGCAGGCGATGAACCACAATGTCGGTATCCAACCCAGGCATATCTTCGTAAGACCTGGCAAAGATCTCCACGTAGTCATGCAGCATCTAAATCAACCGTTGTTTCACACTAAGCTCCAGATTTGCACCGATCTTGACTTCCTTTTTGTCTATCTCAGTACCCAGATTCACTGTTTCCACTAGCTCTTCATGCGGCTGAATGGCCCTCTCTTCCTGGAGTAGCAGTCTTGCAAGTTCACCAGGCACTTCACAATCATCTTCACCTTCGTCTTCGGCTAAGTTGATCGGATTTTCGAAGTCATAACTGGCAGTAGCAGAGTCAGTACCAGTGAGATCCAGAGTGGATTGGGACCTGTATATGTGAGTGTGTGTAAAATAGCTATTTTGCAATATATAATAAAGAAAGACAAGGAGCGCAAAATTTGAAATACGAAAACGTCCAATGCTTTTATTAATGATATATGAAAATGGCACACAAAATCCCTCACAAATGAAGCCACGGTGCCCCGGGTAAGACACCGGGCCATAAAGTTTCACAATATTGTCTGTTACAAATTTAAAACAAAAAGCTTCATTACTGAGTAACCAAAGTAATAGGGATGAAATCATTTTCTGTCCAGTTGTTTAGTCCACCGTTGGTCGTAGGATAGATCCAACTGTCAAATTCAGACTCCTCCACGTCATCTTCGATGGCATTTACTCCCGAGTTGCTGATGAACACAGGAGGTCTTCCAATCCTTGCACTTCGAACAACCCTTTGAGCTTCTGCAGTGAAACCCAAACCAAGCTTGTTAGTCTTCTGAGTGAAATCAGGAAGTCGGCCCCACTTTGCATACTCACCCTTCTCAATAACAGCCCGAGCATCCTTTAAGGAAGCCATCTTCATAGGAGAATCTTCAATCACAGTCTCAGCTGATGCCAGTGTCTGAGGAACCTCTTCAAAGTGTTGAAATGGGGTCTCAATGAACTCCCCATCCATCTCTACGTACCGGAACGAGTTGAGGTGGATGACCATGTACTCCTCCTCCCCTTGAACTGTCACAATCTTGCCTCTAACCGGGTACTTCAACTTCTGGTGGAGCGTTGAGGTTACGGCTCCAGCTTTGTGGATCCATGGACGACCCAGCAAACAAGAATAGGATGGCCGAATGTCCATCACGTAGAATGTAGAATTGAAGATCTGAGAACCAACTTTGATTGGAATATCAACCTCACCATGCACCATCCTTTTAGACCCATCAAAGGCCCGAACAACAATGTTACTCGGCTTTAGCTCCAAACCTTCGCAATCCAGCATGTCTAGATCTTTCTTTGGCAAGACGTTCAATGAGGAACCAGTGTCAACCAACACATGTGAAAGAGTAGTGCCCCTGCAATCAATGGAGACATGCAGGGCATCATTATGGTTCTTCCCTTTAGCAGTCAGATCGGCGTCGGAGAAACCCAAACCATTATCAGCAATTAAATTGGCCACACAATCGGTAAACTGATCAGCTGATGTCTCTTGTGGCACGTGGGCCGTCTTCAGGAAGGTAATCAGAGCCTTGGCGTGGGCCTCTGAACACAAAAATAGTGATAACATAGAAATCTTGGATGGGGTTTTCCCTAGTTGCTCAACTACATTATAATCACTCTTCTTAATAATCTTCAGAATCTCTTCCATCTCCTGTTTGGAAGCTTCAACAGTGATTGTCTTTGGCACCTCCGTCTGGGCAGGCATATCAGTGGTGATCCCTTTGCTCCGAGCGTTAGATGACTCGGCGACAGGGGTAGGAACAGGGACTTGATCAGGAATGGCAGCAGGTACACTTGCAGGCTTAATGACAATAGGTCTTCGGACAGTTAGTGGAGCAATATCAGGTGTGAAAAGTCTACCACTGCGGGTGACTTTAGCAGGCCCAGTAATGTTGCTGATGCCGGTATCATCATCAAAATCTTGCTTAACTCCGAGAACATAAACATCTTCCCCATAGTTCCAAGGGACAACTTTGTCAGAGGTGTAGGGGATGGGCCCCGGAACAGTGATGATTACAGGTGCGATCTTCGGAACAGATGTAATTCTAACAGGCGTCCTCGAGGGAGCCTTAGAAGAATTGTCGAAAATGGTAACGATGGCAACTTCTTCAGAATGAACGGATGGAACAACAGTCTTCTCAAACAGAATCTCTTTACTATCCATCAGGTTTTGGATATCTGACTTCAAAGATGGGCAACCAGTAGGTAAAACAGAACACATATGGCAACCTTCACCACAGCCCAGAAATAAACCGGCTAGCAACAGGTTCTTCTTGACAGTCATCAGAGGGGTAACAACATCATCCACAAAAGCTACAAACAAGTCTTCCTCTACAACATTCACTCCATGTTTGGGCATGGGAGCAGTCATAACATTAGGCCTCTTGGGCGCCTCAAACTCAATCTCCTTTGCATCGATTAGGTCTTGAACCTTGTTTTTTAGACTCCAACAATCATCTGTATTATTCCCCGGGCTATCGGAGTGATAAGCACAGCAGGCGTTAGGGTTATACTTTGATGACGTTGTATTTGGATTCTTTGGGGATTCTTTTAGAGTCACCAGATTGGTATTCAGCAACTGTGGCAACATCTGAGACAAAGTCATGCTGAGACGAGTGAATTGCCTTCGAGGTCTCTCTTCCCTTTGTTGGTTGTGATGTTGAGGAGTACCAGCGGGTTTTGAAATAACAACCGCATTGACAGCTTGGCGGTGTTCAGGTCTATTCCGTCTTCTTGAACTGTAGACCGCACTGAACTCTTTCTTGAACGGTCTCTTCTCGGTGCTCAACGAGGCACCCTTCTGTATTTTTCCAGCCTTAATACCAGCTTCAATCCTCTCACCAGTCAAGATAAGGTCTGTAAACCCGGCTGAAGAGCTTCCAATCAAATGGTTAAAGAATGGACCAGACAGGGTCCCCAGAAACATATCAACCAGTTCACGATCAGCCAAAGGTGGTTGCACCCTTCCGGCCAGGTCTCTCCATTTTTTAGTATACTCTTTAAATCCTTCACCTGTCCCTATTGACATACCCTGGAGTTGGGTACGCGTAGGAGCGAGGTCGGAGTTATACTGATACTGCCTATAGAATGCAGCAGCCAAATCCTCCCAGTTGCGGATACTGGCTCCGTCCAACTGATAGAACCACTCAAGCTGAGTCCCTGAAAGACTGTCTTGAAAGAAATGGATCCACAAGTTCTTATCAGCAGTGTAAGGTTGGATCTTCCTCACATATGACCGGAGGTGCGACTTTGGACAGGAAGCTCCGTCATACTTGGCAAAGGCAGGTGCCTTGAATTTATGGGGAATCACCACCCCAGATGATAGACCCAGATCTCCGAAGTCCAGATCGGGCACCTTATGTATTTCCATAGCGTTTAAACGGTCTTCCAACTGTTTGTACTTATCCTCAGCAGGAGGATAATATTCTTCATCATAGTATGTCTCGTTGTCGGAGACCATAGGGCTAGGAGCCCTCCTTTCTTGTGGACTGTCTTTCTCTCCAGATGGGGTGGCCAGATCAATATCATTCTGCAGCCCGTTTCCAAAATTGCGTCCAGTATTGAACAGGATGGTCCTCTTTTTCTTCTTCTTCCTCTCTTTCAGAATCAGGGTCTTCAGGTCCTGCTGACCTTTAGCTAGGCTCATGACCAACTCTTGAAATTGGGCATTTTGGGCCTGGAGGGCCTTGATAGCTTGCTCGGTTGAAGGTTCAGTAGACATGATGATTGCTGAAATAAACAACGAAGAAGATAAGAGACCTGTACTGGGAGACCTGTTATGCAATGATATGTATGATATATGTATGCAATGTTTTCAAGGATCTCGCGGGGTAAACAAGAAACTGTTAGAATCTGAATCTGGTAGCTTTGATTGAAGGAACTCCATGTTGCTGAGAGTCCTTCCTCAAGAGTCAAGCTCACCATATCGAGTGGGTCATAGCCCCTGACTCAAGTTATCGTGTTTAGATTTCTAGACACCCTTGGCTAGAGGAAAATAAATCCCCTTTGCCCCTTGCTAGACTTTTGATTTACCATAACCTGCATCATAGACCCTTGAGATCCTTGAAATGGTTACAGAAATGTTAAGGCATGATGTTATGATGTGTATGCTATGCGTTTAAGCAAAAGTGTGAGGTGATGTAAGTAAACCCTGCAATAAGTCCAAATTATTGGATAAGGACTGTAAACAAAACCTGCAAGGAACTCATGTTGTCAGATAACAAGAATGTGCAAGTAGTTCAAGTTTCAAGGCACACAAGTCACACATATAGCCTTAAGTTTAGGCTGGCATGGAGTTTAGGCATTACCCTCTTTCAGTTCAGTTGGTTTAAACTTGTCCTAAAAATAGTAACCGGGTTCTAGAGGATCTCAATATCACTGACTACCCTCAATCGGTCATAATTCCAATTTAGAAACCTTTTCTTGCGGCCGGAATCATCGCGAGAGTTTAGTCTCAATGAGTGTAGCATACTGCTACTGTTCTATGGCCAAGTTGGTCAATTTAAGGTTCTAAGGTCAGTTGGTGCTTAATGACTCCTCAGAAGACCCATATTCTCTTTGTTTCAACACAAGGGATATCAGTACAGACCAAGGTGCCACACCAACGTAGCTACTGCTTCATCCGTATCGGTATACGCTGTACAAATCCCTCACAGTTTATTGCTACTTACCTAAAGGGTATCCCCAGATCCGGGTTAGGATCTATAGAACTCCGATACAAGCCCATAAAATTAAAGCATACAAAGCATACAATTGAAAACATGGTGATCTAATCCTAAGGTACACCTCACTTATAAGAGTATCCCTAGCAGAGTCGCCAGTTCTGTGATCGGTGGGAATGAGAACTGACTGTTTTGGAATGCTGGTTCGCGTTTGCGTTTGTTTTCGCAAAATGTCGCGGTAAGGAAGAGTCGCCACCATCTTTTATTTTATCCAACAAGGAAAGGACAAAAGCACAGAAAAATTCCTTTTCGAGATGTTTCTCGGGTTCGGGAGGTAGATTATAGAAAGGGAAGATGTTAGCACCCTTTCTATCCGTGGTTATCCACGGGCTCTTAGGTACTTGCTCACTATGTTTTCAAAAGTTTGCTTTTCTTTGTGTTTGTGGGTTTTGAAAAGAGTTTTGTTCTTGAAAAAAGTGTAAGTGCAAAAAGTTTTTTGTTTTGTTTTAAATGGAGCAAGTACTTAAGAACATCTACCTACTCAAAAAGGAATTAAATTGTGCAAATGTCCTTTAGACAGTGCTATCCCACTATTGAGAAGTAGGTAGCACCGTAGTTGGAGCTTTCGGGTCAAATCGATTTAAGGGACGTGTGTTCACTAAAGCAATGTTAGGATGCTTTAGCGGTAACCCTAATGTCTTAGATCATTTTTATCGAGGCAACTTTTGATCTTTGGACAGGAGGGCGACCTCTAAGACTTCCTATACTCAATGACCATGTTCGAGGCAACCAAGTGAGGTGTACCCTAGGAGTGGCATGTGCAAGTGTGTCAATTTTCAATTATATTATCTTTGCATGTCATGGTGAGCTACTGTTAATTTTAAGCTAAGAGTTAATCTTGTCATGCATAGCCTAGTTAGCATACATCTAAACAGTTAATATATGTACAGGAATTTAAAGTGCGGGAATTGTAAATCCTACGCTATTACAAGGCTTCGGGGATGGGGATTATTTACATGTCCAAAAATTTGAGGCAATAAAAAGCAGAAAAAGGTCTTAGTTAAGCTATTACAAACCAGTAGACAGTTACAATAAAATAAGCGCGCGCGGAAAAAAATGAATCGGAGTGTACTTGGGTTTTGACCCTTTTTTTATTAAATAAAGCCTATTTTTTTGTCATTTTTTGATTTAAGAATTAAGACTAACTAATGATTAATTAATTAAAAAAGAAAATGTTTTTTTGAGTTTTTTTATTTAAGAATTAAGATTAACTAATGATTAATTAATTAAAAAGAAAATATTTTTTTTGAGTTTTATTTTATTTTGAGGAAATTATCTAAATCTACTTAATTTTAGTTTTGGAAAAACGTTAAGATAATTAAAAGATTAATTAATAAAATTAATTTAATAGGAAAAACTAGCCTAATGTTTTTGTATTTTTGATTTTATGTTGATTAAAAAAAATAGTCAAAATAAGGATAAACAAAAATGAAGGAAACAGGCAGCAAATAAAAAATAATAATTTTGGAGGCCTGGGAAGCTTCGATCCAATCAGGGTCATGGCTCTTTTGATTGGGCCAAGAAGTGGGCATGAACAGCCTTCGATCCAGGGAAGGGGATTTCCCTTCGATCCTGGGAAAAATGCCTTCTTTGATCCAGGAGGACTATGGGAAGCTTCGATCCAGAGAAGGTGTCTCCTTCGATCTGGGATGCTATACCTGCAAAAGCATGTTAGCAAAATAAAACTCAGGGTCTGGTATCGAACCCCAGGCCCTTTGATCCTGCATGCGCTGAGTCTTTTCAGGCTAAATCTGTAGCAAGTGTTAGCAAACGAAGAACATGACTTGGGCCAAACCCAGGCCCTTTGATCCTGTCTAGGATAGTAAATTGAAGGTAACAACAAGCACGAATGTGTAATGCAAATACAAGGTTGGACAGTTTACCCTCTCTTACCAGTAGATTGGACCTTCGATTTGGGCGCTTCCTGGATGTAGGCACCTTCGATCTGGGCTTCTGGGCTTGGCTACTTTTGCTGAAGGGTGGCCTTGCTTGGAAAATTCTGGCAACCTTTGATGGATTTTGTGGGCAGCCTCTCTCCAATGTTTCTTTCGTTCTCCTGTTGTGTGTTTTTTCCATCCTCTGGATATGTATGCTGGCCTCTGTATTTATAGGGGTGTGAGGGTCTTGTAACGGCAAGAGACAGCCATTTAACCAGGCCTTTAATGCCATGAGACAAAAATCAGACACATTAAAAGTTTTCCTTTTTTGAAATATTCATGTCTCTTGAATGAACCTGGACATGTTGATTTGAGTGCCCTCTTGATGACCTCCTTCGAATGGCCCTTGTCCAAAGATCAATCGAAGGGTACTAATTAAAATTCCAATTGAAAGGCTTTGTTAACAGGCTAATCGAAAGGTGATGTTCATGCTAATCGAAGGCCTTGACATAATGCCAATCGAAGTGCTTATCCATAATGCCAATCGAAAGGCTCCTTAAGAATACCAATCGAAGGGTCTTTCTGAATTCTAATCAAAGGGTCTTTCAGAATGCCAGTCGAAGTGCTTGTCCATAATGCCAATCGAAAGGCTTCTTCAGAATACCAATCGAAGGGTCTTTCTGAATGCCAATCGAAATGCTTGTCCATAATGCTAATCGAAAGGCTCCTTCAGAATACCAATCGAAGGGTCTTTCAGAATGACAATCGAAAGGCCTTGACATAATGCCAATCGAAAGGCTCATCCATAATGCCAATCGAAAGGCTCCTTCAGAATACCAATCGAAGGGTCCTTAAAGCACCACTCAAAAAATTTATTTTTCCTTAGGCAAGGGTTTGTGATCAACCATGCAGGGGGAAGACTTTGGAAAACATGAGAGGGAAAATTTTGGGGTGCAACACTGTCAAATAGGATGTGCCAGATATCTGGTCTGACATGTGTTCCCTGTTGAAGACTAGATGCAGTTCAAACTCTATTTCTATCTTTTTATTGTTTCTTTTTGGCCTTTTATGGGTACTTTTTTAGGTTTGTAATGGTATTGATACCTTAAATATTATTTTCCCTTATGAACCTTGTAACAATAATTTACTTACTTTGGATTGATGCTCGAGCTTCGTGTGCAATAATCGCTGTCTAATTGTTCTTGTTTGTATACTCCTGATTGTATGTGTATGTACTAACATACTAACCTCTCTATTTACTGACCTAAATTACTGAGGATTACCTTTGCCAAATTATGGGAAAAGGGGGATTAATGTTATTAGGGGTGGTAGAATTCTCACTAATCCAACCTACTGACTTGTTTTATGTTGTTAAGTATTGAATACATTTGAAAATTGTAGTTGTTTCTGAAGTGATATGGTTAGTACTATCTGATGCAACATATACTTGTAGGATCAAGCGGACCTACCTGGCCCACCTAACACACCTGTGTAGACGCCCATGGGGGATGTTAAGCCCTTCGAATCCCTAAGGTTGACGCTGGATATTTTAATCCAACAATCTCCCTCCCAGTGTCAGCCGGGGGGATTCGAACCCATGACCTTGCTCTGATACAACTTGTAGATGTGAAAAACACAAGAAGGGGGGTTGAATTGAAAACTTGGATCTAAAACAGCTTAATGACATAGTATTTTTATCCTGGTTCGTTTGATCTCAAACTACTCCAGTCCACCCGTCAAGGTGATTTCTCCTCTCTTCCACGAGGTCTTAATTCACTAATCTTAACAAGATTACAACAACTACTTTAACAACTGTTAAAGTCTTCTTGAGTACAACCACAATCCAGTTAATCTCAAGGATCTCTTTTACAATATGATTTAAACAATATGTGTTGTTGTTTTTCTAACAAAAACAGTTTATCACAACTGTGATAAATTACACAGGTTTATAGCTTAGAATAAAGAATGAATTTGCTTGAGCTAGAATATGCATGGTTGGTGAATGTAGCAAATTGTTGTGTGTATGTTCGTACTTCATTTTGCAAGCTGACTTGTTTATATAGGCAATGAAATGACGTTGTCCATAAAGCAAGTTTAATGTTATTAACACACTTTCCTTTTGGAGAAGATTCTGTCTGAAGAAAGTTGTTGGCATTAATTATGTCTTGAATGTTCAGTAACGCTTCAGAGTCTTTTCTCCTTACTGCTGATGACGCTTAAGAATATTGATGACTTGGTTTGATATGTTCTTGTTCAGAATCAGAGTTTATTATAATTGAGCGCAGGTTTTGGTCACCAATCTTCAGTGTATAATCTGATTGCTTCAGCGTGTAATACTTTATGGCTTATCTTTTGATGCTGATCTGATCAGAATTTCTGCATACATAAAACATATTTTTAAGGAGCATATTTGTTCTTTGTATTTATTTATTCTTTGTATTTTTTATCATCAAAACTCTAACCAAGGGTTGTAGAATCAAACTATGTTCTAACAGTACTAACTGGTTTTCTCAAGTTTTCTAGAAAGCACCCATGTTGCAACATTTGGCCATGTCATCTGAACCAGATCTGTGTGTGCTAATTTTGTTGTGTGTTAGTAGTAGCTTCTGATCTTTGACTACTGACTACTAATTGATGAGTGTGCATGCATGACTAAAAGATTGCATTATAGTGACTGTAACTCATGCATAACTAATTATGTGTATTATTATATGATTACTTATTGTTTTAGAGCTTAATAATGATAATGTAGCATTCTTATGTGTGGGTAACTACCTCATGACTCATGTGTGTAATACCTCATGAACCCTGACATGCAAACTCATGGATTTAACTACCACATGATTTTCTGTCTGTGCTACAAATTGATGCTACTACTCTGACTTCTGTTGCTGATGATATACTCTGATGATTTACTTCTGATGTTGGCGTGTGCTATGAGTATGCTTATTTTATACTTAAATGGTGTTTTCTGCTTGAAGAGTAGTGTTTCCAAAATTTTCCAAATGGGGAGATTGTAGTTCCTTTTGGATTGGCTACATTATGCAAAACAACGTGTAAATGTTCAAGCTAGTGTTGGTGCAGAAGGGACACGTGTGGAAACCGATGTTCTAACATGTTTGCTGCAACATCTGGGCTCTTACAATAGACAGATGTATGTGTTCTAACATCTAGTCTATTACAACAGATAAATGTTATTACAGTTATGGTTCCAAATTATTCTATCCAAGATTCATTATATAACAAATATCTACAAATTCAAGTTGAAAAGTTGATTTGGATGCACGGGTATAACATGTTGAACATTATGCTTCAACATGTGTGCAGTGCAACATCTGGCCTTGATAGAAAGTCATATGGATATTGCTTGATGCTCAAGTTTGATTAGGATTTTATCAGATTTGTTGTTGTTATTTTATCAATGGTTTGTTTGATTTGTTTGACAACTAAAGTTGTTCAAATCATATTTAAAATAGATTTAAATTTGAATTTGAATTAGAAACAAATCATATCTTATTGTTGGAGATATTTGAGGAGAAGGTCATATCCAATAGATTGTGGAGGCAATCAAATATCCAAATGAGAAAAGCCTAGAAGACATTGCTATATAAGGAGTGATCGGTAAAATAGCAAGTGTACTATTTTTCCTCTGTAGTAATAATGAGGAAAGTTTCCTGAATGTCGATCTCAAGGACTGCGTGTAAGTATGGAGTTCGAAGTATTGTTCAATTAAACAAAAACTATCATTTGGGTTTGTTTTGGTAATTATAAAATACTTACACATAAAAGTAAAAAGGAATTAAGATCGGATTTGATAAATAGGAGTGGCATGCTAGGGAAAGTGTATTATTGTTCATGTAATAACCTTGAATTAATATTGCAACAGCTTATTTTACAGAATCAATTACCGGTTCTTAAGGGTGTTGATGCATCCGCAAGTGCACAGAAATATTGAAGTAATATAAAAGATTGTCGAACCCACAGAGACCAATGTCAACCTACTGTAATCTATTGTCGCTTTGTAAAGCTAAGGCTAATGAATGATTAATTTAGGGGAAACTAAGAACTAAAACTGAAATAAAACAAGATTAAAGAAATATATATATATGAAAATAGAAACCGGAATGTGTATTCTGTGTACCTCTGGGACTCTAATTCATTGGCTTATACTGATGTTAAAAATGTGTTTAGTAGAAAATATCAATTTAAAGACTGAACCTTACACTCTCATGGTTTTGACTAAAGTCGTATTCCTTAACCATGATATTTTGCTCTCGCTCGCCCATTTTAATTAAGGAACGTGTTTTAAAAACTGAACAAGTTCTAATTAATCCTAAAGCACTCTAGTTGTGTTTAGAATTAATTCCTAGTTTCTACTATCTGGTTCAACCCCCACGCTCTCGCAGTGCCGGCTCGAACCTTATTTAATTTTCCACTCTCGTGGCAAAATCGTGTTAAGTAACCTCTCACTCTCGTGACAAAGCTATTTAAATTAAGTTTAAAAACAAAGATCGAAACTTAACTTTCAAACAGATATTAATCCAACTTATTACCGAGTTCCGTTAGAAACAATGGTTCTCACATACTAGACTCTAAGTAATTTAGCCGGACATACTTAAAGAAACAAATATGCAATTATAATTACTAACCATTAATATAGGAATATTTATATTTTTAATAATAAAACAATATTATAAGAACAAGAAACCAAAATAATTGCAAATAAATAAACTTGGAATAAAATAGATGAAATAAACTTGAATAAAACTACGAACGAAATAAATCTTGAAACTTTAATAAAGCTTTGAAATAATATCGACAAGATTTCGATCCAAGAGTACATATATTGTAGGCCTAAAACTAATGGAGTGGTAGTTCCTCGATGTGAGAAACTATCACTTTTACAAATGTGATTTCTTCCTAAAACTACAAACAGCGCTTCCGCGCAAAACTTGGATGTCCCAAAACTAATTTCTAAGATCCTATATATAGAGAAATAAAATGGAAGTTAACATGCAAGAGGTAGTGGAGATCATGGGAAGTTGAAGAAGGTGGAGATAGTGGGAAGTTGGATATAGTGGAGATAATGGAGATCATGGGAGCTTCATCGTAGACATGGAGAGAACTTCGTGTTTAACACTGAAATTGGCCTATGACAAGTGACATGCAATATGTGCCGTGGGGCACACATATTTTCAACCTGTGTCGATCGTAACATTATGTGTGTCGAGGGGCACACACACTTTCAAGGCGTGGCAATCAGAACATCATGTTTGCCGAGGGGCACACATATTTTCATACTGTGGCGACCGGCAGAAGGTTGTGACGACCGTCACAGTACACTGGTGCATTTTCTTCTATTTTCTGCTACAGAGTCTCACATTTTCTGTCATTTCTTCCTCTTTTCTTATGCGAGCCTTGTGAAATGTAAATACCTGAAATGAAATAGAAATATCGGCATAATAAGATAAAATGAATGAAAAGCAATATAAAATTGAATGTGAATCAAGTCGAAAATACAATACAATTTCGTGTTATCAGGTGTTTACTCCTAAGTCCTTAAAGAGGAAACCTTCAATCATTCATCCTAAGCCCTAAGTCCAAAGAAACTTATCGATGAAATTGAGCATTTTTATTATCAAGAATATCTAGTTGCTACAGGGTATCCCTAGTCCTAGGTGATATCTACTATAGCATAATCTCATAATAGCATTAATAATGGCGGTCCATCCTAATTGTTGTTAATCATACATCAATCCTTATTTGTCCGACAGAGAAGGCACTAGAAACATTAAGAGATCAAATTAATTATGAAAAGAAACATTGTTATTGAAATTATCAAATCAACGTCATTACAGATGTGAATCAGGGACACCCCTAGCATTTGGGGGTTTAGCTACTCATACCGCTAAAAGAAAACAACAGATAAATTATAGATATTACAAGTATTGGGGAGAAATTTGATCTTCAATTGCTTTCTTTCATGAATATCTCCTTCCACCGAAATCCTTATCTTATCCAATCTTCTCTCGTGTAATTCTTCGCTTGCCAAAAAGTCCCCCTATTCATCGTCAAAACTCATATAAATAACAAACATTCACTCAGACTGAATGGAAATGCCCAAAACACCCCTACAACTTAACACATGGATAAACACCACAAAAATCAGGAAATCAGTGTACACGTGTGCTACAGGTCGTGTCAGCTAACACGAGCAGCCATAGCACACCCCTGGCCATCTTCCATTTATGTTTAAGTCCCAGGACCTGCACTACAGGCCGTAGCAGCTGCTATGGGCGCCTGTAGTGCACCATGGTTTCTTGGTTTTTTTCTCTTTTTTTTCTTGTGGGGAACCGGGCCTGCTACGGGTCGTGTCAGCCAACACGGGTGCCCATAGCAGCCCTCCTTATTCTTGGATTTTTACTCCTCCGAAACTCCCGATTTTGTACTTTTCGCACCGAGTTTTTGTGAATCTTTGACTTTACCTGAAAATAATTAAATAAAAATACCGCGACATAAAATGAGGAAAATATGATTAAAACAATAGAAGATTAACTAAAATGACCGATAAGGAAAGGTGCAAAAACTATTGATCAAACTCTCCCGGACTTAGATAGTTGCTTGACCTCAAGCAAAAAAAGAATAGAGCTCATGAAATGCAAAGTATATCAGTACTCATACGTGACACTTCCGTTCATATTGGTCAAGAGGTAGTTCTTCTGGCATTCACATGACGTGAAGAGTTTATGTGAGAACATTTTAAACTTGAGCTTCCCTATGAGATACCTCTCTAACTATGCTTTATACTTAAGTCTTTTTCTAATTTTCCTCCTTTTTCATTTGGATAATCAAATTAAGGTAATGAGAATTATAATGATCATCACATGCACAAGACTAATCAAGAATTTTTGTTTAGGCACCAAATAAGCAGCAATTGTTACTTTTAATTACCGATGAAATTTTCAAAAAATTTCAGTTTATATATTGTCCTTATTTGGACGATGTTTGGGGATCAACCTCCTTTGGGCTGAATAACCGGGTGAGAATTACCCAACTTAGCGGGTAGGTTGCCCTTTACTTCCTTTTCATCATTTGGTGCCAAAGTTATTTATTTCCCAATCAATCATACATGCATGCGAATCTAGATTGTTCCAGACTGTCAAGATAAACTACTCAAGGAGTACTTCTAAGGATTTAAGCACTATGGTACAAATCTACACGTTAGACTCGTCTCACTTTTTAGGGAACCTAGGGTGTTCAAACAAACCCCTTTTTGTCACATTATTCCGTACTTCCTACCCCCAACCAATCATCCCTTTATCTCTATGTACTATTTATGATCTCTTTGAAATAAAAGCTCTTACGCAAATAAAAAATTTCTGGTCAAAATTTAGGAAGAACTTCAAAGTGCGGTTTTACAACCAACAAACACAAAGAAAATAACATAAAAAATAAAAATAAAAATAGTAAATCCCCCCCCCCCCCCCCCCCAAAAAAAAACTTGAACTAAAAATTGGTCCCAATGTTTTAGAACAAGAGCGAGAAGGGTGATTCACTAAGAACCTTATTGAGGAGGTGGACGGTAATGCAACACCAATTGCTGCCTCAAAGCTTGCACCTGTAAGGCCTTTTCTATTCCATGAAGACGAAACAAAACAACAAAAATAAAATGCTCAGTCATTAAAAGTGTGGGTTGCCTCTCACGTAGTTCTTCGTTTAACGTCGCATGACTCAACGGTTCACTACCCAATGTTATGAGGGTATTTCAGCTGTCACACCTTGTTGCTTGTCCTTTCCGCAACAACGAAATGGTTTGGATCAGAGATAAAATCTATTGTGTGCCTTAAGTCACCTCCACTTCCATATTCTCACCTTGATGTTCCTTTTTCTTTCTCTTCTTGACTTCTTGAATGAACTTTGGAGTTTTGCTATGTGTTATAGCTGAATGAAATAGTTCAACCTGGGAGATTATGCCTGAGACTTTTTCTAGAGGTGGTTTTAAACTTTTGCTTTCTCCCACTATGTCGATCATGTTAACTAAAGATTTATTATCGTCACCTTAATCTTGCTCCTTGATGTCCAATACTTTCAAAGTTATTTCCTCATCTAAAGATTTCATGGTCAGAGTACCTCTTTTAATATCAATATTGCATCAACTAGTATGCAAGAATGGTCGGCCAAGAATGATAGGGGTCTCTTTATCTTCTAGAATGTCCATGATCTCAAAATCAACTAGAAACATAAATTTGTTAATTTCCACCAATACATCTTCAACTACCCCATATGACTTCTTGATGGTGTGATCAACAAATTTTAACTTTGTCCATGTCTTGCTTACCTTTCCAATACCAAGCTTTTTGAAGATATATATAATGGCATTAAGCTCACACTAGAACCCAAATCAATTAGAACCTTCTTGAAAGTTCTGTCTTTTATAGTGCAAGGTATTGTAATCGATCTAGGATCTTTCAGCTTGATTGGGATTTTCCTCTCTGGCAAGATTTCACACACTTTCTCATTACCGGGTACTGGTCCATCTTCCATTGGTCTCCTTTTAGATAGTACCTCCTTCATGAATTTCTGGTACAAGGCCATTTGCTCGAGTGCTTTAAAGAACGACATATTAATCTCTAACTTTTTGAACAGTGACAAATTTCTCAAATTCTTTCTCTTTTGGGTCCTTCTTTGCTACTCGAGAGGGATAGGACAACTTAATCATCATTTTAGTCTCATTTTCCTTCTTTTCTTCAGTTGGCTTCATAGGTGGTATCACTTTTCTAAATTTTTCTTGTTTTCTCTCACCTCCATATCTACCTCTATGATATAGTCATCCTTTGTTACCTTATCTTCTTCATCTTCTAACTCCTTTTGACTTCTTATTGTGACAGAATTAACATTCTCATGACTTTTTGGATTTGTCACGGTGGAGCTCAAAAAGGTGCCTGGTGCTTACAGAGATAATTGTTGTGCAATCTGTCCCACTTAAACTTCCAAATTTTTGATTAAAGCTTTGGTATTCATGTGATTTATCCTTGTCTCTTCTGGAATTGATAAATATGGGCATCCATCTTTTCAATAGCTACCTCTTAATCTTCCTTTTGTTGAGCTTGTTGCTGATTTTGGACATTTCCCTGCCGATCTTTCCAGGAGAAGTTTGGATGATTCTTCCATCCTAGATTGTAAGAGTTTGAGTAGGGATTATTATGCTTCAAGAATTTTATATATTCAATTTGTTGAGGATTTACAAGACAACACACAATATAATGAGGTCCACTACAAATTTCACAGCTCACATTTTGAACAAGTTAAACTTCGGAGACCTATTGGGTGCCTATATTCATTGCCTTCAATTTCTTTTCTACCTCAGTAGAAATTGTGTCTTCTATCCTTACTTTATTGGTTTCCAACTTCAGATTAATAACTCCTTCAGACTTGCTTGCACACCTATAATATAACTCTTAATTCTCATTATAAGTTACTGATTCAATTATCTTTTTGATATTAGTGGCTGTTGAAAAATTAGCTGAGCCACCAGCTACTGTATCAATCAACTGTTTAGTCTTAATACTAAGACCATTCACAAGCATCTGCACATTCTTAGTTTGATCCATATTATGAGTAGGACAAACCACTAGGATTATTTTAAATATTTTGTAAGCATCTCCCAATGACTCACCCGCTTTCTGCTTGAAGTTGAGGATGTCATATCTTTTTCTCAAGAATACAGATGCCGAAAAATACTCATTTAAGAAAGATTTTTCCATCTCTTCCCAAGAAGTAATACTGCCAACTGGAAGAGAATAAAACCACTCTTCGGCATCTTCAGATAAGGTAAACGAAAACATTCTTAATTTCTTTGCTTCATCCGTATACCCATCAATCTTCAAAGTGGTACTCATGGTTAGGCCCTGCAAGTGTTTATTTTCATCTTCATTGACCTTTTTGGTGAAATATCTCCTCTCAAGTTGAGTGGTTGTGTTCGGATGCAGTTCAAAATTTGTCACATTCACTGGTTGGTTAACAATTGTTAACATACCACGTGATGAATTTGCCCCACCATAGTCACCAAAGAGTCTCTCAGGTGATTGTGGTGGATCTTCTGCCATAGTTTTTGGTTCTTCCTCTGACTCTGACTATAAATGAACTGAGATATCTTCTTCGTCGGATGCCCGTCTGGCTAATCGAGCTTGTTTATGATTGGTGTGAAAATTTCTTCCGATTTATGCATCAAATGGAAAATAAACTGAGGGTTCTCCTTGTATAAAAATGCCAGACGTGAAGGTAGAGAAACCATAAGAAGGGGGGTTGAATTGGGTTTATAGAAAACATTACCCTTTAGAAATTCTGAGAACTCAAATGATAAGAGCGATAAAGACAATGAAGAGTAAAGGACACAAGTATTTTATCCAGGTTCACCGTTAACTAGGATACTCATGTCCACTCCCTCAAGGATGATTTTTTCTAATCCAAGAACTTAATCTACTATAACCAAACTGATTACAAATGCACAGGCAAAAGCCGGTGGCTAACACACAATGACACATCCATGGATCCAACCAGATATAATGCTCATTGACCAAATAGAATCAGATCCCTCAAGATCATCTACCAGGATTTCTTCACAATGGTATCCATTAGTGATCTGTTAAGAGTTATGACCTTCACTCGCCCCCTAAGAGATATGACTACCATTGACCCAACAAAATTTGATCCCTCAAGATCGCCTATCCGAATTTCCTATAATAACTGCAACCGTTATCTTCTTGAGATTATACCTTCACTCATTCTCTCAAGGAACCTTTAAACAATATGTTCAGTGATATGATTTAACGAATATAACAATCATTGACCCAATAGAATCAGATCCCTCAAGATCATCTATCTGGATTTCCCACAATGACCACAACCATTATCTTATTGAGATCAGACCTTCACTCAATATCTCAAAGAATCAATCAACAACAATTGATAAGGTTTCTCTATTTAGATGAATGCTTATTCTAAGTAGATTACACAAAACATTTAAGCACATATTGTTTAACACATTTCCGGGCAACAACTCTAGTGTTAAAACAATTTACATGAAGAGATTTGAACTGAAACACAATACGAGTAAAAAATCTTGTGTTCATTACAATGTTCTACAAAGATTTATATGATCAGAAGTTGATTAGCATCTTGTAGTGTTCTTCTTCATCTTCTTATTGAGAAAGTTTCGAGAAATAACTCCTT
The DNA here is from genome assembly GCA_948472305.1 of Vicia faba. Taxonomy (NCBI): domain Eukaryota; kingdom Viridiplantae; phylum Streptophyta; class Magnoliopsida; order Fabales; family Fabaceae; genus Vicia; species Vicia faba. The sequence continues at coordinate 283,849,294 of OX451739.1, read as the reverse complement.
GCTTCTTCTGAGATCTACCAAGATGTATTTGATCAGAAGTTGAATAGTATTTTGTAGTCTTCTTCTTTATCATTCATTCTTTTCTCTCATTTTTGTATAGTGGTCTTCAGAATGTTTAGCATTACAGCTTATACATCTTCAGTATCCACAATGTTTAAGCTTGATGGGCAATGGCACTTGGCTTTGAATATTTGATCTTCTTTTATAGCGTTCAGAGAGAGACGTTGTGAGGGAAGAATGTCCCTCACGGGAAGGCTTCCTATGAAGGATAGTGTGATACGGTGGGAGAACTGACTTGAGTTTTTGCGTTTGTGTTCGCAAATGTTTCGGTTGAGCAAGAGTCGCCACCGACTTTTTATTTTATCCTAAGGAAAGGTCAAAAAGCACAGGAAAAACCTTTGAGATGTTTTCGTGGGTTCGGGGGGGTAGATTATGAAAAGGGAAGGTGCTAGCACCCTTTTCATCCATGGTTATCCATGGGCTCTTAGTTACTTGTTTTAGATCACTTGCCTTTGCTACTTGTTTTAGATCACTTGCCTTTGCTTTTCAATTGTTTGAAATGGTGCTTTGTGTGTGTGGTTTTGAAAAAGATGCCTTGTCTAGGCAACCATTGTAACAATTCTTTACTCGAATGTTTTACAAAGGTGTTTGTCTTTTTGAAAAGATGTTTCAATGTTTTGAAAGTTGTTTTGAAATTGTGTGGAGATGTGTGTTTGAAAAATGGCAAGGATGTTTTGCAAGTTTGATCGAGTAACTAAGAGTTTGTCTACCCTATTTTACTCAAAGGTTTTTCTTATGTTTTAACCTTTTTAACAGTGTTGTTTCACCATTGTATTTGGTGAACAACCATGTGTTAGGATGTTAACGGGACGGGCGCGGGTCATCGTTTAGACCATGAATGCAATAGTGTCAAGTATTTTGGCAATTTTCTTGAAGGACGATGATCATTTTGTTTAGGCAACAAGATAGCATCAGCGAGGGACTATGATCATTTTGTTTGTTTTTTTGTTTTGTTTTGTTTTGCCAAAGTACTTGACATGCAAACATGGCCCATTTTTGAAGGCAACAAGTGGATGTAACCCTAGGGGTGTAAGTGTGCATTGTGTTTGTTTTTTTCATGCATGTTTATCTTGAGTTAGGTCAAGCTATTTGTTGATTGATTTTGCATACAAACCCTAGGTCTATCATGGCATAATTTGGAAACTTTTAAATGTGCGAGAATTTAAAGTCCTAAATTATTACAACATGATTATGGGGATGGGGATATAAGTTTGCATTGGGAATATTTGACAAGGAAATAAAATCTAAGTTATTACAACCATATCGAAAGTATAGGATACAAATATTTAATTGTACAATATTTAAGTGAATACAATAAATATACAAAATGTATTATGCACAAAAATGATTTTTGTTATGTATGTAAAAAGGTTTTCATGTTTGAAGTATAAACAAAATAAGAAAAAGTCATTTTTTGATTATTTTTATGGTTTAGGGCAAAACCCTAATTTTCAAGTAAATAGTATTTATTTATTAATTATGTACAATATTTGTTAATTATATACAAAAAATAAAAAGTATATTGTAAAAAAAGTATTTTTAGTGTCATATATTAATAGAAATAAAAATGTATTATTTTCATATTTTTATCCTAAGTACTCTAATAAATATAATATACAAGTATTTATATATATATTTACTAAACCTATTAAATATAAAAAGATAAAATTAATTATTTATGTATATGAAAAAAAATGTATATTTAAGAAAATATTTTCAAGGTGTAAATAAAAATAATAACTAAAAAATAAATATATTTTTTATATTATTTTTTAGGGTTTTTAATAAAGAAAAGATTTGTATTATTTACATACATAAGCTATTAAAATGGAACAAATATCAAATAAATATGAAAAAAAATGTGGAAAAATATTTTTGGTGTTTTTTATGTTTAAGCAAAAAATATGAAATCAAAATAAAAAATAAAAAGTCAAAAATGACAAATATTTAATTAAATGGGCCAGGGGGACGTAAATGGGAAAAAGGGGTGCAAAAAGTAAGGAAGACTCAGGCCCAGCCCAAGCCATCACCTTCTTCAACCTCCAGCATATTGTTTGAAATTTCGCGCGCCTCCTTGTCCAAACATCAACTCCTGATTCTTTGATTATTTTGCAAAACTCATAACATAAACATTGTAGAGCATCAAATCACGAGTTCAAACATGTAAAAAACTTGGATTAACACTCAAAGGCCAGAGAGAATTTCTCTGGCCCTAAATTTTAACCTAATTTTTTCCTCGTGTTCATGGCTAAAATTCTCACAGCATGCTTAACATAAATGAAAAGTGATCATATGTATGGCTTCAGGGCTATGAGTAGGACATGTTTCATTCACAAACCTAAGCTTAACTCTTCCTATATTGAGAGATAGAAGTCCATGGTTTTACCTGTTTCAGCTTGAATCGTGTACAACAATGTGGCCAACTTCAATGGAGTTTGAGCTTCTGTATAGCTTGCCTGAAGTCCAAGGAAGCTTCTCCAACACCTAGCTTGCTTTGAATCACTCCGTATCGTGCTATGGAAGTTCACCTGCAAAACTAAAAAATGAAAATGGAAACTGAGGTTGGGGGTGTTACAGCTTGTGTTTAGGGCTTGGAATAGTTCAGTTGGATGGAATGGAATGTGTTTGAACTTGATTTGGCCAAAACGCACGAGAAAACTGAGTTGTGCAACTCAATCTGCAGGGATGCCCTGTTTTTGCAACAAAATGGTGTTTTGGGGTATTAGGAGGTATGAGGGATCAATGAATCGTGCCTTAGATCTGTTTTTGTGTATGGAAAATGTTCACAAAGTTTGTTTTGGCTCTGGTTTGCAGGAAGTGAAAGTTGTGTCTGTTTTGCAAAGTTGCTTCTCTTTGAAGTAAGAAAACTCAAGTTGCAATGCAGGCCTGTGTACTCTCTATCTCTAGGCTGCAACATTTGCTCTTGATAAATGGGATGTGTGTACAAACTCTTGCCTCAAAGATCTGCCCCATGCCTCCAAGATTTGGAACTTGACATAAAGTATCACTTTTCTAAAATGGCAAGTTGGCTTTTTCCAATTAAGGATTAATTTAGCATGTATTGTCCAAATGAATAAAATAAAGCCTTAACAAAAAGGTTAGGCATTAAATTATTGAGTGTAGAGAGGTTTAGAAGCCTGCAATCTAGCATAAACCATGCTGAGTTGAAAATGCAAGTTGTTGTGAACATGCTTTGGCCATGAACAAAAATGAGTTTTGGCCAACTTTGCAAATTCGATTCTCTCTAACCACAAGGGTGTTTGAGAAGTTCTTGGACAATTTGGAAAGCTTGAATGTTTACTATAATCCATCTCTATAATGCAAATTGAAACTCCAAGTGGAACCATGTGAAAAATGGCCAAGAAGTTGGACAAAAATCCTGCCTAGAATAGGGCAAAATTTCTCTAAGTTAACAATGTTTTGCACCCTTGTTCCAAAAATCATAACTTGAGATACAAGCTTCTTTTGAGGAAACTTTTTGAATAAAAGTTTTAGATTTTTAAATGGACTACAACTTTCATGTTTCAAGTTTTGTTTGAATCCATTTTCATCTTGGTGAAAAAATGGGACAAAGTTGGGAAAAAATAAGAAAATTTCATAACTTAGAAAATTTCTAAGTTATGAAATTTCTTCATTTTAAACCCTAATTTGCAATTTTGGGTTTCTTGATGAACAAGTTTCATAATTTGACATGTCTTGATGAAAAATGAATCTTGGCACTTGATTTTGACCAAAAAGTCAAAGTTTGACTTTTCAGTATACAGTCAAATTTTGATCAGTTGACTGCAAAATTCATCTGTCAATCCTATGCATTTGAGATCTTTTGAACTTGTTGAATGGGTCAAGACAATTCCATTGATTCCTTGAGTCCATAGGTAAGCTTGGTTTGCCATTGGTTAGGTCAAACAGTCAAGAATTGCCTTTGTGCAGTCAAAACCCTAAAAATGAACATTTTGCCCTTTTGGTGATCTGATCAAATTTCTTGTGGAATTGTGATCCAAACTTGACCAAATGTTTCATGTGAGTTCATTATGTTGATGTGGGTCAAAAATTAAGAAGTTTGACTGTCCATTGGCCACAGTTGACTTTTCCCCTAATACAGCTGATTTCTAGGTCAATTGTCCAATTGACTGGGCAAAGATTGGAATCAAGGCTTGACACTTGGTATGGATAAACTTGTGGGTCTAACATGAAGCATGAAAGTCATTTTGGGATTTTTAGGTCAAAACATCCCTGTGCAAACTCAAACCCTAATTTGGGTCAACAGTGCAAGGAGGGGCCTTGAGCAGAGCAAACCCTAACTTGATCTTGAGCTCCAAGAGTCTTGTGATGAGAAAATATTGATGAAATGAGAGGGCAAATTTTGGGGTACAAAAGTTGCCCCTGTTCAATCTTCTTGAACCTGAAGAGTTAGATTGGCAAGTTTGCCTTTCGCGTCTCGAAGGTAAAAGGAGATTGGACACTAGAGTGCCCGAAAAATTTGCACTCGTCAAAGCGTAGTTTGAGGGAATGGGCTTAAAGATGCCATTTGGAAATTATTGGTAGGAGGATGGGCTTATAGATGCCATCTGAAGGTGATTGTAGTCGACAGAAATGAGTAACAGAAAGGTGTCCATGTTTTGGAACATCTCTGAGCTGGGGGTCTGAATAAGCAATAGATTGACATCCGTGTTTGGAGAATCCGTAAACTGTTTTCAGAAGTTTTGAATCTGAACAAGTGATAGATTATCATCCGTGTTTGGAGAATCCGTGAACTGTTTTCATAAGTCTTGAAGTTGAATAAGCAATAGATCAGCATCCATGTTGGGAAGCGTCCGTAAACTGTTTTCAAAAGTTGAAGTTGAATAAGCAATAGATCAGCATCCATGTTGGGAAGCGTCCGTAAACTGTTTTCAGAAGTCGAAGCTTATTAATCTTATCCTGAAAAGGGTAAAATATTAGCTGAAACACAAGGTTATGTTGTATGAAATGTATGATGCAATATATGTTATATCAATGTTAATGATATGAATGTAATGAATGTGCATGTAAGATGATGAGCTGTCTTGCTGAGGATAGATGAATCCTGGATAGCTAGAGATAATAGAATCTTGACTGCTGCTGGGGAAAGTGAATCCTTGACTGCTGCAGGGGATTGCAAGAATCTTTTGATCGTTGAAAATGAGAAGTCCTGGGACCACCGTTGGGGAATCAGGAGCTTGGGTTGTATGCCAATCTACTGGGGATTCCTGTCTTGAGGAGATCTTCACTGGGGAATATCTGAATATCCTGTGAGGAACTGAGAATGAGAGTTTTCATTCTGCTTGGGGAATTAGGAATTCTGTGGGGAATAGCCATACTGTTGAAAAGTGGCTATCCTGTTGAAGAGTAAAACTCAGGATTTTGGAAAAAGCTTATTCCTGTCTGGAAGAAGTTCAGGTTTAGGTTGTATGCCACTTTAAGAATGAGAATCTTCACTCTGTTGGGGATATCAGGAGGTTGGGTGCATACCGATCCTATGAGGTTTCAAGGATGAGAGTCTTCATTCTGTTAACGGTTAATTGTTATCTGGTTGATCTCCAGGCTTTCACAAAAACTTGTATTGCTATCTGGTCGTAATCCAGGCTTCATAATAACTTGTTGAGCTGCTATCCGATCGAATCCGAGCTTCACGGCTTGTGTTAAAGATATACCACTATCTGGTCAATTCCAGGCTTCGTAGTATTCTTGGCTGCTATCTGGTCGTAATCCAGGCTTCACAGAAACTTGTATTGCTATCTGGTCGTAATCCAGGCTTCACAATAACTTGTTGAGCTGTTATCCGGTCGAATCCGGTCTTCACAGCTTGTGTTAAAGATATACCACTATCTGGTCGACTCCAGGCTTCGTAGTATTCTTGGCTACTCTCTGGTCGTAATCCAGGCTTCACAGAAACTTGTTGGGGATTAAACTATTATCCGGTCGAATCCGGGCTTCATAGCTTGCTCTTAGGAGATACCACTATCTGGTCGTAATCCAGGCTTCGCGGTAGTCTGATACTGTTATCCGGTCGTAATCCGGGCTTCACAACATGCTGTAGAGATCAAGATACTATCTGGTCGAATCCGGGCTTCATAACTTGAATTTTGTGAGAATTTGATCTTTGACGACCGTAACTTCCAACAGGCGATGAAGGAACTTTTGAACGACCGATCAATTTGAAATGTAATTTGTTTTGGAGAATAAATCCTTGACAAATGTTGGGGAAATAAACCCATAACCAAAGCTGGGGATTGAAAATCCTTTGATTACTGAGGGTGAGAAATCCTTGCTGACTGTTGATTGCTTGGCGAACAAGATCTTCAGTTGTTGAGGGATCTTAGGATCACTGCTGGGGTTTGAAAAAAAATCCTTGGTGACTTGTGGGGAATGAGAATTCTGATTATCTCTACTGGGGAGTCTAGAACCTGGTAGACTCATGCTGGAGAAATAAGACTGAGAATCTTCAATCTGATGGGAAGTATCTCTGTGGGGAGAATGTTTACTAGTCTAGTTCTGCTGGGGATTGATAGTTGGAAGTTTTAGCTCCGCTGGGGATTAACAATTTTGGCTCCACTGGGGATCTTGAAACTTGACTCTGAGGGGAATTAGATTCTGGAAGGCTCTCTGGCTGGGGAAATCAGCTTTGAGAAAGCTTTTGTTCTGTTGAGGATCCTGTAGTTTAACTCTGTTTGGGGAATTAAGTTCTGGACTTTAACTCAGTTGAGGAACTTGGAGTTTAATTCTGCTGGGGGTTTCTCCTGAAAGGGCATCAAGATATCTACCTATACCTTCAACCTATCAGCAATCGTCTTTTCTTGATTTGTAAGCAAATGATTATGTTCAAATGCATATGCCTATTTAACAAAACATTGGACGTTTCTCAAATAAAACATAAGTGTGAAAAGAAAAAGAAGACAAAGCAAATTTATGTATTTGGAAAGGTATTTGTATTAACTTTTTATGAGTATCTTTGTACAAAGGAGACAGACATCCTAGTAAGAGGATGTTGTCGTAAACATTGAAAAATTTATACAAAAGAAAGATGGCTATGTGTAACAATTCCATGAGATTCCCATTCTGTTATAGCCTTCACAACTCTGAATATCTGGTCCATTCATTGCCTCGTCCGCCGATGATTGGATTGATCAGAAGCTAGGAGCTTGTTGATGAAGAGATTGTTCTTTAAAGTGATCCGACGAGACATAGTCATACGCTTTAATTCCCTAACTTTTGCCTGAATCTCCCTCTCGGGTTTTCGATCCACCGGGAAACCCTTTTTTGCCCAAGCCGCCCTTTCGGGTTTTCAATTTGTCGGGTGTACAGATTGTTTTTTTTATCCCTAATTTTTTCCTGAACCTCCCTTTCGGGTTTTCGGTTCACCGGGATGCCCATTTTTTCCCAAGTCGCCCTTTCGGGTTTTCGACTTGTCGGGTTGTTTCATGCGTAGTATCTTTTGACTATGTCTGCGTTCGCAGGGTGTGGCAAATCGTCTCCGTCCATGGTGGTCATAATCATTGCACCACCGGAAAAGATGCTCTTGATCACAAACGGTCCTTCGTAAGTAGGAGTCCATTTGCCCCTGGGATCACTTTGCGGCAAGATGATCCGCTTGATTACAAGATCTCCGACTTGATATACTTGACATCTGACTTTCTTGTTGAAAGCCTTGATCATCTGTTTTTGGTACGTCTGACCATGGCAAACAGCAGTGAGTCGCTTCTCGTCGATCAAATTGAGTTGATCAAGTCGGGTCTGAATCCAATCGTCTTCACTTAAACCAGCGTCTTTCATAATCCTTAAAGAAGGAATCTGAACTTCCATGGGGAAGACAGCTTCCATGCCATACACCAAAGAAAATTGGGTTGCCCCTGTTGAAGTACGTGCCGTGGCACGATATCCATGCAGAGCAAACGGTAACATCTCATGCCAGTCCTTGTAGGTAACTGTCATTTTCTAAATGATCTTCTTGATGTTTTTGTTCGCGGCTTCCACAGCACCGTTCATCTTCGGCCGATAGGGAGATGAATTGTGATGATAAATCTTGAACTGTTCGCATAGAGCGGTGATCATAGTATTGTTCAGATTTGTACCGTTATCTGTGATGATCCTGTCGGGGACACCATACCGGCATCTGAGGTTCTGCTTGATGAAGCGGGCAACCACATTCTTTGTAACAGAGGCAAAGGAAGCTGCTTCTACCCACTTGGTAAAATAATCAATGGCGACCAGGATGAAGCGATGTCCATTGGATGTCGTGGGCTTGATCTCTCCAATCATGTCAATGCCCCACATTGTGAATGGCCAAGGAGTTGTCAGAACATTGAGAGGGACAGGAGGAATATGTATTTTGTCGGCATAGACTTGGCATTTGTGACAAGTACGGGAATGTTGATGGCAATCAGCTTCCATGGTAGACCAGTAATAGCCTGCCCTTAGAATCTTCTTAGCCATCGTATGTCCGCTCAAGTGGGTGCCAAATGTGCCGCTGTGTATCTCAGTCATGATCAACTCTGCTTCAGCTTTGTCCACACAACGAAGTAAAACACAATCATGGCTACGTTTATAAAGGATGCCATTGCTCAGGAAGAACTTGGCAGCAAATCTCCTTAAGAACTTCTTGTCATTTACGGAAGCTCCTTCAGGATACTCTCTAGTCTGGAGATACCTTTTGATTTCATGGAACCAGGGTTGTTCCACTACTTCTTCGGTATTAATCTCATGACAATGCGCAGGTTCGTCCATTCGCTCGATGGTGATTTGGGGAGCCTCGTTATCCCAGTTGAGTTTAAACATGGAAGACATTGTAGCCAGAGCATCTGCTAGCTGATTTTCTTCTCGCGGGTAATGCTCGAAAGCAATCTGCTCGAAATGAGGCAGCAATGTCAGGACATGTTCTTTGTATGGGATAAGATTAGGATGTTTGGTGTCCCACTCTCCTTTGATTTGACTGATAACCAAAGACGAGTCCCCAAATACGATCAAAGATTTGATCCCCAGGTCTATAGCAGCCTTGAGACCAAAGATGCAAGCTTCATATTCGGCCATGTTGTTGGTACAGCTGAAACAAAGTCGGAAGTGAAAGGTGTATGGCAACCTTCCGGGGAAATGAGTACCACACCGATACCGTTTCCAAGTGCATTTGAAGCACCATCAAAGTACAGGGTCCATCGGGATCCATTTTCAGGTCCGTCATACGGTCTGTTACCTTCAATGTTGTCCAAAGTCATGATGTCCTCGTCCGGGAAGTTAAATCTCATGGATTGATAATCTTCGATAGCTTGATGAGCTAGATGGTCAGCTAGTACACTCCCTTTTATATCTTTTTGGGTAGTATACTGGATATCATACTCAGTCAGGATCATTTGCCATCTAGCGATTCTTCTAGATAAAGCAGGCTTCTCGAAGATATACTTGATAAGATCCATTTTGGAAATCAACAAAGTGGTATGAGTCAACATATACTGCCTTAGTCGGCGAGCAGCCCATACCAAAGCGCAGCAAGTTTTCTCGAGCAGTGAGTAGCGAGTCTCACAGTCGGTAAACTTTTTGCTAAGGTAATAAATGGCATGCTCTTTTCGACCAGACTCGTCATGTTGGCCCAGTATGCACCCCATTGAGTTGTCCAAAACAGTCAGATACATGATCAGCGGCCTTCCTTCGACGGGTGGCATCAGAATGGGAGGTTCTAGCAAATACTCCTTGATCTTATAAAAAGCAATTTGACAATCATCGTTCCATTCGACTACCTGATCTTTCTTTAATAGTTTGAAAATTAGCTCACAGGTAGACGTCAGGTGAGAGATGAACCTGGCGATATAGTTCAAGCGTCCCAAGAATCCCCTAACCTCCTTTTCAGTACGGGGGGCAGGCATTTCTTGTATAGCCTTTACTTTTGCTGGATCGACCTCAATGCCTTTGTTGCTAACAAAAAATCCCAAAAGTTTACCAGACCTAACTCCAAAAGTGCACTTACTTGGATTCAGCCTGAGTTTGTATTCCTTCAACCTGGCAAACAGCTTTTGAAAATGTTCAAGGTGTCCCTCTTCTGTTTGTGATCAAGCTATCATGTCGTCTACGTAAACTTCAATCTCATGATGTATCATATCATGAAACAAAGCTACCATGGCGCGTTGATAAATTGCCCCTGCGTTCTTCAGTCCGAACGACATCACCTTGTAACAAAAGGTACCCCATTGTGTAACAAAGGTTGTTTTCTCCATGTCCTCGGGGGCCATTTTAATCTGGTTGTAGCCCGAGAACCCGTCCATGAAAGAAAATACTTTGTGCTGAGCTGTGTTGTCAATCAAAATGTCGATATGGGGTAGCGGAAAATCATCTTTAGGGCTGGCCCTGTTCAAATCCCGGTAGTCCACACACATTCTGACCTTGCTGTCTTTTTTGGGAACGGGCACAATGTTAGCAACCCATTGTGGATAGGATGTAACAGCCAGAAAGCCAGCGTTGAATTGCTTCATTACTTCAGCTTTAATCTTCTCAGACATGTCGGGCCTTATTCGGCGGACTTTTTGCTTGATCGGTGGACAGTCTTCTCTTGTAGGGAGACGGTGAACCACGATATATGTGTCTAACCCTGGCATGTCTTTGTAAGACCAGGCAAAGATTTCAACAGCTGTATTAAGCGCTCCTTGACACCTGGTTCCAGATTGGCACCCACTTTGACTTCTTTCATGTCTTCCTCTGTCCCTAAGTTGATGGTCTCCAACAACTCTTCATGAGGTAAGATGGCCCTCTCTTCTTGTTGTAGAAGTCTGGCTAACTCTCCCGGTACTTCACAATCTTCGTCGTCTTCGTACTCAGCCTGATTGACCAAATCTTCAGAGTTATTAAAGGATACAACAGAATAGTCACCCCTGGAATCCGGAGTGGATGGGTATCTGCATTTGTGAGTGTGGGTGTGTGTAAGGGATAGCCATCCTTAAACAAGCAAAAATGCAAAATGAAAGAAAATGAACACAGCTGTTTATAAATGAAAAACGTCCAATGATTCATTAAACATGGCATATTATTATGAAGAGAATCAAACCCTTACAAATGGACCTACATGCCCCGGGCAAGGCATGAGGTGAAAAACAGTGTGCGGATTGTTTAAGTAATTATTAGAGACCAACAGGAAATGTTCGAAAGATAAATTATTGACTAATGAAAGTAATAGGAACGAAGTCTTTCACCTCCCAGTTGTGCAGTCCCCCTTCAATGGTTGGGAAGATCCAATCTTCAATGTTACCCTCTTCGTCTTCGTCTTCTAAAGCATTGATTCCATGAGGAGAAATCTTGATGGGTGTCTTTTCAATTTTGGAGCGACGCATAGCCTTTTGCCCCGCAGCGGTAAACCCCAACCCAAACTTGTATGTCTTGTGGGGAAAGTCAGGCAACTATCCCCATGTCGTGTTCTTTCCCTCCTTCATTGCAGCCTTTGCGTCTTTCAGAGATGCCATCATGGCCACCTGCTTGGGTACTTCAGCTACTGCCTTTGCTACTGCAACCTCGGGAGAAACTTCCTCGAAGTGCTGAAAAGGGGTTTCAATGAATTCGCCATCCACTTCCACATACCGAAAGGAATTCAGATGACTGATCATGTACTCCTCCTCACCGTGTACAGTTATGATTTTTCCCTTAACAGGGTATTTCAGCATCTGATGCAGAGAGGAAGTGACTGCCCCAGCATTATGAATCCATGGTCTTCCTAGCAAGCAAGAGTATGATGGGTGGATGTCCATCACATAGAAGGTTGAGTGGAACACTTCAGTGCCTACCTTGATGGGAATGTCGACCTCCCCATGCACCATTCTTTTGGATCCGTCAAAGGCCCTGACAATGATATTACTTGGTTTCATCTCCAAGCCTTCACAATCCAACCGGTTGAGAGCCTTCTTAGGCAGCACATTTAGGGAAGAACCAGTGTCGACCAAGACATGGGCGAGAGTGGTTCCTCGGCATTCAACTGACACATGCAATGCGTCATTGTGCTTTCTTCCCTTCGGAGTCAGGTCAGCATCAGAGAAACCCAGGCCGTTGTCGGCGGTAAGGCTGGCTACACAATCCTGGAATTGATCGGCTGAGGTTTCTTGGGGCACATGGGCTGTCTTCAAAAACCTTATCAAGGCTTTGGCATGATCCTCCGAACAAAGCAGCAAATCCAACATGGAGATCTTCGAGGGGGTTTGCCCCAGTTGCTCCACCACATCATAATCACTCTTCTTAATTATTTTCAGAATCTCCTCCATTTCCTTTTTAGAGGTCTCAGGGATGACCAATGGCTGAGCCCTCATCCTGACGAGCTCTTCTTGGATCCCTTTCCCCTTATCAGCAGCAGCAGGAGGGACAACTACAGGAGTAACAACTTCTTCGATCATTGGCGTTCTTGCAGATAGTTTTACCGGTGCAGGGGTAACCTTGGGAGCAGCTGAGGGTCCAAAGATTGCCTTTGGAGGGGCAATCTATGGAGAGAAAATTCTTCCACTTTGAGTAATTTTGCTCGTACCGGCAATGTTTCCAATGTCGGCAGTTTCTTCGTCAAAGCTCTCTTCAGTTATCTCAATTTTCTTTACACCGCGGTAGTAGATTTCTCCACCATAATTCCACGGTATTGATTTGTCAGATTTGTTTGGGACGGGCCCAGGCATGGTTATTTTCAGAGGTACAATCTTCGGAGCGGATAATCTTAACAGGAATTTTGGGGACCTTGGAAAGATTGGCGGAAATGGTTATTATTGAAACTTCATTGATAGGAGTTGGAGTAACAGGGGTCTTTTCGAAAAGAATTTGTTGGTTGTCCATTAGGCGTTGGATGCCTACTTCCAGCAATAGACAGTCGATTGGTAGGGAGGAACAAAGGTAGCAATCTTCTTTACAACCTGGGAAAATCCCAGCCTTCAACAGATTCAACTTGATTGTCAGTAGTGGAGTTATCAGATCATCAACAGTAGAAACAAACAGATCTTCTTCAACAGCATGGACATTGCGACCATGCTTTGGCATTGGAGCGGATATTACATTCGGCTTCTCGGGGGCGTCGAACTCAACCTCTTTTGCGTCTATCAAATCCTGAATTTTATTCTTAAGCGCCCAGCAATCGTTGGTGTCATGCCCGACGCTTTCAGAATGATAGGCACATTTAGCATTGGCATGATAGTATGGAGATGTGGTGTTAGGGTTTTTCGGCGCCTCCCTTAAACCAGTCAGATTTAGCTTCAACAAATGGGGAAGAACTTGTGCGGGCGTCATGTTGATGCGGGTGAACTGCCGTTGTGGCCGTTCTCCCCATTGTTGTTTAGGTCTGGACTGATTGTTACGAGGCTGATCATTTGACGAATTTTGAATCATCACGGCCCCTACAGTCGGCCAGCGCTCAGTTCTCCCCAATCCCTTTTGAGAGTACATAACAGCTGCTTCCTTCTTGGGTGGGAATGGCTTTTTAACAGCTGTGGATGCAGAGGCATCCCTTTGAATTTTTCCGCTCTTAATACCAGCTTCCACCCGCTCGCCAGTCAAAATCAGTTCGGTAAACCCTGCAGAAGAGCTCCCGATCAAATGGTTGAAGAAAGGGCCAGATAGGGTCCCCAAGAACATATCAACTAGCTCCCTATCTGAAAGCGGTGGTTGTACTCTTCCGGCCAAGTCGCGCCATTTCTGGGCGTATTCTTTGAATCCCTCATTTAAGGCCATCCCCATACTTTGTAGCTGAGTACGGGTTGGCGCCAAGTCGGCGTTGTATTGATACTGGCGATAAAAGGAAGCTTCCAAGTCTTCCCAGTTATGCACCTCTGACCTCTCAAGCTGGTAAAAGCAATCTAGCTGTGTACCAGACAGGCTGTCCTGGAAAAAGTGTACCCAGAGATTTCTATCGGATGAATGAGGTTGAATTCTTCTGACATACGACCTTAGGTGCATCTTTGGGCAAGACAGGCCATCATATTTTGCGAAAGTTGGCACCTTGAACTTTGGAGGGATCACAATCCCAGCAATCAATCCCGATTCCTCAAAATCTAGCCCGGGAACCCGTTGCAACTCCATGGCTGCCAATCTATCCTCCAGGTTTTTGTATTTGTCGTCCGCTGGCGGGTATTGCTGCTCTGAATAATCTTCATCTTCCTCAACCTCTTCCTCTTCAGCCTCAGACTCAAAAGGTAATGCAACTCCTTTTCCCTTACCGGTCCCCTCGTCAGATGTGGAGGGGAATTCAAGAACTCTCCTAGCTTCATTCTCAAATATTCTTCCCAGTGTAGCTACCCCGACTCTTTTCTTCTTCTTTTTTCCTTTTTCTTTCTCTTTGTTCCCTAACAGTGCTTTAAGATCCTCCTGACCCCTTGCTAAGGTCATGAGAAGCTGTTGAAACTGCGAGTTTTGTGTCTGCAGATCTTTGACTGTCTGCTCAATATCCATCTTACTGAAATAAACAGCAGAAAGATAAGGAAACCTGGTGTGAAGACCTGTTTATGCATATGATGAATGATATGTGTGATACGGTGGGAGAACTGACTTGAGGTTTTGCGTTTGTATTCGCACTTGTTCGGTTGAGCAAGAGTCGCCATCGACTTTTTATTTTATCCTAAAGGAAAGGTTAAAAAGCACAGGAAAAACCTTTTGAGATGTTTCGTGGGTTCGGGGGATAGATTATGAAAAGGGAAGGTATTAGCACCCTTTTCATCCATGGTTATCCATGGACTCTTAGTTACTTGGTTTTAGATCACTTGCCTTTGATTTTCAATTGCTTGAAATTATGGTGTGTGTGTGTGTGTGTGTGTGTGTGTTTGAAAATGTTTTTGAAGAAGATGCCTTGTCTTAGGCAACCATTATAATGACTCGTGTTTGAGTGTTTTACAAAGGTGTGTATCTTTTCGAAAAGATGTTTCAAATGTTTTTTTTGAAAGTTTGTTTTGAAAGTGTTTGTGGAGTATGGATTTTGAAAAGTAGGCAAGTGTTTTTGCAAGTTGGATCAAGTAACTAAGAGTTGTCTACCCCTATTGTACTCAAAGGTTTTTCTCATGTTTTAACCCTTTTGAACAATTTTGTTCCACCATTGTATTTGGTGGACAATCTTGTATTAGGATGTTTAACGGGACAGGCGCGGGTCATCGTATGGACCATGAATGCAATGATGCCAAGTGTCTTTGGGCAATTTTGCTTGAAGGGACTATGATCATTTTGATTAGGCAACTTTCGAAAGCGTCATCGAGGGACTTATGATCATTTGAATTGTTTTGCCAAAGAAACTCGACGTGCAAGCATGGCCCATTTTGGAAGGCAACAAGCGGGATTACCCTAGGGGTGCAAGTGTGATTGTGTATTGATTTCATGTATTTGTCTTGTATTAGGTTATCTAGCGTTTGATTTTATGTACATACAAACCTTAGGTCTAACCATGGTATATTTGAAAGCGATAAATTGCAGGAATTTAAAGTCTACGCTATTACAAATAAGTATCCGGGAGTGGGGGTACAAATATTTACAAATGGGGATGAGACTTAAGGAGAATAGTGTCCAAATATTTACAACCAAATCGAATTGCGATCTCAAATGTAATATGTAATGTATAGCAATGTATAAGAATAAAGCAAATGTATATGTGTAGAGCAAAGTAAATGTATCAACGTATTTGTGTATTGTAAATGTGTAAGTGTACGTAATTTATTTACAAGTTGAGATGTGAACTTAATGAAAAATTAAGTGTTTTGTTTATTTAATTTTGTATTCTCGTATTTTTGTTAATATGTACAAAACAAAATATTTCAAGAAAAGAAAAGTATTTAACTTAAAGAAAAAATATGTATTGATGTAATTATGTACAAACATTTTAAAAAAAAAGTTTTAAGATTAAGAAAAAGAAAATGTTTTAAGTTCTATGTATTATGTATTAATGTTAGTGTGTATTAACGTTTTTAATTGAAAGAAAGTGAAAGTTTTAAGTTTAAAGAAAAATATTATTTATATTTTAGTTAATGTATTTTATACAAAATTTTAATTGAGAGAAAGGAAATTTGTCTTAAATTTAAAGAAAATTATTATTTGGATTAGTTTCTATACAAAATTTAATTATGTTATATATAACAAAGTATTGTTAATGCAAAATTAAAATTAGTATTAAATAAGTTATAAAAAAAAAGTATTAGGGTGATAACAAGAATAATATTTTTTAGTTAAAAAAACAGGAATGGGCCTTAGAGGGTTTTGTTTAACTTAGCCCAAAACAAAGTAATCAGATTAATTAAAAAAAAGGGATGATGTTGAATGCATGATAGGCTTTAGGCGCATTGCTGGGGTAGAGGCCCAGACGAATTCACACATTTTCATTTTAAGGTTGAAATGATTTTGTGTCACTTGAATTTTTAGGGTTACAGCTTGAGATCGGCGCCATCCGTCTTCATCTTCTTCACCTTTTCAAGCTATGGCTTTTGAACAACCTCTCCTCGTCTCAGACTGACATGCGCCACCCTCCATCCTCTCTCTCTCTCTACAATCACGCGAGCAATAGCTATGAGGTTTGGTTTCTGTCATGCGTTAGGGTTCCTAGGTTTTTAATCTTGCATGCTCTTATTTGTTTCTGATTTGGTGTTCGTGCGAGGTGTGGAAAAGAAGAAGAATTATACCTTTGGCTTCTGGAGATGGAGGAGAGATGGAGAAGGAGGCGCTTGGATGGCCGGAGACGGAGGGAAACAGGATATTGTGCTTGCTCCGGTAACCACGGTACTCTGTGTCTTTGCCTTTTCGTGTTTTATGATGATTATCTGAGAACGCCTCTTTATCTTCTTTTTCTGTTTGCCCTTCACTTCTGTTGCTTTTGAAACGCTCGCTTCTTTTCCTCTTTGAACACTTATGTTGCCTTTTCTTAATTGTTGGCTTCTGTATGATGATATGCTTGCTTGATGGCCCTCTTTGCCTCGCTTTTGTATGCTGATATTAATGCTTGCCCCTGTATGTTAACCCAGTGATAACAACATTCTGAGGGTTTATGTTGCCTTACTCTGAATTTCCCTAAATGTTTGATATGTTTGGTTGCCTTCTTCTCTTGTTAGCCTCTGAATCTGAGAAATATTAATGTTGTTGTTATCCCAGTGATGAAGCAATTCCGAGGGCGTGTGTTTTGGTTGGATTTTGTTGATTCTGAGATGGTTTACTTAGCTTTGGGGACAAGTTTGACAGGTTTAGGATTTTGTTATGTGAACTATGCAGGATTTAGGCTTGTGTTTCAGGTTTGAAATATGTTGATGGCCTTTTGGGGCCTTTGATTTGATGCAGGCTGGTAGGTTAAGGGCTCTTTGAATCAGGTAAGGCTTTGGTGAAGTTTGGATATGCTAGTTTATGTTTTTGTGAACTGGTTTTAGGCTTCAGTAGGTTTTAAAAAGTGGGTTTGAAGGTTATGTGCTTTGAAAGGCTTGAAAATAGTTTTGGACACAGGTTTCTGTTTGGTGGCTTAGGCTGGATATCAGTTTGTGTTTGACAGTTCTTCTTGTAAGTTTGCTTCAGAAGTTTGCAGGTTTTTAAAGTGTTTGATACAGTTTGTATGTTTTTAAAGGGTTTGAGCAGGTTGATGGCCTTTTGTTACAGTTTTTTGAGAGCTTTTGGCTTTTTTTTAGAGCTTCTTGATATATTTTTCTGCCCCCTTTGTACTGTGTTATTACAGTTTGTTTTATATCTTTCCTCCTACAAGCCTAAAGCCTGTAAGCCTATCTTCTTTTCTCTTTTCTCTCTCTCTTGACAGTTTTTAAGCATTTTTTATTGCTTATGATGTCCTTATTCTGAAAAGGTGATTGGTCTGAAAATGATGTAACTTTCGATGTTGCTTGCACTAGTTGGTTTACTCTGCATATCTCTTATCTCTTTTTCCAGATTTTATGCCTCTTTGTACTTCTTGACAGCTTTTGGGTAGCTTTTTGATAGCTCTTTGGCAGCTTGTGGAAAGTTTGAAATTGGAACTTTGTAGTTCTAGTTCAGTTCAGTTTGCCTTTGGATTTTGTTTGGCATTTTATGAACTATGCAGCTTTGTGCACTTTTCAATTGATTTGGTTCCTTTGGTTGAAAACTTGAAACTAGGCAGCATGTGTGACAATTTTGAATTTGTGCAATCATACTTTTGTGCATTTCATTATTAAATTGCAAGACATTTCATCCCTCTTTGTGAACCGGGAGAAATCTCGTGATTTGCAGAGAGGGCAAACTGATTCCGGCCAGTCGCCTTTAATGATGAATTCATTTTTTTATCTGTCTGTCTTTTTTATCTGCTTTTGACTTCTTCTTTTCTTTTTGCAGATAAAAATCAAATGGAGAGGAGTAGCAGTAGAAGCTGAAGATTTGAAGACTTAGGAACATTTAGGATAGTTTTATTTCAAATTTAACCATTTGTAAAATTATTATTGTAAACAAAAATGTAAATAAATTTACCGTTGTTCAAATAATAATTTGTAACAAAACAATTAAAGATGAATAAATAAAAATCCTTTTGATCAGTTAATTCCCTTTTTTTTAGCTGTCTATTTAATTACTTATAAATTCTTAAATTATAATAAATGGAAATAAATTCCAATTATCCTAACTTAGAATAAATAAACAATTAATAAACAATGTGGTTTTAGCATCGATCAATTAATAAACCTGGCGTTTCAAATAGCCACAGGAATGCACAGTCAAATCAAACAAACGTCCACATACTTATCTTTTTACTGATTAAATCAACACTGCAGATTCTCAATTTAAGCACCTCAACTTTTATCTCATCTCAAATCAAATGCCTTAGCCTTTACTGATTAAACAAAACACTGCAAGTTCTTGATTCAAATGCCTCAATCTAAATCTCAGAGTAAACTGAAAATAACTGTAAAATTAATTCTTTCTGCGCGCACAAACCCTAGTTCTTGATTAAATGTCAAAGAAACGTCCGCCTGATCAAAACCTGAGCCAACTCAACCAAACCCTAGCAATCTGCCTGAACTGCTTAAAAATCAATGAAAACCCTAATTTTGTCTGACTGATAAGAAAAGTCTATTTGACTGATTCTTACGCCAATCTGAAAAATCAGGAAACGCCCGAGGCTGTGATTTCTTGTGGAGAAATACGAGGGAAAATTTTGGGGTACAACAGTTGCCCCTGTTCAATTTTCTTGAACCTGAAGAGTTAGATTGGCAAGTTTTTCGTTCGCGACTTGAAGGTAAAAGGAGATTGGACACTAGAGTGCCCAAAAATTTGCACTCGGTGATGTGATGGTAGAGGGAATGGGCTTACAGATGCCATTTGGTGATGGGTTTATAGATGCCATCTAGGGATGTGACAGAACCTTGTCGGGAATGGGCTTATAGATGCCATTTGGAAGTGTAATGGATAGTTGTGGAGATGGGCTTACAGATGCCATCGGGAGGTGTGACAGAACTTTGTCGAGAATGGGCTTATAGATGCCATTTGGAATTGTGTGTCGATCGCATAAGAGATTCCTTAGCGAGAACTTGCGTACTTGAGAAAGAAAGATAATTTCCTGGCCTGTTACAGGGGTTGATCTTCAGTCTCTTCATGCAGACATGCCCTGGCTGGATACAGGTATCGAATCTACAATCAAACGCTCACAGATATGCCCTGGCTAGATACAGGAATCGAATCTGGAATTAGTCGTCTACAGATATGCCCTGGCTGGATACAGGTGTCGAATCTGGAAATTATCGTCTACAGATATGCCCTGGCTGGATACAGGTGTCGAATCTGGAATTGGTCGTCTACAGATATGCCCTGGCTAGATACAGGTATCGAATCTGGAACTTCAAAAGGTTGGTAGAGATAGCTTTCCTGGCTGGATACAGGTGTAGAACTCTGACCTGAGAATGAAAGAGAATTTCCTGGCCTGTTACAGGGGTTGATCTTCAAACTCTTCATGCAGATATGCCCTGGCTAGATACAGGAATCGAATCTACAATCAATCACTTATAGATATGCCCTGGCTAGATACAGGTATCGAATCTGGAATTGCGATAGTTGATAGTAATCATCTTTGGATTGACCTTTTCCTGAAAAGGCAAAACATTAGTTGTATGCAATGTCATGATGTATGAGATGCATGATGTCATGATGCTCAAAATGAGATAGTGTTGTATGCACTTTATCATATATGTAAGTAGGATGTATGAAATGTGAAATAACTATGAATGTATTTTCGTCTAGGAAAATAAAACCTTGACGACTGCCGGGAGTTTGTAGAATCCTGGGCTGATGTTGAAGAGTGGAGTTCTTCGTTTCCGCTGGGGATGGTGGTTGCGAGAATAAACCGGTAGGAGGAGATGACTCCGTTGGGGAATAAACTCTGTGGGACGGGATACTTCTGCGGGGAATTACTCTGTGGGAATAGACGCTTTGCTGAGGTTTTGATGAGAACTCCGCTGGGGATTCCACTGATAAGTTATGTTGGGGAATTTTGATGAACTCCGCTGGGGATAAAAGAATCTTGACTGCTGAGGGGAATTAGATTCTGTAAGGCTCTCTGGTTGGGGATTACAAGAATCTTTTGAGTTTGAGAAGGAACCGGTGTAGGGTTTCCTGATGATGAGTCCGTGTAAAACTGCATCTTGGATTGGAGAAGGAACCTGTGTAGGGTTTCCTGATGATGAGTCCGTGTAAAAATGCATCTTCCAACAGGTGATGAAGGAATTGTTGAACACTTTTGACATTCGAATGCCCCAAGTGGTGATGAAGGAGACTCTTTATGTAGATAATTTCCTGGCTTTTTGCAGGTGTTGATCCACAATCAGTCGTCCACAGATATTTTCCTGGCTTGTTACAGGTGTTGATCTGGAACTTAAGAAATGTTGGTCGAGGAGATACTGTCCTGGCTGGATACAGGTGTTGATCTCTGACCTGAGAAAGAAAGATGGTTCCCTGGCTTGTTACAGGTGTTGATCTTCAATCTCTTCATGTAGATGATTCCTGGCTTGTTACAGGGGTTGATCCACAATCAGTCGTCCACAGATATTTTCCTGGCTTGTTACAGGTGTTGATCTGGAACTTAAGAAATGTTGGTCGAGGAGATACTGTCCTGGCTGGATACAGGTGTTGATCTCTGACCTGAGAAAGAAAGATAGTTCCCTGGCTTGTTACAGGTGTTGATCTTCAATCTCTTCATGTAGATGATTTCCTGGCTTGTTACAGGTGTTAATCCACAATCAGTCGTCCACAGATATGCCCTGGCTAGATACAGGTATCGAATCTGGAACTTGAGAAAGGTTGATCAAGGAGATATTGTCCTGGCTGGATACAGGTGTTGATCTCTACAATCAATCACTCACAGATATGCCCTGGCTAGATACAGGTGTCGAATCTGGAATTTGTGACAGTTACTCTGTTGGTGGTTGTAATTTCCAGCAGGTGACGAAGGAACCTTTGGACACTTTTGACATTCGAATGCCCCAAGTGATGATGAAGGAGTCTTGAATCAGATTACTCTGCAAATTGAGTGATTTCTTGAAATCTTGACTGGACTGCCCCAGGTTAACTGAATTTTGAAAGATCTGTTGAAACCTTGACTGGACTGCCCCAGGTTAACTGAACTTTGAAAGATCTATTGAAACCTTGACTGGACTGCCCCAGGTTAACTGAACTTTGAAAGATCTGTTGACCTTGACTGGACTGCCCCAGGTTAACTGAACTTTGAAAGATCTGTTGACCTTGACTGGACTGCCCCAGGTGTGCTGGATGGTGACATGTCATGCCCCTTGTTGATAGGAGTTTCGTTAATGGAAGTGTCATCCTTTTGAAGTGATTTTACTCACTGAGAGAGTTTTCGTTCCTCCGAACATTCGCTGTATGAATTACTTCGCTGTCAAACAAAAATCCAAATGCAAACAATGATATTCAAGCAATGCAAAGTTTATGTCTGTCTTTGAAGTTTTGAAAAATGCATTTTTTAGCAGAAAACTTTTTATAAGACAAATCAACACAAGATTTAGAGCAAAGCCTTACAGGAGTCAGGATACCTTTGGTAACAGTATGCTTCCGAACTAACCCAAGCTTCAATTAGGACTTTTGAAGGGTTGTAACGTGGCCTGGTTCATGGTTTAAGAAACAAAGGATAAAAGGCTCAAAGTATATTTGTACCCACCCGCTCTTCGTGATGTTCTTCAATCCTAAGCTCAGTTAATTGTGCGTCGAGCTCTATTCGAGTTTGGAACGACTTTTGGGTGATGGTTCACCAGTTGAGTTTGGGAGACAGTCATCATCTCCTTTTTTCTTTTGCAACATTTTTCATGTTGTTGAGGATTTGTAATGACCTCTCTATTTTGATTTTGATTTGTTATCCCTAACTTTTGCCTGACTGTTTCTGTTTTCGAGATCACAGTCAGCGGGATGCCCCAACTTTCTTAAGCCTCCTTTACAGGTTTTGGCTTGGTGGGCTTTTCTCTTTTGAGAGATTGACTGCCTATGTGATAGGGAACCACCCTTGTCTTTTGATTCCAAAGGAATGCTTTCTTTTGTTGACGTCGTTCGTTGTGTTACGAACTGAGAGTTTGCGACTTCAATGCGCATTTTCTTTTGAATTAACTGAGAGACTACCCTGCCCCAGGTTTACATCAAAGGTTTTGATTGTTTAGAACATAAAACTCCTACTTCTTTGGCTCGAAGGGGTTGACTAGAGATTATCTTCCTTATAACTCCAGTGTTTGGGAATTGAAAGAGATGCATGTACATCATCAGCAAGGTCTGTTCAAAAGCATACTGTATGAGATTATGGTATTGTTTCGTCATCCTCCCTCTAAAGGCTTGCAGCTTTTTATCAGGAGTTAAATATCATAAAGAAAGCATAAGAGTAGTGAAAACGAATTGTTGAATTCAAGACAAACATATGCAATGCATTAATGAAACAGAGTTTAACATCAACAGTTAATTGTTTGAGAACAAAAGAAATTACAACTTTGAAAATTCAAATGAAGCAAAAGTCTTTCAGCTTGAGCTTTGTCATATCAGGTGGAGAACTCCTTAACGGAAGATTTTCATCTCGCCGTCTGGCATGAACCTCAGCACTCCAATGTCGATCAGATCTTGAATCTTGTTCTTCAAGGCCCAACAGTGGTCGGTGTCGTGTCCCGGGCTGTAGGAGTGGTACACACAAAATGCGTCGGGATGATAGTTAGGAGCGGAGGTATTGGGTTTCCGAATGGGATCCCTCAAAGCAGTCAGATTGACCTCCAACAAGCGCTCCAGAATCAGAGATGACGGTATGTCAGTCTCCGTGAACTGTCTTCCCGACGTATTTTGATTACACCGATTACCCCGTTGATGCTGGCGAGGTTGTTGATGGGTTTGTGACCCTGAATCAAGCAAAGGAGCCTTCCCCTTGTCTTCTTGTCTGGAGGGGGGTTGAGTGGTGACTTGCTCTTCAACCTCAGATGTCTGCCCCAGTTGGTTGTTCCGAAGCAGTTGGTTGACGAGAACTCTGAGTTCCTCCTGTCTTTGAGACAAATCCTGGATGAGAGCCATCTGGCCCACTAGCTTCCCCATCACTTGGATCCTCAATGTTTCCAAATCAAACTGTAGTTCTCCCAGCTGATCACTCCTGGCATTGTTTGAAGTCTCCTGGACCAAGCCCTTTGTGAGGAGAGCTTTCATTTCTTCTTGCCCCAGAGACAAGTTCAAGAACATTTCCTGCAGCTGAGCAGTCTGGTCCTGGATATCCTTGACAGTCCTTTCTAGAGCCATCTCTTACTGAAATAAACAGCAGGAGAGTAAGGAAACCTGAAAAAGGAAAGGTCGTCAAGATGCAATGCATGATATGTGGATGCATGCTTTCAAGGATCTCTTGGGGTAAACACAAGAAAATGTTAGAGGTTGAACTTTGCTCTTTGATTGGAGAACTTTGCATCGGTGGATGTCTTTCCACGAGAATCAAGCTCACCATGTCGAGTGGGTCATATCCCCTGATCCAAGTTGTTGCACTTGATCTTTGATTGGAGAACTTTGTATCAGTGGATGTCTTTCCACGAGAATCAAGCTCACCATGTCAAGTGGGTCATAGCCCCTGATTCAAGTTGTTGCACTTGATCTTTGATGGCATTTGCTTAGAGGAGGAAACCTCTTGCCCCTTGGTAGACGTCTGGTTCAACATAACCCTGCATCAAAAGAACCCTCGAGATCCTTGAAATGGTTATTGAAAATGCTATGGTATGATGTTATGATGTTATGTACATGTATGCAAAAGCAAGTGAGTGAGTGTATATACAGACAATCATATTCACACAAAGCAAACAAGTCCTTAGGTTTAGGCTTGCGTGGGGTTGTAGGTAAGTACCCTCTTGAAGTTAGTTGGCTCATCCTGTCCTAAAATAGAAACCGGGTCCTAAGGAGCTCAATATCATTGGATTGTTTTCTGTGTTCATTGTTTTGGTTTAGCCACTTAACTGGCGACCAAAATATTCTAAGAAAACAACCCTCAATGAGTGTAGTATCGAGTATCTACCAACTTCGGACTGCAGTAAAGTTGGTCATCTCACTACCCCTAAAAAGGCTAAGATGGTCAATTAAGGTTCTAAGAGTTCGTTAGTGCTTCACGACATCACTCAGCGGCCCCATACTCTCCTTGATTGAACTCAAGGGTTACTGGTACTCACAAATATGTCACACTAACATAGCTTACTGCTTCAACCGTGTCGGTATACCCCGCACAGTTCCCTCACAGTTTTTTTGCTATTTACCTAAAAAGGTACCCCAAATCCGAGTGTAGGATTTACAACAAACCCAAACAAGGACCAAAAAGAGTAAAGCAATCAAGGCAATCAAAGCAAGAATGTAAAGGTGATCTAAACCCTAAGGTAACCTCACTTTTAAATTTCATCCCCAGCAGAGTCGCCAGTTCTGTGATACGGTGGGAGAACTGACTTAAGGTTTTGCGTTTGTATTCGCACTTGTTCGGTTGAGCAAGAGTCACCATCGAATTTTTATTTTATCCTAAAGGAAAGGTTAAAAAGCACGGGAAAAACCTTTTGAGATGTTTCGTGGGTTCGGGGGGTAGATTATGAAAAGGGAAGGTATTAGCATCCTTTTCATCCATGGTTATCCATGGGCTCTTAGTTACTTGGTTTTAGATCACTTGCCTTTGATTTTCAATTGCTTGAAATTGTGGTGTGTGTGTGTGTGTGTTTGAAAATGTTTTTGAAGAAGATGCCTTGTCTTAGGCAACCATTGTAATGACTCGTGTTTGAGTGTTTTACAAAGGTGTGTATCTTTTCGAAAAGATGTTTCAAATGTTTTTTTTGAAAGTTTGTTTTGAAAGTGTTTGTGGAGTGTGGATTTTGAAAAGTAGGCAAGTGTTTTTGCAAGTTGGATCAAGTAACTAAGAGTTGTCTACCCCTATTGTACTCAAAGGTTTTTCTCATGTTTTAACCCTTTTGAACAATTTTGTTCCACCATTGTATTTGGTGGACAATCTTGTATTAGGATGTTTAACGGGACAGGCGCGGGTCATCGTATGGACCATGAATGCAATGATGCCAAGTGTCTTTGGGCAATTTTGCTTGAAGGGACTATGATCATTTTGATTAGGCAACTTTCGAAAGCGTCATCGAGGGACTTATGATCATTTGAATTGTTTTGCCAAAGAAACTCGACGTGCAAGCATGGCCCATTTTGGAAGGCAACAAGCGGGATTACCCTAGGGGTGCAAGTGTGATTGTGTATTGATTTCATGTATTTGTCTTGTATTAGGTTATCTAGCGTTTGATTTTATGTACATACAAACCTTAGGTCTAACCATGGTATATTTGAAAGCGATAAATTGCAGGAATTTAAAGTCTACGCTATTACAAATAAGTATCCGGGAGTGGGGGTACAAATATTTACAAATGGGGATGAGACTTAAGGAGAATAGTGTCCAAATATTTACAACCAAATCGAATTGCGATCTCAAATGTAATATGTAATGTATAGCAATGTATAAGAATAAAGCAAATGTATATGTGTAGAGCAAAGTAAATGTATCAACGTATTTGTGTATTGTAAATGTGTAAGTGTACGTAATTTATTTACAAGTTGAGATGTGAACTTAATGAAAAATTAAGTGTTTTGTTTATTTAATTTTGTATTCTCGTATTTTTGTTAATATGTACAAAACAAAATATTTCAAGAAAAGAAAAGTATTTAACTTAAAGAAAAAATATGTATTGATGTAATTATGTACAAACATTTTTAAAAAAAGTTTTAAGATTAAGAAAAAGAAAATGTTTTAAGTTCTATGTATTATGTATTAATGTTAGTGTGTATTAACGTTTTTAATTGAAAGAAAGTGAAAGTTTTAAGTTTAAAGAAAAATATTATTTATATTTTAGTTAATGTATTTTATACAAAATTTTAATTGAGAGAAAGGAAATTTGTCTTAAATTTAAAGAAAATTATTATTTGGATTAGTTTCTATACAAAATTTAATTATGTTATATATAACAAAGTATTGTTAATGCAAAATTAAAATTAGTATTAAATAAGTTATAAAAAAAAAGTATTAGGGTGATAACAAGAATAATATTTTTTAGTTAAAAAAACAGGAATGGGCCTTAGAGGGTTTTGTTTAACTTAGCCCAAAACAAAGTAATCAGATTAATTAAAAAAAAGGGATGATGTTGAATGCATGATAGGCTTTAGGCGCATTGCTGGGGTAGAGGCCCAGACGAATTCACACATTTTCATTTTAAGGTTGAAATGATTTTGTGTCACTTGAATTTTTAGGGTTACAGCTTGAGATCGGCGCCATCCGTCTTCATCTTCTTCACCTTTTCAAGCTATGGATTTTGAACAACCTCTCCTCGTCTCAGACTGACATGCGCCACCCTCCATCCTCTCTCTCTCTACAATCACGCGAGCAATAGCTATGAGGTTTGGTTTCTGTCATGCGTTAGGGTTCCTAGGTTTTTAATCTTGCATGCTCTTATTTGTTTCTGATTTGGTGTTCGTGCGAGGTGTGGAAAAGAAGAAGAATTATACCTTTGGCTTCTGGAGATGGAGGAGAGATGGAGAAGGAGGCGCTTGGATGGCCGGAGACGGAGGGAAACAGGATATTGTGCTTGCTCCAGTAACCACGGTACTCTGTGTCTTTGCCTTTTCGTGTTTTATGATGATTATCTGAGAACGCCTCTTTATCTTCTTTTTCTGTTTGCCCTTCACTTCTGTTGCTTTTGAAACGCTCGCTTCTTTTCCTCTTTGAACACTTCTGTTGCCTTTTCTTGATTGTTGGCTTCTGTATGATGATATGCTTGCTTGATGGCCCTCTTTGCCTCGCTTTTGTATGCTGATATTAATGCTTGCCCCTGTATGTTAACCCATTGATAACAACGTTCTGAGGGTTTATGTTGCCTTACTCTGAATTGCCCTAAATGTTTGATATGTTTGGTTGCCTTCTTCTCTTGTTAGCCTCTGACTCTGAGAAATATTAATGTTGTTGTTAGCCCAGTGATGAAGCAATTCTGAGGGCGTGTGTTTTGGTTGGATTTTGTTGATTCTGAGATGGTTTACTTAGCTTTGGGGACAAGTTTGACAGGTTTAGGCTTTTGTTATGTGAACTATGCAGGATTTAGGCTTGTGTTTCAGGTTTGAAATAGGTTGATGGCCTTTTGGGGCCTTTGATTTGATGCAGGCTGGTAGGTTGAGGGCTCTTTGAATCAGGTAAGGCTTTGGTGAAGTTTGGATATGCTGGTTTATGTTTTCGTGAACTGGTTTTAGGCTTCAACAGGTTTTAAAAAGGGGGTTTGAAGGTTATGTGCTTTGAAAGGCTTGAAAATAGTTTTGGACACAGGTTTCTGTTTGGTGGCTTAGGCTGGATATCAGTTTGTGTTTGACAGTTCTTCTTGTAAGTTTGCTTCAGAAGTTTGCAGGTTTTTAAAGTGTTTGATAAAGTTTGTATGTTTTTAAAGGGTTTGAGCAGGTTGATAGCCTTTTGTTATAGTTTTTTGAGAGCTTTTGGCTTTTTGTTTAGAGCTTCTTGATATATTTTTCTGCCCCCTTTGTACTGTGTTATTACAGTTTGTTTTATTTCTTTCCTCCTTCAAGCCTAAAGCCTGTAAGCCTATCTTCTTTTCTCTTCTCTCTCTCTCTCTTGAAAGTTTTTAAGCATTTTTTATTGCTTATGATGTCCTTATTCTGAAAAGGTGACTGGTCTGAAAATGATGTAACTTTCGATGTTGCTTGCACTAGTTGGTTTACTCTGCATATCTCTTATCTCTTTTTCCAGATTTTATGCCTCTTTGTACTTCTTGACAGCTTTTGGGTAGCTTTTTGATAGCTCTTTGGCAGCTTGTGGAAAGTTTGAAATTGGAAATTTGTAGTTCTAGTTCAGTTCAGTTTGCCTTTGGATTTTGTTTGGCATTTTATGAACTATGCAGCTTTGTGCACTTTTCAATTGATTTGGTTCCTTTGGTTGAAAACTTGAAACTAGGCAGCATGTGTGACAATTTTGAATTTGTGCAATCAAACTTTTGTGCATTTCATTCTTAAATTGCAAGACATTCCATCCCTCTTTGTGAACCGGGAGAAATCTCGTGATTTGCAGAGAGGGCAAAGTGATTCCGACCAGTCGCCTTTAATGATGAATTCATTTTTTTATCTGTCTGTCTTTTTTATCTGCTTTTGACTTCTTCTTTTATTTTTGCAGATAAAAATCAAATGGAGAGGAGTAGCAGTAGAAGCTGAAGATTTGAAGACTTAGGAACATTTAGGATAGTTTTATTTCAAATTTAACCATTTGTAAAATTATTATTGTAAACGAAAATGTAAATAAATTTACCGTTGTTCAAATAATAATTTGTAACAAAACAATTAAAGATGAATAAATAAAAATCCTTTTGATCAGTTAATTCCCTTTTTTTTTAGCTGTCTATTTAATTACTTATAAATTCTTAAATTATAATAAATGGAAATAAATTCCAATTATCCTAACTTAGAATAAATAAACAATTAATAAACACTGTGGTTTTAGCATCGATCAATTAATAAACCTGGCGTTTCAAATAGCCACAGCAATGCACAGTCAAACCAAACAAACGTCCAGATACTTATCTTTTTACTGATTAAATCAACACTGCAGATTCTCAATTTAAGCACCTCAACTTTTATCTCATCTCAAATCAAATGCCTTAGCCTTTACCGATTAAACAAAACACTGCAAGTTCTTGATTCAAATGCCTCAATCCAAATCTCAGAGTAAACTGAAAAGAACTGTAAAATTAATTCTTTCTGCGCGCACAAACCCTAGTTCTTGATTAAATGTCAAAGAAACGTCCGCCTGATCAAAACCTGAGCCAACTCAACCAAACCCTAGCAATCTGCCTGAACTGCTTAAAAATCAATGAAAACCCTAATTTTGTCTGACTGATAAGAAAAGTCTGTTTGACTGATTCTTACACCAATCTGAAAAATCAGGAAACGACCGAGGCTGTGATTTCTTGTGGAGAAATACGAGGGCAAATTTTGGGGTACAACAATATGTTTATTCATGTAATGCATTCAAGAATTTAGAAATTCAAAATTGTTGCAGACAAAAAGAACACACGTCATATTAATAAGAAGAAATTTTGTCAGTACATAAATGCCCCATGGGCCAAATATTACAAAAACTTCTTAAGGTAAAAAGACGTTGCGCATCCTCTTTGGTGCGATGTAAGTGTTGAGGGTCTCCTCCTCGTGAAGTCGGCGGGTAAGCTCCAAAACCTTCTTCTCACTGGCGTAGAAGTTGGCTTCAAAAGTATCCATTTCTTCCTTGAGTTGGATCCAACTCTTCTGCATTTCCTCCCATGATGTTGGCATGTCAGGATGTAGGATGGTGTATGGAACCTCTCCTTCCTTAACAGGCTCTTTGATCAAAGGGAGAATGTGAGGGTAAGGCATCATAAGACTCTGGGCTCGGGTTCGTATCCACTTGAGATAAGGCTCAAGAGGGATGGAGTTCTTGTGTCCCAGTGTCTTGCTATCTACCTTATTAGGCATCCTCCAAGCTATGATGAATCTTTGGCGAAGTCCTTGCGCATCGTTGTCGAAGTCAAAAACTAGGTCAGGAATCAGCATGTCGCGAGGGCCATCCCTCCGAGCGTATCCAAATTGTCTTAAAGCTAGACAGGGGTTGTAGGTAATGCCTCCCCTAATGCCAAGTAATGGAACATTAGGGAACTCACCACAACGATCGATGATGATGACATTTTCTCTGGACCGAGAACACCAATGTACATCAAAATGTGTGAGGGTCATCAATCGTTGTGACCACCTCAAGCCTTGCTCGTTCTTCAAAACTGATTGTGGAAGGTGAGAAATAAACCACCTTGCAAGGAGAGGAGTACAGCACATGAGAACACCTCTCTTCCTCATTGTTCGTGTGTAAATTGAGTGGAGGATGTCCCTAAGCAATGTAGGTATAGGATTCCTTGATATGAAGATCTTGACAGCATTCACATCTATAAGTTGGTCAGGATTTGGGAACAAGACCAACCCATAAATAAGGAGTGCCACAATTTCTTCAAAGGCTTGCAGATCCAAGGAATTCCAACACTCTTGTGCCTTCTCAAACAAGAACTTTGCCAAGAAGCCCTTGACACCACTTCTGGTTTCCCAATGCCCCTTGATGTCAGATGGTTGCAAGTGTAGTTCTTGAGCAACATCTTCAGGCTTTGGTTCTTTTTCCGTACCGTTAAAAGGTAGTTAATTAAGAATAGGAATTCTCAGGAGTTGAGAAAATTCCTCCAAAGTAGGCACCAATTGGTAGTCGGGGAATGTGAAACAGTGGTGAAGGGGGTCAAAGAATTGGAACAACACTTTCACCATGTCTTCTTCAATGCTGGTGTTGACTAGGCTGAGCAGTCTACCATGTCTTTCAATGAAGAGAGAACTTTCTGGAATTCTGGATGTAAGCTCCTTGAGTTGAGGAGGGATTCTCACAAGGTTGACTTGGATAGTTTTCCTGCGAAGAGTTTCCATGACCTACAAAACAAGAACAAAGATGAAGATTCAAACCCTTGAAATGGTTAGTGGATGCATATGATGCTTTATGATGTTCATGATGTATGCACAAACACATGTACAAGCAAATCACACAAAAACCCTAGTTTCAGGCTTGCATGAGGTTTCATAGGTAAGTACCCTCTTGAGTTTAGTTGGCTTAAAAATCTGTCCTATAAATAGTAATCGGGTTCTAAGGAGCTCAATATCATTGGATTGTTTTCCATGTTCATTGTTTTGGTTTAGCCACTTAACTAGCGACCAAAATATTCCAAGAAAACAACCCTCAATGAGTGTAGTATCGAGTATCTACCAACTTCGGACTGCACCAAAGCCGGTCATCTCACTACCCCTAATAAAAGTCCAAGATGGTCAAGTAAGGTTCTAGGTCATTAGTGCTTAGTGACATCACTCAGCGGCCCCGTACTCTCCTTGATTGAACTCAAGGGTTACCGGTACTCACAAATATGTCGCACTAATATAGCAATTGCTTCAACCGTGTCGGTATACCCCGCACAGTTTCCACAATGTATTGCTATCTATGAATGTTTCCCCAAATCTGGGTGGAGGATTTCAAGCCCAAACAAGAGAACCAAAATGTAAAGCAATCAAAGCAAACAATTAGTCATGCAAAAGGTGATCTAAGCCCTAAGGTTACTCCACTTAAAAAGAAATCCCCAACAGAGTCGTCAGTTCTGTGATACGGTGGGAGAACTGACTTGAGTTTTTGCGTTTGTGTTCGCAAATGTTTCAGTTGAGCAAGAGTCGCCACCGACTTTTTATTTTATCCTAAGGAAAGGTCAAAAAGCACAGGAAAAACCTCTGAGATGTTTTCGTGGGTTCGGGGGGGGGGGGGGGGGGGGTACATTATGAAAAGGGAAGGTGCTAGCACCCTTTTCATCCATGGTTATCCATGGGCTCTTAGTTACTTGTTTTAGATCACTTGCCTTTGCTACTTGTTTTAGATCACTTGCCTTTGCTTTTCAATTGTTTGAAATGGTGCTTTGTGTGTGTGGTTTTGAAAAAGATGCCTTGTCTAGGCAACCATTGTAACAATTCTTTACTCGAATGTTTTACAAAGGTGTTTGTCTTTTTGAAAAGATGTTTCAATGTTTTGAAAGTTGTTTTGAAATTGTGTGGAGATGTGTGTTTGAAAAATGGCAAGGATGTTTTGCAAGTTTGATCGAGTAACTAAGAGTTTGTCTACCCTATTTTACTCAAAGGTTTTTCTTATGTTTTAACCCTTTTAACAGTGTTGTTTCACCATTGTATTTGATGAACAACCATGTGTTAGGATGTTAACGGGACGGGCGCGGGTCATCGTTTAGACCATGAATGCAATAGTGTCAAGTATTTTGGAAATTTTCTTGAGGGACTATGATCATTTTGTTTAGGCAACAAGATAGCGTCATTGAGGGACTATGATCATTTTGTTTGTTTTTTTGTTTTGTTTTGCCAAAGTACTTGACATGCAAACATGGCCCATTTTTGAAGGCAACAAGTGGATGTAACCCTAGGGGTGTAAGTGTGCATTGTGTTTGTTTTTTTCATGCATGTTTATCTTGAGTTAGGTCAAGCTATTTGTTGATTGATTTTGCATACAAACCCTAGGTCTATCATGGCATAATTTGGAAACTTTTAAATGTGCGAGAATTTAAAGTCCTAAATTATTACAACATGATTATGGGGATGGGGATACAAGTTTGCATTGAGAATATTTGACAAGAAAATAAAATCTAAGTTATTACAACCATATCGAAAGTATAGGATACAAATATTTAATTGTACAATATTTAAGTGAATACAATAAATATACAAAATGTATTATGCACAAAAATGATTTTTGTTATGTATGTAAAAAGGTTTTCATGTTTGAAGTATAAACAAAATAAGAAAAAGTCATTTTTTGATTATTTTTATGGTTTAGGGCAAAACCCTAATTTTCAAGTAAATAGTATTTATTTATTAATTATGTACAATATTTGTTAATTATATACAAAAAATAAAAAATATATTGTAAAAAAAGTATTTTTAGTGTCATATATTAATAGAAATAAAAATGTATTATTTTCATATTTTTATCCTAAGTATTCTAATAAATATAATATACAAGTATTTATATATATATTTACTAAACCTATTAAATATAAAAAGATAAAATTAATTATTTATGTATATGAAAAAAAATGTATATTTAAGAAAATATTTTCAAGGTGTAAATAAAAATAATAACTAAAAAATAAATATATTTTTTATATTATTTTTTAGGGTTTTTAATAAAGAAAAGATTTGTATTATTTACATACATAAGCTATTAAAATGGAACAAATATCAAATAAATAAGAAAAAAAAATGGAATTTTTTTTATTAATAACCAAGTATTAAAAAAATATTTCGCGAATAACCGGGTTTCGGAAAAAATTACGCAAATAACCATGTTTGAGATGGCTCCATAAAGGAGGAGCCATCTCATTTGGCGCATCCTCCTATTTTTATAAGGGAGGCGCCATCTCATTTGGCGCCTAAGGGCAAATGGCAAGCCCTAAGCCAAATGAGATGGCGCCTATGTGCAAAATTAGGTCAAAAAAAAATTTTTTTTTTCCTTTCCTGCGCGTTGCGTATTAGACAGAGATAACCAAAATTGATTTTTTATTTGAAAAAAAATAATTACATTCAACTGTTTTACATTTAAATAACAGTAAAAAAATAGATACAAAAAATACTGAAAAAAAAAAAGATACATCAATGATCCCCAGGAACCCGGTAATGACCCCCAGTTCCGCATCCCCGTCCTCGCCTTTCTCTTGCTGGGTGCCGTCTCGTTTCCTGTTGCGGCAAGGTCGATGGCCCAGCGAAGTCAATGCGATCCGAATCCATAAAATCAGTAAGATCTCCATATCTCGAAGATCCGCTCTGGTACAGTCGGTTACCCATGCCCTCGAAGTTTGGTCGTGTTGGCGGTGGGTGGGGTTCCATGGTTGGTCGGTAGCATTGGTCGTCTGAGTATGGGGGGTAGAAAGGAAATGGATCTTGGGGTGTTTGGTACTGTGGATGTTGGGTTGTTTGGTGATATGGTGGTTGATGGTAGGTTTGGTCGGGTTGGTCGTAATCTTCTGACATTCCCATATCAGGGCTAAGGCTGGATGTTGAGGGCCCCATATTGGGATATGTGGAAGACTGAAATTGTGTATGGGGTATGTGGGTTTGCTGGTATTGGGGTTGGTATTGTGGTTGGGTTTGAGGCATATCTGGGTATTGGTAGTTTGGCGGTGATTGTGGTTGGTAGTACGGCATTTGGTTGTAGTTGTGTTGTGGTGGGGAATGTGGTTGTGTGTTTGTTGGTCTGTTTCTTCTTGGGGGTGGGTTTGAGGTTGATGGATTTTGGGTTTGTTGGTGGGGAATCGAGGGTTGTGCCCATTGTGTGCGTGGGTCAACCAAGTACCTCGGATGAGACACGTGCATATCTGGGTTACTAACCGACCTGTACCACGACATATATTGATCGGTGTGTCGCATGTTACCTTGAGTAAGGAAAACAGGGGATTGCAAGATGTAGCGGTGACGCCTTTGCCACATTTTACACCATTCTGGAGCAAAGTCTTTCCAGTTGGTTAGATTCCACTGGGCGTCGACCCTTTTTAGATGCCAGGGGGACAAATCTGTTCGGTCACTTGGTATCTCTTGGATCATTCCGAACTGCATCTTCACACGGTCGCTGTGGTGCATCTCCACAATGTTGAACCGAATGAGTGCAGTCTTTGCAGTCCAAGTTGCTGCATCCTCTGGATTTGGAGAATGGTCCAAACCCAAATATGGTCTCCAGACGAACTGCGATAAAATTTAAATCAGGTAAGCGCAAAAGTAATGTATAAATAAGGTGGATCAAAAAATTTCGTAATAGAGAGGAATGCATAAGGGCCATCAAAAAATTTCACATGCTCAACTCGGTTGATTATAAGGTGGATCGTGTAAACCCGGAAAGGTACAAGATCAAGTGTGTCCACCCTGACTGCATGTTCAAGCTGACCGCTTCATACAGACTAAGGGGTGACTGCTGGGTCATAGGTTCCATGACTACCCATAATTGTGTAAGTTCCACTCAATCACAAGACCACCGAAAACTCAACCATGATCTAATATGTCAAGAAATCCTACCCTTGGTCAGCAACGACCCTTCTTTGAAGGTGAAAACAATCATCTCCCACATCACCACGGTTTTTAACTACACTACGTCTTACCGTAAGGCGTGGTTAGCAAAGACTAAGGCGATTGAAAGGGTGTACGGAAACTGGGAGGAGTCATACCGAGAACTTCCCCGCTACCTAAATGCACTCAAGACATATTCTCCAGGTAGTGTTTATGTTCTGGAAACATTGCCAGCGTACGCTCAAGATGGTAGTCTACTACATGGCAACGGAATATTCAGTCGCGTCTTTTGGGCTTTTCAACCATGCATCGCAGGGTTTGCATCATGCAAACCAATTCTACAAATAGACGGGACTTGGTTGTATGGGAAGTACAAAGGCACGCTTTTGATGGCAGTTGCACAAGATGGCAACAATAACATTTTCCCCGTTGCGTTTGCCCTTGTCGAGGGGGAGACCGGTGGTGCTTGGAGCTTTTTCCTGAAAAATCTTCGTACACACGTGGCTCCTCAACCAGATCTCTGTTTGATCTCGGACAGACATGCCTCCATTGAAAGTGCCTATAATAATCCGGCAAATGGTTGGCATGACCCTCCTTCTACGCATGTCTATTGCGTCAGGCATATCGTCCAGAATTTCTCGAGGGAGGTCAAGGACAAAACATTGAGGAAAGCGGTGATGAATGCGGGATACGCACTGACACAGCCCACATTCAAATATTACCGCAACGAGATCCGTTTGTCTAACCCAGAAGCCGGTACGTGGCTCGACAATATACCGGTCGAAAAGTGGACTAGGTCATACGACAATGGCCAAAGATGGGGGCATATGACAACAAATCTGATTGAATCAATGAATGGGGTATTCAAGGGCATACGAAACCTCCCCATCACTGCCTTGGTGAAATCCACGTATTTTAGGATGGCTGCGTTATTTACCAAAAGAGGTGAAATGTGGTATGCGGTCATGCAATCAGGACAACTATGGAGTGAAAGCTGTATGAAATACATTAAGGCTGAAAGTGCTAAAGCCAACACTCACATGGTTACACGGTTTGACCGCCATAGCCACAACTTCATTGTGAAAGAGACAATTGACCACAATGAAGGCCTGGCAAGACAAGAATACAGGGTCATTTTACCTTCTCAATGGTGCGATTGTGGCAGGTTTCAAGCTTTTCGTATGCCTTGCTCTCATGTCATTGCCGCTTGTGCGCATACCCATCAAGACGCGCTTCAACTGCTCTCAAACGTTTATAAATCTGAAACGTTGCTCACTGTTTACAACAACAACTTTCCTTTGGTGGCAAAACCGGACTATTGGCCTGAATACAACGGTGATATAGTTTGGCACAATGACCAAATGCGAAGGAACAAGAAGGGTCGTCCCAAAAGCAGGCGCATAACAACAGAAATGGACGATCTTGACAGGTTGGAAAGAAAGTGTGGTTTATGCCGTCAGGTCGGACACAATCGCAAAAACTGTCCGAATCGGGCGTCTGGCTCGACCACATAAATTTTGTAATACAATAAATCTTTTCAATATTTGTGTTGTAAACATTATGGGTTTTCCGTTAATAAAACTGTTCACACAATTTAAGAAATTCAATATAGGAAATTACATTAGGGTTTTCGCGTACAACAATGATTAACGATAATCAATATAGGAAATTACATTAGGGTTTTCGCGTACAACAATGATTAACGATAATCAATCTAGGAAATTACAACTGTTAACACAATTTCATCTGACCCATGCATCATCAGCATTACATCACTGTCTGTTTTGACTTCCTCCAACCACACATTAGGTCTTCCTGTCGCATGCGAGGTTGTTGTTCGTTTTCGCTGGATCCTTCGAATTTTTTCCCCCTCGGCGATGTCTCCATCTAGCCACCGCATCAACTCCCGCTTCAGACGCTCCATGGAGTGAATGTGCCAGAATTTCATTTTCATCGCGGGTTTCGTGGCGGAGAATATAACGTAACCATCTCTGCTAAAAATCATAGGCGACGTCATTACGTAAATAAGGGAGTACAAAATAAAAATACAGTGCGAGAAAGTGTGAGAAATTTCAAAGAAACGGACGAATTATTTATAAAACAGCAAAAAACCCTAGTTTTGCCCTAGGCGCCAAGTGAGATGGCGCCTCCTCTCCTTTTTAAGGAGCATGCGCCATCTCACTTGGCTAAAAGCCAATGGAGGCGCCAAGTGAGATGGCGCCTAGGGCAAAACCCTAGGTGCATGCGCCAAATGACTTGGCTCCTCCTTTATGGAGCCATCTCAAACATGGTTATTTGCGTAATTTTTTCCGAAACTCGGTTATTTGCGAAATATTTTTTTAATACATGGTTATTAATAAAAAAAATTCAAAAAAATGTGGAAAAATATTTTTGGTGTTGTTTATGTTTAAGCAAAAAATATGAAATCAGAATAAAAAATAAAAAGTCAAAAATGACAAATATTTAATTAAATGGGCCAGGGGGACGTAAATGGGAAAAAGGGGTGCAAAAATTAAGGAAGACACAGGCCCATCCCAAGCCATCACCTTCTTCAACCTCCAGCATATTGTTTGAAATTTCGCGTGCCTCGTTGTCCAAACATCAACTCCTGATTGTTTGATTATTTTGCAAAACTCATAACATAAACATTGTAGAGCATCAAATCACGAGTTCAAGCATGTAAAAAACTTGGATTAACACTCAAAGGCCAGAGAGAATTTCTCTGGCCCTAAATTTTAACCTAATTTTTTCCTCGTGTTCATGGCTAAAATTCTCACAGCATGCTTAACATAAATGAAAAGTGATCATATGTATGGCTTCAGGGCTATGAGTAGGACATGTTTCATTCACAAACCTAAGCTTAACTCTTCCTAGATTGAGAGATAGAAGTCCATGGTTTTACCTGTTTCAGCTTGAATCGTGTACAGCAATGTGGCCAACTTCAATGGAGTTTGAGCTTCTGTATAGCTTGCCTGAAGTCCAAGGAAGCTTCTCCAACACCTAGCTTGCTTTGAATCACTCTGTATCGTGCTATGGAAGTTCACCTACAAAACTGAAAAATGAAAATGGCAACTGAGGTTGGGGGAGTTACAACTTGTGTTTAGGGCTTGGAATAGTTCAGTTGGATGGAATTGAATGTGTTTGAACTTATTTTGGCCAAAACGCACGAGAAAACTGAGTTGTGCAACTCAATCTGCAGGGATGCCCTGTTTTTGCAGCAAAATGGTGTTTTGGGGTATTAGGAGGTATGAGGGATCAATGAATCGTGCCTTAGATCTGTTTTTGTGTATGGAAAATGTTCACAAAGTTTGTTTTGGCTCTGGTTTGCAGGAAGTGAAAGTTGTGTCTGTTTTGCAAAGTTGCTTCTCTTTGAAGTAAGAAAACTCAAGTTGCAATACAGGCCTGTGTACTCTCTATCTCTAGGCTGCAGCATTTGCTCTTGATAAATGGGATGTGTGTACAAACTCTTGCCTCAAAGATCTTGCCCATGCCTCCAAGATTTGGAACTTGACATAAAGTATCACTTTTCTAAAATGGCAAGTTTGCTTTTTCCAATTAAGGATTAATTTAGCATGTATTATCCAAATGAATGAAATAAAGCCTTAACACAAAGGTTAAGCATTAAATTATTGAGTGTGGAGAGGTTTAGAGGCCTGCAATCTAGCATAAACCATGCTGAGTTGAAAATGCAAGTTGTTGTGAACATGCTTTGGCCATGAACAAAAATGAGTTTTGGCCAACTTTGCAAATTCGATTCTCTCTAACCACAAGGGTGTTTGAGAAGTTCTTGGACAATTTAGAAAGCTTGGAATGTATACTATAATCCATCTCTGTAATGAAAATTGAAACTCCAAGTGGAACCATGTGAAAAATGGCCAAGAAGTTGGACAAAAATCCTGCCTAGAATAGGGCAAAATTTCTCTAAGTTAACAATGTTTTGCACCCTTGTTCCAAAAATCATAACTTGAGATACAAGTTTCTTTTGAGGAAACTTTGTGAATCAAAGTTTTAGATTTTGCAATGGACTACAACTTTCATGTTTCAAGTTTTGTTTGAATCCATTTTCATCTTGGTGAAAAAATGGGACAAAGTTAGGAAAAAATAAGAAAATTTCATAACTTAGAAAATTTCTAAGTTATGAAATTTCTTCATTTTAAATCCTAATTTGCAATTTTGGATTTCTTGATGAACAAGTTTCATAATTTGACATGTCTTGATGAAAAATGAATCTTGACACTTGATTTTGACCAAAAAGTCAAAGTTTGACTTTTCAGTATACAGTCAAATTTTGATCAGTTGACTGCAAAATTCATTTGTCAATCCTATGCATTTGAGATCTTTTGAACTTGTTGAATGGGTCAAGACAATTCCATTGAGTCCTTGAGTCCATAGGTGATCTTGGTTTGCCATTGGTTAGGTCAAACAGTCAAGAATTGCCTTTGTGCAATCAAAACCCTAAAAATGACATTTTACCCTTTTGGTGATCTGATCAAATTTCTTGTGGAATTGTGATCCAAACTTGACCAAATGGTTCATGTGAGTTCATTATGTTGATGTGGGTCAAAAATCAAGAAGTTTGACTGTCCATTGGCCACAGTTGACTTTTTCCCCAATACAACTGATTTCTAGGTCAACTGTCCAATTGAATGGGCAAAGATTGGAATCAAGGCTTGACACTTGGTATGGATAAACTTGTGGGTCTAACATGAAGCATGAAAGTCATTTTGGGCTTTTTAGGTCAAAACATCCCTGTGCAAACTCAAACTCTAATTTGGGTCAACAGTGCAAGGAGGGGCCTTGAGCAGAGCAAACCCTAACTTGATCTTGAGCTCCAAGAGTCTTGTGATGAGAAAATATTGATGAAATGAGAGGGCAAATTTTGGGGGTACAACAGATAGAATGACAATAGTTTCCTTAGTACGTACGTTCCTAGTTTTGACCTACGGATATTCTACCCTCCCTATAAGGTGACTTCCTTAAGGGTATCACAAATAACACTAGAGGGAAAGGAACAAGGGTCTCCCTTAAGCGGAGCCTCATTGTAGACCGAAACTTTCGTCTCTAAGGTGGTATAAGATATCACCATTAAATATTGGTTTAGGGTTATATAAAGAGTCATAGGTTTCATTCCAAAGTCCTATCCCCCAAGAGGATACTTCAAGAGGATACCTATTGACTTAATAGTCATAATTAAGTGATCATTTTATTTTATGTTTGTCCAAATATATTGATATTTTACACAAAAATTTATAA
This sequence comes from Vicia faba, assembly GCA_948472305.1. Taxonomy (NCBI): domain Eukaryota; kingdom Viridiplantae; phylum Streptophyta; class Magnoliopsida; order Fabales; family Fabaceae; genus Vicia; species Vicia faba. The sequence continues at coordinate 283,808,884 of OX451739.1, read as the reverse complement.
TAATAAATAGAAAATGATTTGAAACTGATTTTATTAAAAATACAGGGTTTAATCATTATAAGTTTAATTAATTTATTTAAAGCCATTAAATTGATTTACACTCATGTCATTTCTATTTATTTAATCTCATATTTAATTATGCTTATGATACAAATATTTGTCCCCTATTTAGTTTCGTATTGATAATAAATATTTATAATTAATAAACATTATTTATATATTTAAAAGTAATATCCATAATATCCATCATTTTTTAGAATTATTCTATAAAATATTTATTCATTAATGTTATAAAAGAATTATAGAAAGTACTCACATAAACTCGAATTTCATCATTAATTTAAATTTTAATATTATAAATTATATTTAATATATAATAAAAAGATTCATAATTGTAGTTAATGTATTATATTTTTTTTTAAATCATTTTAACAAATATCAATAAGTTGATTCATTTATAAAGTTTAATCAAATTCAAATATAGAAAATAAAAATTATAAATTAAAAATCTTATTTTTTATGTAATAATAAATTATTGATTAATATAGTATAAATAAGAAAGTGTGAAGAAGAAGTTGTAAATTATTACAAAGTACATTTATATCATATGTCTTTTCCATTCTCTTATTGTAATATTATGCTTGACAGCTTGAGTGAGCTAGTTACATAGTAGATCAAAAGTTAATTTTTAAATCTAGAAGTAGACTCATCCTCTCACCTTTCATTTCAAAATAAATTTCTTATGTCAATATTTAAATTTATTAAAAATAAATTTTCTAAATTGTTTTTCTTTTTATTAATGCAATATTAAAATTGTTCTTTAATAACTTTAAAATTTATTACCAACAATTATATTTTATTAGAATATAATATTTTAAATTTTAATTGTTATTTTGTTATGAGAATAAAGATAGTACACTGATAATATAAAATAGTTTTACACTATCATCTAATGAGAATTTACTAATATATTATATTATATAATTAATTTAAAAATATTAGAGTAATTTGATAGAATATACGATAATGATTAATTGTCAGCGTAAAATTATTTTACATTATTAATGTATATTTTTTTTCTCTTTTATCATTTTTAATGTAATAACTATATTTTTGGTGTCTCCGCAATTGTTATTTTTCTATTTTCAATATTTTAATTAATAGTTTCATTCTTTTCGTTTCAAATTTCACAAATATAGAAGATAGAATTTGATATTTTAAATGAGTATGTTTTACCTCCCTACAAAATTACTCTTGTACATAAAAAATACTTTTTATTTTTATATATAATACTTGTGTTGTATATAATTGTATATGATATTTTTAATTATTTAATTTCTAATTAAGTACAACAATCAATAATGATTTTAATTAAAATAGAATAATATCTCAAATATTTTGAGATTATGAAAATTAATATGTAGTGGGGAAAAAAAGGTATTATAGAATTTTAAACAAATGTTAACTTTTTTATATGATAGATTTGTGACCATATATCAATGATATGGATAGATTGATTTCTATCTTCAATAAATTTATAACTCTTAATAGATTCATTTTAGTCTCTTTATTTGTGTTTGTATTTTATGCTCTTACTTTTCTTTTCTTTTTTTGTATTATCGCTTTTCGTTTAATTGTTGAATTTTTTTCCTCATATGTTTAATTATTGATTATTCTCTTTCTTTTTTTTTTTCTTTCAATTTTATAGATTATTTTTTTATTTTCCATTAACTTCTGAAATCAATGAAACATTTGTTTCTTTCAATTTTATGTTTGACCATTAAATTAAGTTAAAATAGTGTCTTTTTTAAATTTATTTTCAATTGATCCAAATATGAGAATATTTGATATTCAAGAAGTCTAAATGTGCAACTGTGCATTATAGGATGTGGCGGTGGTGATAGTGAGGAGGTGATAATTTTTTGATTTAGTAGATTTTGGTTTCTCATTTGGCTATCTTTGGAGGAAATGTTTCTCAGATTAGATACTACGACAAATTAACAGTTTGTTCTTTTATAAATCCTTTAACATTGTAAATTTGTTAGGTTGAAGTTCACCTAATTTTTGATAGAATAATAATATAAGTGTGAGTAAGTAGAGAAATAATCACACATTAGATAGGAAGTGGAGACTTGAGCATATATATAAGTGGGAGAACTCATTCACCTATCACTTTAAGGTTTTAAGTGGACAAGTTATGTGTCTCTCACAAAGGTACATAATCCTCAATTTTGTATCAATGCTCCTAATAACTCCCTATTGTACTCCAAAATTTGCCCTCTCATTTTACTCAATACATGCCCATTGAGATCCCCAACTTGCTCAAGGATGCCCAAGAGTTGATCAGACAAACTCTTTCCTAAGGCAATGTACCTCAAACTAGGGTTTCCATTTTCATCAAGATGGTTGAAGTCCAAAGGTCCCAAATGTTTTACATGGTCCTAATATGTTCTCAAGACCATCTATGTCAAGTTTCATGCCTTACACAAGAAGTTTGCTCAGTCAATTGCTCAGATGCCTGAAAATCAATTGTATTAGGTCAAAAGTCAACAGTGGCCCACATACAGTCAAACCTCAAGATTTTTGGTCAACATCAACATTTTGAAGAGATATTCATCATCTGATCAAGGGTTGATCATGAATCCTCAAGGAATGCCCCAAATTCATCAAAACCCAAAAGTTGCTAAATTAGGGTTTCATAGGAAAAGTCAACCAAACTTTGACCAAGCATAACTTCTTCATACTTTATCAGAAATTTCCCATACAAGGCTCATTTTGAAGAGGATGCAATTCCCTACAATTCATCTTCATCCCACAAGTTCAAAATATGCATTCATCAAAAGATATAAATTGCTACATTATAGGTCATTTCAAAAAGTCAATAAAAACACCTTTTGGGGCAAAGCTTCTTACATGAACATGGAAGACCCAATTGAGATGAAACAAAAAGTGTTGTTTAAAGGACATACTAACTTGGTTTCCTCGAAAATAATGGTCGTGTCCCTCGAACGTAGGGATACCTTAGCAATGACCCACGATTTAAAGTCGTCATAAAGATCATAGTCCTTACTTGTCCCTCGAGCTGCCTACGAATTGATCTTATGACGATAGTCCCTTCGAAATGCTAAGGTATCCTTACTTGTTGCCTTCAGAGACCATTTCATCCCTTCGAACGTCCCTTTAAAATTCCAACGACGGTGCTACTTATTCCTTAATAATAGGATGACACCGTCTAAAGGAAAATGAACAGTCTTTTTCGAGTAGGTAGATTAGTTCCTAGGTACTTGCTCAAAACCAATAAACTTTCTCACACCAAACACTTTTCAAACAAAGTTTTCAAAAATAAATTGTAACACTCTTGAGGACAGAAACAAGGGTTAAAACAAAGTGAAACAAAACTTTTCAAAATAAGCACACACAAGCAATTTCAAAATGAGCAAGTACCTAAGAGCCCGTGGAAAACCACAGATAGAAAGGATGCTAACACCTTCCCTTTCTATAACCTACCCCCCGTACTCAGAAACATCTCGAAAAAAGGTTTTTTCTGTTATTTTTCCTTTTCCTTGTTGGATAAAATAAAATTCGGTGGCGACTCTTGCTTACCGTGACATTTTGTGAACAAAAAATGCAAACCAGTATTAACAGTTGGTTCTGCCACCGTATCACAGAACTGGCGACTCTGCTGGGGAATAAATAAGTGGGGTACACCTTAGGATCTAGGTCATTTTTTTAAATTACTTTCTTGTTTGCTTTGCCTGCTTTATCTTTAAGGGTTTTTGCTTGGGTATTGTTGAAGATCCTACACCCGGATCTGGGGGCACTTTTTAAGTAATCAGCAATAGATCGTGGAGACTGTACGGCGTAGACCGATATGGTTTAAGCGATGGATGTGTTGGTGTGACACTTTGGTTTGTACCAGTATCCTTCGTGTGGAAATGAGGAGAATACGGGGCCGTCGCGTGGTGTCGTGAAGCACTAACAGACCTTAGAACCTTAGTTGAACAAACTTGGCCATTAGAAAGTAGTGAGATAGCCGGCCTCGGTATAAAGCTGAGGATTGGTTGATACTCAATGCTACACTCATTGAGATCATACTTTTGGGATATTTCGGCCGCAAGAAAATATTGCTTGAGCTGAAACAATGCCCGATAAAGGATGATCAGTGATATTGAGAATCTTTAGAACCCGGTTGCTTTTCTACGACAGGTTTGAAACCAACTAAACTTCAAGAGGGTATGACCTTAAAACTCAAGCAGGCCTTAAACCTAAGAACTTGGTGTGATTCGTCTGTGTTTTCTATACCTGTGATTTATCATGACATCATGCATCATAACATAACACCCATTCTTATTACACTAACCATTTCAAGGACCAAGGGAATTTATCTTTGTTCTATTTTGCAGATCATGGCTTCCGCTCGTAGAAACACTATCCGAATTAGCTTTGTAAAAGTACCTTCCCAACTCAAGGAGCTAGTATCAAAGGTCCCTGAAACTTCTGCGTTCACTAAGAGACATGGTCGACTTCTCAACCTGGTTACTTCAAACTTTGATGAAAAGATGATGAGTGTACTCTTTCAGTTCTTTGATCCCAAGCACCACTGCTTCACCTTTCCAGACTATCAGCTGGTGCCTACCATGGAAGAGTTCTCTCAATTATTAGATATACCCATTCTTGAACAGTTGCCTTTCACAGGTTTGGAAGAAGTTCCTAAGCCAGAAGTCATTGCCTCAGCCTTGCATCTGAAACGAGTCGGCGTGGTATCCAATTAGGAAACAAGAAGCGGAGTCAAGGGTTTCCTAGCCAAGTTCCTGATAGACAAGGCCCAACTGTTTTGGGATGATATGGATTTTCAAGCTTTTGAGGAGGTCTTGGCTCTTATAATCTATGGGTTAATACTATTCCTTAATCCAGACTCATTCATAGATGTGAATTCCATCAAGATCTTCCTCTCTCGCAACCCCGTGCCTACCTTGCTCGGAGATATTTTGCACGCTCTCCATACTCGTACCATGAAGAGAAGAGGGGTTCTTATGTGCTGCATGCCATTGCTGTCGAGGTGGTTTATTTCTCACCTCCCTAAGTCCGTACTGAAGAATGAAGAAGATTTGGGTTGGTCACAAAGGATAATGTCACTCTCTCACACGACTATTCTCTGGTGCCCCCGAGCTATGGAAAACACTACTATTATTGATCATTGTGGGGAGTACCCTAATGTCCTGTTACTTGCCATCAGAGGGGGGTATAACCTATAATCCTTGTTTAGCTCTGCGACAACTTGGTTACGCTCGAAGAGATAGTCCCCATGAGTTACTTATTGAGGGCATTGTATTTAACTATGAGGATAATGTTCAAGGGTATCGCCAGAGGTTCATACGAGCTTGGAGCATGGTAAACAGATCTGGCGCCAAGGCTTTGGGGCCAAAGGCTTCCATTCCTATGGAACCTTATCTCCAATGAGTACGAGCTCGCGCCCAGAAACTTATGATGCCCTATATGGCCGTTTTACCAGTGATTGTGGAATCCAATACTGAAGGGGGGTATTCCTTACATGATTCTCCATCCTGATATGCCCACTGATCTTGGAGAATTACAGAGGTCTTGGATTCAGTTGAAGAAAGAGTGGGATACTTACAGGGATCAGTTCTATACCCAGGAGAGGAAGGTTTTAGAGCTCACAAAGTAGCTCCATGAGGAAAGAGGACTTAATGTCTATCTCGGTGCAAAGAGGAAGCATCCATGGGAATTCTGATGTTTCTAGTTTTTAGATTTGTTTTTAATTGTAACGCCTAAAAGGAATTTGATCTTTGAATTCTACTAATAAAAGCTTTGTTTCATTTTGGTTCGCAAAGTTAAATTTCCCAAAGTCTTTGAAAACATTGCATACATATCATACATAACATTGCATAACAGGATTCATAACAGGTTTCTCATCTCCTCCGCTGTTTATTTCAGCAATGGCTCTTGAACAAACTATGAAAGATCTTCAGACTCAGAACACGCAATTCCAGCAAATGATTATGGCTCTGGCCAAAGGACAGAAGGAGCTGAAGGCTCTGATTGTTAAGAAGAACAAGAAGACAGCCGATGTGGCACATATGAGAAGAAGGTTCAGATGGCCGCCAAGACGGGTTGTTGATTTAGTTTCTTCATCTAAAGAGGGAGATAACCAAGAGGTTGAAGCCGGAGAAGAGGACCCTAGTCCTAAAAAGTCTGACAATGAAACTGATTACAATGAGGAGCAGTACCCTCCGACTGATGAAAGGTATAAGCAGTTAGAAGAGCGTCTGAGCGCTATGGAAATCCAGAAGGTTCCTGGGCTGGATTTTGAAGAGTTGGGCCTGGTCTCCGCGGTTGTCATCCCCCCAAAGTTCAAGGCACCGGTATTTTCTAACTATGATGGGGTCTCTTGTCCCAAAATGCATCTCTGTTCTTATGTGAGGAAGATACAGCCTCATACTGCGGACAAAGACTTATGGGTTCATGTCTTCCAAGATAGTCTGTCTAGAACACAACTGGATTGGTTCTATCAGCTGGAAAGAGACAATGTTCGTAATTGGGAAGACCTTGTTGCTGCATTTTATAAGCAATATCAGTATAATGCAGACTTCGCTCCCACCCGTACACAACTCCAAAATCTGTCTATGGGTTCGAACGAGGGTTTCAAGGATTATGCTCAAAAGTGGAGAGATTTGGCGGGAAGAGTTCAACCTCCCTTGGCTGACAGGGAGCTTGTGGATATGTTTATGGGAACTTTGACTGGGTCGTTCTTCAACCATCTGATTGGAAGTTCATCGGCGGGTTTTACTGAACTGATCTTAACAGGAGAAAGAGTGGAAGCTGGAATCCGAAGTGGAAAAATTCAGAAGGATGTCTCTCCTAGTGCTGCAAGGAAGCCGTTTGCAGGTAAAAAGGAAGCAATGTTGTATATAACCAAAATAATCATAATCGAATCGAGCGTCGTCCGTCGGTAGGGCCTGTTATAATTCCCAACCCTGCACCTGCTCAACAAAGAAACAATCAGCCAAGAGCAGAAAGGCCAGCTAGACAGTTCACTCGAATCAACATGACGTTGTCTCAGGCTTTATCTCAGTTGCTGAAGACCAATATGGTTACTCTGAGGGAAGCTCCGAAGAATCCGAACACCACCTCTCCCTACTATAAACCGAATGCTCATTGTGCTTACCATTCAGAAAGTCCAGGCCATGACATCAATGACTGCTGGGCTTTGAAGAACAAAGTACAGGATATGATTGATGCTAAGGAGATTGAATTTGATTCCCCGGAGACTCCTAACGTTATCACTTCTCCTATGCCGAAACATGGTCGGGGTGTTAATTCCATTGAAGAAGATGTGTTTGTGACCTCTGTGGAAGAATTGGTGACCCCACTCATGACTATCAAAGAGAGTTTGTTGAAGGTCGGTTTATTTCCGGGTTGTGGTGAAGGTTGCACTTTTGTTCAATTCTACCGACTGTTTGCCCTTTGTTGAAGGAAGGTGTTCAACGACTGATGGATGACAAAGAGATCCTGTTTGAGAAGACCCTTGTTCTGACTATTTCCTGTGAAGACATTGCTATCATAACCATTTCCGCCAATCCTCAAAGGGCCTTCGCTAAGAGACCCGTCGGGATTACATTAGTCCTAAAGGTAACTCCGTTGATTATAACCATGCCTGGACCAATCCCATACTCCTCGGACAAAGTTGTTCCTTGGAACTATGGGGCCGACGTTTATTACTACGGCGTAAAGCAGGACATGCTAGCCATTGAAGAAAAGATTGCTGAAAATGTTGATTCCGACATCGTCAATATTGTCGGAACCAGTAAAATAACAAGAAGTGGAAGAGTGTTCTCCCCTGAGATTTCTCCTTCGAAGACTGCTACCGGACCTGTGATCATTCCGGCTGTGGTTCCACCCAAGACTACTACTGCAATTCCACTAATCACTCATGTTGACCCTCCCATCACCGAGTCGGTCGAGACTCGAGGAAAAGACATACTGATTGAGCATGTCCTGACAAGGGCTAATTCAGTAACCATACCAGAAGCTTCCAAGAAAGAAATGGATGAAAATTTGAAGATAATAAAGAAGAGCGACTACAATTTGGTCGAGCAGTTGGGGAAGACCCCATCCAAAATTTCTATGCTGGCTTTGTTGTTGTGTTCCGAGGCCCATGCGAAGGCTTTGGTTAAGTTTCTGAAGACGGCTCACGTGCCACAAGAGACATCTGCTGATCAGTTTGAAGATTGTGTGGCTAGTCTGACTGCTGATAATAGTTTGGGTTTTTCTGACGCGGATCTGACACCAAAAGGGAGAAAGCATAATGATGCTCATCATGTTTCCGTTGAATGCAGGGGCACGACTCTGGCCCATGTTTTGGTAGATACTGGATCCTCGTTGAATGTGTTACCTAAAAAAGCTCTGGACAGATTGGACTGCGAAGGCTTAACCTTGAAGCATAGCAATATAGTAGTAAGAGCTTTCGATGGTTTGAAGATGATGGTGCACGGGGAAGTGGATGTCCCTATCAAAGTTGGATCCCAGACCTTCGACTCCACTTTCTACGTAATGGATATCAAACCATCATATTCTTGTTTGTTGGAACACCCTTGGATACATGGGGCTGGGGTTGTTACTTCTACCCTCTACCAAATGTTGAAGTACCCAGTAAGAGGAAAGATTGTCACTGTGCGTGATGAAGAGGAGTACATGATCAGTCACTTGAACTTCTTCAGGTACGTAGAGATGGATGGTGAGTTCATCGAGACCCCTTGCCAGAATTTTGAAGAGGTACCACAGATTATGGCTACAGCAGAAACTACCGACAGTCCTCCGAAGGTCACCAAACCTCCCTTGAAGATGGCTTATCTCAAAGATGCACGAGCAATGGTTGAAGAAGGTGGGTCTACCATTTGGGGTCAGATCCTGGTTATTCATTACAAGTCTGATAAATCTGGTTTGGGCTTTACTACAGGTGCTCAAAGGGTTGTTCGTCGTTCTCGGGCTGGAGGACCTCCCCTACGCATCAGCAATCCTGGGGTCAATGCACTTGAAGACAATGATGGTGATTCTGACATTGACAGCTGGATCTTCCCGACTACCAACGGTGGACTCAGTAACTGGACTGCCAAGGACTTTGTGCCGATTACTTTTGTTCAGGAGTAATTGTCTTTTTGATTTTTTCAAATATGTAATTTAAAAACAATATAAACTCTATAGCCATGTGTCTTACCCGGGGCACAATGGTTCTATTTGTGAGGGCTATCATGTTTCATTTTCATATGAAATTAATAAAGCATTGAACGTTTGCATGCAAATTTTGCGCTCTTTGTCTTTCTTTTCTTTTATTCTATCTATACAGCTATGCTCTTACACACACTCACGTATCCAAATGCAGATCCATATCCACTTTGGATCCCATTGATAACAGTTCTACTACTTCTCATTATGACTTTGAAAATCCGATCAATCAAGCCGAGGACGAAGGTGAGGAAGATTGTGAGGTACCCGGAGAACTTGCTAGACTATTACAACAGGAAGAAAGGGCCATACAGCCTCATGAAGAGCCGGTTGAGACAGTAAACTTGGGTACAGAGGAAGACAAGAAAAAGATAAAGATAGGTGTAAATCTGGAGCTTAGTGTCAAACAAAGATTGGTACAGATGTTGCATGAGTATGTTGAAATCTTTGCCTGTTCATATGAAGACATGTCGAGACTAGACACGAATATAGTGGTTCATCGTCTGCCAACTAAAGAAGACTGCCCTCCGGTAAAGCAAAAGGCCCGTCGTATGCGCCCTGAGATGCCGGAGAAGATTAAAGCAGAGGTTATGAAGCAGTTCAACATCGGGTTCTTAGATGTCACCTCCTATCCGCGGTGGGTTGCTAATGTGGTTCCAGTACCTAAGAAAGATGGTAAAGTATGAATGTGTGTGGATTACAGATACCTGAATAGGGCAAGCCCCAAGGATGACTTCCCGCTTCCCCACATCGATGTTATGGTTGAAAACATCGCACAACACAAAGTCTTTTCCTTCATGGACGATTTCTCTGGCTACAATCAGATCAAGATGGAACCTGAAGACATGGAGAAGACAACCTTTGTTACACGGTAGGGCACTTTCTGCTACAAGGTGATGCCGTTTGGGTTGAAGAATGTTGGGGCAACTTATCAGCGAGCTATGGTAGCCATGTTCCATGACATGATTCACCATGAGATAGAGGTTTACGTCGATGACATGATAGCCAGGTCTCAAACTGAAGAAGAACACCTTGATCATCTACAAAAGTTGTTTGATAGGTTGAAGACGTACAGGCTGAGGTTAAATCCGAACAAGTGCACCTTCGGGGTAAGGTCTGGTAAGCTTCTGGGATTCGTTGTTAGTGACAAAGGTATTTAAGTAGACCCTGAAAAGGTGAAGGCCATACAAGAGATTTCGGCTCCCCGTACTGAGAAGGAAGTTAGAGGTTTCTTGGGACGCATAAATTACATTACCCGATTCATTTCACATCTGACTGCTACTTGTGAGCCAATCTTCAAGCTTCTGAAGAAAGATCAAGTGGTAAAGTGGAATGACGAATGCCAGGTCGCCTTTGACAGAATCAAATAATATCTCCAAGAGCCTCCTATTCTGATGCCTCCGACTGAAGGAAGACCTCTGATCATGTACTTAATAGTATTAGAGAACTCAATGGGGTTTGTGTTGGGGCAACATGACGAGTCTTGTCGAAAAGAGCACGCAATATACTACCTTAGCAAAAAGTTTACCAACTGTGAAACACGATACTCACTGCTCGTGAAAACTTGCTGCGCTTTGGCATGGGTTGCTCGCCGACTGAGACAGTATATGTTGACCCACACTACTTTGTTGATATCTAAGATGGATCTGATCAAGTACATTTTCGAGAAGCCCGCTCTCTCCGAAAGGATAACAAGGTGGCAAATGATCTTAACCGAGTACGACATCCAATACACAACCTAAAAAGCAATCAAGGGAAGTGTGTTAGCTGATCATTTGGCGCATCAGGTCGTGGACGACTACCAGTCCATGAATTTCGAGTTCCCGGATGAGAATATCATGTTGGTAACCAACTATGAAGAACCTGGACCGGATGAAGGATCCGAGGAAGGATCCCGATGGTCTATGTTTTTTGATGGAGCCTCAAACACACTGGGTAACGGCATTGGCGTTGTAATCATATCCCCCGAGGGCTGTTATACTTCGTTCACTGCCCGATTATGTTTCAACTGTATCAACAACATGGCAGAGTATGAAGCATGTATCATGGGTCTTAGAGCTGCAATTGACCTAAGGATCAAGTTCTTGAGTGTATTCGGGGATTCCGCTTTGGTGATAAGTCAGATCAAAGGCGAGTGGGATATGAAACACCCAAACCTTATCCCTTACAAAGAGTATGTACTGACACTGCTGCCGCATTTTGAAGAGATCATCTTCGAACATTTCCCACGAGAAGAGAATCAGTTAGCGGACACGCTAGCTACTATGTCGTCAATGTTCAAGGTTAGGTGGGACAATGAAGCTCCCCAAATCACTATTGAGAGATTGGATGAACCGGTATACTGCTGTGAGATCGATACTGAGGAGGTAGTCGACAAACCTTGGTTTCATGAGGTGAAAAGGTATCTCGAGGCTCAAGAATACCCCGAGGGGAATCTGTCAATGACAAGAAATTCCTGAGAAGGTTTGTCGCAAAGTTATTCCTCAGTAATGGAATCCTCTATAAGCGCAATCATGACTCTACCTTACTATGGTGTGTAAACAAGAGTGAAGCAGAGAGGATCATGGTAGACCTACACGAAGGTACCTTTGGCACTCATTCCAGTGGACATACCATGGCAAAGAAGATCCTACGAGCAGGATACTACTGGTCCACTATAGAAGCCGACTGTTATCAGCATTCTCGAACCTGTCACAAGTGCCAAATCTATGCTGATAAGGTGCGTGTACCTCCAGTTCCCTTGAATGTTTTGACGGCTCCCTGGCCCTTTGCAATGTGGGGCATTGACATGATCGGAGAGATCAGACCTACCGCGTCCAATGGGCATCGCTTCATCCTAGTGGCCATTGATTATTTCACGAAGTGGGTTGAAGCTACCTCCTTTGCTATGGTTACTAAGAATGTGGTGGCACGATTCATCAAGCATAACCTGGTTTGTCGTTATGGTATCCCTGAGAGAATCATCACGGACAACGGTACCAATCTCAACAACCCGATGATCACTGAACTCTGTAAACAGTTCAAGATTCAACATCACAACTCTTCTCCTTACTGGTCGAAGATGAATGGGGTTGTCGAAGCTGCTAATAAGAATATCAAAAAGATCATACAGAAGAAGACGGTGACATACAAAGACTGGAACAAGAAGTTACCGTTTTCTCTTCACGTGTACCGTACTTCAACACGTACGTCGACAGGGGCAACACCCTAATCTCTGGTATATGGCATGGAGGTTGTTCTACCCATAGAGGTCCAGATCCCTTCTCTACGGATTATGAAGGATGCGGGTTTGAGCGAAGACGATTGGATCCAGACTCGACTTGATCAATTAAACTTAATCGACGAGAAAAGACTTACTGCTGTTTGCCATGGTCAAATGTATCAGAAACGAATGATCAAGGCCTTCAACAAGAAAGTCAGACAACAAGTGTATCAAGTAGGGGATCTGGTAATCAAGCGCATCATACTGCCGCAAGATGATCCTAGGGGAAAATGGACTCCCACCTATGAGGGACCATTTGTAGTCAAGAACATATTTTTCGGTGGAGCCATGATTCTGACCACCATGGACGGTGACGACCTTCTACACCCTGTCAATGAGGACATAGTGAAAAGATACTACGCATGATAAAGACCCGCTAGGTTGACATACCTAGGAAAAAATAAGGGCATCCCGGCGAACCAAAAGGGTTCGGGCAAAAATTAGGGATAAAAATGAAAAAAATTGTACACCTGGCAAGTCGAAAACCCGAAAGGGCGGCTTCGGCAAAAAAGGGTATCCCGGTGGACTAAAAACCCGAAAGGGTGGTCCAAGCAAAAGTTAGGGATTAAAGCGTATCACTATGTCCCATTGAATCACCTTGCGATCAGACCTTGGTATTCAGATATCAAGCTCAAATGGTACCGATCAATCCAGTCAGCTTCGGACAAGCAACAAAGTAGTGAGATGCTCGAAGACATAGGGGCAATAACAGAATTGAAACCCAATGGGATCACTACACATAACTGTTTTCTTTTTGTACACAATTTTTGTAATAATTTCCATTTTTACGACGACATTCTCTTACTAGAGCGTCAGCCTCCTTGTAAAAAAACGCCTGTTATAAGCAAAATTTCAAATCAATACAAATCATCTTTTGAGTACAAAATTATGTGTTTGTTTTTCCGTTTTCTATTTTGTTTGCAAAAACGTCCAATGTTTTATTCTTGACATATGCATTTAAGTATGACTACTGTTCACAAATATCTGCATATAAAACAGAAAGACGGTTACTAAGAACTCAAAGAAACTGGTACAAAACCTAAATATCGACAGTTACCCCGTCCATCATGGTACAAGGGGTAGAGAGAGTTGGAAGAAAAGTCACTATCACGTATAAGCCAGTGATACCTATACTCCCCGCAGAGCCGAGACAACCAAAGTCCGGTCTCCAGGTCCCCAAGCAGGAATCACTTCCCCAGCAGGTTCCTTCAAAAGTTGATATCTGTATTCCCAAGCCAAGCTTTATAACCATAAACAATTTATAAAGTTTTTCTCCCGATCAGAGTTTATTTCTCTGACGGCGAAGCTCGATCTCTGACAGAGCTCTTCTCTCCAGTAATGGAAGTTCATCCCCAGCTGAGTTTATTTCTCCAAATTAGCAGATCTTCCAACAGAGTATCTCTTCCCCACAGAGTCATTCCCCCCGCAAGATTATTCTCAGACATAATATCTCTTGGCAGAATGTTCTCAAGCAGAATGGATGTAAATCTCCAACTAATCATCTTCATTCACTATCCCCAGCGGAAACGAAGAACTCAACTCCTTATACTCTCCAGCAGCAGTCAGGATTTATTTTCCCCAGTTAGAGAATATCACAATAGCACTGCATATCCATACATCATGACATGTGCATACATATTATACAACACAATCTCATTTATTTTGAGAACATCATTACTCAATGCATTTCATACATCATGACATTGCATACGACTAACTCTTTACCTTTCAGGGAAAGATGCAATCAAGTTCTCACGAGTTCTCTCTGGTTCAGTCAAACCGACACCAAGGTTTCTATTCCAGTTGAAGATATTCCAACATTTTTTCTGGTTCAGTCAAACCGACACTAAGGTTTTATTCTAGTTGAAGATGTTTTAAGACTTTCGTCTGGGTCAGCCAAATCGCTGCTAAGATTCCCCTGATTTCTATTCCATTCAAAGTTAATCCGAGACCTCTCCCGGGATCAGTCAAATCGATACTAAGATTTCTCTCCCATTTGAAGTTCTCACAAGTTTTCCCTGGTTCAGTCAAATCGATACTAAGATTTCTATTCCAGTTCAAGCTAAGAAGCCCGGAAATCGACCGGATAATATCTTGATTTCTCCAAAATACTACGAAGACTGGAATCGACCAGATAGTGGTATATCTTAAATCCAAGCTATGAAGCCCGGAAATCGACCGGATAACAGCTTAATTTCCCCATCATACTGTGAAGCCTGGAAATCGACCGAATAATAGTACAAGATACTATGAAGCCTGGAATCGACCAGATAGTGGTATAAGACACCATGAATCCTGGCGCATGCCTAGATAACGGTATAAGATGTTGTGAAGACTGGAGCACGACCAGATAGCGGCAAGAGACACTGTGAAACCTGGAGCACAACCGGATAACAGTATAAGGTACTGTGAAGCTTGGATTTCGACCAAATAGCAGTTTACTCGGCCAATTACTATGAAGCCCAGAAATCTACCGGATATTAGGATGCCTTAAATTCAAGTTGAAACCCGGATGCGACCGAATAAACACTTTTGAAGCCTGGAACACAACCAGATAAAAATTGAGAAATTGCAAAGCCTGGAGCACGACCAGATAGAAAGTGTAATCTCATCTCCACAGTAAGTCACTGTGAAACCTGGAGCACAACCAGATAACAGTTAATCTTATTATCCTCAGCAAATCACTGTAAAACCTGGAGCACGACCAGATAGCAGTTAATCTTATAAACCTCAGAAAATAACTGTAAAGCCTGAAGCACAACCAGATAACAGTTTATTTTCATCTCCTCGACTAAGAGATGATTCTTCAGTAGAGTAACGGACAACTGAAGCTCCTAAAATTCTATTTCTCCCAAGACAGAGGCCGACATTCCTCAGCAGATTCGTCCTCAACGACAGGAACAAGAATTCTCATCAAAGGAATATCTCGGGAAATCAACATCCTCTAGATGGCATCTTTAAGCCCATCTCCGATGATTCTCTGTCATATTTTCCAAATGGCATCTGTAAGCCCATTCCCGATACTACCTACACAGTCCAACACCATCTCAGACGAGTGCAAATTTATGGGCACTCTAGTGTTCAATCATCTTCCACCTTCAGATTACGAAAGGCAGACAACCAATCTTCATGCTAAGGTTTAAGAAGATTGAACAGGGGCAGCTGTTGTACCCCAAAATTTTCCCTCTCATTTTACTCAATACATGCCCATTGAGATCCCCAACTTGCTCAAGGATGCCCAAGAGTTGACCAGACAAACTCTCTCCTAAGACAATGTACCTCAAACTAGGGTTTCCATTTTCATCAAGATGGTTGAAGTCCAAAGGTCCTAAATGCTTTCCATGGTCCTAATATGTTCTCAAGAGCATCTATGTCAATTTTCATGCCTTGCACAAGAAGTTTGCTCAGTCAATTGCCCAGATGCCTGAAAATCAATTGTACTAGGTCAAAAGTCAACTATGGCCCACATACAGTCAAACTTTAATATTTTTAATCAACATCAACATTTTGAAGTGATATTCATCATTTGGTCAAGGGTTGATCATGACTCCTCAAGGAATGCCCCAAATTCATCAAAACCCAAAAGTTGCTAAATTAGGGTTTCTCAGGAAAAGTCAACCAAACTTTGACCAAGCATAACTTCTTCATAATTTATAAGAAATTTCCCATCCAAGGCTCATTTTGAAGAGGATACAATTCCCTACAATTCATCTTGAGCCCACAAGTTCCAAATATACACTCATCAAAAGATATGAATTGCTACATTATAGGTCCTTTCAAAAAGTCAATAAAAACACATTTTGGGTAAAAGCTTCTTACATGAACATGGAAGATCCAATTGATATGAAACAAAAAGAGTTGTTTAAAGGACATCTTAATCTTTCTAAAAAGTCCAAGAACACCTCTCTATGGTTAAAATTGAAGGAGATATGCCTTGTCAAAGTTGACCATTTTTGCAAAATTACCAAAAGTCAAATGTGCTCAAAAATGCATTTTTTGTCAAATGGGCCTAGCATTTCATGATTGAATCTTGCTTGTGACATGGTCCACGACCCAAATCAGCATCTACACTTTATTTGCTTCATTATTTATTTTATTTTGATTTTTTATTATTTAAAATTCAAATTAAATCAAATAATTGCAAAAAATACAAAAGATTGATTTTTGATCTGATTTTTTGTAGGAATCAAATCCAATCAAGCTAGCATATCATATCCAAGTCGTGCAAGGGTTGATTGAAGCAAAAATAGCATGATTTTGGTTGTTTTGGAAAGATATAATACAAGAACAAAATCAAATCCAATTGCCATGATTGACAAAGATTTAACTCGTTTTTGTTAACCTAATTTGTTCTAATATATATACTGAACAAGAACAATGCATAAAAACAAGGATAGAGGTCGTGAAAGCTGCAAACAAAAACTGCAAAATTGTAAAAAAAGTGGTGGATCATTTTCCAACTTAGAGGCCAATTCAAAGCATTCTAAGACTACCAATAGACTCCTGGACATCTCCAGAACATGTTTCAGTCCATTGCAAACATCCTCACGCCCAAAATCACGAGTTACAGACCCACGGTTTTCATATCCAAACTTGAACTTGATTTTACAATTTACGCATGATTAATTACTTTTGAGCATAGCATTGTGATTATATTGACATTTGGAGTGTTTTGGTTTAAGTAATTTTGCGTTTTGATGCATGTATTCACGACTGCCATTATTAGGGTTTATCTTTCCGTTTTAGGGTTTTTTGATATAGGGAAAATTAGGGCAAAAGAAGGATACCTTAATGCTCGTGGCGTTAAGACGAGTTGATTGGTATACTTGGAATTAATTTATCTTACTTGTTTAAGATTTTTGAAGCTTGCAGGGTTTTAGCTATGGAGTCCTGGCCGTAGGTAAAAGTATTTAGCCTAATACGATGGGCAAGGAAGAAGAAGATAACGTGGATGGACATCACTAGTCCATTTGAATAATGCGCGCGTTTTTTTGTTTTTTTCAGTCATTCACATTATTTTATATAAAATGCATTGTTGTTATTTTATTAACAACTAAACAAAGTAGCCCAGTGGTGAAGCGCACGTTTGAAAGTGGAGAGGACCTGGGTTCGATCCCAGGTCCCAGCGTTTTCCTATTTTCTTAACATTTATATGCAGATTCTATACATTGCCTTGCCAGGAGTCTACCATGCGCTTCTATCACCCATCCACAAGATTCATCTCTATTCATATCAAACGCTCAATCAAAAGGAAGTCCATGGTGCACCCTCCAAGAGTGGCTACACTGAATCTAACGCCAGGACTGGGCTGAGCATAATGGGCTTACAAAATTCAATATTGCACCTCCCTTTTTCTTCAATACAGGCCCATCTCTAAATCTTTTACTTTTAATTCTTTTTTTTTTAAATTTGTTAATTATTTTCTTTTTTTAAAAAATAACAAAAATAAGTTTTTTTTATTAAATCAAAAAATCATAAAAAACCTAAAAAATCTTGTTTTCATAAAAAATATTTTGTTTCTTTAATTAATTAATTAGTTAATTAAAATTAAGGCAAATTTAGTTCCTTTTTATAATTTAAATTAATTAGAAATTAGGGTTTTAATTTGTACATAACCTAATTGATTTTTCTAAAAAAAAAATAACCTAAATAATTTTTCAATTAGATTTTTAGGTTTTCTAAATTATTCTCGCATTTAATTCGCCGCGCGCATTTTTTAATTTCCTTTTTATTATTATTATTGTAACTGTTTCGAGGTTGTAATAGTAATTAGGGTTTAAATTTCGCATTTTATTTTCAGTCCAAGATAATTATGTATCTGCAAAAGCCCTGTAATAGCTAGGACTTTAAACTTTCCGCACTTTTAATTTCCGTAAATTATAAACTACTTAGATGTATGTTAATAGGATTGTATGGAAATACTAACTGAAAATTAAAACAGTAGATCACCTTAATTGTGCAAAGATTAAATAACTGAAATCAAACACATGCACATGCTCACTCCTAGGGTTTGCCTCACTTGGTTGCCTCGGAAATGATGGTCGTGTCCCTCAAACGTAGGGATACCTTATGAATGACCCGCGATTTAAAGTCGTCATAAAGATCATAGTCCCTACTTGTCCCTCGAGCTGCCTACAAATTGATCTTATGACGATAGTCCCTTCGAAACGCTAAGGTATCCTTACTTGTTGCCTTCAGAGACCATTTCTTCCCTTCAAATATCCCTTTAAAATTCCAACGACGGTGCTACTTATTCCTTAATAATAGGATGGCCCTGTCTAAAGGAAAACAAACAGTCTTTTTTTAGTAGGTAGATTAGTTCCTAGGTACTTGCTCAAAACCAATAAACTTTTTCACACCAAACACTTTTCAAACAAAGTTTTCAAAAACAACTTCTAAACACTCTTGAGGACAAAAACAAGGGTTAAAACAAAGTGAAACAAAACTTTTCAAAACAAGCACACACAAGCAATTTCAAAATGAGCAAGTACCTAAGAGCCCGTGGAAAACCACGGATAGAAAGGGTGCTAACACCTTCCCTTTCTATAACCTACCCCCCGTACTCAAAAACATCTCGAAAAAAGGTTTTTTCTGTTCTTTTTGCTTTTCCTTGTTGGATAAAATAAAATTCGGTGGCGACTCTTGCTTACCGCGACACTTTACGAACAAAAAACGCAAACCAGTATTAACATTCGGTTCTGCCACCGTATCACACGCCCCCAATAAATAGTATCATGAGTCTTTAGTTCGAGGAAGGAATCAACTTACTTGTATCGAAATGTCCAAGAAGAGGTGTCCTGTTGCAAGATGTCAATGACAGTGCAAGTAGGGTAGCATTGTGGACTCACACTTGAGGGAGAGTGTTAGAATAATAATACAAGTATGAGTAAGTGGAGAAATAGTCCCACATTGGATATGAATATGGAGACTTGAGTATATATAAGTGAGAGAATTCAATAACCTAAAATTTTAAGGTGATAGATCTTCTTGGACATTTCGATACAAGTAAGTTGATCTCTTTCTCGAACTAAAGGCAACTATGTATAAATGATGTGGTCTTTCTATTATTTTTATTTATGGATTTAAAAAATTAATAAAGATGTCCATTTCATATATTTTTTACTTCTACTATTTTCTATTTATTATTGTCTTGATCTTTTATTAAGGGTCTATTTGGTAAAAATAATGATTAACTAATAAGCTAACTAATAGCTTATAGTTTATAGCTGATGACTGATAACTGATAGTTTATAACTTATAATTGATGGTTGAGACTGATAGTTGATAAGTTAATTGATGTGTTTGATAAAATTAGTAGTTCAACTAACTTATAAATGTAAAATGATATAAACGATATTTAATATATAATTATTTTATTTTAAATTAAAATAAATTATAAAAGATAAAAGTGGATTTTTGTTAAAATAATAAGGATAAAAAAGAAATTAAAAATGATAAACTATAAGCTATAAGCTAAAATGCTATTTGAATTAGCGTGTGAAAAATAAGCTATAATAAAGTTTTTTCTTATTTTATTAATTATGTTGAAACTACTTATTTTCTATTTTTCAAAAATATACAACAACAACTACTACGCCTTATCCTACTAGGTGGGGTCGACTATATGGATCAACTTTCGTCATAATATTCTATCAAGGACCATGCTTCTATCCAAATCGTTAATTTCGAGATCCTTCTTGATAACTTTTCTTATAGTTTTTTTGGGTCTTCCTCTCCCTCAAATTGTTTGTCTTCTCTCCATCTGATCTACTCTCCTTACTACAGAGTCTACAGGTCTTCTCTCTACATGCCTGAACCACCTAAGTCTATTTTCCACCATCTTCTCTATAATAGGCGCTACTCCAACACTCTCTCTAATAAATTCATTTCTAATTTTATTTTGTCTAGTCTTACCATACATCCACCGCAATATCTTCATCTCTGCTACACCTACTTTATTCTCGTGTTGGTTCTTAACCGCCCAACATTTTGTCATGTACAAAATCACAGATCTTACTGCATTTCGATGAAATTTTCTCTTTAACTTGAGCGGTACCTTTGCATCACATAAAACACCCGATGTCTTTCTTGATTTCATCCATCCAGCTTGAATATGATGATTAAATCCCCTTCTATTTCTCAATCATTTTATATTACAGACCCAAGATATTTAAACCGTATGACTTGAGGGATAATATGATCTTCTACTTTCACCTCTAAGTTAGAAACCCTGCTTCTTTTGTTGAACTTAAATTCCATATACTCCGACTTACTTCTGCTTAGGCGAAAGTCACGTGTTTCTAAAGTCCTTCTCCAGGTTTCCAACCTCCCATTTAACTCCTCCCTCGACTCTTCAAGGAAGACTATATCATATGCAAAAAGCATGCATCTTGGCGCTATCTCTTGTATTTGTTCCGTGAGTACATCCAAAATTAAGGTAAAAGGGTAGGGGCTTAAGGTTGACCCTTGTTGCAAACCAATTGTGATGGGAAATCTTTTGTCTCTCCACCCTGTGTCCTATCACTAGTGATACTCTTTCGTACATATCTTGGATAGCTCGAATATATGCAACCATAACCCATTTCTTCTCAAGAGCTTTTCACATAATCTCTCTAAATACTATATCATACACTTTCTCTAAGTCAATAAAAATCAAGTGTAAGTCTTGTTAGTCCATTCGATATTACTCCATCACTCTCCGTAATAGATAAATCACTTCCTTAATCGACCTTCCATGGCCGATTTTCACAAATATAAATTTGTAAGTTGTTAATTTGTTTTTATAAAGAATAAACCAATATAAAAAATTAATATAAAAAAATTTAAATTATTTTATGATATATTTAATTAAAAATAATAGTTCAACAAAGAACCAATTTTTTATTATGTTTTGAAAAATTATATTCTTAATTTTTTATGCATGAAAACTCTTATGTATCACACCTTAAAATATAAACAAATAATGCTAATGTATTTCTTCTACCAAATATGCCTTATCACATCTAGCTTCTTTATTTTATACATAAAATTGGAACAACTTACCAACAAAAAATAATAATATTTTTTTAAAATAAATAACAATAAATTTTTCAAACAAATTTAATTTTGTAAAATACAGATATAAAATAAATATTCAAATATAAATTACATTAGAAAAAACATATTTTTTTAAAAGACAAACAAAAAGTATATATAAATAAGAAAAAAGGGAGACACAACGGACAAACATACATTTGTAAATTAACATTTCTTCAACAGTTTATTAACATATGCTTATTTGATTTTTTTTTGTTTTCATCTGTATTAAAATTTTAACTATTAGATATAAAATTTATTAATTATTAATTAAGATGTAAATTGTTGAATTTTTTATTTTTTTCTACACAATTTTAAATTTTTAATAATTAAATCTCCTAATCAAATCTACAACTGTAATTTATGTATTTGTTATTTGGTATAAAATAATTTAATAAATAATTAACATATAAATTGTTAAATTATTTAAAATTTATTGATATTAGTAATAATTTAATAATACATTTTTGTGCATCGCACTCTTATATATAAAAGTTATTAAGTCATTTAGCAACTTTTGACACCAATGGCGTTGTCGAGAGGTCGAGGGCAGCCCAAGAAGGCGCAATCGTCATCATTGAACCGTAATTTCATTGGAGCGAGTAAGGATGAAAATGTGACTGAAGATTTGTCTACAAAGAATTTGGAAGAACCAAAGTCAATCTATCAAGAAGAAGCGGAGATAGAACAACCTATAAGTGAAACCCTAGGCCTCAAAGTGACTGATGAAGCGCAGGAAAAAGTAGCAGGTGAACGAAAGCTTTGGGTAGATGTGATTAAAGAGAACAAAAACCCAGTCAAAGGTATGACAATCGAACACGTTCCTCCAAATTTGGTTAATGGTGAAATTGAAATTGAGTTAGAAGCAGATGATGTTGAGTCTGAGCTGAAGTTCTGGGATTCTACATTGATTATGTATGCTCTTGGTGGAGAATTGAGTATGAATACAGTAAAATAGTTTATGAATGAAATGTGGAATTTTGTTCAACTACCGGATATGTTTTACCAAGATGATGGCTATTTTTTGCTCAAATTCAAGATACATAGAGTTTGATGATGTACTTTCAAAAGGCCCATATACAATCAGAAATATGCCCATTCTGCTAAGGGAATGGATGCCAGGTTTTGATCTGAAACAGGACATGCTCAGAACACTCCCAATATGGATAAAACTACCCTAATTACCTCTCCATATATGGGGTTCAAAGAGTCTCATCAAAATTAGGAGTGCTATAGGAAAGTCGATAATCAATGATGAATGCACGACTAATAAGCTTCGTGTCTCGTATGCAAGGATTTTGGTAGAGGTGGATGTTACACAAAAAATGGTAAATGAAATCACTATCAAAGACAACGAGGGAAAGAAAAGAAAATAGGTTGTAGATTATGAATTGAAACTAATTTTTTGTGATAAATGCCAAAATTTTGGTCATAACTATGGTATGGAGAAAGTAAAGAAGGTTTGGCAACCAAAGAAACAAGTTGTGCTGAATCCAGAACTTGTAATAGTTGACGCAGGAAAATATGGTGTATCGACTACAGTAGCAAAATGCCCAGTAACCCCTACATCTTTTACAACTCCATCATTCCTTGATGCAAGTGATGATGAGGGTAGTAGTAACAGGGTCTTGAAAACTAAAGGAAGCAGGGATTGTGGAAAACACAAAATTCTAGAAAATAACCCAAAAGTTGTCTAATGTGCAAATGGTTTTATAGTAATAGAAGTTTTGAATGATGATCTTACAACAAATCGAGGATCCATGTTAGGCGCGTGGAACATAATGGGGCTTAATAGTGTAGGTAAGCTAAAGGAGATAAGCTCTCGTCTTCTAGAGCTAAAACCTACTATCACGATACTAATTGAAATAAGAGTTAAAAAAGATAAAGCTAGCAAGGTTCGCAATAAACTCAATTTGCAAGTCAAATAAAATTGAAGTTAATTACATCACTTGCTCCAGTCAGCTGATATATTGTGGTGTTTTTGAAAAGATGGGAAATTTTTTGTATTGGGTTATGACTATATATGCTTATAATGAATTAGAAAAAGACGGACTCTGTAAACTGAGATAGAGAAAATTAGAAGCCAGTAGTAGAGGTTGTGGATCCTACTAGGTCATTTTAATAACGTTTTACAGGAAAAGGATAGATTAGGGGGGAAGGTTGTTACTGAGATAGAATATATTGATCTACGCAGTATGATGACAAGAGTAGGGCTGTTTGAAAAGGAGAGTACAAGTGAGTCTTATACCTGGTCAAATAAACAAACAACGAGGACTATTTATTCAAGGATAGATAGGGCTTTGGAGAACTTGGCTTGGTCTCAGGAGCATATGGATACGAAATTGCAAATTCTTCCCCCTGGAGTTTCTGATCATGCGGTGCTGTACTGATAAGTGCAAATTGTAGTTATTTTTGTATATACTTTTTATTGCACTTATCTACTTTATGTTGTTAATATCGTTGAATAACCCCGAATTTTGCGTAAATATGTTTAGTTTGTGTTTATTTGTGTTTTTGTGTATATAGTGTACCATTTGATGTTTTTCCATTCATTTTGAAGGTATTTGTTGCATTTTGTAGCATTGAGGAATAAGGTGTCGAAGGCACGACTCCAGATACACGTTTTCAAAATAAAAGACCAGTTTTGGGACATTCTGTCTAGGAGAGTCCGCTTAGGGCGCAGAGGCCGCTAAGCGTGAGTACTGCCCAATGCATTTTATAGCGCGCTGCGTGCGTTTGACAATTTGGCAGAAGCAATGTTTTGAAGTCCGCTTAGCGCGGATAGCGCGCTTAGCGCGGTTTAGGTTGGTTTAATTTATAATTTAATGAAGTCCCTCTTAGCGTGCAGAGGCCGCTTAGTGCGGTCTGTTGAGTTTTGTTTTATAAAAAAATATTTCGTTCATTTTTAGGGATGGTTTTGGGGAAGTTTTTGCTCCCAACTCCATCAACCTGTAAATTTTGTTAGGATTAGCTTAGATAACAACTATGGAGCTTGCATACGGATGATTCAGGGTGGATTTCTCTTCGATCGGCACTGACAAACCGGTATATCTGCGGTTTATTTCTCTTCCTCTTTGTGTAATCTCTATTGGTTGGGTTTGTATGTATATTTTCTTTGAACTAATTTATATTTGTCGCCCTTGGCGTTATATAAAACTTGCATTACGAATCTTTGTGGATTGTTGTCCTGGATTTTTACTCCGTGTTAGGGATTTGAGTTGTTATAGACATATAATGCTTAGATTCTTATCTAGGATGATTATTTGTTAGTTTCTGAACCCTAGAGATAGATTTAGATCTGATGTCTAATCGGGTATCAAAGCTTAATGCCTCTGTTTTTTTTGTGTCGCTCTGAGAGATCATCAATGCAGGCGAGCACGGTTGACTTATGTGTTATTGAGGTGGTTGAGAGATCGCTACCGAGGTGATGCAGTCGCCCTCTCAATTTGGGTTAGAAATGACTTAATTTGTGAGTGATACATAGTGACATTGATGAATATTGTAGGTTGAGTATAACAGGTCGACAAGTTTAAGTCTTTGAGAAGTAGTATATATGCATGCTTGATAAGTTATTCATTTTTCCTTTCTATACATTTATTTTCTGTTAATACATTTTCTGTCAACCCATTCAATCCCAAACTCATTAACAAGATATTTGTCGAACGACGAAATCAATAACCAATCTTTGTGGACACAATAAATTCCCGGATAAATATTTCTAAAACTTTTGTTGCTTACCGCTTTACCGCTTCAACCAAATGGCGTCGTTGCCGGGGATTGGTTCTATTGTTTTCGCATTGCGATAATTCTTTTGTTTTTGGGTTTTGTAATTAGTGTATATGTTGTATAGAAATTGTACATTAACTTGTATATGATACTTGTAAATATATGTGTTTCTCTTTGTTTTCGCGTATTATTGTAAATTGTCTCGTTTTTTGTAACGTTTGTTGTGTGGATGTTTAGACACTTTCTTTAGGTTTGTGCGGTGTGACAATACCATGGCATGACGAGAGGAGGTTACTAGCTTGCACAATAAATGCATCGAGCTTACGACGTAAAACAAGCATGTTTTGTTTGTATTCGTTTTTGTTATGTGTTGACTTGTGTTTTAAACAAGTTGAAATAAGACTTGTTTTAAATTTTCAAAATTTCACTTTTCAACTTGTTAATACACTTTTAAATTATTTGTTTCGTTGTGTTAATTTGTGTTTTTATGCAAGCTTGTTGTGTTTAGCTTGAGGAAGTTTTTATGTTGTAAATATTCTATACATTGAGTGTGTAGGGTGATTGTAGAGCTTGCATAGCAGATGCACCAGTTGTTGTCATGTTTTTCTGCAACTGGTGTAGCGCGCTAAGCACGCTCTGCTGTGCAGAGCCAGTGAATTCTTTTTAAATTTTTCGATTGACTTTCCTTTTTCCCACTTTAACATAGGCTTTAAATAGTAAATAACATTAATATAATTAATTCTTTTGTTGTTGTTTGGACTCAAGTTTTGGTTCGATGGCTTGAAGTCGCTTTTGGTGATTTTCCAAGTTTGAGTGTTTCAACTTGCGAATGCGTGGTAATGATTTTGTTAAAGTTTTGTATACGTTCGAGGTATGTGTTTATCGCTTTCTATACTTTAGCATATTCATGATACTTAGACTTTTTACAATTTTTATGCCATTAATTCTTTTGTATACCTATTCATTTGTGAATCACTTTAGTTCCTACCCTTTTGTGAGGTAGCTTTCCATTGTTCACATATGCTGGAGAGCACAATTCTTGTTTTAAGTCGATTTTATTATGTTTAATCTTTTTTTTTGTGTTGGTTGTATGAAAGCATGAACATGATCAAGGCATTTTTTGTTCCATTTTGAGCATAACTACCTTGGCCAAATAGTTAATTCACGTTGTGAGTGTATGATCCTTAGTAACCCCTTTGAGCTTTTTGTCGATATCTATGTTGTATTTGCTAAATGCTTGTCTAGGAGTGTTTAGTTTCCCTTTTTGCATGGATGTTGATTCGTTGTTTTCTTGAACCCTCAACAATTTTTTTGGATTGAATTTTTACCTTGCCTTAGAAAGTAGGGAGTATTCACTTTAATGTATGGTTGAATTCAAGCTGGGGAGAAAAACGTTGTGTATTTATGTTGTGATTTCTATGAGGCTGAGAAAGATAGAAATAGAAAGAAAAAAAGTGTGAAAAAGAAAGAAAAAAAATTGAAAATATTTTTTTGAAAAAGAAAAACAAAAAGAGTATGGAATAATATTGTGTTAATAAGTGATGTGTGTTTGGTGTAACACTTGGGATGAATAAGAAGTTTGATTGAAATTCTATTGTTTAAAACTTTGGTGAATTGATCAATCCCTTAGGTTTAGGCAAGTTTTTGTTTCTATTAGCCTTAGGAATTATCCCTTGTTTGTTCACCCGACCATGCTACAACCTTGAAAAGCCCTTGAGATTCTTGATTTTATATTTTCAATGTAAATTTTTAGATGAATGCATAATTTAGTCTATTATTTGCAAGATTGTTGGATGAGTGAAAATACCCCATTTTTGTGTGTTTTTCATCTACCGATGATTGTGTTTTCTAGGTGTGATTCATTTGTGAACTAGTATTGTTTTAGAATGTTTGACATGATTTTTGTGTTTAGAATTTGTTTCATGTTTATGTTATCGTCGTAGTTTAGTGGTAAGCATGTTTCTTCATGTGTACCGTTTTTCAGTTGAGCCATCCCATTTGTTTTCTGTTTTCAAAACTGGTTGATTCACGATTTTTTGGTTTA
Source organism: Vicia faba (assembly GCA_948472305.1). Lineage (NCBI taxonomy): Eukaryota > Viridiplantae > Streptophyta > Magnoliopsida > Fabales > Fabaceae > Vicia > Vicia faba. The sequence continues at coordinate 283,781,534 of OX451739.1, read as the reverse complement.
TTATTTTTGGTACTTTGAGATGTTAGGCCTTGTTTGAGGAAAAAAAAGTTTAAGTTGGGGAGAGTTTGATAAGTGCAAATTGTAGTTATTTTTGTATATACTTTTTGTTGCACTTATCGACTTTTTGTTGTTAATATCGTTGAATAACCCTAACTTTTGTGTAAATATGTTTAGTTTGTGTTTATTTGTGTTTTTGTGTACATAGTATACCGTTTGAAGTTTTTCCATTCATTTTGAAGGTATTTGTTTGATTTTGGAGCATTGAGGAATAAGGTGTTGAAGGCACGGCTCCGGATGTGTGTTTTCGGAATAAAAGACCAGTTTTTGGATATTCTGTCCATGAGAGCCTGCTTAGCACGTAGAGTGTAACATCCCGGTTTTTATTTAGTATTATTTAATTATTATATTATATAATAATTAATTAAGTTATGTGTTTTGGTGACTATTTGAAATATTTGGATATATATGTTATTTGTATATTTTGGTTTATGAGTAAGAATAGAAATAATTAAGAGTTGGACTTATATTATGATAGAAATGTGAAGAATAGAATTAGGCCCATTAAAGAATAGGATAGTAAGAAGAGAGATTAGAGTTGTTATGTCATAACACAAAAGAAGAGAAAATAAGAGAAAAGAAGAGAAAAGAAGAGAAGAGGAGAAAGAGGAAGGAAGAAGAAGAAACCTAGAGTTTGAGTCTTCAAGAGGTAAGGGGGAGAATCTTTATTATTATGAGTGTGTATGGTATGAAATGGATAGTAACATGTTAGGTGTGATTTTATTTTCAATTCTAGATCTAAACTATCACATGTTAGGGTTTGTGTAGAAATCTATGGATTTGATAGAAATTAATATGTTAAGTGGAATAGAATGAGTACCTTCATGTTAGGATGATGGATTATTGATAAGATTGGCAAAAATGATGTTTTGTAGTTATGGGTAGTGTTTTTGATAAGAAAAATCGTGTGGAAATTAAGTTAAAATGCGAGAAAAACCATGTTTTAGAAGTTTGAGTCAACTCAAACTGAAGGGGGTCGGCGCGAGACAACCCTCCAGGAAAGGAAGTGTTGTCACGCAGTTTTGCATCGACTCATAGTTCTTTTGCGTCGACTCATTCTTTATGTCGACTCATACAAGGTTTTGCATCGACTCAAACAACAAGTTTCTAACATACTTTGTAATGGCCATAACTTTTGAACCGTAACTCTGTTTTAGGAGCCGTTCGAATCGTTAGAAAGCTAACTCAATAAACTATGAGATAAAACTAGGTTTTTTGGCATTGGATGATTGGAATAATAGTTTGGATATTATTTATTATGTGTCATGAATGGATGATGAATGGAAATAACATGTTTTGGCATTATTTGTTATTCGTGATATGTGTGATTGATGAATGTTATATGATTGAATTGTGTTGATGATATATGTGTGTTTATTCAATGGTGGATAATTCATTTTGATGGATTATTGTGATATGTGGTATGATTAAGGTTTGGTGATAATCTTAATTTGCATATAATTGGTTATGTTTGCACATGCATGCATGGGGAGATTGAACTCTGGTTGGTTGCTTTGATCCTTATGTGGAAATAGAAGCGGTGAATTATATGTTCATATTGGTTTCTTTGATCCTTATATGGAAATAGAAGCGGTGAAATATATGTTCATATTGGTGGGCTTTGGTCTTCTTCGGATCGGAAGTGTGGCTCTGGTTCTAAATATTGAATCGAGAGCGAGGTGAACTTGATGTTCATGATGGTACCACATGTATGAGTCGCATTGAGTCAAATTGGAGTCGCATTTGTTGTTATGTGATGTTTTTCTTTGAATGCGTAATGTGTGTGATAATTGGTTTAACCGTGACTTTGATGATGATTGCCATGTATGTGATGATTGTGTGAATTATTCTACTTGGATATAATTATCTTGGTACTTGTATTGGTGAAGCCATGTTGTATAGATAATTATATGAAGTGTGATGAATTCTTGGAATGCATCCGTGTTATATACATTGTTTATACTATATATATTCATAATGATGTGAATTCTAACCCTTCTGTTGTAATGATGTTCTATGCGACATCGCACAGGCACTGAGGGTAACAATGATACTTGCCAGGATTAGTCAGAAGAGATAGATCCTTATTTATCTGTTTATCCCTAGGTAGTGAGTCATTGCTATGGTCTATGTAACATGGGGGAGGTTTTGAACTCATGTTTAATTGAAAAAATATTGTTATTTCTCTTATTTGAATTGTATGTTGAGAGTTTATGTTGAGTGGCCTCAGTGCCTAAGGATTTGAGATCCATGAGTTGTTATGAGGATTTATGATTATAGTACGGGATATAATCATTATTATTATTATTTAAGTAGAGAATTATTCCTCTATGATGTGCATGATTTTGAAAACCTGAAGTTTGAATACGTGTTATGATCATGACCAGTATATATGTTTGAATTTCTTGGATATTTTGTGAATTCAATATGTGACGCCCTCTTTGAGATGCACGTTATTTTACTCTGATTATTCTATTTATGATATATGGGGTTAGGGGGTGTTACATTAGTGGTATCATAGAAATGGTCGGTCAAATTGGCCAGGTTACTAATGAGTTTATTCCCTATTGTATTCGATACGTGTGTGAAACACTATCGGTACTTGTTTGTTTCTTCTAACCACTTGGTTGCATGAGTGGGTTTGAGGCAAGTGGGGGAGGAATTTTCGCTTCCCTGAGTTGTTTCAGCCGTGGAGTGTTGGTTCAGTGTGTTGTTGATTGCAAGAGTGTGGATTTGAACTGATGTTTATAGTAACTGTTTGGCTAAGACAATTATTTTCTGGAACCTAAGAAAGAAGGAAATGGAGAAAAACGTTATAAGATTTAGAGAGATTGTTGGACATTATGCTCAGGTGATTTTGAGTAAGATGAAAGACGCTATTGCAGTTGGGTAACAATGGTTTATGCCACCATTACGGTTGTCGGCTACCTATTGACAAATTGAGGAACTGATCACCCTTAATCACTTGTTGATAGTAGACGAGATCGTATTGGACAGGATAGGCTTATCTTGACAGCTTGATAGTATGTAAAGTGAATGCGTATGTGCAAGACGGTACCATGTTATTTTCTTTGTTGGCAATGTTGGATCTCGGCAAGAAGTAAACTATGGGTGAGTTGCCTATTATCCGTGATTTTTCCGAGGTGTTTCTTGAAGATGTAAGTGATTTGACACCAGAACGTGAGATGGAGTTTACGATCGACTTAGTTCCTGGAACTAGTCCTGTTTCGATGGCTCCATATCGGATGTCAGCTTCTGAGTTGAAAGAGTTGAAGAGTCAACTAGAGGATCTACTTGAGAAGAAGTTTATTCATCTGAGTGTATCACCGTAGGGTGCACCTGTTTTGTTGGTTAAGAAGAAACAAGGTTCTATGATGTATGTGTAGATTATAGACAACTGAATAAAGTGATTATTAAGAACAAGTATCCACTTTCGAGGATTGATGATTTGATGGATCAGTTGGTTGGTGCAAGTGTGTTCAGTAAGATTGATTTGAGGTCTGGTATCATCAGATTCGTGTGAAGGCTGAAGATATTTAGAAGACTTCTTTTAGGATGAGGTATGGTCATTATGATTATTCTGTAATGCCGTTTGGTGTGACCAATGCCCCTGGTGTATTTACAGAATATATGGACAAGATTTTTCATGAGTATCGGGATCAATTTGTTGTTGTGTCCATTGATGACATTTTGATATATTCTAAGAGTGAAGAGGATCATGCTGGACATTTGAGGATTGTGTTATCTGTGTTGAAGGAGAAGCAGTTGTATGCTAAACTTTCTAAGTGTGAGTTTTGGTTGAAGGAAGTGAGTTTCCTTGGGAATGTGATTTTGAGTAGGGGTATTTTTGTTGATCTTGCAAAGATTGAGGTTGTGTCTCAATGGGAAGCTCCGAAATCTATTTATGAGATTAGAAGTTTTCTTGGTTTGGCTGGTTATTATCGCAAGTTTATTGAATGTGTTCTAAGTTGGTGTTACCCTTGATGCAGTTGACTAGGAAGGGTCAGGCTTTCATTTGGACTTCACAGTGTGAAGCTAATTTTCAAGAGCTTAAGAGAAGGTTAACAACCACTCCTATTTTGATTTTGCCTAATTCGGCAGAACCATTTGTAGTGTATTCTGATGCTTCTTTGATGGGTTTAGAAGGTATGTTGATGCAGAATCGAAAGTGGTAGCTTATGCTTCAAGGCAACTTAAAGTTCATGAGAGGAATTATCTGACACATGATTTAGAGTTAGCTGTTGTGGTGTTTGTATTGAAACTTTGGAGGCATTATTTGTTCGGATCGAGGTTCAATGTGTTTAGTGATCACAAAAGTTTGAAGTATCTGTTTGATCAGAAAGAGTTGAATATGAGACAAAGAAGATGGTTAGAATTCTTGAAGGATTATGATTTTGGTTTGAATTACCATTCGGGTAAAGGGAATGTTGTAGCTGATGCTTTGAGTAGGAAGTCTTTGCATATGTCTATGTTGATGGTGCAAAAGTTGGATTTACTTGAACAATTTCGAGATTTGAGTTTGGTTTGTGAAAAGACTTCTTCTGGTGTTAAGCTTGGTATGTTGAAGCTTACTAGTGGTATTCTTAACGAGATTCGATAAGGATAGAAATCTGATTTGAGTTTAGTTGATTGATTGGCATTGATCAATCAAGGTCGAGGTGGTGGTTTTCGGATTGATGAGAATGGTATCTTGAGATGTCGTGATAGAGTTTGTGTTTCGGATGTGGGAGATTTGAAGAAAATAATTCTTGATGAAGGGCATCTTAGTGGTTTGAGTATTCATCCTGGAGATACTAAGATGTATCAAGATTTGAGGAAATTATTCTGGTGGTCAGGTATGAAGAAAGATATTGCAGAGTTTGTGTATTCTTGTTTGATTTGTCAGAAGTCTAAGGTTAAACATCAGAAACTGTCTGGGTTGTTGCAACCGTTATCCATTCCTGAGTGGAAGTGGGATAGCATTTCTATGGATTTTGTTTCGGGTTTCTCGAGGACTCTGAGTAATTGTGATGATGTTTGGGTCATTGTAGATAAATTGATGAAATTTTCTCATTTTGTTTCGATTAGGATGGATTATCCAACGGAGAGATTTGCTAAGTTCTATATTGAAAAGGTTGTGAGTTTGCATGGTGTTCTGTCGAGTATTATTTCTGATATAGATCCAAGGTTTACTTCAAATTTTTGGGAAGGTCTACAGAGTGTTTTGGGTATGAAGTTACGTTTGAGTTCGGCGTATCATCCGCAAACAGATGGTCAGACTGAGAGGACGATTCAGTCACTTGAGGATCTTTTGAGAGCTTGTGTTTTGGAGCAAGGAGGTGCTTGGGATAGTTACTTACCTTTGTTTGAGTTTACTTATAACAAATATTTCCATTCGAGTATTGGAATGGCACTGTTTGAGGCTTTGTATGGTAGAAGGTGTAAGACCCCTTTGTGTTGGTATGAATCTGGAGAGAGTGATGTGGTTGGACCTGGGATAGTTCAACAGACTACGGATAATATTAAGATGATTCAGGAGAAGATGAGGACTTCTCAAAGTCTTCAGAAGAGTTATCATGATAAGAGGATGGAGGATCTTGAATTTGAGAAAGGAGATTATGTGTTTCTGAGGGTTACTCTGGTAACTGGTGTTGGTAGAGCTTTAAAGTCGCGCAAGTTGATGCCGCATTTTATTGGTTCGTATCAGATTGCTGAGAGAGTAGGTAAAGTGGCTTATTAGATCCATTTTCCGCCGTCACTTGCTAATCTCCATGATGTGTTTCACGTGTCTCAATTGAAAAAGTATATTGTGGATCTGTCTCATGTTGTACAGTTAGATGATGTTCAGGTGAGAGATAACCTGACTGTTGAGATATCACCTACGCGGATAGAGGATCGAGAGGTGAAACGACTTCGAGGTAAATAAATATCTTTGGTAAAAGTGGTTTGGGGAGGACCGACATACGGTAATGTGACTTGGGAGTTGCAGAGCAAGATGATGGATTCCTATCCCGAGTTGTTCGTTTGAGGTAATTTTCGAGGACGAAAATCTTTTAAGTGGGGGAGAGTTGTAACATCCCGATTTTTATTTAGTATTATTTAATTATTTTATTAATTACTATATTATATGATAATTCAATAAATTATGTGTTTTGGTGACTATTTGAAATATTTGGATATATGTGTTATTTGAATATTTTGGTTTATGAGTGAAAATAGAAATAATTAAGAGTTGAGCTTATATTATGATATAAATGTGAAGAATAGAATTAGGCCCATTAAAGAATAGGGTAGTAAGAAGAGAGATTAGAGTTGTTATGTCATAACACAAAAGAAGAGAAAAGAAGAGAAGAGGAGAAAAAGGAAGGAAGAAGAAGAAACCTAGAGTTTGAGTCTTCAAGAGGTAAGGGGGAGAATCCTTATTATTATGGGTGTGTATGGTATGCAATGGGTAGTAACATGCTATGTGTGATTTGATTTTCAATTTCTAGATCTAAACTCTCACATGTTAGATTTTGTGTAGAGATCTATAAATTTGATAGAAATTGATGTGTTGAATGGAATAGAATGAGTACCTTCATGTTAGGATGATGGATTATTGATAAAATTGGCAAACATGATGTTTTATAGTGATGGGTAGTGTTTTTTATAAGAAACATCGTGTGGAAATTAAGTTAAAATGCAGGAAAAACCATGTTTTAGAAGTTTGAGTCTACTCAAACTGAAGGGGGGGGGGGGTCGGCGCGAGACAACCCTCCAGGCAAGGAAGTGTTGTCATGCAGTTTTGCACCGACTCATACTGGGTTTTGCATCGACTCATACAACAAGTTTCTAATAGATTTTGCAACGGCCATAACTTTTTAATCGTAACTCCATTTTAGGCATCGTTCGAATCGTTAGAAATCTAAAGCAATAAACTATAATATAGAACTAGGTTTGTTGGCATTGGGTGATTGTAGTAATAGTTTGGATATTATTTGTTATCTGTCATGAATAGATGATGAATGGAAATAACATGTTTTGGCATTGTTTGCTATTCGTGATATGTGTGATTGATGAATGTTATATGATTGCATCGTGTTTATGATATATGTGTGTTCGTGCAATGGTGGATAATTCATTTTGATGGATTATTGTGATATGCGATATGATTAAGGTTTGGTGATAATCTTACTTTACATATAATTGGTTATGTTTGCATATGCATGTATGAGGAGATTGAACTTCGGTTGGTTGCTTTGATCCTTATGTGGAAATAGAAGCGGTGAATTATATGTTCATATTGGTTGCTTTGATCCTTGTGTGGAAATAGAAGCGGTGAACTATATGTTCATATTGGTGGGCTTCGGTCTTGTCCGGATCGGAAGCGTGGCTCTAGTTCTAAATATTGAATCAGGAGCGAGGTGAAATTGATGTTCACGATGGTACCACATGCATGAGTCTCATTCCATTGCATTGGATACGCATTTGTTGTTATGTTATATTTTGCCTTGAATGTGTAATGTGTGTGATAATTGGTTTAACCGTGACTTTGATGATGATTTCCATGTATGTGATGATTGTGTGAATTATTCTACTTGGATATAATTGTATTGGTACTTGTATTGGTGAAGCTATGTTGTATAAATAATTATATAAAGTGTGATGAATTCTTGGAATGTATGTGTGTTATATACATTGTTTATATTATATGTATTTATAATGATGTGAATTCTCACCCTTCTATTGTAATGATGTTCTATGTGACATCGCGCAGGTACCGAGGATAGCGGTGATACTTGCCAGGATTATTCAGAAGAGCTAGATCCTTATTTATCTGTTTATCCCTAGGTAGTGAGTCATTGCTCTGGTCTATGTAACACGGGGGAGGTTTTGAACTCATGTTTAATTGAAAATATATTGTTATTTCTCTTATTTGAATTGTATGTTGAGAGTTTATGTTGAGTGGCCTTAGTTCCTAAGGATTTGAGATCCATGACTTGTTATGAGGATTTATGATTATAGTACGGGATATAATCATGATTATTGTTATTTGAGTAAAGAATTATTCCGTTGTGATGTGCATGATTTTGAAAACCTGAAGTTTGAATACGTGTTATGATCATGACCAGTATACATGTTTGAATTTCTTGGATGTTTTCTGAATTCAATATGTGACGCCCACTTTGAGATGCACGTTATTTTACTCTGATTATGCTATTTATGTTATGTGGGGTTAGGGGGTGTTACACAGAGGCTGCTAAGCACGAGTAACTCTCAGCGCATTTTATAGCGCGTTGCATGCATTTGAAATTTTGGCAGAACCAATGTTTGGAAGCGCGCTTAGTGTGGATAGCGCGCTTAGAGCGATTTACATCGGTTTGATATGTAATCTAATGAAGTCCCGCTTAGCATGGTCTGCTGAGTTTTATTTTATAAAAACAGATTTCATTCATTTTTAGGGATGGTTTTAGGGAAGTTTTTACTCCTAACTCCATCAACTTGTAAATTTTGTTAGGATTAGCTTAGATAACAACTATGTAGCTTACATACGGATGATCCGGGTGGATTTCTCTTTGATCGGCACTGACAAACTAGTAGATATGTGGTTCATTTCTCTTCCTCTTTGTGTAATCTCTATTGGTTGGGTTTGTATGTATATTTTCTTTGAACTGATGTATATTTGTCGCCCTTGGCGTTATATAAAACTTGATTTACAAATATTTGTGGATTGTTGTCCTGGATTTTTACTCTGCGTTAGAGATTTGAGTTGTTATAGACATATACTGCTTTGATTCTTATCTAGGATGATTATATGTTAGTTTCTGAACTCTAGAGATAGATTTAGAGCTGATATCTACTCGGGTATCAGAGCTTAATGCCCCTGTGTTGTTTGTGTCGCTCTGAGAGATCGCTGATGCAGGCGAGCACGGTTGACTTCTGTGTTGTTGAGGTGGTTGAGAGATCGCTACCGAGGTGATGCAGTCGACCTCTCAATTTGGGTTAGAAATGACTTAGGTTGTGAGTGATACATAGTGACATTAATGAATATTGTAGGTTGAGTATAACAGGTCGATAGGTTTAAGTCTGTGAGAAGTAGTATATATGCATGCTTGATAAGTTATTCCTTTTTCCTTTTTATACATTTATTCTGTTAATACATTTTTTGTCAACCTACTCAATCCCAAACTCATTAACAAGATATTTGTCGAACGGAGAAATCAATAACCAATCTCTGTGGACACGATAAATTCCCAGATAAATATTTCCAAAATTTTTTTTGCTTTTCGCTTTACCGCTTCAACATGTACTTAACAAGTTCAAATAACATATATTGTCGCACTTCAAATTTCAAGTTCATTAATTATTTGGTTGGACTTTAGGACTACAATGTTGAGGTTGCAAAGAGTCGAGGAGGTCTTATTAAAGGTAGGCTTATGTATATTTTTTGGGAAAAGCTAAGGCGCCTATAGCAGGTATTAAATAAAATTGGTAAACTGTTTCAACATATGACTCAATCCATAAATAAGATGAGACAAGGGTTGTTCGATGCTCGACATGAGCTAAAGTGTGACATGATGAATGTGAAAAAAAACTGAACTTGTCAAAAAACATAATGATGAGTTGATCTATTGGAATGAGCTTGAGGAGAAAATCCTAAGACAAAAATCAAATCTTGATTGGCTCTGGTTGGGGGACGGAAATAATTCATTCTTCCATGCTTCTGTTAAAGCTAAGCGTAGTGCAAAAACTTAAACCTGGTATACACAGAGGGGGGTTTTCTTATTACTAAACAGGAAGATATTGAGAATGAAGTGATGAAGTTTTATGAAGGTTTGATGGGGGATAGTAAGCCTATAGGCAGACATATTGATACTGAGGCAATGAGGAATGGACCACAAGTTAGTATGACCCAAAGGGAATTTCTTGTTTCTCCTTTCACGGATGATGAGATTTACAAGGCCCTGATTGGAATCAGAGATCTTAAAATTTCGGGTATTAATGAGTACAACGCTAAATTATTCAAAGCAAGTTGGAGTATTATTAAGGATGATATGATAGGAGCAGTAAGGGAGCTCTTCGAAAATGAGCGGATCTACAAGGCCTTTAAAATGCACCCTAGTAACTCTTATTCCAAAAAATGAAGGGGCAAAGACTATGAAAGAATACAGACCAATAGAAGAATGTACTACGGTATATAAAATCATATCTAAAATCATCACTGACAGACTCGGGAAAAATCTTGGAAGCATCATTAATCAGAGTCAGAAGGCGTTTGTCCTGGGTCAACAGATTCATAACCATATTCTCTTGGCGTGTGAGTTAATTAAAGGATACTCGAGGAAGGTTGGTACTCCGCATGTATGATGCAAATTGATCTGCAAAAATCCTATGACACGGTGAATTGGAATGCCTTAGAAAATATTCTAAGAGAGATTGAAATCCCTAACCAGTTTATCTGTTGAATCATGTTAGATGTCTCTACGGTTTCTCACAGTTTTAACGTCAATGGTCATCACACTAGGATGATGCATGATAAACGTGGGATTCGTCAATGAGACCCTATGTCTCCTATCCTTTTTGTTATCATTATGAAATACTTGAATAGAATTCTGAATAATATGCAGAAGAATCTTGATTTTAATCATCATGCAAAATGTGAGAAACTATGTATTACTAATTTGACATTTGTAGATGACTTGCTTCTGTTTTTGAGAGGTGATACCATATTAGTGGAACTCATGATGAAGGCCTTTGAGTATTTTTCAAATTCTATTGGACATGTGTCAAATCCTGGTAAATGCAAAATCTGTTTTGGTAGTGTTGATAATGACAGTAAGAGAAAAATCCTTCATGTTACTAGCATTAGTGAGGGGCCTCTCGCTTTTAGATATTTGGGTGTGCCTCTCACATGCAAGAAATTATCTATTCATCACTATATGACTATGGTGGATAAGATTGTAAGTCGCACAAAGCATTGGAGCACTAATCTATTGAGTTATGCAGGTCGAATCCAACTTATCAAATGTGTAACTTTTGCCATTTCAAATTACTGGATGCAATGATTCCCTATGCCCAAAAAAGTAATAAAAAATATTGAGGCGATTTATAGATCATTTCTTTGGACAGGTGGTCTAGAAAACAATCAAAAAAGCCCAGTAGCCTGGGATACAGTGAGTAAACCTAAAGAATATGGTGGTTTGAATATTATTGATCTCAAGCTTTGGAACAACGTGATAATGTTGAAGTTGTTATGGAACATTAGTGGTAAGTCCGATTGCCTTTGGGCTAAGTGGATTCATACCTATTATCTGAAAAAAAGATAATTGGATGAGTGTTGTTATTAAGAATCATAATTCTTGGATTATGAAAAATGTTCTTAAACAAAGAGTGAACCTTGGAGAATTCCAAATCAACTGGGTAGGTTTGCAGAGTAAAAATAGATTTTGTATGAGGGAAATGTATAAGAATCTTTGTAAGCACATCCCCAAATTCCACTGGTGCAAGCTATTCTACAACAACCCTGCACGACTTAGAGTGTTAATGACTATGTGGCTAGCCTGTCATGGGAGATTGGCCACAAAAAGTAGGTTGAAGAATTTTGGCATGATTAATGACAGTCGATGTTGCTTTTCTATTAAGGAGGAAACTATGGATCACTTATTTTTTGGATGTATTGAGCTGAAAATAATTTGGTCCAAGGTTCTAGATTGGATCCAAATTAAAAGAGATCCGAAAAATTGGGAGGAGGAACTTGAGTGGATTATTGCATCCACCCGTGGAAAGAGTAAGAAAGCTGGGCTATTGAAAGTGGCTATAGCTGAAACAACTTATGATGTGTGGAAATACCGTAATGACATCTGTTATGGTAATAGTATGGACAATATAAAGGTAGTTGAGACGATTTTAGAAAAGATAGTCTATAGAAGTTGGTATAGCAAGAAAATAAAGGATTACATTGCTAATTTGATGATTCTATAATTACTTTATTTTTCCTTTTTGTCGGCTGAAAGGGCTAAATCTAAGCGACCGCCTTGTACTTTCTTATCATTTTTAAATTAATACAAAGTCTTGTTTATCATAAAAAAATTTGACACAAAAAATAAAGGTTATTTTTGAAAATTTAAAAATATTATTTATTTATTTATTTATTTATTATAATTTATCCCACTATCTTTTTTAATGATTAAATTATTGTTTCTTTCATCATTATACCACTAACTAATATTTTTACATATAAAAATAATTTCATAATTTAATTTCATAATTTCATTCCATTAACCCACTATTAAGTTATTGTTATTTTATGTTAAATAAATAAAAGTAAATAGTTTTCCCATATTTCCATTTTATAAGCTAAATTAAAAAAATTAAAAATTTCTCTCTCCAACTTTAGTTTATCTTCCTTTACATATAAAAATAATTTCATAATTTAATTTCACAATTTCATTCCACTAACCCACTATTAAGTTGTTGTTATTTTTATGTTAAATAATTAAAAGTAAATAGTTTTCCCATATTTCCATTTTATAAATTAAATCAAAAATAAATAAAAAATTGATGGAATGAGAGAAGTATATCCATTTCAAAATGTATGATTTACCTTTACACAATAGCACCAATAAAAATGATTATGTCTCACTCGAGTATTTGTTTCACATTGAGATATAGAAATCTATTTATGTGCATGAAATTTAACTCTTTGTGTGATGCTAGATATTTTGTAAGAAATAGTAAATTATTTTTATTCTCTTAAATTGTAAATTATCCCATTGAACTCTACAAATTTCATCATTTACTTTCTACTATCATTTAGGAAATTTTATTTTCATCTATTTTAACTTCGAAATTCTATCTTCTTTATAATTAACTTATATTTCAATTAAGATTATGAAAAACTATTCATAATAGTGCATTTATTTATTAATTTTATAAATAAAAAATTAATAGTTAAATAATACTACAAACTTCAAAACAATTCATTTATATTATAGAAAATAATAGTCATGTACCGTAAATGTAAAATATTTTACACCGTCAATACATTACAACCATTTATAAGTAATATTTTAAATATTTATAAAATTTTAACGATTATAATTTTTTAATAGTATAAAACATTTTATATTGTCAATATATTTTAATTAAATTTTAATTATAATAAAAAATATAAAAATATAAAAAAATTCTAATACAAATATTTTAAATTCTTTTCTTTAAACTAAAGTAATTATTAATAATAATTTAATATTATTTATTCGTGCGGATGTACGTCTAATTAAACTACAAAAACAGAAAAATATCTTGCATTGTTGTGTAAATTCTAATTTACCTAAAAATTTTATTGATTTTAAATAAAGACAAAAACACATGAATAGTTCAAAACACATGAAATAAAACAAAAACAGGTCTATAAAGCCTACGGATTCTACACAGGCTCCATCACCCAATCACTACAAATAAGCCTAGCAGACGAAGATAAGAGGATGATTATCGCCTGCTGCACTATCGTTTCTACACAATATTCAATGTCATGCTGTCAAAATAAATGGATAATTGATCCAAATTTGAGGTTCTACATTTGCAATCGTTGTCAAATGTGAGAACGTTTATACACTTCAATTAAGTGGACCATGATAATAAATTAATAAATAAAATTGCAAGAATGTAGTTGATTTGTTTTAAGTGTGGAACCCATTTTAGATTTTTTGATGAGTTAGATGGATATTTGAGAATTGTAGATGAGTTGTTTAAAAAATTAAAAAATGTAAAATAATATAAAAAATTATGTGGATCCCATTTAAAGAATTCAAATAAATATGATGGACGTGAATACTCTAAGAATAATAATGCAGTTTAGACACTACACTGACAACCAACCATTTAAACATTTAAACGTGTACAATTTTCATATTCCAACCTATAATCTTTACCTCCTTCAAATAATTATCATATCTACAATTGAATCTCTTTAAGTCACAACCCGACATAATGTACCTTCTTAAATTCTAACCACCATATTAGCATTCACATGATATTATCACCATAAAGTCCAAAAAGGAAACAAGACATACAACACTCACAAAATTAATAATAACAACAACTATAACTCTCGTGTACATAATAATAACAAATAACATTAAATTTAAATCTTAAAAAAATATTTAATTTAATTATACTTGTGTCTTCATAGTTTAATCTATTTATTGGAAATGACTATGAAATCACTTAATTTTTATCTCTCTCAAATTTTTTGAATTAAAAATAATGTGGCATATTTTAAGTGAAGTGGAAAGCTATTAAAATTGGTTAGTTTGTGTGAGTTTGTCTGTCAAGTTCGTTCAAACATAAAATTTAGGTAGTAATTGGACACATAAACATTATTATTAAAATGTTTTGTCATATTATATGATATTTTTGAGACTTGAATAATAATGATGTATTGTTAGGTATTACTCACTGTGTATTATATTAAATATGTGATTTAATATAGTTTTCAATGTTACAGGAATTTACAGAGTCACACACATAACGAAATACTCATGAGAGATAAAATGAATAAGCGAAGCTTATTCGATTGAGCGGTATTGTGAAGTACTATCGTTAATTAGAGAAATATGGTACACCTTAAGGTACGATGTACTTAAGTGAAATACAGAACACTCTAAGGTAGATGTACTTAAGTGAATTATAGAACACTAAATTACGATGTACTTAAGTGGAATATAAAACACCATAAATTACAATGACCTTAAGTGAAATACAATACACCGTAAGGTAGGATGCATTTAAGTGAACTTATTTAGCTTGTAGCACACACAAGCGGTTCTATAAATATAATCCTTGTGCTGAAGTATTTACACTTCACGGAATTTAGTTTATTTTCTCTCTCTCTCTCTCTCTCTCTCTCTCTCTCTCTCTCTCTCTCTCTCTCTCTCTCTCTCTCTCTCTCTCTCTCTCTCTCTCTCTCTCTCTCTCTCTCTCTCTCTCTCTCTCTCTCTCTCTCTCTCTCTCTCTCTCTCTCTAAGTCTTCATTTATAATGGCTAGCACCGAGATTGAAGGCACTTTGTTCATATGGATTGAGTAGAGAATTTGTTGTTTACTCAATACTCGTGATCGTTCTCTGAATTCTGTATCAACAGTTAATTACCACAAGAGGTAACCATTTTATCACTGATCACCCACATTCATAATGACCTGCTTAAGGGATTTTTTTTTGTTTTGTTTTTCATTGTATACTTTAATCATGATTTTCCTTCAGCGGTATCTGAGCCACTTACGAAATTATGAATCAGATAGTTTGTTTTTTGTTTATGTGTTAATTCGATTAAATATACATAATAAAATAAATAATAATAATAATAATAATAATAATAGAGAAAAATAAATATTGGCATCATGATTTGTAAAATTTGGATGTTCGATGTTGACTATGCTTCAATGCCGATTTTCGTATGGTGAAGCAGTGATACTTTGATCATTCATAGTGATACAAATATGTTGATTGAAACACCTCAGAATGCTTTCAAGATCGCTGACTGACCCCATAAATCCACCCGGTTCTTTTCAGCTTGCTTGAAGGCACTTTGTTCATGTGGACTGAGTAGAGAATTTGTCGTTCACTCGATGCTCGTGATCGTTCTCTAGATTCTGCATCAACGATTAATCACCACAAGAAGTAACCATTTTATCACTGATCACCCACATTCGTAAGGACCTACCTAATGGATTTTTTTGTTTTGTTTTTCATTGTATACTTTAATCATGATTTCCCTTCAGCGGTATCTGAGGCACTTACGAAACCATGAGTCAGATAGTTTGTTTTATGTACCTTATATTTTAATCGATTAAACATACATAATGAAATAAATAATAATAATAATAATAATAATAGAGAAAATTAAATATTGGCATCATGATTTGTAAAATTTGGATGTTCGATGTTGACTATGCTTCAATGTCGACTTTCGTATGGTGAAGCACTGATACTTTAATTATCTATAGTGATACAAATATGTTGATTGGAATGCCTCATACTACTTTTAGGATTAACAACTGATCCCACAAATCAACACAGGTCTTTTCAGCATACTTTATCCTCACTCACACGCTTTTTGGAAAACTTCCCAAAACATCACTCATCCAAATACTACTCCAAGTTAAGCCTCGTTAATTATGGAGTTCTTATTAGTTAGACTAGCAAAAAGAAGATCCATTTTGTTGGTATATGTAGTACCAATCAATTCTTATAAGCCTTCCTTCAATCATGTAGCCATATTCCTGCACAACATTAGTATCCCTCTTATTCTAATATGGAGACCACTCCTCGTCCTCTTCCGCCTCAAGTGTTACATTCCCACTAGCTTCCGTATGGTCCATCCTCAGACTACTTTTAGGATTACTGGCTGACCCCACAAACAAACACATGTCTTTTCAGCATGCTTTGTTTCCACTTACACGCTTTCTGAAAAACTTCCCAGAAGGTCATCTATCCAAAATATACTCCAACTCAAACCTCTTTAACTATGGAGTTCTTATTTGTTGGACTACCGAAAAGAAGATGCATCTTATTGAAACAGGTAGTCCCAATAAATCCTTATAAGCATTCCTTCAACCATGCAGTCTTATTCCTACACAACCTCATTGTGATACGGTGACAGAACCGACTGTTATACTGGTTTTTCATTTTTTATTCGCAAATGTCGCGGTAAGCAAGAGTCGCCACCGACTTTTCTTTTATCCAACAAAGGAAAGGGTGAAAATAACAGAAAAAGACATTTTTCGAGATTTTTTTATTAAGGGGGGTAGATTATGGAAAGGGAAAGTATTAGCACCCTTTCCATCTGTGGTTTTCCACGGGCTCTTAGGTACTTGCTCATTTTTTGAAAACTGTTCGTGTTTGTGTGTTTTGAAAGATTTTGTTTTCTTTATGGTAACTCTTGTATCAGTCCTCAAGAGTGTGATAAAGCGTTTTGAATTTTTTTTGGAAAGGTGTAGTGTAAAAAATTCCAGGTTTGAGCAAGTACTTAAGAACTTTCTACTTACTCGAAAAAGGATGTTCTTTTCCTCCTACCCTTTAGATAGTGCTATCCTACTATTAGTGAGTAGGTAGCCCTACCGTTGGATGTTGAGGGACTATCAAAAGGGACGTTTATGGTCATCGAAGGCAACGTGTAAGGACACCTTAGCATTTCGAAGGGATTGTCATCATATAGGCAACATCGAGGGACAAGATCATTTCTCGTAGGCAACTCGAGGGACATTTAGGGACCATGATCTTTATGCTGACTTTTTTTAAACTGAGGGTCTTTGCTAAGATATCCCTACGTTCGAGGGACATGACCATTATTTTCCGAGGCAACCAAGTGAGGTATACTATAGGGGTGTAAGTGTGCAACAGTGTGCCTTTTTCAGATATTTATCTTGAAATTAGTGAACTAACGATTATTTGATTTTTATCTTGTCATGCACGCCTAAGTTACTAACAATTTATATAAAGGCATATAAGAAATATAAAGCGAGAGATAAAGTCCTACGGCTATTACAAGGCTTCAAAATAGTTATAATTATATCTGACTAAAAATTAAAGTGCGGAAAATGAAAATCTTAATTAGGACTATTACAATCCATGTGCAGATACATAATCAGGAAATAAAATGCACGCGCGATAAAAATTACAAACCATAGGCAGATACATAATAATATAAGCGCGCGAAATAAAGAAACGTCTAAAAACCTAATAAAATCCTAAGTAAACAAGAACATATTTTTGTTTGTTTTTTATTTGATCTTTAATAAAATAACTAAGTGAGGTAAATATCTAAAATTCAATTAGAGAAGTAAAAAAAAAAAGGTTGGATGAAATAAATCCCAGTTCTAATGTTTTTGTATTTTTTTGTTAAGAAAATAATTTAAATTAAATAAAGAACCTAAGTCTAATTTGAATTTAAATTGATAAAATAACATTAAAATAATTAATTAATTAATTAATAATTTTAAAAAGAAACTAAACCTAATTATAATTTTTTTAATTTTTTTATGACTTATTAAAAAAGATTTTTTTTGAAAATAATAAAAAAAAATTAAAAATATGAGAAAATAAAAACAAAACAATGGGCCTGGCATAAAAAAACAAATAGGGGTGTGCTGGTAAAACGCTGGGCCCAACCTAGAGGGAGCCCAAAAGTTGTACTAGGATTCAGTGAGGAGCAAACTTGATGGCTCATGGTGCACCTGCATGTGGGAACCTTTTGATCTAAATCAACCAAGATCTAGTGGCTGTGATCTGGAGGCACATGATGGACTGGCGTAGCTAACGCGTACTGGATCTGCAGTTAACAAATGTTAGAAAAATAATATGTTGGACCTGGGGCTCGAGCCCAAGTCCTCTCTCTTATACACACGCCTCATTTCCAGCTGAGCCATTGTTTCAATTGTTATTTATAACGAAACAAAATTATTATATTAGAAAATAACTTTATTATTTGAAATTAAAAAACACGCGTGCTGCTTTGACTGGCCAATGGGGAACGACAACGTGTTCAACCGGAGGGACGCCGGAGTCAAACTTCGGTCGTCTTCTCCGATCACTCAAACCTGTAAAAATCAACAAACGTGAATATAAATGATTGCAAAGATCTCTACCCCATACAAAATTTCCCCCTGAATCTGATTATGGGGTCTATTCACTTTGGAACGGCCTGTAAAGTGAGATATAGTGAAGAACACAGATCGTGCCCTAGAAATGCCACGATCTTATTCTAGCTCCTTTTTTCACATGTATTTCGTTGGTCCTGCTCTATATATTGTCCTGAGTACGAATCAAATATTGAGAATGATTAATTCAGTATGAAATCAAAGATACGAATTTAAGAAATTTACCAAAAAATGAGTGATCTGGTTGGTAACTTTCAGGGTATCTTAGGCGTGGATACAGACTGGGTTCAACTCCTGGAAGTCTTGGGAGGTTAATGGAGTCCTTGGATTGGACTAAAAAGGGCTGGAAGTGTGACTTTGAGTTTTCACGATTTTAACAATTCTTTGTAATTTTTGGTAGCACTCTTCTATAGTGTATATGCGTGTGTTTGGTTTGCCAAAATGATGTACTTATAGCATAAAAGGAGGAAACACAATTGAATGGAAAAGGTCATGGCCATAACTCATGTTTTTCAACAAGAATCCAACAAATTCAAAGCCTTCCAAATTTTCCAAAACATGCCTTATCCTTGCTTGAATGAACCTGATCACTTGTGCATGAAATATTGGGTTTCTAAGAAATCCAAAGCATCAGCCCAAATGCCTAAGCCCATTTCCAATTATTTTGTACCATTTATTTTATATTTATTTGAAATAAATTAAAATAAATATGTAAAAAATAGGTAGAAAATGCAAGGCCATGAAAAAATAAGATTAGAGGTCCTCTATGACCTTAGGAAGATATTTGAACCTTAAAAAGTTAAGTCATTGACCCAAAAATTCAAATTTGCTCAATGCACCATTCTTGAAATTTCCAAAATTTTCCCAACTTAGGTAAGCCATAACTTGCTCAATTGTTATCGCATTATGATTATCTTGTACTTTTTAGAAAGCCCAAGATATCTACTTCAATCCCTCTTTTGATTAAATTTGAATTTGAATATGTTATCTTGATGTAAAAGGTCTTGGAAAAAAGTGGCTTTTGTTGACTTTCTGAAAATGACCTGTAATGTTTGAGCTCATATTTTTCAAATGGTGTATTTCTTGATCCTGGGGGATGAAGAGAGTTGTATGGAATTATATTCTCTTGAAAATGATCTTTGGTGTAGAAATTTATGATAAAGTATGAGAAAGTTATGTTTGGTCAAAGTTTGGTTGACTTTTCTTATAGAAACCCTAATTTAGCAATTCTTAACTTTTGATGAATTAAGAGTATTTCTTGAGGAATCATGATCAACCCTTGATCAAATGATGGATATCACTTCAAAATGTTGATGTTGACCAAAAACCTTGAAGTTTGACTGTACATGA
The DNA here is from genome assembly GCA_948472305.1 of Vicia faba. Lineage (NCBI taxonomy): Eukaryota > Viridiplantae > Streptophyta > Magnoliopsida > Fabales > Fabaceae > Vicia > Vicia faba. Next base: position 283,761,511 of record OX451739.1, on the reverse strand, counting down.
GCCACAATTGACTTTTAACCTAACATAGTTGATTTTCAAGCATTTAAGCAATTGACTGAGTAAACTTGTTGTGCAAGGCATGAAATTTGGAATGGATAACCTTGAGGACATATTAGGACCATGTAAAGTATTAAAGACCTTTGGATCTCAACCATCTTGATGAAAATTGGAACCCTAGTTGGGGGTTCATTGTCTTAGGAGGAGAATTGTCTGGTCAATTCTTGGTCAACCTTGAGCAATTAAGAACCTCTAGGAGTATGTCTTGTGTGAAAATGAGAGGGAAAATTTTAGGGTACAACAACTTCCCCTATTAAATCTTCTTAAACCTGAAGATTTAGATTGTCTTGTTTTCCTTTCGTGATCTGAAGGTGGAAGATGATTGAACACTAGAGTGCCCAGAAATTTGCACTCGTTCGAAGTGAGACAGTTGGTGAATAATATCAGGAATGGGCTTACATATGCCATTTGGAAAATATGACAGAAGACGGTCAGATATGGGCTTAAAGATGACATAAAACGAGTATGAGGGAGAGTCGTCGGAGATGGGCTCAAATATGCCATCCAAGGAGTATGACAGAGAGTCATCGGAGATGGGCTTAAAGATGCCATCCAAGGAGTATGACGGGGAGTCGTCGGAGATGGGATTAAAGATGCCATCCAAAATAGATGCTGACTTCATAAGAATTCTCTTTGTGGGGGATTACTGTTCCTGCTGTCTGAGGAGGAGTCCGCTGGGGAATGTTTTTTTAGGGGAATATAGTCTAGGAGCTTCGGTTGTCCATTACTCTACTGAGGAGTCATCTCTTGACTGAAGAGACGAAAGTGAACTGTTATCTGGTCAGGATCCAGGCTTCACAGTGTCCTGCAAAGGATAATAAGGCTGACTGCTATCTGGTCGTATTCCAGGCTTCACAACGACTTACTAGGGGAATGAGATTACATTGTTATCTGGTCGTGCTCCAGGCTTTGCAGTTTCTTAAAATGGAATGGAAATCAGAAAAATCTTAGTGTCGATTTAACTGAACCAGAGAAAGGTCTTTAATTAACTTTGACTGGAATGGAAATTAGAAGAATCTTACTATCGATTCAACTGAACCAGACAAAAGTCTTGGAATGTCTTCAACTGGAATAGAAATCAGAGAGATCTTAGTGTCGATCTGACTGAACCAAAGAAGGTCTTTAATAAACTTTGACTGGAATGGAAATCATAAAAATATTAGTATCGATTCAACTGAACTAGAAAAAATCCTTGGGTCATCTTCCACTGGAATAGAAATCAGGGAGATCTTAGTATCGATCTGACTGAACCAGAGAAGGTCTTGAATTAACTTTGAATGGAATGGAAATCAGAAGAATCTTAGGATCGATTCAACTGAACCAAACAAAAGTCTTGGAATATCTTCAACTGGAATAGGAATCAGATAGATTTTAGTGCCGATCTGACTGAACTAGAGAAGGTCTTGGATTAACTTTGTCTGGAATGGAAATCAGAAGAATCTTAGGATCGATTCAACTGAACCAGGGAAAAGTCTTGGAATATCTTCAACTAGAATAGGAATCAGAGAGATCTTAGTGTCGAACTGACTGAACCAGAGAAGGTCTTGGATTAACTTTGACTGGAATGGAAATCAGAAGAATCTTAGGATCGATTCAACTGAACCAGACAAAAGTCTTAGAATATCTTCAACTGGAATAGGAATCAGAGAGATCTTAGTGTCGATCTGACTGAACCAGAGAAGGTCTTGTGAGGATATCTTTTTGAGGAAAGTGCTGAAATAGCCTTTCGTTATACGTAGCTTTCTAAGAAGACTACCAGGTAACATAAGTAGCCAATGGTGTTTATTGAGTTAATCTTTCCCTGAAAATGGTAAAGAGTTAGTCATATGCAATGTCATGATGTATGAAATGCATTGTGATGATGTTCTCAAAATAAATGAGATTATGTTGTATGCGACATGTATGCGCATGCCATGATGTATGAACATGGGATGCTATCGCGATATTTCTTAGTCTGGGAAAGTAAATCCCTGACTGCTGCTGAAGAGTATTGGGAAGCCGAATCCTCTGTTTCTGCTGAGGGTGGTGAATGAAGATGATTTGCCGGGGATTTCCTTTTTCTGTTTGACGATATTCAGTCGGGGATTGACTCTGCTTGAGAATAACTCTATGGAGGGAGGATGCTTTGTTGGAAGGTTTTGCATATGTAGAGAAATAAACTCTGTTGGGGAATGAACTTCCGTAGTTTGAGAAATAGACTTTGCTCGGAAGGAGGTTTTATAAATTGTTTAAGATTATAAATCCCGGCTGGGGATCTTTGAGGTAACCTCTCTGAGGGAACTTTGTTGGAAGAGGTAATTCCTGATTGGGGAGGAGGAGACCACAACTTTGGTTGTTTCCACCCTGTGGGGAACATAGACATCACTGGGCCGTTTGCTAAGGATGACTTCGTCTCAAACTGTCTTTTCCCCTGTACCTGCTGGAGAGAGTACCTGCGGAGGCTCATGGGGCGCTTGGTAAATGCTGATCAGGATGATAAGTCTTCTACTGATAGGAAAGTGACAAGATGATGGGACATATTCGTACATTTTTAATCCCTAACTTTTTCCTGGATTGTCCTTTCAGATTTTCAGTCCATCGGGATACCCTTTTTTGCCCAAGCCGCCTTTTCAGGTTTTCGACTTGCCAGGTGCACAGTTTTTTTCATATGTATATCCCTAACTTTTTCCCGAACCTTTTTGGTTCGCCGGGATGCCCTTATTTTTTCCTAGGCCAGTCAACCTAGCAGGTCTTTTTCATACGTAGTCTTTTCTGACTATGTCCACGTTCACCGGGTGCGGAGAATTGTCATTGTCCTTAGTAGTAAGTGTTGTCACACTTTCAAAAGGTGTTTGTTTGATCGTACAGGATTCGTTGCTGGAATTCATGTCCAATTCCCCAAGTGATTCAGATGGAGATCTGCCCTTGGCTATTTGGCACTTTTGAGAGATTCCTTGAATCTTGACTCGACTTCCCCAGATTAGCTGAACATCATGCTATTCTCCTTGATCATGGAAGGCCTATCACTGGAATGTCTTTCCATCTGAGGTGATTCTGTCCACTAAGAAGATTTTTGTTCATCGAATATCCGCCGTGCGAATTTCTCTGCTGTTGAACAAATAGTCATATGCAAATAATGATATTTTAAGAATACAAAGCTTATGCCTGTCTTGAAGTTTGAAAATTCATTTTTTAGTAAAACCAACAAATTTTGTAAAAGTTTGATTGCAACTCAGGATTTATAGCAAACCTTACAGGAGTCAGGATACCTTTTGTAACAGTATACTTTCGAACTAACCCATGCTTCAGCTAGGACTTTTAAGGGTTATAACGTGGCCTGGTTCACAGTTCAAGAAACAAAGGATAAAGGCTCAAATTTTATTTATACCCAACCCACTCTTCCTGACGTTCTTCAGTCCCATGTTCATTTAATTGTGTGTTTAGATCCCAATTGAGTCTGGAATTTTTGCTCTGATACTTGGTGATGGTTCAGAAATTGAACGTTTGTTTGAGAAAACAGTCATTTTTGTAACCTTCTGTTTGTCGAGGATTTGTAGTAACCTCTTTTTTTTTTGTTATCCCTTCTTTTACCTGAACTGTTTCTTTTGTGATTTCAGTCAGCGGGATGCCCCAGTTTTTTCTTAAGTCTCCTTCATAGGTTTTGACTTAGTGGGCTTTTCTTTTGAAAAATAATGAATGTCTGCTTTGATGACTATGCTGAACCATCACCTTCTTTTGGAAGGTATCTTCTACACTATTTGTCGTGTATGAAGGATGAGCTTGCGACTGAATGCGCCTCTGAATTAACTGAGAAAACTACCCTGCCCCAGGTTATGATTAGGGGTTTTAATTTGTGTGAAAAGAAAAACTCCTACTTCTTTGGCTTAAAGGGGTTGACTAGGAATTATCTTCCTTATAACTCCACTATTTAGGGTTTGAAACAATGTCTGTACATCGTTAGCAGGGTATGTCCAAAAGCATATTGTAAAGATTGTGGTATCATTTTCATCAACCTCCCTCTAAAGGCTTACAACTTTCAATCAAGAGTCGAATATCACAAAAAGGAAGTAAGGACGCAGTTTTGAAATAGTGAATACGAATGAATTTATTCAAGACACACATACGCGATGCATTGATGAAATAACAAAGTTTGATGTGAATAAATGTTCGAATAATTAAAAGAAAATTACAAATTGAAAATTCTAATGAACAAAAGCCTCTTTGTCTGATCTTGTCACTTCAGATGGCGTGCCTTGGAGGGATGGCAGAAGAACTCAACCTGACCATCTTGTGTAAACTCCAGCACTCCTTCATCAATCAAGTTTTGAACTTTATATTTCAACCTCCAACAATTATCAGTATCATGCCCCAGACTGTTGGAGTGATATGCACACCTTGCATCAGGATTGTAGTTAGGGGAAGAAGTCTTGGGATTCGGATGAGGCCCTATCAACGTAATCGGATTCATCCTCAACATGTGCTATAAAGCTTGAGACAGCGGCATGTTAAGTTTGGTCAACTGCTTCTTGGGTGTATCCGGCTTACTCTGATTAACCCGTTGTTTTTGGCGAGGTTGTTGTTGGACCCGTGATGTAGTAGCAATTTGGAAAGGTCCACTCTTCATCAAACTAAACTCTTGTCTTCTCGGAGATTGATCAATGACTTGGTCCCCAACCTCGACTGTTTTCTTCACACGGTTGCATCCGTCTTGATGAAGCTTGTTGACAATGCCTCTCAGCTCTTCTTGTACCCGGGCCAGGCCTTGGATAAGAGTCATCTGCCCCAACATCTGGGTTCTCATTTTTTCAACCTCAGATTGTAGTTGTTCCAAACGATCATCCTTATTATCTTCGGGATTTTTCTTGTCCAGGTTCCCAGCAAGGAGTGCTTTCAACTCTTCCTTCCCCTTGGATATGTTTAGGAATATTTCCATGAATTGAGCCTCTTGTGTTTGGAGATCTCCATTTCCCTGTTTGAGAGCCATTGGTTAATTTCATTAAGAAGTTTCATCGATCACAATGATGCCTCTTGGGCTTACAAAGGAGATAACAAAGCAACAATAACTCTCTAAGCAATGAGACTCAAGCTTCCCACTGGAACATCCTCTTTGGTGCAATGTAAGCGTTTATACTCTTCTCCTCGTGAAGTAACCTGGTGAGCTCTAAAACCTTCTTCTCGCTGGCGTAGAATTGGGTTTCAAAAGTATACCGTTCTTATTTGAGTTGGATCCAGGATTTCCGTAGCTCCTCAAGGTCAGTTGGCATGTCAGGATGAAACACAATGTAAGGAGTGTCTCCCTCAGCAACTGGCTCCATAATCACAGGTAAGATGGCGGGGTAAGGCATCATAAGACATTGAGCACGAGATCGCACCCATTTGAGGTAAGGCTCAAGAGGGATGGAATTCTTGTGCCCCAGTGTCTTGCTATCAACTCTATTTATCATTCCCCAAGCTCGAAAGAACCTCTTACGATAACCCTGAACATCATTCCCATAGTCAAATGTGATTCCTTGGATGAGCGTGTCGTGAGGACCATCCCTTCTAGCATAACCAAATTGTCGCAATGCTAAACAAGGATTATAAGTGATTCCTCCCCTAATGCCTAAGAGAGTGACATTAGGGAATTCCTCACAGCGATCAATGATGGTAACATTCTCCGAGGATCGCGAACATCAATAAATATCTAAATGTGTAAGGCACATCAGCCTATAAGACCATCTCATACCCTGCTCATTTCTCAAAATAAACCAGGGTAGGTGCGAAGTAAACAACCTAGCCAATAGAGGAGTGCAACATAGAAGGGTCCCTCTTCTCTTCAAGGTGCAAGTATGTAGATAGTGTAGAATATCCCCAAGTAAAGTAGGCACTGGATTACACAAAAGAAAAACCTTAACTGGATTCACATCTATGAGTTAGTCCATGTTAGGTAATAGTACCATCCCATAGATGATAAGGGACAACACTTCTTCAAAAGATTTTAAATCCAGGCTATCCCAAAAATAGCGAGCTTTCTCAAATAGGAACTTAGTTGAAAATCCTTGGACACCTCTTCTGGTTTCCTAATTTGCCACTACATCAGACCGTTGTAAAGATAGAGCTTGAGCAATTTCTTCAGGCTTTGGGTCTCTTTCTGTACCATTGAATGGTAGCTGATTAAGGATAGATACTCCCAATAACTGAGAAAACTCCTCTATAGTAGGTACTAACTGGTAATCAGGTAAAGTGAAGCAGTGGTGCAACAGGTCAAAGAACTAAAAGAGCACCTTTAACATTTCTTCATCAGGGTTTGAAGTGACCAAGTTGAGAAGTCGACTATTTTTTCAATGAAGGGAGAGCTTTCAGGAATCCTTGATGCTAAGTCCTTGAGTTGAGGAGGTACTTTCACAAGGTTGACTTGGATAGTGTTCCTACGAGCGAATGTCATGTCCTACAAAATAAGACAAAGATAAGCCCTAGAAAATCCTTGAAATGGTTAGTATGATATGCCATGTTACGATGTCATGGGTTTTAAGGTGATACCCTCTTTAAGTTGGATTGGTTCAACCTGTCTTATAAATAGTAACTGGGTTCTAAGGGATCTCAATATCGCTGATCTTTGCCACAAGTTTCGTTCGATAGACAACTGACTTGCAACCAAACAAAACTTTGGAGTCAAATCTCAATGAGTGTAGCATCGAGTATCTGCCGACTTTGGGAATACACCAAAGAAGGCCATCTCACTATGTCCTAATAGCCAAGTTGTTCAATTAAAGGTTCTAAGGTCAGTTGACGCTTCATGACACCATACAGAGGCCCCATATTCTCCTTGATTAACTCAACGGCTACCGGTACCAACCAAAGTGTCGCATCAACGTAGCCATTGCTTCAACCGTGTTAGTATACCCCGCACAGTTTCCATGATCTATTGCTACTTACCTAAAAGGTTTCCCCAGATCCGGGTGTAGGATCTATAATAACCCAAACAATACCCTTAAAAGTAAAGCAAACAAACAGACAAAGAAGCAAAAATGATCTAGACCCTAAGGTAAACCCCACTTTATTTATTTCCCCAGCAGATTCGCCAGTTCTGTGATACGCTGGAAAAACTGACTGTTATACTGGTTTTGCATTTTTTGTTTGCAAATGTCACTGTAAGCAAGAGTCGCCACCAACTTTTCTTTTATCCAACAAAGGAAAGGGTGAAAAGAACATAAAAAGACCTTTTTCGAGATTTTCTGAGTAAGGTGGTATATTATGGAAATGGAAGGTGTTAGTACCCTTTCCATCCATGGTTTTCCACGGGATCTTAGGTACTTGCTCATTTTTTTGAAAACTGTTTGTGTTTGTGTGTTTTGAAAGATTTTGTTTGCTTTATGGTAACTCTTGTATCAGTCCTCAAGAATGTGATAAAGCGTTTTGAAAAGATTTTTGAAAGGTGTAGTGTAAAAAATTTCAGGTTTGAGCAAGTACTTAAGAATTGTCTACTTACTCAAAAAAGGATGTTCTTATTCTCCTATCCTTTAGATAGTGCTATCCTACTATTAATGAGTAGGTAGCCCTATCGTTGGATGTTAAGGGACTATCGAAAGGGACATTTATGGTCATCGAAGGCAACATGTAAGGATACCTTAGCATTTCGAAGGGACTGTCATCATATAGGCAACATCGAGGGACAAGATCATTTATTGTAGGCAACTCGAGGGACATTTAGGGACCATGATCTTTATTATGACTTTTAAACTGAGGGTCTTTGCTAAGATATCCCTATGTTCGAGGGACATGACCATTGTTTTCCGAGGCAACCCCAAGTGAGGTATACCCTAGGGGTGCAAGTGAGCAACATTGTTCCTTTTTTAGATATTTATCTTGAAATTAGTGACCTAATGATTATTTGATTTTTATCTTGTCATGCACGCCTAAGTTACTAACAATTTATATACAAGCATATAAGAAATATAAAGCTAGAGAAAAGTCCTACGGTTATTACAAGGCTTCTGAACAGTAACAGTTATATCTGACTAAAATGTAAAGTTCGGAAAATGAAAATCCTAATTAGGGCTATTACATTCCACGGGCAGATACATAATCAGGAAATAAAATGCGCGCGCAATAAAAATTACAAACCATAGGCAGATACATAATAATATAAGTGCGCGAAATAAAGAAACGTCTAAAAACCTAATAAAATCCTAAGTAAACAAGAACATATTTTTGTTTGTTTTTTATTTGATCTTTAATAAAATAACTAAGTGAAGTAAATATCTAAAATTTAATTAGAGAAGTCAAAAAAAAGGTTGGATGAAATAAATCCTAGTTCTAATGTTTTTGTATTTTTTTTGTTACAAAAATAATATAAATTAAATAAAGAACGTAAGTCTAATTTGATTTTAAATTGATAAAATAACATTAAACTAATTAATTAATTAATTAATAATTTTAAAAAGAAACTAAACCTAATTATTATTATTATTATTAATTTTTATGACTTATTAAAAATATTTATTTGAAAATAATAAAAAAAAAAAGAGAAAACAAAAACAAAACAATGGGCCTGGCATCATAAAAAACAAAATGGAGGTGTGCTGGTAAAACGCTGGGCCCAATCCTGAGGGAGTCCAAAAGCTGTACTAGGATTCAGTGAGGAGCAGTGTTGATGGCTCATGGTGCACCTGCATGTGGGAACCTTTTGATCTAGATCAACCAAGATCTAGTGGTTGTGATTTGGAGGCACATGATGGACTGGTGTAGCTAACATGTACTGGATCTGAAGTTAACAAACGTTAGAAAAATAATATGCTCGACCTGGGGCTCGAACCCAGGTCCTCTCCCTTATACACACGCTTCATTTCCAGCTGAGTCATTGTTTCAATTGTTATTTATAACGAAACAAAATTATTATATTAGAAAATAAATTTATTATTTGAAATTCAAAAACGCGCACGCTGCTTTGATTGGCCAATGGGGAACGACAACGTGTTCAACCGGAGGGACGCCAGAGTCAAACTCCGGCCGTCTTCTCCTATCTCTCAAACCTGCAAAAATCAACAAACGTAAATATAAATGGATGCAAAGATCTCTACCCCACACGAAATATCCCCTTGAATCTAATTATAGGGTCTATTCACTCTAGAACAACCTGTAAAGTGAGATATAGTGAAGAACACAGATTGTGCCCTAGAAATAGAACGATCTTATTCTAGCTCCTTTTTTCACATGTATTTCGTTGGTCCTGCTCTATATATTGCCCTGAGTACGAATCAAACATTGAGAATGGTTAATTCAGTATGAAATCAAAGATACGAATTTAAGAAATTTACCAAAAAATGAGTGATCCGGTTGGTCACTTTCAGGGTATCTTAGGCGTGGATACAGACTGGGTTCAACTCCTGGAAGTCTTGGGAGGTTAATGGAGTCCTTGGATTAGACTAAAAAGGGCTGGAAGTGTGACTTTGAGTTTTCACGATTTTAACAATTCTTTGTAATTTTTGGTAGCACTCTTCTACAGTGTATATGCGTGTGTTTGGTTTGCCAAAGTGATGTACTTATAGCATAGAAGGAGGAGACACAATTGAATGGAAAAGATCATGGCCATAACTCATGTTTTCCAACAAGAACCCAACAAATTGAAAGCCTTCTAAATTTGCCAAAACATGCCTTATCCTTTCTTGAATGAACCTGGTCACTTGTGCACGAAATCTTGGGGCTCTAAGCAATCCAAAGCATCAGCCTAAATGCCTAAGCCCATTTCCAATTATTTTGTACCATTTATTTTATATTTATTTGAAATAAATTAAACTAAATATGTAAAAAATAGGTAGAAAATTCAAGGCCATGAAAAAATAAGATTAGAGGTCCTATATGACCTTAGGAAGATATTTGAATCTTAAAAAGTTAGGTCATTGACCCAAAAATTCAAATTTGCTCAATGCACCATTCTTGAAATTTCTAAAATTTCCCAACTTGGGAAAGCCATAACTTTCTCAATTTTTATATCATGATGATGATAATTTACTTTTTGGAAATCCCAAGATGTCTGCTTCAATACCTCTTTTGATAAATTTTGTATTTGAAGATGTTATCCTGATGCAAAAGGTCTTGGGAAAAAGCGGCTTTTGTTGACTTTCTGAAAATGACCTGTAATGTTTGAGCTCATATCTTTCAAATGGTGCATTTCTTGATTCTGGGGGGCGAAGAGAAGTCGTAGGGAATTGGATTCTCTTCAAAAGGAGCTCTGGTTTATAAATTTATGATAAAGTATGAGAAAGCTATGCTTGGTCAAAGTTTGGTTGATTTTTCCTATAGAAACCCTAATTTAGCAATTCTTGACTTTTGATGAATTAGGAGCATTTATTGAGGAATCATGATCAACCCTTGATCAAATGATGGATATAAATTAAAAATGTTGATGTTTACCAAAAACCTTGAAGTTTGACTTTACATGAGCCACAATTGACTTTTGACCTATCATAGTTGTTTTTCAAGCATTTGAGCAATTGACTGAGTAAACTTGTTGTGCAAGGCATGAAATTTGGCATGGATAACCTTGAAGACATATTAGGACCATGGAAAGTATTTGAGACCTTTGGAGATCAACCATCTTGATGAAAATTGGAACCCTAGTTGGGGGTTCATTGTCTTAGGAGGAGAATTGTCTGGTCAATTCTTGGTCAACCTTGAGCAATTGAGAACCTCTAGGAGTATGTATTGTGTGAAAATGGGAGGGAAAATTTTGGGGTACAAAACTAATGATCCCTCTCATTCCCTATGTGGCAACTACTCCTTGCCTTATTCAGCATTAGGAGTTGTTGCCAATTCATAAGACATGACAATGAAACCCTCCCGAGACCTAGAGGAGTGGTCGCCACATCAGAATGAGAGGGATCTCGAGGCTGTACAAAGATAGGGATGCATGGTTGTTGTAAGTATTTTGAACACAAGTATTTATATTATCATTTTCCTCAGGGATTTGTGTGATATTACTGTCGTTCTACAATTATAATCGTTTTAAGCTTAAGTTTCATAAAAGGGTTTGATGTTGGTTTTAGTAACGGAAAATGTCAATTTCATGCAAAATATCAAGTATAAGGAAAAACAAAGTTTCGGTTTCAAATGTTTGGTAAAAGTGTATTAATATTAAGGCTCAATAATCTCTTTTGGACGTATTTTCTCAATCAAGTATGTGAACTCATTAATCATAAATATAATCACATCCTCTCAAGATGTTTCATCTCTAAAATAAAATGTGAGTTTTATCAAATTGATCTTTAGATAATCTCTCTACCTAACTATCAATTTAATAACCTTAAAAGCTCAATATTAGTGAATATCAACTCATAAAACTATGTCTAGAAATTTTTCATTGATAAGTGAAAACCTAGGTCAAGAGATGAACACACTTCTCAATAATGATCAACTCAAATGTAAACCATAAAACAATAATTTTCACCATATATTTATCATCAACATGTTCACATACAAATGATCAAGCTAAATACATACAAAGAGGAAGATTATCTACCTTTAATCTTGACACAAAGAAAGATTTAGCTACCCATCACCATGGTAGTTTTATCAACAAGGAAAGTATGGAGCTTGATGAACATCAACTAGAAAATATCAAAGATTTGAGGTAGAAATCTTTGATTTTGAGTTACAAAATGATAAAAATTGTTTCTTAGCCCTAAAAATATGATTTGTGTATGTTGTACAAGAGTTGATGGCCAAAATATCACAAAGGAGGCTATTTATACAAGTGCCCAAAAAGCGAGTCCCGCTAAGCAGGCTCAACGCAAATATCACAATTTTTGTTTCAGTGGACCGTGCTAAGCGGGACGAGGCCGCTTAGCGGGACCAAAAAAATATTCATTCTGGAAAATATGCAAAACACAAAGTGCGCTGCAACTTGCGCTTAGCGCGATAACCTGAGCAAGAATTCCATTTTTGACTTGTTGCACCACACTCTTGGCTCTAGCTAGCCAAAAGTTCTAATGCTCCAATGCTCCAACATCAAAACCTACAAAATGAGCATAAAACTAAGTAAACAAAGTGATGTGTCTCAAAAACTATATAATTTCTTACTTACATCTATTTACAAACTTAAACACTACTAATTATCAAAAATAGAGTACCAAGAACACAAAATTATCTATAAATATATCAATAATTTTTTCCCTAACAACTCTCCCCAACTTAGCATTTTGTTTGTCTCTAAACAAAAATTCTCCAACTAAACAAAAACCAAGACAAACCACAAAATTAGGAAATAACAAGCTTTTCATAAGACAAATTTATGGTTCAAATGAACAAGAACAAACAAGATAATGCTTAACACTAACTAAATCCAACCATAAGTATGAAACAATGGTTAAGTGCAACATACATACCAAAGTTTCCAAAACAATACAAATAAAAAATGAATCACACCTAATCACACACTTATAAATGGATGATAAACAACAAAAAAAAGGCTTTTTCACTCATCCAACAATCATGCCAACATTCAGATTAAATCATGCATTCATCACACAAAAAGCATCAAACACACTAAGCAAGAATCACAAGGCATTGACAGGGTTGTAATTTGGCTTAGTTACAAGGAAGGGATATTTCTCAAGGTAATTGAAACTAAATTGCCTAATGCATGAGAATATTCAATTCATCACACCAATACACAATTCAACATTTTTACCCCTCTTGTATTCTTTTCTTGGATATAACATACAACCATAAGCTCTTATGACGACACAATTTTTGCCCTTAGCTTTTCAATTCTTTTTCTTTCTAAGAGCTCAAATTCATTGATTCTTTTTTTAAACATATTTATTTTCACTTTATAATTTCTTTCTTTTCTTTTCTTTTCTTTCAACCACTTTTTCTTTCACGACAAACAACCTACAAGATCTCCCCAACTTTGAACACAACCCAATATAGTAGCAAGAATATTCCCATACACTAAGAAAAAGAAAGAACAGAAGCAACCACATTGAGGTTGAGGGTTCAAACATTTCTCAAACAAAAATCAAGATCCTTTCTAAAAATCTAATTATGAATTTGTTATTCATTTTCAATATTTACACAATTCAATCATCATAAGGATCTTGATAGAAAGACTCAATTGGGGTAAACAAGTGATCACTCACTCTCAAGGTAGATTGATTGTTAATTTGGCTCAAGTGGTTTTTAAAAATAAAACAATAAATGCCTTTTATCATTTTCCAACTTTCACACATCAACACCCATGCATGATTAAACATAATAAGATCGAGTTAACAAGAATGTTAGTTTCCCGCATTTAAGTGCACAATGAAAAGCTTCCTCACACAAGGCTAAGTTCTAAGGTGATTCATAATTGACAAGTATTGTAAAATAATTAAAGGTATTACATTATGCACAAACCACAAGTTTCATATTTATGCTAAGCTTAGAAAGAAATAAACATGTACCTTGAATTTGTTACTACAATTTAATTCATATCATCACCACTCAATTACAATTTGAATCGCATTTGTACAAGTTCACTTGGTTCCTTCAAAATTGTAAAACTAAGGAACAAACATAAGTTTTTTCTTCTTTCTTTATAATTTTTTTAAAATTTTAAAAATAAGCTAACAAACTTACTTATATAATTCCTTAGAGTTAAAAATCCCAAAAATAAAAACAAGCACCTCAAAATGGTGTACCAAAGTCATCCATGGCATAAAATGCCTTCAAAAGTATTAAAACCAAAATACAACCACAAAACATCATCCTTAAAAGGATGGAACAACATCTAGATAATTGTTTGAAAATTAAAACAAAAGACTAAATAAAACAAATAACATAAAAAATATGATAATACGACAAACCAATACCTGCCAGGTCAACTGCTCCACTCATCATCACTCTCCTCAACTTCTTTATCTTCCTGCTCTTCATCACTTCCCTCAACATTAGTTGCTGCCCCCTCTTGGAAGAATAGCCTGTCCACAGGGTAATTTTCATAAGCAGAAAACTCCTAACGAGTTAGAAAAGTAGGAACCTCCTTCGGAGCAACCTGATGACGATACAAAAGCTGCATAGAATCATGAAGGAAGAAAGAAGCTCTTATCTGAGCTTACATCATCTTCCAGTTGTAAAAAAAAGCTTGTTGTTCATTATACTGTTTCGGACCCGCTAAAGGAGCGTGAGCCCGAGGTTAAGGGGTTGCCTCACCTGTCAACTTCGACACACAATGCCGAAGTACATAATCCTCATTCACAATACTACTAATCCTATTGGTAGCCACATTAGAAATGTCAACACCCTCCTTCCTAAACAACCTCGTAATAAGAGTCGGAAAACCAAGAGTCATAGGAGCCCTGTTACCATGAGAATGGCCATTGATGGCTATTCTTCGAATCTCATTAGATATCACCTGAGCCACATCAATTTGCCACCCTTTAATCATGTAATACAAGAGGAAAATTGTATCAATATGAATAGTTGAAGTGTGACTCCCCAGCTTAATGTTGTAAATAAAAAGAGTCGCATACAATTGCGCCTTTGTGTTCATGTCACATCTTTTGAAGTGTACCAGTTGGTTGGAAGCATTGAGAAAAAAGCCATGGTTAGGAGTAAGAGCTAAAGTCTCACTAAATAAATCCAATCTCCACTTATTACTTGCCACCCTCTTTTGATAATAGAAAAGTTCACCCCTTTGAAGAGTGAGAATGTTGTACCCCAAAATTTGTCCTCTCTATTCTTAAAGACTCAAGGATTCTCAAGGGTTTGATCAGACAAGTTCACCTCTTAAACACTGAGCCCACAAATTAGGGTTTTGGTTTTCTCAATGAAAATTGGACTTTTGATGCCTCATATAACTTTAATGGTTCATTATAGGTCTTCAATATTGCTCATACCAAGTTTCAAGCCTTACATCACAATTTTGCTCAGTCAATTGCTCAGATGACTGAAAAAGCAACTGTATTGGGTGAAAAGTCAATTGTTGGTCAAAATATATGCAAAACTCATAATTTTGGGCCAGCATCAACACTTTGAAGTCATATTAATCAATTAATCAAGTGTTGATCAAATTTCCTCAAGAAAAGCACTTAAATCATCAAAGGGGTAAAATTGTCAAAATTAGGGTTTTGATTGAGAATGACTGATCAGTGATTTTTGACCTAGTACATGACCTAATGGTTTGGATAATAATATAAATGACTAAAACACAAAATGTTGACCTAATTTCATGGTTCAAATCATTTCTCAAGATCAATGGATTGATAGTTGAAATTTGATCAACTGATGAAAAGCCATCTGATACACAAAAAGTCAAACTTTGACTTTTTGGTCAACATTAAAGTTCAAATATCAATATTCATCAAGATAATAAAAAATGTAAAACTTGATCATAAAGAATCAAGAAAGTCAATAAAGTCCACAAAAAGTCAAAGTTTTCAATACTTAGAAATTTCCTAAGTGTTTTTATACTTGATAAATTCATTACTTCATGACATTTTTTCACCAAGATGCAAGATGATTCAAGGAAAACTTTCAACAAGAAATTTGTAGATCTTGATTAAATATAAAAAATTTTATACGAGTTTTGATGTCTAAAAAATGCTTAGATTTGAAGATATAAGCCCATGAAGTCATGATATTTTTCATAAAACACTTAGTGAAAATTTTGGCAAGTTAGGCAGATTTTTTGTCCCAACTTCTTGGAAAATTTTCACCTATGTCCAATTTGATTTAGCCAAAATGGTCAAATGAAGGTTGTAGACAATGTTTCAAGCTTTCCAAAATGTCCAAGAACTTGAAGAAATCATTTTTGAGCTAGGATAATCGAAGAGAAGAAGTTGGGCATCCATTATTAAATTATAGGTCATTTTCATGAAGAACACTTGAACAAATCTCAAGACATGGTGCATAAATCTTGATTTACAGGCTTTAAACTTGCTAGTAACTCAATAATTAAATGTTTACACACTTGTTGGAGCCACTATCCAAGTGTTTGAAGCTTTATCCAAATTGATTTTCCATTTTTGGCACAAAGTCACCACTTCCATTTTAGAAAAGTGACTTTAATCACAATGTCAACTCTTCTTGAGCCCATACATTATTACTTCTGACTCCAAAACATTGCAAAGCAAGAAGTAACATATCTACAACCTGGTAACCACCCTACAAGATCTTGTACTCCATATTGAAACCATGAATTTCAACTTTGCTTCAAAAACAAGTTTCAAAACCATAACATGTGATCTTATGATTCTGATCCCTTGAACCTTCCAAACCTCTTGCCTATAAATAAAGAGGTTATTTGCAACCTAACACATGAATTCACAAGCCTAGAAAATCCCTCAAACTCCCTGAAATCAGAGTTTTGCATACAAATGAAACCACCCGGCGGGAACCTATCATCTGGATGTAATGAAACATCAATGAAGTCGCCACCGAACGTCTTTTATCCCGCCGAAAGGGAAAGGTAAACATCGAGAAAACCTGAAAAGGGAGAAATCATGGTCTTTTGACCGAGAGATTGGGTAAGGGAGTCTGTTACGCGAGGGGAAGGTATTAGCACCCCACACGCCCGTAGTACTCTACGGTATCCACTCTTGTTGTCTAATCTAATGGGTGTGGTCAAAACCTATGTCTATGGCTTAAAACTAAAAAGGGAATGCATGCGAAAGAAAAACAAAAAACAATGTAGGGAAAATAAAAGATGTGCTCGGTTGGGCCCTACCCCAATGCCTACGTATCCCTTTTAAGGAATCAGAGCAGTCGTAGTTCGGCTTACATATTTTGGTTGGTTTGTGTTTTTTAGTTAAGACAATAATAAAAAAAATAGTCAAGATGGCAAAACATCAAATGAAACAACAAACAAATGAGATGGTAAAAACATCGGCTAAATAATAACATAGTAACATGTCAGAGATGGGGAGACATCAACAAAACGGATGACAAAACATCACACCTAACAATGATATAGAGAATCAAAGTAGAATAACAAACATGTGCGATGGCGAAACATCGGCTTCAAATAAATGTGCGATGGAAAAACATCGGCTAAAAGGTAGTAAGGTATCATGGTAAATATGGAAAAACATCAATAAATCGGATGGCAAAACATCACACCTAACAATGATATCAAGAATCAAAGTAGGATAACAAACATGTGCGATGGCGAAACATCGGCTTCAAACAATCGTACGATGGTAAAACATCGGCTAAAAGGTAGTAAGGTATCATGGTAAAGATGGAAAAACATCAATAAATCGGATGGCAAAACATCACACCTAACAATGATTTCAAGAATCAAAGTAGGATAACAAACATGTGAGATGGCGAAACATCGGCTTCAAACAATTGGGCGATGGCAAAACATCGGCTAAAAGGTAGTAAGGTATCATGGTAAAGATGGTAAAATATCAATAAATCGAATGGCAAAACATCACACCTAACAATGATATTGAGAATCAAAGTAGGATAACAAACATGTGCGATGGCGAAACAGCGGCTTCAAACAATTGTGTGATGGCAAAACATCGGCTAAAAGGTAGTAAAAACAAAACCAAGAGGCGCACAAAAAAATAAGGTTGATTTGTATCTTTTACCTTGAAGAAGGGTTTGAGTTTATTAGAGGTCTTTTATGATTTGCCAAGAAAACAATTTTTGTTTTAAGATGCAAAATGAAAAGGAAGGAAAAAAAACAACTAAGGGAGACTATCCTAATCTCTAACCCTAATGTTATCATACAATGGTTGACCCTAAGGTTGAGGATAAAGGAAAACCCTACCTTAATTAACATGTTAAAGGAAGCTTAACAAAACTATCCTATAGGGAACATGCAATGAGAGCGAAGTCGTGATCTCAATTTCTAAATTGAATGACTCATCGATCAACAATTAAAGAAGAAAAAAACAAAAAAACATCCTATAGGGAACATGCACTGAGAGCGAAGTCGTGATCTCAATTTCTAAATTGAGTAATTCATCGATCAACAATCAAAGAAACAAACACAATGCATGTATCAAACAAAAACAGAGGGCCTCCTGACATATATCAACAACAGAGGTCCCATCATGCAACAAAGAAGTATGAAAATAGAAGAAAGGAAATAGTGCAATACCAAACGGATAACTATCCGTAGCAACTGAGCAAGAATACAAGAAACCCAGAGAACTTCAAGCAAGCTGGCATCAGTGTACAAATCAAGTCAGAAATTACGCCATCAAGATATAAGTATTGAGATTTTCAGATATGAACAGATCCCGTGGGAAATGTATAGCATTCATAATCACATGTATATATATATATCCTGCATAAACCATCAAACACGCCAAGCACAAGAATAGTGCCAATATAATAAATTGTGTTCCATAAATAAAGTGAAACACAGTAGCCTCAAGCCAAAAAATGGAAACTTTCTCAAAGTACCTCGCACATTCAACAACCAAGTTAGTATTCCCATAAATAGAATGATGATTCACATAAGGGATGGATAATGACACCATGATGAAATGAGAAAACATGATAGCAACTATCAAACATTAGTCATGATAGATAAAAGGAATTAGGCATATGCACAATTTGGTCAAAAGAATCAGAGGAATGTTGCTCCTTTCTATCACCATATTGAATTGACAATTGAATATCAATAAAGGATCATGGGAGCTTGAGAAGAATACAATCAAAGACCATGAAGGTCAGTAGCAACCACAATTCAATCATGCTCAATTAATTCATCACAACTCACAAGTATAATAGGAGAGAAATCCCACACAATGCATCAAAAGGTTCAATCATTCAAACATGGGGCATTAAGTGAAATGGTTTGAGTTTACATGGATAAACACATCCAACATGATCATTAGGTGCTCAATAATAGGCCTCACTCAAGTTCATTGGCCATCAAACAAATTGCAACAAGATATGCAACATTAATTGGGTACCTTCACTTTAAAAATATATCAAAAATAGAAACAAGGATCAATAATTCAAACCAAAAATTTCTTAGCATCTTTGAAGTGTGTAGAAGTCAGAAAGTAAGTCTTAGATTCATGAATGGTTGAGGAGGGGATCAAATGAGGCCCAAAGTTCAAAATTAGTTGGCCAAACTACCAAACTAGACAAGCTTTCAAAATAATTTGTGGAAAAATATCAAACCAAGTCAAATAGTTCAAGAAAAATGGTTTTGAGATCTTCAATACATCCATGAACCATAACCAAGACTTAAATTCTATTGAAAATCTAGGGCATAATGGTTTTGAAAATGAAACTTGCACAATAAGCAAACCCTAATTTTTGACTTTTAATCTTAAATATTAATTATATAAGATCAAAATTCAAACAATTCAAACCAAGATCATGCAAATCACAAGGATACCCTAAATGTCAGAATACATATTTTTTCACATTTTTTGAATTAAAGAAAAGTAAAAAATAGAATCACATTCAAACAATTAATCAATTAAACAAATAATCACATCTCAAAATGAAATTCTAATAAAAAATCAGAAAAAACATCCAAACAAAATTATATTCAGATATTAGAATTAAAAAACACACATCCCTGATTTTTTGTGGAATTTGTGAATTAAAGGAAATATTAAAATAAAAATCAAACAAACAATTAACAATTAAACTATTATTTAAGGGCAAAAATGAAAACCCTAGCCAAAAGTCACAAAAAGGTCAAAATAAAAATATATTCAGATTCTATGATTAAAAACAAGCTTGCATGATTTTTTGAGGATTTTTGAATTAATGGAAGTATTAAAATAAAAATTATAAAGCAAAAATTCAAAATAAACTTCTCAAATTAAATTCCTAATAAAAAATAGAAAAATTCTAAACAAATTTCAGAATCAAATTCCACATTATTTTATGAGTCCAAAATATTTTTTTTTTGAATTTTTAGATTAAAGAAACTATTAAAATAAAAATAAACTTTAAACAAACAATTAATTAAACTCATTAATTTTTTAAACCAATCAAAATATTTTTAAAAATTCCAATAAAATTACACAAGATAGTAGAAATTATTTTGAAATTGTGATAATTTTTTCAGAATTTTTCAAATTGTTTTGATCAAGTAACAAAAATCAGAAATTCAATTGAAAACAAAATATAAACTAAATATTCAAAAATTCAAATGGACCGTTCATATGATGACACCTCATCATCCCTAACCTCCAGCCAAACCAGAAAACGCGCACGCCTATTAGCTTGTACCTCAACTTCAGTCCTTCCAAACAAACTCGTTTCTCAACCATTTTTCATCAAATCAAGTGCAAATTAAAGTTAACATGGCAAGAAATTAAACACAATTCAAATCACATCAAATAGACAACCATGGATCTAGAAATCTTAGCATGAAATTGTTAAAAACTCACTGAAAATCCAGAGCTGCAGAGATTTCAAACACGCATTATATACCAAATGAAACCTCAAATTGCTTCAGAATCATTCATATAACATCCACAAACAGATATTCGTGCTTAATTTCAACAATAAACAGCTACATTTCAAAAATCGAAGTTGAATGATCCTACCTCAATTCAAAATCTGAAAGCTCAATTCTCTTGCTCCAGATGCGATTCAAATCTTGCTTTAGCTTCCTTAGCACTTGAGGATGAAGAAGCAAGAAAAAAAACTCCAAATGCACCACTGAAACTTGAGATTCGAAAAAAAATGAAGTTATGGAAATTCTGAATTCAGATATGGAATTTGGAAGTTATCAGCTCTCTCCCCCGCCTTCAGTGCTTGCTTCTCATTATATATGACATGTAGAATAGGTTTTTCAAGAGAAATGGGCTTCAAAATGAGTGCATTGCCCAATTGGAAATTTTGCTATGTTGAAAAGTGAGATTCTGAACATGCCAACGCCTCGTGTGTTTTTTCTTATTTCAATTGCTTTTGAGGCATTTCTTACTCAAATTTTGATCCACCAAATCTTGGCCCTTGATTCCTTATGATGAGCTCATGCTAGTGTTTTTGCAAATTTGGCAAATTTGTGATTTTTTCAATCCAACAAGTGCAAAACCAAATATGGCACGAAATGATGAGTGTGATGGGCCTCAGCATGTCACAAATTACCCATGGGCTTGATTAGAAGCAAAAGCAATGGCTAAAACTTCAGTTTGCAAGAAATGGCCATTTTGCATATTTGTCAAAATTCAATAAAATGCCTCAAAATTCCAAAGTCCATAACTTACTCATACTTTTGAATTTGGACACAAATGAGTACAATTTGGAAAGGCATTGAAAAGGTCTACAATCCCTTAGTTTTGAGTTTTTGCAATTGAATCCATTAAGTTTCTCAAAATTGAACTTGAAATTCACAAATTTTGGAAAATGACCTATAATTTTGTGACTTCCAAGCTTGATAACTCTTGACTCTTTGCCAATTTGGACATAAAACCAAAAGGAGATGAAATATCATCCTCTTATCTTTCCAAGCATACTTCATTTGCATTTGTTTGATCAAAGGTGAATAAAATATGAATTTTTGAAATTAAGTCCTCATTTTCCAAAATTAGAAACTTTTAGGGTTTCTTCATGAACAAGTTTCCACCAAAAACTCAATCTCTTTGATCCCATGATCAAAATGGACTTGAAATATGAAAATTACACCCTTGAATTGATGGTTTACCAAAAGTTCCCTTGGTTAACCTTGACTTTGACTGATTTTGACCAAAATAACCATTTTGCCCCTTTGAATCAATTGATCCACTTCCCTTCAAAATTGATGATCAAGACTTCAAACATATGATCTTCCAAATATATAGAGGCCATGTGCAAAGTTTCACTTCAAAATTCTCAAGAAATCTTGATGAAATCCCAAACCCTAGTTTTGTTCAACACATTATGAGACTGATGAGTCATCTCCAAAATTTCAAATCCTCTGGGCATCTTGACCAATTCCTTGTGCAAAAACTTTTCAAATACCAATGAGATGTTGTAGCTTCCAAGTCAAGACTTGAACATGCATAAATAGCCTTGATCAAACAAAACCCTAATTTTGACTGGTGAATCAAAGAGTGATTCTTCTTATAATCAAACACAAACTGCAATCCTCTGATGATCCAAAGGGATGGATAAAACATCTTGAGATATGCAATAACTTTTGAGCTTGAAATATCCAGAGGTTTAGATGATAAGGTTCTACTTGAGCAACTTGTCAATGCAATCAACCTTCAAGGCTTGAGGAAGACTTGATAACCAAAGTACTTTGATCCCATCACAATGTATGAATGCAATGCAATATGATATTCATGATGAAACATAAGCCTAAATCAAGAGGGTAAATTTTGGGGTGCAACAGCTGCCCCTATTCAAATATCTTCAACATGATAAGTGAGAAAAGTGACAACTTTCGAGCGTTCAGAGTTGAAGATGATTGAATACAAAATAACCCGAAAATTTACACTCTTGAAGTAAAAAGAAACAGAAGCAGAAAACCCCCCAAGACAAGCATCAGAATGAAACTGTAACGCAGGTTGAAACAGAACAAATACAATAGAAGAGTAGACACAACTAAACTTCCGGACAAATGTGCCAGGGAAAAACTGGGATTCAGAGAAGGGTGAGATAAAACTCAGACTACAGAGTATAGGCGAAACTAAAATCTGGAAAAGAAAACGTACGCGGGTGAGGAGACGAAACTCTGAGCTCGACCCAAGGCAAAGTGGCTAGAGTGCGTGATTCTAGGAGCACTTGCTAATATCAACTAAGATAGACAGTATGAAGGAACTGAAAAAATCCCAGAAAATAGGAACAAAAAGCGAGACGAAACTCGACTTAAAAACCAGTTAGACGAAACTAGACTAGATGAGTACCAGGACAAAACTGGATTTCACGCACGGGTAACGAGGCGAAACTCGACCCAAAGCAAAATGATGAGAGTGCATGTTTCTCAGAGCATCTGCTGGTCTCAGATCAATGGATAAACAGTGATGAAAAATGATAGAAGAATCCAAGGAACAAAAGAGACTGATTTCAAACCAGGGATGCAGTACGGACACTGCACTCGATAAATGAACACCGTCAAAGGGTCCAAGGTATGAAAGCAAAAACGAGACAAAACTCGACTCAATAAATAGTTAGGCGAAACTAAACTAGATGAGTACCAGGAAGAAACTGGATTTCACGCGCAAGGTGATGAGATGAAACTATGAGCTCAACCCAAAGCAAGGAGATTAGGGCGTACACCTAAAAACCAGCTGAAAGTGAATATCAGGACGAAACTGGTATTCGAAAGGTGCATCAATAGACTTTGGAATGAACCAGAGAGGGTAGTGAAGACTAAACCCGAGAAGACCGAGCCAGGGCGAAACTGAACTACAATCAAGAGTAGACACTCAAACAAATAAATGATTGACGTCAAAAAGATATTGGTATGTGGGGAAACTGAGATAATGAGGACGAAGACCTTGCTGGGGATTTGACCCGAAGTATTAGCAACTTCACTGGGGACAACATAAACAGTAATGGCTTATGTTCCGATGCATGTTTGAATTCTTTTTATATAGCGTAATGCTCCATATAATGGAAATGTTATGCGTTTTGGTAGATGCAATGTAATGATGCATGTTTAAAAGTTTCACTGGGGAAATGGATAATTGAGAAACCAAAAACCAAGAAGTCAGAATCTGTCATGACTTGCAAAAATAAATTGCAAAATCCAAAGTAGAGGAGAAAATACGGGGAATCGCTAAAGAGGGAACTCGAAGAGATGAAGCTTTGTGGGGAATAACCACCGAGCAACTAGTAGAACGGGACACAAACACCGAGGGGAGCTGCAAAAATAAATTGCAAACTTCCAGGGAAGATCAGATCGACACTGTAACTTTGGGAGAAGATTAGACATTAAGGGAGAAGATCAGGGCAAAACTGTAATCTCTGGAAAAGACAACACGTGGCCGTGTTGAGGAAGGTAC
Organism: Vicia faba; assembly: GCA_948472305.1. Taxonomy (NCBI): domain Eukaryota; kingdom Viridiplantae; phylum Streptophyta; class Magnoliopsida; order Fabales; family Fabaceae; genus Vicia; species Vicia faba. The sequence continues at coordinate 283,737,593 of OX451739.1, read as the reverse complement.
CAGGATAACAAACCTGACGTGAGAGGTGAAAACCTTTGTTGGGGAACAAAATTCTGCTGAGGAGACAGGACTTCACCGGGGAGACAGAACTCTGTTAAAGATTTTTGTTGGAGAGAGATTTTTTGTTTGTTTTTGGAATGCAACCAATGGATGGATCATGCAGGTAGTCACACACTATCGACCTCATTGGGGATACGAAAATATCTTAACATAAGGATGCCCCAGTCAGCAGACCGACTGGGAAATGAGAGGCCATGGCGAGGGATCTCTGTTGGCAACTCCGTTGGGGATATGCGACATATCCAAACTTGAAGTCTCAGAATGAAGCCTTTAAAAGAAGATTCCTGGGGAAACAAAACTTCACTGTGGAAATGAAACTTCACTGGGGATAGGTAAAGTCTTATTCATACACGGGTTCTGTCTAGCAGAAGAAAACCAAATTTCCCTTCCTGACAATCAGTAAGCTCTTTACAGGTGTTCAACGTGTAAACTCTTTTTTTGATGTCAAACAAATGTTTTGCGTGTAGGAAGATGTTTTTTTTTGGGAATGACAGACTTGATGCGACGATTATTTAAGCTTTAAAGTTGAAAATCTTAACAAAGTGTCAAATCTCTGTTGTGAATGAGTCACTAGCTAGAGTGCAAAATTTTAAAACTTTTCTTCCCCCCCCCCCCCCCTTTTTTTTAAAAAAGAAAACAAGTCAAGATGCGGGTGATAAGATACCAACATGGATGTGCAACACATATTTGGGAGTTTAGGAAATGTTACCCTTTTGTAGTATGCTTTCGAGTTAAACCCTTATTTCAGTTAGGACTTTTAAAGGTTGTAACGTGGCCTGGTTCGAGGGTTTTTTAGAAAAAAGTTTTTCAAGGCTCAAGTTATTTGGTGCTCACCCCCTTCGTGATGTTCTCCTGTCCTAAGTTCAGCTGACTTATCACAAGCATTCATCTTTCAAAAGGATTTATAATGGTTGAGTGATCACGACAAATTCTCCAACATAATTGTCACTTAACTTTTGCTGCTTTTGTTTTTGATATTATTGTTCCTCTTCTTTTGATGAAAACTTTATTGAATAATCTCTCTTTTTTTTTGCCTTTTGGGCTCTTCTTTTCCCTAACTTTTTCCTGGACAAAATTCTTTGAATTTCAATCTAGGGAGTCCAACGGGATGCCCTAACTTTTTCCTAAGCGACTTGTTTTCAAGTTCCGACTTAGCGGGGATTTTTGTTTCTTTCTTATTCATACTTTCCACTTCGAACAAGTCAATATGACTTTAGGTCTATGAACTTTTTCCTTTCTTTCTCTCTCTTTTTTCTTTTGAAGAAAACAAATGCCTCATTCCTTGGTCGGCAAGGGATAACCATTATTGTATCGATTCGATCTTGACCTCAGGACTTTTGTGAGGAAATGAACATCGTGGTTTAGACATTTTTTATCTCATGATGCGAAAGATAAAATGTGGTGATCCTCCAATGGGACATTCCTTCTGAAATTTGAATGCTTGGTCGAATTAAACTGAACATCTACTCTGCCCCGGGTTAAAAAAACAAGGTTTTTTCTTTGGACGGAAAAGAAACTCCTACTTCGAAGGCTCAAAGGGGTTAACGAGGGTCTAACTTCCTTATATCTCCAGTGTTTGGGGATTGAAACAATGCCTGTACATCGTCAACGGGGTTCTACTCAAAAGCATACCACTACAGTCATCGTTTTTAGATAAACTCCTTCTTCCAAACTCTTGGCTAAGCAAAAGAATTGGCACAATTGGTATCAAAATGCCCTAAAAATCGATTAAAGAGTGATACTGGATGGATTAAGTAAAATGAAACATAAAATTTTTTCAAGGCGAAAATATTCAACGCATCATGACTGACATTCGGCTATAAACAAAATCCTATATGCAGACAATGCTAAAACAATCAATCAAGATAACATATGAAAGTGCGACAGAGAAACGTAATAAAAGCCATTATGGGGAAGAAATGTTCTCTAATTAGGTTCGCCGATCTCACCGACCTGCCATAATCTTGATATTACCCTGAACCATGACTTCTACCAACAACACGGAGCGGTGAAACAAAAGGCAAGGCGTCCACCAGTAAAGTGAATGAGAAAATCAATCAGAGAACCAAACATGCCCCTTGCACAGTAGTAGTTGCGTTTGTTATCCGTATTTCAAGCGATCAACTAACCATGACTTGTATTACCATTTCCGTGTAAGGGCCATAAAGTTTATATGCACATGCTTATCAAAATTTTTGGACGTTTTTGCAAACAAAATAGTAAAAAGGGAGAAAAGAAACGTATACGTATACTTGAAAGAAGATATTCTATTGATTTTGAGAAATCAGCCTGTGAAAAAGGCATTTACATTTGGAAGCAAGTAATTACAAAATCAAAGCAAACAAGTGTTTATAAATGGCAATGTGAATGTGAATATCCATCGAGTCTCGACTCTGCCATGATTCTTATGACTCTCATGCTTTCATCTTCTTGCTTTCAGACAGATCATTCTTGGATTAGCCTCAAGCTTATGCGAGGTGACAGAACGAAGGAAAGAAACAAAGGATCTCATGCTGAACGTAGTCATCTGCTTTAAGTCCCTAAATTTTTCCTGAATCGCCCTTTCGGGTTTTCGATTCACCAGGACACCCTCTTTTTGCCTAAACCGCCCTTTCGGGTTTTCAGTTTAGCGAGTTTTTTAATTATTTTTTATGCAAAGTATTTTTTAACTACGTCAGCATTCACAGGGAGAGGGAAGTACTCTCCATCCATAGTCGTGAGCATCATCGCTCCTCCAGAGAAAACTTTTCTGACCATGAAAGGACCTTCATAAGTCGGAACCCACTTGCCCCTGGGATCTCCCTGGGGAAGAATTATCCTTTTTAGAACAAGGTCTCCTGGCTTGTAACACTGAGGCTGTACCCTCTTATCAAAAGCTTTCCTCATCCTTTGCTGATATACCTGACCATGACATACAACCGTCAACCTCTTCTCATTAATAAGTTCCAACTGATCCAGCCGATTCTGTACCCATTCACTTTCATCCAGCTCAACATCCCTCATGATCCTAAGAGAAGGAATATCGACTTCTACCGGCAATATTGCTTCCATGCCGTAAACCAATGAAAATGGGGTTGCCCCAGTCGAAGTACGCACATTGGTGCGATAACCATGCAAAGCGAAATGCTGCATCTCATGCCAATCTTTATAAGTTACCACCATCTTCTGCACGATCTTCTTAATGTTCTTATTAGCCACTTCGACAACACCGTTCATCTTTGGTCGGTATGGGGAAGAGTTATGATGCTTGATTTTGAAGGACTCACAAAGCTCCTTCATCATTTTGTTGTTCAAATTAGACCCATTATCGGTAATGATCTTTTCAGGCACTTCGTAGCGACAGATAATATTGTGCTTAATGAACTGAGTTACCACCTGCTTGGTGACATTGGCATAGGATGTAGCTTCGACCCATTTTGTAAAATAATCAATGGCAACCAGAATGAAACGGTGCCCGTTGGATGCAGTCGGTTCAATTTTGCCAATCACATCAATTCCCCACATCGCAAACGGCCAAGGGGAAGTCAAGACATTCAAAGGTACAGGCGACACATGCACTTTATCAACATAGACTTGACATTTGTCGCAAACCCACACATGATTGTAACAGTCGGTCTCCATGGTGGACCAATAATAACCTGCTCGCAAAATCTATTTGGCCATGGTATGCCCGTTGGAATGGGTCCCGAAATCACCTTCATGTATCTCTTCAATGATTCTAGCTACTTCTTCCTTCCCTGTCTCGTCATGCTGACCGAGGACACAACCCATTGAGCTCTCCAACACCGTTAGATACATGATTAGTGGCTTTCCTTCTACTGGCGGCATGAGTATCGGAGGTTCCTGCAAATACTCTTTTATTTTATCAAAGGCCTTTTGACAATCCTCATTCCATTTCACTGTCTGACTTTTTTTTAACAACTTGAACAAAGGTTCACAGGTGGCCGTGAGATGAGAAATAAATATGGAAATGTAGTTTAATCTTCCCAAGAAACCACATACTTCCTTCTATGTCCTTGGTTCAGGAATTTCCTTTATCGCTTTTACCTTGGCCGGGTCCACCTCGATACCTTTTTCACTTTCAATAAAACCCAACAGCTTGCCGGATCTCACCCCGAAGATGCACTTACTCGGATTCAACCTTAGCAAGAACTGCCTCAGTCTCTCAAACAATTTTTCCAGATGAACAAGATGTTCCTCTTCCGTGTCAGACTTAGCAATCATATCGTCCACATATACCTCAATCTCTTTGTGAATCAAATCATGAAAGAGAGTGACCATGGCGCGCTGATATGTTGCCCCGACATTTTTCAAACCAAACGACATCACTTTATAACAGAAAGTTCCCCAAGGCGTGATAAATGTTTTCTTTTCCATATCCTCTGGAGCCATCTTAATTTGATTGTAACCCGAAAAACCATCCATGAACGTGAATACTTTGGAATGAGCAGTATTGTCGACCAATACATCAATATGCGGAAGAGGGAAATCATCTTTAGGGCTGGCCATGTTCAAATCCCTATAATCCACGCACATCCTGACCTTACCATCCTTCTTGGGCACAGGCACAATATTTGCAATCCATGGCGGATAATTGATGACCTTTAAGAAATTCGCGTCCAACTGCTTCTGGACTTCTTATTTGATCTTCTTGGACATCTCAGGATGAGTTCTTCGGAGCTTTTGCTTGACAGGGGAACAACCTTCTTTGAGTGGTAGTCGATGCACCACTATGTCTGTATCCAGACCAGGCATATCCTCATAAGACTAAGCGAAGATATCAGAATAATCACGGAGTAGCTCAATCAATCTGACCTTTATACTTTCTTCGAGATCTGCCCATATCTTGACTTCTCTTCTTACCTCTTCTGTGCCAATATTCACCACCTCAATCGAATCCTGATTCGACTGGATAACCTTCTCCTCTTGTTTTAACAATCTTGCTAATTCCTCAAGAAGATCACAATCCTCATACGCTTCTTTTTCAGCTTGATAAATAGGAGTATCAAAGTCATAGTGAGCCATAGCAGAGTCGTTATCAATAGGATCGGTGGTGGAAGTGCATCTGCATGAATGACATTTTGGTGTTTTTTAGTGACTGTGTGTGAAAAGAGAAACATTTCCATTTAAATAAAAAGGAAATGGAGAAAAATTTTGAATGCAAAAACGTCCTTTATTTCATGATAAACTTTTGAAAATAAACATGGTGGCCCTACACAAATGATCCACTACGCCTTGGGCAGAGCGTAGGAATTATGATATGATAATAAAAGAAAATAAGAAAATTACTCCTCAACGCTTGAAACTTGGATAACATCCACAGAAGTCCAATTGTTGAGTGTCTGGCCTGGAATACTCGGATGAATCCAATCTTCGATATTGTAGCCATCAACCCTATCGTCACTAACTGCATTGACGTGTCCTTCTTGAGTAGCACAAGGACAGGGAAACTTCACAGGAGTAGATAAACTAGATGCTCTGGATGTTGTACTATGCTGACCTGGGCCAAAACCAAGACCAAATTTATCAAATTTTGGGGTAACGTCCAGCACCTGACCCGAACCTTCAGGGTTACCGTTTTCCACCACAGCTATCGCATCCTTGAGAGAAGACATAACAGTTTCAGGTTTCCTTTTCTGCTCTAGAGGAGGAAAATTGATAGCATGAACTGTCTCAAACGCCTGAAATGGAGTTTCATGTATCCCGCCTTCAACTTCAATATAGCGGAATGATGTCAAATGACTCACGATGTACTCTTCCTCACCGCACACAGTTATCACCTTTCCCTCTGCAGGATACTTGAGTTTCTGATGAAGAGTATAAGCGACTGCCCCTGCTCTATGAATCCATGGCCGCCCCAACAAACAGCAATACGCTGGCTGTATATCCATCAAAAAGAATGTAGCCGTGAAGGTGCGAGGACCAACCTTGATTGGTAACTCCACCTCCCCAAACACTAACCTTTGAGACCCATCAAACGCCTTCACCCTCAAATCACTAGGGCGCAACTCCAGTCCAGAATAATTAATTTTCATCAACACTGACTTCGGTAGTACATTCAAGGACGATCCTGTATCCACCAAAACCCGGGATAAAGTAGTGCCCCTGCACTCCATCAAAATATGCAACGCTTTGTTATGGTCTGGCCCCTCCAGAGGAAGATCAAAATCTGTGAAGCCCAGACCGTTCCCGGCAGATATGTTAGCACAAACATTCTCAAACTGATTGACTGTTATCTCATGTGGCACGAACGCATTCTTTAACAACTTCATCAAAGAATTTCTGTGAGGTTCTGAATAAATCAACAGAGACAAGATAGACATCTTAGAAGGAGTGTGGCTCAGATGATCAATTATGCTATAATCACTCTTTCTGATAATTCGCATTAACTCTTAAACCTCATCGGGAATTGAAGAAGCTTCTGGTATCAGAATTGGTTAAGTCACGTAGGCTGGCGTAACCCTTGGATTACCAATCATCACCTGTTGTTTTCCTTTTTCTCTTGCAGAAGGATCTGCCACATCTTGCACATTGGAAGGACCAAATACTCTCCCGCTTCTAGTCATTCGACCCACACCAGAAAAATTATGAACTTCCTCTTCATTACTTTCAGCATGCTCTTCCTCAGATGGACGAATAATTACTTCCTGCTTCACCCTATGGTAATAAACGTCAGTGCCATAATGCCATGGGATGCACTTCTCACTGGTATACGGCATGGGACCAGGTACCGTAATCATCAAAGGAGGTGCCCTAGATGGGGTAGGAATGCGCACAGGGGTGTAAGGAATAGATACCACATCAACATCTTCTTCGGTAACCTTACGGTAGCTCGATTTTCTATCGAACTGCATGGAACCCTCTTTTATCATCAATTGGATACCAGCTTTTAAATCATCACAGCCCTTTGGTTGCTCTCTACATTTGGCACACTCAGAAGTACAACCCGGGAAGATAGAATTATCAAGCAAATACCTCTTAACATACCACAATGGAGTAGTTACTTGTTCCACATCCACGATTAAATTCAACACTTCATCATTATCATCAATCATTTTAACAACACCCCCTCCATGCATAGGCATCGGGTTCTGAGTAACATTCGAACCAGTCACTGGAGTAAACTCAATTGCCTTAGCATCCAACAAGTCTTGTATTTTGCACTTCAACGCAAAGCAATTTTCAGTAGAATGACTAACTCTTCCTGAATGGAATTCACATCTTGCGTTAGCATCATAGTTAAGAGGAAGTCTTGCGGGTGGTGGTGGCATATTTCTCAAACCGATCAACTTCAAATCAAGCAAATGGTGGAGTGCTTCAGTAAGAGATACTGGAAAGGGATCGAATTTTCTCGGCTGTCTCTACTGTTGATTATTATACTGACGGGGAGCATCTTGATGTCTTTGTTGTTAAGGCACTGTATTTGGTCTCTGCTGCGGAGGAGCATTAACAGGAATAGAAACAACATTGATTTGTTGGTGCCGACGATCCTCTCTTCTTCCTCTATGAGAGTAAACCTCACTTGCGTCACCTTCCCTTTTCTTAGGGTAAGTGTTGAATGGTTTCTTACTGCCCCCTGATGAGCCACTAGAACCTCCAATCTGAATTTTCCCCAATTTCAAACCTACTTCAATTCTTTCACCAGCCATAACCAAGTCTGCAAATCCTGCTGAAGTACTTCCTATCATGTGCTCATAGAATGGCCCTTGCAGAGTACTCATAAACATATCAATAAGTTCTCTCTCCATGAGTGGAGGTTGAACCCTCGCAGCCAACTCACGCCATTTCTGAGCGTATTCCTTGAAAGATTCTCTTAGTCCATGCGAAAAATTCTGTAACTGAGTGCAATTAGGCGCCATATCCACATTGTACTGATAATGTTTGACAAAAGCCCGAGCAAGATCATTCCAGCAATGAATATGAGTTTTCTCCAACTTCATGTACCACTCCAGGGATGCCCCAGATAGGCTATCCTGGAAAAAGTGAATCAAAAGCCCATGATCCTCAGTATGTATCGACATCTTTCGGAAATAAGCAGTTGCATGAGTAACAGGACATGAAGTTTCATTGTACTTTTCAAATACAAGAGGCTTGAACTATGGAGGAACCTTCACCCCAGACACCAACCCGAGATCATTAGCATCCATACCAAGGACTCCTTGCCCTTCCACCGCCTTGAAACGTTCTTCCAACAACCGATACTTCCTATCCTTAACTTGAACTTCCGGCTCTGAACACCGAACAGAAAATTGATCTTCATCCTGGTCAAAGTCATAATCCTGCTCCTAATATCCCCTTACACCGCCCTGATTATCTCTTATGTTCCCCACGAGGGGAGGTCCTGAAGACGGGGGAAACTGTCCTACGTTGCGCACAAAAGGGTTTTCGGGCATCCCGTGAAAATTTCCAGCAGGCTGATCTTGCACATCCCCCAATCCTACAGAAATGTCCTGATAGAGCCCTTGATTTCCACAATCCCCTAGATAGCGGCGCTGGTTGTTGACAATGGCATCCAGTTCCTCTGTCGGTGATTCACATTGGTGATGACCTCCATGAACTGGGTCATCTGAGTAGCCATCTGGGCCCTCATTTCAGCGAGTTCAGCTTGAACTTGTTCCATCTATCTTGGCAAATTGTTTCTGGTGGAATACCGATGAGTAGTCGTCTTGAATTCTGAATAAGAAAAGCAGAAGAATAAGAATTCCGTCTTGAGATAACCTGTAATGTTATGTGTGATCGGTGGAAATAGAACTGACTGTTTTGGAATGCTGGTTCGCGTTTGCGTTTCGCAAAATGTCGCGGTAAGCAAGAGTCACCACCGTCTTTTATTTTCTACAACAAGGAAAGGACAAAAGCACAGCAAAATTCCTTTTCGAGATGTTTCTCGGGTTCGGGAGGTAGATTATAGAAAGGGAAGGTGTTAGCTGATAACACGAAATTGTATCGTTTATTTTCCATGAAATTTACCCGTTCTGTATTATTTTGACCCGATTAATTCCCGAATATTTCGAGTTTGTCATTACTTTTTGCAGGTATTCATAACTCAGCTCAAAACAGAAGAAAACATGAAACAATGCAAGAAAGCATCAAAAGAACAGAAGAAAGAGATAAATTTGTCAAAGAATTGCATTTTTGTAGCTGTGACGGTCGTAATAGAGCTGCCACGACCGTAAGTCATCTTGAAGCGTGTTACGACCGTAACACAGTGGCCACGACCGTAACACGGGGAAAGACCAAAGCTGCTCGTAACGCTCATGTAACGAACGTAATGCATATATCAGTTAATTGAAGAGTGCAAAACGTGGCAAAGCATAACAGAAGGAGTTTCCAAACTCCTTATTTCTCTCCAGTCAAACTCCACGTTCACCACTTCTTCCTCAACTACTCACGTTCCTACATTTTTGGAGATTTTCAAGGAAGGCTTAGTTACAAGTTTTCAAGCCAACTGCCAAATTTATTTTTCTATAAATACCTCAACATTCAACGTTAGAAGTACAGAGTTTTTTACAGTTTACTTGTGCGAAAGCTCTGCCGAAATCAAAAACGATTATTCCTTCAGTTATTATTTTACTGCACTCATTTATTTCCATTCTTTTAATTTCATTGCCCAAATAATAATTTCCAACATCAGGAGATTATTATTATAGTTTAGGATTTATTATTCAAGCCTCAGAATTTGTCATATTACCGATACCAAGTCCGAGTTTCCGATCTGTGGAAGAGGGATTGAAGTATTGGCTTTATTTTCAGGTTTCTATTTTGCAATTGTATTACATACCTTTTAATTAATTAATGCAAGTTTTATTATTATTTATAATGTCCAATTTATATTTGTTTGTTTTTATTTCCAGTACGTTCATTATAATTTCCATGGCTAGCTAAACCTTTAGTGTCAGTATGGGATAGTAAGAGACATTAGGCATCTGATCAAACTTAGGCTAAAACTTTAATCAACTTAACTCTGGTTATAACTTTTTATGCTTAATAATAAAACCTTTGTTACGAAAGTAAGAAGAGTAAATAGGTTAAATCGAGACCACGAAAGTGTGAGGTTTTTAACTGGATAGCTAAAGTTAGGCATTTGATTTAAATACAGTGAAAGCGCTTTAAACCAAATTAGAATTAATTAAGTTTCCAAAAAATACTTCTAAACACTTATAGGCTAGCGAAAGCAGGTATAGGGCTTTAGACGTATAATCCGAGATAAGACCATGAAAGTGTGAGTTGAGGGTTTTTAAACTGATTAATTCTACAGATAAACCAAGTTGACCATCCTTATATGCCTAGGTCCGATTAGATCCTTTAGGTCGACCCTATTGCGTACCGACCATTTCATTTTATAATTACTTTAAAATCAATTAATTTACCTTCCTTAATCTTCTCAAAACCAACGTGACAATTTCCGCCTTAGCTAAACCAACCTGTTTTACAACACTAGAGTGATTACAAAGTCCCTGTGGATTCGACAATCTTTTATTACTACCGCGATAGGCTGTGCGCTTGCAGTTAAGATACCGTCAGACATAAAGTCGATCGCAGACACATCAAGTTTTTAGCACCGTTGCCGGGGACTTTAGTTTAGTCACTAGTGTAACCTGAAAACAACGCTGTCTAGACTAAGGCAACTTTTTATATTTCCCTCTGTTGTATGCCAAACACTCGTTCTCAAAACGAGTCTTTGCATCTACGAATCTTGTCCCAATCACTATGTATCACCCAAATTATTTCTACAACCCCCACTCTGAGTATTTCGAGGAATCACAAGTATCCCATAAATCCGACCTCGAAATACTATTGGAGAATTTCAATGCATCACAGACTCATTCTCACCCGAATTACCTTTCCAACCACCAATCCCAATGTTTTGAGGAATCGCAAGAATATTATAATTCCAACCAAACTTATCCTCAACCAAATTTCCCCTACAATCACTACACCCAATATTTCGAGGAAACGCAAGTATCCTATAAATCCGACCTCGAAATATTAATGGGAAATTTTAATGAAATATCAATGATGACAAAGCGTTTTACGGAAACGCAAAATGCGACTCTAACTCAATTTGAAGAATCAGAAGAATTGCATGATTTCAACTTTGAAACATCAATGGAGGATTCCGATGCGACGCCAACTCACTCTAGGTTAGAATCTCTGATGGAGCACTTTGTAGAGACACAAACTGTCCAGAACAAAGAGTTTAGAAAACAAAGTCTTCAAAACAGTGAAACCCTTCGGCAACTGACCACTGCGGTTGACTCGCTCGCGACCCACAACATAACCTTAGAGACCCAAATCTCCCAGCTTGAACAAAACCCTCTAGGACCCTTCCCTGAGGAAAAATTGGATGTTGTAACAACCATTAGTGAAAAACAAGTTGAAAATCCTAAGGAGAACGATAATGAGGTTGAGGAGAGCGATACTGAAGTTGAGGAAAGTGATGATGTGGATGAGGAGAGTTCAGACGAGAAAAGAGTAAAGATTGAGAAAAATCCTCCAACACCATCTAAAAGGGAGGTCGTAGAAGTGGTAGAAAAGGGAGCACCTATTGTTGTTCCTCATCCATATACCCCACTGATTCCTTTCTCAAAAAGTTTTATGGAAGCTCAGATAGACTCCCAATCTAAGACATATGTGGAGGTATTGGAAAATATCCACACAAATGCACCCTTGTTGGAAGTCTTGCATAAAAAGAGAAAATTAGAGGACCGTGAAACTAGGGATATAATTACTGTTAAGAAGGCAAGGTTAACCTTTGAGATGGTGGATGAAATCACTAACCCCAAACTTGAAAAGTTGATACTTAGGATAGATCCAGAACCACCACCACAAGTTCAGAAGAATGAACCACCCCACAGAAGAAAGAAAAGAAAAGGTGATGGATATGTGAGATGGCTTGATAAGTGGCCATGGAAAATGACAACTACTAAAAGTTCAACCGAGGAGTCATCCTCAAAAGAACCACCATGAGTGCTTGCACTCCTGTTCGTCAGGCTTATGACGTTAAACAAAGTGCTAAGTGGGAGGCAACCCACCTATTTGTTATTTATTTATTCTTTTCATTTTTGCATTTATTTCTATTTAAAGTTTCATTTTCATTTTCTTTCTTATGTTATAATTTTCATGAAAACTGCTGCTAATTTCAAAAATAATTTTACTTGCCACAGGATTTCTGAAAAGTTTTTGTTTCTTTTGCACCTTCTCTTCTGACTAGTTTCCCTAACAATACCCATGGAACCAAAGCAACATAATTTCTTAGAAACCACCTTTAGGGGTATAAACCAGAAAAGAAAATTCGAGGAATTGTCTAAAAGAAACATTGGCATAACACTTTATCTGATGAACCCACTATGAAAGCCCTAGGAATATTAGATAGTGTTATGTACTTGTTTAACCAGTTGGGGTGGGAAAAAGCCCTTATTAAGACTAGGTTTGCTACCTACCGTGAGCTCACTTTCGAATTCCTAAGCTCCCTAGTCCATTTACCAGAACACGGGAAAGGAACCCGTAAAGGATTCATAAGTTTCCGTCTCTTCGGCATTAATTTTGTTTACAATCATAAGGACTTAGCTGACTTGTTAGGATTTCCTAGCGGCCCTTTTGCCTTCTCCACTACCCAGGTTGAGCTAATGGACATTGAGCTAGACTACTTTTGGGGCACCTTGACTGGTAATTATCACCCCGACCCGGATAATATGGATAATGATGAAATTCATAACCCTGCTATCCGCTATTTCCATAAGATGCTAGCCCATACTGTATTTGGGAAAGAGGAGAACCAGACTGCCGTGTCCAAAGACGAGATATTTTTACTGTATTGTATGCACCAAGGCCACCCTGTTAATGTCGTACCCTTCCTGATGCAAACTTTGTACCGCATTATAGATAACCATGATGAACCCATCATCATAGGTGGCCTGGTCACAATGATTGCACATGCCCTCGGCCTAAGACACCAGCTGAATAAGTGCCCGCATTTTGGAACGATCCGTCCCATGAATCTTGCTTTTTGCTTTAACCGCCGAATGATAGCAAACCATGCTTACCCACCTTATGATTATCTGATAAGAGATGAAGTTGTAAACTTATTTACCCTTCCGAACCATGACAAAGTGAGCGTCCACAACCGTGACAACTGGCTCTATGAGCTAAACCCGCCCGACCAACCTCCTACACCTGAGACACCGCAAGATTACCAAATCTTTGATGATATTATGTCCGATATGGGTGACCCGGAGACTCCTCCTGGTTTTTACGAAAATGTCAACATGGCGGAAGCCCATGCAGCCCCTGAAATAACAACTAAGGATTATACTGGTAACCTTAACAAAGTTGCCACCACGCTTAATACTTACCAGACTAATATTAATGGCTTAAAAGATGAGATAAAAAGCATGCGTCTGGAAATAATGGGATTAACCGACATAACAGTGGAGCAGTTTTATCATATTCATAGTTCACTCGAAGAAATTAAAGCGAAGCTTGGATGAAGTCACGAATGGCAGCTGCAGTTTTTATATTTCATTTTGTTTTGTTTCTAGGTAGTTTCAATTTTTTGTTAAATTACTGCATTTCAATTTACAAGTCATTTATTTTCTGTCAAAAAGAACAAGTTACTCAATTTGAATTAATGCAATTGTTTGTTTTCAATTTTAAACTTACAATCATTATGCTGCTTACAATGTTTTATGGTTTTCTACTCTATTGTGAATTATATATGTTGGATTATATGTTGAATAAATTAATGTTGTGTTTATGATAGAATGCCTGAGATGTTCTGCCTGCTATAAAAATATATACTCTGTGTAATTGTGTTCTGTTCTGTAAAAAAAATAAATTTTGCAAAATCTGTAGCTGCCACGATCGTCATCCATCCCCCACGACCGTAACGCGCCTTTCAGAGCGTTACGCTCGTCAGCTTGGTCTTACGACCGTAACACGGGCTACATCAGCAACCTTGTTAGCAGAACGTTCCCTTTTCCTCTTCCCTGAACCTTTATCTCTTCTTCCATAACTCCCCATTAACCCCATTCAACCCACCATTAATCCCTATCAATTTTCAAACTTCCACTATCTCCTTCCACCATATATACATCCATTACCCGTATCATCTTCTCATTCTCTCATTCACCAACCAACACCCATTTTCACTCAAACACTCTTGCATGCAAATGGCGAACAATCTCCAACCCATTCCTGGCATTACCCTACGAAATGGCGAAGCAGGTGAAACTCAACGCACACGGTTCCTGAAATTCCAACGCCGAGGCATCCATCATACGAGGTTCGTCGACACTGATTGCCTCCGAAACCTCGGGTTACTTGAAAGTGTGTAACACCTACTACAGAATGTCAACCTTTGGATGCTATGTAGCCAGCCACAACCAACTACGAGAATCTCACCCTTGAGTTTCTCAGTTCATTTTGCTACATCACTCCAAACGGCCCAAGAAATCAACTTACCGGTGTGGTAAGGTTCCACATTTTCAGCACCGAATATGAATTCCCTCAGAATGCATTCGGTCGCCTACTTGATTTCTGTACTGATGAAGGCGCTCACCTACGTGTGCCTGACACTTTTCATGAGGAATCATTCAACCTTTGGCATAGCTTGACCAATAATCGGGCTGATTCGTACGATCACCTCAATGCCACCCAAATCCACAACCCCGCCATTCGTTACTTCCACCGCATCTTATCCAACACAATCTTTGCAAGGGATAGTAACCACAAGCTCAACTCAAAGGAGCTATTTTTCATGCATTGTGCATTCTCGGGTCAGAAAATTAATGTCGCACCTTTCCTCCTGGCTCATATTCACTCCATCTGCACCAGAGGCGGTAAACCTTTCTATTTTGGAGGGCTTGTCACTTCTCTCGCTTTAGCACTAAACCATGGTGACACCCTTGTTCATCTGCCATCCCGACCACCGGTTCTGCTTACTTTGGATCATTGCAAATCGGCTCACCTCATCCACGAGCGGGACGACGGAAGATTTCATCCAGTGATACAGAACCGAGTTTACACTAACATTGTTTTGCCTTGCAGGGACCGAATCGACCCTCAGAACTGAGCCAACTGGCTATTTAACCCTGAAGGCCCTGCTGCTGCTCAAGAAGAACCTCATGTCGGCCCCGCTGATGAGATGCAGGAAGAACTGGATCGAGCCGCTCCCGTGCCTGACATTCCTGAGTCGTCCTCTTCTGCACCACCTCCTTTTACTATGGAGGACTTCCTTAGAGCCCTCCATCAGCAAAATCAGATGGTTGTAGCTCTTGAAAGGAAGAATCAGGAGCGTTTCGACGCCTTACATCAGCAAAATGTCCAAATCTTGAGTGGTCAACGCTCGACAAATGAAAGGCTTGATGAAGTTCTATGCGAGCTTAATGCTTTGAGGATGGATGTTACATCTCTTGGACCCCAGGACACTGACCCTGAAGATACTCCTTCCAGAAGGTCACGAACCCGAAGCCGCCGTGGTCGCCAGTAGCTTTTCCTTTTCTTGTTGTTTTTCTTGTTTTTCCGATGTATTTTTCAATTAACCTCGCCATTATATCGTAACATTGAGACAATGTTTGATATAGTGTGGGAGGAGTACTGCATTCTTAATTTCAGAACGAGTAATTTCATTTCTATTTCAGTTATATTTCGTTATTTCATTTTCTCCCCGTTTTATTTAGCCATACCAAAATTTTCGCCTTTTAAATTCGCATAACCGTTAGTTACCTACTTTAACTGAAATCTTAGTTAGAAGGCCGAGAGCGATCCAACGAGAACTATACGATTATGACACCTTTGACTCTCTACTTACGCGAATCGTCTCCATTTTCGTTATACCGATACTTTGAGTTTTGAATCTTAAATTAGCCCCTAGTAGTTTATATTAGCAGTCAGCACCAGTCTTAACACAATCCACGTGGAAAGTCGATGAACATAAGTGGATGATCTTGCAAATTGATTTAAATAGAATGTTACATGCGTTAAGGAAATAGATATTGCACCAATTAAATTGGGCGATCCTCACCCGATCGTTTAATCCAACGGATGCAAAAGCTTCTACTAAGTAACATGAGAATCCATTGTCTAGGTGGTTCAGAAGCATCTGGCACTGAACTCGGTAGGGCAGACTACGGTTTGATCCCCCGCATCTTGCAATTGGATAAAAGAGGTTGCCACATAATTGTGCCAGAAATCGTCGTGTTTTGATCAGAACCACTAACCGGCTATTCCACTACGTGCGTGCAAGGATAATGGGCTTAATGTGATTGCGCAAGAACGAAACTGGGTGAAATATGAACGAGAAACCTTGAGTTGAATTATAACGGTATAATTGGACGTTTCATTTAAAACGGATAGTCGCCGACTAGCTTGTTGCTTGTGTCGTTTACGTATCGTTGTGGTTTCATTCGATTTTCTCGGCCGAACTAACTTAGGATTTCTTGAAATTATTTGAAAACGAAAGGTATACTAGTTATGTGCGTTTATAAAAACTTGTCCGATATTTTTAATTGATTATTTTGCTTGAGGACAAGCAAAGGTTTAAGTATGGGGGAGTTTGATAACACGAAATTGTATCGTTTATTTTCCATGAAATTTACCCGTTCTGTATTATTTTGACCCGATTAATTCCCGAATATTTCGAGTTTGTCATTACTTTTTGCAGGTATTCATAACTCAGCTCAAAACAGAAGAAAACATGAAACAATGCAAGAAAGCATCAAAAGAACAGAAGAAAGAGATAAATCTGTCAAAGAATTGCATTTTTGTAGCTGTGACGGTCGTAATAGAGCTGCCACGACCGTAAGTCATCTTGAAGCGTGTTACGACCGTAACACAGTGGCCACGACCGTAACACGGGGAAAGACCAAAGCTGCTTGTAACGCTCATGTAACGAACGTAATGCATAAATCAGTTAATTGAAGAGAGCAGAACGTGGCAAAGCATAACAGAAGGAGTTTCCAAACTCCTTATTTCTCTCCAGTCAAACTCCACGTTCACCACTTCTTCCTCAACTACTCACGTTCCTACATTTTTGGAGATTTTCAAGGAAGGCTTAGTTACAAGTTTTCAAGCCAACTGCCAAATTTATTTTTCTATAAATACCTCAACATTCAACGTTAGAAGTACAGAGTTTTTTACAGTTTACTTGTGCGGAAGCTCTGCCGAAATCAAAAACGATTATTCCTTCAGTTATTATTTTACTGCACTCATTTATTTCCATTCTTTTAATTTCATTGCCCAAATAATAATTTCCAACATCAGGAGATTATTATTATAGTTTAGGATTTATTATTCAAGCCTCAGAATTTGTCATATTACCGATACCAAGTCCGAGTTTCCGATCTGTGGAAGAGGGATTGAAGTATTGGCTTTATTTTCAGGTTTCTATTTTGCAATTGTATTACATACCTTTTTAATTAATTAATGCAAGTTTTATTATTATTTATAATGTCCAATTTATATTTGTTTGTTTTTATTTCCAGTACGTTCATTATAATTTCCATGGCTAGCTAAACCTTTAGTGTCGGTATGGGATAGTAAGAGACATTAGGCATCTGATCAAACTTAGGCTAAAACTTTAATCAACTTAACTCTGGTTATAACTTTTTATGCTTAATAATAAAACCTTTGTTACGAAAGTAAGAAGAGTAAATAGGTTAGATCGAGACCACGAAAGTGTGAGGTTTTTAACCGGATAGCTAAAGTTAGGCATTTGATTTAAATACAGTGAAAGCGCTTTAAACCAAATTAGAATTAATTAAGTTTCCAAAAAATACTTCTAAACACTTATAGGCTAGCGAAAGCAGGTATAGGGCTTTAGACGTATAATCCGAGATAAGACCATGAAAGTGTGAGTTGAGGGTTTTTAAACTGATTAATTCTACAGATAAACCAAGTTGACCATCCTTATATGCCTAGGTCCGATTAGATCCTTTAGGTCGACCCTATTGCGTACCGACCATTTCATTTTATAATTACTTTAAAATCAATTAATTTACCTTCCTTAATCTTCTCAAAACCAACGTGACAATTTCCGCCTTAGCTAAACCAACCTGTTTTACAACACTAGAGTGATTACAAAGTCCCTGTGGATTCGACAATCTTTTATTACTACCGCGATAGGCTGTGCGCTTGCAGTTAAGATACCGTCAGACATAAAGTCGATCGCAGACACATCATTAGCACCCTTTCTATCCGTGGTTATCCATGGGCTCTTAGGTACTTGCTCACTATGTTTTCAAAAGTTTTGCTTTTCTTGTGTTTGTGGGTTTTGAAAACGTTTTGTTTGAAAACTTCGATTTAACTCTTGTATCTGTCCTCAAGAGTGTATGAAATGTTGTTTGAAAACTTTTGTCAGAAAAGTGTAGGTGCAAAAAGTATTTTTTTTTTGAAAGAGCAAGTACCTGAGAACCTCTACCTACTCAAAAGAAATTAAGCTATGTAAATGTCCTTTAGACAGTGCCATCCCACTATTGAGAAGTAGGTAGCACCGTCGTTGGAGTTTTCGGGTCAATTCGATTAAGGGACATGTGGTCACTAAAGCAATGGTAGGATGCCTTAGCGGTAACCCTAATGTCCTAGATCATTTTTTATTGAGGCAACCGTTTCGAGGAAACTTTGATCTTTAGACAAGAGGGCGACCTCTAAAACTTCCTATACTCAATGACCACGTCGAGGCAACCAAGTGAGGCGTACCCTAGGAGTGGCATGTGCGAGTGTGTAAGGTTTCAGTTATGTTATCTTTGTACATGTTATGGTGAGCTACGATTGATTTTAATTTAAGAGAGATCTTGTCATGCATAGCCTAGTTAGCATACATCTAGCAGTTAATGGGTGCGGAAAATAAATCTACGCTATTACAAGGCGTCGGGTATTTACATCGCCAAAAACAAACCCTTGAAAAAGTAAATTGCGGGAAATTAAATAAAAGCGATAAAAAAGTCCTAATTAAAGCTATTACATCCTCGGAGCAATTACAATTATATGGAATATGAATAAAAAATAATATGCGCGAGGGAAAAATTGAATCGGAGAGTCTTTAGGGTTTTAACCCTTTTTTTGAGAAAGAAAGAGATTTTTTATTATTTTGCATTTAATTAAATTAAACCTAGACTAATTAATTAATTAAATAAAGAAAGATATTTTTTGAGTTTTTTATGTTTTTTAAAGAAAAAAATAAAAGATGGTCAAAAGTTATTAAAAACCCTAATTCTACATTAATTTTAAATTATTGCAAAAAGTTAGAATTAACCTAATTAACTAAATTAATTAATTATTTATTTATTTACAAAAATAATGAAAGGGTGAAATTAATTTTAATAAATAATAATAAAAAATACTATATTTTAGTTTTCTGATTTTATTATAAAAAAATTAATTTGGTTAATTAAGTAATAATAATAATAATTAATAATAAAACAATTAAATGAAAAATATAAAAGAAGAAAAAAGGAATAAACCCAGGGGGTGATGGGCCAACTTTGGAGGTGTATTTGGAATTCTCAAGGCCCAATTGCTGCAAGCCCTTTTGACTTTTCTGGATCGTCCACACGTATGTTGACCAGGGAGTATGATAGTCCTTCAATCCTGGCCTTCAGATTTGGCCAGGAGCCACTTGGCGTGTGGATCTCTGAGGTGTATGGTGGATCACGCGTTGGAGACTACATGGGATCACCTGCAGAAAAAATCAAATAATTGTTTTGGGGGACCTGGGATTCGAATCCAGGTCCCAATAGCTTTTCCATCCACCTGCTTGCCAACTCAACTAGCACGTTTCTTTGTTATCATAATAAGATGAAACTATTATATATGAAAACAATTAAAACGCTGTAAATAAAAAAAGTAAACGCGCGTTTTTCAAATAAGCCAATGCGATGTCAACACATCATCGTCTTCAACCTTTTTTTCTGCACAATTAGAATCAGATAGCGGGGGGTTTTAACCTCCACTACTTCCTGCAAGGAAAAATAGCGAATAGAACCACAACAATCATAAATATTTCGCGAGGTATGGGTTGTGTTCGTCTTGGTCTCACGATTTCAGTCATGTATCTCACTGGTCCCAATTTTTCCTGGTTCAGAAAGCCCTAATTGAAAGCTTGAAAACCCTAGAAATTTGATCATGGCATCTCACGATTCAGGGCACTATAGTTCAATTAATTCATTCCATTAGCTTTGTATGATCTCTAGCAATGCAAAACAATCACAAAAACATGTTAAATGCGCATGAATCAAGAAATACGATTTGGAATCAAAAGTGCAAACCGTGAAACTGTATG
This sequence comes from Vicia faba, assembly GCA_948472305.1. Taxonomy (NCBI): domain Eukaryota; kingdom Viridiplantae; phylum Streptophyta; class Magnoliopsida; order Fabales; family Fabaceae; genus Vicia; species Vicia faba. The sequence goes on along the minus strand of OX451739.1, from coordinate 283,717,258 downwards.
GAGCGATTCCTTGAGCTTTGGTGCTGGAATTTGATTGAAAATTAATCCTAGTGCCTCCTGCAATATGTTTGAATGGTCAAAACGCCTTGAATTAGCCTAGGTTGCAGGAACAGGTTTTTAGTTTTCTTGGAAATTCTTGAATTTGACAAGGTCGTTTCTGCAGCTTTTCAATCGTGTACTAGGTCATGGTTTGCTTGCATACATATAGGAGGATCAAATTAGGTTAAAAGCTGGGCCAATATCCATGTGCATTGATGTTTAAATCTTTGATTGAAAATCAAATATTCTTGATTTTTCATGATTGAACAATGTTGCCAAATTTGGATTTTTTTTTGTATCTTTGAGTTGTGCACGAATTTGCCAGCAGTTTTGATCATATTTGCTTCACAAATTGATTTAAAAAACAAATCTTATATTTTCTTATGATTTAAATTAATTAAATGAATTAATATATATTAAAAATCCATTTAATCAATAAAAATAAGAAAATAAATCCAATTCATCTTGGTGGGTCGTGCATAAGTCATGGGTGAAGTTTCAAGAAGAGATTTGAGGCCCATTAGCAAAAAGAAGGTGTTTTGAGCAAAGTTGACTTTTGCAAATTCATGAAAATTTCCCAACTTCTCCAATGCACAACTTGCTCAATTTTGATCATATGACCAGTTGCTCCTCTAACCAATGCCTTTGGTCCCATGTCATTTGGATTTACCAATCTCAAGTTATGGCCTTTGACTCAAAGTGTACTTTTGTTGACTTTTGAAATTGACCTATAATGTCAAAATTCATAACGTTTTGTGAGAGCATTTCTTGATCTTGGAGTGTGAAGATGGATTGTTGGAAATTGCATCCTCTTCAAAATGAGCTTTGGATGGAATTTTTCTGATAAACCATTAAAAAGTTATGCCCTTGTCAAAGTACAGTTGACTTTTCTGCTGTCCAAAAATAGTAACTTTTGCATCTTGATGATTTTTGAGCTATTCTTGTGGAATCATGATCAAGGCTTGATCAAATGATGATTGTGAACTCAAAATAAGATGTTGACCAAAAATTCTGACTTTTGACTGCAAAATGACCATTTTGCCCTTGTAGTTGACTGTAGGTCAAATGGAGCTTTTGACTGTGCAAATTGGCACTGTGAGTCTTGAAGCTTGGCATGTAGGTGCTTGAGAATGTATATAGGACTATGAGGCTTGATTGAACCATTTAGAACCCCAAATTCCTTGAAAGAACCAAAACCCTAATTTTGAACTGACTGCCTTAGGAGATGGTTTGACTGTCTAACCCTTGAGCAATCTTGAACCATTTGGAGATGATTATTGACATATCTTGAGGAATATGGGAGGGCAAATTTTGAGGTACAACAGTTGCCCCTGTTCAATCTTCTTAAACCTGAGGATGTAGATTGGCTTGCGTGCCTTTCGTGATCCGAAGGTGGAAGATGATTGAACACTAAAGTGCCCAAAAATTTGCACTCACATGGTGTAGTATCAGCATTGTGATGTCGGGAATGGGCTTACTGATGCCATTTGGAGATAGTTGGTAGAAGGATGGGCTTATAGATGCCATATGGGGGATTGTTTCTTGTAAGTTAAACGAAGGAACCTGTGTAGGGTTGCCTGATGATGAGTCCGTGTGAAACTTCATCTGAAAGAGAGAAGGAACCGGTGTAGGGTTGCCTGATGATGATCAAGTAGATAGTTGTCCTGGATGGTTTCAGGTATTAACCTATGATCAGTCGTCCACAGATGTTTTCCTAGCTTGTTACAGGTATTAGTCTGGAACTTGAAAAGGTTGGCCGATGAGATAGTCGTCCTGGCTGGTTACAGGTATTGATCTCTGTCTTGAGAAAGAAAAATAGTTTTCCTGGCTTGTTACAGGTATTAACTTTCAATCTCTTCATGTAGATAACTTTCCTGGCTTGTTACAGGTATTGATCTACGATCAGTCGTCCACAGAATTTTCCTGGCTAGTTACAGGTATTGATCTGAAGAAAGGTTGGTCGAGGAGATAGTTGTCCTGGCTGGTTTCAAGTATTAATCTCTGACTTGAGAAATAAAGATGGTCTTCCTGGCTTGTTACAGGTATTGATCTTCAATCTCTTTATGTAGATAACTTTCCTGGCTTTTTACAGGTATAAATCTACAATCAATCATTCACGGAATTTTCCTGGCTTGTTACAGGTGTTCATCTGGAACTTAAGAAAGGTTGGTCGAGGAGATAGTTGTCCTGTCTGGTTTCAGGTATTAATCTCTGACCTGAGAAAGAAAAGTAGTTTTCCTGGCTTGTTACAGGTACTAACTTTCAATCTCTTCATGTAGATAACTTTCCTGGCTGGTTTCAGGTATCGATCTACAATCAGTCGTCCACAGATATTTTCCTGGCTTGTTACAGGTATTAAACTGGGACTTGAAAAGGTTGATGGTAATCACCTTTGGATTGACCTTTTCCTGAAAAGGTAAAACGTTAGTTGTATGCAATGTCATGATGTATGAAATGCATGATGTCGTGATGTTCTCAAAATAAATGATATTTGTGTTGTATGATGCGTATGCATGTCATGATGTATGAAGATGTGATGTTTTTAGCTGGGGAAAATAAATCCCGGAGCTGCTGGAGAATAGAGCTGGATTCTTCGTTTCCGCTGGGGATGACGAACGAAGGTGATAAACTTGCAGGAGAGGATGACTCCGTTGGGGAATAAACTTGATGAATAGATTACTCTGCGGGGAATTACTCTGTGGGAAGAGATGCTTTGCTGAGATTTTAACGATAACTCCGTTGGGGATTCCGTTGATAAGTTTTGTTGGAGATTTTTCCGCTGGGGATAGAAAGAATTTCGCTGGGGATGATCTTTCTGTTGCAACTTGCTGAGGATAACCCAGTTAGACTCTTGTGGGTGTAACCTCTGAATTTGGCTGAGGAGATGCATTTGTATTCTGTAGGGGACAAGCTTCCAGAATCTACTGGGGAAGATGATTCAACTCTGACGGGGAAGCTTTTTTAGACTGCGCTGGGAAATGGTTCCACTGAGGGTATCCTGTATTCCGCCGGGGAACACTCTTATATTTCGTTGAGGAATATTAAGACTGCCGGGGATACTTGCTGAGGAATATCTGTATACTCCGCTGGGGAATATTAAGATCTATTGGGGATACCCAACCTTTTTAGGGCGGATGGTAGACCAACTCTGCTTGGGGAGAGCATTGCTGATTCGTTCATGGTTGTAAGTCTCAGTGGGGAGAGCTACCATTATTGTTTTATTCTGTGGGGAGTGACGGTATCTTGGTCATATTCTTCAGCTGAACTTACCTTGGTACCTCGGTGGACAGAGCAACTAGATCGCTTAGACAATTCTTATTGCCCCTACTTCCGATGTCACCCGTAATTAGTCCTTTGTTTCGCATGCAAATATTTGTGATCAGCAATTAATGTCAAATGCATATATCAAAAATGAACATTGGACGTTCTTTGCAAAACAAAACAGATAAAGGAAAAACAATTTGCAATTTGTGTGAAAAATGAACTTGTATTGATTTTGAAATTTGCCTGTAAATAGGCGTTTTTGTACAAGAGGCTGACGTCCTAGTAAGAGAACGCCTCCGAACAAATAGGATTTATACAGTTTGTAAAAAGAAAACAAAATAGCTATGTGAAAAATCCCACTGGGTTCCAATTCTGCTATCGCCTTTATGTCTTCAAGCGTCTCATCACTTTGCTGCTTAGTTGAAGAGGAATCTGATTGATTGGTGCCGTCCGAGCCTGATGGTCGATACCGAAGTCTGGATGTAGGGTGATCCAATGAGACATAGTATTACGCTTATCCCTAACTTTTGCCTGGACCGCCCTTTCGGATTTTCAGTCCACCGGGATACCCATTTTTGCCCAAGCCGCCTTTTCAGGTTCTCGACTTGCCGGGTGTACAGATTTTTTTTATTTTCATCCCTTATTTTTGCCCAAACCCTTTTGGTTCGCCGGGAAGCCCTTATTTTTGCCTAGGCCAATCAACCTAGCGGGTCTTTAATTATGCGTAGTATCTTTTTACTATGTCTGCATTGGCGGGGTGAGGAAGGTCGTCACCATCCATGGTGGTTAGAATCATTGCTCCTCCTGAGAAGATGTTCTTAACCACAAATGGCCCTTTGTACGTAGGGGTCCATTTGCCCCTGGGATCACCTTGAGGTAGAATGATGTGCTTGATTACCAGGTCCCCGACTTGATACTCTTGTCGTCTGACTTTCTTGTTAAATGCCTTGATCATTCGTTTTTGGTACGTCTGACCATGACAAATATCAGTGAGTCTCTTTTCATCGATTAGGTTTAGTTGATCAAGCCGGGTTTGGATCCAGTCGTCTTCGCTTAAACCCGCATCCTTCATGATCCGGAGAGAGGGTATCTGAACTTCAATGGGCAGGACTGCCTCCATGCCATATACCAAGGAATAGGGTGTTGCCCCTGTTGACGTCCGTGCTGAGGTACGGTACCCATGAAGAGAAAATGGTAACATCTCGTGCCAATCTTTGTAGGTCACTGTCATCTTCTGCACAATCTTCTTAATGTTTTTATTAGCTGCTTCTACAGCCCCATTCATCTTCGGCCGGTAAGGAGAAGAGTTGTGGTGTTGTATCTTGAATTGCCCGCAGAGCTCAGTGATCATCTTGTTGTTAAGATTGGTACCATTATCCGTAATGATCCTCTCTGGTACACCGTATCGACAGATCAGGTTGTTCCGAATGAACCGTGCCACGACGTTCTTGGTTACGGTGGCAAAGGAAGCTGCTTCAACCCACTTCGTAAAGTAATCAATCGCTACCAGGATGAAACGATGCCCGTTAGATGCCGTAGGTCTGATCTCGCCGATCATATCAATGCCCCACATTGCAAAAGGCCAAGGTGCTGTCAAGATGTTCAAAGGGACTGGAGGAATGTGCACCTTATCAGCATAGACCTGGCACTTGTGACATGTCCGAGAATGCTGATAACAGTCGGCTTCCATTGTGGACCAGTAATATCCTGCCCGGAGGATTTTCTTTGCCATGGTATGTCCACTGGAATGCGTTCCGAAGGTACCTTCATGCAGCTCTTCCATGATCCTTTCTGCTTCAATCTTATCCACACAACGCAATAAGGTCGAATCATGGTTACGTTTGTAAAGAATGCCATTGCTGATGAAGAACTTTTCCGCGAATCTTCTCAGAAACTTCTTGTCATTAACAGATGCACACTCGGGGTATTCTTGAGCTTCAAGGTACCTCTTAACTTCATGATACCAAGGCTTTTCTGTTACCTCTTCGGTCTCAAGATCACAACAATATGCAGGTTCATCCACTTTCCAAATAATGATCCGGGGAGCCTCGTTGTCCCATTTGACTTTGAACATAGAGGACATCGTAGCTAACGCGTCCGCCAACTGATTCTCCTCTCTTGGGAAATGTTCAAAGGTTATCTCCTCGAAATGGGGAAGCAACGTCAATACATACTCCTTGTAAGGAATAAGATTTGGGTGTTTCGTATCCCACTCGCCTTTGATCTGACTGATCACGAGAGCGGAATATCCGAAGACACTCAGAAACTTGATCCTTAGGTCAATTGCGGCTCGAAGACCCATGATGCATGCTTCATACTCCGCCATGTTGTTGGTGCAGTTGAAACATAGTCGGGCGGTGAGTGGAGTATGAGAGCCTTTAGGAGATATGATCACAGCACCAATTCCATTACCCAAAGCGTTTAAGGCTCCGTCAAAGTGCATAGACCATCGGGATCCTTCCTCAGGTCCTTCATCCGGTCCAGGTATTTCGCAATCAGTCACTACCATGATATTCTCGTCTGGAAATTCAAAGTTCATAGACTGGTAATCGTCCACTGCCTGATGTGCCAAATGGTATGCCAACACACTTCCCTTGATTGCTTTTTGAGTCGTGTACTGGATATCATATTCAGTCAAGATCATCTGCCATCTCGCTATTCTTCCGGACAAGGCAGGCTTTTCGAAGATGTACTTGATTGGATCCATCTTTGAAATCAACAGAGTGGTGTGAGTCAACATATACTGTCTTAGCCGGCGAGCAGCCCATACCAAAGCGCAGCAAGTTTTCTCGAGCAGTGAGTATCGGGTCTCACAGTCGGTAAACTTTTTGCTAAGGTAATAAATAGTGTGCTCTTTTCGGCCAGACTCGTCATGCTGACCCAGTACACATCCCATTGAATTGTCCAGTACTGTCAAGTATAAGATTAGAGGTCTCCCTTCAACCAGTGGCATAAGAATGGGTGGCTCTTGGAGATACTATTTGATTCTTTCGAAATCGGCCTGACATTCATCGCTCCAACATACTACTTGATCTTTCTTCAGTAGCTTGAAGATTGGTTCACAAGTAGCAGTTAGGTGCGAGATGAATCGGGCTATGTAGTTCAGCCGTCCTAGGAAGCCTCTGACTTCTTTCTCAGTCTTGGGAACTGGCATCTCTTGTATTGCTTTCACTTTGGCAGGGTCCACTTGAATACCTTTGTCGCTTACGATGAAACCTAGTAGTTTTCCAGATCTCACCCCGAAGGTGCACTTGTTCGAGTTTAATCTCAGCTTGTACCACTTCAGGCGGTCAAACAGCTTCTGTAGATGGTCAAGGTGTTCCTCCTCAGTTTGGGACCTTGCAATCATATCGTCGACATATACTTCGATCTCGTGATGGATCATATCATGAAACAGAGCAACCATCGCACGCTGATACGTTGCCCCAGCATTTTTCAACCCAAAAGGCATGACCTTGTAGCAAAAGGTTCCCCATTGAGTAACAAAGGTGGTCTTCTCCATGTCTTCAGGAGCCATCTTTATCTGATTATAACCGGAGAAACCATCCATGAAGGAGAATACCTTATGCTGAGCAGTGTTGTCAACCAGAACGTCGATGTGAGGCAGAGGGAAATCATCCTTAGGGCTCGCCCTGTTCAGATCCCTGTAGTCAACACACATTCTGACCTTACCATCTTTCTTCAGCACTGGAACCACATTGGCGACCCACTGAGGGTAAGAAGTTACTGCTAGAAAACCGGCATCAAATTGTTTCATAACCTCGGCCTTGATTTTCTCGGACATCTCTGGACGCATACGGCAAACCTTCTGTTTTACCGGAGGGCATTCTTCCTTGGTAGGAAGGTGATGAACCACAATGTCGGTATCCAACCCAGGCATATCTTCGTAAGACCAGGCAAAGATTTCCACGTAGTTATGCAACATCTGAATCAACCGTTGTTTCACACTAAGCTCCAGATTTGCACCGATCTTGACTTCCTTCCGGTATGTCTCAGTACCCAGATTTACCGTTTCCACTAGCTCTTCATGTGGCTGAATGGCCCTCTCTTCCTGGAGTAACAGTCTTGCAAGCTCACCAGGCACTTCGCAATCATCTTCACCTTCGTCTTCGGCTAAGTTGATTGGATTTTCGAAGTCATAACTGGCAGTAGCAGAGTCGTTACCAGTGAGATCCAGAGTGGATTGAGACCTGTATATGTGAGTGTGTGTAAATAGCTGTTTTGCAATATATAATAAAGAAAGACAAGGAGCGCAAGATTTGAAATGCAAAAAACGTCCAATGCTTTTATTAATGATATATGAAAATGACACACAAAAGCCCTCACAAATGAAGCCACGGTGCCCTGGGTAAGACACCGGGCCATAAAGTTTCACAATATTGTCTGTTACAAATTCAAAACAAAGGAGTTCATTACTGAGTAACAAAAGTAATAGGGATGATGTCTTTCGCTGTCCAGTTGTTTGGTCCACCGTCGGTCGTAGGGTAGATCCAGCTGTCGAATTCAGACTCCTCCACGTCATCTTCGATGGCATTTACTCCCGAGTTGCTGATGAACACAGGAGGTCTTCCAATCCTTGCACTACGAACATCCCTTTGAGCTTCTGCAGTGAAACCTAAACCAAACTTGTCAGTCTTCTGAGTGAAATCAGGAAGTCGGCCCCAGTTTGCACACTCACCCTTCTCAATAACAGCCTGGGCATCCTTTAAGGAAGCCATCTTCAAAGGAGAATCTTCAACCACTATCTCAGCTGATGCCAGTGTCTGAGGAACCTCTTCAAAGTGTTGGAATGGCGTCTCAATGAATTCCCCATCCATCTCTATGTACCAGAACGAGTTGAGGTGGCTGACCATGTATTCCTCCTCCCCTTGAACTGTCACAATCTTCCCTTTGACCGGGTACTTCAGCTTCTGATGGAGTGTGGAGGTCACAGCTCCATCCTTATGGATCCATGGACGACCCAGCAAACAAGAATAGGACGGTCAAATGTCCATCACGTAGAATGTAGAATCGAAGACCTGAGAGCCAACTCTAATTGGAATATCGACCTCACTATGCACCATCCTTTTAGACCCATCAAAGGCCCGAACAAGAATGTTACTTGGCTTTAGCTCCAAACCCTTGCAATCCAACCTGTCTAGAGCTTTCTTGGGTAAGACGTTCAATGAGGAACCAGTGTCAACCAGCACATGTGCAAGAGTAGTGCCCCTACATTCAATGGAGACATGCAGGGAATCGTTATGGTTCTTCCCTTTAGCAGTCAGATCAGCGTCGGAGAAACCCAAACCATTATCAGCAGTTAAGTTGGCCACACAATCGGTAAACTGATCAGCTGACGTCTCTTGTGGCACGTGGGCCGTCTTCAGGAAGGTAATCTGAGCCTTGGCATGGGCCTCTGAACACAACAACAGTGATAACATAGAAATCTTGGAGGGGGTTTGCCCCAGCTGCTCAACTACATTATAATCACTCTTCTTAATGATCTTCAGAATCTCTTCCATCTCTTGTTTGGGAGCTTCAACATTGATGGTCTTTGGTGCCTCCGTCTGGGCAGGCATATCAGTGGCGATCCCTTTGCCCCAAGCGTCAGATGACTCGGCAACATGGGTAGAAATAGGAACTTGATCAGGAAGGGAAGTAGGCACACTTGCAGGTGTGATGACAATAGGTCTCTGGACAGTTGGGGGCGCAATATCAGGTGAGAAAAGTCTACCCCTGCGGGTGACTTTAGCAGGCCAGGTGATGTTGCTGACGCTGGTACTAGTATCAAACTCTTGCTTAACTCCGAGCACATAAACATCTGCCCCATAGTGCCAAGGGACAGCTTTGTCGGATGTATAGGGGATGGGCCCCGGAACAATGATGATTATGGGTGCGATCTTCTGAACAGGCGTAATTTTGACAGGCTTCCTCGAGGGAGCCTTGGGAGAATTGTTGAAAATGGTAACAATGGAAACTTCTTCAGTAGGGGTGGCAGGAACAACAATCTTCTCAAACAGGATTTCTTTATTATCCATCAGGTTTTGGATACCTGACTTCAAAGATGGGCAACCAGTAGGTGAAACGGAACACAAATGGCAACCTTCACTACATCCCGGAAATAAGCCGGCTAGCAACAGGTTCTTCTTGACGGTCATCAGCAGGGTGACAATATCATCCACAGAGGCTACAAATAAGTCTTCCACTACAGCATTCACTCCATGCTTGGTCATGGGAGCAGTCACAACGTTAGGCCTCTCGGGCGCCTCGAACTCAATCTCCTTAGCATCGATTAGGTCCTGGACTTTATTCTTCAAAGCCCAACAATCATCCGTATTATGCCCCGGGCTGTCAGAGTGATAAGCGCAGCGGCCGTTAGGATTGTGCTTTGGGGATGTCGTATTTACAATCTTCGGAGCTTCTTTTAGAGTCACCAGATTGGTTGTCAGTAACTACAGCAATATCTGGGACAAGGTCATGCTGAGGCGAGTGAACTGCCTTCGGGGTCTCTCACTCCTTTGTTGGTTATGATGCTGAGGAGCAGCAACAGGTTTTGAAATAACCACTGCGTTGATAGCTTGGCGGCGTTCCGGTCTATTCTGTCTCCTTGAACCGTAGACAACACTGGATTCCTTCTTGAAGGGTTTCTTCTCAGTGCTCGATGAAGCACTCTTCTGTATCTTCCTAGACTTGATACCAGCTTCAATTCTCTCACCAGTCAAGATAAGGTCTATAAACCCGGCTGAGGAATTTCCAATCAAATGGTTGAAGAACAGACCAGACAGGGACCCCAGAAACATATCAACCAGCTCACGATCAGTCAAAGGTGGCTGCACCCTTCCGACAAGGTCTCTCCATTTTTGGGCGTACTCTTTAAATCCTTCACCCGTCCCTAGTGACATACACTGGAGTTGGGTACGCGTAGGAGCAAGGTCGGAATTATATTGATACTGCTTATAGAACGCAGTAGCTAAATCTTCCCAGTTGTGGATACTGGCCCCATCCAGCTGATAGAACCATTCGAGTTGAGTCCCTGAAAGACTATCCTGAAAGAAATGGATCCACAAATTCTTGTCAGCAGTGTAAGGTTGGATCTTCCTTACATACGACCGGAGGTGCAGCTTTGGGCAGGAGGCTCCGTCATATTTGGAAAAAGCAGGTGCCTTGAACTTATGGGGAATCACCACCCCAGAGGATAAGCCTAGGTCTCCAAAGTCCAACCCGGGCATATTCTGTATCTCCATGGCACTCAAGCGGTCCTCCAACTGTTTATACCTATCCTCAGCAGAAGGATACTGTTCTTCATCATAATCCATCTCGTTGTCGGAGACTACGGGACTAGGAACCCTTCTCTCTTGTGGACTGTCTTTCCCTACAGATGAGGTAGTCAGATCAACCTCATTCTGCAGTCCATTTCCAAACCTGCGTCCAGTGTTGAACAAGACGGTCCTCTTCTTCTTCTTCTTCCTCTCTTTCAGAATCAGAGTCTTCAAATCCTGTTGACCCTGGGCTAGGCTCATAACCAACTCTTGGAACTGGGCGTTCTAGGCCTGGAGGGCCTTGATAGCTTGTTCAGTGGAAGGTTCAGTAGACATGATGATTGCTGAAATAAACAGCGAAGAAGATAAGTGACCTGTAAAAGGGGTACCTGTTATGCATATGATGAAATGAAATGCGTATGACTTATGTTTTCAAAGACAATCGGGATTTAAATTTGTAGACAAACAAGGGAACACACTTTATTAGATTTAACTTCAGAATTTAAATTGTTCAACGAATTGCCCTTAGGCGTTACAAGAATGAAAATACTGAAAAGTAAATAAAAGCTGTAAAAGAAACATCAAAGGTGCATCAATGCTCCCATGGCCTCTTCTTCTCAGTGCGGATATAGTCATTCAGGATCCGCTCATTCTCCAATTGCTTTGTCAGCTTCTGGATCTTCTGTTCCTGTTCATTGAACCTTTCCCGATAAGAATCCCTTTCTTCCTGCAGTTGCGCCCAAGACCTCTATAGTGTGCCAACATCAGTGGGTGTATGAGGATGGAGAACAGTTGGAGGAACCCCGTCTTTATCAGCAACTTCAAGAGTAATAGGCCTGACAGCTTCGTAGGGCATACCTAACTTCTGGTCACGGATGCGGACCCATCTGAAATATGACTCCATAGGCAGAGAAGTTTTTGGTCCCAACTCATGTGGGTCAGATTTGTGAACTCTGTCCCAAGCCCTGATGAATCTACGACGCAGCTCGTCGCTATCTACCTGAAAATCAAAGACGATATGAGGTATCAACATCTCATGAGGCCCTTCTCTTCTGGCTCTTCCAAACTGACGGAGAGCTAAACATGGGTTATAAGAGATTCCTCCACGGGTTCCGATCAATGGAACATTAGGATACTCTCCATAACGATCAATGACAGCCACCTCATCTAAGCCTCTGAGAGTCCAAATAACGTCGTTATCAGTAAGAGACATTATCCTATGAGCCCAACCCCTTCCTTCTTTGTTCTTCAGCACGAACTTAGGGAGGTGCGACATAAACCACCTTGCCAATAAAGGAGCACAACACATCAAAGTTCCCCGTCTTTGGGCAGTACGAGTATAGAGCTGATAAAGGATATCACCCAAGAGAGTGGGTACAGGATTCCGAGAGATGAAGATCCTTATGGCATTAACATCAACAAAGGTGTCAGGATTTGGAAACAATACCGGACCATAGATTAAGAGAGCCAGAATGTACTTGTACGCTTTGAAGTCTAAGTCATTCCAGAAACAATTAGCTTTGCCAACCAGAAACTTAGCCAAAAAACCCTTAACTCCACTTCTAGTCTCCCAGTTAGCCATTACCTCCTCTTTGGTTAAGTGAAGGGCTGCAGCAATCTCTTCAGGCCTGAGAGTCTTTTCCCAACCAGTGAATGGGGTCTGCTCCAAGATAGAGATACCAAGAAACTCAGAGAATTCTTCCAGAGTAGGGACCAGCTGGAAGTCTTGAAAGGTGAAGCAATGGTATAACGGATCATAAAACTGGACCAGGACACTCATCAGTTGTTGGTCCCACTTTGAAGTGACTAAACCGAGAAGAGAACCATGCCTCCTGATGAAAGAAGTAGTGTTTGGAATCCTGTCAACCAATTCTTTAAGCAAAGCAGGTGGTTGAACAAAGTTGAGCCGAATAGTATTCCTACGCATGGGCATCATGATGTCCTACAAAATAGAGCAAAGATGAAACCCTCTTGTCTTTGAAATGGGTTAGTCCTTATGCAGGATGTATGCAATGCTATGATGTTATGATGTTATGATAAAGGCACACCACAAGTATTCACAAAAGGCAAACATGGTAAGGGCACACAAGTCACACAAAAGAGCCCTTAGATTTCAGGCTGGCATGAAGTTTAGGTACTACCCTCTTTCAGTTTCAGTTGGTTAAGACCTGTCCTAAAAATAGTAACCGGGTTCTAGAGGATCTCAATATCACTGACTATCCTCAATCGGTCATAATTCCAGTTTGGCAACCTTTTCTTGCGGCCGGAGCCATCGCGAGAGTTTAGTCTCAATGAGTGTAGCATACTGCTACTGTTCTATGGCCAAGTTGGTCAATTTAAGGTTCTAAGGTCAGTTGGTGCTTAATGACTCCTCAGAAGACCCATATTCTCCTCGTTCCAACACAAGCGATATCGGTACAGACCAAGGTGTCACACCAACGTAGCTACTGCTTCATCCGTGTCGGTCTACGTCGGACAGATCCCTCACAGTTTATTGCTACTTACCTAAAAAGGGTACCCCAGATCCAGGTTAGGATCTATAGAACTCCGATACAAGCCCACAAAATTAAAGCATACAAAGCATACAATTGAAAATATGGTGATCTAATCCTAAGGTACACCTCACCTAATATTCCCCAGCAGAGTCGCCAGTTCTGTGATCGGTGGAAATAGAACTGACTGTTTTGGAATGCTGGTTCGCGTTTGCGTTTCACAAAATGTCGCGGTAAGCAAGAGTCGCCACCGTCTTTTATTTTCTCCAACAAGGAAAGGACAAAAGCACAGCAAAATTCCTTTTCGAGATGTTTCTCGGGTTCGGGAGGTAGATTATAGAAAGAGAAGGTGTTAGCACCCTTTCTATCTGTGGTTATCTGTTGTACCCCAAATTTTGACCTAAGATACCGTCTTCCATCTGCATCATTCGCATTGCAAGAGTTTTGACCTTATTTTATCAAATTTTTAAAACAGTTTAAAAATTCATAACTTTTTCGAGTCGGAAGCTGTTTATTTGTTGAACGCTAAATTTATTAACTGATCAAGACTTAAACAATGTTCATTAATTATTTATTATCTTAAATTCAAATAATTGGAATTTATTTTCGATTATTACGTAATTTAAAGACTTATAAATAATAAAAAGAATATTTGAGAAAAGGTTTATTAATGGGTCAAATAATGTTTATTAATTATTCATTATCTTAAATTTAAATAATGGGAACCTGTTTTTCGTTATTATATAATTTGAAGGTTTATGAATAATGAAATAAACATTTGAAAATGAGTATATTAATTGATCAAGCAATGTTTATTTGATTATTTATTGTTCTAAATTTAAATAGCTGAAATTCTATTTTTTAAGTTATTATAATTTAGAAGAATTAAAAATAATAATAAAATAAATAATTGAAGTTATTAATTGATCAATGATGTTTATTTATTTGTTTATCATTTTAAATTTAAATGATTGGATTTGATTTTTAATCATTATATAATTTAAAGAATTATAAACAATAAATAAATAATTGGAAAGAAAAAGAATTAATTGAGAAATAATAGAATTTTTATTCACTTTATTCTATTTATTACAATTGTCATTTAAATGTTGTGTTGTTACAAAATATTCATAAAGACAATTACATAAATGCTTAAAGTAAATAAAAAGCTATTTTTCTAAATTCTAATTCTAAATCTTCAATCCAATGTTCTTGTTCGCTCATTCAATTTTTACCTGCGAAAACAATTAAAAGAAAAGTCAAAAGTGAATAAATAATTAAAATACAGAAAATAAATTCAATGTTCATCATTAAAAGCAATGGCCGGAATCAGTTACTCTTTTTTGCAAATCACGGGATTTCTCCCGGTTCACAAAAAAGAGAGGAATTTTTAAATGAATGCACAATTAAAAAATAGCACATTTCAAAATCAATTGCATTTTTATCAAAAAAACCCACTGCATATTTCAAATATGCATAAATTTCAAAACTGCATAAACCATACAAACAGCATGTTTAGTTCACAAATAACAAGCCAACGTTAACCTGCAAAAAACAATATGAAATTTCCAGCATGTGCAGTTTTAAAACTATGAAAGCAAGCAATGTATATTTCCTCTTTCATCATATTCCAGCCCATTACAATTTCAGAAAAATGTACAGTATATCATTTATATATATCAATTTCTGTACTTGGGAGAGAGAGAGAAGAGGTTCAATTTTGCAGGTTTTGGCCTAAGCATGAATTGGGAATAAAGTCAACCTTGAAGCAGCATAGGTGCAGAACAGCAGAAATAATAAAATACTCAAAACCTGATGCCACAAGGAAGCAACGGCTATATGAAAAAGGCTTTCAAAAGGAAGTTTTAATGGCATAGCATTTTTACACAGAACCATGACTGCATAGCATATCTTCACATAACCATTTCTACATATTTTCATTTCTGCATATTTTCATAAACCGACATATTTCATAAACCTGCATTTTTTTCATAATTCTGCACCATTCAAAACCATTTTCCTGCATATTCAAAACTATCCTGCATATTTCAAACATCCTGCATACTATACAAGCAAACCATTCAAAACCATTTTCCTGGATATTCAAAACTATCCTGCATATAACATAACCTGCATATTGTAAAACCGTTTCTAAGCACATTGTCAAACCATCCAGCATACTGACCAAAACCGAATAAACCACAAAAAAACCATTTATTCAATATTTCCAATCAGTTTTTTTTTTTTAGACGGAGAGGAAGAGAAGAATTAGTGGCAGAAAGCAAGGAGCGAGGAGTTTTCGGAGCTTACCTGACTTCGCCGGAATCGTACTGTCGGACTAGCTCCGACCATGTGAGTTTTTCTTCAGTTTTTTTCGCATAAACCTTTATATCTTTGTGTTGCCTTTGTCTCACTTAATGATCCTCTCTTAATTTCCTGAAAACATGTAAAATGGCCATTTAATATCATTGCGAATCATCAACACATTAAATCCCTATTTTAACACAGGCAATAATTTGATCGATAAATTTCAAAATTCATAATGTTGCAAAACCGGCACAATCATAACATACTGTTAATTTAAAACCAACGTGTAAAAAAATATAGAAAATTCACAAACCTTTTCAATTACTCATTCGACCAACGCAGCTCCTCAAAAGTCTACTCGCTCTTTCTCCTTGTTATCATCGTTCCGAAGCAACATCAGAGAGAAAAGGATAATGATGGCTTGATAGAAATGATCATGTTACCCGAGGAAAGTCATTCTTATTCTTCAATGATTCAAAACAAAAGTTCCACCGGTGTAACAGATTGGTTCGGTTCGGTTCCACCAGTGAACTAGTGACCCCAATGAGGTAACTCAGTGAAATACATACAAGAATTGGACTAACGCGGTTGATAGTTTAGGTCGAGCTCTTGTATGACGGCATGGAGGTCAATCTGTTCCTCCCAGCGTAAGTTGCAAGCATGCTTCACACTTCACAGAAGATAATCAGATTACATGTAAAATTTCCTAAAAATTAATATGCCACAAATATACTCCCATGAATCTACTAGACTAAGAAACAAAACTTTCAAGGTTGTATCAGTAAGATTTCTATAACAACTTTGGTATACAAATTTTTTTGCTAACTGTTCTGGCATTCTACTATTCAGCTAAGTATGACGAATCAATCGAATCGAATGATTAAACATGAAATGTTACCTTTGCTCCTCTTAACCAATGCTTCCTTAGCTAGGCATTCAGCTGCTTCTTGTGGATCCTCTATGTGCCTGATAAGATTCACTGCCTCTTGGTTCTTCATCACCTGCACATACAAATCTTTCACCATGCACAAACCTTTGATTCATTAAATCACTAATGAACCTTATCATCTTTTCCAAACAATAACCTTCACCTATAAACCAACAACCTTCATCTCACAGCGTAAAATCCATCTTTCTCCCTTCTTGTTCTGCCCTCAACCGTAGACCTCAACTCCCCACTACCATCACAGTTCCTCCGCCTATGCCTACCGGTCCAACACCCAATCAACTCCGCCGTCCTTCCATCTCCCAGTTCTCCATCTATTCCCTTTGCAAACTGCTGTGAAAAATAACAACAACAGTTAGAGAAGCAGATTTGAAAAGTGGAAGAAGAGTCAGTAAAAAATCCAAATGCGTACTCCGTCGTATCCGGCCATCCCTTCTTCTTCTTCATACCTCTGTTTCTCTCAAATGCTCTAAAACCCCTTAAACCCTACTATTTCCGACCACCGCGATGGCTTCGTCGCTAATTGTCTACCGCCGCAGCTTCAGATCAACTCTCCACCCTCCACCATTCCTTTTCTTCTACTTTGACACTCCCAATCAGCAACCACATTTCATCATCATGTTCACGTCTGCAATCATCAGCGAAACTCGTAGGCGTTCAGTCCCGTACATTCAGATCAACGTCAATTTCTCTCTTGTCTTTATGCGCTACAACAGAACTTCAGACCATCAGGGCAAAGAGAAAGAGGAAATTTTGCGCTACAACAGAACTTCGGGCCACCAAGACAAGGAGGAAGAAGAGGGATCCAGCGGCGGCGGCCTTGGTGCCTTCAGTTTCCCTAGGTTTTCTTGTTACAAGCTTTGTGTTTCTCTTCCTGGGTCCTACCACGACCCGACCCGCTCCATTTCCCTCACCCATCTCAATTTCCTTTTTTAACTAAGCCCATTTTCTTTTTCAGCTTAAGCCCACTCTCATTGCCATTCACTCCATCTTATATGTTCTTTAGTTAGATTTTATTCATTTTCTTAGGTAATTTATTTAATTTAAACTAATTAGTTTCCTAGAAATAAACACATAATTAAACAAATTTTAATAACTTGACTTTTTTTATTTTATTAGTTTAAACTTTAGGATTAATCTATTAATTTTAGTTTTTTTAACTAGATTTAAATTAAGAGTTTAAAGATTTAATCTAATTGTTTAATAACTCTTAAATACTACTCTGTGTTATTAATAAAAACATAAAAAATAGAAATATATAAAAACATTAAAAACATTTCTATTAATTCTCGTCACTTTTTATCTATGTTAAAATGCGTAACCAATTAAAAATATTTTTCTCTTCATATATTAAACAAAAAAATCAAAAATGCATGTTCACGCTCAGTCTCTTATCTAATTTGTTGTATATCATTTATCTTACAATTTCCTGTTTCAATATCTCGCATTTACTTGATTATTCTGTTGTGCCAATCCAAAGGGAATTGTCTAATTTTTGTTGACTTCATGTCCTCAAAAATGATCGAGCGAATACTCTCATTCATTAAAAACTTAGGTTAATTTTCCTCAAATATTCACCCTTTCTTCAAAAATTTCAACCTTTTCAAGACTTATACCTTTTAAGCCAAAACTTCGACATTAGGTCGTCGTATCTTCAAAAAAACCGTCCGTACCCCTTTTTTCGGCCAAAACGATTTATTTTCAATCAAGCGATCAATTTTAAATAAACAGATATTTCAAAAGGTTCCTATAGAGTACTATAGATACATTGGGTGCTAGTACCTTCCCACTGTATAACCAACCCCCGAACCATAGATCTCTTTTCAAAAACGCCTTGTATTCTTATTACTTTTAAAAGTATTATTTACATTGCATAGTTAGGGTTTTATTTCGCTCTCTTCCCTTTTCCTTTGGAAACAATAAAGCGCGGTGGCGACTCTTGCTTTTGCGAGACGAATTAATCAATAATTCGATCTCCGATTTACCCCGCTACATTTTTTTATCGCTACATTATCCACGGGCTCTTAGGTACTTGCTCACTATGTTTTCAAAAGTTTTGCTTTTCTTGTGTTTGTGGGTTTTGAAAAAGTTTTGTTTGAAAACTTCGATTTAACTCTTGTATCTGTCCTCAAGAGTGTATGAAGTGTTGTTTGAAAACTTTTGTCAGAAAAGTGTAGGTGCAAAAAGTATTTTTGTTTTGAAAGAGCAAGTACCTGAGAACCTCTACCTACTCAAAAGAAATTAAGCTGTGTAAATGTCCTTTAGACAGTGCCATCCCACTATTGAGAAGTAGGTAGCACCATCGTTGGAGTTTTCGGGTCAATTCGATTAAGGGACATGTGGTCACTAAAGCAATGGTAGGATGCCTTAGCGGTAACCCTAATGTCCTAGATCATTTTTTATCGAGGCAACCATTTCGAGGCAACTTTGATCTTTATACAAGAGGGCGACCTCTAAAACTTCCTATACTCAATGACCACGTCGAGGCAACCAAGTGAGGCGTACCCTAGGAGTGGCATGTGCGAGTGTGTCAGGTTTCAGTTATGTTATCTTTGTACATGTTATGGTGAGCTACGATTGATTTTAATTTAAGAGAGATCTTGTCATGCATAGCCTAGTTAGCATACATCTAGCAGTTAATGGTTGCGGAAAATAAATCTACGCTATTACAAGGCGTCGGGTATTTACATCGCCAAAAACAAACCCTTGAAAAAGTAAATTGCGGGAAATTATATAAAAGCGATAAAAAAGTCCTAACTAAAGCTATTACATCCTCGGAGCAATTACAATTATATATAATATGAATCAAAAATAATATACGCGAGGGAAAAATTGAATCGGAGAGTCTTTAGGGTTTTGACCCTTTTTTTGAGAAAGAAAGAGATTTTTTATTATTTTGCATTTAATTAAATTAAACCTAGACTAATTAATTAATTAAATAAAGAAAGATATTTTTTGAGTTTTTTATGTTTTTTAAAGAAAAAAATAAAAGATGGTCAAAAGTTATTAAAAACCCTAATTCTACATTAATTTTAAATTATTGCAAAAAGTTAGAATTAACCTAATTAACTAAATTAATTAATTATTTATTTATTTACAAAAATAATGAAAGGGTGAAATTAATTTTAGTAAATAATAATAAAAAATACTATATTTTAGTTTTCTGATTTTATTATGAAAAAATTAATTTGGTTAATTAAGTAATAATAATAATAATTAATAATAAAACAATTAAATGAAAAATATAAAAGAAGAAAAAAGGAATAAACCCAGGGGGGTGATGGGCCAACTTTGGAGGTGTATTTGGAATTCTCAAGGCCCAATTGCTGCAAGCCCTTTTGACTTTTCTGGATCGTCCACACGTATGTTGACCAGGGAGTATGATAGTCCTTCAATCCTGGCCTTCAGATTTAGCCAGGAGCCACTTGGCGTGTGGATCTCTGAGGTGTATGGTGGATCACGCGTTGGAGAGTACAGGGATCACCTGCAGAAAAAATCAAATAATTGTTTTGGGGGACCTGGGATTCGAACCCAGGTCCCAATAGCTTTTCCATCCACCTGTTTGCCAACTCAACTAGCGCGTTTCTTTGTTATCATAATAAGATGAAACTATTATATATGAAAACAATTAAAACACTGTAAATAAAAAAAGTAAACGCACGTTTTTCAAATAAGCCAATGGGATGTCAACACATCATCGTCTTCAACCTTTTTTTCTGCACAATTAGAATCAGATAGCGGGGGTTTTTAACCTCCACTACTTCCTGCAAGGAAAAATAGCGAATAGAACCACAACAATCATAAATATTTCGCGAGGTCTGGGTTGTGTTCGTCTTGGTCTCACGATTTCAGTCATGTATCTCACTGGTCCCAATTTTTCCTGGTTCAGAAAGCCCTAATTGAAAGCTTGAAAACCCTAGAAATTTGATCATGGCATCTCACGATTCAGGGCACTATAGTTCAATTAATTCATTCCATTAGCTTTGTATGATCTCTAGCAATGCAAAACAATCACAAAAACATGTTAAATGCGCATGAATCAAGAAATACGATTTGGAATCAAAAGTGCAAACCGTGAAACTGTATGGAGCGATTCCTTGAGCTTTGGTGCTGGAATTTGATTGAAAATCAATCCTAGTGCCTCCTGCAATATGTTTGAATGGTCAAAATTCCTTGAATTAGCCTAGGTTACAAGAACAGGTTTTTAGTTTTCTTGGAAATTCTTGAATTTGACAAGGTCGTTTCTGCAGCTTTTCAATCGTGTACTAGGTCATGGTTTGCTTGCATACATATATGAGGATCAAATTAGGTTAAAAGCTGGGCCAATATCCATGTGCATTGATGTTTAAATCTTTGATTGAAAATCAAATATTCTTGATTTTTCATTATTGAACACTGTTGCCAAATTTGGATTTTTTTGTATCTTTGACTTGTGCACGAATTTGCCAGCATGTTTTGATCATATTTGCTTCACAAATTGATTTAAAAAACAAATCTTCTATTTTCTTATGATTTAAATTAATTAAATGAATTAATATATATTAAAAATCCATTTAATCAATAAAAATAAGAAAATAAATCCAATTCATCTTGGTGGGTCGTGCATAAGTCATGGGTGAAGTTTCAAGAAGAGATTTGAGGCCCATTAGCAAAAAGAAGGTGTTTTGAGCAAAGTTGACTTTTGCAAATTCATGAAAATTTCCCAACTTCTCCAATGCACAACTTGCTCAATTTTGATCATATGACCATGTTCTTGGACATTTTGGAAAGCCCTTGAAGTCCTCTAACCAATTCCTTTGGTCCCATGTCATTTGGATTTACCAATCTCAAGTTATGGCCTTTGACTCAAAGTGTACTTTTGTTGACTTTTGTAATTGACCTATAATGTCAAAATTCATAACGTTTTGTGAGAGCATTTCTTGATCTTGGAGTGTGAAGATGGATTGTAGGAAATTGCATCCTATTCAAAATGAGCTGTGGATGGAATTTTTCTGATAAACCATGAAAAAGTTATGCCCTTGTCAAAGTACAGTTGACTTTTCTACTGTCCAAAAATAGTAACTTTTGCATCTTGATGATTTTTGAGCTATTCTTGTGGAATCATGATCAAGGCTTGATCAAATGATGATTGTGAACTCAAAATGAGATGTTGACCAAAAATTCTGACTTTTGACTGCAAAATGACCATTTTGCCCTTGTAGTTGACTGTAGGTCAAATGGAGCTTTTGACTGTGCAAATTGGCACTGTGAGTCTTGAAACTTGGCATGTAGGTGCTTGAGAATGTATATAGGCCTATGAGTCTTTATTGAACCATTGAGAACCCCAAATTCCTTGAAAGAACCAAAACCCTAATTTTGAACTGACTGCCTTAGGAGATGGTTTGACTGTCTAACCCTTGAGCAATCTTGAACCATTTGGAGATGATTCTTGACATATCTTGAGGAATATGGGAGGAAAAATTTTGGGGTACAACATTATGAAATGCATGATATGCATGATATGTTTGTCATTTCCAGGAATTCAAGAGTCCTTTTATTCATCAATCACGAAGCGCAACCAAAGATAAAACATACAATCAAAGGAAAAAAGGACAACAAGACAAACACTTCAATTATTTACAAACAAAAGAAATGATGTTCAAGTGACTTCAGACATTTAAGAGTGTAACGATAAACAACAAAATACGTGTTTCAAAGTAAACTTAACAAAAAACTGAAAAATAAAAACAAACAGATGGTCCCTTCCAACAATCCTGGGGGTGACCAAATACACAAAAGGTAAGTAACAAAACTAAATTTCCGGAACGAGACACGCTTCAAGATGTTGACAATACTCTTCAAGCCTGGCTTTCTCCTTCAAAAGTTGTGATGCGACTTCTTTACTTTCTTAAAACCGATCCTCCGCGACACGCCTCTGGGCTACTTCCTTCTTAAGCTGAGTATCTTTGTCTTTGAGCTATTTCTCCAAGTTTTGAACCTTCTTCCTGTAGCTATTCTCAGATACCTGAAGCTTCTGGCACTCTTGCTGGGTCTTACTCAACTCTTCTTCCATTTCAGCATGAGATCTCTTCCTAAAACTGGTTGCATCAGAAGTTTCCCCTTGAGCTTCTCCGAGTTTGCGAGCTAAGTCGACTCTTTCTTGATCTACCTAATAGAGTTTCATTCCTGCCTCACGGTATTTTGCCCGAAGTTGGATGTTCTCAACATGAACCTGGGTGAACACCTCGGTAGGCACCGTGTTACTCAGAATAATAGGAGGTTGCTCACATATAGGAGCCGACCTTGCAAATGGTAACCGTATAATCTTAGCCCTGACTCTAATCTAATCCAAGTAAGGAACCCTAGCAATAGGAACCTTCTTGTCCAAATTAGTTCTATCCTTCTTGTGAATTCCCTTCCAAGCACTTGTCACTCTTTTCAACATCACAAGATCACTTCCTCTAACAAAATACACTGATTCAGACACCTCTTCAACCTTTGGCGGTCCATCCATTGCATATCCTAATTGACGATAAGCAAGCACATGATTATAGTTGATACACCCCTTAGTTCCTATGAGGGGAACATTAGGGAAATCTCCGCAGCTATTAATAATAATTCGTACTTCCCCCATGTCGTAATTCCACTGGATATCAAATGAAGTAAGGTTGACAAGTCTTGATGACCATAGGAGAGAAAGCCTAGTATCCACGAAAGGGACACTTACCGGTAGGTGCAACTTAAACCATTGATACAACATTGAATGACACAAACTTACATTACCTCCTTTTCCATGCCTGAAATGAATGGTGTAAAGAGTATCTGCCAAGAGTGTCGGTACTGGGTTCTTATTTCTAAAAACACAAATAGCCGCCAAATCCATAAAATTTCTCTTGCGAGGGAAGAGGACGATCCCGTATATCATGAGAGCAAACAGAGTGCTGAAGTTACTCCAATTCCCTTTCTTCGCCCAGTTTTCAGCTTTCATCACTAAGAAATCCAAGTAAAACCCTGTAGTATCCTCACTTGATTTACAATTGTCTTTCACTTCTTTCCAACTCAAATGAAGAATTTCAGCAATAACTTCGAACTTCTGCTTCTCCGACACTTGGACAAAAGGAACTTCATTGGACAACTTGATATTAAGTAGGTACGCGTACTCTTCTAGTGTGGGAACCAGTTGATAATCTTGAAAAGTAAAACACCGTAACTCCTTGTCATAGAACTGGAAGAGGGTGATCAAAGCCATTGGGTCAACTGGAGTGTTAAGGATTAGTAACAAATTGCCATAATTTTTGTTGAAATTGGTCAGAACATCACCCTTCAAATAAAAACTCAACCTCTTCAATTCGGACACATCAATGGTAGGAATCTAATAAGCGAATGTATGCCTGGTGGGCTCTTTAACATGAACTGAATCAAACTCAACCGACGGGAGGCCAGCCATTTCTAATGGAAAGAAGACTCTTGAATGTCCCTGGAAGATGACATGCGCATGCTAGTTATTTTTTATACATCATTTTTTTAAGAAATAAATATGCTATGATGCAATATGACAGGATCAAAGTTTCACACTGGATAATGGCTGGACCATTACAAAACAACACCACTCAAGATCAACAGAAAATCCCAAAGCTTCAAAACTATCATGGGAACCTGAGTCACCTTCGCAACACAAAGTCACCAACAGTACATGTACCTGTAAGAAAAGTTTTCCCGCCCCTCTCACGGGTGTAGTCTAGGTCAAGGTAAGGTTAAAAGCCAAATCAGAGTACAAGAGCTCGAATGTTGGTATCATCATACGATAACACCTATCCGAACTACCTCTAAAGTCATGGGTCTCATGGTCAGGTCTACAAAGCATCCGCCTCATAGCTGCCATGACCACTCTATTCCTAGTTCCTATGGAATTCACTCATAGCCTGGGTATGAGGCCTTTTACCTCATGGAACAACCCACCAACCAAGAAATCTAAAATCCAAACAGTCCAGCCAAATCCAGTATGCAGAAAGTAAAGCGCACAAAGGATGCAATGCAAACAGATAAATATGCAAAGCGGTAAAATAAACACTCAAAAAGAAAGTAAATAAGAGCTAGTATCGACTCCGGGATGGACCAACAAGAGGTCAATCTATCCCCAGTGAAGTCTCCAGCTGAAACCACCTGTCCGGAACCTGTCATCTAGATGTAATGAAACATCAATGAAGTCGCCACCGAACTTCTTTTATCCCGCCGAAAGGGAAAGGTAAACATCAAGAAAACCTGAAAAGGGAGAAATCATGGTCTTTCGACTGAGAGATCGGGTAAGGGAGTCTGTTACGCGAGGGGAAGGTATTAGCACCCCACATGCCCGTAGTACTCTACGGTATCCACTCTTGTTGTCTAATCTAATGGGTGTGGTCAAAACCTATTTCTATGGCTTAAAACTGAAAAGGGAATGCATGCGAAAGAAAAAGAAAAAACAATGTAGGGAAAATAAAAGATGTGCTCGGTTGGGCCCTACCCCAATGCCTACGTATCCCTTTTAACGAATCAGAGCAGCCGTAGTTCGGCTTACATATTTTGGTTGGTTTGTGTTTTTTAGTTAAGACAATAATAAAAAAACAGTCAGGATGGCAAAACATCAAATGAAACAACAAACAAATGAGATGGTAAAAACATCGTCTAAATAATAACATAGTAACATGTCAGAGATGGCGAAACATCAACAAAATGGATGACAAAACATCATACCTAACAATTATATTGAGAATCAAAGTAGAATAACAAACATGTGTGATGGCGAAACATCGGCTTCAAACAAATGTGCGATGGCAAAACATCGGCTAAAAGGTAGTAATGTATCATGGTAAAGATGGAAAAACATCAATAAATCAGATGGTAAAACATCACACCTAACAATGATATCAAGAATCAAAGTAGGATAACAAACATGTGCGATGGCGAAACATCGGCTTCAAATAATTGTACGATGGCAAAACATCGGCTAAAAGGTAGTAAGGTATCATGGTAAAGATGGCAAAACATCAATAAATCGGATGGCAAACCATCACACCTAACAATGATATCGAGAATCAAAGTAGGATAACAAACATGTGTGATGGCGAAACATCGGCTTCAAACAATTGTGCCATGGCAAAACATCGGATAAAAGGTAGTAAGGTATCATGGTAAAGATGGCAAAACATCAATAAATCGGATGGCAAAACATCACACCTAACAATGATATTGAGAATCAAAGTAGGATAACAAACATGTGCGATGGCGAAACATCGGCTTCAAACAATTGTGCGATGGCAAAACATCGGCTAAAAGGTTGTAAAAACAAAACCAAGAGGTGCACAAACAAATAAGGTTGATTTGTATCTTTTACCTTGAAGAAGGGTTTGAGTTTATTAGAGGTGTTTTATGATTTTCCAAGAAAACAATTTTTGTTTTAAGATGCAAAATGCAAAGGAAGGAAAAAAAACAACTAAGGGAGACTATCCTAATCTCTAAACCTAATGTTATCATACAATGGTTGACCCTAAGGTTGAGGATAAAGGAAAACCCTACCTTAGTTAACATGTTAAAGGAAGCTTAACAGAATTATCCTATAGGGAACATGCAATGAGAGCAAAGTCGTGATATCAATTTCTAAATTGAGTAACTCATCGATCAACAATTAAAGAAGAAAAAACAATAAACATCTGTGATCGGTGGAAATAGAACTGACTATTTTGAAATGCTGGTTCGCGAAATGTCGCGGTAAGCAAGAGTCGCCACCGTCTTTTATGTTCTCCAACATGGAAAGGACAAAAGCACGGCAAAATTCCTTTTCGAGATGTTTCTCGGTTCGGGAGGTAGATTATAGAAAGGGAAGGTGTTAGCACCCTTTCTATCCGTGGTTATCCACGGGCTCTTAGGTACTTGCTCACTATGTTTTCAAAATTGTTTGCTTTTCTTGTGTGTGTGGGTTTTGAAAAAGTTTCATTTTGAAAACTTCTAGGTAACTCTTGTATCAGTCCTCAAGAGTGTATGAAGTGTTTGTTTGAAAACTTTTTGAAAGTGTAGGTGCGAAAAGTTGTTTTTGTTTTGAAAGAGCAAGTACCCAGGAGAAATCTACCTACTCTTAAGGAATTAAGCTGTGTAAATGTCCTTTAGACAGTACTATCCCACTATTGAGAAGTAGGTAGCACCGTCGTTAGAGTTATTCGGGTCAATTCGATTATAGGGACATGTGTGGTCACCAAAGCAATAGTAGGACGCCTTAGCGTAACCCTAATGTCCTAGATCCTTTTTTATCCGAGGCAACCGTTTCGAGGCAACTGGATCTTTAGACAGGAGGGAGACCTCTAAAACACCCTATACTCAATGACCACCTCGAGGCAACCAAGTGAGGTGTACCCTAGGAGTGGCATGTGCACGTGTGTCAGGTTCATTTATATTATCTTTGCACATTTCATGGTGAGCTACGTTTTGATTTTATTTTTTCAGGCAAGTCTTGTCATGCATAGTTAACAATTAATAATTGTGCGGAAAATAAATTGCGGAAAGTAAATCTACGCTATTATAAGGCGTCGGGTATTTACATCGCCAAAAACATAACCCTTGAAAAATAAATTGCGAGAAAATAAAAGAAAGTGATAAAGGGTCCTAATTATCTATTACATCCTCAGAGCAGTTACATCAATATGATCAAAATAATAATAATGCGCGAAAGAAAATTGAATCGGGAAAAGTCTTAGGGTTTTGACCCCTTTTTTTGAGAAAATAATGAATTTTGGTTATTTTGCATTAAATTAAACCTAAAACTAATTAATTAATTAATTAAAAGAAAAGTATTTTTTATGTTTTTTATGTTTTAGTGAAAATAAAATAAAAGGATTAAAATTGTCAAAAGAAAAAAACCCTAATTCTAGATTGATTTTATTTATTGTGAAAAAAGTCAAAGTTAACCTAATTAACTAAATTAATTATATTAGTATTTATTTACAAAAAATAATTAATAGTGAAATTAATAAATAATAAATAATATTTTAGGTTTCTGAATTTATTGTGAAAATAATTAATTTGTTAATTAATAATAATAATAATAAATAAGAAAGTTAAATGAAAAATATAAAAGAAAAATAATTAACCAGGGGGTGTTGGCCCAAAGAGGAGGCTTGTTTGTAAATTCCAAGCCCATTAAGCCACAAGCCTGCTTTGACTTTCTGGTTTGTCCACGCGTGCCTTGACTAGGGAGCATCCTGGTCAACATCTCATGGCCATTGGATCTGTGGCTGTGGCCACTTGGCGCTTGGATGGTTGGAGGCGTATGGTGGAATTCCCTTGGAAGCCTGCACATAATCATGTTAAGAAAAGAAATAAACGTTTTGGGTGGACCTGGGAATCGAACCCAGGTCCTAATAGTCACCAGCCAGCACACCATCCACTGAGCCATCTGCACGCCTTTGTTATTATAATGAACAATGAAATTAATATATAAAAACAACAATTATGCTGGAAAGTAAATAAAACGCGCGCTATTTTTTGAATGGCCCAACCATGAACCAGCACGTCATCGTCTTCCTCGCTAGGCCTGTAAAACAAAATTTAGATAGCGGGGGTTTTTAACCCCCACAAAACAGCATGAGGAAAAATAGCGAATAGCCCTACAGGCTATATAAATATTTCGCGATGGTGGTGTTTGATTCGTCTTGTCTCAGCGATTTCAACCATAGGCATTAAAGGTCCCAATTTTGCCTGTACTGTAAAGCCCCAATCTGGAAGCTCAAGAACCCTAAATTTCTTCAATGGTAACTTGTGATTCTGGGCATTTTAATCCAATTAACCAATACCATTAGCTTTGTATAGATTCAAGCAATGCAAAACAATGATTAAAACATATTAATTATGCATGAAATATGAGTTTCGATTATGGAAAAGTCAAGCAAACCGTGGTTTTGTTTAGAGTGATTTCTTAAGCGTTAGCGTGTGGTTTTGATTGCAAAACGTTCCTCACACCTCCAGCAACGTGTTTGAATCCACAAATTGCTTTGAATTGGCCTGGATCCTGGAAAACAGTTTTCACTTTTCTTTGAATTTTCTTGAATGTGATTATGGTTTTTCTGTAGCAAATTCACGTCCATGGCATTAGGTTTAGGTTGTGTATATATAGAGGACTGAATTTAGGTTAAATCTTTGCCAAGAAATCTATGGAATTGATGTTTCAATATTTGATTGAAAATCAAATATTTTTCAATCTTTTTGATTGGAAAAACTTGCCAAACTTGGAGATTCTTGTCCCTTTGATTTGCACACGAATTGTCAGCATATCTTGAGCTTGTTTGCTTCACAAAAAGATTGAAAAAACCATATCTTTGAATTTCCTACATTTTAAATTAATTAAATGAATTAAAATCAATTAAAAATCCAATTAATTAATAAAAATAAGAAAATAGTTCAATTTAAGCTTGATGGGTCGTGCATAGGCCTTGGATAAAGTTTCAAGAAGAAATTTGAGGCCCATTAGCAAAAACAAAGTGTTTTGAGCAAAGTTGACTTTTGCAAATTCACAAAAATTTCCCAACTTCTCCAATGCATATCTTGCTCAATTTTGATCATATGAACATGTTCTTGCACATTTTGGAAAGGTCTTGAAGTCCTCTAACCAATGCCTTTGGTCCCATGTCATTTGGATTTACCAATCTCAAGTTATGGTCTTTGACTTAAAGTGCATTTTTGTTGACTTTTGAAATTGACCTATAATGTAGAAATTGATAACTTTTTGTGAGAGCATTTATTGGACTTGGAATGTGAAGATGGGTTGTAGGAAATGTCATCCCCTTCAAAATGAGCATTGGATGGAATTTTTCTGATGAACCATGAAAAAGTTATGCCTTGGTCAAGATACAGTTGACTTTTCTATTGTCCAAAAATAGTAACTTTTTGCATCTTGATGATTTTTGAGCCATTCTTGTGGAATCATGATCAAGACTTGATCAAATGATGATTGTGAACTCAAAATAAGATGTTGACCAAAAATTCTGACTTTTGACTGCAAAATGACCATTTTACCCCTGTAGTTGATTGTGAAGCAAATAAGGCTTTTGATTGTGGAATTTGGCACTGTGAGTCTTGAGACTTGGCATGTAGATGCTTGAGGATGTATATAGGCCTATGAGACTTGATTGAGCCATTAAAAAGCCCAAATTCCTTGAGAGAACCAACACCCTAATTTCAGTTGGCTTAGGAGGTGGTTTGACTGTGCAATCCTTGAGGAATCTTGAACCATTTGAAGATGATCCTTGACAAACCTTGAAGAATATAGGAGGGCAAATTTTGGGGTACAACAACATCCTATAGGGAACATGCACTAAGAGAGAAGTCGTGATCTCAATTTCTAAATTGAGTGACACATCGATCAACAATCAAAGAAACAAACACAATACATGTATCAAACAAAAACAGAGGGCCTCCTGACATATATCAGCAACAGAGGTCCCATCATGCAACATAGAACTATGAAAATAGAAGAAAGGAAATAGTGCAATACCAAACAGATAACTATCCGTAGCAACTGAGCAAGAATACAAGAAACCCAGAGAACTTCAAGCAAGCTGGCATCAGTAGACAAATCAAGTCAGAAATTACGCCATCAAGATATAAGTATTGAGATTTTCAGATATGAACAGATCCCATGGGCAATGTATAGAATTCATAATCACATGTATATATATCCTGCATAAACCATCAAACATGCCAAGCACAAGAATAGTGCCAATATAATAAATTGTGTTCCACAAATAAAGTGAAACACAGTAGCCTCAAGCCAAAAAATGGAAACTTTCTCAAAGTACCTCGCACATTCAACAACCAAGTTAGTATTCCCATAAATAGAATGATGATTCACATAAGGGATGGATAATGACACCATGATGAAATGAGAAAACATGATAGCAACTATCAAACATTAGTCATGATAGATAAAAGGAAACATGCATATGCACAATTTGGTCAAAAGAATCAGAGGAATGTTGCTCCTTTATATCACCATATTGAATTGACAATTGAATATCAATCAAGGATCATGGGAGCTTGATAATAATACAATCAAAGACCATGAAGGTCAGTAGCAACCAGAATTCAATCATGCTCAATTAATTCATCACAGCTCACAAGTATAATAAGAGAGAAATCCCACACAATGCATCAAAAGGTTCAATCATTCAAACATGGGGCATTAAGTGAAATGGCTTGAGTTTACATGGATAAACACATCCAACATGATCATTATGTGCTAAATCATAGGCCTCACTCAAGTTCATTGGCCATCAAACAAATTGCAACAAGATATGCAACATTAATTGGGTACCTTCACTTTAAAAATACATCATATATAGAAACAAGGATCAATAATTCAAACCAAAAATTTCTTAGCATCTTTGAAGTGTGTAGAAGTCAGAAAGTAAGTCTTAGGTTCATGAATCGTTGAGGAGGGGATCAAATGAGGCCCAAAGTTCAAAACTAGTTGGCCAAACTACCAAACTAGACAAGCTTTCAAAATAATTTGTGGGAAAATATCAAACCAAGTCAAATAGTTCAAGAAAAATGGTTTTGAGATCTTCAATGCATCCATGAACCATAACCAAGACTTAAATTCTATTGAAAATCCAGGGCATAATGGTTTTGAAAATGAAACTTGCACAATAAGCAACACAACCATAATTTTTGACTTTTAATCTTAAATATTAATTATATAAGATCAAAATTCAAACAATTCAAACCAAGATCATGCAAGTCATAAGGAAACCCTAAATGTCAGAATACATATTTTTTTCACATTTTTTGAATTAAAGAAAAGTCAAAGTTTAAATCACATTCAAACAATTAATCAATTAAGCAAATAATCACATCTCAAAATGAAATTCTAATAAAAAACCAGAAAAAACATCCAAACAAAATTATATTCAGATATTAGAATTAAAAAACACACATCCCTGATTTTTTGTGGAATTTTTGAATTAAAGGAAATATTAAAATAAAAATCAAACAAACAATTAACAATTAAACTATTATTTAAGGGAAAAAATGAAAATCCTAGCCAAAATCACAAAAAGGTCAAAATAAAAATATAATCAGATTCTATGATTAAAAACAAGCTTGCATGATTTTTTTGAGGATTTTTGAATTAATAGAAGTATTAAAATAAAAATTATAAAGCAAAAATTCAAAATAAACTTCTCAAATTAAATTCCTAATAAAAAATAGAAAAAATGCTAAACAAATTTCAGAATCAAATTCCACATTATTTTATGAGTCCAAAATATTTTTTTGTGGAATTTTTAGATCAAAGAAACTATTAAAATAAAAATAAACTTTAAACAAACAATTAATTAAACTCATTAATTTTTTAAACCAATCAAAACATTTTTAAAAATTCCAATAAAATTACACAGGATAGTAGAAATTATTTTGAACTTGTGATAATTTTTTCAGAATTTTTGAAATTGTTTTGATTAAGTAACAAAAATCAGAAAATCAATTGAAAACAAAATATAAACTAAATATTCAAAAATTGAAATGGACCGTTCAGATGATGACACCTCATCATCCCTAACCTCCAGCCAAACCAGAAAACGCACGTGCCTATCATCTTGCACCTCAACTTCAGTCCTTCCAAACAAACTCGTTTCTCAACCATTTTTCATCAAATCAAGTGCAAATTAAAGTTAACATGGCAAGGAATTAAACACAATTCAAATCACATCAAATAGACAGCCATGGATCTAGAAATCTTACATGAAATTGTCAAAAACTCACTGAAAATCAAGAGCTGCAGAGATTTCAAATACGCATTATATACCAAATGAAACCTCAATTTGCTTCAGAATCATTCATATAACATCCACAAACAGATATTCATGCTTAATTTCAACAATAAACGGCTGGATTTCAAAAATCGAAGTTGAATGATCCTACCTCAATTAAAAATCTGAAAGCTCAATTCTCTTACTCCAGATGCGATTCAAAGCTTGCTTTAGCTTCCTTAGCACTTGAGGATGAATAAGCAAGTAGAAAAACTCCAAATGCACCACTGAAACTTGAGATTCGAAAAAAAATGCAGCTATGGAAATTCTGAATTCAGATCTGGAATTTGGAAGTTATGAGCTCTCTCCCCCGCCTTCAGTGCTTGCTTCTCATTATATATGACATGTAGAATAGGTTTTTCAAGAGAAATGCGCTTCAAAATGAGTGCATTGCCCAATTGGAAATTTTGCTATGTTGAAAAGTGAGATTCTGAACATGCCAATGCCCCGTGCGTTTTTTCTTATTTCAATTTCCTTTGAGGCCTTTCTTACTCAGATTTTGATCCACCAAATCTTGGCCCTTGATTCCTTATGATGAGCTCATGCTAGTGTTTTTGCAAATTTGGCAAATTTGTGATTTTTTTCAATCCAACAAGTGCAAATCCAAATGTGGCATGAAATGATGAGTGTGATGGGCCTCAACATGTCACAAATTGCTCATGGGCTTGATTAGAAGCAAAAGGAATGGCTAAAACTTGAGTTTGCAAGAAATGGCCATTTTGCATATTTGTCAAAATTCAATAAAATGCCTTAAAATTCCAAAGTCCATAACTTGCTCATATTTTTGAATTTGGACACAAATGAGTACAATTTGGAAAGGTATTGAAAAGATATACAATCCCTTAGTTTTGAGTTTTTCCAATTGAATCCATTAAGTTTCTCAAAATTGAGCTTGAAATTCACTAATTTTGGAAAATGACTTATAATTTTGTGACTTCCAAGCTTGATAACTCTTGACTCTTTGCCAATTTGGACATGAAACCAAAAGGAGATGAAATATCATCCTCTTATATTTCCAAGCATACTTCATTTGCATTTTTTTGATCAAAGGTGAATAAAATATGAATTTTTGAAATTAAGTCCTCATTTTCCAAAATTAGAAACTTTTAGGGTTTCTTCATGAACAAGTTTCCACCCAAACCTCAATCTCTTTGATCCCATAATCAAAATGGACTTGAAATATGAAAATTACACCCTTGAATTGATGTTTGACCAAAAGTTCCCTTGGTCAACCTTGACTTTGACTGATTTTGACCAAAATGACCATTTTGCCCCTTTGAATCAATTGACCCACTTCCCTTCAAAATTGATGATCAAGACTTAAAACATATGATCTTACAAATATATAGAGGCCATGTGAAAAGTTTCACTTCAAAATTCTCAAGAAATCTTGATGAAATCCCAAACCCTAGTTTTGTTCAACACATTAGGAGACTGATGAGTCATCTCCAAAATTTCAAATCCTCTGGGCATCTTGACCAATTCCTTGTGCAAAAACTTTTCAAATACCAATGAGATGTTGTAACTTCCAAGTCAAGACTTGAACATGCATCAATAGCCTTGATCAAACAAAACCCTAATTTTGACTGGTGAATCAAAAGAGTGATTCTTCTTATAATCAAACACAAACTTCAATCCTATGATGATCCAAAGGGATGGATAAAACATCTTGAGATATGAAATAACTTTTGAGCTTGAGGAAGACTTGATAACCAAGGTATTTTGATCCCATCACAATGTATGAATGCAATGCAATATGATAATCATGATGAAACATAAGCCTAAATCAAGAGGGTAAATTTTGGGGTGCAACAACTGCCCCTATTCAAATATCTTCAACATGATAAGTGAGAAAAGTGATAACTTTCGAGCGTTCAGAGTTGAAGATGATTGAATATAAAAGAACCCGAAAATTTACACTCTTGAAGAGGAAAGAAAAAAAAGAAGTAGAAAACCCCCAAGACATGCTTCAGAATGAAGCTGTAATGCAGGTTGAAACAGAACAAAAACAAAGAAGAGTAGACGCAACTAAACTTCCGGACAAATGTGCCAGGGCAAAACTGGGCTTCAAAAAGAGGAGGTGAGATAAAACTCAAACCACAGAGTATAGGCGAAACTAAGCTCTGGAAAATAAAATGTACGCGGGTGAGGAGACGAAACTCTAAGCTCGACCCAAAGCAAAGTGACTAGAGTGCGTGATTCTAGGAGCACTTGCTAATCTCAACTAAGATAGATAGTATGAAGGAACTGAACGAATCCCAGAAATGAGGAACAAAAGCGAGACGAAACTCGACTCAATAACCAGTTAGACGAAACTAAACTAGATGAGTACCAGGACGAAACTAGATTTCACGCACGGGTAACGAGGCGAAACCGACCCATAGCAAAGTGATGAGAGTGCATGTTTCTTAGAGCACTTGCTGGTCTCAGATCAATGGATAAACAGTGACGAAAACTGATAAAAGAATCCAAGGAACAAAAGAGACTGATTTCAAACCAGGGACGCAGTACGAACACCGCACTCGGTAAATGAACACCATCAAAGGGTCCAAGGTATGAAAGCAAAAACGAGACGAAACTCGACTCAATAACTAGTTAGGCGAAATTAAACTAGATGAGTACCAGGATGAAACTGGGTTTCATGCACAGGCGACGGGGCGAAACTTGACCCAAAGCGAGAGTGATGAGAGCGCATGTTTCTCAGAGCACCTGCTGGTCTCAGATCAATGGATAAACAGTGATGAAAACTGATAGAAGGATCCAAGGAACAAAAGAGAGAAATTTTAATCCAGGGACGCAGTACGAACACTGCACTCGGTAAACGAACACCGTCAAAGGGTCCAAGGTATGAAAGCAAAAATGAGACGAAACTCGACTCAATATCTAGTTAGGCAAAACTAAACTAGATGAGCACCAGGACGAAAGTGGATTTCATGCGCAAGGCGAGGAGACGAAACTCAGAGCTTAACCCAAAGCAAGGGGATTAGGGTGTACACCTAAAAACCTGCTGAAAGCGAATAGCAGGACGAAAATGGTATTCGAAAGGTGCACCAGTAGACATTGGAATGAACCGGAGAGGGTAGTGAAGACTAAACCCGAGAAGACCGTGCCATGGCGAAACTGAACTACAGTCAAGAGTAGACACTCAAAAAAACAAATGATTGACGTCAAAAGGATATTGCTATAGGGGGGAAACTGAGATAATGAGGACGAAGACCTCGCTGGGGATTTAATCCAAAATATTAGCAAATTCACTGGGGAGAGCAGAAACAATAATGGCTTATGTTCCGATGCATGTTTGAATTCTTTCTATATAGCGCAATGCTCCATATAATGGAAATGCTACACGTTTTGGTAGATGCAATGTAATGATGCATGTTTAAAAGTTCACTGGGGAATGGCCAATTGAGAAGCCAATAACCAAGAAGTCAGAATTTGACATGACTTGCAAAAATAAATTGCAAAATCCAAAGGAGAGGAGAAAATATGGGGAACCGCTAGAGAGGGAACCTCGGAGAGATGAAGCTTAGTGGGGAATAACAATCGAGCAACCAGTAGAAACGGGCCACAAACATTGATAGGAGCTACAGAAATAAACTGCAAACTCCTAGGGAAGATCAGATCGACACTGTAGCTTCTGGAGAGGGACGCCATCTGAAGATTAGACTTTGAGGGAGAAGATCAGGGCAAGACTGTAATCTCTGGAAAAGACAGCGCTCGGTCGTGTTGAGGATGACACCAGGACAATAAACCCGACGTGAGGGGTGAAAACCTTTGCTGGGGGAATAAAGCTCTACTGAGGAAACAGGTCTTCACCGGGGATACAGAACCTTGTTGAAGATTTTTGTTGGAGAGACATTTCTTGGAATGCAACCATTGGATGGATCATGCAGATAGTCACATAGTATCGACCTTACTGGGGATAAGGAAAGATCTTATCATAAGGATGCCCCAATCAACAGACCGGATGGGAAATGAGAGGTCATGGCGAGGGATCTCTGTTGGCAACTATGCTGGGGATATGCGATATCCTCAAATCTGGAGTCTCAGAATGAAGCCTTTAAAAGAAGATTCCTAGGGCAACAAAACTTCGCTGCAGAAACTAAACTTCACTGGGGATAGGTAGAGTCCTATTCATACATGGGCTCTATCTAACAGAAGAAAAACCAAATATTCCTTTCCTGACAATCATTAAGCTCTTTACAGGTGTTCAACGTGTAAGCTCTTTTTTGATGTCAAACAAATGTTTTTCATGCAGAAAGATGTTTATTTTGGGATGGACAAATATGATGCGACGATTATTTAAGCCTTGAAGTTGAAAACTGTAACAAAGTGTCGTATCTCTGTTGTGAATAAATCACTGGCTAGAGTGCAAAAAATTTCAAAACTTTTCTTCCCTTTCTCTCTTTTTTTTCCAAAGAAAAACGAGTCAAGATGTGGGTGATAAGATACCAACATGGATATGCAACACATATTTGGGAGTTTAGGAAACGCTATCCTGTTGTAGTATGCTTTCGAGTTAAACCCTTGTTTTAGTTAGGACTTTTAGAGGTTGTAACGTGGCCTAGTTCAAGGTTTTTTAGAAAAAAGTTTTTCAAGGCTCAAGTTATTTGGTGCCCACCCCCTTCGTGATATTCTCCTGTCCTAAGTTCAGTTGACTTATCACAAGCATTCATCTTTCAAAAGGATTTATAATGGTTGAGTGATCACGACAAATTCTCCAACATGATTGTCGCTTAACTTTTGCTGCTTTTGTTTTTTTTCTCTTAATATTATTGTTCCTCTTCTTTTGATGAAAATTTTATTGGATAATCTTTTTCGGCCTTTTAGGCTCTCTTTTCCCTAACTTTTTCCTGGACAAAATCTTTTGAATTTCAAATTTTGGGAGTCCAGCGGGACACCCTAACTTTTGCCTAAGCAACTTATTTTCAAGTTTCGACTTAGCGGGCTTTTTGTTTCTTTCTTATTCATACTTTCCACTTCGAACAAGTCAATGTGACTTTAGGTCTTTGAACTTTTTCTCTTTTTTTTTTAAAGAAAACAAATGCCTCATTCCTTGGTCGGCGAGGGATAGCCATTATTGTATCGATTCGATCTCAACCTCAGGACTTTGTGAGGAAATGAACATCGTGGTTTAAACATTTTTCCTGATCTCATGATGCAAAAGATAAAATGCGGTGATCCTCAGCCGGGACATTCCTTCTGAAATTTGAATGCTTGGTCAAATTAACTGAACATCTACCCTGCCCCTGGTTTAAAAAAAGGTTTTTTTTAACGGAAAAGAAACTCCTACTTCGAAGGCTCAGAGGGGTTAACGAGGGTCTAACTCCCTTATATCTCCGGTGTTTGGGGATTGAAACAATGCCTGTACATCATCAACGGGGTTCTACTCAAAAGCATACCACTACAGTCATCGTTTTTAGCTAAACTCCTTCCTCCAAACTCTTGGCTAAGCAAAAGAATTGGCACAGTTGGTATCAAAATTCCTGAAAAATTGATTAAAGAGTGATACTGGATGGATTAAGTAAAATGAAACAATTTCTTCAAGGCAAAAATATCCAACGCATCAAGACTGACATTCAGCTATAAACAAAATCCTATATGCAGACAATGCTAAAACAATCAATCAAGATAATACATGAAAGTGCGGCAAAGAAACGTAATAAAAGCCATTATGGGGAAGAAATATCTCCAACTAGGTTCGCCGATCTCATAAACCTGCTGTAATCTTGATATTACCCTGACCCATGACCTTTACCAACAACACGGAGCTGTGAAACAAATTTCAAGGCATCCCTCAGTAAAGTGAATGAGAATCCTATCCATCATAGAACTAAACACGCCCCTTGCACAATAGTAGTTGTGTTTGTTATCCGTATTTCAAGCGATCAACTAACCATGACTTAGATTACCATTTCCGTGTAAGGCCCACAAAGTTTATATGCACATGCTTATCAAAATATTGGACGTTTTTGCAAACAAAATAGCAAAAAGGAAAAAAAGAAACGTATACGTATACTTGAAAGAAGATATTCTATTGATTTTGAGAAATCAGCCTGTGAAAAAGGCATTTACATTTGGAAGCAAGTAATTACAAAATTAAAGCAAACAAGTGTTTACAAATGGCAATGTGAATGTGAATATCCATCAAGTCCCGACTCTGCTATGACTCTTATGACTCTTACGCTTCCATCTTCCTGCTTTCAGACAGATCAGTCTTGGATTAGCGTCGAGCTTATGCCAGGTGACAGAACGAAGGAAAGAAATAAAGGATCTCATGCCGAGCGTAGTCATTTGCTTTAAGTCCCTAACTTTTGCCTGAATCGCCCTTTCAGGTTTTCGATTCACCAGGACACCCTCTTTTTGCCTAAACCGCCCTTTCGGGTTTTCAGTTTAGCGGGTTTTTTTTAATTGTTTTTTTATGCAAAGTATTTTTTAACTACGTCAGCATTCACAGGGAGAGGGAAGTACTCTCCATCCATAGTCGTGAGCATCATCGCTCCTCCAGAGAAAACTTTTCTTACCACGAAAGGACCTTTATAAGTCGGAACCCACTTGCCCCTGGGATCTCCCTGGGGGAGAATTATCCTTTTTAGCACAAGGCCACCTGGCTTGTAACACTGAGGCCGTACCCTCTTATCTAAAGCTTTCCTTATCCTTTGCTGATATACCTGACCATGACATACAACCGTCAACCTCTTCTCGCCGATAAGTTCCAACTGATCCAGCCGATTCTGTACCCATTCACTTTCATCCAGCTCAACATCCCTCATGATCCTAAGAGAAGGAATCTCGACTTCTACCAGCAATACTGCTTCCATGCCGTAAACCAATGAAAATGGGGTTGCCCCAGTCGAAGTACACACAGTGGTGCGATAACCATGCAAAGCGAAAGGCAGCATCTCATGCCAATCTTTATAGGTTACCACCATCTTCTGTACGATCTTCTTGATATTCTTATTGGCCGCTTCGACAGCACCGTTCATCTTTGGTCGGTATGGGAAAGAGTTGTGATGCTTGATTTTAAAGGACTCACAAAGCTCCTTCATCACTTTGTTGTTCAAATTAGACCCATTATCGGTAATGATCTTTTCAGGCACTCCGTAGCGACAGATAATATTATGCTTAATGAACTGAGCTACCACCTGCTTGGTGACATTGGCATAGGATGCATCTTCGACCCATTTTATAAAATAATCGATGGCAACCAGAATGAAACGGTGCCCATTGGATGCAATCGATTCAATTTTTCCGATCATATCAATTCCCCACATTGCAAACGGCCAAGGGGAAGTAAAGACATTCAAGGGTACTGGCGACACATGCACCTTATCAGCATAGACTTGACATTTGTGGCAAACCCGTGCATGATTGTAACAGTCAGTCTCCATGGTGGACCAATAATAACCTGCTCGCAAAATCTTTTTAGCCATGGTATGCCCACTGGAATGGGTCCCGAAATCAACTTCATGTATCTCCTCAATGATTCTAGCTGTTTCTTTCTTGTCAACACATCTGAGCAGTAAACCGTCATGATGCCTTCTATACAACACACCGCCACTGAGAAAGAACTTGGCTGAAAATCTTCTTAAGAACTTCTTATCTGTGACGGATGCCTCTTCAGGGTACTCTTGTGTTTCGAAATATCGTTTAACATAATAAAAACAAGGATTACCATCTGATTCCAAACTAACCTCAAAACAGAAAGCTGGCTCACTCAAACTTCTAATGGTAATGGAAGGTTCCTCATTAGCCCACTTAACCTTGAACATGGAGGACAAAGTTTCCAGTGCATCAGCTAGATTGTTTTCTTCTCTGGGAATATGCTCAAACGTGATCTCTTCGAAGTACGGAATCAGCTTCATAACATGCTCACGATAGGGAATTAGGTTCTGATGGCGAGTCTCCCAATCTCCATTAATCTGGCTGATAACAAGATTGGAATCCCCGTAAACTTTCAAAAATTTGATGCGCAGGTCGATCGCCGCTTCAATGCCATAAATGGAAGCCTCATATTCGGCCATGTTGTTAGTGCAGTCGAAATAAATACGAGCCGTGAAAGGAATGTGGTATCCCTCAGGGGAAGTGATAATAGCTCCGACACTGTTGCCCATGGCATTGGAGGTACCATCAAAAACAAGCGTCCAACGTGATCCCGGATCGGGTCCTTCATCTGGGTCTAGCGTATTACAATCCTAGATATACACAATTTCCTCATCTGGAAAATCAAACTTCATCGGTTCATAATCGTTCATGGGCTGATGAGCAAGATGGTCGGCCAATACACTACCCTTAATTACTTTTTGAGTAGTGTATTGGATATCATATTCGGTGAGTATCATATGCCAACGGGCTACCCTGCCTTTAAGAGATGGCTTCTCAAAAATGTACTTGATTGAATCCATTTTGGATATCAAGTAGGTGGTGTGAGTTAGCATGTATTGCCTCAAACGTTTGGCGGCCCAGGCAAGCATACAACAAGTCTTTTCCAGCAATGAGTATCTCGACTCGCATTCCGTAAACTTCTTACTCAAGTAGTAAATAACCTGCTCTTTCTTCCCTGTCTCGTCGTGCTGATCGAGGACACAACCCATTGAGCTCTCCAACACATTTAGATACGTGATTAGTGGCCTTCCTTCCACTGGCGGCATGAGTATCGGAGGTTCCTGCAAATACTCCTTTATTTTGTCAAAGGCCTTCTGACAATCCTCATTCCATTTCACTGTCTGACTTTTCTTCAACAACTTGAACAAATGTTCCCAGGTGGCTGTGAGATGAGAAATAAATCTAGAAATGTAGTTTAACCTTCCCAAGAAACCACGTACTTCCTTCTCTGTCCTTGGCTCAGGCATTTCGTGTATCGCTTTTACCTTGGCCGGGTCCACCTCGATACCTTTTTCACTTACAATAAAACCCAACAGCTTACCGAATCTCACCCCGAAGGTGCACTTA
This sequence comes from Vicia faba, assembly GCA_948472305.1. NCBI lineage: Eukaryota > Viridiplantae > Streptophyta > Magnoliopsida > Fabales > Fabaceae > Vicia > Vicia faba. The sequence goes on along the minus strand of OX451739.1, from coordinate 283,676,208 downwards.
TTCAGATTCAACCTTAGCAAGAACTGCCTCAGTCTTTCGAACAATTTTTCCAAATGAACAAGATGTTCCTCTTCCGTGTCAGACTTAGCAATCATATCGTCCATATAAACCTAAATCTCTTTGTGAATCAAATCATGAAAGAGAGTGACCATGGCGCGCTGATATGTTGCCCCGACATTTTTCAAACCAAACAGCATCACTTTATAATAGAAAGTTCCCCAAGGAGTGATAAATGTTGTCTTCTCCATATCTTCCGGAGCCATCTTAATTTGATTGTAACCCGAAAAACCATCCATGAATGAAAACACTTTGGAATGAGCAGTATTATCGACCAACACATCAATATGCGGAAGAGGGAAGTCATCTTTAGGGTTGGCCCTGTTCAAATACCTATAATCCATGCACATCCTGACCTTACCATCCTTCTTGGGCACAGGCACAATATTTGCAATCCATGGCAGATAATTGATGACCTTTAAGAAATTCGCGTCCAACTGCTTCTGGACCTCCTCTTTGATCTTCTTGGACATCTCATGATGAGTTCTTTGGAGCTTTTGCTTGACAGGGGAACAACCTTCTTTGAGCGGTAGTAGATGCACCACTATGTCTGTATCCAACCCAGGCATAACCTCATAAGACCAAGCGAAGATATCAGAATACTCACAGAGTAGCTTAATCAATCTGACCTTTATACTTTCTTCAAGATCTTCCCCTATCTTGACTTCTCTTCTTACCTCTTATGTGCCAATATTCACCACCTCAATCAAATCCTGATTCGGCTGGATAACCTTTTCCTCTTGTTTTAACAATCTTGCTAATTCCTCAGGAAGATCACAATCCTCATATGCTTCTTCTTCAGCTTGATAGATAGGATTATCAAAGTCATAATGAGCCATAACAGAGTCGTTATCAATATAATCGGTGGTGGAAGTGCATCTGCATGAACGACATTTTGGCATTTTTTAGTGACAGTGTGTGAAAAGAGAAACATTGCCATTTAAATAAAAAAGAAAGAAATGGAGCAAAATTTTGAATGCAAAAACGTCCTTTATTTCATGATAAACTTTTGAAAATAAACATGGTGGCCCTACACAAATGATCCACCACGCCTTGGGCAGAGCGTAAGAATTATGATATGAAAATAAAAGAAAACAAGAAAATTACTCCTCATCGCTTGAAACTTGGATAACATCCACAAAAGTCCAATTGTTGAGTATCTGGCCTGGAATACTCGGACGAATCCAATCTTCAATATTGTAGCCATCAACCCTATCGTCACCAACTGCATTGACGTTTCCTTCTTGAGTAGCACAAGGACGGGAAAACTTCACAGGAGTAGATAAACTAGATGCTCTGGGAGTTGTACTCTGCTGACCTGGGCTAAAACCAAAACCAAATTTATTAAATTTTAGGGTAACGTCCAGCACCTGACCCCAACCTTCAGGGTTTCCATTTTCCACCACAGCTCTCGCATCCTTGAGAGAAGACATAACAGTTTCAGGTTTCCTTTTATGCTCTAGAGGAGGAAAATTGATAGCATGAACTGTCTCAAACGCCTGAAACGGAGTCTCATGTATCTCGCCTTCAACTTTAATATAGCGGAATGATGTCAAATGACTCACGATGTACTCTTCCTCGCTGCACACAGTTATCACCTTTCCCTCTGCAGGATACTTGAGTTTCTGATGAAGAGTAGAAGTGACTGCCCCTGCTTTATGAATCCACGGCCGCCCCAACAAACAACAATATGCTGGTTGTATATCCATCACAAAAAAAGTAGCCATGAAGGTGCGAGGACCAACCTTGATTGGTAACTCCACCTCCCCAAACACTAACCTTTGAGACCCATCAAACGCCTTCACCATCAAATCACTAGGGCGCAACTTCTATCCAGAATAATCAATTTTCATCAATGCTGACTTAGGCAATACATTCAAAGACGACCATGTGTCCACCAAAACCCAGGATAAAGTAGTGCCCCTGCACTCCATTGAAATATGCAACGCTTTGTTATGGTCTCGCCCTTCCGGAGGAAGATCAAAATCTGTGAAGCCCAGACCGTTCCCGAAAGATATTTTAGCACAAACATTCTCAAACTGATTGACTGTTATCTCATGTGGCACGAAAGCATTCTTTAACAACTTCATCAAAGCATTTTTGTGACGTTCTGAATAAATCAACAGAGACAAGATAGACACCTTAGAAGGAGTATGGCTCAGATGATCAATTATGCTATAATCACTCTTTCTGATAATTCGCATCAACTCTTCAACATCATCAGGAACTGAAGAAGCTTCTGGTATCGGAATTGGTTAAGTCACATTGGCTGGCGTAACCCTTGGGTTACCAATCATCGCCTGCTGTTTTCCTTTTTCTCTTGCAGAAGCATCTGCCGCATCTTGCACATTGGAAGGCCCAAATACTCTCCCGCTTCTAGTCATTCAACCCACACCAGAAAAGTTATGAACTTCCCATTCATTATCTTCAGCATGTTCTTCCTCAGACAAATAAGTACTTACTTCCTGCTTCACCCCACGGTAATAAACATCAGCACCATAATTCCATTGGATGGCCTTCTCACTGGTATACGGCATGGGACCAGGTACCATAATCATCAAAGGAGGTGCCCTAGATGGGGTAGGAATGCACACAGGAGTGTAAAGAATAGATACCACAACAACATCTTCTTCGGTAACCTTACGATAACTCGGTTTTCTATCGAACTGTAGGGAACCCTCCTTTATCATCAACTGGATACCGACTTTTAAATCATTACAACCCTTCGATTTCTCTTTACACTTGGCACACTCTGAAGTACAACCCGGAAAAATAGAATTGTCAAGCAAATACCTCTTAACATTCCACAACGGAGTAGTTACTTGTTCCACATTCATGATTAAATTCAAAACTTCACCATTATCATCAATCATATTAACAACACCCCCTCCATGCCTAGGCATTTGGTTCTGAGTAACATTCGGACCAGTCACTGGAGTAAACTCAATTGCCTTAGCATCCAACAAGTCTTGTATTTTGCACTTCAACGCAAAGCAATTTTCAGTAGAATGACCAACTCCGCCTGAATGGAATTCACATCTTGCGTTAGCATCATAGTTAAGAGGAAGTCTTGCGGGGGGTGGTGGCATATTTCTCAAATCGATCAATTTCAAATCGAGCAAATGGTGGAGTACTTCAGTAAGAGAAACCAGAAAGGGATCGAATTTTCTCAACTGTCTCTACTGTTGATTATTATACTGACGGGGAGCATCTTGCTGTCTTTGTTGTTGAGGCGTTGTATTTGGTCTCTGCTGCGGAGGAGCATTAACAGGAATAGAAACAACATTGATTTGTTGGTGCTGACGAACCTCTCCTCTTCCTCTATGAGAGTAAACCGCACTTGCGTCGTCTTCCTTTTTCTTAGTGTAAGTGTTGAATGGTTTCTTACTTCCCCCTAATGAGCCACTAGAACCTCCAATCTGAATTTTCCCTAATTTCAAACCTACCTCAATTCTTTCACCAACCATAACCAAGTCTGTAAATTCTGCTGAAGTACTTCCTATCATGTGCTCATAGAATGGCCCTTGCAGGGTACTCATAAACATATCAATGATTTCTCTCTCCATGAGTGGAGGTTGAACCCTCGCAGCCAACTCACGCCACTTCTGAGCGTATTCCTTGAAAGATTCTCTTGGTCCCTGTGACAAATTCTGTAACTGAGTGCGATTAGGCGCCATATCCATATTGTACTGATAATGTTTGACAAAAGCCTGAGCAAGATCATTCCAGCAACGAATATGAGTTTTCTCCAACTTCATGTACCACTCCAGGGATGCCCCAAATAGGCTATCCTGGAAAAAGTGAATCAAAAGCCCCTGATCCTCAGTATGTACTGACATCTTTCGGAAATAAGCAGTTGCATGAGTAATAGGACATGACGTTCCGTTGTACTTTTCAAATACATGAGGCTTGAACTTTGGAGGAACTTTCACCCTATACACTAACCCGAGATCATTAGCATCCATACCAAGGACTCTTTGCCCTTCCACAGCCTTCAAACGTTCTTCCAACAACCGATACTTCCTATCCTCAACCTGAACTTCTGGCTCTGAACTCCGAACAGAAAAATGATCTTCGTCCTGGTCAAAGTCATAATCCTGCTCCTGATAGTTCCTTACACCGCCCTGATTATCTCTTCTGTTCCCCACAAGACGAGTTCCCGGAGACGGGGGAAACTGCCATACGTTGCGCACAAAAGGATTTCTGGGCATCCCGTGAAAATTTCCAACAGGCTAATCTTGCACATCCCCCAATCCTACAAAAATGTCTTGATAGAGCCCTTGATTTCCACCATACCCTGGATAGCGGCGCTAGTTGTTGACAATGGCAGCTAGTTCCTCCTGTCGGCGATTCACATTGGTGATGACCTCCATGAACTGGGTCATCTGAGTAGCCATCTAGGCCCTTATTTCAGCGAGTTCAGCTTGAACTTGTTCCATCTGTCTTGGCAAATTGTTTCTGGTGGAATACCGATGAGTAGTCGTCTTGAATAAGAAAAGCAGAAGAATAAGAATACCGTCTTGAGATAACCTATAATGTTATGAAATGCATGATGTGCATGATTTGTTTGTCATTTCCCGGTATTCAAGAGTCCTTTTATTCATCAGTCATGGTGCGCAAGCAATGATCAAGCATACAATCAAAGGAAATAAAAAAGACAATAAGACAAACACATCAAATATTTACAAACAAAAGAAACGATGTTCAAGTGCCTTCGGACATTTAAGAGTGTAACGATAAACAACAAAATACGTGTTTCAAAGTAAACTTAACAAAAAACTGAATAAAAACAAACAACGGTCCCTTCCAACAATCCTGGGGGTTACCAAATACACCAAAGGTAAGTAACAGAACTAAATCTCCGGAACAAGACACACTTCAAGGTGTTGATAATAATCTTCAAGCCTGGATTTCTTCTTCAAAAGTTGTGATGCGACTACTTTACTTTCTTGAAATCGATCCTCTACGACACGCCTCTGGAATATTTCCTTCTTAAGCTGAGCATCTTTGTCTTTGAGCTGTTTCTCCAAGTTTTGAATCTTATTCCTGTAGCCATTCTCAGATGCCTGAAGCTTCTGGAACTCTTGTTGGGTCTTACTCAACTCTTCTTCCATTTCAGCATGAGACCTCTTCCTAAAACTAGTTGCATCAGAAGTTTCCCTTTGAGCTTCTTTGAGTTTGTGAGCTAAGTCGGCCCTTTCTTGATCTACCCAATAAAATTTCATCCCTGCCTTACGGTCTTTTGCACGAAGTTGAATGTTCTCAACATGAACCTGGGTGAACACCTCGGTAGGCACCGTGTTACTCAGAACAGTAGGAGGTTGCTCACATATAAGAGCCGACCTTGCAAATGGTAACCGTAAAATCTTAACCCTGGCTCTAATCCATTCCAAGTAAGGAACCCTAGCAATATGAACCTTCTTGACCAAAGTAGTTCTATCCTTGTTGTGAATTCCCTTCCAAGCACTTGTCACTCTTTTCAACATCACAGGATCACTTCCTCTAACAAAATACACTGATTCAGACACCTCCTCAACCTTTGGCGGTCCATCCATTGCATATCCCAATTGACGATAAGCAAGCACAGGATTATAGTTGATACACCCCTTAGTTCCTATGAGGGAAACATTAGAGAAATCTCCGTAGCTAGTGATAATACTTCGTACTTCCCCCATGTCATAATTCCACCAGATATCAAATGAAGTAAGGTTGACAAGTCTTGATGACCATCAGAGAAAATGTTTGGTATCCACGAAAGGGCCACTTACCGGTAGGTGAAACTTAAACCATTGATACAACATCGAATGAAATAAACTTACATTACCTCATTTCCCATTCCTAAAATGAATGGTTTAAAGAGTATCTGCCAAGAGTTTCGATACCGGGTTCTTATTTCTAAAAACACAAATAGCCGTCAAATCCACAAAATTTCTCTTGCGAGGGAAGAGGATGACCCTGTATATCATGAGAGAAAACAGAGAGCTGAAGTCATTCCAATTCCCTTTCCTTGCCCAGTCTTCAGCTTTCTTCACTAAGAAATCCAAATAAAACCCTGTAGTATCCTCACTTGAATTCCAATTGTCTTTCACCTCTCTCCTACTCAAATGAAGAATTTCAGCAATAACTTCGAACTTCAGCTTCTCCGGCACTTGGACAAAAGGAACTTCATTGGACAACTTGATATTAAGTAGGTACACATACTCTTCTAGTGTGGGAACCAGTTGATAGTCTTGAAAAGTAAAACACTGTAATTCCTTGTCATAGAACTGGAAGAGGGTGATCAAAGCCATTAGGTCAACTGGAGTGTTAATGATTAGTAACAAATTGCCATAATTTTTGTTGAAATTATTCAGAATATCACCCTTCAGATAAGAACTCAACCTCTTCAATTCGGACACATCAATAGTAGGAATCTGATAAGAGAATGTATGCCTGGTGGGATCTTTAACACGTACTGAATCAAACTCATCTGACGGGAGGCCAGCCATTTCTGATGGAAAGAAGACTCTCGAATGTCCCTGGAAGATGACATGCGCATGCTAGTTATTTTTTATACATCATTTTTTTAAGAAATAACTATGCTATGATGCAACATGACAGGATCAAAGTTTCACACTGGATAATGGTTGGACCATTATAGAACAGCACCACTCAAGATCAAAAGAAAATCCCAAAGCTTCAAAGCTATCATAGGAACCTGAGTCACCTTCACAAAACAAAGTCACCAACAGTACTTGTACCTGTAAGAAAGGTTTTCCCGCCCCTCTCACGGGTCTAGTCTAGGTCAAGGTAAGGTTAAAAGCCAAATCAGAGTACAAGAGCTCGATAGTCGGTATCATCATAAGATAACACCTATCCGAACTACCTCTGGAGTCATGGGTCTCATGGTCAGGTCTACAAAGCAACTGCCTCATAGCTGCCGTGGCCACTCTATTCCCAGTTCCTATGGAATTCACTCATAGCCTGGGTATGAGGCCTTTTACCTCATGGAACAACCCACCCACCAAGAAATCCTGAATCTAAACAGTCCAGCCAAATCCAGTATGCAGAAAGTAAAGCACACATAGTATGTAATGCAAACAGATAAATATGAAAAGCGGTAAAATAAACACCCAAAAAGAAAACAGACAAGAGCTAGGATCGACTCCGGGATGGACCAGCAACATGTCAACCTTTCCCCAGTGAAGTCTCCAGTTGAAACCACCTGGCCGAACCGTCATCTTGTAATGAAACATCAATGAAGTCGCCACTGAACGTCTTTTATCCCGCCGAAAGGGAAAGGTAAACATAGAGAAAACCTGAAGAGGGAGAAATCACGGTCTTTCGATCGAGAGATCATGTAAGGGAGTCTGTTACGCGAGGGGAAGGTATTAGAACCCCACACGCCCGTAGTACTCTACGGTATCCACTCTTGTTGTCTAATCTAATGGGTGTGGTTAAAACCTATGTCTATGGCTTAAATCTAAAAAGGGAATGCATGCGAAAGTAAAAAAGAAAACAATGTAGGGAAAATAAAAGTTGTGCTCGGTTGGGCCCTACCCCTTTGCCTACGTATCCCATTTAAGGAATCAGAGCAGCCGTAGTTCGGCTCATATATTTTGGTTGGTTTGTGTTTTTTAGTTAAGACAACAAAAACAGTCAAGATGGCAAAACATCAAATAAAACAACAAACAAATGAGATGGTAAAACATCGACTAAATAATAACAAAGTAACATGTAAAAGATGGCGAAACACGAAATGATAAAACATTACACCTAACAATGACATTGAGAGTAAAAGTAGGATAACCAACATGTGCAATGGCAAAACATCGGCTTTAAACAAGTATGCGATGGCGAAACATCGGCTATAAGATAACAAGGTATCATGGCAAAGATGGCGAAACATCAATAAACCGGAAGACAAAACATCACACCTAACAATGATATTAAGAATCAAAGTAGGATAACAAACATGTGTGATGGTGAAACATTGGCTATAAACAAATGTGTGATGGAAAAACATCGGCTAAAAGATAACAAAGTATCATGGCAAAGATGGCGAAACATCAATAAACCGGATGACAAAACATCACACCTAACAATGATATTAAGAATCAAAGTAGGATAACAAACATGTGTGATGGCGAAACATAGGCTATAAACAAATGTGCGATGGCGAAACATTGGCTAAAAGATAACAGAGTATCATAGCAAAGATGGCGAAACATCAATAAACCGGATGACAAAACATCACACCTAACAATGATATTAAGAATCAAAGTAGGATAACAAACATGTGCGATGGCGAAACATCGGCTTCAAACAAATGTGTGATGGCGAAACATCGGCTAAAAGATAACAAAGTATCATGGCAAAGATGGTGAAACATCAATAAATCGGATGACAAAACATCACACCTAACAATGATATTAAGAATCAAAGTAGGATAACAAACATGTGCGATGGCGAAACATCGGCTATAAACAAATGTGTGATGGCGAAACATCGGCTAAAAGATAACAAAGTATCATGGCAAAGATGTCGAAACATCAATAAACCAGGTTTAAAAACAAAGCCAAGAGGCGCACAAACAAATAAGATTGATTTGTATCTTTTACCTTGAAGAAGGGTTTGAGTTTATTAGAGATGTTTTATGATTTGCCAAGAAAACAAATTTTGTTTTAAGATGCAAAATGCAAAGAAAGGAAAAACAACTAAGGGAAACTAGCCTAGCACTATCCCTAGTGTTGTCATACAATGATTGACCCTAAGGTTGAGGATAAAGGAAAATCCTACCCTATGCTAGCATACATGGATTCCTACCTTAATTAACATGTCATAGGAAGCTTAACAAAACTTATCCTATAGGGAACATGCACTGAGAGTGAAGTCGTGATCTCAATTTCTAAATTGAGTGACTCATCGATCAACAATTTAAAGAAAAAAATAATAAACATCCTATAGGGAACATACACTGAGAGCGAAGTCGTGATCTCAATTTCTAAATTAAGTGACTCATCAATCAATAGTCAAAGAAACAAACACAATAAACATCCTATAAGGAACATGCACTGAGAGCGAAGTCGTGATCTCAATTTCTAAATTGAGTGACTCATCGATCAACAATTAAAGAAACAAACACAAACACAACACATGTATCAAACCAAACATATGGCTTTCTGACATATATCAGCAACAGAGGTCTCATCATGCAACATAGAACTATACAGAATGAAAATAGAAGAAAAGAAATAGTGCAATACCAAACGGATAACTATCCGTAGAAACTGAACAAGAATAAAATAAACCCACAAAACTTCAAGCAAGCTGGCATCAGCAGACAAATCAAGTTAGAAATTACGCCATCAGGATGCAAGTATTAAGATTTTCAGATATGAATAGATCCCATGGGCAATGTATAGAATTCATAATCACATAGATATATCCTGCATAGACTATCAAATATGCCAAGCACAATAGTAGTACCAATATAATAAATTGTGTTCCACAAATAAAGTGAAACACAATAGCCTTAAGTCAAAAATGGAAAACTTTTCTCAGAGTACCTTGCACATTCAACAGCCAAGTTAGTATTCCCATAAATAGAATGATGACTCACATAAGGGATGAATGATGACACCATAATGAAATGAGGAAACATGATAGCAAATATCAAAACATTAGATATGATAGACAAAAATAAATAGGCATATGCACAATTTGGTCAAAAGTTAGAGGAATGTTGCTCCTTTCTATCACCATATTGAATTGACACTGGAATATCAATCAAGGATCATGGGAGCTTGAGAAGAATACAATAAAAGACCATGAAGGTTAGTAGTAACCACAATTCAATCATACTCAAATACTTCATCACAACTCACAAGCATAATAGGAGAGGAATCCCATACAATGCATCAAAGACTTAGATTTCAAGCTAACCATGGAAGAAAGTCAGACAAGGACAAAATTAGAGAGTTTGTAACAATCAAAGATTTGAAATAAAGCTCCCAAAACATTACTAGGACATGACCAAAAGGTTAAAGTGTTGATTCTATAACATGCTACACATGTGCATTCAAAATGCCTCAAAAATTCAACAAGGATAAGAGAAAGAAGCCAAACTCCATTCATGATTAGAACTAACTTAAGTAATAGGGATCAATTACTCTAAAGTCTTCATGAGACTATCATTGAAGTATCATTTCCCTTCATGTTATCATTGGCCATCTAATGACCTCAAACTCAAATTGAAAACTCAAGTTTCAAAGTGAAGATCAATAAGAAAGCAAAAAGTCATAAAACATGCATCAAAAGGTTCAATCATTCAAACATGGGGTATTAAGTGAAATAACTTGAGTTTATGTGGATAAACAGAACCAACATGATCATTAGGTGCCCAATTATAGGCCTCACTCAAGTTCATTGGCCATCAAGCAAATTGCAACAAGATATGCAACATTAATTGGGTACCTTCACTTCAAAAATACATCAAGGATAGAAAAGGATTTCAACAATTCAAACCAAAATTTCCATAACATATTTGAGATGTGTATAGGTCATAAAACAAGTTTGAAGTTCATGGATAGTAGAGGAGAGGATCTAATGAGGCCTAAAGATCAAAGCTAGTTGGCAAAACTACCAAACTAGACAAGCTTTCAAAATAATTTGTGGAAAAATATCCAATCAAGTCAAATAATTCAAGAAAATGGTTTTCAGATCCTAAATACATCCATGAACCTTAAACAAGATCCAAATTCCAATGGAAACCCAAGGCAAATTGGTTTTGAGATTGAAACTTGCAATGTAAGCTACAAAATCCTAATTGTTTGAATTTTAATCTTAAATATTGATTAGGTAAGATAAAAATTCAAACAATTCAAACCAATATCATGCAAATCACAAGGAAACCCTAAATATCAGAATACATATTTTTTCACATTTTTAGGATTAAAGAAAAGTCAAAACTAAAATCAAAATTCAAACTATTAATCAATTAAACAAATAATCACATCTCAAAATAAAATTCTAATAAAAAAATAAAAAATATCCAACCAAAATTATATTCAAATATTAGAATTAAAAACCAGCATCCATGATTTTTTGTGGAATTTTTGAATTAAAGGAAATATTAAAATAAAAATCAAACAAAAAAATCAAACAATTAAACTATTATTTAATGACAAAAATGAAAACCCTAGCCAAAATTCATAAAAATGTCAAAACAAAATTATATTCAGACACTATGATTAAAAACAAACTTGTATGATTTTTTTGAGTATTTTTGAATTAAAGGAAATAATAAAACAAAAATTATGAAGCAAACATTTAAAATAAACTTCTCAAATTAAATTTCTAATCAAAAATAAAAAAAATGCTAAACCAAAATCAGAATCAATTTCTAAATCATTTTATGAGTCAAAGATAATTTTTTGTGGAATTTTTAGATTAAAAGAACTATTAAAATAAAAATAATCATTGAACAAAGAATTAATTAAACTTATGAAATTTTAAACCGATCAAAAATTTTTTAAAAAATTCCAAAAAAAATATGACAAATACTAGAAATTATTATTAGCCTATGGTAATTTTTTCATGATTTTTGAAGATGTTTTGATCATAAAAATAAAATCAGAAAAATCAATTGAAAACAAATAATATGAAATGCATTAAAACTTCAAATGAACCAATCAGAGCGCGCCACCTCATCGTCTTCAACCTCCAGTATAGGGCAAAACGCGTGCAGAAATAAATTTAACACCTCATGTTCTGATCCATCGTTCTATCTCAACTCTCAACCAAAATTCATCAAATTAAGCGCAAATCAAAGCTAACATATCATACTACACTATGCAATTTGAATCAAACTCAGAGATCAAACATGGATCAAGAAATCAAGTCTACAAAACTGAAAAAACTCACTGCAAACATCAAAACCAGGAACACGATTTCATCCATTCTGCTTGAATCAAAGCTCAAATATACATCAATCCAAGTGATTGGCCAACTAGCAACTCAATGGACATGATCTACATCATCAATTCAAGCTGAAATGCATAAATCAAAGTTCAAGAAAACTCACATGGATGTGAAAACTGGAAACTCGATTCCTTCACTCCAGAAGCAATCCAATGGTGAAAGCTTGATCTCCTTACTTCACTGAATCTGAACCACCAAGAATTTTGAAGAATGATCCAAGGAGAAGAGAGATTCGAAGCAATTTGCAGAGATACTTGAAAATTTTCAGATTTGGAATGTAGCAATTATGAGCCTCCTTTTTCTAAACCAAGGCTTGCTACTTGTTATATAGAGTGAGTGGAGGAGGATAGAAGAGGAATTTGGCTCATAAATCCGTTAGAGTGCAAGTTTGGAAATTTGGGCCAAAAATGAGGATGCACATGGAGCCTATGTTTCACTCGTGCATTTGCTTGCCTTTTTTTGCGTTTTGTGAGCCAAATGAGGTCAGAAATACATGCTCAAAATGCCAGCTCATGATTGTTTGAAATGAGAGAGTGTTGATCAATTTGCAAAGTTGGGCAAGTTTGTGATTTTTTCAATCAAACAAGTACAATACCATATGAGGCACGGAATGGTGAGTGTAATGGGCCTCAGCATGTTACAAATTGGTTATGGGCTTGATTAGAAGTGAAGAGAATGGCTGAAAATGAAGTTCTCAAGAAATGGCATTTTGCTTGCTTAGTCAAAATTCAATAAAATGCCTCAAAATTCCAAAGCTCATAACTTGCTCATTATTTTGAATTTGGACACAAATGAGTACAATTTGGAAAGTTATTGAAAAGATCTACAATCCCTTAGTTTTGTGTTTTTGCAATTGAATCCATTAAGGTCCTCAAAATTTGACATGAAATTCACTAATTTTGGAAAATGACCTATAATTTTGTGACTTCCAAGCTTTATAACTTACCACCACTTCATGCATTGTTCTCAAAAATGGAATCATGTGAAAGAGCTCCCTCTTAGCTTTCCAAGCATACTTCATTTGCATTTTTTTGATCAAAGGTGAATGAAATATGAATTTTTGAAGTTAAGTCCTCATTTTCCAAAATTAGAAACTTTTAGGGTTTCTTCATGAACAAGTTTCAACCCAAACCTCAATCTTTTTGATCCAATGATCAAAATGGACTTGAAATATGAAAAGTACACCCTTGAATTGATGGTTGACCAAAAGTTCCCTTGGTCAACCTTGACTTTGACTGATTTTGACCAAAATGACCATTTTTCCCATTGAATCAATTGATCCACTTCCCTTCAAAATTGATGATCAAGACTTCAAACATATGATCTTACAAATATATAGAGGCCATGTACAAATTTTCACTTCAAAATTCTCAAGAAATCTTGATAAAATCCCAAACCCTAGTTTTGGTTAACACCTTAGGAGATTGATGAATCATCTCCAAAATTTCAAATCCTTTGGGCATCTTGACCAATTTCTTGTACAAAGACTTTTCAAATACCAATGAGATGTTGTAGCTTCCAAATAAAGACTTGTACATTGATCAATAGCCTTGATCAAGCAAAACCCTAATTTTGACTGGTGATTCAAAAGAGTGATTCCTCTTATAATCAATCTCAAACTTCAATCCTCTGATGATCCAAAGAGATGGATAAAATATCTTGAGATATGCAATAACTTTTGATCTTGAGGAAGACTTGATAACTAAGGTATTTTGATCCCATCACAATGTATGAATGCAATGCAATATGATAATCATGATGAAACATAAGCCTAAATCAAGAGGGTAAATTTTGGGGTGCAACAGATAGTTCTTAAGTACTTGCTCAAATTTAATACATGTTCACACCACACTTTCAAAACTACTTTCAAAAATGCTTTATCAAACTCTTGAGGACTGATACAAGAGTTATCATAAAGCAAACAAAAACCTTTTCAAAACACACAAGCACGAAAGCAATTTTCAAAAATGAGCAAGTACCTAAGAGCCCGTGGAAAACCATGGATGGAAAGGGTGCTAACACCTTCCCTTTCCATAATCTACCCCCCTTACTCAAAAAATCTCGAAAAGGGTCTTTTTTTTGTTCTTTTCACAATTTCCTTTGTTGGATAAAAGAAAAGTCGTTGGTGACTCTTGCTTACCGCATATTTGCGAATAAAAAACGCAAACCAGTATTAACAGTTGGTTCTGCCACCGTATCACAGAACTGGCGACTCTGCTGGGGATAATTATAAAGTTGGGTTTACCTTAGGGTCTAGATCATTTTAAAATTATTTCTTTGTTTGCTTTGATTGCTTTAATTTTAAAGGGTCTGTTGGGGTATTATTGTAAAGATCCTATACCCGGATCTGGGGACACTTTTTAGGTAAACATCAATAGATCATGGAGAATTTACGGTGTACACCTATATGGTTAAAGTGATAGTTGTGTTGGTGTGACATTTTGGTTGGTACCAGTATCCCTTGTGTTGAATCGAGGAGAATACGGGGCCGCCGCATGGTGTCATGAAGCACTAACGAACCTTAGAATCTTAATTGAACAAACTTGGCCATTAGAAATTAGTGAGATAGCTCGTCTCAGTGTAAATTTGGGAATTGGTTGATACTCGATACTACACTCATTGAGATCGGACTTTCGGGATGTTTCAGCCGTAAGAAAAGATTGCTAAACTGAGATAATACCGATAAAGAAAGATCAGTGATATTGAGACTCCTTAGAACCTGGTTACTATTTATAAGACAAGTTGAGCCGACTAAACTTCAAGAGGGTACTTACCTATAGAATCCATGCAAGCCTAAACCTAAGGCTACTTGTGTGACTTATTTTCTTTCTTTGCCTAACAATTTGAACTCATTGTAGGGCTTTGTTTGTATTCCTTGCAGGACCTTATTTGTATAAATCCAATAAATTGGTTTCTTACCTTGCATTTTTGCTTGACGCATAGCATACACATCATAACATCATATGATAACATTTCCTTAACCATTTCAAGGATCTCTAGGGCCTATGATGCAGATTACGATAAATCAGAACGTCTAGCAAGGGGCAAGGGGATTTATTTCCCTCTAGCCAATGCCGTCAAAAGATCAAAACTCAACAACTTGAGTCAAGGGCTATGACCCACTTGATATGGTGGGCTTGACTCTTATAGAAGGACCTTCAACGATACAAAGTGCTTCAATCAAAGCTGTAAAGTTCAACGCCTAACAATTTTCTTATTTACCCCGCGGGATCCTTGAAAACATTGCACGCATGTCATTTACATAACAGGTTAATCATTTTCTCGCTGTTTATTTCAGCAAGGAAAATGGCTCTCCAACAAGATAACAAAGATCTTCAAACTCAAGAGACTCAGTTCATGGAAATGTTCTTAAACCTATCCAAGGAGCAGGAAGAGTTGAAAGCACTCCTCACCGGGAACCTGGCCAAGAAAAATCCTGAAGACAATAAGGATGAGCGGTTGGAATAGCTGCAAGCTGAGGTTGAAGCAATGAGAACCCAAATGCTGGGGAAGATGGCTCTTATCCAAGGTATAGCCCCGAGACAAGAAGAGCTGAGAGCCATTATCAACAAACTTCATTAAGACGGATGCAACCGTATGAAGCAAACAGTCGAGGCTGGGGACCAAGTCATTGATCAACCTCCAAGAAGACAAGAGGTTGGTTTGGTGAAGAGTGGACCTTTCCAAATTGCTACTACACCCAACAGGAAATATACCAAACTCAACATGCCGCTGTCGCAAGCTTTACAACACATGTTGAGGATGAATCTGATTACATTGATAGGGCCTCATCCGAATCCCAAGACTTCTTCTCCTAACTACAATCCTGATGCAAGGTGTGCATACCACTCCAACAGTCCAGGGCATGATACTAATGATTGTTGGTGTTGAAATATAAAATTCAAAACTTGATTGATGTAGGGATGCTGAGGTTCACACGAGATGGTCAGACTGAAGTCTTCTGCCATCCCTCAAGGGTACACCATCTAAAGTGACAAGATCAGACAAAGAGGATTTTGTTCATTAGAATTTTCAGTTTGTAATTTTCTTTTGATTGTTCGAACATTTATTCATATCAAACCTTGTTATTTCATCAATGCATTGCACATGTTTGTCTTGAATTAATTTGTTTGCACTATGCTTGAACTGCTTTCTTACTTCCCTTTTGTGATATTGAACTCTTGATTAAAAGCTCCAAGCCTTTAGAGGGAGGATGACGAAAACGATACCATAATCTCTACAATATGCTTTTGAACAGACCCCACTGATGATGTACATGTGTTGTTTCAAATCCCAAATAGTGGAGTTATAAGGAAGATAATCCCTAGTCAACCCCTTTGAGCCTAAGAAGTAGGAGTTTTTCTTTTCACACAAATTAAAACCCTTAATTATAACCTGGGGCAGGGTAATTTTCTCAGTTAATTCAGATGCACATTCAGTCGCAATCTTACACTTCATACATAATGAATGGCATCAAAGACGTCCTTCCAAATCAAAAGATGGTGATGGTTCCGCATAATTATTAAAGCCGACAGTCATTATCTCTCAAAATAAAAGCTCGCTATGTCAAAACCTGTGAAAGAAACTTAAGAAAAACCGGGGCATCCCGCTGACTGTAATCACAAAAGAAACAATCCAGGCAAAAGAAGGGATAGAAAAATAAAAAAAAGAGGTCCTACAAATCCTCAACAAAAGAAAAGGTTACAAAAATGACTGCTTTCTCAACTAAACATTCAATTTCTGAACCATCACCAAGTATCAAAGCAAAGATTCCAGACTCAATTGGGAACTAAACGCACAATTAACTGAGCATAGGACCGAAGAACATCACGAAGAGTGGGTGGTTGGGTACAAATAAAATTTGAGCCTTTATCCTTTGTTTCTTGAACCGTGAACCAGGCCACGTTACAACCCTTAAAAGTCCTAGCGGAAGCGTGGGTTAGTTCGAGAGCATGCTGTTACAAAGGTATCCTGACTCCTGTAAGGTTTGCTATAAATCATGAGTTGATATCACATTCTTGCAAATATTGTTTTACTATAAAAAACACATTTTCAAAAAAAAATTCAAGACAGACATAAGCTTTGCATTCTTTAAATGACATTGTTTGCATATGGATAATTGTTCAAACGGCAGAGAAATTCACACAACGAATATTCAGTGAATGAAAACCCCCTCAATGGACATAATCACCTCAGACGAAAAAAACATTCCCAATAACAAGCTTTTCATAATCAAAGGGCATAGCATGATGTCCAGCTGATCCGGGGCAGTCAAGTCAAGATTCGGGGAACCTCTCAAAAGTGCCAAATAGCCAGGGGGCAGATGTCCATCTGAATCACTTGGGGAATTGGACATAAATTCCAACAACGAATCATGTATGATCAAACAAACATCTTCTGGAAGTGTGGCAACACTTACTACTATAGACAGTGACAATTCTTCGTACTCGGTGAATATGGACATAGTCGGAAAATACTATGCATGAACAAAGACCCGATAGGTTGACTGGCCTAGGAAAAAATAAGGGCATCCCAACAAACCAAAAGGAGTTCGGGCAAAAATTAAGGATATACGTATAAAAAAATTTATAGACCCGGCAAGTCGAAAAACAGAAAAGGCGGCTTGGGTAAAAAAGGGTATCCCGATGGACTGAAAATCTGAAAAGACAGTCCAGGCAAAATTTAGGGATTAAAGTGTACACTACGTCCCGTCATCTCGTCACTTGTCTATTAGTAGAAGACTTATCACCCTGATCTGCATACACCAAGCACCTCAGGAGTTGGGATGACACTCAAACCATCCACAAAATCTCCGCAGGTACTTCCTCCAGCAGGTACAGGGGCAGAAACATCCTGATGCGAAGTCACCGCTACATATGACCCATTGATGTCTATGATCCCCATAGAGTAGAAACAACCAAAGTTCTGATCTTTTCTTCCCCCAGCAGGAATTACCTCCTCCAGCAAAGTTCCCTCAGAGAGCTGAAATTTGTATTCCCTAGCTGAGTTTTATAATCTCAAACAGTTTATAAACCCTCATCCCCAGTAGAGTTTATTTCTCTAACTGCAGAAGTTTATCCTCCAACAAAGTTTACTTCTATATATCGGAAAAATATTCCAACAAGGCATCCTCCCCTCACAGTGTTATTCTCAAGCAGGAGTTAAAAATCCCCGAAGAATATCCTCAAACGAAAAGAGGAAATCCCCGGAAAATCATCCCCGTTCATCATCCCCAGCGGAAATGAAGGATTCAACTTCCCAATACTCTTCAGCAGCAGTCAGGGATTAACTTTCCCAGACTAAGAAATATCGCAACAGCATCCCATATTCATACATTATGGCATGCGCATACACACCGCATACAACATAATCTCATTTATTTTGAGAAAATCATCACAATGCATTTCATACATCATGATATTGCATACGACTAACTATTTACCGTTTTCAGGAAAGATCAAATCAACAAACACTATTGACTGCTTACGTGACCTGATAGTCTTCTCAAAAGCTACGTCTGATGAAGACATTCTCTGGTTCAGTTAGATCAATACTAAGATCTCTCTGATTTAAATTCCAGTTGAAGATAATCCAAGACTCTCGGCTGGTTCAGTTAAATAGATACTATGATTTTTCTGATTTCCATTCCAGTCAAAGTTATTTCAAGACTTTTGTCTGGTTCAGTTAAATCGATACTAAGATTTTTCTGATTTCCATTCCAGTCAAAGTTAATTCAAGACCTTCTCTGGTTCAGTGAGATCGATACTAAGATCTCTCTGATTTCTATTCCAGTTGAAGATAATCCAACACTTTTGTCTGGTTCAGTTAAATCGATACTAAGATTTTTCTGATTTCCATTTCAGTCAAAGTTAATTCAACACCTTCTCTGGTTCAGTTAGATTGATACTAAGATCTCTCTGATTTCTATTCCAGTTGAAGATAATCCAAGACTCTTGTCTGGTTCAGTTAAACCGATACTAAGATTTTTCTGATTTCCATTCAAGTGAAAGTTAATTCAAGACTTTTGATTGGTTCAGTTAAATCGATACTAAGATTTTTCTGATTTCCATTCCAGTCAAAGTTGATCCAAGACTCTTCTCTGGTTCGGTTAAATCGATACTAAGACTTTCCTGATTTCTGTTCCAGTTGAAGACAACCCAAGACATTCCTCTGGTTCAGTTAAATTGATACTAAGATTTTTCTGATTTCTATTCCAGTTAAAGGTAATTCAAGACTTTCCTTTGGTTCAGTTAGATCGATACTAAGATCTTCCTGATTTCTATTCTAGTTGAAGTTGAAGATGACCCCAAGACCATTTTCTGGTTCATTTAAATCGATACTAAGATTTTTCTGATTTCTATTCCAGTTAAAGATGATTCTAGACTTTCCTATGGTTCAGTTAGATCGATAATAAGATCTTCCTGATTTTTATTCCAGTTGAATTTAAAGATGACCCCAAGACCTTTTTTTGGTTCAGTTAAATCGATACTAACATTTTTCTGATTTCTATTCCAGTTAAAGATAATTCAAGACTATTCTCTGGTTCAGTTAAATCGACACTAAGATTTTTCTAATTTCTATTCCAGTAGAAGTTGAAGATGACCCCAAGACCTTTTTTTGGTTCAGTTAAATCGATACTAATATTTTTCTGATTTCTATTCCAGTTAAAGATGATTCAAGACTTTCTTCTGGTTCAGTTAGATCGATACTAAGATCTTCTTGATTCCTATTCCAGTTGAAGTTGAAGATGACCCCAAGACCTTTTTCTGGTAAAGTTAAATCGATACTAAGATTTTTCAGATTTCTATGGTTCAGTTATATCGATACTAAGATCTCTCTGATTTCTATTCTAGTTGAAGATAATCCAAGCCTTTTATCTGGTTCAGTTAAATCGATACTAAGATATTTCTGATTTCCATTCTAGTCAAAGTTAATTCAAGACCTTCTCTGGTTCAGTGAGATCGATACTAAGATCTCTCTGATTTCTATTCCAGTTGAAGATAATCCAACACTTTTGTCTGGTTCAGTTAAATCGATACTAATATTTTTCTGATTTCCATTCCAGTCAAAGTTAATTCAACACCTTCTCTGGTTCAGTTAGATAGATACTAAAATCTCTCTGATTTCTATTCCAGTTGAGGATAATCCAAGACTCTTGTCTGGTTCAGTTAAATCTATACTAAGATTTTTCTGATTTCCATTCCAGTCAAAGTTAATTCAAGACTTTTGATTGGTTCAGTTAAATCAATACTAAGATTTTTCTGATTTCCATTCTAGTCAAAGTTAATCAAGACTCTTCTCTGGTTCGGTTAAATCGATACTAATATTTTCCTGATTTAAATTCCAGTTGAAGACAACCTAAGACATTCCTCTGGTTCAGTTAAATCGATACTAAGATTTTTCTTATTTCTATTCCAGTTAAAGATGATTCAAGACTTTCCTCTGGTTCAGTTAGATTGATACTAAGATCTTCCTGATTTCTATTCTAGTTGAAGTTGAAGATGACCCCAAGACGTTTTTATGGTTCAGTTAAATCGATACTGAGATTTTTCTGATTTCTATTCCAGTTAAAGATAATTTAAGACATTCCTCTAGTTCAGTTAGATCGATACTAAGATCTTCCTGATTTCTATTCTAGTTAAAGTGGAAGATGACCCCAAGACGTTTTTCTGGTTCAGTTAATTCGATACTAAGATTTTTCTTATTTCTATTCCAGTTAAAGATAATTCAAGACTTTCCTCTAGTTCAGTTAAACTGACACTAAGATTTTTCTGATTTCTATTCCAGTTGAAGTTGAAGATGACCTCAAGACCTTTTTTTGGTTTAGTTAAATCGATACTAAGATTTTTCTGATTTCTATTGCAGTTAAAGATAATTAAAGACTTTCCTATGGTTCAGTTAGATCGATACTAAGATCTTCCTGATTTTTATTCCAATTGAAGTTGAAGATGACCCTAAAACCTTTTTCTGGTTCAGTTAAATCGAAACTATGATTTTTCTGATTTCTATTCCAGTTAAAGATAATTCAAGACTTTCCTCTGGTTAAGTTAAATCGACACTAAGATTTTTCTAATTTCTATTCCAATTGAAGTTGAAGATGACCCCGAGACCTTTTTCTAGTTCCGTTAAATCGATACTAATATTTTTCTGATTTCTATTCAAGTTAAAGATGATTCAATACTTTCCTCTGGTTCAGTTAGATCGATACTAAGATCTTCTTGATTTCTATTCCAGATGAAGTTGAAGATGACCCCAATACCTTTTTCTGGTTCAGTTAAATCGATACTAAGATTTTTCTGATTTCTATTCCAGTCAAAGTTAATTCAAGACCTTCTCTGGTTCAGTTAGATCGATACTAATATCTCTCTGATTTCTATTCCAGTTGAAGATGATCCAAGACTTTTGTTTGGTGCAATTAAATCGATACTTAGATTTTTATGATTTCCATTTTATTCAAAGTTAATTCAAGACCTTCTCTGGTTCAGTGAGATCGATACTAATAACTCTCTGATTTATATTTCAGTTAAAGATAATCCAAGACTTTTTTCTGGTTCAGTTAAATCGATACTAAGATTTTTATGATATCCATTCCAATCAAAGTTAATTCAAGACCTTCTCTGGTTCAGTTAGATCGATACTAAGATCTCTCTGATTTCTATTCCAGTTGAAGATGATCCAAGACTTTTGTTTGGTTCAATTAAATCGATACTAAGATTTTTATGATTTCCATTTTATTCAAAGTTAATTCAAGACCTTCTCTGGTTCAGTGAGATTGATACTAAGAACTCTCTGATTTATATTCCAGGTTAAGATAATCCAAGACTTTTGTCTGGTTCAGTTAATTCGATACTAAGATTTTTCTGATATACATTCCAATCAAAGTTAATTCAAGACCTTCTCTGGTTCAGTTAGATCGATACTAAGATCTCTCTGATTTCTATTCCAGTTTAAGATAATCCAAGACTCTTGTCTGGTTCAGTTAAATCGATACAAATATTTTTCTGATTTCCATTCCAGTCAAAGTAAATTCAAGACTTTTGTCTGGTTCAGTTAAATCGATACTAAGATTTTTTTGATTTCCATTCCAGTCAAAGTTAATCCAAGACTCTTCTCTGGTTTGGTTAAATTGATACTAAGAATTTCCTTATTTCTATTCTAGTTGAAGACAACCCAAGACATTCCTCTAGTTCAGTAAAATTGACACTAAGATTTTTCTGATTTCTATTCTAGTTAAAGATGATTCAAGACTTTCCTCTGGTTCAGTTAGATTGATACTAAGATTTTCCTGATTTCTATTCCAGTTGGAATTGAAGATGACCCCAAGACCTTTTTATGGTTCAGTTAAATAGATACTAAGATTTTTCTGATTTATATTCCAGTTAAAGATAATTCAAGACTTTCCTCTCGTTCAGTTAGATTGATACTAAGATCTTCCTGATTTCTATTCCAGTTGAATTTGAAGATGACCCCAAGACCTTTTTCTGGTTCAGTTAAATCGATGCTAAGATTTTTCTGATTTCTATTCCAGTTAAAGATAATTCAAGACTTTCCTCTTGTTCAGTTAAATCGACACTAAGATTTTTCTGATTTCTATTCCAGTTGAGGTTGAAGATGACCTCAAGACCTTTTTCAGGTTCAGTTAAATCGATACTAAGATTTTTCTGATATCTATTCCAGTTAAAGATAATTCAAGACTTTCCTATGGTTCAGTTAGATCGATACTAAGACCTTCCTGATTTTTATTCTAATTAAAGTTGAAGATAACCCTAAGACCTTTTTCTGGTTCAGTTAAATCGATACTAAGATTTTTCTGATTTCTATTCCACTTAAAGATAATTCAAGACTTTCCTCTGGTTCTGTTAAATCGACACTAATATTTTTCTTATTTCTATTCCAGTTGAAGATAAAGATGACCCCGAGACCTTTTTCTAGTTCAGTTAAATTGATACTAAGATTTTTCTGATTTCAATTCCAAGTAAAGATGATTCAAGACTTTCCTCTTGTTCAGTTAGATCGATACTAAGATCTTCTTGATTTCTATTCCAGTTTAAGTTGAAGATGACCCCAAGACCTTTTTCTGGTTCAGTTAAATCGATACTAAGATTTTTGTGATTTCTATTCCAGTCAAAGTTAACTCAAAACTTTTCTCTGGTTCAGTTAAATCGATACTAAGATCTATCTGATTTCTATTCCAGTTGAAGATGATCCAAGACTTTTGTCTGGTTCAGTTAAATTGATACTAATATTTTTTTGATTTCCATCCTAGTCAAAGTTAATTCAAGACCTTCTCTGGTTCAATGAGATCGATACTAAGATCTATCTGATTTCTATTCCAGTTAAAGATAATCAAAGACTTTTATCTGGTTCAGTTAAATCGATACTAAGATTTATCTGATTTCCGTTCCAATCAAAGTTAATTCAAGACCTTCTCTGACTCAGTTAGATTGATACAAAGATCTCTCTGATTTCTATTCCACTTGAAGATAATCCAAGACTCTTGTCTGGTTCAGTTAAATTGATACTAAGATTTTTCTGATTTCCATTCCATTCAAAATTAATTTGAAGACTTTTGTCTGGTTCAGTTAAATCGATACTAAGATTTTTTCTGATTTCCATTCCAGTCAAAGTTAATCCAAGACTCTTCTCTGGTTCGGTTAAAACGATACTAAGATTTTCCTGATTTTTATTCCAGTTGAAGACAACCCAAGACATTCCTCTGGTTCAGTTAAATCGATATTAAGATTTTTCTGATTTCTATTCCAGTTAAAGATAATTCAAGACTTTCCTATGGTTCAGTTAGATCGATACTAAGATCTTCCTGTTTTTTATTCTAGTTGAAGTTAAAGATGACCCTAAGACCTTTTTCTGGTTCAGTTAAATCGATACTAAGATTTTTCTGATTTCTATTCCAATTAAAGATAATTCAAGACTTTCCTTTGGTTCAGTTAAATCGACACTAAGATTTTTCTGATTTCTATTCCAGTTGAAGTTGAAGATGACCCCAAGACCTTTTTCTGGTTTAGTTAAATCGATACTAAGATTTTTCTAATTTCTATTCCAGTTAAAGATGATTCAAGAGTTTCCTCTGGTTCAGTTAGATCGATACTAAGATCTTCTTAATTTCTATTCAAGTTAAAGTTGAAGATGACCCCAAGACCTTTTTCTAGTTCAGTTAAATCGATACTAAGATTTTTATGATTTCTATTCCAGTCAAAGTTAACTCAAAAATTTTCTCTGGTTCAGTTAAATCGATACTAAGATCTCTCTGATTTCTATTCTAGTTGAAGATGATCCAAGACTTTTGTCTGGTTCAGTTAAATCGATACTAAGATTTTTCTAATTTCCATTCTAGTTAAAGTTAATTCAAGACCTTCTCTGGTTCAGTGAGATCGATACTAAGATCTCTCTAATTTCTATTCGAGTTGAAGTTAATCCAAGACTTTTGTCTGGTTCAGTTAAATCGATACTAAGTTTTTTCTGATTTCCATTCCAATCAAAGTTAATTCAAGATCTTCTCTGGTTCAGTTAGATCGATACTAAGATCTCTCTGATTTCTATTCCAGTTGAAGATAATCCAAGACTCTTGTCTGGTTCAGCTAAATCGATACTAAGATTTTTATGATATCCATACCAGTCAAAGTTAATTCAAGACTTTTGTCTGGTTCAGTTAAATCGATACTAAGATTTTTCTGATTTCAATTCCAGTCAAAGTTAATCCAAGACTCTTCTCTGGTTCGGTTAAATCGATAATAAGATTTTCCTGATTTCTATTCTAGTTGAAGACAACCCAAGACAATCCTCTGGTTCAGTTAAATCGATACTATGTGTTGTACCCCAAAATTTTCCCTCCCATATTCTTCAAAGTTTTGACAAGCATCATCTCAATTTGCTGAAGTCTACTCAAGGGTTGCACAGTCAAACCATCCTCCTAAGCCAGTCAAAATTAGGGTTTTGGTTCTTGCAAGGAAGTTGAGGTTTTCAAGGGCTCAATCAAGTCCCATATGCCTATATACATTGTCAAGCATCTACATGTCAAGTTTCAAGACTCACAACATCAAGTTGCACAGTCAGAAGCCCTAGTTGCTCCACAATCAACTGTAGGGGTAAAATGGTCATTTGCCAGTCAAAAGTCAAAATTTTTGGTCAACATCTTATTTTGAAGCCCCAATCATCATTTGATCAAGTATTGATCATGATTCCACAAGCATGGCTCAAAAATCTTCAAAATGTAAAAGTTTCCATTTTTGGACAGCTGAAAAGTCAACTGTAACTTGACCAAGGCATAACTTTTTCATGGTTCATCAGAAAAATCCCATCCAATGCTCATTTTGAAGGGGAGGACATTTCCTACAATGAATCTTCACATTCCAAGTCCAAGAAATGCTCTCACAAAAAGTTATCAATTTCAACATTATAGGTCATTTTCAAAAGTCAACAAAAAGGCATTTTAAGTCAAAGACCATAACTTGAGATTGGTAAATTCAAATGACATAGGACCAAAGGCATTGGTTAGAGGACTCCAAGACCTTTCCAAAATGTCCAAGAACATGTTCATATGATCAAAATTGAGCAAGATATGCATTGGAGAAGTTGGGAAATTTTTGTGAAATGGCAAAAGTCAACTATCCTAGAAACTTCAATTTTTGACAAAAGGGCCCACTTTCTTCCACTTGATTCAGTCTTGTCATGCCACCCACGTGTCCCATGATTAATTTCAAGACCAAACATTTATTTTTCATTTTTATTTAATTTTTATGGATTTAATTCATTTTAATCCATAATAATTCAAATAAAATCAAAAAATTAATTAAATGGCATCTTTGTGGTTTGAATGGCTTTCATACAGCATATGCCAACTACCAAATTCGTGTAAGGCTATTTTGTGCACAAAATCATGGTTTTGAACCAAGTTTGGAAAGTCCTTTAATGGTGATAAACCAAAATCTCAAGACATCAATACAATGGATCATTGGCTCAGCTGCTGACCTAAATGCATTCCCATACATATGCTGAACCAAAACCTAATACATTTCACGTGCAAAAGCTGCTGCAAACCCTTATGCCATTTTGAAAAAAACTCAAGAAAATTCAAAACTGAAATCCACCTTCCAACGTAATTCCAAGCCTTTTTTCATTTCTAACACTTTGCTGGAACTCTCAGGAGTCTTTTGGAATCAAAATCAAGGGCTGAAGCTTGAGAAATCACGCCAAACAAGATCACGGTTTGTCAATATTTTTCAAAATCGAAACTCCCAATTCATGAACATTTGATGTGATTTAAATTTTGTTTTACATTGTTTGCATCCATACAAAGCTATTGATATCAATTAATTGGATTATCATGTACAGGATTGTGATTTTCCATTAACGACTTTTAGGTTTTTTAAGTTTGTGAATTAGGGCTTTGCTGCCCAGGAAAAATTGGACTGTCTCATGCACATGGTTGAACTCAGGAAACCAAGACGAACTAATCCCAACCCTCGCGAACAATTTATATACAGCATAGGCTTGTTCGCTATTTTTTGTCCATGCAGGTTGTAGGGGTTAAAAACCCCCGCTAATTGCTTTTGTTTTGCAGGTTACAGGATGAAGACGAAGGGTGTGTCAGCTTGCTACTGGATGATTTAAATATGCGTGCTACTTTTTCTGTTTTTCAGCACATGACTTGTTTATTCCATATAATATTATTTTCTTATTGTTATATCAATTGAATCAAATGGCTCAGTGGAAGGACGCGCTGACAATGATCACTGGGACCTGGGTTCGATTCCAAAGTCCCCCAAAGGCTTGTTAATTTTTTTTCCAATATGTTCCTATGCAGTCTTCCAAACAACCAACACCATATGCCCTCATGCATCAGCGTGCCAGGTGTCCACAACCACAGATCCAATGGCCTAGAGTGGATGACCACCATGTACCCAGTCAACACGTGCCCTGGAGAAGTCAGAAGTCAACGCAGGCTTGAGGGATTGGGCCTCACATTTCCAGATCCACCTCCATTCTTGGGTCAACACCCCCATTGGTTTCTATTTCTTTTTCTATTTTCCTTTTCTTTTTATTTTCTTTAGTGATTATTATTAGTATTATTTAATTAATCATAATTATCATTTTCACAATAAAATTCAGAAAACCAAAAAAAAAACATTTTTATTATTTATTAACTTATTTTGTAAATAAATGTAAATTAAATTAAATTAGTTTAATTAGTTAACTTTAATACTTTTTTACAATAAATAAAAATGAATTAGACTTAGGTTCTTTTTTGACATTTTTAATTTCTTTTATTTCATTAAAAAAACATAAAAAACACAAAAACATTTTTTTCTTTTAATTAATTAGTTAATTAGTAATTAGCTTAATTCTTAATTAATTGCAAAAAAAGGACAATCTCTTTCTTTCTAAAAAAAAAGGGTCAAAACCCTTAAGACGTCCCGATTCAATTCTTTCGCGCGCAGTTTATTTTGATTCAATATTTTATATTTTTGTATCTGCTCAGGAAGTGTAATAACTAATTAGAACTTTATCGCTTTCTTTTAAATTCTCGCACTTTATTTTCAAAACGGGTTTTTGTTTTTGGCGATGTATAGACCCGCGCCTTGTAATAGTTAGATTTACCTTTCCGCAATTTATTTTCCGCACCCCTAACTGTTAATTATGCCTGCAAGAATGTATGACAAATAAAACCAATCCGTAGCTCACAAATAACATGTACAAGATAAACATTGACTGAATACAACACACATGCACATACCACTCCTAGGGTACGCCTCACTGGTTGCCTCGAACGTGGTCGTCAAGTATAGGGTGTTTTAGAGGTCACCCTTTTGTCTAAAGATCCAGTCGCCTCGAAACGGTTGCCTCGGATAAAAAAGGATCTAGGACATTAGGGTTACTTCTAAGGTGTCCTACCATTGCTTCGGTGACCACATTGTACCTAATAATCGAATTGACCCGAATAACTCCAACGATGGTGCTACCTACCTCTCAATGGTGGGATAGCACTATCTAAAGGACTCTTACACAACCTAATTCCTTAGAATAGGTAGATCTCATAGGTACTTGCTCTTTTCAAACAAACAAAACAACTTTTCGCACTCACACTTTCTAAAAGTTTTCAAACAAATTTTTCATACACTCTTGAGGACAGATACAAGAGTTACTTAGAAATTTTTCAAACAAAACTTTTTCAAAACCCACACATACTTGAAAAGCAAACAATTTTTTGAAAACATAAGAGCAAGTACCTAAGAGCCCATGGATAACCATGGATAGAAAGGGTGCTAACACCTTCCCTTTCTATAATCTACTTCCCGAACCGAGAGACATCTCAAAGAAGGAATTTTGCTGTGCTTTTGTCCTTTCCATGTTGGAGAACATAAAAGACGGTGGCGACTCTTGCTTACCGCGACATTTCGCGAACCAGCATTTCAAAAACAGTCAGTTCTATTTCCACCGATCACAGAACTGGCGACTCTGCTAGGGACACTATATAAGTGAGGTGTACCTTAGGATTAGACCACTCTTATGTTTTCAATTGCTTGCTTTGTTTGCTTTAATATTGTGGGTTTGCCTTGGAGTTTCATAGATCCTAACCCGGATCTGGGGGATACCTTTTAGAAGTAGCAACAAACTGTGAGGGAACTGTGCGGGGTATACCGACACGGTTGAAGCAGTTGCTACGTTGATGTAGCACTTTGTTGAGTACCGGTAACCCTTGAGTCAAGTCAAGGAGAGTACGGGGCCGCCGCGTGGTGTCGTGAAGCATCAACTGACCTTAGGAACCTTACTTGACCATCCTGGCCTCTTTAGGGGTAGTGAGATGACTGACTTTGGTGCAGTCCGAAGTTGGTTAATACTCGATACTACACTCATTAAGGGTTGTTTTCTTGGAATATTTTGATCGCCAGTTCAGTGGCTAAATCAAAACAATGAACACAGAAAACAACCCAATGATATTGAGCTCCTTAGAACCCGGTTACTTTTGATAGGACAGGTTTTTGAGCCCACCAACTTCAAGAGGGTAGTACCCCAAACTTCATGCTGGCCTAAACTCTAAGGGCTGTCTGGTGTGACTTGTGTGCCTTATCATGTTTGCTTTTTGTGAATACTTGTGGTGTGTCCTTATCATAACATCATAACATCATACAACATCATATGCATTTACTAACCATTTCAGGGGTTCGAATCTTCATCTTTGTTCTTGTTTTGTAGGACATGGAAACTATCCGCAGAAAGACAATTCAGATCAACCTTGTAAGGGTCCCTCCTCAGCTTAAGGAGCTTACATCCAGGATTCTCGAGAACTCTTCCTTCAGTGAAAGACATGGTAGACTCATCAGCTTGGTTAACACCAACATTGAAGAGGATATGGTGAAAGTGTTGTTCCACTTCTTTGACCCCTTGCACCACTGTTTTACTTTCCCGGATTATCAATTGGTGCCTACTTTGGAAGAGTGTTCGCAGCTTCTGAAGATTCTTATCCTTAGTCAACTACCCTACAACGGTACGGAAAGGGAACCAAAACTTGAAGAGGTTGCTAAAGCACTACGTCTACAACCATCTGACATCAAGGGACACTGGGAAATCAAAAGTGGTATCAAAGGATTCTTGGCCAAATTCCTGTTTGAGAAGGCCCAAGAATGTTGGAATTCCCTTGACCTACAAGCCTTTGAAGAAGTTGTGGCCCTCCTTGTCTATGGGTTGGTATTGTTCCCGAATCCAGATCAGCTTATAGATATCAATGCTGTCAAAATCTTCATGTCCAGGAATCCTATACCTACGTTGCTTGGGGACATCCTCCACTCATGTTACACTCGAACCATGAGAAAAAGAGGTGTTCTCATGTGCTGCACTCCTCTCCTGGCAAGGTGGTTTATTTCGCACCTTCCACAATCAGTTTTGAAGAATGAGCGAGGTTTGAGATGGTCACAACGATTGATGACTCTTACACATGCTGATATACATTGGTGTTCTCGGTCCAGAGAAAATGTCACTATCATTGATCGTTGCGGAGAGTTTCCTAATGTTCCTTTACTTGGAATTAGGGGGGCATTACTTACAACCCGTGTCTGGCTTTGAGACAGTTTGGATATGCTCGGAGGGATGGCCCTCATGACATGTTGATTCCTGACATAGTTTTTGACTTCGACAACGATGCACAAGGACTTCGCCAGAGGTTTATCAGAGCTTGGAGGATGCCCAACAAGGTAGATAGCAAGACACTGGGACACAAGAACTCCATCCCCTGGAGCCTTATCTCAAGTGGGTACGAGCTCGCTCCCAGAAGCTGGTGATGCCATATCCTCATGTTCTCCCTGTGATCAAAGAGCCAGTTTTGGAAGGAGAGGTGCCATACACCATTCAACATCCTGACATGCCAACATCTTGAGAAGAAATGCAAAAGAGCTGGATCCAACTCAAGGAAGAACGGAATTCTCTTGAAACCAGTCTACATGCCAGTGAGAAGAAGGTCTTGGAGCTCACCCGTCTACTTCACGAGGAAAAGACTCTCAACACTTACATTGCTCCAAAGAGGATGCGCAGTGTCTTTTGGGATTAAATTTTGTAATGTTTTGCCCATGAGGCCTTGATGTACTGAACAAATCATTTCCTAATATAACGTGTGTTCCCTTTTTGTCTACAACGAATTTGAACTTTCGAACCTTTGAATGCATTGCATAAATAGCATATCATGCATCATGTGCATAACATGTACTCTTTTTCTACAGGTTGCTTAATCTTCTTCGCTGTTTATTTCAGCACTCACTCAATCATCATGAATCCTGAACCTACTACCGAACAAGCTATCAAGGCCCTCCAGGCCCAGAGCGCCCAGTTTCAAGAGCTGGTCATGAACTTAGCCCAGGGACAACAGGAGTTGAAGGCTTTGCTCTTGAAGAAGAAGAAGAAGAAGAGGACTGTGCTGTTCAACACTGGACGCAGACTCGGGAATACACTACAGAATGAAGCTGAGCTGACTACTCCATCTGTTGGGGAAGGAAGTCCACAAGTGAGAGAAGTTCCTAGTCCTGTGGTCTCTTACACCGAGACAGACTTCAATGATGAACAATACCCTCCTGCCGAGGACCGGTACAAATAGCTGGAGGACCGGTTAAATGTTATGGAGATTCAACGTGTGCCTGGGTTGGATTTTGGAGACTTAGGGTTATCTTCTGGGGTGGTGATCCCACACAAGTTCAAGGCACCTGCCTTTGTGAAGTATGAAGGGGCTTCCTGCCCTAAGCTGCATCTCAGATCTTATGTAAGGAAGATCCAACCTTACACTACAGACAAGAATCTTTGGATCCATTTCTTCCAGGAGAGTCTTTCAGGGACTCAACTCGAATGGTTCTATCAGCTGGATGGAACCAATATTCGTAACTGGGAGGACTTGGCTACTGCTTTTTATAAGAAGTATCAGTACAATTCTGACCTCGCTCCTACGCGTACCCAACTCCAGGGTATGTCACTAGGAACGGGTGAAGGTTTTAAGGAGTATGCGCAGAAGTGGAGGGACTTGGCTGGAAGGGTGCAGCCACCTTTGACGGACGTGAGCTTGTCGACATGTTCTTGGGGACCCTGTCTAGTCCATTCTTCAATCACCTGATTGGTAATTCCTCTGCTGGGTTTACAGAACTGATCCTGACTGGTGAGAGGATCGAAGCTGGTATCAAGTCGGGGAAGATACAAAAAGGCGCCTCTTCGAGTACTGAAAAGAAGCCCTTCAAGAAGGAAGCTAGTGCTGTTTATGGTCCAAGGAGACAGAACAAACCGGAACGCCGCCAAGCTGTCAACGCGGTGGTAATTTCAAAGCCTGCTGCTGCTCCTCAGCAATACAACCAGCCAAGGGGTGAGAGACCCAAAAGGCAGTACACTCGGCTCAGCATGACGCTGTCTCAGATATTGCCGCAACTGCTGTCAACCAATCTGGTAATTGTCAAAGAAGCTCCGAAGGTAGTGAACACAACCTCTCCAAAGTACAACCCCAACGCCCGTTGCGCTTATTACTCTGATAGCCCGGGGCACTCTACTGATGATTGTTGGGCTCTGAGGAATAAGGTTCAGGACCTTATTGATGCTAAAGAGGTTCAGTTCGAACCGCCCGAGAAGCCTAATGTGGTGACAACTCCCATGCCCAACCATGGAGTAAATGCTATTGGGGATGATGACGACGTGGAGGAATCTGAATTCAACAGTTGGATCTACCCAACGACCAACGGTGGACTAAGCAACTGGACTGCAAAAGACTTTACACCTATTACTTTTGTCACTCAGTAATGAACTCCTTTGTTTTAAAGTTGTAACAAACAATAATTTGAAACTTTATGGCCCGGTGTCTTACCCGGGGCACCGTGGCTTCATTTGTGAGGGCTTGTTATTTGTCACTTTCATATATCATGAATAAAAGCATTGGACGTTTTTCACTTTTCAAATCTTGCGCTCCCTTTCTTTCTTTATTACATATTGCAAAACAGCTATATTTACACACACTCACCTATATAGGTTCCAATCCACTCTGGATCTCACTGGTAACGACTCTGCTACTGCCAATTATGACTTCGAAAATCCGATCAACTTAGCCGAAGACGAAGGTGAAGATGATTGCGAAGTTCCTGGTGAGCTTGCAAGACTGCTACTCCAGGAAGAGAGGGCCATTCAGCCACATGAAGAGCCAGTGGAAACGGTAAATCTGGGTACTGAGACAGACAGAAAGGAAGTCAAGATTGGTGCCAATCTAGAGCTCAGTGTGAAACAACGGTTGATCCAGATGCTGCATGACTACATGGAAATCTTTGCCTGGTCTTACGAAGACATGCCTGGGTTGGATACCGACATTGTGGTTCATCACCTGCCTACCAAGGAAGACTGCTCTCTGGTAAAACAGAAGGTCCGCCGTATGCGTCCAGAGATGTCCGAGAAGATCAAGGCTGAGGTTATGAAACAATTTGATGCCGGGTTTCTAGCAGTGACTTCTTACCCTCAGTGGGTTGCCGACGTGGTTCCAGTACCGAAGAAAGATGGTAAGGTCCGAATGTGTGTTGACTACAGGGATTTGAACAGGGCAAGCCCTAAGGATGATTTCCCTCTACCTCATATCGACGTTCTGGTTGACAACACCGCTCAGCATAAGGTATTCTCCTTCATGGATGGGTTCTCAGGTTATAATTAGATCAAGATGGCTCCTGAAGACATGGAGAAGACCACTTTTGTTACTCAGTGGGGCGCCTTTTGCTACAAGGTCATGCCTTTTGGGCTGAAAAATGTTGGGGCAACCTACCAACGTGCCATGGTTGCTTTATTTCATGACATGATCCACCATGAGATTGAAGTATATGTCGACGATATGATTGCAAGGTCCCAAACTGAGGAGGAACACCTTGACCATCTACAGAAGCTGTTTGACCGTCTGAAGTTGTACAAGCTGAGGTTGAACCCAAACAAGTGCACCTTTGGGGTAAGATCTGGAAAACTACTAGGTTTCGTCGTGAGTGACAAAGGTATTCAAGTGGACCCTGCCAAAGTGAAAGCCATACAAGAGATGCCAACTCCCAAGACAGAGAAAGAAGTCAGAGGCTTTCTAGGACGTCTGAACTACATTGCCCGATTCATCTCACACCTAACTGCTACCTGTGAACCAATCTTCAAGCTACTGAAGAAAGATCAAGTGGTACGTTGGAACGATGAATGTCAGGCCGCTTTCGAAAGAATCAAAGAGTATCTCCAAGAACCACCCATTCTTATACCGCCGGTTGAAGGGAGACCTCTAATCTTATATTTGACAGTACTGGACAACTCAATGGGGTGTGTGCTGGGGCAACATGACGAGTCTGGCCGAAAAGAGCACGCCATTTATTACCTTAGCAAAAAGTTTACCGACTATGAGACCCGATACTCACTGCTCGAGAAAACTTGTTGCGCTTTGGTATGGGCTGCTCGCCGGCTGAGACAGTATATGTTGACTCACACTACTCTGTTGATTTTAAAAATGGATCCAATCAAGTACATATTCGAAAAGCCTGCCTTGTCCAGAAGAATAGAAAGATGGCAAATGATCTTGACAGAATACGACATCCAGTACACGACTCAGAAGGCAATCAAGGGAAGTGTATTGGCAGACCATTTGGCACATCAGGCAGTGGACGACTACCAATCTATGAACTTTGAATTTCCAGACGAGGATATCATGGTAGTAACTGACTGTGAAGTACCTGGACCGGATGAAGGACCTGAGGAAGGATCCCGATGGTCTATGCACTTTGACGGAGCCTCAAACGCTTTGGGTAATGGTATCGGCGCTGTGATCATATCCCCCAAAGGCACTCATACTCCACTTACTTCCCGGCTATGTTTCAACTGCACCAACAACATGGCGGAGTATGAGGCATGCATCATGGGTCTTCAAGCTGCAATTGACTTAAGGATCAAGTTTCTGAGTGTCTTTGGAGATTCTGCTCTCGTGATCAATCAGATCAAAGGCGAGTGGGATACGAAACACCTAAATCTTATTCCTTACAAAGAGTATGTACTGACATTGATCCCCCATTTCGAAGAGATAACTTTTGAACACTTCCCAAGAGAGGAGAATCAGTTGGCGGACGCGTTAGCTACGATGTCTTCTATGTTCAAAGTCAAATGGGACAACGAGGCTCCCTGGATCATTATCTCGAAATTGGATGAACCTGCACATTGCTGTGATCTTGAGGTTGAAGAGGTAACTGAAAAACCTTAGTATCATGAAGTGAAGAGGTACTTGGAAGCTCAAGAATACCCCGAGGGTGCATCCATCAATGACAAGAAGTTCCTGAGAAGGTTCGCTGCAAAGTTCTTCCTCAGCAATGGCATTCTGTACAAGCGAAACCATGATTCGACCCTACTGCGTTGTGTGGATAAGACTGAAGCAAAGAGGATCATGACAGAGCTACATGAAGGTACCTTCGGAACGCATTCCAGTGGACATACCATGGCAAAGAAAATTCTTCGGGCAGGATATTTCTGGTCCACAATGGAAGCCGACTGTTATCAACATTCTCGGACGTGTCACAAATGCCAGATATATGCTGATAAGGTGCACGTTCCTCCAGTTCCTCTGAACGTCTTGACAACACCTTGGCCTTTTGCAATGTGGGGCATTGATATGATCGGCGAGATCAGACCTACGGCATCTAACAGGCATCGCTTCATCCTGGTAGCAATTGATTACTTCACGAAGTGGGTTGAAGCAGCTTCCTACGCTACAGTAACTAAGAACGTCGTGGCACGGTTCATTCGGCATAACCTGATCTGTCGGTACGGTGTACCTGAAAGGATCATTAAGGACAATGGTACCAATCTTAACAACAAGAAGATCACTGAGCTCTGCGAGCAATTCAAGATACAACACCACAACTCTTCTCCCTACCGGTCGAAGATGAATGGGGCTGTCGAAGCGACAAATAAGAACATCAAGAAAATTGTGCAGAAGATGACAGTGACCTATAAAGATTGACACGAGATGTTACCGTTTGCTCTTCATGGGTACCGCACCTCAGCAAGGACGTCAACCGGGGCAACACCCTTTTCCTTGGTCTATGGCATGGAGGCAGTCTTGCCTATTGAAGTTCAGATACCCTCTCTCCGGATAATGAAGGATGCAGGTTTGAGCGAAGATGACTGGATCCAGACTCAACTTGATCAATTAAACCTGATTGACGAAAAGAGACTCACTGCTATTTGTCATGGTCGAACGTACCAAAAACGGATGATCAGCGCATTTAACAAGAAATTCAGACGACAAGAGTATCAAGTTGGGGATCTGGTAATCAAGCACATCATTCTTCCTCAAAGTGATCCCAGGGGCAAATGGACCCCCACGTACGAAGGGCCATTTGTGGTTAAGAATATCTTCTCAGGAGGAGCTATGATTCTAACCACCATGGATGGTGACGACCTTCCTCACCCCGCCAATGCATACATAGTAAAAAGATACTACGCATGAATCAAAGACCCGCTAGGTTGACACACCTAGGCAAAATAAGGGCTTCCCGGCAAACCAAAAGGGTTCGGGCAAAAATAAGGAATGAAATGGAAAAAAATCTGTACACCCGGCAAGTCGAAAACCTGAAAAGACGGCTTGGGCAAAAATGGGTATCCCGGTGGATCGAAAACCCGAAAGGGCGGTCCAGGCAAAAGTTAGGGATTAAAGCGTAATACTATGTCTCATTGGATCACCTTGCATCCAGAATCCGGTATCAACTATCAGGTTCATACGACACCAATCAAGCAGCTTCATCTTCAACTAAGCAGCAAAGTGATGAGACGCTTGAAGACATAAAGGCGATAGCAGAGTTGGAACCCAGTGGGATTTTTCACATAGCTGTTCTGTTTCCTTTTCAAAATTGTATAAACTCTATGTTGTTCGGTGGAATTCTCTTACTAGGACGCCAACCTCTTGTACATAAACGCCTATTTACAGGCAAAATTCAAAAATCAATACAAATTCACTTTTCCAGACAAATTGCCAATTGTTTTTCCTTTTTCTGTTTTGTTTTGCAAAGAACGTCCAATGTTCATTTTTGATATATGCATTTGACATTAATTGCTAACTCATAGTACTTGCATACGAAACAAAAGACTAATTACAGGTGACATCAGAAGCAGGGGCAATAAGAGTTGTCTAAGCGATCTAGTTGCTCTGTCCACCAAGGTACCAAGGTAGGTTCGGCTGAAGAATATGACCAAGATACCTTCACTCCCCGAGAGTAAGACAAATCAACAATACTCTTCCCAGGCAGAGTTGGTCTCCCATCAGCCCCGAAAAGGCACAGTATCTCCAACAAGTCAGTAACACTCTCCCCAAGAAGAGTTAGTCTACTGTCAGCCTTAAGAAAGTTGGGTATCCCCAGAAGATCTCAACATTCCCCAGCGGAGTATACAGATATTCCTAAGCAAGCATCCCCGGCAGTCTTAATATAAGATCGTTCCCCGACGAAATACAAGACACCCCAGTGGAGCCATTTCCCCAGTGCAGTCCAAAAGTTTCCCCAGGAAAGTTGAATCAATCTCCCCGGTAGGTTCTGGAAGCTTATCCCCAGTAGATTCTGGAAGCTTATCCCATGCAGAGTACATATCTCTTCCCGGCTATATTCAGAGGATTATTCCCCACCAGAGCTTATAACTGGGTTATCCTCAGCTAATTACCATGGAAAAATCGTCCTCGGCGAAGTTCTTCCTACCCCCAACGGAGTTCATCAATTCCCCAACATAACTTATCAACGGAATCCCCAGCGAAGTTATCATCAAACCTCAGCGAAGTATCTCTTTCCCCACAGAGTATTCCCCACAGAGTAATCCCTTCAGCAAGTTTATTCCTCAACGGAGTCATCTTCTCCTAACCGGTTTATTCTTACAATCAACATACCCAGCGGAAACGAAGAACTCTAATCTTCAGCATCAGCCCAAGAGTTATCTTCCCGGCATTCGTCAAGGATTTATTTTCCTAGACGAAAATACATTCATAAACATATCACATTTCATACATCCTGCTTACATACATGATAAAGTGCATATGACACTATCTCATTTTTGAACATCATGACATCATGCATCTCATACATCATGACATTGCATACAACTGATGTTTTGCCTCTTTAGGAAAAAGGTCAATCCAAAGATGATTACTATCAACTGTCGCAATTCCAGATTCGATTCCTGTATCTAGCCAGAGCATATCTGTGAGTAACTGATTATAGATTCGATTCCTGTATCCAGTCAGGGCATGTCTGCATGAAGAGTTTAGAGATTCGACTCCTGTATCCAGCCAGGGCATATCTTTAGACGACCAATTCCAGATTCGATTCCTGTATCTAGCCAGGGCATATCTGTGAGTAGCTGATTGTAGATTCGACACCTGTATCCAGCCAGGGTATATCTGCATGAAGAGTTTAGAGATTCGATACCTGTATCCAGCCAGGGCATATCTGTAGACGACTAATTCCATATTCGACTCATGTATCCAGCCAGGGCATATCTGTGAATAGCTGATTGTAGATTCGACACCTGTATCTAGCCAGGGCATATTTGCATGAAGAGTTTAGAGATTCGACTCTTGTATCCAGCCAGGGCATATTTGTAGACGACCAATTCCGGATTCGATTCCTGTATCTAGCCAGGGCATATCTGTGAGTAACTGATTAGAGATTCGATTCCTGTATCCAGCCAGGGCACGTCTGTAAACAACCTTTTGAAGTTCTGGATTCGATTCCTGTATCCAGCCAGGGCACATCTGCATGAAGAGTTTAGAGATTCGATACCTGTATCCAGCCATGGCACATCTGTAAGCAACCTTTTGAAGTTCCGGATTCGATTCCTGTATCCAGCCAGGGCACATCTGTGAGCAATTAATTATGGATTCGATACCTGTATCTAGCCAGGGCATATCTGCATGAAGAGTTTGAAGATCAACACCTGTAACAGGCCAGGAAACCATCTTCCTTTCTCAAGTACGCAAGTTCTCACTAAGGAATCTCTTACGCGATCGACACCTCGGATGGCATCTATAAGCCCATCCTCCTACCCATCATATCTCCAAATGGCATCTATAAGCCCATTCCTGACAAGGTTCTATCACATCTCCAGATGGAATCTATAAGCCCATCCTCCTATCCACCATCTTTCCAAATGGCATCTGTAAGCCCATTCCCGACATCACATTGCTGATACTCCACTATGCGAGTGCAAATTTCTGGGCACTCTAGTGTTCAATCATCTTCCACCTTCGGATCACGAAAGACACGCAAGCCAATCTACATCCTCAGGTCTAAGAAGATTGAACAGGGGCAACTGTTGTACCCCAAAATTTTCCCTCCCATATTCTTTAAAGTTTTGACAAGTATCATCTCAATTTGCTCAAGTCTACTCAAGGGTTGCACAGTCAAACCATCCTCCTAAGCCAGTCAAAATCAGGGTTTTGGTTCTTGAAAGGAAGTTGAGGTTTTCAAGGGCTTAATCAAGTCCCATATGCCTATATACATTGTCAAGCATCTACATGTCAAGTTTCAAGACTCACAGCATCAAGTTGCACAGTCAGAAGCCCTAATTGCTCCACAATCAACTGTAGGGGTAAAATGGTCATTTGGCAGTCAAAAGTCAAATTTTTTGGTCAACATCTTATTTTGAAGCCCCAATCATCATTTGATCAAGTCTTGATCATGATTCCACAAGCATGGCTCAAAAATCTTCAAAATGCAAAAGTTTCCATTTTTGGACAGCTGAAAAGTCAACTGTAACTTAACCAAGGCATAACTTTTTCATGGTTCATCAGAAAAATCCCATACAATACTCATTTTGAAGGGGAGGACATTTCCTACAACTCATATTCACATTCCAAGTCCAATAAATGCTCTCAAAAAAAGTTATCAATTTCAACATTATAGGTCATTTTCAAAAGTCAACAAAAAGGCATTTTAAGTCAAAGACCATAACTTGAGATTGGTAAATTCAAATGACATGGGACCAAAGGCATTGGTTAGAGGACTCCAAGACCTTTCCAAAATGTCCAAGAACATGTTCATATGATCAAAATTGAGCAAGATATGCATGGGAGAAGTTGGGAAATTTTTGTGAAATGGCAAAAGTCAACTATCCTTGAAACTTCAATTTTTGACAAAAGGGCCCACTTTCTTCCACTTGATTCAGCCTTGTCATGCCACCCACGTGTCCCATGATTAATTTCAAGACTAAACATTTATTTTTTTCATTTTTATTTAATTTTTATGGATTTAATTCATTTTAATCCATAATAATTCAAATAAAATCAAAAAATTAATTAAATGGCATCTTTGTGGTTTGAATGGCTTTCATACAGCATATGCCAACTACCAAATTCGTGTAAGGCTATTTTGTGCACAAAATCATGGTTTTGAACCAAGTTTGGAAAGTCCTTTAATGGTGATAAACCAAAATCTCAAGACATCAATACAATGGATCATTGGCTCAGCTGCTGACCTAAATGCATTCCCATACATATGCTGAACCAAAACCTAATACATTTCACGTGCAAAAGCTGCTGCAAACCCTTATGCCATTTTGAAAAAAACTCAAGAAAATTCAAAACTGAAATCCACCTTCCAACGTAATTCCAAGCCTTTTTTCATTTCTAACACTTTGCTGGAACTCTCAGGAGTCTTTTGGAATTAAAATCAAGGGCTGAAGCTTGAGAAATCACGCCAAACAAGATCACGGTTTGTCAATATTTTTCAAAATCGAAACTCCCAATTCATGAACATTTGATGTGATTTAAATTTGTTTTACATTGTTTACATCCATACAAAGCTATTGATATCAATTAATTGGATTATCATGTACAGGATTGTGATTTGCCATTAACGACTTTTAGGTTTTTTAAGTTTGTGAATTAGGGCTTTGTTGCCCAGGCAAAATTGGATTGTCTCATGCACACGGTTGAACTCAGGAAACTAAGACGAACCAATCCCAACCCTCGCGAACAGTTTATATACAGCATAGGCCTGTTCGCAATTTTTTGTCCATGCAGGTTGTGGGGGTTAAAAACCCCCACTAATTGCTTTTGTTTTGCAGGTTACAGGATGAAGACGAAGGGCGTGTCATCTTGCTACTGGATGATTTAAATATGCGCGCTACTTTTTCTGTTTTTCAGCACATGACTTGTTTATTCCATATAATATTATTTTCTTATTGTTATATCAATTGAATCAAATGGCTCAGTGGAAGGACGCGCTGGCAATGATCACTGGGACCTGGGTTCGATTCCCAGGGCCCCCAAAGGCTTGTTAATTTTTTTCCCAATATGTTCCTATGCAGTCTTCCAAACAACCAACGCCATATGCCCTCATGCATCAGCGTGCCAGGTGTCCACAGCCACAGATCCAATGGCCTAGAGTGGATGACCACCATGTACCCAGTCAACACGTGCCCTGGAGAAGTCAGAAGTCAATGCAGGCTTGAGGGATTGGGCCTCAGATTTCCAGATCCACCTCCATTCTTGGGTCAACACCCCCATTGGTTTCTATTTCTTTTTCTATTTTCCTTTTCTTTTTATTTTCTTTAGTAATTATTATTAGTATTATTTAATTAATCATAATTATCATTTTCACAATAAAATTCAGAAAACCAAAAAAAAAACATTTTTATTATTTATTAACTTATTTTGTAAATAAATGTAAATTAAATTAAATTAGTTTAATTAGTTAACTTTAATACTTTTTTACAATAAATAAAAATGAATTAGACTTAGGTTCTTTTTTGACATTTTTAATTTCTTTTATTTCATTAAAAAACATAAAAAACACAAAAACATTTTTTTTCTTTTAATTAATTAGTTAATTAGTAATTAGCTTAATTCTTAATTAATTGCAAAAAAAGGACAATCTCTTTCTTTCTCAAAAAAAAGGGTCAAAACCCTTAAGACGTCCCGATTCAATTCTTTCGCGCACAGTTTATTTTGATTCAATATTTTATATTTTTGTATCTGCTCAGGAAGTGTAATAACTAATTAGAACTTTATCGCTTTCTTTTAAATTCTCGCACTTTATTTTCAAAACGGGTTTTTGTTTTTGGCGATGTATAGACCCGCGCCTTGTAATAGTTAGATCTACCTTTCCGCAATTTATTTTCCGCACCCCTAACTGTTAATTATGCCTGCAAGAATGTATGACAAATAAAACCAATCCGTAGCTCACAAATAACATGTACAAGATAAACATTGACTGAATACAACACACATGCACATACCACTCCTAGGGTACGCCTTACTGGTTGCCTCAAACGTGGTCGTCAAATATAGGGTGTTTTAGAGGTCGCCCTTCTGTCTAAAGATCCAGTCGCCTCGAAACGGTTGCCTCGGATAAAAAAGGATCTAGGACATTAGGGTTACTTCTAAGGTGTCCTACCATTGCTTCGGTGACCACATTGTCCCTAATAATCGAATTGACCTGAATAACTCCAACGATGGTGCTACCTACCTCTCAATGGTGGGATAGCACTATCTAAAGGACTCTTACACAGCCTAATTCCTTAGAGTAGGTAGATCTCATAGGTACTTGCTCTTTTCAAACAAACAAAACAACTTTTCACACTCACACTTTCTAAAAGTTTTCAAACAAATTTTTCATACACTCTTGAGGACAGATACAAGAGTTACTTAGAAATTTTTCAAACAAAACCTTTTCAAAACCCACACATACTTGAAAAGCAAACAATTTTTTGAAAACATAAGAGCAAGTACCTAAGAGCCCATGGATAACCATGGATAGAAAGGGTGCTAACACCTTCCCTTTCTATAATCTACCTCCCGAACCGAGAGACATCTCAAAGAAGGAATTTTGCTGTGCTTTTTTCCTTTCCATGTTGGAGAACATAAAAGACGGTGGCGACTCTTGCTTACCGCGACATTTCGCGAACCAGCATTTCAAAAACAGTCAGTTCTATTTCCACCAATCACACTATGATTTTTCTGATTTCTATTCCAGTTAAAGATAATTCAAGACTTTCCTATGGTTCAGTTAGATTGATAATAAGATCTTCTTAATTTTTATTCCAGTTGAAGTTGAAGATGACCCTAAGACCTTTTTCTGGTTCAGTTAAATCGATACTAGGATTTTTCTGATTTCTATTCCAGTTAAAGATGATTCAAGACTTTCCTCTGGTTCAGTTAAATCAACACTAAGATTTTTATGATTTCTATTCCAGTTGAAGTTGAAGATGACCTCAAGACCTTTTTCTGGTCTAGTTAAATCGATACTAAGATTTTTCTTATTTCTATTGCAATTAAAGATAATTCAAGACTTTCCTATGGTTCAGTTAGATCGATACTAAGATCTTCCTGATTTCTATTCCAGTTGAAGTTGAAGTTGAAGATAACCCCAAGACCTTTTTCTGGTTCAGTTAAATCGATACTAAGATATTTATGATTTCTATTCCAGTTAAAGATAAGTCAAGACTTTCCTATGGTTTAGTAAAATCGACACTAAGATTTTTCTAATTTCTATTCCAGTTGAAGATGATCCAAGACTTTTGTCTGGTTTAGTTAAATCGATACTAAGATTTTTATGATTTCCATTCTAGTCAAAGTTAATTCAAGACCTTCTCTGGTTCAGTGAGATCGATACTAAGATCTCTCTGATTTCTATTCCAGTTGAAGATAATCCAAAACTTTTGTCTGGTTCAGTTAATTCGATACTTAGATTTTTCTGATTTCCATTCTAGTCAAAGTTAATTCAAGACCTTCTCTGGTTCAGTGAGATCGATACTAAGATCTCTCTGATTTCTATTCCAGTTGAAGATAATCCAAGACTTTTGTCTGCTTCAGTTAAATCGATACTAAGATTTTTCTAATTTCCATTCCAATCAAAGTTAATTCAAGACCTTCTCTGGTTCAGTTAGATCGGTACTAAGATCTCTATGATTTCTATTCCAGTTGAAGATAATCCAAGACTCTCGTCTGGTTTAGTTAAATCGATACTAAGATTTTTCTGATTTCCATTCCAGTCAAAGTTAATTCAAGACTTTTTTCTTGTTCAGTTAAATCGATACTAAGATTTTTCTGATTTCTATTCCAGTCAAAGTTAATCCAAGACTCTTCTCTGGTTCGGTTAAATTGATACTAAGATTTTCTTGATTTCTATTCTAGGTGAAGACAACCCAAGACATTCCTCTGGTTCAGTTAAATCGATACTAAGATTTTTCTGATTTCTATTCCAGTTAAAGATAATTCAAGACTTTCCTCTGGTTCAGTTAGATTGATACTAAGATCTTCCTGATTTCTATTACAGTTGAAGTTGAAG
Source organism: Vicia faba (assembly GCA_948472305.1). Lineage (NCBI taxonomy): Eukaryota > Viridiplantae > Streptophyta > Magnoliopsida > Fabales > Fabaceae > Vicia > Vicia faba. Next base: position 283,632,394 of record OX451739.1, on the reverse strand, counting down.
ATGACCTCAAGACCTTTTTATGGTTAAGTTAAATCAATACTAAGATTTTTATGATTTCTATTCCAGTTAAAGATAATTCAAGACTTTCCTCTGGTTCAGTTAGATCGATACTAAGATCTTCCTGATTTCTATTCCAGTTGAAGTTGAAGATGACCCCAAGACCTTTTTCTGGTTTAATTAAATCGATACTAAGATTTTTCTGATTTTTATTCCAGTTAAAGATGATTCAAGAATTTCCTTTGGTTCAATTAAATTAACACTAATATTTTTCTAATTTCTATTCCAGTTGAAGTTGAAGATGACCCCAAGACCTTTTTTTGGTTCAGTTAAATCGATACTAACATTTTTCTGATTTCTATTCCAGTTAAAGATAATTCACGACTTTCCTCTGGTTCAGTTAGATCGATACTAAGATCTTCCTGATTTCTATTCCAGTTGAAGTTGAAGATGACCCCAAGACCTTTTTTGGTTCAGTTAAATTAATACTAAGATTTTCTTGATTTCTATTCCAGTCAAAGTTAATTCAAAACTTTTCTCTGGTTCAGCTTAATCGATAATACGATTTTTCTGATTTCTATTCCAGTCAAAGTTAATTCAAGACCTTCCTCTGGTTCAGCTAAATCGATACCAAGATTTCCCTGATTTCTATTCCAGTTGAAGACAACTGAAGACCTTTCCCTGGTTCAGTTAAATCGACACTATGATTTTTCGGATTTCTATTCCAGTCAAAGTTAATTCAAGACATTCCTTTGGTTCAGCTAAATCGACATTAAGATTTCCCTGATTTCTATTCCAGTTGAAGACAACTCAAGACCTTTCTCTGGTTCAATTAAATCAACACTGAGATTTTTCTGATTTCTATTCCAGTTAAAGAAGCTGCAAAGCCTAGAGTTCGACCAGATAGCAGTTAATCTCACGTTCTCCCAGTAAATTGTTGAGATGTCTGGAATAAGACTAGATGGAAGTCAACCTTATCATCCTCATCAAGTCACTATGAAGCCTGGATCCTGACCAGATAGCAGTTCACTTCCGCCTCTTCAATCAAGAGATACTCCCCAGTAGAGTGATGGAAAATTGAAGCTCATAAACTCTACTTCCCGAGCAAAGACAAACATTCCTTAGCGGAATCCTTCTCAACAATAGGAATAAGGATCCCCCACAAAGGAATATCACATGAAGTCAACATTGTTCTAGATGGCATCTTTAAGCCCATCTCCGACGATCTTCCTTCATCTTTTCTAAATGGCATCTATAAGCCCATTCCCGATACTATCTACACAGTCAAGCATCATCTCAAACGAGTGCAAATTTCTGGGCACTTTAGTGTTCAATCATCTTCCACCTTCAGATCACGAAAGGCAGACAAGCCAATCTACATCCTCAGGTTTAAGAAGATTGAACAGGGGCAGCTGTTGTACCCCAAAATTTGCCCTCTCATGTTTTTCCAAAATTTCCTCTTGCATAGGTTGTTCCAAACTTTTGCCTAAAGAAAAGGAAAATTTTCAAATGATGCATAAGTATCCTTCGATTGGCATATGCAAAAGGTCCTTCGATTGGCATATGCAAAAGGTCCTTCAATTGGTATATGGCCTTTCGATGGGCATTTCCAGCAAGGCAGCTTCGACGGGCATCTTAAATAAGGTTGTTTTTCGTTAGAGCGTACAAAGTGCCTTTCGACAGGCATGTTAACCAAGTGATGTTTCAATTGGCATATCAACAGGGCGATATTCTGATTGTCCAAGTTAGAGAAAATGAGATAAAAAAGGGAAAGAACTGAGAGGGTTCCATAAGCTCTGATGATGGGCATTCAAATTCATGCAGATTGGAGAGGATAACTCCGAGCCTTTTTGAAGACTATGGTTCAAACGTAGAAGCTATGATGCTGGGAATATAATCAGTTCGAATCAAGATGCAGAGCCATCGAATGAAGCAAGGCTTAATATTTAATCGAAGGAGCCGTGATAACGAAGTTGGTGCAATTCGAATTCAAAGCCTCCGAAGGAAAACAAATGTTCTGATGAGGGAAGTTCTGGGAAATTTGAATCAGGACTTAGAGCCATCAAGGAGTGTAGAACAACACTTCGATTAGTCAATAAGATAACATTTCGATTGGACCAAGTTCAAAGCCACCGAAGAGAGAAAAACTTGAGACTTAATCGAAGGAACAATGATGAAATCCTTAAGCTAAATTCGAACAAAAAAACATCTATCCTAACCTGTCCAGGTTCACCCAAAGTTCAAAATGGCATGTTTTCCTTACAAATATGGCAAGCATTCAATGTTGATCGTGGATTCAATTCCTAAGTTAAAGGCCAGATTCTTTCCTTGTTTGTTCACAACTCCACAAGAGCTGATTCGACCAGGGTGATTCTCTTCAAATCAAGCAATCAAAGCAGAGGGTGGCTCAATCGAAAGAGCTATGACATCAAAGCTGGTGCAATTTGAATTAGAGTTTAGAGCTTTCGAAGGAAACAATGCTCTGATGAGGAAAGCTCTAAGTAATTCGAAATGGAGCTTAGAGTCTTTAAAGAGAAACTTGAAGGGAAACAGATATGCAAGGATAGGTCAACTTTCGATTTTCATCATATTGGAGGCCCAAACAACTCATAACAGGATGGCAATAACGCATGGAAATAGATGGGCACCTGATTGAATCAAATATAGCAAATCTTTATGAATAAATCAAATCAAATCTCTTCCTCATAATGGACCAAGATTTGATACACAAATGTTGACCTAAATTCCCTTGTCTATATAAACCTCATGATCTCAGAGAAAAGACACGGAGATACACAGAGACACACATATATTGCCTCACAAAAATGCAGCCTGCCCCACGAGATTCTAGAAAGTTGCACAAAACTTCCAAAGGCTGTCAAACTCGAAGCTGATTTTGCAAGCGGCCTCCGTCCAAACTAACACCTGAATCGTGTTCCTGGGATTCATGCAGAAGCATCCCTCATACAATCTCTCTGTTGGTAATTTCGTCTTTGATCTCAAACTTGTTAAACATGATTTAAATTCATACCTATTGCTGCTAATGTTCATGTTTGCTTGAGTGTGTTACATGTGAGCGAAGATGCAGGATTGAGATCATTCCATTGTTGGGGCACGATCTGAGATTAACTTTGATTCTTACAGCTTTAGTTTATCTTCGATGGGTAAATACCATAGGATTAAGTCAATACTGTGTTTTTTTGTTTCTAACGTAATATTGATGTTTCGTTTGTACCAATGAATGGAAATCTTCCGACCAGGTTGGTGAGGAAGATGTGCTGCAATGAAAAGAACCTGGGTTCGACACCCAGGTCATACATTTTGTGTTTTTCTAACAAACTTCCTTGTAGATCCAGTATCCCAGATCGAAGGATGACACATCCAGATCGAACGCTCCAGACGCGCAGTCTCTCAGGCACCTTCGATCAAGATTCCTCATTGGAACGAAAGGCAAACCAAGACTCTCCGATCCATGCCTTAATTCCAAGAATACACTATTTACATTTACTATTTTTGTCTTTCGATTTTATCCTTCTTTTGGTTGTTTGTCCTTACTTCTTCTAAGCTTTAATTAACATTAAAAAAAACCACAAAAACACTAGGCTTAGTTTTTTTATATTAAATTAATTTTATCAATTAATTAATTAATTATTTTAATAATTTCTTTAAAAAACTAAAATTGAATAGACTTGGGATTTTTAATTCAATTTCTATTCATAACAAAAACAGACAAAAAATTCCCTTCACTTAGAATTTTAGACGTATTTTTAATTCATGCGCGCGTTTATTTACTTTCATATTTTTTTATTATTGTAACTGCGCCCGGTTTGTAATAGCTTAATTAGGGTTTTATTTTCCGCATTTTACATTTTCAGTCAGATATAATTGTAATCGCCCCGAAGCCTTGTATAGCTGTCGGTTTTACTTTCCGCACTATATCATATGCATGTATATAAACTACTAGTAAATTAGGTGTGTATGGAAAGAACTAAATATTCAGTCTTAGATCACTAACATCAAGATAAAAATACCTGAGAAAATCACACTATTGCACACTTGCACCCCTAGGGTATCTCCCACTTTGGTTGCCTTCGAAAATGGTCATGTCCCTCGAACGTAGGGATATCTTAACAAAGACCCTCAGTTTTAAGTCATCATAAAGATCATAGTCCCTAAATGTCCCTCGAGTTACTTACGAGAAATTATCTTGTCACTCGATGTTGCCTACGAATATATGATGACAAGTCCCTTAGAAATGCTAAGGTATGTCTACATGTTGCCTTCAATGACCATAGACGTCCCTTACGATAGTCCCTCAAACATCCAACAATAGGGCTACCTACTCACTAATAGTAGGATAGAACTATCTAAAGGAAAGGAGTAAAAGAACGCCCTTTTTCGAGTAGGTAGATAGTTATTAATTACTTGCTCAAATTTAATCCATATTCACACCACACTTTCAAAACTACTTTCAAAAATGCTTTATCACACTCTTGAGGACTGATATAAGAGTTATCATAAAGCAAACAAAAACCTTTTCAAAACACACAAGCACGAAAGCAATTTTCAAAAATGAGCAAGTACCTAAGAGCCCGTGGAAAACCACATATGGAAAGGGTGCTAACACCTTCCCTTTCCATAATCTACCCCCCTTACTCAAAAAATCTCAAAAAAGGTCTTTTTCTATTCTTTTCACCCTTTCCTTTGTTGGATAAAAGAAAAGTCGGTGGCAACTCTTGCTTATCGCACATTTGTGAATAAAAAACGCAAACCAGTATTAACAGTCGGTTCTGCCACCGTATCACACATACATACAAACGCTAAACATGATGTCAGGCCTAGATGCCGTAAGATACAAAATGGATCCAATCATACCTCTATATTTCTTGATATCTACCCGTTGGTAGGCATATGGGTGTCAATTGATTTTGAGTCATTCATTCCAAAGCGCTTAAGTAACTCTTTGCAATATTTTGTTTGACATACAATTGTGCCCTCATTAATCTGCTTTATTTGAAGACCGAGGAAGTAGTTTAGCTCCCTCATGAGACTCTTCTCAAATTCACCCTGCATAACCTTAGAAAATTCTTTGACCAAATGTAGGTTAGTTGAACGAAAAATAATATCGTTTACATATATTTGAAAAAAAAGAATATGTTTTCCTTTATGTTTAATGAAGAGAGCGGTATCCACTTTACCTCTTGAATATCCATGATCAAGTAAAAATTTAGTAAGTCTTTCATACCAAACTGGAGGGGCTTGCTTAAGACCGTATAATGCTCGTTTTAATTTGAAAACATAGTCTGGATATTCATTACTGTCAAAACCAGGAGGTTGTGAGACGTATACCTCTTCATTTATGACACCATTTAGAAAATCACTATTTACATCCATTTGATAAAGCTTAAACTTCTTATCACACGTGTAAGCGAGCAAGAGACGTATAGCCTTAAGGCGAGCAACTGGAGCATAAGTCTCCTCATAATTAATGTCCTCCTCTTGGTTATACCCTTGTGCCACTAAACGTGCTTTATTGCGGGTTATCACTCCATTTTCATCAAGTTTATTTTTAAAAACACACTTAGTGCCTATGATATGATGGTCTCACAAATGAGGGGCAAGTTCCCAAATGTCACTTCTTTTAAATTTATTACGCTCTTCTTGCATGGCCATTAGCCAAAATTCATCAATCAAGGCCTCTTTGGCATTTTTAGGCTCTACTTGTGAAACAAAAGCGAAGTGATAACAAAAATTACTTATCTTAGAGCGAGTCATCACTCCGTTTGAAATATCTCCCAATATGTTGTCAATAGGATGGTCTTTTTAGGATTTGCAAGCTGGTGGAAGATCGTTTACTTCCGTTGACTCTTCTTCCTCATCTTTTTCCTGGCCTGTATCTTCTTCCTCCTCCTCATCAATTGTTTTGGACTGATCAATTTCCTCAACAGTTTCCTTGAGTATGTATTCTGTAGATACACCTGCACCATCAAGAGAAATACCTTTTCCGACATTTTTCAGATAAGATTCATCAAAAGAAACATGGACTGACTCCTCAACAGTAAGTAAACGCTTATTATATACTCTATATGCTTTACTTGATTGTGAGTAATCGAGAAAGATACCTTCATCTGCTTTTGCATCGAATTTCCCAAGATTTTCTATACCATTATTCAAAACAAAACATTTACAACCGAATACGTGAAGGTGTGACAAGTTTGGATTTCTTCCTTTTAAAAGTTCATAAGGTGTTTTATCCAAAATAGGACGGATTAATATTATGTTTAAAACATAACAAGCTGTGCTAATTGCGTATGCCCAAATGTATTTTGGTAATCCACCTTCATTGAGAATTGTTCTTGCCAGCTCCTCTAAAATGAGATATTTGCGCTCCACAACTCCATTCTTTTGTGGAGTTCGAGGTGCTGAAAAATTATGCTCAATACCATGCTTGTCATAATACTTATCAAAGAGATGGTTTTGAAATTCACCTCCATGATCGCTTAGAATTGTAATTATTTTTAATTCCATTCTATTTTGGGATAGTTTTACAAAACTCTTAAAAGCAGAAAAAGTTTCATCTTTGCTACGAAGGAATATAGTCCAAGTAAATCTAGAGTAGTCATCAACGATTACAAAACCATAATAATTTCCACCTAGACTCTTTGTTCTGGAAGGTCCAAAGAGGTTCATATGGAGAAGCTCAAGGGGTCGTGAAGTGCAAATCATATTTTTAGTTTTGAAAGAGACCCTTGCTTGCTTTCCCATTTGGCACACGTCACATAGGTGATCTTTTGAAAATTTTATTTTTCGAAGACCGGCTACTAGATCCTTAGATACAACCTTATTAACTAAATGAAAGTTAACATGCGCCAGACGTCTATGCCAAAGCCAAGAATCATCATTCAAGGTGACTAGACATATAGTGCTTGTTAATGATACATCAAAAAGGTCAAGCATATAGACGTTGTTTACTCTAATACCCTTAAACATAATATTTTGTTTAGTATTTTCAATTATGCAAAAAGTTTTTGTGAAAGTAACTTTATAACCCTTGTCACACAATTGGCTAATACTTAACAAATTATGTTTAAGCCTGTGATACGGTGGCCAGAACCAGGACGTATTTCCCTTTTTTTAAGGAATTTGCTGGTTTGCGTTTTACGTTTGGGTTTGAAAAATGTCACGGTAAGCAAGAGTCGCCACCGTCTTTTATTTTATCCAACAAGGAAAGGAAAAAAGCACAGAAAAATTCCTTTTTCGAGATATTTCTAAGTACGGGGGGTAGATTATAGAAAGGGAAGGTATTAGCACCCTTTCTATCCGTAGTTATCTACGGGCTCTTAGGTACTTGCTCATCATTTTCAAAAAAAAATTTCTTTGTGTTTGCGTGATTTGAAAAGCTTTTGTTTTGACTTCAATTTAACTCTTGCTTCTGTCTTCAAGAGTGTAATGAAGTGTTTTTGAAAACTTTGTTTGTAAAGGAGTGTAAGTGTGAAAAAAGTTTGTTTGGATTGAGCAAGTACTTAAGAACTAATCTACCTACTCGAAAAAAGAATCATTCTGTATTCGTTTCCTTTAGACAATGCTATCCAACTATTAGTGAGTAGGTAGCACCGTCGTTGGAGTTTTGAGGGTCAATTCGAAAAGGGACGTACGGTCACTAAAGCAACGTTAGGACGTCTTAGTAATAACCCTAATGTCTTAGATCAATTATCCGAGGCAAAAATATCCGAGGCAACCTTTCCGAGGCAACTTTGATCTTTGGACAAAAGGATGACCACTAAAGCATCCTATACTCAATGACCGTTTACCAAAGGCAACCAAGTGGGAGTGTACCCTAGGAGTGTGCATGTGCGAGTGATTCATTTTCAAATTATTTATCTTTGCACACGTTAGGGTTATCTAACCGTTTTAAAATTAAACATACATTCTTGTCATGCATCCTAATATCATACATCTAACAGTTTAGTATTTTGCGGAATTTAAAGTGCGAAAATAAAACTAAGCTATTACAAGGCTTCGGGTATTTACATAGCCAAAAACAAACCCTTTTCAAAATAAAGCGATAAATGGAAATAAACGTCCTAATTAAACTATTACAAACTGTAGGCAGTTACATCAATATGATAAATAATAAAAATAAAGCGCGCGATGAAAATTAGAACGAAGGCGAACTAGGGTTTTGACCCTTCTATCCTAATTAAAAGAGAAAATGTTTTTTGTTATTTTTTAATATTTTTTAAAGAAAAGAACTTAGGTTTTAAAATAAATGTACAAATTAATTAGTGATTAAATTAATTAATAAAAATAATTACATGGCCTATTTTTGGTTTTTGATTATTTTTAAGAAAAGAAAGAAAAATTAAATTTGGGATAAAAACCTAATTATTCTAATTATTTTGTAATTATGTACAAAAAATAAATTAAAGTTATCTAAATTAATAAACCTAATTTAATTAATTAATTTTTTTAATAAAAAAAAATCTAGACCTAATTTATGAAAAGTAATATTTTTGTGATGTTTTGATGAAAAGAAAATAATTAAATTGGTTAGTAAATAAAATAAAACAAATATAAAAAAGGTAAAGAAGAGATATTGGGCCTGCAATATGCAATTCTGGGGGGTGTGATAAGTAATCTGGCCCAAACCCAAGTTTATCCATGTTTGACTTTTTGCATCCAGTGTTATGCGTTTGACTAGGCATACCATGGTCATCACATCATAGCCATCCGATCTGGCTTCTTGGATTTCTGAATGATTGGATCTTGAGGGAGCATGGTACTCCTTGGCTTATGTATGCACTGAATTGCCTAAAAGGAATTAAGAAAAATTACAAACGTTGGAGGCAGGGGTCGAACCCCTGACCTCAAGCTTTCCAATGCCTTAATGTTCGCCTGGCTACCACTGGGCCAACTGTTCTTGTTGTCATAATAATGAAAAATAATAAACAAATATTAAAAAGACCCTATGTATCAAATCAACACGCGGAATTTTGAACAAGCCAATGGAGGGGTGCCACGCAGTCATCTTCAACCTGGTTCCAATGGTAAAAGTTTCAAACTTTTACCTACGGACGTTTGTCCGTAACTATTGACAGGGCTCATTCCAAAATCCTCCTTGAGCCATATAAATGACATCTAATGCCATGATTGGAATCGTCTCATCCTCCTGAACATGATGGTACCATTCATGAAGGCTAATTTTACCTACAAGCAAAAACCCTAAAACGGAATCCAAAACCCTTACAATGGTGAAATCCACCACATGCCATATAAATGCAATTAATCAATACAGGAAGCTTGCAAATGCTCCATGGATAAAGAATATGTGATTAATTCATGCTAACAATGCCTAAATTATGCAAACCGAATTCAAGAAACAAGCAAGGTCGTGATGGACTTACAACGCGATACAGGGTCTGGAAACGCTTGCTTTGGATTGCTTTGGCTTGCTGAGAATCCCGGTAATCGATTGAGATAGCTGGAAGGCCTTGAGGATGCCTGGAAAACTGAACTCGATCTTGCACTTTTTCTTGATTTTTCAAGTTTTTGTTCTTGATGTTGTGCCTCCTTCTAACCTAGCTTTGGGTCTGCACGCACTCTATATGTATTGAGGAATAGATTAGGGTTGATAACTGATCTCAATCTTCCTCCATCAATAAATTGGATCTTGATTTGATACACCTTAAAAATCTTTCCAAAAATGGCTTAATTTAATCTTTTTGTACACACCATGCCTTGATACGAATTTGAATACTAGCTAGCTGTAATTTAAGACCTGAAACAAGCACAAAATCTTTTGTTTTCAATGTTTTAGATTTTATATGATTTATTTTGATTAAAATTGATTTAAATCAAAATCAAAATCAAAATAAATAATAAAAACATGATAATGACAAGTGGAAAGGGCTAGAGCTCGTGGACTATGTTTCCAACTTAAAACAAGTGAAAAAGATTGGGCCCATTTGGCAAAATTTGAAGTTTTAGGCATAGTTGACTTTTGCAATTTTGCAAAAAGGGTCAACTTCACTAATGTAAAACTTACTCAATTTTGACTCTTTGGAGGTGTTCTTGGACTTTTTAGAAATCTTGAGATGTCCTATAAGAAACTCTTTTGGTATCATCTCAATTTGATATTCCATGCTCATGTATGAAGCTTTTACAAAAAAGGTGTTTTTGTTGACTTTTCAAAATGACCTATAATGTCCAAATTCATAACTTCTTGTGAGTGCATATTTTGAACGTGGGATCTGAAGATGGATTGTAGATCATGGAATCCTCTTCAAAATGATCTTTGGATGGTCCATTTCTCTTAAAGTATGATAAAGTTATGCTTGGTCAAAGTTGAGTTGAGTTTTCCTGCAAAACCCTAATTTAGCAACTTTTGGTTCTTGCTGAATTGTGAGAAATCCTTGATGAATCATGATTAACCCTTGATCAAATGATGACATATACTTAAAAATGAGAATGTTGACTAAAAATCTTGAAGTTTGACTGTATGTGGGCCACATTTGACTTTTGCCCCAACACAGTCGATTTTCAGACCTTTGAGCAATTGACTGAGCCAACTTCCTCTGCAAGGCTTGAAACTTGACATGGATGATGTTGATAACATATTAAGACATTGGTGAGCATTTGAGATCCCTTGGACTCAAGTATCTTGATGCAACATGAAACCCTAATTTGAAGTAGACTGCCTTAGGAGAGAGCTTGTCTGGCCAACCCTTGGACTACCTTGAGTAACTTGGGGATCTTTCTTGAAATGTTTTGAGAAATATGGGAGGGAAAGTTTTGGGGTACAATAGCTGCCCCTGTTCAATTTTCTTAAACCTGAGGATGTAGATTGGCTTGCGTGCCTTTCGTGATCCGAAGGTGGAAGAGGATTGAACACTAGAGTGCCCAGAAATTTGCACTCGCATGAAGTGATAATTGTCTTGTGATGTCGGGAATGGGCTTAATGATGCCATTTGGAGACTGATGACGGGATATGGGCTTAAAGATGCCATCCGAAGGAGTGTCGATCGCATAAGATATTCCTTAGTAAGAGCTTGTATACCTGTCGTTGAGGAAGATTCCGCTGGGGAAGGCTGATCTTTGTTGAGAGAAGTAGAATTTTAGGATCTTCGGTCATCCGTTATTCTGCTTGTGAGTCGTCTCTGTTTGAATTTTAGGAACTTTGGTCGTCCGTATTCTCTTGAGGAATCATCTCTGTTGAATTTTAGGAACTTCGGTCGTCCGTATTCTACTGAGGAATCATCTCTGTCGAATTTTAGGATCTTCGGTCAACCGTTATTCTGCTTATGGGTCATCTCTGTTTGAATTTTAGGAACTTCGGTCGTCCGTTATTCTACTGAGGAAACATCTCTATTGAATTTTAGGAACTTCGGTCGTCCGTATTTTACTGAGGAAACATCTCTGTTGAATTTTAGGAACTTTGGTCGTCCGTATTCTACTGAGGAAACATCTCTGTTGAATTTTAGGAACTTCGGTCGTCTGTATTCTACTGAGGAATCATCTCTGTTGAATTTTAGGAACTTAGGTCATCCGTATTATACTGAGGAAACATCTCTGTTGAATTTTAGGAACTTCTGTCATCCGTATTCTACTGAGGAAACATCTCTGTTGAATTTTAGGAACTTCGGTCGTCCGTATTCTACTGAGGAAACATCTCTTGTTGAATTTTAGGAACTTCGATCGTCCGTATTCTACTGAGGAAACATCTCTGTTGAATTTTAGGAACTTCGGTCGTCCGTATTCTACTAAGGAATCATCTATGTTGAAGAGGAAACTTGAATTTTAGGAGCTTCGGTCGTCCGTTATTCAACTGGGGATCAAACTATTATCAGTCGTACCCGGGCTTCACATCTTGAATTTTGTGAGAATTTGATTGTATCTTTCTTGAAAGATAAAGATTAGCTGTATGTAATGCATGATATGTATCAGGAAATGATGTTCTCAAAATAAATGAGATTGTGTTTGTATGATGCGTATATGCATGTGTCATGATGTATGGAAATGTGATGTTTTTAGCTGGGGAAAATAAATCCCGGATTGCTGCTGGAGAAACGAGTTGATTTCTTCGTTTCCGCTGGGGATAGTGAATGAAGATAATTGAGAGAATAAACCCGCGGGAGAGGATAACTCCGCTGGGGAATAAACTGATGAGGAAATGACTCTGTAGGGAGGACATATTCTTCCGGAGGATCTGTTGATTTGGAAGAATAACCTCAGCCAGGGATGAATTATCGTTGCTAGTGATAATGAAACCTGTTGGGGATTGAGTTTCTGTTTGTGAAAGGTGTTAGAACATAGTTTGATTCTACAACCCTCAGTTAGAGTTTTGATGATAACAAAATACAAGATTAAATGAATTATGAGTTTTATATAAGACATAGATGCTACTTAAAATTATGTTGCATATTTACAAGAAACTCTGATGCAATCAGCATCAGAACATCAGTATCAACATCAGCATCAGAAGATCAATACATGCGCTACGCTGAAGTCTGATGAACAGAATCTGCGCTGAACACACTCTGATTCTGATCAGGATTTTATCAATGTCATCAGCACTCAGAAGCAATCAGAATAAGCTAAAAGCCAAAGAACGCTATGATCTTAATCAAGCAGAACATTCTGAAGTGTCAACGGTACTGCATTCAAGGCAGATTAATTACCAACGACATTATTCCAAGACAAAGATCTTCTCAAAATGGAAAGAACGTAATGAGCATTGAAATGGAATTATTGGCATCAACGTATCTTTTCCAAGAAGTATTTAAACAAATCAATGAGAAGTGAAATGGCTAATGCTCTACAATACTCTACACGCCTAAAGCCAATAAACATCTTCGTCCTCACTAAATCAGTTTGCTAAAGCTCTCAATTGCTTACTCTATAGTTCTAGCATTCTAGTTTCACATAAGCTTCATTTGTGTATTATCACAGTTGTGATATATAGTTTTTTGTAGAAAACATCAAACACACATAATTGTTCAGTTATCTATAAGAAATAATTTCCTTGAGAAACCGGTCTGTGGTTTAGACTCAAGAAGGCTTTAGAAGTTGTTAAAGCATTTTTATATTCAGTTGAATATAGTGGATTAAGACCTCGTTGGAAAGAGGCGAAATCACCTTGATGGGTGGACTGGAGTAGTTTGAGATCAAATGAACCGGGATAAAAATAACGTGTTGTCTGCATTTGATTTCAAGTTTTAACAATTCAACCCCCCCTTCTTGTGTTTTTCACATCTTTAATTGGCATCAGAGCGCCTGGTTCTGAGTTCATAACACTTAACCGTGTCAGTACAAGATCCAGCATTGAAAAACACTATGGCAGGAACACATCACAACATCAACAATGACAACAACGAAGAAAGAGACAGATTCAGTGGAAAACCTCCAGTCTTTGATGGAGAGAACTTTGATTACTGGAAAGACAGAATTGAAAGCTTCTTTCTAGCCCATGATGCTGATCTGTGGGATATGGTGACAGATGGATACACGCACCCAGTGAATGCAAATGGTCAGAAGATTGACAGGAAAGTAATTTCTGATCAACAGAAGCGTGATTTCAAAAACCATCACAAGGCCAGAACTATTCTTCTCAGTGCTATCTCTTACTATGAATATGAAAAGATATCAAACAGAGACACTGCTAAGAACATGTTTGATTCTCTCAGAATGACGCATGAAGGCAACCTTCAAGTTAAAGAAACTAAAGCTCTTGCGCTCATTCAGAAGTATGAGGCATTCAAGATGGAAGAAAGTGAATCTATTGAAACAATGTTCTCAAGATTTCAGATTCTGGTTGCTGGTCTCAAAGTTCTAGACAAAAGGTATTCTACTGCTGATCATGTCAAGAAGATCATCAGAAGCTTGCCAAAACAGTGAAGGCCAATGGTCACAGCGCTGAAGCTAGCTAAGGATCTCAATACAATCTCTCTGGAGGAACTTGTCAGCTCCCTCAGAAGTCACGAGATAGAGCTAGAAGCTGATGAACCTCAAAATCAAGGTAAGCCTTTAGCTTTAAAATCTAACAGAAAATCTGACTCCAAGGTTTTGCAGGCTGTTGAAGAAACCTCTGATGGGTCCTCATCAGAAGAATATGAACTGTCTCACCTCTCCAAAAGGGTGAACCAACTGTGGAAGCAGAGGAAAAGAAAGTTCAGGACTCCCAGAAGATCTGAGAACCAGAATGAATCCTCCTTCAGATACAGAAGGTCAGAACCCACCTCTGGATACAGAAGATCTGAAGGCTCTTCAGGAAGCAGAAAGCCAAACAACAAGGACATCATCTGCTATGAATGCAACGAGCAAGGACACTACAAGAGTGACTTCCCAAAGCTTCGGAAGGAAAAGCCCAGAAGAAAGTTTGGCAAGGAAAAGAAGAAAAGTCTCATGGCCACATGGGATGACTCTGACACATCTGAAGCTGACTCAGAATCAGATGATGAGAGAGCAAACATAGCTCTCATGGCAAACATATCAGAAGACAGTGAAGCTTCTGAGTTAGACTCTGAATCATACACAGAAGAGGTATTTCCTGACTTTGCTATTAATTTTACTAAGGCTGAACTAGCTGAAAGCCTCAATGAGATTCTGGAACGATATCAGCAAATCAGAGTCAAATTCAGAAACCTGAAAAGGGATCTTGCTTCTGACTCTGATAAAACTGAGAGTCTCAAGTTGGAAAATTCTGAGTTGAAAAATAAAGTTTCAAAATTAGAAAATATATTACAAAACTCTCAGAAGGAAACAATTCTTGAAACTTCCAGTAATGCTGATGAGATCATCAAGGAGTATGATCACAACTTTCAGATGTTTCTTGCTAAAGGCATAGATAGAAGCAAAATGGCTTCAATGATCTATGGAGTTAGCAGAAAGGGAATAGGATACCAAGGTAAGGTACCTACACTAAAGAATGCCATGGATTTAGTTATTAAACGAACTCCTCTTAAGTCACACTTTGTATATAGGCACACACACGACATCAAATATACTAGTAGCAATTATTTTGTCAAACCAAAATTCAACCAGAGTTTTGGTAAAACTAACAAATTAGGACCCAAGAAAATATGGGTACCTAAGGATAAAATAATACATGTTGCAGATATCTTTAGCAGCAAAGCAGAAACACCAGTCATGGTACCTGGACTCTGGCTGCTCACGACACATGACGGGAAGAAGGCATATGTTCCAAAGCCTAGAACTTAAGCCTGGAGGCCATGTAGGCTTTGGAGGCAATCATAGGGGAAAGATCATTGGCTCTGGAACAGTAGGTAATGGAGATCTTCCCTCTATCAGTAATGTTTTATTAGTAGATGGATTAATGCATAACCTGTTATCCATAAGTCAATTAAGTGATAACGGTTATGATATAATCTTTAATCAAAATTCATGTAAAGCTGTTAGTCAGAAAGATGGGACAATCCTATTTAATGGAAAGAGGAGAAACAACATTTACAAAATCAAACTTTCTGAACTAAAAAGTCAGAATGTAAAGTGTCTTATGTCTGTTAACAACGAGCAATGGATCTGGCACAGAAGATTGGGGCATGTTAGTATGAGAAGAATATCTCAGATTAACAAACTCAATCTGGTCAGAGGACTTCCTAATCTGAAGTTCAATTCAGATGCTCTGTGTGAAGCATGTCAGAAAGGCAAGTTTGCAAAACCTGCTTTTAAATCTAAAAACGTTGTTTCCACCTCTAAGCCATTAGAACTTCTGCACATTGACTTATTTGGACCAGTTAAAACTGCTCCAGTCAGTGGCAAGATGTATGGGTTAGTAATCGTAGATGACTATAGCAGATGGACTTGGGTCAGTCACACTAATATAGCTTACTGCTTCAACCATGTCGGTATACCCCGCACAGTTCCCTCACAGCTTTATTGCTATTTACCTAAAAAGGTGCCCCCAAATCCGGGTGTAGGATTTACAACAAACCCAAACAAGGACCCAAAAAAGTAAAGCAATCAAGGCAATCAAAGCAAGTATGTATATGTGATGTAAACCCTAAGGTAACCCCACTTTTAAGAAAGTCCCCAGCAGAGTCGCCAGTTCTGTGATACGGTGGGAGAACTGACTTGAGGTTTTGTGTTTGTATTCGCACTTGTTCGGTTTAGCAAGAGTCGCCACCGACTTTTTATTTTATCCTAAAGGAAAGGTTAAAAAGCACAGGAAAAACCTTTGAGATGTTTCGTGGGTTCGGGGGGTAGATTATGAAAAGGGAAGGTATTAGCACCCTTTTCATCCATGGTTATCCATGGGCTCTTAGTTAATTGTTTTAGATCACTTGCCTTTGATTTTCAATTGCTTGAAATGGTGGTGTGTGTGTGTGTTTGAAAATGTTTTGAAAAAGATGCCTTGTCTAGGCAACCGTTGTAACAATTCTTTACTCGAATGTTTTACAAAGGTGTGTGTCTTTTCGAAAAGATATTTCAATGTTTTTGAAAGTTGTTTTGAAAATGTGTTGTGAAGTTTGTTTTGAAAGTAGGCAAGTGTGTTTTGCAAGTTTGATCAAGTAACTAAGAGTTGTCTACCCCTAAATTTACTCAAAGATTTTTCTCATGTTTTAACCCTTTTAACAACTTTGTTCCACCATTGTATTTGGTGGACAATCTTGTGTTAGGATGTTAATGGGACAGGCGAGGGTCATCGTATGGACCATGAATGCAATGGTGCCAAGTGTCTTTGGCAATTTTGCTTGAAGGGACTATGATCATTTTGTTTAGGCAACTTCGAAAGCGTCATCGAGGGACTATGATCATTTGAATTGTTTTGCCAAAGAAACTCAATGCGCAAGCATGGCCCATTTTGGAAGGCAACGAGTGGGATTACCCTAGGGGTGCAAGTGTGAATAGTGTATTGATTATCATGCATTTGTCTTGTATTAGGTTATCTAGCGGTTGATTTTGAATCTTCGCATACAAACCCTAATTACTATACAGTATATAGAAAGCGATAAATTGCGGGAATTTAAAGTCTAAGCTATTACAAATAAGTATTCGGGAATGGGGGTACAAATATTTACAAATGGGGATGAGTCATATTAGGAGAGTAGTGTCCAAACAAATTTTACAACCAAATCGAATCGCATTCTCAATGTAACATGTATCAATGTACAAGAATAAAAGTAATGTAAATGTATTGGTGTAAGTGTATATGATTATTTACAAGTGAGAAAGATGTTAACTTAATACAAATTTAAGTATTTATTTATTAAGTATTATTATCTTTTTTGTATTTTGTTAAATATGTATAAACAAAAGATTTAATAAAAGAAAAGAAAAATGTTTTAAGCTTTTTAGAGGAAATTAACATTTATACATTTTAGTTTATATACAAGATTTCAATGAAATAAAAAAAGTTTCTAAAAGAGAAAATTGTTCAACTTAAAAATATATATTTTTATGTATTTTAAGTATAATAAAAAAGTATTGTTACTAAAAATTCTTAATAGATGAAAGAAAACAATATATCATTTTTATTAAAAAGTTAATTTATGTATATAGAAAAAGAGGTAAGGTGATAGAAAAATAATGTTAGTTTGAAATGAAAAATAAAATAAATAAAGAAAGATGAAAAGATTGAATGGGCCCAAAGAGGCATTTGACCCAAACAAAAACAGACAAGGTTAGAAAAAAAGGGGGGTGTAAGGCGCTGGCTTTTAGTTGGGCTTAAGCATTCTGAATGGGGCAAGGCCCAAACATGCTTGACACATTTTTGTTTCAGGGTTTTCCTTTCTAGTTCATTTTAGGGTTACAGCTTAGCACGGCGCCGTTCATCTTCTTCGCTTCCTTCGTCTTCATCCTTCTCAACACATGGCCACTGAACGAGATCCTCTGCCTAGGGCCACCGGGCGCCACCGTCTACTCCTTCTCCCTCCATGGATCACTCAGGCAATAGTTATACAAGGTAGTGATTTCTGTCTTATTAGGGTTTCAAGCTTTGCATGTGTTAATTTCATGTGTTCTGATTTTATGTGTTGTTGTTTATGTTTGAGGTGCGTGAAAAGAAAAAGGAAGAGATACTACCTTTGGCTTTTGGAGACGGGGGAGAGGTGGATCGGAGGTGCCCTAGGACGGCCGGAGGCGAGGGGAAATGTGATGCTGAGCTAGCTCTGGAAATCCTGGTACTCGTATTTGCTTTTAGGTTTTATGATGATTGCCTGAAAACCTTTGTATAACTCTCTTTTCCTCTTCTGTCTGCTTGAATGCTTGCTCCTTTCAATGATGATTATATTCGAATCTGAGATGCCTGATATGCTTGATATGCTTGATATGCTTGCCTGCTTTTGAACACTTCTTTTCCTCTTCTTCTGTTTGCCTCTGAGATTATTTGATGATATGTTGAGGTTCTTTTCCTCTGAGCTTGATGGTATCAATTCTGAGTATGGATTTGTTATTGTTAGCCCAATGATGAGGTTGCTCTGAGGGCTTTGTTGGTTATTTGGATGCTTTGATCTGAGTTGCTTGTATGCCTAGATTCTGAGTTGCCCTTGTTGGATATGGATGATGGTTGGGACAAGCAGGTTTGTATAGCTTGTTTGGAGCTTTAGACTTTGAAAAGCTTATGGGATGCTGTAGTTTCAGTATGATTATTTGATGTTTGGACTTGGATGCGTTTAGTTTTTGACAGGTTGGGACATTGAGTTTTTAGGCAGGTTTACTGGCTTCAAGCTTGTACCTGTTTTTTTAGCAGGTTGAAATAGTTTGTGTTAATGGCTTCTGGTTTGAGGTTGGGACAGGCAGGTTTGAAGGCTTTGGCTTCTAGGTAGTTTAGCAGGATGAGGCATTGGCTTGGCAAGGCTTAAGGGTTTCTGGTTTAAGGTTTGACACAGGTTTACATGCAGGATGCAGGACTTTGTGTCTTGAGGCAGGCTTCATTACAGGCTTGCAGTTTGAAGGATGTTAGGCTCTTTGGTTTTGACAGACTAAAGGTTTTTCAGTTGGCTTGCTCTTTAGAGGCTTGTGTTATGTTACAGTTTTATGCTTGAGGCAACTATGTTTGTGTTTTCTTTTGATACAGGCTTGAGCTTGTGGTGTTTCTTTGTATTTTTCTGCCCTCTTATTCTGATATGTTTTGTTTTATATATCTTCCTAAGCCTAAAGCCTGTAAGCCTATTCTCTCTCTCTTCTCTCTCTCTCTACAGATTAAAGGCATTTGTTTATTGCTTAAAACTGTACTATTTCTGAAAAAGTAACTGGCTTGGGAAATGATGAGAATTTGAACATTGCTTGCATATTAGTTTTGCTCTATCTCTTATCTTCTTTTTCCAGATTTTCTGCTTTTTTGTGTACTTCTTTAACAGCCTTTTGATAATTTCTTTGGATAGTTTGGTTGACATTTGTTGACAGCCTAGTTTGCTTCTTTGACAGTTTTACACTTGGTTAGGCAATGCAACTTTGGTTGGCTTATTCGTTTGGCTGTTCAGTTTGCCTTTTTGACTTAGTTTGGAATTTTGAACTTTGTAGTTTGCTTGGATTTTTGACAATACACTCTATGCAGCTTCATGCATTTTTATATTTGCAAGCATATTTCTATCCCTCTTTGTGAACCAAGAGTAATCTTGTGATTTGCAGAGAGGGCAAACAAACTGATTCCAGCCAGTTACTTTTAATGATGAACTTTAAATTAACTGTCTGCTTTTTTTTATTTCATCTGCATTTGACTTCTTTTCTTTTCTTTGTTTTTGCAGGTAAAAGTCAAATGAGCAAAGGAGCATCAGTAGAAGACTTAGGAAAATTAGGATGTATCTTTATTTCATTTCCAATTATTTGTAATAATATTAATGTAAATGACTGTAAATGAATTTACAGTATTCAAATAATATCTGTAACAAATAATTCAAAATGAAATAAATAAGTCTTTTTTGGTCAGATTTCTCTTTTATTTCTCTTTAATTGTTTATTTAATTATTTATATTTCTTGAATTATAATAACTGGAATTTATCCAATAATTTTAACTTAGAAATGATAAATAATCAATAAACGTCCGGCGTGCTGAATAATCCAAAACATTGCACAGTTAATCAAACAAACGTCCACATGCTTATCTCTTTACTGATTAAATCAAACACTGCAAATTCTCAATTCAAATACCTCAGCTTTTATCTCATCTCAAATCAAATGCCTTAGCCTTTATCCCATCTCAAATCAGATGCCTTAGCCTTTATCCCCGATGTTTAGACAGAAATTTTGAACCAATGTCAAAACAGTGTAACAACCAATTAAAACACTGCTGATTCAAACTCTTCTGAAACTGCGCACGCTAAACCCTAATTCTTGACTTAACACCAAAGAAACGCCTATCTGATCAAACCTTGAGCCAAACTCAACCAAACCCTAATAATTTGCTTGAACTGTTCCAGAGTCCATGAAAACCCTAATTTGGATAGACTGATAAGAAAAAGTCTGTTTGACTGATTCTTATGCCAATCTGAAAAAGTCAGGGAAAACCCGAAGCTGTGATTTTCTTGTGAAAAAGAGGAGGGCAAATTTTGGGGTACAACAGTTGCCCCTGTTCAATCTTCTTGAACCTGAAGAGTTAGATTGGCAAGCTTGCCTTTCGCGACTCGAGGGTAAAAGGAGATTGGACACTAAAGTGCCCAAAAAAAAATTTGCACTTGGTGATGTGATGGTAGAGGGAATGGGCTTAAAGATGCCATTTGGTGATGGGCTTAAAGATGCCATCTGGAGATGCGACATAATCTTGTCGGGGGATGGGCTTAGAGATGCCATTTGGTGATGGGCTTAAAGATGCCATCTAGAGATGAGACAGAATCTTGTTGGGGGATGGGCTTAGAGATGTCATCTGGAAGTTGCTGGTAGGAGGATGGGCTTAAAGATGCCATCTGGAAATGTTTGTTGAACTGTACGTCATTGGTGAGTGGACGAGTATCAGAAAGGTATCCATGTTTTGGAACATCTCTGAATTGGGGGTCTGAATAAGCAATAAATTGACATCCGTATCTGGAAGCATCCGTAAACTATTTTCAAAAGTTGAAGAATCTGAACAAGCGATAGATTTACATCCGTTACTGGAGAACCCGCGAACTGTTTCCAGAAGCCTTGAAGTTGAATAAGCAATAGAGCAACATCCGTTGTTGGGAAGCGTCCGTAAACTGTTTTCAAAAGTTGAGAAGAATCTGAACAAGCGATAGGTTAACATCCGTTACTGGAGAACCCGTGAACTGTTTTCAGAAGTCTTGAAGTGGAGAAGGAATCGGTGTAGGGTTTCCTGATGATGAGTCCGTGTAAACTACATCTGAATGAATCTGGGATAAGTATCAGAATGTCGCCATGTCTGGGTCACATCTGAACTATCTCTGGGTGAATCTGGAATAAGTATCAGAATGTCGCCATGTCTGGGTCACATCTGAACTATTTCTAGAAAGAATCTCGGAAGATGATAATCTTTGTCTGTCGACTGATCTTTCCTGAAAAGGTAAAGAGTTGGTTGTATGCAATGTCATGATGCATGATGCAATATATGTTATATCAATGTTTATGATATGAATGTGATGAATGCGCATGTAAGCTGATGAGCTGTCTTGCTGAGGATAGATGAATCCTGGATGGCTGGAGACAAAAGAATCTTGACTGCTGCCGAGGAAAGTAATTCTTGACTGCTGCAGGGGAGGGCAAGAATCTTTTGATTGTTGAGGATAAGAAGTCCTGGGACCACTGTTGGGGAATCAGGAGCTTGGGTTGTATGCCAATCTGCTGGGGATTCCTGTCTTGAGGGGATCTTCACTAGAGAATATTCGAATATTCTGTGAGGAACTGAGAATGAGAGTCTTCACTCTGCCTGGGGATTGATAGTTGGAAGTTTTAGCTCCGCTGGGGGATCTTGAAACTTGACTCTGAGGGGAATTAGATTCTGTAAGGCTCTCTGGCTGGGGAAATCAGCTTTGAGAAAGATCTTGTTCTGCTGAGGATCCTGAAGTTAAACTCTGTTTGGGGAATTGAGAACTCAGGTTATATGCCACTTTAAGAATGATAATCTTCATTCTATTGGGGGTCAGAAATTGGGAGTGTACCAATCTTCTGAGGTGATGAGAATCTTCATGCTGTTAACGGTCAGAAACTGGGAGTATACCAATCTTCTGAGGTGATGAGAATCTTCATGCTGTTGACAGTCAGAAACTGGGAGTATACCAATCTTCTGAGGTTTTAAGGATGAGAGTCTTCATTCTTGAGAGAAACAAATTTTTCAGTTGTCTGTTATCTTGTTGGTGATTGTAATTTCCAACAGGTGATGAAGGAAATTTTGACGATTACTACTCCAAAAGATGAAGGAATCTTTGATTACTACTCCAAAAGATGAAGGAACCTTGATGATTACTACTTCAAAAGATGAAGGAACCTTGATGATTACTACTTCAAAAGATGAAGGAACCTTGACGATTACTACTTCAAAAGATGAAGGAACCTTGATGATTACTACTTCAAAAGATGAAGGAACCTTGATGATTACTACTTCAAAAGATGAAGGAACCTTGACGATTACTACTTCAAAAGATGAAGGAACCTTGATGATTACTACTTCAAAAAATGAAGGAATCTTGATGATTACTACTTCAAAAGATGAAGGAACCTTGATGATTACTACTTCAAAAGATGAAGGAACCTTGATGATTACTACTTCAAAAGATGAAGGAATCTTTGATTACTACTTCAAAAGATGAAGGAACCTTGATGATTACTACTTCAAAAGATGAAGGAACCTTGATGATTACTACTTCAAAATATGAAGGAACCTTGATGATTACTACTTCAAAAGATGAAGGAACCTTGATGATTACTACTTCAAAAAATGAAGGAACCTTGATGATTACTACTTCAAAAGATGAAGGAACCTTAATGATTACTACTTCAAAAGATGAAGGAACCTTGATGATTACTACTTCAAAAGATGAAGGAACCTTGATGATTACTACTTCAAAAGATGAAGGAACCTTGATGATTACTACTTCAAAAGATGAAGGAACCTTATCTGTCGATCAATCTGCATATGCTAAGAATGCTGTTGAAATGTAATTTGTTCTGGAGAATAAATCCTTGACAAATGTTGGGGAAATAAACCCATGACTGCAGGTCTGCTAGAGAGGTTTCATCACTGCCCCCAGTATTAGATGCATGTGATATTGCCAGGAAACTTGGACTGTTCGTAACCCTTGAGATTGACATTCGAATGCCCCAAGTGATGGTGACGGAGACTTGCCCCAGGTTAATCTGTAAGTGAGAGATTTTGTTGAGATCTTGACTGGACTGCCCCAGGTTAACTGAATTTTGAAAGATCTGTTGAAACCTTCACTGGACTGCCCCAGGTTAACTAGATAATGACATGTCATTCCCCCTTATTGATAGGAGATTTGTCGTTGGAAGTGTCATCCTTTTTGAAGTGATTTTGTTCACTGACAGAGCTTTCGTTCATCGGAACATTCGTTGTGTGAATTTCTCCGCTGTCAAACAAATAGCCAAATGCAAAAAATGATATTCAAGCAATGCAAAGTTTATGTTTGTCTCGAAGTTTTGAAAAATGCGTTTTTTAGCAGAAAACAAATTCAACACAAGATTTAGAGCAGAGCCTTACAGGAGTCAGGATACCTTTTGTAACAGTATGCTTTCAAACTAACCCATGCTTCAATTAGGACTTTTGAAGGGTTGTAACGTGGCTTGGTTCACGGTTTAAGAAACAAAGGATAAAGGCTCAAAGTATATTTGTACCCACCCGCTCTTCGTGATGTTCTTCAATCCTAAACTCAGTTAATTGTGCGTCGAACTCTATTCGAGTTTGGAATGACTTTTGGGTGATGGTTCACCAGTTGAATTTTGGGAGACAGTCATCATCTACTTTTTCTTTTGCAACATTTTTCATGTTGTTGAGGATTTGTAATGACCTCTTTCTTTTGATTTGTTATCCCTAACTTTTGCCTGATTGTTTCTGTTTTCGAGATTACAGTCAGCGGGATGCCCCGGCTTTCTTAAGCCTCCTTTGTAGGTTTTGGCTTAGTGGGCTTTTCTCTTTTGAGAGATTGACTTCCTATGTGATAGGGAACCATCACTGTCTTTTGATTCCAAAGGAATGCTTTTTCTCTTCTTTTTTTATCATTCGCTGTATTACGAACTGAGAGTTTGCGACTTCAATGCGCACCTTTTTGAATTAACTGAGAGACTACCCTGCCCCAGGTTTAAATCAAAGGTTTCAATTTGTTTAGAACAGAAAACTCCTACTTCTTTGGCTCGAAGGGGTTGACTAGGGATTATCTTCCTTATAACTCCAGTGTTTGGGAATTGAAAGAAATGCCTGTACATCATCAGCAAGGTCTGTTCAAAAGTATACTGTATGAGATTACGGTATTGTTTCGTCATCCTCCCTCTAAAGGCTTGCAGCTTTTTATCAAGAGTTAAATATCATAAAGAAAGCATAAGAGTAGTGAAAACGAATGGATGAATTCAAGACAAACATATGCAATGCATTAATGAAACAGAGTTTGACATTAACAGATAATTGTTTGAACAATAAAAGAAATTACAACTTTGAAAATTCAAATGAAACAAAGGCGCTCCCAATGATTTAGCATAGTAGCAGTGATCACATTTGGAGTCTCCGGAGGGTCAAAACTTGATCTCTTCGGCATTAATCATGTCTTGAATCTGGTTCTTCAAAGTCCAACAGTTGTCGGTGTCATGCCCAGGACTGTCAGAATGGTAGGCACATCTCACACTCGAGTTATACTTGGAAGATGAAGTATCAGGATTTTGAGGAGGATCCTTTAGTGTGATTAGCTTCAACTTCAGCAAATGTTGTAATGCTTGAGACAAAGGCATGTTGATGTTAGTATACTGCCTTTCTTGATATCTCACCCTACGCCTCTTGCCCCGTTTTTGTTGAACAGTCGCGGGATCAGAGATCAGGATTGCCCCTACATGTTGATCATGACGACTCTTTTGACCAGTCACTGCATTGGACTCTTTCTTTCCGTTGTAGGGAATTATCTGAGTATCCGAGGGTGTAGCTCCTTGGATCTTTCCACTTTTGATGCCATCTTCGACCCTTTCGCCGATCAGTATTAGCTCGGTGAACCCAGCTGAGGAGCTTCCAATTAAGTGATTGAAGAAAGGCCCTGTCAAAGTTCCCATGAAGATGTCAATCAGCTCTCTGTCAGTCAAAGGAGGTTGCACCCTACCAGCCAGATCTCTCCACTTTTGGGCATATCCCTTGAAGCTCTCGTCAGAACCCATGGTCATGTTCTGCAATTGGACACGAGTAGGTGCAAGATCAGCATTGTACTGATACTGTTCATAAAAAGCAACAGCCAAGTCCTTCCAGGTGCAGATGCGAGAACTCTCCAATTGATAGAACCACACGATTTGAGCCCCTACCAGGCTTTCTTGGAAGAAATGGATCCAAAGCTTTGGATCAGTTGTGTATGGTTGAATCTTGCGGACATAAGACTTTAGATGCATGTTAGGGCAAGAGACTCCATCATACAGGGCCAAGGTAGGGACTTTGAACTTTGGAGGGATGACCAATCCAGGAACCAAACCCATGTCTCCTAAATCCACGCCAGGTATTTGTTGAACCTCCATAGCATTGAGGCGATCCTCCAACTGTTTGTACTTGTCATCAGCGGGAGGATATTGTTCCTCGGAGTAGTCATCTTCATCAATCTCCAAATTGTGGTCTTCTTCAAGACTGACCCTTTTGTCCTTGAGAAGGAGAGCTCTCAGATCTTCTTGCCCCTTACCCATAGCCAGAAGCATTTGCTGGAATTGAGCGTTTTGAGCTTGGAGATCTTTCACCGTTTGTTCCATATCCATCTTACTGAAATAAACAGTAGGAAGATAACGAGACCTGTATGGGAGAAACCTGTCATGCAATGATATGTACGATATATGTATGTAATGTTTTCAAGGATCTCTCGGGGTAAACACAAGAGAATGTTAGAGGTTGAACTTCGATCTTTGATTGGAGAACTTTGTACCGGTGGATGTCTTTCCACAAGAATCAAGCTCACCATGTCAAGTGGGTCATAGCCCCTTATTCAAGTCGTTGCACTTGATCTTTGATGGCATTTGTTTAGAGGAGAAACCTCTTGCCCTTTGGTAGACGTCTGGTTCAATGTGACCCTGCATCAACAGACCCTCGAGATCCTTGAAATGGTTAGTAAAAAATGCTATGGTATGATGTTATGATGTTATGTACATGTATGCAGAAGCAAGTAAGTGTATATACAGACAAACATATTCACACAAAGCAAACAAGTCCTTAGGTTTAGGCTTGCATGGGGTTGTAGGTAAGTACCCTCTTGAAGTTAGTTGGCTCATCCTGTCCTAAAATAGAAACCGGGTTCTAAGGAGCTCAATATCATTGGATTGTTTTCTGTGTTCATTGTTTTGGTTTAGCCACTTAACTGGCGACCAAAATATTCCAAGAAAACAACCCTCAATGAGTGTAGCATCGAGTATCTACCAACTTCGGACTGCACCAAAGTCGGTCATCTCACTACCCCTAAAAAGGCTAAGATGGTCAATTAAGGTTCTAAGGGTTCGTTAGTGCTTCACGACATCACTCAGCGGCCCCGTACTCTCCTTGATTGAACTCAAGGGTTACCGGTACTCACAAATATGTCACACTAACATAGCTTACTGCTTCAACCATGTCGGTATACCCCGCACAGTTCCCTCACAATTTTATTGCTATTTACCTAAAAAGGTGCCCCCAAATCCGGGTGTAGGATTTACAACAAACCCAAACAAGGACCCAAAAAAGTAAAGCAATCAAGGCAATCAAAGCAAGTATGTATAAGTGATCTAAACCCTAAGGTAACCCCACTTTTAAGAAAGTCCCCAGCAGAGTCGCCAGTTCTGTGATATGGTGGGAGAACTGACTTGAGGTTTTGCATTTGTATTCGCACTTGTTCGGTTTAGTAAGAGTCGCCACCGACTTTTTATTTTATCCTAAAGGAAAGGTTAAAAAGCACAGGAAAAACCTTTGAGATGTTTCGTGGGTTCGGGGGGTAGATTATGAAAAGGGAAGGTATTAGCACCCTTTTCATCCATGGTTATCCATGGGCTCTTAGTTACTTGTTTTAGATCACTTGCCTTTGATTTTCAATTGCTTGAAATGGTGGTGTGTGTGTGTTTGAAAATGTTTTAAAAAAGATGCCTTGTCTAGGCAACCGTTGTAACAATTCTTTACTCGAATGTTTTACAAAGGTGTGTGTCTTTTCGAAAAGATATTTCAATGTTTTTGAAAGTTGTTTTGAAAATGTGTTGTGAAGTGTGTTTTGAAAGTAGGCAAGTGTGTTTTGCAAGTTTGATCAAGTAACTAAGAGTTGTCTACCCCTAAATTTACTCAAAGATTTTTCTCATGTTTTAACCCTTTTAACAGTTTTGTTCCACCATTGTATTTGGTGGACAATCTTGTGTTAGGATGTTAACGGGACAGGCGAGGGTCATCGTATGGACCATTAATGCAATGGTGCCAAGTGTCTTTGGCAATTTTGCTTGAAGGGACTATGATCATTTTGTTTAGGCAACTTCGAAAGCGTCATCGAGGGACTATGATCATTTGAATTGTTTTGCCAAAGAAACTCAATGCGCAAGCATGGCCCATTTAGGAAGGCAACGAGTGGGATTACCCTAGGGGTGCAAGTGTGAATAGTGTATTGATTATCATGCATTTGTCTTGTATTAGGTTATCTAGCGGTTGATTTTGAATCTTCACATACAAACCCTAATTACTATACAGTATATAGAAAGCGATAAATTGCGGGAATTTAAAGTCTAAGCTATTACAAATAAGTATCCGAGAATGGGGGTACAAATATTTACAAATGGGGATGAGTCATATTAGGAGAGTAGTGTCCAAATAAATTTTACAATCAAATCGAATCGCATTCTCAATGTAACATGTATCAATGTACAAGAATAAAAGCAATGTAAATGTATTGGTGTAAGTGTATATGATTATTTACAAGTGAGAAAGATGTTAACTTAATACAAATTTAAGTATTTATTTATTAAGTATTATTATCTTTTTTGTATTTTGTTAAATATGTATAAACAAAAGATTTAATAAAAGAAAAGAAAAATGTTTTAAGCTTTTTAGAGGAAATTAACATTTATACATTTTAGTTTATATACAAGATTTCAATGAAATAAAAAAAAGTTTCTAAAAGAGAAAATTGTTCAACTTAAAAATATATTTTGTATGTATTTTAAGTATAATAAAAAAGTATTGTTACTAAAAAATCTTAATAGATGAAAGAAAACAATATATCATTTTTATTAAAAAGTTAATTTATTTATATAGAAAAAGAGGTAAGGTGATAGAAAAATAATGTTAGTTTGAAATGAAAAATAAAATAAATAAAGAAAGATGAAAAGATTGAATGGGCCCAAAGAGGCATTTGACCCAAACAAAAACAGACAAGGTTAGAAAAAAAGGGGGGTGTAAGGCGCTGGCTTTTAGTTGGGATTAAGCATTCTGAATGGAGCAAGGCCCAAACATGCTTGACACATTTTTGTTTCAGGGTTTTCCTTTCTAGTTCATTTTAGGGTTACAGCTTAGCGCGGCGCCGTTCATCTTTTTCGCTTCCTTCGTCTTCATCCTTCTCAACACATGGCCACTGAACGAGATCCTCTGCCTAGGGCCACTGGGCGCCACCGTCTACTCCTTCTCCCTCCATGGATCACTCAGACAATAGTTATACAAGGTAGTGATTTCTGTCTTATTAGGGTTTCAATCTTTGCATGTGTTAATTTCATGTGTTCTGATTTTATGTGTTGTTGTTTCTGTTTGAGGTGCGTGAAAAGAAAAAGGAAGAGATACTACCTTTGGCTTTTGGAGACGGAGGAGAGGTGGATCGGAGGCGCCCTAGGACGGCCGAAGGCGAGGGGAAATGTGATGCTGAGCTAGCTCTGGAAATCCTGGTACTCGTATTTGCTTTTAGGTTTTATGATGATTGCCTGAAAACCTTTGTATAACTCTCTTTTCCTCTTCTGTTTGCTTGAATGCTTGCTCCTTTCAATGATGATTATATTCGAATCTGAGATGCCTGATATGCTTGATATGCTTGTCTGCTTTTAAACACTTCTTTTCCTCTTCTTCTATTTGCCTCTGAGATTATTTGATGATATGTTGAGGTTCTTTTCCTCTGAGCTTGATGGTATCAATTCTGAGTATGGATTTGTTATTGTTAGCCCAATGATGAGGTTGCTCTGAGGGCTTTGTTGGTTATTTGGATGCTTTGATCTGAGTTGCTTGTATGCCTAGATTCTAAGTTGCCCTTGTTGGATATGGATGATGGTTGGGACAAGCAGGTTTGTATAGCTTGTTTGGAGCTTTAGACTTTGAAAAGCTTATGGGATGCCGTAGTTTCAGTATGATTATTTGATGTTTGGACTTGGATGCGTTTAGTTTTTGACAGGTTGGGACATTGAGTTTTTAGGCAGGTTTACTGGCTTCAAGCTTGTACCTGTTTTTTTAGCAGGTTGAAATAGTTTGTGTTAATGGCTTCTGGTTTGAGGTTGGGACAGGCAGGTTTGAAGGCTTTGGCTTCTAGGTAGTTTAGCAGGATGAGGCTTTGGCTTGGCAAGGCTTAAGGGTTTCTGGTTTAAGGTTTGACATAGGTTTACAGGCAGGATGCAGGACTTTGTGTCTTGAGGCAGGCTTCATTACAGGCTTGCAGTTTGAAGGATGTTAGGCTCTTTGGTTTTGACAGACTAAAGGTTTTTCAGTTGGCTTGCTCTTTAGAGGCTTGTGTTATGTTACAGTTTTATGCTTGAGGCAACTCTGTTTGTGTTTGCTTTTGATACAGGCTTGAGCTTGTGGTGTTTCTTTGTATTTTTCTGCCCTCTTATTCTGATGTGTTTTGTTTTATATATCTTCCTAAGCCTAAAGCCTGTAAGCCTCTTCTCTCTCTCTACAGATTAAAGGCATTTGTTTATTGCTTAAAACTGTACTATTTCTGAAAAAGTAATTGGCTTGGGAAATGATGAGAATTTGAACATTGCTTGCATATTAGTTTTGCTCTGCATATCTCTTATCTTCGTTTTCCAGATTTTCTGCTTTTTTGTGTACTTCTTTGACAGCCTTTTGATAATTTCTTTGGACAGTTTGGTTGACATTTGTTGACAGCCTAGTTTGCTTCTTTGACAGTTTTACACTTGGTTAGGCAATGCAACTTTGGTTGGCTTATTCGTTTGGCTGTTCAGTTTGCCTTTATGACTTAGTTTGGAATTTTGAACTTTGTAGTTTGCTTGGCTTTTTGACAATACACTCTGTAATCGGTGGATCTGGAACTGACTGTTTAACGCTGGTTCGCGAAATGTCGCGGAAGCAAGAGTCGCCACCATCTTTTATTTTCTCCAAATGGAAAGGACAAAAGCACAGAAAAATTCCTTATAGAGATTGCTCTCGGTTCGGGAGGTAGATTATAGAAAGGGAAGGTGTTAGCACCCTTTCTATCCATGGTTATCCATGGGCTCTTAGATACTTGCTCACTTGTGTTTTCAAAAATGGTTTGTTTGCTTTTCAACTGTGGGTTTTAAAAAGTTTCTTTGAAAATTTCAGTTCGACTCTTGTATCGGTCCTCAAGAGTGTTTGAAAAATTGCTTTCGAAAGCTTTTTGAAAAGGTGTCGGTGTGAAAAGTATGTTTGAATTTTTGTTTCGAAATTAGAGCAAGTATCTAGAGTCGTCTACCTACCCTAAGGAATTCGTCTGTGTAGAT
The DNA here is from genome assembly GCA_948472305.1 of Vicia faba. NCBI lineage: Eukaryota > Viridiplantae > Streptophyta > Magnoliopsida > Fabales > Fabaceae > Vicia > Vicia faba. The sequence continues at coordinate 283,601,646 of OX451739.1, read as the reverse complement.
GTCCTTTAAAGTAGTGCCATCCCACCATTGAGAGGTAGGTAGCACCATCGTTGGAGGTGTTCGGGTCAATTCGAGGTTCGGGACATGGTGATCACCAGAGCAATGGGAAGACACCTTAGAAGCTACCCTCATGCCAGGTTCCCAGATCATGAGGACTTACTAAGACATCCTCTACTCGACGATCACCTTTCAAGGCAAGGCAACAGTGAGGCGTACCCTAGGGGTGGTGTGTGATTTGTGTGTCATGTTCAGATATTTTTGTCTTGTTCATGCATTGGTGATCTACGCGTTTCTTTTTATTTTAGGCCATTCATTCTTGCATGCATTTATTTAACAGTTAAAAAGATGCGGAAAGTTAAAAGTTCTAAACTATTACAAAGGCGCGGGTCCACATCGCCAAAATTTCCAGGACCCGATTTGACAGAAAAATAAAGAAATAAAGTAAAGTGCGAGAAATTATGAAATTACACGGCTTTGGGAGAATTACATTAATATTTACAAGAAAAATAAGAATAAATGCGTGAAAAGAATAGAAAATAGAACGTTCGAGGGCGTTGGACCCTTTTGGAATTAAATTGAATGAAAAGTTAATTAATTATTAAATTAAAGAAAAGAAATGTTTTTTTGATGGTTTTTGTATTTATGAAATAAAGAAAATTAAAATTCAAGAGAAACCTCAATTCTAAGTTGTTTTTAATTATTAAAGAAAAATATTAAAGTTTAACCTAATTTACTAAATATTTAATGTACATGTTTATTTACAAAATAAATTAGTAATTAATAATAATGATAATAAGAAAAAATTATTTATTAAGAAAAGTGATAAAAAGTTAAAAAACCTAATTTCTACATATTTTAATTTATTGAGAAAAAGATTAAAGTTTTAAAACCTAAATTTACAAAGATAAGTTAATTAATGATATTTATTAAAAAAATATTAGTTAAATAAAATATATTTTGAATTTTGTAATTTTCAGATTTTTATGTTATTTTACATTTTTTATGAAAAAAACAAATTAAGTTAAAGAGTTTAAAGGAAACTAATTAAAATAATAAAAAAAAATAGAGAATATAAACATAGCAAACCTTGGGGGGTTCTGCCCCTAATTTGGAGGTGTAATTGTAGCATTCAGGCCCAATTATCCCTGGCCTTATTGACCTTTTCAGGACGCGTGTGGGAGCGTTGACTCAGGTTTACCATGTTCTTCAGGTCTGGTCCCTTGGATTGGTATTATTAGCCAAGTGGCAAGCTGGATTTGAGGATGTATAATGTTCCCTAGTATTGAAATTGCACAGAAGCGTTAAATGAAAAATAATATGGAAAGGGGTGGGGACCTGGGGTTCGAACCCAGGTCCTGTGGTTTACCAATGCCTATGCCTGCCAAACGCGCTGTTTGATTTCTTTGTATATTACATAACCAATAAACCTTATAAAATAAAAACAAACGTTAGTGGGAATTTTAGCGCGAAATTTGAATGAACCACTTACGCCTCGCCACCTAGCCTTCTTCTTCCTCGTTCCCTGAAACAAAAGGGTTAGCAACGGTTTTGAACCGTCCCCAAAACCTGCCTTAATTCAAAATAGCGATTAGGAATCCTTGCATTAGAAATTAGGCGCGACATATGGATTTGCTTGGCATGAAGCTTCTGAATCTGATGGCATGGGTCTCGAGTCTTAATTTTTCTTTGAATGTAAAGCCCTAAATCAAAATCCCTGTAACCCTAAAACATAACAATGGCGTTTTTGCATATAGTGTATAAAAACCCAATCAAAGTATGTGGTTAGCTTCAGAATACATCACTTAGTATGAATCCATAAACAAAATGCCATGAGAATGCCTGAAAATCAAAATACGAATATGCATTTTATATGAAATATTTTGATTTCTGTATACCGATTCAAGGCGTTAGAGGTAGTGATTTTGATCCAGGAGCCTTCCTTGATGTCCCAGGAAGGTGATAGAATGGTTATTTTGGCTTGAAAACCCTTGCAATGGTGATTTCTAGAATTTTCTTGAAAAAATGTCAACTTGGTTATGGCTTTTGGGCGCAGCTGGGAGGTTATGGGCACGAGGGTTTGCATCCATATATGTATGTGAGTGATTAGGGTTGAGAATTTTAGCCAAAGAATCCTTGAATTGATGATAAGATATTTGATTTTCCATGCATTAGTTTTCAAATCTTTTTCATGCAAACTTAGTTCAAATCATGTTCAATCACCAAGATTTTTTCCAAATCTGATTATACACAAAATCTTGAGATTATTTTATGCACAAAAAGATTCAAAAAGTTTGGTTTAGTATTTTTCACCTATTTATTTTAATTAAATGAATTATTAATGATTAAAAATCCAAATAAATAAATAAAAATGATAAAAAACTTCCCTTTGGGCCAAATGGTCGTGCACATGTCTTGGATGATGAATTGTGGAAGAAAAAGAGGCCCATTAACATTTTTAGATCATTTGAAGCAATGTTGACTTTTCAAAATATCCAAAACTTTCCCAACTTCCACAAGGCATAACTTGCTCAATTTTTAAGCTTTGCTCATGTTCTTGGACATTTTGGAAAGGTCTTTGAGTCCTATAACCAATGTATTTGGTCCTATGTCATTTTGATTTACCAATCTCAAGTTATGGTCTTTGACTTAAAGTCCCTTTTTTGTTGACTTTTGAAAATGACCTATAATGTTGAAATTGATAACTTTTTGTGAGAGCATTTCTTGGACTTGAAGTGTGAAGAGGAGTTGTAGGAAATGTATTTCTCTTCAAAATGAGCTTTCGATGGAATTTTTCTGATAATCCATGTGGAAGTTATGCCCTGGTCAGGTTACAGTTGACTTTTTCAACTGTCCAAATATGGAAACTTTTGCATCTTGATGATTTTTGAGCCAAGCTTTGAGAATCATGATCAAGCATTGATCAAATGATGTTTGTGGCTTCAAAATGAGATGTTGACCAAAAATTTGGACTTTTGACTGTCAAATGACCATTTTGCCCCTACAGTTGACTGTAATGCAATTAGGGTTTTTGACTGTGCAATTTTGTGCTGTTAGTCTTGAAACTTGACATGAGGATGCTTGACCATGTTTGTAGGCATGTGAGACTTGATTGGACCCTTGGAAACTTCATTTACTTTGTCAGAACCAAAACCCTAATTTTGACTGTTAGGAGGCCCTTGAACTGTGCAACCCTTGGGGAGATTTTGAAGCTTTGACTTGGCAAATCTTGAAGAATATGGGAGGGAAAATTTTGGGGTACAACAGTTGCCCATGTTCAATCTTCTTAGACCTGAGGATGCAGATTGGCTGACGTGCCTTTCGTAATCCGAAGGTGGAAGATGATTGAACACTAGAGTGCCCAGAAATTTGCGCTCAAATAGTAGCAGTGATATGGGGAATGGACTTATAGATGCCATTTAGAGATTGATGGATAAGATGATGGGCTTATAGATGCCATGCTAAGAGATGATGGGTAGGTGGATGGGCTTACAGATGCCATCTGGATGTTGATCGCGTAAGAGATTCCTTAGCGAGAACTTGCGTACCTGCAAAAGAAAAGGATTACCTGACCCGTTACAGGAGCTGGTCTTTAAATTCTTTGTATAGATGTGTCCTGACTGGTTACAGGAGCTGGATCTGGATCTTCAAACGGTGATGAATGAATCAGGGATGGTTACCACCTCAACAGGAACGCTGAGAGAACCTTGGATGATTACTACCTCAACAGGAACGCTGAGAGAATCTTGGGCGACTTCAACCTCAACAGTAACGACGAGAGAATCTTGGGATGATTACTACCTCCGCAGTATCGGGGAGAGAACCATGGGCGACTACAACCTCAACAGCAATCATTGAGAGAATCTTGGGCGACTTCGACTTCAACAGTAACGCTGAGCGAATCTGGGGATGATTACTACCTCCGCAGTATCGGGGAGAGAACCATAGGCGACTACAACCTCAAAAGCAATCATTGAGAGAATCTTGGATAACTTCAACCTCAACAGCAATCGTTGAGAGAATCTTGGGATGATTACTACCTCTGCAGTATCGGGGAGAGAACCATAGGCGACTACAACCTCAACAGCAATCATTGAGAGAATCTTGGATAACTTCAACTTCAACAGCAATCGTTGAGAGAATCTTGGGATGATTACTACCTCCGCAGTATCGGGGAGAGAACCATAGGCGACTACAACCTCAACAGCAATCATTGAGAGAATCTTGGATAACTTCAACCTCAACAGCAATCGTTGAGAGAATCTTGGGATGATTACTACCTCCGCAGTATCGGGGAGAGAACCATAGGCGACTACAACCTCAACAGAAATCATTGAGAGAATCTTGGATAACTTCAACCTCAACAGCAATCGTTGAGAGAATCTTGGGATGATTACTACCTCCGCAGTATCGGGGAGAGAACCATAGGCGACTACAACCTCAACAGCAATCATTGAGAGAATCTTGGACGACTTCGGCTTCAACAGTAACGCTGAGCGAATCTGGGGATGATTACTACCTCCGCAGTATCAGGGAGAGAACCATAGGCGACTACAACCTCAACAGCAATCATTGAGAGAATCTTGGATAACTTCTACTGAGTCTTTATCAGGAAAATCTGTTTGGGGTCGATTTAGCTGGACTAGAGAAGGCCTTGGACTGGATAAGAAACAGAAAATCTTAGGGTCGATTAACTGAACCGGTCTAGTCTTGAAATCTTCAACTGGAATAAGTGTCAGAACGTCGCCATGCCTGGGTCACATCTGAACCATATCTGGAAGGAAATCTGGAAGAAGTATCAGAACGTCGCCATATCTGGTTCACATCTGAACTATATCTAGGAGGAAATCTGGAAGCAGTATCAGAATGTCGCCATATCTGGTTCACATCTGAACTATATCTAGAAGGAAATCTGGAAGCAGTATCAGAACGTCGCCATATCTGGTTCACATCTGAACTATATCTAGAAGGAAATCTGGAAGCAGTATCAGAACGTCGCCATATCTGGTTCACATCTGAACTATATCTAGAAGGAAATCTGGAAGCAGTATCAGAACGTCGCCATATCTGGTTCACATCTGAACTATATCTAGAAAGAGTTGCGATAGTTGATAGTAATCATTTTTGTATTGACCTTTCCTGAAAAGGTAAAGCATCAGTTGCATGCAAGATCATGATGCATGAACTGCATGATTTCAGGATGTGCTTAAAATTGATGAGATTCGTGTAGTATGATGCATATGCATGCTATAATGTATGAAGATGTGATGTTTATGAACATATGTTTTCGTCTTAGGAAAATAAATCCTTGACGGGTGCCAGGAAGATAACTCCTGGGCTGGTGTTTGAAGCATAAATTTTTGCTTCCGCTGGGGATGATAGTTGCTTCCGCTGGGGATGATAGTTGCAAGCATACCGGTAGGAGAAGATAACTTCATGGGGGAATAAGCTTGGCGAATGGATTACTCTGCTGGGAGAAAAGTACTCTAATGATCTTGCTGGGGAGCAATACTCTGTGGGGAGAGAGGTACTTTGTTGAGTTATTGATAATAGCTTCGCTGAGGATACCATTGTTGTGTTGGAAGTGTTAATAGACTTCGCTGGGGATAAGAAGACTTTGTCGAGGACGATCTTTCCGTGGCTTTTGGCTGAGGATAACCCAGTTATATCCTGGTAAGGAAATAACTCTTTGAATAAAGCCGGGAGACGCGTGCGTGCTCTGCGAGGATAGGCTTCCAGAATCTACTGGGGATAAGCTTACTGCTTGGGGAGATGAATTCCAACTTTCCTTGGGGAAACTGGATTGGACTCTCCTGGGGAAGTATTGAACTGTATTGGTTATGTTCTTCAACGGAACCTACCTTGATACTTTGGAGGACAGAACAATCAGATTTCTTAGACAACTCTTTATTGCCCCTGTTTCTGATGTGGGAGAGGAAGACCTGTGAGGTGCTGGTAGTTGCTAATGGACGAACCTTCTTCTGGTAGGCAGGTGGCGAGATGCCGGGACATAGTCGTACGCTTTGATCCCTAACTTTTGCCTGGACCGCCCTTTCGGGTTTTCAGTCCACCGGGATACCCATTTTTGCCCAAGCCGCCTTTTCAGGTTTTCGACTTGCCGGGTGTACAGATTTTTTTTTATTTCATCCCTTATTTCTGCCCGAAACCTTTTGGTTCGCCGGGAAGCCCTTATTTTTGCCTAGGTATGTCAACCTAGCGGGTCTTTGATTACACGTAGTATTTTTCTTCGACTATGTCCACGCTCTCAGGATGTAGGGAGTTGCCCCTGTTAGCAGTGTTTTGTCATGCCACCAGAAGATTTTTGATCGGGCAAGATTCGTTGTTGGAATGCCCCGAGTGACTTCGGCGGAGATTTGCCCCGGGCTGTTTGGCTTTTGAAAGATTCTCCGAATCTTGACTGGACTGCCCCAGATGATGGACAATGATCAGGCCATGCCCCTTGATTGGAGATACTCTTGTTCATTAGACTTTCGTCGTGCGAACTTCGACGCTGTTCAAACAAAAAGTCATATGCAAACAAAGTTATGTTAAGAATGCAAAGCCTATGCCTGTCTTGAAGATTTTGAAAATGCATTTTTTTCATAAAACAAGTGAATGTTTGTAAAACATGATGTCAACTTCGTATTTACCATAGGCCTTAAGGAGTCAGGATACCTTTGTAACAGTATGCTTTCGAACCAACCCACGCTTCAGCTAGGACTTTTAAGGGTTATAGCGTGGCCTGGTTCACGGTTTAAGAAACAAAGGATAAAGGCTCAAATTATTTGTACCCACCCGCTCTTCTTGATGTTCTCCAAACCTAAACTTAGCTTATCATACGTTAGACCTTGTTTGAGTCTTTGCTCTGATTTTTCGGTGATGATTCGGATATTGATAACTTATTTTGAATAGGCAATCCTTCCTTTTTTGTTGAGGGTTTGTAAGACCTCTTTCTTTTTGATTTCGTTATCCCCTTTTTTTTTTGCCTGAACTGTTTCCTTTTTTGGAATTACAGTCAGCGGGATGCCCCAGTTTTGTAAGTCTCCTTCATGGGTTTTGACTTAATGGGTTTTTTATTTTTGAGATAATGACTGTCTTTCTTTATTGATTGTTCGGAACCATCACTGTCTTTCATTTTGTAAGGATTTCTTTGGTGCCATTCGTTATGCACTCGGATCAACTGAGAGAACTACCCTGCCCCAGGTTATGATAAAGGGTTTTAAATTTCGAAAAGAAAAACTCCTACTTCTTTGGCTCAGAGGGGTTGACGAGGGATTATCATCCTTATAACTCCAGTGTTTAGGAATTGAAACAATGCCTGTACCTCATCAGCGGGGTCTGTTCAAAAGCATACTGTAAAGATCGTGGTATCGTTTTCGTCATCCTCCCTCAAGAGGCTTAGAATTATTAATTAAGAGTTGATCATCAGAAAAAATATGAAAATAATTTGCATATAGTGAATACGAATATATTGCTTCAAAACAGACATATGCGATGCATTAATGAAATAACAACGTTTGATATGAATGGAATGTTCGAACAATCAAAAGAAAATTACAACTTGAAAGATTCTAATGAACAAAAATTTCTCAATCCTAGCCATGTTTTGGCAAGGGAGCAATGATCACATTGGGAGTCTCGGCGGGCTCGAACTCAATCTCTTTAGCATCGATCATATTCTGAATCTTGTACTTTAGTGCCCAACAGTCCTCAGTATCGTGCCCCGGGCTACCAGAATGGTAAGCGCACCTTGCTTCTGGGTTGTAGTTTGGAGAGGAAGTCTTTGAATTTGCAGGAGGGTTGATCACCGCAATCAGGTTCATCCTTATCATGTGCTGCAAAGCTCGTGACCATGACATGTTGATGTAGGTGAATTGTCTCTTAGGCTCGTCCGACCTGTTCTGATCAACCCGCTGTTCTTGGCGAGGTCGTTGTTGGCCCTGAGAAGTAGTAGCAACTCAGAGAGGTCTATTCATTGGACCCGACTTTTGCCTTCTTGGAAGCTGTTCCATGACCTGGTCCCTGATTTGGGCTGGTTGCTTCATGCCTTGAGGAAGCTGACTGATCATGGCTCTCAACTCTCCTTGCTCCTGAGCTAAACCTTGAATGAGGGCCCTTTGCCCCAGCATCTGGGTTTTCAATGTGTCTACCTCAGCTTGTAGACGCTTCAGCTGCTCGTCCTTGTCATCTTCAGGACTCTTTCTGATCAGATTCCTCACGAGGAGTGTCCTTAACTCTTCCCGCCCCTTGGATAGGCCTAGGAAGATTTCCATGAACTGAGCCTCTTGAGCGTGAAGGTCCTGGTTATCTTGTTGTGAAGCCATTGCTGAAATAAACAGCGAGAAAGGGTAAGTGACCTGCAATCAAGGGTACCTGTCATGCAATGATGTGTATGATATGCATGTAATGTTTTCAAGGACCTCGCGGGGTAAACAAGAAAATTTGTTAGCATTTGGATCCGGTAGCTTGATTGAAAGAACTTCATATTTGTTGAGAGTCTTTCTTCCAAGGGTCAAAGGCTCACCATATCAAGTGGGTCATAGCCCCTGACTCAAGTCATCAACCTTATTTTGCTTTCCAAACAACCTTAGCTAGGAGAACCTTCTTCAGGAGTCAAAGCTCACCATATCAAGTGGGTCATAGCCTCTGACAACTTTGGCTAGAGGAAAATAAATCCTCTTTGCCCCTTGCTGGATGTTTGATTCATCATGACCTGCATCACAAGCCCTTGCGATCCTTGAAATGGGTTAGGATGTATGCAATGGTATGATGGCATGATGCTATGCTATGCATGGGGTAATGTGGGTGACTTTGTTATAAGTCCCTACTAAGGACTATAAACAAAACCTGCAAGAAACTTAGTCAACCCTGTTATGAGTCCCAATTAAGGACTACAAACAAAACCTGCAAGTAGCTTAGTAAACCCTGTTATGAGTCCTAATTAAGGACTATAAACAAAACCTGCAAGTAGTTCATGTGTCAGATAAAGCATGCAAGTAGTCAAGTACGAAGGCACATAAGTCACACAAGAGAAACCCTTAGGGTTTAGGCCAGCATGGGGTCTGGGTATTACCCTCTTGAAGTTGGTGGGCTCAACCTGTCCTATTAGAAGTAACCGGGTTCTACGGGTCCCAATATCACTGGATTGCTTTCATTGTTCATCGTTTCGATTTAGCCACTGAACTGGCGACCGAAATATTCCAGGAAAGCAACTCTCAATTGGGTGTAGTATCGAGTATCAACCAACCTCGGACTGCGCCAAAGTCAGTTATCTCACTACCCTAAAGAGGCCAAGATAGTTCAATTAAGGTTCCTAAGGTCTGTTGATGCTTCACGACACCACGCGGAGGCCCCGTACTCTCCTTGACTGAACTCAAGGGTTACCGGTACACACCAAAGTGCCACATCAACATAGCAGACTGTTTCAACCATGTCGGTGTACCCCGCACAGTTCCCTCACAGCCTTGTTGCTACTTTCTAAGAAGGTATCCCCAGATCCGGGTTAGGATCTATAGAACTCCCAAGACAGTCCCACAATTTAAAGCAAGCAAATCAATACAATTGAAAACACAGTTATGAACTAACCCTAAGGTACACCTCACTTTAAGTTAAGTCCCCAGCAGAGTCGCCAGTTCTGTAATCGGTGGATCTGGAACTGACTGTTTAACGCTGGTTCGCGAAATGTCGCGGAAGCAAGAGTCACCACCGTCTTTTATTTTCTCCAAATGGAAAGGACAAAAGCACAGAAAAATTCCTTATAGAGATTGCTCTCGGTTCGGGAGGTAGATTATAGAAAGGGAAGGTGTTAGCACCCTTTCTATCAATGGTTATCCATGGGCTCTTAGATACTTGCTCACTTGTGTTTTCAAAAATGGTTTGTTTGCTTTTCAACTGTGGGTTTTAAAAAGTTTCTTTGAAAATTTCAGTTCGACTCTTGTATCGGTCCTCAAGAGTGTTTGAAAAATTGCTTTCGAAAGCTTTTTGAAAAGGTGTCGGTGTGAAAAGTATGTTTGAATTTTTGTTTCGAAATTAGAGCAAGTATCTAGAGTCGTCTACCTACCCTAAGGAATTAGTCTGTGTAGATGTCCTTTAAAGTAGTGCCATCCCACCATTGAGAGGTAGGTAGCACCATCGTTGGAGGTGTTCGGGTCAATTCGAGGTTCGGGACATGGTGATCACCAGAGCAATGGGAAGACACCTTAGAAGCTACCCTCATGCCAGGTTCCCGGATCATGAGGACTTACTAAGACATCCTCTACTCGATGATCACCTTTCGAGGCAAGGCAACAGTGAGGCGTACCCTAGGGGTGGTGTGTGATTTGTGTGTCATGTTCAGATATTTTTGTCTTGTTCATGCATTGGTGATCTACACGTTTGTTTTTATTTTAGGCCATTCATTCTTGCATGCATTTATTTAACAGTTAAAAAGATGCGGAAAGTTAAAAGTTCTAAACTATTACAAAGGCGCGGGTCCACATCGCCAAAATTTCCAGGACCCGATTTGACAGAAAAATAAAGAAATAAAGTAAAGTGCGAGAAATTATGAAATTACACGGCTTTGGGAGAATTACATTAATATTTACAAGAAAAATAAGAATAAATGCGCGAAAAGAATAGAAAATAGAACGTTCGAGGGCGTTAGACCCTTTTGGAATTAAATTGAATGAAAAGTTAATTAATTATTAAATTAAAGAAAAGAAATGTTTTTTTGATGGTTTTTGTATTTATGAAATAAAGAAAATTAAAATTCAAGAGAAACCTCAATTCTAAGTTGTTTTTAATTATTAAAGAAAAATATTAAAGTTTAACCTAATTTACTAAATATTTAATGTACATGTTTATTTACAAAATAAATTAGTAATTAATAATAATGATAATAAGAAAAAATTATTTATTAAGAAAAGTGATAAAAAGTTAAAAAACCTAATTTCTACATATTTTAATTTATTGAGAAAAAGATTAAAGTTTTAAAACCTAAATTTACAAAGATAAGTTAATTAATGATATTTATTAAAAAAATATTAGTTAAATAAAATATATTTTGAATTTTGTAATTTTCTGATTTTTATGTTATTTTACATTTTTTATGAAAAAAACAAATTAAGTTAAAGAGTTTAAAGGAAACTAATTAAAATAATAAAAAAAAATAGAGAATATAAACATAGCAAACCTTGGGGGGTTCTGCCCCTAATTTGGAGGTGTAATTGTAGCATTCAGGCCCAATTATCCCTGGCCTTATTGACCTTTTCAGGACGCGTGTAGGAGCGTTGACTCAGGTTTACCATGTTCTTCAGGTCTGGTCCCTTGGATTGGTATTATTAGCCAAGTGGCAAGCTGGATTTGAGGATGTATAATGTTCCCTAGTATTGAAATTGCACAGAAGCGTTAAATGAAAAATAATATGGAAAGGGGTGGGGACCTGGGGTTCGAACCCAGGTCCTGTGGTTTACCAATGCCTATGCCTGCCAAACACGCTGTTTGATTTCTTTGTATATTACATAACCAATAAACCTTATAAAATAAAAACAAACGTTAGTGGGAATTTTAGCGCGAAATTTGAATGAACCACTTACGCCTCGCCACCTAGCCTTCTTCTTCCTCGTTCCCTGAAACAAAAGGGTTAGCAACAGTTTTGAACCGTCCCCAAAACCTGCCATAATTCAAAATAGCGATTAGGAATCCTTGCATTAGAAATTAGGCGCGACATATGGATTTGCTTGGCATGAAGCTTCTGAATCTGATGGCATGGGTCTCGAGTCTTAATTTTTCTTTGAATGTAAAGCCCTAAATCAAAATCCCTGTAACCCTAAAACATAACAATGGCGTTTTTGCATATAGTGTATAAAAACCCAATCAAAGTATGTGGTTAGCTTCAGAATACATCACTTAGTATGAATCCATAAACAAAATGCCATGAGAATGCCTGAAAATCAAAATACGAATATGCATTTTATATGAAATATTTTGATTTCTGTATACCGATTCAAGGCGTTAGAGGTAGTGATTTTGATCCAGGAGCCTTCCTTGATGTCCCAGGAAGGTGATAGAATGGTTGTTTTGGCTTGAAAACCCTTGCAATGGTGATTTCAGTTTCAGAATTTTCTTGAAAAAATGTCAACTTGGTTATGGCTTTTGGGCGCAGCTGGGAGGTCATGGGCACGAGGGTTTGCATCCATATATGTATGTGAGTGATTAGGGTTGAGAATTTTAGCCAAAGAATCCTTGAATTGATGATAAGATATTTGATTTTCCATGCATTAGTTTTCAAATCTTTTTCATGCAAACTTAGTTCAAGTCATGTTCAATCACCAAGATTTTTTCCAAATCTGATTATACACAAAATCTTGAGATTATTTTATGCACAAAAAGATTCAAAAAGTTAGGTTTAGTATTTTTCACCTATTTATTTTAATTAAATGAATTATTAATGATTAAAAATCCAAATAAATAAATAAAAATGATAAAAAACTCCCCTTTGGGCCAAATGGTCGTGCACATGTCTTGGATGATGAATTGTGGAAGAAAAAGAGGCCCATTAGCATTTTTAGATCATTTGAAGCAATGTTGACTTTTCAAAATATCCAAAAATTTCCCAACTTCCACAAGGCATAACTTGCTCAATTTTTAAGCTTTGCTCATGTTCTTGGATATTTTGGAAAGTTCTTTGAGTCCTCTAACCAATGTCTTTGGTACCATGTCATTTGGATTTACCAATCTCAAGTTATGGCCTTTGACTTAAAGTCCCTTTTTTGTTGACTTTTGAAAATGACCTATAATGTTGAAATTGATAACTTTTTGTGAGAGGATTTCTTGGACTTGAAGTGTGAAGAGGAGTTGTAGGAAATGTATTTCTCTTCAAAATGAGCTTTGGATGGAATTTTTCTGATAATCCATGTGGAAGTTATGCCCTGGTCAGGTTACAGTTGACTTTTTCAACTGTCCAAATATGGAAACTTTTGCATCTTGATGATTTTTGAGCCAAGCTTTGAGAATCATGATCAAGCATTGATCAAATTATGTTTTTGGCTTCAAAATGAGATGTTGACCAAAAATTTGGACTTTTGACTGTCAAATGACCATTTTGCCCCTACAGTTGACTGTAATGCAATTAGGGTTTTCGACTGTGCAATTTTGTGCTGTTAGTCTTGAAACTTGACATGAGGATGCTTGACCATGTTTGTAGGCATGTGGGACTTGATTGGACCCTTGGAAACTTCATTTACTTTGTCAGAACCAAAACCCTAATTTTGACTGTTAGGAGGCCCTTGAACTGTGCAACCCTTGGGGAGATTTTGAAGCTTTGACTTGGCAAATCTTGAAGAATATGGGAGGGCAAATTTTGGGGTACAACACACTCTATGCAGCTTCATGCATTTTTATATTTGCAAGCATATTTCTATCCCTCTTTGTGAACCAAGAGTAATCTTGTGATTTGCAGAGAGGGCAAACAAACTGATTCCAGCCAGTTACTTTTAATGATGAACTTTAAATTAACTGTCTGCTTTTTTTTTATTTCATCTGCATTTGACTTCTTTTCTTTTCTTTGTTTTTGCAAGTAAAAGTCAAATGAGCAAAGGAGCATCAGTAGAAGATTTAGGAAAATTAGGATGTATCTTTATTTCATTTCCAATTATTTGTAATAATATTAATGTAAATGACTGTAAATGAATTTACAGTATTCAAATAATATCTATAACAAACAATTCAAAATGAAATAAATAAGTCTTTTTTGGTCAGATTTCTCTTTTATTTCTCTTTAATTGTTTATTTAATTATTTATATTTCTTGAATTATAATAACCGGAATTTATCCAATAATTTTAACTTAGAAATGATAAATAATCAATAAACATCCGGCGTTCCGAATAATCCAAAACATTGCACAGTTAATCAAACAAACATCCACATGCTTATCTCTTTATTGATTAAATCAAACACTGCAAATTCTCAATTCAAATACCTCAGCTTTTATCTCATCTCAAATCAAATGCCTTAGCCTTTATCCCATCTCAAATCAGATGCCTTAGCCTTTATCCCCGATGTTTAGACAGAAATTTTAAACCAATGTCAAAACAGTGTAACAACCAATTAAAACACTGCGGATTCAAACTCTTCTGAAACTGCGCACGCAAAACCCTAATTCTTGACTTAACACCAAAGAAACGCCTGTCTGATCAAACCTTGAGCCAAACTCAACCAAACCCTAATAATTTGCTTGAACTGTTCCTGAGTCCATGAAAACCCTAATTTGGATAGACTGATAAGAAAAAGTCTGTTTGACTGATTCTTATGCCAATCTGAAAAAGTCAGGGAAAACCCGAAGCTGTGATTTTCTTGTGAAAAAGAGGAGGGAAAATTTTGGGGTACAACACATCCATTTGGATGTACTTGCTTTATTTTGAATACTAAAAATTATTTGAACAAGTTTGACTCTAAAGCACAGAAGTGTATTATGTTAGGATACTCTGAACGCTATAGAGGGTACAGAGTATACAATACAGAAACACAGATTGTGGAAGAATCAATCAGTGTTCGCTTTGATGATAAGCTTGACTCTCAAAAGTCAAAGCAGAGTGAATTACTTGCAGGTATGGAAGTTGAATTCACAGGTACTGAAGGCAAGTCATCAGAAGCTCTTAACAGAGACACTCCCTCAACATCAGAAAGAGGCACTGCAAGCAATCCAGCATCTTCTATTGATCAACCTCAGAAAAGACCATCTAGAAGCAGCATGGATCACCCAGAAGAAACTATCCTAGGAAGAAAGGAAGATCCAATCAGAACAAGAGCCAGCTTCAGAAACTCTGAAGAATCCCTCATGGGACTTGTTTCTCTGATTGAACCATCTTCAATTGATGAAGCACTTCTGGGCAACGGCTAGATTCTAGCAATGCAAGAGGAGCTGAATCAATTCACAAGGAATGACGTATGGGATCTAGTTCCTAAACCAAAAGGATTCAACATCATTGGAACAAAATGGGTGTTCAGAAACAAGCTGAATGAACAAGGTGAAGTCATCAGAAACAAGGCACAATTGGTAGCACAAGGTTATAGTCAGCAAGAGGGGATAGACTATAAAGAAACCTTTGCTCCAGTCGCCAGGTTAGAATCTATCAGACTTTTAATTTCTTTTTCTATTAATAAAGGCATCACTCTGTATCAGATGGATGTCAAGAGTGCATTCCTAAATGGATATATAGAAGAAGAGGTATGTGTGCACCAACCCCCTGGTTTTGAAAGTTCAAAAAATCCAGAATATGTTTTCAAACTAAAGAAGTCATTGTATGGTATGAAACAAGCTCCCAGAGCTTGGTATGAAAGACTAAGTAACTTCCTGTTAGAAAAGGAATTCACCAGAGGGAAAGTGGACACAACCCTATTCTGTAAGATAGTTAAGAATGACATTTTAGTCTGCCAGATTTATGTTGATGATATAATCTTTGGATCTACTAATCCTTCTCTGGGAAGAAAATTTGCTAAGTGTATGCAGGCAGAATTTGAGATGAGCCTAATGGGGGAACTGAAATTATTTCTGGGCATCCAGATCAATCAAACCCCAGAAGGAACTTACATTCATCAAAGCAAATATGTCAGAGAACTTCTGAAGAAATTTGATCTCTCAAAATGTAAGCCATCAAAGATTCCAATGCATCCCACGTGCATTCTGGAAAGAGAAGAGGTAAGCAAAAAGGTAGAACTGAAAGTCTACAGAGGTATGATTGGTTCTCTTCTTTATCTGACTGCTTCAAGGCCTGATATTTTATTCAGTGTATGCATTTGTGCAAGATTCTAATCAGATCCTAGAGAATCTCACTTAACAGCTGTTAAGCGAATTTTCAAGTATCTGAAAGGTACTACTAATCTAGGTTTATTTTATAGAAAATATGGTGATTACAGCTTAGTAGGTTACTGTGATGATGACTTTGTTGGAGACAGAGTTGAACGTAAAAGTACTTCTAGAAGCTTTCAGTTTCTAGGAGAAAATCTGATCTCGTGGTCCAGCAAAAGACAATCCACCATTGCTCTATCAACAACAGAAGCTGAATACATAGCAGCAGCTGGATGCAGCACACAAATGCTCTGGATGAAAAGTCAACTTGAGGACTTCCAGATTTATGAGAGTAACATTCCTATACTCTGTGATAACACTTCTGCCATTTTCTTAAGTAGAAATCCAATTTTGCATTCTAGGGCTAAGCATATAGAAATAAAACATCATTTTATTAGGGACTATATTCAGAAAGGAATCTTAAACTTAAAATTTATTGATACAGACCATCAATGGGTTGATATCTTTACAAAACCACTTTATGAAGATAGGTTCAACTTCATTCTGAATCATCTCAGCATGAAGCTCTGTCCAGAATAAAACTGTTTTAATTTTATATATTAACCTTCAGAATTATGTTTATCACTCTGTGAACTTCTGATCAATCCTCTTTCAGAATTTTAGAAATGCATACTGTATCAGATCTATCCATGAAGCTCTGAGCTCTTCAGTTCAAGGATAGAAGTGATGTTCACTCAAAGCAAACAAGTGTCATCCAGTCATCAGCTGTTTCCTGAGGCTGAACACGCGTTCACGCTTCTGAAAAGGCAAAGCGCTGATTGGTTGCATTGAGACACATGTCACTGGTAACCGTTTAAGTATCTTTCTTAAATCCCCTAAAATCAGCAATCAATTAATGCTATTAATCATGATTTATTTCTCTCTCTTAAGCATTTATGTTTTCAAAAAACTTTTTCAAAATCTATTTAAACACCATTAACACACATTCACAACTTTTACCCTTACTTTCGTTTTCAAGCAATATTTCTGATATCTGTGTTTGTGTTCTTCCCTCTCAAGAAAACCCTTTCATTTTTTTCCTCAAGAACTCGTGTGAACATGGCTTCTAGCAGCAATCTCTCTTCAGGTTCCCAGCAAGATGCATCAGCTGAGCAATATGAGGTTCCTCTCAGAACGCTACTCACTCCAGTCAAGAATCTTGAAGTTCTGTTAGAGATTATAGTGGATTTCAACAGTTTGAAGGAAAATGGTTTTGATTTATCAGAAGAGATTCAAGCTCAAGGATGGGAGAAATACTATGACAGGTTGGTGGGTCCAACTTTTCCTATCTTGGTTAAGGAATTCTGGATTCACGCCTCTTTCTCAAATCACCAAGTCACTTCCTACATCATGGGGAAGAAAATTGTGATTACTGAAGACCTAATTGGAAAACTGATTGGATACAATGGTGGTGGTATACGCTGTATAGACATGGCAGAAAGATGTTCAGATGTTGCTGTTATAGCAAGGGAAATTTTCACGCTGGGGCTTCCCTCCAGAAAGATAAGGGATCTGAAAGATAAGCACAGAATTTGGGCAAAGATTATTCTGGGCTGTTTCAATCACAGGAAGCCTACAAGCTCTCCTGATTACATAAACATAGATCAGCAGTTTCTGATCTATTTTATCAATCAGAAGGTAAAGATTAATCTATCTCATCTTCTGTTCAACCATCTGAGAACCAGCGTCAAGGAAACAAGAGAAGATGAACGGACTAAAAGGGATTGGATACCCTTGGGCAGATTGATATCAGATATTCTGACTGAGAATAGGCTGATTGAACACTTGACAGAGGCATAAGAGATCAGTACCTTAGAACCTTCTGTTGCAAGCAGATGAATGCCAAGAATCTAAAGAAGATGAAGCTGATAGAGAACATTAAGAAGGAGCCCAACATCACTCCTTTTGCTGAAATCTCCAGCAGGAGAATCCCTCTGGACGACTTCCCTATGTTCTCAGAGATTGACTCCAAGCTTCAGATCATTCTGAGATATTTGGATGCGTGCAAAGCTGATGGTACAACACCCAATCTAAATATTCAAGATCTTCAGCAGAAGGCACCTGAGGTAGCTCTGAAGAAGACTAAGAAAAGAAAAGCTGCTCCAGAAGGATCATCACAACAGACTCCAAAGAAAAGAGGTAATCTTGTTTCTGTATCTGTTTTAAGTTCAAGTGTTGTTTCCTCATCTATTCCTACTCCCATTCTAACTCCAGCTGATATCCCAACACCCCAAACCTATGAAGATTTTGACATTGATTTTGACCCTTCTGAGTCATTAACTCTCAGAAGATCCCGCTCCAAACCACAAAATCCAAACACTGCAACCATACCAGAACCAGAACTTGCACAAGTTCTGTCTGACATAGACCAACATACTTCCGCTCCCCAAACAAACAATCCAAATACACAACCAGAAATTCCCATTTCTCCACAACCTGACATCCCACTTTCACCAATACCAAAAACTCCACTCTCTCCCATACCAGAACCAGAAATTCCATAACCTTCCTCTCCTCAACCAGATAGTAATCCACCATCTCCTCCACATGCACAATCGCCACAGCCTGAGACTCAAAACTCTGAGGCTCAAACCTCTGAGTCCCCTGAACCACAACCCTTGGCCATTCAATTGCCTTATGGTACAACTGTTAATATGTCTCAGCTACCATCCTCACCAGAAACAACTCCACCAAATACTCCACATAGTCCAATCGTTATTTCTGACTCTCCCACTCCCTCACCTAAGAAAAATACAGAAAACCACAACAAGACAGTCATTGATCTAACAATCCTTGAACGCCTTGCTGCAATAAACCAGAAAACTGCTATTCCCAAACCGAAACAACCAGATGTTGGTTCCAGCATTTTCAATTTTGAAACAGATATGCAGAAGTGGATATCTTCTTTGAAACAAGCAAGTTTGGAAGTGATTGATCCTGCTGTATCAGATCATCTCTGGACTCAATTCAGAAGATGGTTTTGTGCTGAAACCTTCAAGCTGTAAGACCAGAGCTATGGGCAGGCTCAACAGAACTTCAGCAATCTGCTGAAGGAAATGGAAGGTCCAGTTCTGAGCAAGCTGCTGAAGGAAGAAGCTCTCCCTCTGGACAGTGAGCCTTGGTCTGAAAAGCGTCCAGCATCTACAGTTCAAGCTGCAGAAGAACAGGTTATTCAAGCTGAAGACTTGGGTCAAGCAGAAGAAACTACAGAAAGCTCTGAGAAGCAGTCTGTATTTGAAGATCCTCAAGCCTCCTCTCTTGATAGGCAGACTCTGGAGGATTTGAAGAGATCAGATATGCTGATGAATGAACAGATGGACAAGCAGGATATCAAGATTGATTCCATAGCAAATATGGTAGCTAAGCAAAACGAAACCAGCGAACAAATCAAGAGCATGTTGGAAGCTCTGTTCACACGACTTCCTCCTTCTTCTTAGATTTTTCTTATGTTTTCCTTGTTTTCCTTACATGTTTTTCTGTAATATTTCTCTTGTTCTAAACTATCATTGCTTCTGTTTTAATTCAAACGTGTTTTTACTCTGATCTTTTTAACTCTGCTTATATATGCTTTTTGATCGCTGACAAAAAGGGGAAGAAAGAATGATATTTTTTAATAACGGTTTACTGAGACAAAAGTCTCAAACATTCTAACATTCATATATACTTGCTGTTCTGAAAAGCTTACAGGTACAAGAATCTGATGAACTCTGATGAAGCAAAATTCTAATGCTCAAAGAAAAGTTCAATAAAGCTCTGATACTCAAGGTCTCAAGGAATCAAAGGGAATAATCAACTCAGGGGGAGTTTTTCTCATCATTACTGATACTTTTTATTCCTTACTCTCTTAGCTCTGATACCTTTACTCATTATCTGATTATCTCTGATATCGTTTCCAATCTATCCTTAAACTCTGATACTTTCATCATCTTATTTTAATTGAAAAAATCTAGTTTTTGTCATCATCAAAAAGAGGGAGATTGTTAGAACATAGTTTGATTCTACAACCCTCAGTTAGAGTTTTGATGATAACAAAATACAAGATTAAATGAATTATGAGTTTTATATAAGACATAGATGATACTTAAAATTATGTTGCATATTTACAGGAAACTCTGATGCAATCAGCATCAGAACATCAGTATCAACATCAGCATCAGAAGATCAATACATGCACTACGCTGAAGTCTGATGAACAGAATCTGCGCTCAAAACACTCTGATTCTGATCAGGATTTTATCAATGTCATCAGCACTTAGAAGCAATCAGAATAAGCTAAAAGCCAAAGAACGCTCTGATCTTAATCAAGCAGAACATTCTGAAGTGTCAACAGTACTGCATTCAAGGCAGATTAATTACCAACGACATTATTCCAAGACAAAGATCTTCTCAAAATGGAAAGAACGTAATGAGCATTGAAATGGAATTATTGGCATCAACGTATCTTTTCCAAGAAGTATTTAAACAAATCAGTGAGAAGTGAAATGGCTAATGCTCTACAATACTCTACACGCCTAAAGCCAATAATCATCTTCGTCCTCACTAAATCAGTTTGCTAAAGCTCTCAATTGCTTACTCTATAGTTCTAGCATTCTGGTTTCACATAAGCTTCATTTGTGTATTATCACAGTTGTGATATATAGTTTTTTGTAGAAAACATCAAACACACATAATTGTTCAGTTATCTGTAAGAAAGAATTTCCTTGAGAAACCGGTCTGTGGTTTAGACTCAAGAAGGCTTTAGCAGTTGTTAAAGCAGTTTTGTATTCAGTTGAATATAGTGGATTAAGACCTCGTTGGAGAGAGGCGAAATCACCTTGACGGGTGGACTGGAGTAGTTTGAGATCAAACGAACCAGGATAAAAATAACGTGTTGTCTGCATTTGATTTCAAGTTTTAACAATTCAACCCCCCTTCTTGTGTTTTTCACATCTTCAAAAGGAATGAACTCCGCTGGGGATGATTTTCCAGTTGCGATTTCACTGGGGATAACCTTTTAGGCTCTACTGGGGACAACCCTCCAGCCTCTACTGGGGATAATTCTCCAAACTCCACTGGGGATAATTTTCCAGTGCTGATGATAGATAAACTCTGCTTGGGGAGAACTTTTACCGACTCATTCGCGATTGTGAACCTCAGCTGGGGAGAGTTAACACTATTGTATTTTTCTTACTCTGCGGGGAGTGAACGCACCTCAGTCATATTCTTCAGCTAAATCTATCCCTGTACCTGGTGGACAGAGCAACTGTAAGGTCTGGACAATTCTTATTTGCCCCTGTTTCTGATACTATAGATCCTAACCCGGATCTGGGGGACACCCTTTAGGTAAGTAGCAATAAACTGTGAGGGAACTGTACGGCGTAGACCGATACGGTTGAAGCAGTAGCTACATTGGTGTGGCACTTTAGTTTGTATCGATATCCCTTGTGGCGCAACGAGGAGAATATGGGTCTTCTAAGGGGTCATTAAGCACCAACTGACCTTAGAACCTTTAAATTGACCAACTTGGCCATAGAACAGTAGCAGTATGCTACACTCATTGAGACTAAACTCTCGCGATGATTCCGGCCGCAAGAAAAGGTTGCTAAACTGGAATTATGACCGATGAGGGTAGTCAGTGATATTGAGATCCTCTAGAACCCGATTACTATTTTTAGGACAGGTTTGAACCAACTGAAATGAAAGAGGTTAGTACCTAGACTCCTTGCCAGCCTGAAATCTAAGGGCTCTCTGTGTGACTTGTGTGCCTTTACCATGTTTTCTATTTGTGGATACTTGTGGTGTGTTTTCCATCATGACATCATGACATTGCATGCATCTTGCATTAGACTAACCTATTTCAAAGACAGGAGGGATTCATCTTTGTTCTGTTTTGTAGGTCATGGCACCCATGCGTAGGAACACCATCCGGATCAACTTTGTCCAGGTTCCCACTCAGCTTAAGTAATTGGTTGCAAAGATTTCAGATACTACTTCCTTTATAAGAAGACATGGTCACCTCCTGGGTTTGGTCACTTCCAAATTGGACGAACAGATGATGAGTGTCTTAGTCCAGTTCTTCGATCCACTGTACCATTGCTTTACCTTTCCGAACTACCAGTTGGTCCCTACCTTGGAAGAGTTCTCTGATCTGCTTGGTATCTCTATTCTGGAGCAGACCCCGTTCACAGGTTGGGAGAGGATCCTTAGGCCAGAAGAAATTACTTTAGCCTTCCATCTGACAAAGGCTGAGGTAATGTCTAATTGGGAAACTCGTAGTAGAGCAAAGGGTTTCTTGACTAAATTCTTGGTTGGTAAGTGTGATTGGTGGATTTAGAACTGACTATTTAATGCTGGTTCGCGAAATGTCGCGGAAGCAAGAGTCGCCACCGTCTTTTATTTTCTCCAACATGGACAGGACAAAAGCACAACAAAATTCCTTATGAGATAGTTTCTCGGTTCGGGAGGTAGATTTATAGAAAGGGAAGGTGTTAGCACCCTTTCTATCCATGGTTATCCATGGGCTCTTAGATACTTGCTCTTTATGTTTTCAAAATGTTTGTTTTTCAAGATGTGAGTGGGTTTGAAAAAGTTTCTTTGAAAGTTTTCTGAATAACTCTTGTATCAGTCCTCAAGAGTGTTTGAAAAATTGTTTTGAAAGCTTTTTTGAAAGTGTCGGTGTGAAAAGATTTTTGTTTGTTTTTGAAAAGAGCAAGTATCCATGAGTCATCTACCTACCCTAAGGAATTAAGCTGTGTAGAAGTCCTTAAGGTAGTGCCATCCCACCATTGAGAGGTAGGTAGCACCACCGTTGGAGGTGTTCGGGTCAATTCGAGTGTAGGGACAGTGTGGTCACCGAAGCAACAATTAGGACACCTTAGAAGCTACCCTTATGTCCTTGATCCTTTTTTTATCTGAGGCAACCGTTTTGAGGCAACTGTTCTGAGGCAACTTATTTCGAGGCAACTGGATCATGGACATAAGGACTTACTAAAACGTCCTATACTTGACGACCACGTTTTGAAGGCAACGAGTGAGGCGTACCCTAGAAGTGGTGTGTGTATTTGTGTGTTGTTTTCAGTTTAACAATTATCTTTGATCATGGCATTGTGAGCTACGAGTTATTTTTAATTAACCATACATTCTTTCATGCGAAGTTAGAATTTAAGAGTGCGGAAATTTAAATGCGGAAAGATAAAAGCTACGCTATTACAAGGCGCGGGTCTATACATCGCCAAAGTACAAAGACCCGTTTTTGATAAAAGATGCAGAAAGTAAAAGACCTAATTACTATTACATCCAGAAAGCAGTTACATAATATTCACTAAAAGAAAATAAATGCGCGAAAAGAATTAATTGAACGTCCGAGGGTTTTGACCCTTTGCTTGAAATTAAATGAAATTAAAGTCTATTTGATTATTTAATTAAAGAAAAATGTTTTTTTTATGTTTTTTTGTATTTTATGAAAATAAAGAAAAGAATTAAAATTAAAGTTAGTGAAACCCTAGTTCTAAATTATTTTAATTGTCAAAGAAAATGTCAAAATTAGGCTAATTAACTAATTAATTAATTTACATGTTTATTTACAAAAAATGATAATTATAATAATAATAAATAATGAATAATGAGGAAAAATTAATTAAGAAAAAGATAAAATGTCAAAAAAACCTAAGTCTAGATATTTTTTATTTATTAAGAAAAAGTGTTAAAATTAAAACCTAAATTAACTAAGTTAACTGTTAGAGTTTATTTACAAAAATAAATGAATGGTAAATTAAATATTAATTAAACATATTTTGTATTTTTGGTTTCTGATTTTTTATGGAAAATTATTTTAGGGTGAAAAAAAACAATTAAAACAATTTAAAAAGAATTAGAATTGAAAAGAAAATAAAATTAAAAAGATGCAAACCAAGGGGGGGTTTCAGGCCCAAATGGAGGTTTGTTGGAAGTAATTCAGGCCCAAGAGACAAGGCCTTGTTTGACTTTTCTGATCATACGTATGCTAGTTGACTGGACCATATGATGGTCTTCATCTTCTGACTCTTGGATGGAAGCTCATGGCCATGTGGCAAGCTTGGACGTGAGGCTGCATGATGGACCCTGGGGCGTGCACTGCATGGGAATGGATTAGAAAAAATAATAACAATTGTATGGGGGACCTGGGAATCGAACCCAGGTCCCAATGCTTGCAATACACCTCATCAACCAACTGAGCCAGGAAACACATTTGTTATATGGATAGACAAAGAATATAATATATGAAAAAAGATAATCATGCTGAAACAAAGAAAAAACGCACTAATATTTGAATTACCCAACCACGCCTGGACACGCATGCTTCTTCTTCATCTTTTTCCTGCAATTATAAAACAAGTAGCGGGGGTTTTAAACCCCCACTAAGTGGAACCTGTGAAAATAGCGATTACGCCCATGGGTTAAATAAATTGAGCGCGAGTAGTTGGTTTGCTTCGTCTTGAGCTTCTAAATTCAGCTGCATAGGTCTAAAGGTCCAATTTTTCCATACAAGGAAAGCCCTATTTTGGAGCTTCTGAAAACCTAACTTTCGTCCATGGTGGATTTGGCTACAGGCAGTGTTAGTCCAATTAAACGTTACCAATCGCTTCAGAAAGATGTTAGTAGCATAAATCAATAATCAAAACACATGAATGATGCGTGGAAATTAAAAATCGATTATGGAAATGTTTGTAACAAACGTGACTCAGTTCTACTGTTTCTTGGAGTATGGAAGCTTGTTCTTGATGCCAAAAGTTTCCTGGAAGGTCTAGCAACGTGTTAGAAGCAATTTCAGGCCTTGAATTATCCTCTAACTATGAAATCAGTTTCAAGCTTTTTGTTGAAATTTTGCAATTTTGTTATGGAGCGTGAGCAGCTTTTTCGTGTCCTGTGGAATAGGGTTGAGTTATGCATAAGTATGTGAATGAAATTAGGTCAAGAAAGAGCCCATGGATCCATGAATTAATGTATTGGATATTTGATTTTCAATTATGTAAATTTCAATCTTTTGCCATTGAAACCCTTTCCAATCATGGAAAATCTTCCCTTTTTGAATGTGAAACGACTTGCCAGCTTGCCCTAGTATGATTTGCTGCACAAAAAGATTTGAAAAAGCATTATTTGATATTTTTCTCATAATTAAATCTAATTAAATGAATTAATAAGAATAAAAATTCAATTAATTAATTAAAAATAAGAAAATAAATCCCTTTGAGCTCAATGGGTCGTGCATAGGCTTTGGGTAACGATTCAAGGAAGAATTTGAGGCCCATTAGCAAATTTGAAGTTTTTTAGGCAAAGTTGACTTTTCAAAATTCCCAAACATTTCCCAACTTCTCCAATGCATATCTTGCTCAATTTTGAAGCTATGATCATGTTCTTGGACATTTTGGAAAGGTCTTGAAGTCCTCTAACCAATGTCTTTGGTCCCATGTCATTTTGATTTACCAATCCCAAGTTATGGTCCTTGACTTAAAGTGCCTTTTTGTTGACTTTTGAAAATGACCTATAATGTTGAAATTGATAACTTTTTGTGAGAGCATTTCTTGGACTTGTTGTGTGAAGATGAGTTGTAGGAAATGTCATCCCCTTCAAAATGAGATTTGGATGGGATTTTTCTGATAAACCATGAAGAAGTTATGCCTTGGTCAATTTGCAGTTGACTTTTTCAATTGTCCAAAAATAGAAACTTTTGCATCTTGAGACTTTTTGGGCCATGCTTTGAGAATCATGATCAAGAATTGATCAAATTATGATTGTGGCTTCAAAATAACATGTTGACCAAAATTTTTGACTTTTGACTGTCAAATGACCATTTTGCCCCTGCAGTTGACTGTGGAGCAATTAGGGTTTTTGATTGTGCAACTTGATGCTGTGAGTCTTGAAACTTGACATATGGATGCTTGATAATGTATATGTGCATATGGGACTTGATTGGACCCTTGGAAACCTCAATTTCTTTCCAAGAACCAAAACCCTAATTTTGACTGTGTTAGGAGGCAATTGGACTGTGCAACCCTTGAGAGATTTTGGACCATGCTCTTGCCAAACTTTGAAGGATATGGGAGGGCAAATTTTGGGGTACAACAGTAAGGCTAATCAGTTATGGGACAGTCTAGACTTCCAGGAATTTGAAGACATTCTGGCTCTTCTCATATATGGTTTGGTGTTGTTTCCTAACTCGAATGCTTTTGTCGACGTGAATGCAGTGAAGATTTTTATGTCCGGTAATCCTGTACCCACTCTCTTGGGTGACATTCTTCATTCTCTTTATGCCCGTACGGCTCGGAAACGGGGAACCCTTATGAGTTATGCTCCATTGCTGGAGAGGTGGTTTATTTCTCACCTTCCCAAATCAGTTTAAAGAACAAGGAAGGCATGGGTTAGGCCTATATGATTATGTCTCTCTCATAATGACATCATTTGGACTATCAAGGGTATGGAAGATGTGGCTATTATTGATCGATGTGGGGAATACCCCAATGTTCCACTGATAGGAACCAATTGAGTGATCACTTATAATCCGTGCTTGGCCTTACGCCAGTTTGGGCGAGCTAGAAGGGAAGGACCTCATGAATTGCTAATGCCTAGTATTGTCTTTGACTTCCAAGGGGATAGTGACGAGCAACGCCGCAGGTTCATACGAGCTTGGGATAGAGTACACAGGTCTGATCCGCACGAGCTGGGTGCAAAGACTTCCCTTCCGATGGAGCCATATCTCCGATGGGTTCGAATCCGTGCCCAGAAGCTGGGAATGCCGTATGAAGCCGTCTTGCCTATCATTGTTGAAGTTGCTGATGAAGAAGGGGTTCCTCCTACCATCCCCCATCCATACATGCCTACTGACATTAGGGCATTAAAGAGATCATGGATACAACTGAGAGAAGAGCGGGATACTTATAGAGAAAAGTATCACGAGCAAGAGCTGAAGATTCAGAAGTTGACAAGGCAGCTGGAGAACGAGCGGATCCTCAATGACTATGTCCGCACCGAAAAGAAACGACCATGGGAGCACTGATTGTCTTTTCATTATTTCTAGTTTTGATTTACTTTTCAGTTTTTCTTTCTTGTAACTCCTTAAAGGCATCTGTTGAACAGTTGAATTTCAAGTTTATCTAATAAAAGTGTGTTTCATTGTGGTTTACGAATTTGAATCCCTAAAGTCTTTGAAATCATATCATGCGCATATCATTCCCATGCATGTCATGACAGGTACCCTTACAGGTTTTTCTCATCTTCTTCGCTGTTTATTTCAGCATCATGTCTTCTGAAACATCGACTGAACAAGCAATCAAGGCTCTGCAGGCTCAAAACGCCTAGTTCCAGGATTTGTTCATGAGTTTGGCTAAGGGTCAACAAGATCTGAAGACCCTTATCTTGAAAGAGAAGAAGAAGAAGACGGTCCTATTCAATATGGGTCACAGATTCGGAAACGATTTGCGAGAAGAGGTTGATTTGACCCCCTCATAGGGAGGGAAAGATAATCAGGAAGAAAGGAGGGCTCCTAGCCCTGTGGTTTCAGACAACGAGACGGATTTCGATGAAGACCAGTATCCTCTGGCTGAGGATAGATATAAGCAACTGGAAGACCGGTTAAGTGCGATGGAAGTTCAGAAAGTGCCTGGTCTGGACTTTGGTGATCTGGGTCTATCATCTGGGGTGGTGATTCCCCACAAGTTCAAAGCACCAGCCTTTGCTAAATACGACGGAGTTTCTTGTCTGAAACTGCACCTCCGTTCGTATGTTAGGAAGATTCAGCCGTACACCGCTGACAAGAACTTATGGATCCACTTCTTTCAAGACAGTCTCTCAGGGACTCAGCTTGAATGGTTTTACCAGTTAGAAGGAGCCAGTATCCGTAATTGGGAAGATTTGGCCGCTACTTTCTACAAGCAGTACCAATACAATGCCGACCTCTCTCCCACGCGTACCCAACTCCAGGCTATGTCAATGGGTGCGGGCGAAGGTTTCAAAGATTATGCTCAGAAGTGGAGGGACCTCGCTGGAAGAGTGCAACCACCCTTGGCTGATAGGGAGCTAGTTGATATGTTTCTAGGGACCTTGTCTGGTCTGTATTTCAACCATCTGATTGGAAGTTCTTTGTCCGGGTTTATAGAGCTGATTATGACCGGGGAAAGGATTGAGGTCGATATCAAATCTGGTAAAATACAGAAGGGTGCTTCATCAGGCACCGAGAAGAAGCCTTTTAAGAAGGAGTCCAGTGCTGTTTACAGTTCAAAAATCCAGAATAGACCTGAACGCCGCCAAGCTGTTAATGCGGTGGTTATTTCAAGACCTGCTGTTGCTCCTCAGCACAACAATCACTCAAGGGCCGAGAGACCGCGAAGGCAATTCACTCAGCTCAAGATGACTTTATCCCAGATTCTTCCACAGTTATTGAAAACCAATCTAGTGATTCCAAGGGAAGCCCCGAAGAATCCAAATACAACATCACCGAAGTACAACCCTAATGCCCGCTGTGCTTTTCACTCTGATAGCTCGGGGCATGACACGGATGACTGCTGGGTCTTGAAGAACAAAGTACATGACTTGATTGATACGAAGGAGATTGAGTTCGAAGCACCTGAAAGACCTAATGTTTTGACAGCTCCTATGCCCAAGCATGAAGTGAATGCTGTAGATGAAGACTCGTTTGTTGTTTCTGTGAAAGACATTGTTACTCCCTTAATGACTATGAAGAAGAACCTTTTGTTAGTCGGTTTATTTCCGGGTTATGAAGAAGGTTGCCGTATGTGTTCTGTCCTACCTACCGGTTGCCATCTTTTGAAGTCAGGTGTCCAACACCTGATGGACAATAAAGAAATTTTGTTTGAAAAGACTGTTGTTCCTTTGATTCCTGCTGAAGAAGTTGCTATCTTCACCATTTTCGACAATTCTTCCAAGGCTTCCACGAGAAAGCCTGTTAGAATTACATATGTTCCAAGAATCACACCATTGATCATCACTGTTCCTGGGCCTATTCCCTATACATCAAATAAAGTTGTCCCTTGTCATTACGGGGCTGACGTATATTATCACTGAGTTAAGCAAGATTTGGATGCTGATACTGACGTCAGCAATATTGTTGGACCTGCCAAAGTCACCCGCAGTGGAAGACTTTTCTCCCCTAAGATCTCTCCACCAACTGTCCGGAAGCCTGTTGTTATTACACCTTCCAGTGTACCTGCTATTGTTCCTATTCAAGTTCCAATTCTTACCCTTGTTGCCGAGTCGTCTGACGCTTAGGGCAAAGGGACCACCGGTGAGCCTGCCCAGACGGAGGCACCGAAGAAGATTACTATTGAAGCCTCTAGACAAGAGATGGAGGAGATTTTGAAGATCATCAAAAAGAGCGACTACAATGTAGTTGAGCAGCTGGGGCAAACCCCATCCAAAATCTTTATGTTGTCACTGTTGCTATGCTCAGAAGCCCATGCTAAGGCTCTGATTGCTTTCCTGAAGACTGCACACGTACCGTAAGAGACATCAGCTGATCAGTTTAAAGATTGCGTGGCTAGTCTGACAGCAGATAATGGGTTGGGCTTCTCTGACACCGACTTGACTATTAAGGGGAAGAATCACAATGACGCCCTGCATGTCTCCATCGAATGCAGGGGCACTACTCTTGCTCACATGTTGGTAGATACTAGATCTTCGTTGAATGTGTTACCCAAGAAGGCTCTAGACCGGTTAGACTGTGAAGGGTTGGAGCTGAAACCGAGTAACATTGTAGTTAGGGCTTTTGATGGGTTCAAGAGAATGGTACACGGAGAATTGGATATTCTGATTAAGGTTAGTTCTCAAGTTTTCGCCTCTACATTCTATGTGATGGACATTCGGCAATCTTATTCTTCTTTGTTGGGCCGCCCGTGGATCCACAAAGCTGGGGCAGTAACCTCAACGCTCCACCAGAAGCTAAAGTACCCAGTGAAAGGGAAAATTGTGACAGTACAAGGAGAGGAGGAGTACATGGTGAGCCACCTCAACTCCTTCCGATATGTAGAGATGGATGGGGAGTTCATTGAGACCCCATTTCAACATTTTGAAGAGGTTCCCCAGACGCTGGCATCAACTGAGACTGTTGTTGAAGATCCTCTGATGAAGATGGATTCCTTTAAGGATGCCCGGGCTGTTGTTGAGAAAGGTGGGTGTGAAAATTGGGGCCAACTCCCTGAATTTGCACATAAGACTAACAAGTTTGGTTTGGGTTTCACTGCAGAAGCTCAAAGGGCTGTTCGGAATGCACGGATCGGAAAACCTCCCCTGTTCATCAGCAATTCAGGAGTGAATGCCATTGAAGACGATGTTGAAGAGTCTGAGTTAGACAGTTGGATCTATCCTACTACCGATGATGGACTAAGAAACTGGACAGCAAAGGACTTCATCCCAATTTCTTTTGTTACCCAGTAATGAGACTTTTGTTTTGTATCTATAACCGACAATTTTAAACTTTACAGCCCGGTGTCTTACCTGGGGCACTGCAGTTTCATTTGTGAGGGCTTTATGTGTGTCATCTACATATATCATTAATAAAAGCATTGGACGTTTCTTGCATTGCAAATTTTGCGCTCCTTGTTTTTCTTTTATTATATATTGCAAAACAGCTATTTTACACACACTCACATATATACAGGTCTACATCCACTCTGGATCTCACTGGTAACGACTCTGCTACTGCCAGTTATGACTTCGAAGGTCCGATCAACTTAGCCGAAGACGAAGGTGAAGATGATTGTGAAGTGCCTGGTGAACTTGCAAGACTGTTACTTCAGGAAGAGAGGGTTATTCAGCCGCACGAAGAGCCGGTGGAATCAATAAATCTGGGTACAGAGATAAACAAGAAAGAGGTCAAGATCGGTGCAAATATGGAACCTAGCGTCAATTAACGGTTGATTCAGATGCTGCGCGACTATGTGGAGATTTTTGCCTGGTCTTATGAAGATATGCCTGGGTTGGATACCGACATTGTGGTTTACCGCCTGCCTACCAAGGAAGACTGTCCTCCAGTGAAACAGAAGGTCCGCCGAATGCGCCCAGATATGTCTGAGAAAATCAAGGTTGAAGTGATGAAACAATTTGACGCCGGTTTTCTAGCAGTTACTTCTTACCCACAGTGGGTGGCCAACATGGCTCCCGTGTCTAAGAAGGATGGTAAAGTTCAAATGTGTGTTGACTATAGGGATCTGAACAGGGCAAGCCCCAAGGATGATTTCCCTCTACCTCATATCGACGTTCTAGTTGACAACATCGCTCAGCATAAGGTTTTCTCCTTTATGGATGGTTTCTCCAGTTATAATCAGATTAAAATGGCTCCCGAAGATATGGAGAAGACAACCTTTGTTACTCAATGGGGTACCTTTTGCTACAAGGTCATGCCTTTCGGATTGAAAAATGTTAGGGCAACGTATCAGCGTGCCATGGTTGCTTTGTTTCATGATAAGATCCATCATGAGATGGAGGTATACATCGACGACATGATTGCAAGATCCCAGACTGAGGAAGAACATCTTGACCACCTTCAGAAGTTATTTGACAGGTTGAAGTTGTACAAGCTGAGGTTAAACTCGAACAAGTGCATCTTCGGGGTGAGATCTGGTAAGCTGTTGGGTTTCGTCATAAGTTATAAAGGTATTCAAGTGGATCCTGCAAAGGTGAAGGCTATACAGGAGATGCCAGCTCCCCGGACAAAAAGAGAAGTCAGAGGCTTTCTGGGACGTTTGAAATATATTGCCCGATCCATCTCACACCTGACTGCTACTTGTGATCCAATCTTCAAGTTACCGAAGAAAGATCAAGTGGTAAGATGGAACTATGAATGTCAGGCCGCTTTCAAAAGGATCAAAGAATATCTCCAAGATCCACCTATTTTAATGCCTCCAGTTGAAGGGAGACCTTTGATCTTATACTTGACAGTACTCGATAATTCAATGGGGTGCGTATTGGGGTAGCATGACGAGTCTGGCCGAAAAGAGCATGCTATTTATTACCTTAGAAAAAGTTTACCGACTGTGATACCCGATACTCACTGCTCGAGAAAACTTGCTGTGCTTTGGCATGGGTTGCTCGCCGGCTGAGATAGTATATGCTGAGTCACACTACTCTATTGATATCAAAGATGGATCCAATCAAGTATATCTTCGAGAAGCCTGCCTTGTCCGGAAGAATAGCAAGATGGCAGATGATCTTGACTGAGTATGACATCCAATACACAACCCAGAAGGCAATCAAGGGAAGTGTGTTAGAAGATCATTTAACACATCAGGAAATGGATGATTACCAGTCTATGAACTTTGAATTCCCGGATGAGAATATCATGATAGTAACCGACTGTGAAGAACTTGGACCGGATGAAGGACCTGAGGAGGGATCCTGATGGTCTATGTACTTTGATAGAGCTTCGAACGCTTTGGGCAAAGGCATTGGCGCCATGATCATATCTCCTAAAGGCTCTCATACTCTATTCACCGACCGACTATGTTTCAACTGCACCAACAACATGGCGGAGTATGAAGTGTGCATCATGGTTCTTCGAGCAGCAATTGACCTAATGATTAAGTTCCTAAGTGTTTTTGGAGATCCCGCTCTCGTGATCAGTCAGATCAAAGGCGAGTGGGATACGAAACACCCAAATCTTATTCCTTACAAGGAGTATGTGTTAACACTGCTTCCACACTTCAAAGAGATAACCTTTGAACACTTCCCTAGAGAGGAGAATCAGTTGGCGGACGCGCTGGCTACGATGTCTTCTATGTTCAAAGTCAATTGGGACAACGAAGATCCCCAGATTATCATTGAAAGGTTGAACGAACCTGCACATTGATGTGACATTGAGACTGAAGAGGTAGCAGATAAACCCTAGTTTCATGAGGTGAAAAGATACCTTGAGGCTCAAGAATACCCCGAGGGTGCATCTGTTAATGACAAGAAGTTTCTGAGGAGGTTCGCGGCGAAGTTCTTCATCAGTAATGGTATTCTCTACAAGCGCAACCATGATTCAACCTTACTACGATGTGTGGATAAAAATGAGGCAAAAAGGATCATGGCAGATTTACATGAAGGTACCTTTGGAACTCATTCCAGCGGACATACCATGTCAAAGAAAATCCTTCGGGCATGATACTATTGGTCCATAATGGAAGCCGACTATTATCAGCATTCTCGGACCTGTCACAAATGCCAAGTCTATGCTGATAAGGTGCACATACCTCAAGTACCTCTAAATGTATTGACGACACCTTGGCCTTTTGGAATGTGGGGCATTGATATGATCGGCGAGATCAGACCTACAGCGCCCAACGAGCATCGTTTCATCCTGCTAGCAATTGATTACTTTACGAAGTGGGTTGAAGCAGCTTCCTTTGCTAATGTAACCAAGAACGTCGTGGCACGGTTCATTCGGAACAATCTGATCTGTCGATATGGTGTACCAGAGAGGATCATTATGGACAATGGTACAAATCTCAACAATAAGATGATCACTGAGCTCTGCAAGCAGTTCAAGATACAGCATCATAACTCTTCCCCCTACCGGCCGAAGATGAATGGGGCTATTGAAGCGGCTAATAAGAACATTAAGAAGATTGTGCAGAAGATGACGGTGACATACAAAGACTGGCACGAGATGTTACCATTTGCTCTTCATGGATACCGTACCTCAGCACAGACGTCAACAGGGGCAACACCCTATTCCTTGGTATATGGTATGGAGGCCGTATTGCCCATTGAAGTTCAGATACCCTCTCTTAGGATTATGAAGGATGCAGGTTTGAGCGAAGATGACTGGATTCAGACCCGGCTTGATCAGCTGAACTTAATCGACAAAAAGAGACTTACTGCTATTTGTCATGGCCAAACGTATCAAAAACGGATGATCAAGGCATTTAACAAGAAATTTAGACGACAAGAGTATCAAGTTTGGGATATGGTGATCAAGCGCATTATCTTACCTCAAGGTGATCCCAGGGGCAAATGGACCCCTACCTACAAAGGGCCATTTGTGGTTAAGAACATCTTCTCAGGAGGAGCTATGATTCTAACCACCATGGATGGTGACAACCTTCCTCACCTCGTCAATGTAAACATAGTGAAAAAATACTACGCATAATCAAAGACCCGCTAGGTCGACTGGCCTAGGAAAAAATAAGGGCTTCCCGGCGAACCAAAAGGGTTCGGGCAAAAATAAGGGATGAAAATGAAAAAAACTGTACACCCGGCAAGTCGAAAACCTGAAAAGGCGGCTTGGGCAAAAAAGGGTATCCCGGTGGACTGAAAACCCGAAAGGGCGGTCCAGGCAAAAATTAGGAATCAAAGCGTAACATTATGTCTCATTGGATCACCTTGCAACCAGACTTCAGAATCAACTATCAAGCTCGGACGACACTAATCAATCTGACCTACCTTCAACCAAGTAGCAAAGTGATGAGATGCTCGAGGACATAAAGGCGATAGCAGAGTTGGAACCCAGTGGGATCATTCACATAGCTGTTTAGTTTAGTTTTTCACAAATTGTGTAAATTCTATTATTCGGCGGCGTTCTCTTACTAGGACGTCAGCCTCTTGTAAAAAACGCCTATTTAAAGGCCAAACTTCAAAATCAATACAATTCATTTTCAAAGAAATTTCAAACTGTTTTTCCTTTTTCTGTTTTGTTTTGCAAAAAACGTCCAATGTTCATTTTTGATATATGCATTTGACATTAATAGCTACTCATAAATATTTACATATGAAATAAAAGACGATTACTGGTAATATCAGAAACAGTGGCAATAAGAATTGTCCAAACTGTACGGATGCTTTATCCACCAAGTACAAAGGTAGATTCAGCTGAAAAATATGGTTAAGGTACTTTCACTCCCCACAGAGTAAGACAGTAATGTCAGCTCTCCCTAGCTGAGACTTGCAACTGTGAATGAATCGGTAATATTCTCCCCAAGCAGAGTTTATCTACCATCAACACTGAAAAGGCTTAATATCCCCGACGGTCTTAATATTTCCCAACGGAGTATAAGGATATTCCCCGACAGAGTACAAAATATCCCCAGTGGAGTTTGAAATTTTTCCCAGCGCAGTCTAAAAAATATTCCCCAGTGGAATTTGGAGAGTCATCCCCAGTTGACTTTGGAAGATTGTCCCCAGCAAGTTCAAAGGATTATCCCCATAAGAGTCCAAAAGGTTATCCCCAGTGAAGTCACAACCGAAGGTTCATGCCCAACAGAGTTCTTTCCTTTCACAAACAAGAATTCATTCCCCAACAGGATTCGGTATCACCAGCAACAGTAATTCATCCCCAGCAGAATTTATTAGTGGAATCATCAGCAGAGCATCTCTTCCACACAGAGTAATCTCCTCATCAACTTATTCCCCAACAGAGTTATCCTCTCCTGTAGGCTTATTCTCACAATCATCTTCATTCACCATCCCCAGCGGAAACGGAGAATTCAACTTCATTCTCCAGCAGCCATTCGGGATTTATTTCCCCGGATAAAAACATTACGTTGCCATACATCATGACACATGCATATACGCATCATACAACACAATCTCATTTATTTTGAGAACATCATTGCTTGATATATATCATGCATTGCATACGACTGACCTTTACCTTTCAGGAAGGATGCAGTTAAGTTCTCAGCTATGTCGAAGTACTGACCGGTTCTTAAATCTCAACTGAATTAGTCTCGGTTGAATTACAGATAAGTTTCTAAATCTAGACAGTTTTCCTCCGTCGAAGTGTGGACGAGTTCTTAAATCTCAACAGAATTATCCTTCGTTGAAGTACAGACAGTTCCTAGATCTCGATGAAGATGTTTCAGCCATATCGAACTATTGACTGGTTCTTAAATCTCAACTGAATTATCCTCGGTTGAATTACGGATAAGGTTCTAAATCTCAACAATTTTCCTCCGTCGTAGTGTGGACGAGTTCTTAAATCTCAACAGAATTATCCTCCGTTGAAGTAACAGGCAGTCCTAGATCTTGATGAAGATGTCTCCCTCAGTCGAAGAACTGAACGGTTCTTAAATATCAACTGAATTATTCTTGGTTGAATTACAGATAAGATTCTAAATCTCAGCAATTTCCCTCAGTCGAAGACCTGACTGGTTCTTAAATCTCAACTAAATTATCCTCAAGTGAATTACAGATAAGGTTCTAAATCTCGACAATTTTCCTCCGTCGTAGTGTGGACGAGTTCTTAAATCTCAACAGAATTATCCTCCGTTGAAGTAACAGATAGTCCTAGATCTTGATGAAGATGTTTCCCTCAGTCGAAGACCTGACCGGTTCTTAAATCTCAACTGAATTATCCTTGGTTAAATTACAGATAAGGTTCTAAATCTCGACAATTTTCCTCCGTCGTAGTGTGGACGAGTTCTTAAATCTCAACAGAATTATCCTCCGTTGAAGTAACAGACAGTCCTAGATCTTGATGAAGATGTTTCCCTCAGTCGAAGACCTGACCAGTTCTTAAATCTCAACTGAATTATCCTCGGTTGAATTACAGATAAGGTTCTAAATCTCGACAATTTTCCTCCGTCGTAGTGTGGACGAGTTCTTAAATCTCAACAGAATTATACTCCATTGAAGTAACAGACAGTCATAGATCTTGATGAAGATGTTTCCCTCAGTCGAAGACCTGACCGGTTCTTAAATCTCAACTGAATTATCCTCGGTTGAATTACAAATAAGGTTCTAAATCTCGACAATTTTCCTCTGTCGTAGTGTGGACGAGTTCTTAAATCTCAACAGAATTATCCTTCGTTGAAGTAACAGATAGTCCTAGATCTTGATGAAGATGTTTCCCTCAGTCGAAGACCTGATCGGTTCTTAAATCTCAACTAAATTATCCTTGGTTGAATTACAGATAAGGTTCTAAATCTCGACAATTTTCCTCCGTCGTAGTGTGGACGAGTTCTTAAATCTCAACAGAATTATACTCCGTTGAAGTAACAGACAGTCCTAGATCTTGATGAAGATGTTTCCCTCAGTCGAAGACCTGACCGGTTCTTAAATCTCAACTGAATTATTCTCGGTTGAATTACATATAAGGTTCTCAATCTCGGCAATTTTCCTCCGTCGAAGTGTGGACGAGTTCTTAAATATCAACAGAATTATACTCCGTTGAAGTAACAGACAGTTCCTAGATCTTGATGAAGATGTTTCCCTCAGTCGAAGACCTCACCGGTTCTTAAATCTCAACTGAATTATTCTCGGTTGAATTACAGATAAGGTTCTAAATCTCGGCAATTCTCCTCAGTCGAAGTACTGACCAGTTCTTAAATCTCAACTGAATTATCCTGGGTTGAATTACAGATAAGGTTTTAAATCTCGACAGAGTTTCCCCAGTTGAATTACAGACAAGTTCTTAAAACTCAACAAATATTTTCTCTCAGTTGAAGTACAGGCAAGCTCCTAAATCTCAACAAAGATCAGAATTCCCCAGCGGAATCTTCTACAACAACAGGTATGCAAGTTCTCGCTAAGAAATCTCTTATGCGATCGACACTCCTGCGGATGGCATCTTTAAGCCCATCCTCCCGCCAGCAATCTCCAAATGGAATCTGTAAGCCCATTCCCTACATCACAAGGCTGATACCACTTCATGCGAGTGCAAATTTCTGGGCACTCTAGTGTTCAATCATCTTCCACCTTCGGATAACGAAAGGAATGAAAGCCAATTTACATCCTCAGGTTTAAGAAGATTGAACAGGGGCAGTTGTTGTACCCCAAAATTTGCCCTCTCATATTCCTCAAAACATTGCAAGAAAAAATCTCCAAGTTGCTCAAGTTTGCTCAAGTGTTGGTCAGACAAGTCATCTCCTAAGACAGTTAACCCCAAATTAGGGTTTTGTGTTGAATCAAGATCTTTGAGTCCAAATGACCTCAAGTTCTCCCCAATGTCCTAATATGTTCTCAAGGTCATCCATGTCAAATTTCAAGCCTTGTAGAGGAAGTTTGCTCAGTCAATTGTTCAAGGGTCCAAAAATCGACTGTGCTAGGGCAAAAGTCAACTGTGACCTACAAACAGTCAAACCTCAAGATTTTTTGTCAACATTCTCATTTTGAAGGATATTTCATCATTTGATCAATGGTTGATCATGATTCATCAAGGATTGCTCAAAATTCATCAAGACTCAAAAGTTGCTAAATTAGGGTTTTGTAGGAAACGTCAACTCAACTTTGACCAAGCATAACATTCTCATACTTTTTGAGATATGACCCATCCAAAGCTCATTTTGAAGAGGATGCAATTTCATACAATCCATCTTCATACCCTAAGATCAGAAAATTCACTCACAAGAAGTTATAAATTTGGACATTATAGGTCATTTTTGAAAGTCAACAAAAACACCTTTTGTGCCAAAGATTATAACTTGAGCATGGAATATCAAAATGCGATGAGACAAAAAGGTTTGGTTATAGGACATATCAAGCTTTCTAAAAAGTCCAAGAACACCTCCAAAAGTTCAAAATTGAAGAAGTTATGCATTGTTGAAGTTGGACATTTTTGCAAAATTGCCAAAAGTCAACTATCCTCAAAGCTACAGATTTTGTCTAATGGGCCCATTCGTTTCCACTTGATTTGAGCTTGCATCATTGTCCACGTGTCCTAGCTTCAGCCATGAGCCCATATCTTATTTTTATTATTTTATTTAATTTTTTATTAAATTTATTCATTTTAAATCAAATTAAATCATAAAAAATCCAAAGCTTTGATTACATGAGATTTTTTGGCTGTTTCAGGTTGTAATTATCATCATTAACATCATCAAATTCGTATCAAGCAAAACCATGTGCAAAAAGATTGAGATTTGGCAAAATTGGAAAGGTTTAAAGAGTGAATCAAATCAAATTGGCAAGCATTGATGGGGGAAGATTTGAGCCAAGTTTGTTACCCTAGAACATTGTACCATACATAAAGAAGCCAGAGGAATAGAGACAAGGGTTAGAGGCTGCAAGAAGAGGCAGAACAAAGTTTGGAAAAAGTGGTAAAAAGCTTGAGATCGAAATCGTGCCTAGAGGTGTTTTCAGAAGCCAAGAACTATCCCAATCGCTTCCTGGACGTTCACTGAAGCTAAACCAATCCAAAGCAAGCTTCCTCACACACCCAAACGCACTGTAAGTCCCTCGTTACCTATCTATGTTCTTGGATTCGGTTTGGCTTATTCTTGCATCATTTGAACAAATCATTGACATGTTTGTGATCCTCATAACATTTCCAAGCTTTTAGCATTATCCAATTGTGTTTTTCTAGCCTGAATGAAGAACCTCCATAGCTAGGGTTCTTCGTGTGTTTTTTAGGGTTTTCTTTTTCAGGAAAAATTGGGACTAAAGAAGGGTATAGCATTGATCAGGCAGCCAAGACGAGTCCAACCATGTTCGTGGAATTTGTTTTCATGGTCTGGAATGGATTTTAGAGCAAGCTTGCGCATTTAGCTGCGGATCCAAATCCGCAGGTAATATTTGGAGGATTTGGAGGTAGGAGACGATGAGCTATCGTCTTCCTAATGGCCCATTCAAAACCAAGCGCACTTTTTATTTTTTGCTGGCAATAATGTTTGTTTTCATTTAATATATATTGTTTCTAACATATTAACAAATAGAGCAAAACAGCGTAGTGGCAAGCGTGCGTTCCAATCACCATCAGGACCTGGGTTCGAATCCCAAGTCCCCCACTTTCTTTGTTATTTTTCTCTTTCAGGCAATTGTGTGCATATCCAAGTTTGCCGCTCACCATGCACCATCATTCAATCAATTGCCAGATGGCCCTAGGCCAAATCTGGTGGCCAGGATCTGAAGGTCCACCATGGAGCCAAGTCAGCGCAGGCACATCAGATTCACAAAGTCAACCAGGGCCAGCACAAATGGGCTTTCTCATTGCTATTCATGCCCCCAAAACAGGCCCAAACCCCCCTTCTTCTCATCTTATTTATTTTATTTTAATTATTTGTTTTATTATTTTTATTTAAATTCTAACCAATTAAATTCAGCATTTTCATAAAATAAAATCACAAAAATATTTTTATGTTTAATCAAATTTCAAATTTTTATTTTCATTAATAAATACTAATTAATAGATTTAGGTTTTAATTAGAATAACTTTAACATATTTTTGTAAATAACTGAAATTAAATTAGACTTAATTAGGTTTTTACTAATTCAATTATTTTATTTTCCTTTCTTAAAATAACAAAAAACCCAAAAATATTTATTTTTATTAATTAATTAATTCATTAATTTAGTAATTAATTTAGGTTAACTTCTTTCTTAAAATAAATAACAAAAAAATATTTTCTTTAACAAAAAGGGTCAAAACCCTAATCTTGCACTCGATTCAATTTCCCGCACGTGATTTATTATATTTTTAATGTACTTGCCTCCGGTTTGTAATAGTTAATAGGACTCTTTATTTATTTTTATCGCTTTATTTATTTTTAAAGGGTTTGTCTTTGGCGATGTAAATACCCGACGCCTTGTAATTTAAATTCCGCAATTTATTTTCCATAAAATATAACTGTTAGATGTTTGATAATAGGGGATGCATGACAATACTGAATGTTTTAACCTAAAATCAACTTAGATCACCCATAACATGTACAAAAACAAAAATAACTGAAAACTACACACTCGCACATGTGCACTCTTAGGGTACACCCCACTTGGTTGCCTTCGTACGCGATCATTGAGTATATGTTATTTTAGAGGTCGCCCTCTTGTCTAAAAGATCATAGTCACCTCGAAACGGTTGCCTCGGATATAATTGCCTCAAACAAAATGATCTAAGACATTAGGGTTACCGCTAAGGCATCCTAACGTTGCTTTGGTGACCGTAAGTTCGTAATTCGAATTGACCCTCAAACTCCAACGACGGTGCTACCTACTCACTAATAGTAGGATAACATTATCTAAAGGAAATTAGCATAGAACGATTCTTTTTTCCAGTAGGTAGATGGTTCTTAGATACTTTCTCTTTCAAAAAACAAAACTCTTTTCACACTTACACTCCTTTTCGAACAAAGTTTTCAAAAACACTTCATACGCTCTTGAGGACAGAAGCAAGAGTTAAATCGAAGTTTCAAATAAAAACTTTTTCAAACCCACAAACACAAAGAAAGCAATTTTGAAAACAATTGAGCAAGTACCTAAGAGCCCGTGGATAACCATGGATAGAAAGGGTGCTAATACCTTCCCTTTCTATAAATCTACCCCCCGTACTCAGAAATATCTCGAAAAAGGAATTTTTCTGTGCTTTTTTCCTTTCCTTGTTGGATAAAATAAAAGTCGGTGGCGACTCTTGCTTACTGCGACATTTTGCAAACACAAATGCAAAACGCAAACCAACATTCCAAAAAACAGTCAGTTCTTCCCACCGTATCAGAACTTTCAAACAGAATCTCTTGGTTGTCTATCAAGCGTTGAATGCCTGTCTTCAACAAAGGGAAAACATTTGGTGAGGATAAGTAAAGATGGAAGTCTTCATTACAACCCAGGAATACACCACCTTTCAACAAGTTTATCTTAATGATTGGGAGTGGAGTCAAGAGTTCGTCAATTGTGGTAACAAACAAATCTTCTTCGATAGCATTAGTGTTATGGCCATGTCTACGCATGGGAGCAGAAATGACGTTTGGCTTCTCGGGTGCATCAAACTCAATCTCTTTTGCATCTATAAGGTCTTGAATTTTGTTTTTCAGGGCCCAACAATTGTTAGTGTCATGACCCGGACTTTCGGAATGATATGTGCATCTGGCATTTGGGTGATAATGAGGGGACGCAGTGTTGGGGTTCTTTGGAGCTTCCTTCAGAGTTATCAAATTAGATTTCAGAAGATGTGGTAAAACCTGGGCTAGAGTCATATTAATTCTGGTACATTGTCGGACTGGCCTTTCCACCCTCAGTTGGTTATATCTTGGTTGATTAGATGTAGGCTTTGGGATCATAACGGCCCCTACCATTGGTCGGCGCTCAGCTCTCCCTTGGTTCCTTTGTGGATAAACAGCAGATACCTCCTTTTTCCCAATGAAAGGCTTTCTCACAGCTGTAGAGGCAGATGAATCCTTCTGAATCTTTCCACTTTTTATGCCAGCTTCCACCCTCTCTCCGGTTAGTATTAAATCAGTAAATCCAGCAGATGAGCTCCCAATCAAATGGTTGAAGAAAGGGCCTGATAAAGTGCCTAAGAACATGTCCAACAACTCCCTTTCAGGAAGAGGGGGTTGCACTCTCCCAGCTAGATCTCTCCACTTCTGCGCGTAATCCTTGAAACCTTCATTGG
Organism: Vicia faba; assembly: GCA_948472305.1. NCBI lineage: Eukaryota > Viridiplantae > Streptophyta > Magnoliopsida > Fabales > Fabaceae > Vicia > Vicia faba. The sequence continues at coordinate 283,559,552 of OX451739.1, read as the reverse complement.
AAGCCATGGCCATACTCTGAAGTTGAGTACGGGTAGGCGCCAAATCAATATTATACTGGTATTGCTTATAGAAAGCTGCGGAAAGATCTTCCCAGTTGTGGATATCGGCCCTTTCCAATTGGTAAAACTAATTGAGTTGTGTTCCAGATAGGCTATTTTGGAAAAAATGTACCCACAGGTCTTTATCAGCGAAGTGCGGCTGAATCTTTCTCACATATGATCGGAGGTGAATCTTAGGACATGACACCCCATCATATTTTGCAAACAACTGCACTTTGAACTTTGGTGGGATCACAATTCTTGAAACTAGTCCCAATTATTCAAAGTCTAGACCTGGCACCTTCTGTATTTCCATAGCGCTCAGACGTTCCTCAAGATGTCTGTATTTATCATCTGCCGGAGGATACTGTTCCTCAAAGTAGTCTTCCTCTTCTTCCTCCTCTTCAGATGCTGACGGAACCGTTGTTTCTTTTCCTTTTCCTTCTCCTTCCCCGGAAGTGGTTACAAAATTCAAGGTTCTTCTAGTTTGTCCCTGAAACCTTCTCCCCATGTTCAAAACCCCAGTGGTTTTATTTGTTTTCTTCTTTCTTTCTTCAGCTAACAGAGTCTTCAACTCATCTTGCCCCTTGGCCAAGGTCATAAGTAACTGTTGAAACTACGTGTTTTGAACTTGAAGATATTTAACCGTCTGTTCGAGATCCATCTTACTGAAATAAACAGTAGAGAGATGAGGAATCTTGTTGCAAAAGACCTGTTTATGTCATGATGAATGATATGTGCATATGTAATGTTCTCAAGGATTTTAAAAGATTCAAGTTTGTTTTAGACAAAAAGAAACACACGTTATATTAATAAGATAGAAAAGATAAAAAAGTAGTGCGCATCCTCTTTGGTGCTATGTAGGCATTTAGAGTCTGCTCCTCATGAAGTAGCCTAGTGAGTTCCAAAACCTTCTTCTCGCTTGCATAGAATTGGGCTTCGAAAGTATATCGCTCTCATTTGAGATGTATCCAACCCCTTTGTAGGTTTTCAATAGATGTGGGCATGTTAGGATGTAGGATAGTGTACGGAACTTCTCCTTCCTTAACAGGCTCAATGATCACCGGGAGAATGGAAGGATAAGGCATCATAAGACTTTGAGCGCGGGTTCGTACCCACTTGAGGTAAGGCTCAAGAGGGATGGAATTATTGTGTCCTAATGTTTTGCTATCCACCTTGTTTAACATCCTCCATGCTCGGATGAATCTCTGGCGAAGACCTTGATTGTTGTTGTCGTAGTCGAATACCAAGCCTTGAATCATTATCTCATATGGGCCATCCCTTCGGGCATAACCAAACTGTCTTAGAGATAAACACGGGTTGTAGGTGATGCCTCCCCTAATTCCATGTAGAGGAACATTAGGGAATTCCCGACAATGGTCAACAATGATAACATTCTCTTTGGATCGAGAGCACCAATGAATATATGAATGTTTGAACGTCATTAACCTTTGAGACCACCTTAATCCTTGCTCATTCTTTAAGACTTATTGGGGAAGATTAGAAATAAACCATCTTTCCAGGAGAGGAGTTCAACATATAAGGACACCTCTTTTCCTCATTGTGCGAGTGTGAAAAGAGTTTAGGATATCCCCTAGCAATGTAGGCACCGAATTGCATGACATGAAGATTTTGATGGCACTCACATCTATGAGTTGGTCAGGATTGGGAAACAAAACCATCCCATAGATGAGGAGAACCACAATTTCCTCAAAGGCTTGCAAGTCTAGGGAATTCCAACAGCTTTGGGCTTTCTCAAACAGAAACTTTGCTAAGAGGCCTTTGACACCACTTCTATTTTCCCAATGAGTTATGACATCAGATGAGTGCAAGTGCAGAGCTTGAGCAATCTCTTTTGGCTTTGGATCTCTTTCCGTACCGTTGAAAGGTAGTTGATTGAGAATGAGAATCCTCAAGAGTTGAGAGAATTCTTCCAAAGTAGGCAGAAGCTGATAGTCGGGAAATGTGAAGCAATGATGCAAAGGATCAAAGAACTGGAAGAGCACCTTTATCATATCCTCATATGTGTTAGAGGTGACCAAGTTGAGTAGACGACCATGCCTCTCGGTGAATGGAGAGTTTTCAGGGATCCTTGAAACTAGCTCCTTTAGTTGCGGAGGAATCCTTACGAGGTTGACTTGGATAGTTTTCCTGCGAAGTGAATCCATATCCTATAAAACAAGAACAAATATGAATCTCCAAAATCCTTGAAATGGTTAGTGATGCATATAATGCTCATGATGTCCATGATTTTATGCACAAGTATGTATATACAAGCAAAACAAACAAGTTCTTAGTTTAGGCTTGCAAGGGGTTTTATAGGTAAGTACCCTCTTGAATTTTAGTTGGCTTAAACCTGTCCTAGTAATAGTAACCGGGTTCTGAGGATCTCAATATCACCGGATTGTTTCCTTGGTCATTGTTTCAGCTCAAGCCTCTTCAATGGCGATCGAAATATCCCTAGAAACCAACCTAAATGAGTGTAGTATCGAGTATCTACTAACTTCGGACTACACCAAAGCCGGTCATCTCACTACATCCTAAAGGCCAAGTTGGTCAAGTAAAGGGTTCTAGAAGTTTATTAGTGCTTCATGACATCACTCAGCGGCCCTGTATTCTCTTTGATTGACTCAAAGGCTACCGGTACCCACAAATATGTGACACTTACATAGCTATTGCTTAGACCATGTCGGTATACCTCGCACAGTTTCCACAACGTATTGCTATTTACCTATAATGTTTCCCAAATCCGGGTAGAGGATTCAAACCCAAACAAAGAACCATAATGTAAATCAAACAAGTCAAACAAAGTAAGCAAATAAATGTGATCTAGCCCTAAGGTAACCCCACTTTTTTTATAAATCTCCCCAGCAGAGTCGCCAGTTCTGTGATACGGTGGGAGAACTGACTTGAGGTTTTTTACGTTTTGTGTTCGCAATTGTTGTGGTTAGAAAGAGTCACCACCGACTTTTCTTTTATCCAAAAGGAAAGGTGAAAAAGCACAGGAAATACCTTTGAGATTGTTTCTTGAGTTCGGGGGGTAGATTATGAAAAGGGAAGGTTTTAGCACCCTTTTCATCCATGGTTTTCCATGGGCTCTTAGTTACTTGCTAGATCACTTGCTTTTTGTTTTGAAATTATGATTTGTGTGGTTTTTAAAAGTTTTGTAAAAGAGCCCATTGTTTAGGCAACCTTTGCAATGATTCTCGTTCGTAATAATGTATACAAATATGTTTGTCTTTTGAAAATGTTTTCAATGTTTGTAAGATGTTTTTGAAATGTGTGTGTTTGTTTTGGAAAATAGCAAGGATAGTTGTTTGGAAATAGAGCAAGTAACTAGAAGTAATCTACCTACTCAAAAATGTCTTATGCCTTTTCTATTCCTTTGACATTGTTGTCTTACCATTGATTTGGTAAGCAACCCTATCTTTGGATATAAGCGGGACGGGCGTGGGTCATCGTATAACCATGATTAGCAATGTTACAAAGTATCTTAGCATTTTGAGGGACCAAGATCATTTTGTAAGGCAACCTTGAATAGCGTCATCGAGGTACTATGATCTTATATTTGTTTGTTTTGCCAAGATACTTCGTATGCGTAATATGGCTATTTTTATATAAGGCAACCAAGTGGAGAAACCCTAAGTATGCTTGTGTGCAAGTGTGTTATTTTCATGCTTTGATTTTATCTTGCATTAGGGTTTTCTATTTGCTTTGTTTTGATCTTACCATACAAACCCTAATTACTAACATGGCATGTAAAGCGGTAAATTGTGTAATGTAAAGATTACTAAGCTATTACAACAATTTATGGGAGGGGGAAATACAAATTTGAATGGGGATTTGCAAGAATGTAAATCTAAATAAATTATTACAACCAAATCAAATTTGTACGAATATTAGAATAAACAATATACAATATTTAAATGTGCCATATTATGTACATGCAAGAAAAGATTTTTGTTTTGTTTTTTATGTGAAAAGAAAACTTAGCCTAATCCTAAAAATATAAGGGAAAGAGATTAATTCTTAAAAAAAGGGTTAACCCTAATTTCTAATTTGAAAGAAAATAAGGTTCTTATGTATTATTTTTATATATTTTTTGTATTAAAAACAATAAAATATTGTATGAAAATATTTAGTTTTTATATATGCCAAAATAAATATTTACAAGTATGTATATATAAATATAAAAGAAAAGATAATAATATATCTAAGTTTATTTTTTTACAAATTTATTTAAGGAAGATAGTTAGTATATATTGAAGATAAAATATATTTTTTTATGTGAAAAATAAAAATAAAATAAAATAAAATTGCAATATTATCATATTTATATTTTTTACGATTTTTATGTATTAAAGAAAATATTTAATAAACAAAAATGAAAATAAAACAAATAAATAAAAAATATGAAAATAGTTGGGCCAGGGGGGTATCCTGAGCAATCACATGGTGAATGTTTTAAAAAAAACATAAGCCCAGCGTGGAGGCCTAATTCTGCAAAAACAGCAAAAATGGAAAAATGGAAAAGTGTAAAAAACAAAAGGTAGCGCCAAGGTTCGAACCCAGAACATGGGTCTCACCATCACGCTACCTTGCCACTGGGGTGGCTATATGTGATACAGTGGGAGAACTGACTTGAGGTTTTGCGTTTGTGTTCGCAAATGTTGCAGTTTAGCAAGAGTCGCCACCGACTTTTCTTTTATCCAAAAGGAAAGGTGAAAAAGCACAGGAAAGACCTTTGAGATGTTTTCTTGAGTTCGGGGGGTAGATTATGAAAAGGGAAGGTATTAGCACCCTTTTCATTAATGGTTTTTCATGGGCTCTTAGTTACTTGCTAGATCACTTGCTTTTGTTTGAATGTGTGCTTGTGGTGGTGATTTTTGAAAGTATTTTGAAAATGGAACTTCGTAATGGTTCTCGTTTCTATAAGAACGCCTACAAAGTGTTTGTTTCGAAAATAGTTCAAAAGTGTGTTTGTGAGATGTGTTTTTGAAAGTATTTTGAAAATGGAACTTCGTAATGGTTCTTGTTTCTATGAGAATGCCTACAAAGTGTTTGTTTCGAAAATATTTCAAAGATGAGAGTGTGGGTAAAAAAAATTTTTTGTTGTGAGCAAGCGAGTAATTAAGAGCGAATCTACCTACTCGAAAGGTATTAAATGTGTTTTTCCTCCTCCTTTAGATGTGACTATCTTACCATTGATTTGGTAAGAAGCCCCATCGTTGGATGTAAAGGGACGGGCGTTGGGACGTTTGTATAGTCATAGAAGGCAACATATGGGACGTTTTAGCAATTTCGTTTTAGGGACTAGATCGTTTACCAAAGGCAACATCAAGGGTCATCGAGGGACTACGATCTTTTATCGAGGGTCTTTACTAAAACGCCCATGTTCGAGGGACATGACTATTTTCCGATAGGCAACAAGTGGGATTACCCTAGAGGTGCATGTGTGAATAATGTGTTTGATTTGCATGCATTTAGTCTTTGATTAGGGTGGCCTATTTTGTTGTTTTTATCTTGCCATACACACTTATTTACTAGCAATATATGAAAAGCAAGTAAAAGGCGGAAAGTAAAATCTAAGCTATTACATCACTTTAGGGGGATGGGGGTACAATCTAGCAATAGGGTGAAGTAGGAACTAAAATATTACAACCATATCGAATGATAATGAAAAGAATGTGAAAACAGTGTAAAATAAAGGGAAAATGCACTTTTGAACTGCTCTGTGTCGACCCATGCTGCTATGCATTGACACATAGCTTCTCCTGCTCCTGTAAAACAAAATCAGTTCAGTATGGATTGACACGTAATGGGATGTGTCAACTCATGCATCTTCTTGCATCGATGTGAAACGTGTACGTATCGACTCATAGGCTTTTTCAGCTTCTGTGAAGTGAAATTTGTTCAGTATGGGTCGACACATAATGGGATGCGTCGACTCATGCACCTTTTTTGCATCGGCGCGAAATGTGTATGTGTCGACTCATAGTCCTTTCCAGTTTTTGTTTTGTGACCTGAACTCAGCATGGGTCGATGCATGAGGGTCATGTGTCGACTCATACCCTGTACTTTCACTAAGATGAGTTGACACATGCAGATATGTGTCGATACATGTGTGCATCTTCCTGCCTTAAACATGGTTTTTACTGATTGTACAGGTTAGTTTATGGCATATAATGGATAAGTATGAACCATAAATGATTGAATAAGCCTAAACAAGATACAAATGACTAGTTCAAAAAGGTACTAAAGTAATATATCTTGTCTTTAAAATAAACGTATCCTTTAATGATGTATGAAGAGATATTAAGTCAATGAGCTTACCTCTGAGCTGCACTGGCTGTTTAAATCTGAATGCTTTTTTTTCAAATGTTATGAAGACCTTAATGAATCTCCAGGAAGCTTCTCCAGACTGTTGAGATTGAGTTAGACTGTGTTGTGACGTTTTTGGTGTTTTGAAGGTGAAGATGATAGCACTACAGGGACCGTTTTTGTGATGTTTTGGACCAACTTTGTATGTGATGAGTTGTTTGGTTTAAAGGAGAGTTTGTATGGTGGAGTGATGGATTGGGTTTTCTGTTTTGAACAAGAGTAGACTTGGTTTTGAAAATGAATCAAGGTTGCACATAATATTATTTTTCTGCTCAACAAAACTCTCGATTCTTTCTCTCTAAAACTTTTTCACTTCCAAAAACCAACCTCTTGTCTTGTAAATGTTTCTTCTATTTATAGAGAAGGTTTGAGACTTGAGAAACTCAGACTTTTGAAAAATCCCCTGTTATGCCTTTTTTAAAATTCATAATGACAAGTTTCTTCATGATTAAGAAAGGAGTGAATTAAGGAAATTAGCCATGCTTTGCAGGTCTTGTGGATTGCTTATGATGTTGAGAGATTTTTCTATCATCTTTGGAACAGATTCCAAGCTTTGAAAAAAAGAGTGGTTGGAAAAGTGAAGCTTTATGCAAATGGAAATGTTGCTTTTTGCATTTCTCACCATAAATGGTATCAAGACTTGGACAAAGCTTCAAATGCTTGTGTAATACACTTAGGGTTTGTGTAATTGCTTTATTATGCATAGATTTGGAGAGAACATAGCCTGAAAAGAGAGATCTTGTAGCTTTGGTTGGAATTTAGTCAAGTGTTCATCACAAATTCTGCTTTGTAATTCAAGAATGAAACCCTAACTTTATCTCTTCGATCCTCTCAGCTCAAGAATGATCTCAATGAGTTCTTGGACTTTTTGTAAAGATTAGAACATCCCCTACAACTTTCATGTTGATCACTTTTGTTAAATCAAACTGGAACTTGATGAAAATTGGCCAAGAAGTTGGGATAAAAACCTGACCAAAACTCCTGAAAATTTCTCTAAGTGTTAAATGAAAATGTCATGACTTCATGAATTTATAACTTGGAATCCAAGCATATTTAGGAGAAGTTGTGTAAAGAAATGTTGTAGATATCATGTAGATCTACAACTTTCATGTTGAAAGTTTCCCTTGAATTGTCTTGCATCTTAGTGAAAGAATGGCATGAAGTGATGAAATTATCATGTATAAAGACACTTAGAAAATTTCTAAGTCTTGGAAATCTTGACTTTTCAAGTTGACTTTTGACTTTCTTGACTTCTTCATGATCAAGCTTGATATTCATGAATGTCTTGATGAAATTTGATCTTTGGAATGTAATGTTGACCAAAAAGTCAAAGTTTGACTTTCCAGTATGCAATTGACCATTTTGCCCTTTTGCCAATTCCAAGCCTAAATTGATGTATCAGTGCTGCAAACTTGATGTCATAAAAGATCTTGTGAGAAAATCCTTGAGAAATGAGAAGGAAAATTTTGGGGTTCAACACTATACATCCGTTGTTTTATGTGAAACAAAATAACATAACATGAACAAGGTCCTTGCCCTGTACTTCGTCTTCTTCCTCTAGCCAGCCAGATGCTCTGTAACTTTCTCATCTCTCAATAAAAATGGAAACTGATAACATGAATGTTGTAGCATTTTGTCTCACGATTCTAACCATGTAAATTATGTAAGCTAACAATCAAAGATTAAGATGAATTTTAAAAGCCCTAAATTAAAACCTAATTTTTACAGGAATTTCAAGTTCAAAATTCTCTCAACTCAGGCCAAATAAATGCAAGATATATATATATATATATATATATATATATATATATATATATATATATATATATATGTGTGTGTGTGTGTGTGTGTGTGTGTGTGTGTGTGTGTACAACTTCGTAGCAATGAGGTCTACATTGTTTATTCATAAATCGTGGCCAATGGATGCCTGTATGAAGAGATAGAAGTTGAGATTTTTACATCTTTCAGTTGAAATCGTGAATGGAGTTTGAGTGAGTTTTATGAAGGCCTGATGATTGCTTGAGCTTGCTTGAACCTCCTTGAGTGTGTTCTAACCCTTACCTTGTTTTGGAAGTTCCTGGAACTCTCTATCCAAGTCAACCTGCAAGCTTTGAAAACAAAAATGGCAGATGATGGAGAAGGAGTTACAGTGCAGGGATGATGGTCTGGATTAGTTAGATATCAAGTAGGTAAAGTGTTTTGATGATTGAAACTTGAAACACACGAGCCAAATGATGGATTGCTATGCTTATGCAAAAACTACAAGTTTTGACAGTTTTTTGGTGAAAGGGAGTTTGGGAGTGTTTCAGGCCACTAGCAATCGTGTTTTCTATTGAAATGTCTTTGTATATTAGTATGGAGAAGGTTTTAAGTCATCTCTTCCACAGGTTTTTCAATCCTAGCCTTTTTGCACACTTTCTTGCTTTTTAAGCAAAGTGAAGGGACATGGCTTTACCTGCTTGTACTGGCTTGCTTAGGGTTGGTATATGCCTTATACAATTTGATTTAGGCCTGTAAGAGTTGTATGTGGAATGGAGACAGGTTCAATGCTCAAGAATTGGAAAATTGCAAAAGTGAACCTTTTCCAAAATGGCAATGGCCACTTTATGCCATTTATGGAATTACAACTTGGACAATGGCTCTAGGGCTTGGATTAAAGCTTTGGCAACTGAGTAAGCATTAAATTATGGAGTAAGAAACAAGTTTGGGACCTGTAAAGCTTGGATTAGGCAGCATAGGTACTGATTTGAAAATTGTTCTTCATGAAATGGCTTGAATCAAAAGTGAGAAATTGCCAACTTTCTCTCTTCGATTCTCCCCACTCAAAAATGATCTTGAGGAGTTCTTGGAAATTTTGGAAAGCTTGCAATGTTCTATATATCTCATCTTTGAAATGAATTTAAAGACTCATCTTGGAACTAGGTGAAAAATTGCCATGAAGTTGGGTCCAAAACCTGCCTAAATTAGGGCAAACTTTCAATAGGTTATCTAGTTCACGAGCATGTATTCACAAAATTATATCTTAAGATCCAAGCATCTTTAGGGAAAAGTGTGTGAATCAAAGTTGTAGATTTCATGGAGGTCTACAACTTTCATGTTGGGAACTTCCTTTGAAACATCTTGTATCATGGTGAAAAAATGTCCTAAAGTTGAGAAAAAATAAGAAATTTTCTATACTTAGAAAAATTTCTAAGTTAAGAAAATTTCCTATTTTAAACCCTAATCTTAAATCCTTGATTTTTTGATGAACAAGTTTCACATTTTGACATGTTTTGATGAATTGTGACCCTTGGCACTTGATTTTGACCAAAAAGTCAAAGTTTGACTTTTTAGTGTACAATTGACTTTTGATCAGTTGACTACAAATTTCATCTGTCTATCAATGAAATTGAAAAGTTTTGAACCATGTAATTAGGTAAATATTATGCAATTGAATCCATGAATCATGCTTCAAATCAATTGGTCATTTTCTAGGTCAAAAATCAGAAATTGCCCTTTCTCAATCAAAACCCTAATTTTGACCATTTTGCCCTTTTGATGATTTGATCAAATTTCTTGAGGAAATGTGGCCCAAACTTGATCAAATAATACATATGAGTCTAAAATGTTGACGTGGATAAAAAAATTATGAAGTTTGACTGTAAATGGGCCATGGTTGACTTTTCCCCCAATACAATTGATTTTTAGGTCAATTGTCCAATTGACTGATCAAAAATGTGGTTCAAGGCTTGAAACTTGTCATGAGTAATCTTAGGGGTCCATAATGATGTTTGAAAGTCATATGGAGCATTGATAGTCCAAAAATCCTTGTACAAACTCAAACCCTAATTTTGGGTTATCAGTGCAATATGAGATGTCTTGAGTTGACCAAACCCTAATCTAGTCTTGAGTCAAAGAGATCTTGTGAGAAAAGTCTTGATAAATGAGAGGGAAAATTTTGGGGTACAACAGCGTGCCATGGTAGCTTTGTTTCACGATATGATCCATCACGAGATAGAGGTCTATGTTGATGATATGATAGCCAGATCTCAAACTGAAGAGGAACACCTTGACCACCTGCAGAAGCTATATGAAAGACTGAAGAAATAAAAACTAAGGTTGACCCCAAATAAATGCACCTTTGGAGTAAGATCCGGTAAGCTTGTAGGCTTTGTTGTCAGCGGCAAAGGTATTGAAGTAGACCCTACAAAGGTAAAAGTAATACAAGAAATGCCAACTCCTCGCACTAAGAAGGAGGTTAGGGGATTCTTGGGACGTCTAAACTACATCGCCAAATTCATTTCCCATCTAACCGCTACTTGTAAGCGAATCTTCAAATTATTGAAGAAAGATTAAGCAGTGAAATGGAATGACGATTTCCAGACAACCTTTGACAAAATCAAAGAATATCTTCAAGAGCCTCCAATTTTGATGTCGCCGGTCGAAGGAAGACCTCTGATCATGTACTTAACTGTATTAGAGAATTCAATGGGGTGTGTGTTAGGGTAGCATGACGAGTCTGGTCGAAAAGAGCACACAATATACTACCTGAGCAAAAAGTTTATCGACTGTGAAACTAGATATTCACTGCTCGAGAAAACTTGCTATGCTCTGGCATGGGCTGCTCGCTGGCTAAGACAGTATATGCTGACTCACACTACCTTGTTGATATCTAATATGGATCCTATTAAATACATATTTGAGAAGCCCGCTCTCTCTGGAAGAATAGCAAGATGGCAAATAGTCCTCACCGAATATGACATTCAATACACTACCCAAAAAGAAATAAAAGGAAGTGTACTAGCTGATCATTTAGCTCATCAGGCTATGAATGTCTACCAATCCATGAATTTTGAATTCCCGGACGAGCAGATCATGTTAGTGAATGATTGTGAAGAACTTAGACCATATGATGGACCTGAACAAGGAGCCCGATGGACTATGGTTTTTGACAGAGCTTCCAACACGCTCGACAATGGCATTGGCGCTGTGATCATATCTTCCGAGGGTTGTCATACTCCTTTCACTGCCAGGCTATGTTTAAATTGTACCAACAATATGGCTGAATATGAAGCATGCATTATGGGTCTCAAAGCTGCTATAGACTTAAGGATCAAATATTTAAGTGTTTTTAGAGACTCGGCCTTAGTAATCAGTCAAATCAAGGGAGAATGGGACACGAAGCATCCTAATCTCATTCCTTACAAAGAACATGTGTTGACACTGATTCCACATTTTGAAGAAGTTACCTTGGAGCATTTTCCACGAGAGGAAAATCAACTAGCGGACGCGCTAGCTACTATGTCATCTATGTTCAAAATCAGATGGGATAACGAGGCTCATCAAATCACTATTGAGAGGTTGGACGAACCAGATACTGTCATGAGATTGATACTGAAGAAGTGGTGAACAAACCTTGGTTCCATGAATTTAAAAGATATCTCGAAGCCCAAGAATATCTTGAGGGAGCTTCAGTCAATGATAAGAAGTTCCTAAGAAGGTTCTCTGCCAAGTTCTTCCTCAGTAATGAAATCCTCTACAAGCGCAACCACGACTCTACCTTACTTCGGTGCATAAACAAGGGTGAGGCAGAAAAGATTATGGCTGATTTGCACGAAGGTACCTTCGGCACCCATTCTAGTGGGCACATGATGGCTAAAAAGATCCTACGGGCAGAATACTATTGGTCCACTATGGAAGGAGACTGTTATCAGCTTCGCGAACTTGTCACAAATGCTAGATCTATGCTGATAAAGTACATGTGCCTCTGGTTCCTCTAAACGTCTTGACTGCTCCATAGCTATTACAATATAGGGGATCGATATGATTGGGGAGATCATACCTACAACTTCTAATGGACACCATTTCATCCTCGTCGCCATCGATTACTTAACAAAATTGCTCGAGGAGGCTTCATTTGCTTATGTTACCAAGAACATTATGGCCCAATTCATCAAACATAACCTTATATGTCGATATGGTATTCCAGAAAGAATCATTACGGATAATGGTACCAATCTCAATAATACTATGATCACTGGACTATGTGCGTAATTCAAAATACAGCATCATAATTCTTCTCCTTTCCGGCCGAAGATGAATGGCTCTGTGGAGGCCTCTAATAAAAACATCAAAAAGATCATACAAAAGATGACAGTGACCTACAAGGACTGGCATGAGATGTTACCATTTTCTCTTCACGGTTGCCATACCACAGTGCGCACGTCAACAGGGGAAACTCCTTTCTCTTTGGTATACGGTATGGAATATGTCCTACCTATTAAAGTCTAGATACCTTCATTAAGAATCATGAAAGATGCAGGTTTGAATGAAGACGAGTGGATTCAAACTCGACTTGACCAATTGAACTTGATCGATGAGAAGAGGCTCACGGCTGTCTGCCACGGTCAGATGTACCAAAAACGTATGATTAAAGCTTTTGACAAGAAGGTCAGATGTCAGGTATATCAGGCCGGTGACTTAGTAATCAAGCGCATCATACTGCCGCAAGGTGATCCCAGGGGAAAATGGATTCCTACATACAAAGGACTATTTGTGATCAAGAACATATTTTCTGGTGGAGCCATGATCTTAACCACTATGGACGTCGACGACCTTCTGCACCCTGTAAACACAGACGTAGTTAAAAGATACTACGCATGAACAAAGACCCGCTAGGTCGACTGGCCTAGAAATAAATTAGGGCATCCTGACGAACCAAAAGGGTTCGAGCAAAAATTAGGGATATACACGAAAAAAATCTGTACACCCGACAAGTCGAAAACCTAAAAAGGCGGCTTGGGGAAAAAAGGGTATCCCAGTGGACTGAAAACCCGAAAGGGCGGTCCACGAAAAAGTTAGGGACCTAAAGCGTATAACTATGTCCCGTTGGATCACCTTACAACTAATCTTCAGTATCAACTATCAAGTTCAAACGGTACTAATCAATCTAATCAACTTCGGACAGCAGCAAAGGGATGAGACGCTCAAAGACATAAAAGCAATAGCAAAATGGGAATCCAATGGGATTATTTTACATAGTTGTTTTCTTTGTATGCTATTTTGTAAAGTTTTATTCTTACGATAGTATTCTCTTATTGGATGTTCGTCTCCTTGTACAAAAACACTTATTCAAGTTAATACAAAGCTATTCCTTTGAAAGTGCAAAACTATTTGTTTTTATTTTTTTGTTTTGTTTGTGAAAACGTCCAGTGTTTATTTTTGAACATATTCATTTAAATGTGATTATTGCTTACAAATATACGCAAAAAAAAAACAGAAAGACAGTAACTAATGGCTTTAAGAAATAGGACAATGTCTAAAGACCATCTGCAAAATCCCCGCAGATATTTCCTCCAGCAGGTACCTTCTCAGCAGATACAGAGAAAGAGACATCCTGCTACAAGGTCACTGCCATATTCTCAGTATGCAGCCTAATGGTGCCAGGTATTCTCATACCCCCGGCAGAGCAAAATTCCCAATTACTGCTCCAAAAATTCCCCAGTGAAGTCGCCAAGCTTCTCAGGATTCCCCAGCAGGATTTCACAAAATCCCCAAATAATGCACAAATTTTCCCTTCCCCGACAAGGTTATTTCTCTAAACAATGGAAATCCATCTATCAACATTTCAACTTCAACAAAATATGAAGACTTACACTCTTCATCCCCAGCAGCAGTCAGGGATTTATTTTCCCAGTCCAACAACATTGCAGCAGAACAACTGATACGCTTATACATTGCATTCATATATCATTTTACAAACATCATAGCATCGACAACACAAATGCATATATCGCAATCTCATTTATTTTGATAACATCATTACTCGATACATCTCATGCATCATGACATTGCACACAACTGACTCATTACCTTTTTCAGGAAAGTTAGAAAGCAAACAAATATCATTATCAATTTTCATTAATTCCATATTAATACCTGAAACAAGACAGGACAACTATCTGTGAACAGGTTTATTGTAGATCAAGTCCTGAAACAGGACGAGGTGACTACTTACACGAGAAACACTTCCTTCAAATCTCTGCTGGTTTAGTTTAAATCGATCAATGGTTTATCCTAATTCCATTCGGGTAGATACTTTCTCTGGTTTAGCAGAGAACCTTCTTAGGAACTTCTTATCATTGACTGAAGCTCCCTCAGGGTATTCTTGGGCTTCGAGATATATTTTGACTTCATGGAACCAAGGATTGTCCACTACTTCTTCAGTACCAATCTCGTGACAGTATGTTGGCTCGTCCATCCTCTCAATGGTGATCTGAGGAGCCTCATTACCCCACATGACCTTGAACATGGATGATGTGATACGGTGGGAGAACTGACTTGAGGTTTTGCGTTTGTTTTCGCAAATGTTTCGGTTGAGCAAGAGTCGCCACCGACTTTTTATTTTATCCTAAGGAAAGGTTAAAAAGCACAGTAAAAACCTTTGAGATGTTTTCTTGGGTTCGGGGAGTAGATTATAGAAAGGGAAGGTATTAGCACCCTTTCTATCCATGGTTATCCATGGGCTCTTAGTTACTTGCTTAGATCAAACTTGCCTTTATTTTCAATTGTTTGAAATGGTGCTTTGTGTGTGTGGTTTTGAAAATGTTTTGAAAAGAGGCCAATGTGGTGACAACCTTTGTAATGATCCATGTCGGGATGTATACAAAGGTGTATGTCTTTTGAAAAGTTTTCAATGTTTTTGAAAGTTACTTTGAAAGTGTTGTGGAGTGTGGTTTTGAAAAATAGGCAAGTGTTTTTGTTTTGCAAGTTGGCAAGTAACCAAGAGCTATCTACCCTAAATTTCTCAAAGATCTTTGCTATGTTTTTAACCCTTTTAACAATTTTGTTCCACCATTGTATTTGGTGGACAATCTTGTGTTAGGATGTGAACGGGACGGGCGCGGGTCATCGTTTAGACCATGATTGCAATGGTGCCAAGTATCTTTGGGCAATTTTTCTTTTAAGGGACTTGATCATTTTTAGGCAACTTCTGAAAGCGTCATCGAGGGACTATGATCATTTGATATTGTTTTGTTTTGCCAAAGACACCCAACATGCAATATGGCCCATTATTGAAGGCAACAAGTAGAGTAACCCTAGAGGGGTGCAAGTGTGATTGGTGTTTGTTCATTTTCATGCTTTTATCTTGGAATTAGGTCAAGCTATTTGTTTGATTTTTGCATACAAAACCCTAATTCTATCATGGCATATTTAGAAAGCTTTTAAATGTGGAATTTAAAGGTCCTAAGTTATTACACAATAATCATGGGAAGGGGGATACAAATGTCCAAATGGGGATGAGACTTCATAGGAGAGTAGTGTCCAATATTTACAACCAAATCGAATTGCGCAAATGTAAATATAAAGATGTATAAGAATAAAGCAATATGTATGTGAAAGTATTTTTGTGTAAGTGTATGTTTTATTCACAAATGAAATAAAAATAAAATAAATAAAAAGAGTTAATTTTTGAATATTTTCATGTTTAGGGCAAAAAACCCTAATTTTGCTAAATAAAAGGTATTTATTATTTAATATATATAATATACAATATTTATTAATTATATACAAAAAATAAATAAAAGAGAAGTATATTTGTCAAAAAGGTATTTTTGATGTTAAATATTAATAAAAATAAAAATGTATATTTTTTGTATTTTTATCCTAAATATCCTAATAAATATGTATATATTTATATTATATGTTAAATATATTAAATATGTATAAAAATAAAATATTTAATATTTACAAAAAAAAGTATATTTTTTATAAAATGTTTTCAAAAGGTAAAATAAAATAAAAATCATAAAATAAAAGTGTTTGTATTATTTTTTTGTATTTTTAAATAAAAGGTATTATGTTTTTATTTACATATAAAACTAAATGAAACCAAATAAATATCAAATAAAATGCAAAAAATAGGAGAAAAATATTTTTAATATTTTTTATGCTTTAGTAAAAAATAACAAATCAGAATCAAAAAGAAAAAGTTAAAAATGACAAATAAAACTCAAAATGGGCCAGGGGGTGCATGTGAAATGCAGTGGTCTAAAAAGGAAAAACAACACAGGCCCAGCCCAAAGAGGTTGTCTTCAACCTCCAGCAACAAAAATGTCAAAAACGCACGCCTTTCCCACCTTGTTCAAACATCCTGATTCCCGGACTTTTAGCACAAACTTATAACATGAAAAATGTCAAGCATCAAGCCACGATTCCATACATACCAAGAACTTGATCTAACTCTCAGAAATGAGAGAGAATTTCTCCATCCTTAATTCTTAACCTAAGTTTTTGTCAATGTTCAGGTCTTAAATTCTCTCAGCATATGCAATATAAATGGAAAGTGAGGATATGAGTGGCTTCAGGAACATGAGTATGACACTTTTCATTCATAAACTTAAAGCTAACTCTTCCTAGATTGAGAGATAGAAGTCCATGAACTTACCTGTTCAGCTTGGATCGTGTCTGGCAATGGAGGCACTTTCAAGGCAAGGTGAATACTGGTACAGCCTGCTTGAAGTCCAGGGATGCTATTCCAATGCTTGGTGTGCTTTGAATCTTGCTATATCAAGCTATAGAAGTTCACCTGCAAAGTTGAAAACTTAAAATGGCAAATGATGTTAGGGATGTTACAGGTCGTGTCCAATGCTTGGGGTAGCTTCAGTGGGTGATAGGGAATGTGTTTGCAAAGGTTTCAGCCAAAACGCATGAGTGGATTGAGTTATGGACCTCAAATTGCAGGGATGCCCTGTTTTTGTGCAGTACAATGGTGTTTTGAGGTTTAGGGAGGTATGGAAGGTAGTTAGCTCGTGCCTTAGCTTAGGTTTTATGTTTGGAATATGTACAACAAGTTTGTCTAAGCTTATGTTGGCAGAAATGTGTGTTCTTTTTCAAAATGCAAGGTTTCTTCTCACTTAAGCAAAAATTGTCAAGTGCTGTTACAGGCTCCTCCAGGCCCCTCAAATGTGTTGCAAAGCTTTGTCTTGATCAGTGGGATCTGTCCAATAGCTTGTGCCTAGAAGATATGCATTGTACCTCTTGATTTGCAAACTTGACATAAAGTTGCTCTTTACAAAAATGGATAATTTGCTTTTTCTAATTAAGGACTAACCCTTCATGTAATGACCAAACTCATAGAATAACATCTTGGCACAATGGATTAGCATTAACTTTTTAAGTGTAAATGAGATTAGAGGCCTGTAATGTAGCTTGCATATGCTGAGTTTGAAAACGCACAAGTTATGAACATGCCTTTGGCCATGAATCAAAGTGACTTTTGCTCATATTGCCAAATTCGATTCTTCCTAACCACAAGGTTGTTTGATAAGTTCTTGGACATTTTGGAAATCTTGGAATGTGTACTTCAATCCATATTTGTAATTCAAATTGAAATTCCAAGTGGAAGCATGTGAAAAGTGGCCATGAAGTTAGGCAAAAATCCTGCCTAGAATAGGTCAAAAATTTTCTAAGTTAAGAATGTTTTGCACCATTGTTCCAAAAATCATAACTTGAGCTACAAGCTTCTTTTGAGGAAACTTTGTGAATAAAAGTTGTAGATTTTGCAATGGACTATAACTTTAATGTTTTGAGTTTTCCTTGAATCCATTTGCATCTTGATGAGAAAGTGGGACAAAGTTAGGAAAAAATTAGGGATTTTCATAACTTAGAAAATTTCTAAGTTATGAAAATTCTTCATTTTAAACCCTAATTTGCAATTTTTGATTTCTTGATGAACAAGTTTCATAATTTGACATGTTTTGATGAAAAATGAATCTTGACACTTGATTTTGACCAAAAAGTCAAAGTTTGACTTTTCAGTATACAGTCAAATTTGGCTCAGTTGACTGGAAAATTCATCTGTCAATCTTGTGCATTTGGGATCTTTTGAACTTGTTGAACATGTCAAGACAATGCCAATGGGTCCTTGAGTCCATATATGAGCTTGGTTTGCCATTGGTTAGGTCAAACAGTCAAAAATTTCTTTTGTGCAGTCAAAACCCTAAAAATGACCATTTTGCCCTTTTGGTGATCTGATCAAATTTCTTGTGGAATTGTGATCCAAACTTGATCAAATGGTCCATATGAGTTCATAATGTTGATGTGGGTCAAAAATCATGAGGTTTGACTATCAATTGATTACAGTTGACTTTTTCCCCAATACAGCTGATTTCTAGGTCAACTGTCCAATTGACTGGGCAAAGATTGGAATCAAGGCTTGAAACTTGGTATGGATAAACTTGGGAGTCCAACATGAAGCATGAAAGTCATCTTAGGCATTTTAGGTCAAAACATCTTTGTGCAAC
This sequence comes from Vicia faba, assembly GCA_948472305.1. Classification (NCBI taxonomy): domain Eukaryota; kingdom Viridiplantae; phylum Streptophyta; class Magnoliopsida; order Fabales; family Fabaceae; genus Vicia; species Vicia faba. The sequence goes on along the minus strand of OX451739.1, from coordinate 283,540,848 downwards.
CTCAAACCCTAATTTGGATCAACAGTGCAAAGAGAAGTCTTAAGCAGAGCAAACCCTAACTTGATCCTGAGCTGCAAGGGTCTTGTGGTGAGAAAAATATTGAGGAAATGGGAGGGCAAATTTTGGGGTACAACAGATGACATGGTAGCTAGCGCGTCTGCTAGTTAATTTTTCTCTCGTGGAAAATGCTCAAAGGTAATTTCTTCGAAGTATGAGATTAGTCTCAACACATGCTCTTTGTACGGGATGAGATTAGGATGCTTCGTGTCCCATTCTCCTTTGATCTGGCTGATTACCAAAGCTGAGTCTCCAAACACCCTTAAGAACTTGGTCCTTAAATCGGTTGTAGCTTTGAGACCCATGATACATGCTTCATACTTAGCCATATTCTTGGTATAGTTGAAACATAGCCTAGAAGTGCAAGGAGTATAACAGTCTTCAGGAGATATGATCACAAGGCAGATACCATTTCCAAGAGCGTTGGAAGCTCCATCAAAAACCATAGTCCATCGGGATCCTTTTTCAGGTCCTTCATCTGGTCCAGGTTATTCACAATCAGTTACTAGCATGATATTCTCATCCAAGAACTCAAAATTCATGGATTGGTAGTCATCCACAGCCTGATAAGCCAAATGATCAGCTAGTACACTTCCCTTAATTGCTTTCTGGGTTATATATTGAATGTCGTATTCGGTCAGGATCATCTGCCATCTTGCTATTCTTTCGGAGAGAGAGAGGGCTTCTCAAAGATGTACTTGATAGGATCCATTTTAGATATCACTAAGGTAGTGTGAGTCAACATATACTGTCTTAGTCGGCGAGCAGCCCATGCCAAAGCACATCAAGTTTTCTCGAGTAGTGAGTATCTTGTTTCACAGTCAGTAAACTTTTTGCTAAGGTAGTATATTGCATGCTCTTTTCGACCAGACTCATCATGCTACTCCAACACAAACCCCACTGAGTTCTCTAATACTATTAAGTACATGATCAGAGGTCTTCCTTTGACTAGAGGCATTAAAATTGGAGGCTCTTGAAGGTATTCCTTGATTCTGTCAAAGGCATTCTGGCAATCGTCATTCCACTTCACTGCTTGATCTTTCTTCAGTAATTTAAAGATTGGCTCAGAAGTAGCGGTCAAATGGAAAATGAACCTGGAAATGTAGTTTAAGCGTCCCAAGAAACCTCTAACTTCCTTCTCAGTGTGAGGAGCTGGCATCTCTTGTATGGCCTTAACCTTTGCAGGGTCTACTTGAATACCTTTGTCACTGACAATGAAACCCATAAGCTTACCAGATCTTACTCCAAGGGTGTACTTATTTGGGTTCAGCCTCAGTTTGTATTTCTTCAACCTTTCAAATAGCTTCTGCAGGTGATCAAGGTTCTCCTCTTCAGTCTAAGACCTAGCTATCATATCATCGACGTAGACCTCTATCTCGTGATGGACAATATCATGAAATAAAGCTACCATGGCGTGCTGATAGGTTGCCCCAGCGTTCTTTAACCCAAATGGCATAACCTTGTAACAGAAAGTGCCCCGCTATGTGACAAAGGTCGTCTTCTCCATGTCCTCAGGTTCCATTTTAATCTGATTGTATTTGGAGAAACCATCCATGAAGGAGAATACCTTATGTTGTGTGGTGTTGTCAACCAGAACATCAATATGGGGAAGAAGAAATTCATCCTTTGGGCTAGCCCTGTTCAGGTCTCTGTAATCCACACACATATGTACCTTACAGTCCTTCTTAGGTACTGGAACAACATTGGTGACCCATTATGGATAAGACATGCAGCTAATAAATCGACATTGAACTGTTTCATGACTTCAGCTCTGATCTTTTCTGACATATCCGGACACATACGCTGAACCTTTGGCTTCACTGGAGGGATGTCCTCTTTTGTAGGTAGGCGATGAACCACAATATAGATGTCAAGTCTCGGTATGTATTTGTACGATCAGGAAAAAACCTCAACATGTTATGTAGCATCTGTATTAACCGCTGTTTAACACTGGGCTCCAAGTTAGCACCTACCTTGACTTCTTTTCTGTCCTCTTAAGTACCCAAGTTCACTGTCTCAACTGGCTCCTCATGAGGCTGTATTGCCCTTTCTTTCTGTTGTACAGTTTGGAAAGCTCTCCTGGTACCTCACAATCTTCCTCGCCTTCATTCTCGGCTTGGTTGATCGGATTTTCAAAGTCATAATGAGCGATAGTAGAACCGTTATCAATGGGATCCAAAGTGGATGTGGATCTGCAGTTTGATATGTGAGTGTGCGTAAGAGCATAGATGTATATTTTTGATAAAGTAAAGAGGCAGAAAATAAAAACAAAGAGCGTAAAATTTGTATGCGAAACGTCCAATGTTTTATTGATGACATATGAAAATGAAGTAATGACCCTCACAAATAGACCATTGTGCCCCGGGTAAGACACAAGGCTGTAATGTTTCAATTGTTCAAATATTACATTTCTTTAAAACAAAAAAGACAAATTACTCTTGAATAAAAGTAATAGGCACAAAGTCTATAGCCTCCCAATTACTGAGTCCACCGCTAATGGTTGGGAAAATCCACTTGTCCAGGTCATAATCTGTATCGTTGTCTTCTAGGGTATTGACGCCATGGTTCCTGATCCGTAGAGGTGGTCCCCCGACGTGAGCACGACGAACAACTCTCTGGGCTTATGAAGTAAAACCCAAACCAAATTTATCAGATTTGTAGGGAATATCCGGAAGTTGGCCCCAAATTATACACCCACCTTCTTCAACTACTGCTTTGGCATCCTTGAGAGAAGCCATTTTCAGCGAAGGCCTGGTAATCTTTGGAACACTGGAAGTGGTCTTGGTTGCACCAACAGTCTGTGGGACCTCCTCAAAGTTCTGACAGGTGGTCTCAATGAACTCGCCTTCCATTTCAACATACCTAAAAGAGTTCAGGTGGCTCACCATGTAATTCTCCTCCCCGTGAACTATGATAATCTTCCCATTGACTGGATATTTCAGCATCTGATGTAGGGTGGAAGTCACAGCACCAGCCCCATGGATCCAGGGTCGACCCAATAAACAGGAGTAAGACATGCTGATGTCCATCACATAGAAAGTGGAATTAAAATTTTGAGTGCCCACTTTGATAGGGATGTCCACCTCCCCGTGCACCATCCTTTTAGAACCGTCGAAGGCCCTCACCACAATGTTATTGGGCTTTAGTGTGAGTACTTCGCAATCCAACATGTCTAGAGAATTCTCGGGTAAGACATTCAGTGATGAACCCTTATCTACCAGAACATGGGCTAATGTAGTGCCCCTGCACTCAATGGAGACATGTAGGGCATAATTGTGTTTCCTTCCCTTGGGAGTTAGGTCTGCATCAGAGAATCCCAGACCATTTTCAGCTGTAAAACTAGCCACACAATTCTCGAATTGATCAGGGGATGTCTCTTGAGGCACGTGGGCAGACTTCAGAAATTTTACTAAAGCCTTGGCATGGGCTTCAGAGCACAGCAGTAGGGCCAACATTGAGATTTTTTTAGGGGTCTGCCCCAATTACTCTACAACACTGTAATCACTTTTCTTCATTATTTTCAATATCTCTTCCATCTCCTTTTTAGAAGCCTTATGAATGGCTTCTGGATGTGCCTTCGTCCGGACAAGCTCAACCAACACCTCTTTGCCCCGAGTCTCGGCCAACTCGGTAGCAGGGATAACAGTAGGACTAACAGTAAGAGTAGTCATGGGAATATTGACAGGAACGGTAATAGGAGTAATCACAGGGGTACTAGTAGGAGCAAAAGGGAGGATCACAGGAGTAGAAACAGTTTTAGGAGGAGAGATATCAGGTGAGAAAATCCTTCTGCTTCTAGTGATCTTGCTGGTCCCGACAATGTTACTAATGTCAGGATCAGAGTCTTCAACATCTTTTTCTTTAACAACCAGCAAATATTGCTTGACGCCATGGTAATAGACGTCAGCCCCATAATTCCAAGGAACAACTTTATTCGAGGAATATGGCATAGGTACAAGAAAAGTAATTATCAACGGAGCATCTTTCGGAACAAATGTAATCCTGACAGGTCTTTTGGAGGAGACCTTGGGAGGATTGGTGGAAATGGTAATGATAGAAACATCTTCACACAGAGCACTTATAACTGGAGTCTTCTCAAACAGAATTTCTTTATCATTCATTAGGCGCTGAACGCCTTCCTTCAACAAATGGCTACCATTAGGTAGGGACAAACATAAGTGGCAACCTTCACCACAACTCGAAAATAAACCAGCCTGCAAGAGATTCTTTTTAATAGACATGAGGGGAGTAGTTATTTCATCAACAGAAGTAACAAACATGTCATCATCAATAGAATTAACACCACAGTCGTGCTTGGGCATAGGGGTCTCAGGAGCGTCAAATTCAATCTCCTTTTCCTCAATCAAATCCTGCACCTTGTTCTTCAAAGCCCAATAGTCGTTTGTATCATGGCCTGGACTTTCATAATGGTAAGCACACCGAGCATTTGAACTGTAGTGTTGGGATTTTTGGGAGCCTCTCTCAGGGTAACCAGATTGGATTTCAGAAAATGTGGCAAAACTTGAGACAAGGTCATATTAATCCAGGTAAACTGCCTTCAAGGCTTATCTGTTCTAGAGTGATTATTCTATTGCTAGTTTGATGCAGGATTGGAAATCATAAGAGCCCCTACTGTCGGACAATGCTCAGTTTTGTTAAGATTTCTTTGGCCATAAGCATCACTGACCTCCTTCTTCCCTGTGAATGGTTTCTTTTCGGTGATGGAGGATGCATCTCTTTGTATATTACCACTTTTAATGCCAGCCTCTACTCGTTCACCCATCAAGATAAATTCAGTAAACCCAGCAGAAGAACTTCCAATCAGATGGTTAAAGAATGGCCCGAATAATGTGCCCAAGAACATGTCCACCAGCTCCATATCAGACAATGGGGGCTAGACTCTTCCCGTAAGGTCTCTCCATTTCTGAGCATAACCTTTAAAGCCCTCGCCAGAACCCATATACATACTCTGAAGTTATGTACTGGTTGGAGAGAGGTCAGCATTATATTGGTACTGCTTGTAGAAAGAAGTAGCCATATCTTCCCAGTTACGGATGTTGGTTCCCTCCAGCTGATAGAACCACTCTAATTGAGTCCCTGATAGACTGTCTTGAAATAAATGCACCCACAAATTCTTGTCAGTAGTGTGTGGCTGGATCTTCCTGACATAATATCTGAGATGCAGCTTAGGACATGAGACCCCATCATATTTAGAAAATGCGGGCACTTTGAAATTTTGCGGGATAACCACTCTATAAACCAACCCTAGCTCTTCGAAATCCAAGCCAGGTACCTTCTGAACTTCCATGGCCTTGAGACGGTCCTCTAGTTGTTTGTACTTATCGTCAATAGGAGGGTATTGTTCCTCGGTGTAATCAGCTTCGTCTTCTTCAAACTCCCTTGTACTGTGGTCTTCTTCTCTTGGCTCTCCTTCTTGAATGTCTCTCTCTCTCTGGACGGAGTTGTGAGTTCTGAAACTTGCCTCACTGGTCCTTTGAACCTTCTTCCAAAATTCATAACACCCACTGGCCTCTTTTTCTTCTTCTTGTCCTTGAGAATCATAGCTTTCAAATCTTCTTGTCCCTTAGCCAGATTCATGACATTTCTTGGAATTGAACATTCTGTGCCTGAAGTTCCTTAATTGTTTGTTCAAGATCCATTGCTGAAATAAACAGCAAAGAAGATAAGAAGTCTGTCCTGAAACCTGTTTATGCAATGATATGTATGATATGTGTATGCAATGTTTTCAAGGATTTCTAAGACTTAAATTTTCTTAGCCAAAGGGAACACAAACATTAATTGCATTAAGAAGTTTAAGCGGTTACGATGATGTCTCTCAGGCTTACAAAGGAAGTAACAAAGAAAAAATGAACTCTCAAAGCAAAAAGGGAGTCAAGCTTCCCACGGGCGCATTCTCTTTGGTGCAATGTAGACATTTATACTCTTCTCTTTGTGAAGTAGCCTGGTGAGCTCTAAAACTTTCTTCTTGCTGGCGTAGAATTGGGTTTCAAAGGTATCCCGTTCCTCTTTGAGTTGAATCCAGGATTTTTGTAACTCTTCAAAATTAGTCGGCATGTCAGGATAAAGAACAATGTAAGGAGTGTCTCTCTGGGCAACTTGCTCCATGATGATGGGTAGAATGGCCTCATAAAGCATCCTGAGACTTTGAGCACGGGGTCGTACCCACTTAAGATAAGGCTCCAAAGGAATGGAGTTCTTATGCCCTAGTGTTTTGCTACCAACTTTGTTCACCATGCCCCAAGCTCTTATAAACCTCTGGCAATAACCCTGAACGTCATTCTCATAGTCGAATACGATTCCTTGGACAAGTGTATCATAAGGACCATCCCTTCTAGCATATCCAAACTGTCGCAACGCCAAGCATGGATTATAAGTGATTCCTTCCCTAATTCCTAGGAGAGGGACATTAGGGAATTCTCCACAGCGGTCAATGATGGTAACATTCTCCAAGGATCAAGGACACTAATGAATGTCGTAATGTGTGAGGGACATCAACCTATTAGACCATCTCATGCCCCGCTCATTCTTCAATACGGATCGAGGCAGGTGCAAAATAAACCACCTAGCCAACAGAGGAGTGCAATACAGCAGGGTCCCTCTTCTCTTTACAGTGTGGGTATGTAGAGAGTGTAGGATGTCTCCAAGTAAAGTAGGCACGGAATTGTGAGACAAAAAAACCTTGACCGCATTCACATCTATGAGTTGGTCCGGATTAGGGAATAGTCTCATAGATGAGAAGGGCCAACACTTCTTCAAAAGCTTGTAAATCCAGGGTATCCCAAATAGAAACTTTGCTAGAAACCCTTTGACGCCTCTTCTTGCTTTCGAATTTGCCACTACATTGGACCGTTGTAAAGACAGAGCATGAGCAATCTCTTCAGGTTTTGGGTCTCTTTCCATACCATTGAAGGGTAACTGGTCAAGAACGGGCATCCCTAATAACTGGGAAAACTCCTCCATGGTAGGCACCAATTAGTAATCAGGAAAGGTGAAGCAGTGATGTAAAGGGTTGAAGAACTGAAACAGCACCTTCAACATTTCTTCATTAGGGCTTGATGTTACCATATTGAGAAGTAGACCATGTCTTTCAGTGAACGGAGAGTTCTTAGGAACCCTTGATGCTAATTCCTTGAGTTGAGGAGGTACCCTTATGAGGTTGACTTGGATAGTATTCCTGCGAGTGGAAGCCATGTCCTACAAAACAACACAAAGATAAGCCCTAAATATCCTTGAAATGGTTAGTATGATATGCCATGTTATGATGTTATGATATCATGATTATGCTAAGAAAACACAAATATAGCAAGCACAAGCAAATCACACAAAGACCTAGGTTTAAGGCTTGCATGGGTTTTAAGGTAAGTACCCTCTTGAAGTTTAGTTGGCTCAACCTGTCCTATCAATAGTAACCAGGTTCTAAGGGATCTCAATATCACTGATCTTTCCCACAAGTTTCATTCCTATCGACAACCGACTTGCCACCAAACAAAACTCAGGAGTTAAATCTCAATGAGTGTAGTATCGAGTATCAACCGATTTCGGGCTACACCAAAGACGGCTATCTCACTACTTCCTAATGGCCAAGTTGTTCAATTAAAGGTTCTAAGGTCATTTGATGCTTCATGACACCATGCAGCGGCCCCATATTCTCCTTGACTACTCAAGGTCTACTGGTACCAACCAAAGTGTCGCATCAATGTAGCTATCGCATCGATAATGTAGGTATACCCTGTACAATTTCCACGATCTATTGCTACTTACCTAAATGGTGCCCCAGATCCAGGAGTAGGATCTATAGTAACCTAAACAAATCCCTCAAAAATAAAGCAAACAAAGCATACAAGGTAAAGCAATTTACAATGAACTAGACTCTAAGGTAACCCCACTTTTTATTATCCCAAGCAGAGTCGTCAGTTCTGTGATACGGTGGCAGAACCGACTGTTAATACTAGTTTTGCGTTTGTGTTTGCAAATGTTGCAGTAAGCAAGAGTCACCACCGACTTTTCTTTTATCCAAATTAAGGAAAGGGTGAAAAGAACAAAAAAATACATTTTCGAGAGTTTTCTGAGTAAGGGGGGTAGATTATGGAAAGGGAAGGTGTTAGCACCCTTTCCATCTGTAGTTATCTACGGGTTCTTAGAGGTTTACTCATTTTAAAATACCTTTGTGCTTTGTGTATTTGAAAATATTTTGAAAATGTCTTAGTATGGCGAACTTTGTAATGTTTCTCGGGATAGTGGAGAAAGTATGCAAAGTGTTTTGAAAAGTAGTATTTGTGTAAGTGCAAAATGTTTTGAGCAAACTTCTAACAGCTATCTACTTTGTACTAAAAAAATATTATTCTTTTCCTCCTATCCTTTAGACAGCGCTATCCTACTATTAGTGAGTAGGCAGCCCTAGTCGTTGGATGTATAAGGGACATTCGAAGGGACGTTACGGTCACGAAGGCAACTTGGCATGAAATTTTAGTAACTGTCCTAAAGTTCTAAGATCACTTTTAACTGAGGCAACGTCAAGAGGGTCATCGAGGGACTTGTGATCTTTCAAACTAGAGGACAGCCACTAAAACTTCTCACGTTTCGAGAATTATGATCGTTTTCCAAAGGCAACCGAAGTGGGATACCCTAGAGGTGCATATGTACAATTGTGTTCAATTCAGTTATTTATCTTGCGCATTTAGGCTTTGCTAGAGTTTATTTTTAGTCTTTCCATGCAATCCTAATTACTATCAGTTTATATGTACAGAGAAATGTAAAGTGCAAAAATAAACTCTACACTATTACCTGGCTTCGGGGAGGGGGATATTTACAATGTACAAAAACTTGGAGGAAGAAAAATAAAGAAAACGGTAAAAGCCCTATTAACTATTACATAGCAGTATATGGTTACAATAATGAAAAAAAATCAGAGAAAATAATAATGCGCGAAAGTTAAAAGTTCGTCTAAAACCTAAAGCGATTCTAAGTAAATAAGAAAATCTTTTTTGTTGTTTTTTGATTTTTGATTTAAGAAAATAATGAAAATTGCCCTAAAATCTATTTAGAAAATAAAGTTAATTTAAGAAAATAGTCTAAGTTTTTTTTGTTTTTGTTTTTTGTTATAAAAAAAGATGATTTAAACATATAAATTAAAACTAATTCTATTTTATTTTAAATTAAGAAAAGGTTAAAGTTTAATTAATTAATCAATTAAAGAAATTAATTATTTAATTAAAGAAAAATTAGTCCTAAGTTTTTTTGTGATTTTTTAGTATTTGATTAATTAAATAAACAAAAGCAAATTAAAATAAAATTAAAACAAAACAAAAAAAGTAAAATGGGCCAAGGTGGTTAAAGCAAAAAAAATGGGGGGTGCTGTTTGAAAATCTGCTTGGCCCAAATGAATGTTGAGCCCAGGCCACGCTAGATCAGGTAAGATGAGGCCTTGAGGGTGCATGATGGATTCCATATTGAAGCCCTTGGATCCATCTCAATGATGATCTTATGGCTAGATATGATGGTGTATGATGTGCAATTGGCCTTGAGGAGCACTAGATCTGCATAAAAATGTTAAGAAAATTATGGACCTTGGACTCGAACCCATGTCTTCTCCTTTTCACATGCCTTGCTTTGCCATCTGTGCTAACTCTTCATTCGTGTATATAGATAAAACAAAAATTATATATTAGAAAGCTAATGCTAATATTTGAAATTCAAACAACGTGTGTGCTGACTGGAACTGACCAATGAGAGAGAAACACATATTGCACCGCAGTCAACAAGTTAATGGTACCGGAGTCAAAACTTCGGTCACCATCTCCGGTCGATTCAAAATTCAATCCTACAAAACAAGCAAGCTAAAGCAAAAATAAGAACCCTATCCTTCATAAAACCACGCGCTGATTTGAAATATGGCCTTAGATTTGCCTGAAAACCCCAGTATCACTAAGAACGAGACTTGTCTGAAGCTTTGCCCTAACAATGGAAAAGCTCCATTCTCACGTCAAACCTCGAATGTAAAGGTGCTAAACAATCATAAGCATTAGTATGAACACATATATGTATGCAAAATATACTTACACTACATAAACAAAGAGTTTGAGTTCCACGAAAATTTTACCAAATGGTGCACTTGGAAGTACGAATTATAGGCATGTTTGGGTTCAAAGGATGCTTGAGGACGAACCCTGGGAGTCTCAGGATGATGATAGGGCACTTGGTTTGGTCTGCAAAAGCCTGGGAATCGAGATACGTATTTGACAACCTTGAAAACATTTTTTGAATTTTAGAGAGCTCTTTCTAGGTTGTATGTGCGTGTCTTAAAGCTTGCTAGTGTGTTCTTTATATAGAGAGGAGGGAGGGGACAAGATGGCAAAAGATTAAACAACCTTAATTATGTGTTTTAAAGCCATGAATAAGAATTTGAAAGTTGGCCAAAGATGTGGAATCTTGTCTTTTTTCAAATTTACAATGTACATGGACATTTTGAACGAACTCTTGGGCTTTAAGGCAAGCCAAAACACTATCCCAAATGCCAAGACCCACCTCTAATTATTGTATACATTTTATTTTATATTTATTTGAAATAAATTAAAATAAATATGTACAAAATAAGTAAAAAAATGTAAGGAATGTTAAAAATGAGATTAGGGGCTCTTCATGAGGCCATGAAAGTGTTTGAAGTCCAAAAAGTTATGTCATTGCCTTAAAAGTTCAAATTTGCTCAATGCACATTTCTTGAAATTTTCCAAATTTTCCCAACTTGGGCAAGCCATAACTTGCTCAAATTTTATCTCATGATGATGATCTTTGACTTTTTGGAAAGCCCAAGATGTCTAATTTAATCCCTCTATTGATAAATTTTACATTTGAAGATTTTATCATGATGTAAAAGGTCATGGAAAAAAGTGGCTTTTGTTGACTTTCTAAAAATGACCTGTAATGTTTGAGCTTGTATCTTTCAAATGGTGAATTTCTTGGACTTGAGGGCTGAAGAGGTCATGGAAAAAAGTGGCTTTTGTTGACTTTCTAAAGTTCAGATGACTTTTCTTATAGAAACCCTAATTTAGTAATTTTTGACTTTTGATGAATTAGGGACATTTCTTGAGGAATCATGATCAACCCTTGATCACACGATGGATATCATTTCAAAATGTTGATATTGACCAAAAATCTTGAAGTTTGACTGTACATGGGCCACAATTGACTTTTCACCTAACATAGTTGATTTTCAAGCATTTGAGCAATTGAACGAGCAAACTTGTAGTGGAAGGCATAAAATTTGTCATGGACAATATTGAAGGAATATTAGGACAATGGAAAACATTTGTGACCTTTGGAGCTCACATATCTTGATGAAAAGTGAAACCATAGCTAGAGGTTCATTGCTTAGGAGGAGAATTTGTCTGATCAATTCTTGGTCAACCTTAAGCAATTGAGGATCTCTAGGAGCATGCTTTGAGTAAAAATGTGAGGGAAAATTTTGGGGTAAAACAGAGGCCCATCTCTAGGAGGACAATTTTGTACATAGGAATCCTCCTCTTGTCTTATTTAGAGTAGTTCCGGTTGTCTTTCCCAGGGATCCAAAGCGACCAATCCCATCGACCTCCGTCATCGTGCGTATATACCTCGGTAAAAACCTCGTATGGGTGGTCGAAGAAATAAGTCATCATCTTTGTCAGGAGGAAACATGCCAACTTGGTCGACAGGGACCATCTCTGTATCTTCTCCCCCCAATTGTTGATCCGACCTGTACGGTTCTCCTCTGGAGATCTCCTGGATGCTCGATGTACTACAACAATCATCTGTGGAGCTTGGAGAAGATCCAGTTTTCTCGTCTGAAAAATCATCCCTGGTATTCTCGGCCATAATACCTGAAAAGCAGAGGATAGAGGTAAGCTCTACATCATCGCCAAAATCATCTTTCCACCACCAATCAAGTGAAGGGGCACTGATAAACAAGGACTGTGTCCCCGACCAGAACCCTCACCAAGGCATCTGATCAAACGAACACTTCTTCAAATAAGGACATGCCTTATACCGCGAAGAAACGACCTAAAGCTTTTAGAAATCACCCACAGTGCATCGTGAATATCAAAGGAAAACCTATGGCGGCTCTGGCGCCTCTAAAATGCAGAATCACTGTTCTCCACCAACACTCGTTTAAAAAATATTAACTGACAACATCCTAACCCTAACCGCATGCAGTTCTAAGGCTAATTGCATAAATATTTGAACTATAAAGGTCCAACAACAACAAAGAACCGAAAGCTTACTGGTTGAAGAAGGAAGAAAGCTGAGAAGAGTCGCAGCGAGCAGTAAAATTTTCAAAAACAAAGGCGGTCGACAGGCGAGCAATAACAAGCGGTGTAAGAGAAGAATTAAAAACACAGAATGCTCCACTACTCTCATATTTATTGTTGGCGCCATCTGTGCATGGGAGAGACACGCCTAGGGAACCCTAGGGGCGTCATCATTGCACCCTAACCCCTAAGTGTTGTACCCCAAATTTTGCCCCTAAGATCCCTTCATCATACCATATTGATTCAATCACAACAAGATCGCATTAGGGATTTTGGTTCTCCTCCCTATCTTTAGCTTTTCTCTTTGAGGAATCAGCAAGCATCTTGACTTGTTTTTCTTTTGTGATCAAGTATGTTTTGGTTTGAATTTCTTTTTAATTAATAAAATACAATGTTGGTTTGTCTTACTAGTTAATAATGTAGGTAAAGGCAATGTGGCTTAGCAAGTTGATTCATGGGTTCATGAGTTTATTTCCATGCCCTAGTCAATAAAGCATTAGAAATTCAAACCTCACCATTGAAGTTGTTTTGGAGGAAATGGCATGGCAAGGTTTATTTTGGTTCACCATATTTCAAAGTTATCAAGATTGATTCAAAAGTACAAGGGGTTGATTGAAGAAGTTGTCATGGTTGGACAAGGCCTTGTTCCCATTGGTCACAAGTGCATATTTCTCTCAATTCTCAAAATATGGAAGTTGTTTTGGTTGCTATGAGTTCTCATTATCATACTCAACAACTTCTATCTACAAATAAAAAGTTTTGGTACAAGAAGGTTGTTTAAAATTGTCAAAGTTCCTCAAAGAATTTTCTTGATCTAGGAGCTAAGGTTTTGAACTTCAAAGAAGTATATCTTGCTCATCTTTTGGTATTTTTGAGTGATTCCAAAAACATCCTTCTCTTAAAAGGGTTATTAACAAATAACTTCAAAAGTTTCAAGGAGTTTTCATGTGGAAGAAACTTGATGATGAAGAAAGATTACAAGTCCTCCAGATGAACCCCCAACTTCCCATGTGTGACTTCAAATGATCATAACTTGGTTAATTTTAATCACCTTGAGCCCACTCTTTTTCTAAAATTATTTTGAGGATGTGATATTTATTCCTTATTTTATGTGCAAAGTGAGAAAATGGATGGAAGATACCCTAAGGATACAAAAGATTATAGGTCATTTCATGATTTTTTGCCAACTTCAACAATTCATAACTCTCTAAATTTTATGAGATTTTGAAAGGTTCAAGTTTCAAAATGTCATTCAAGAGGTCTATTTCATGCCATATTTTTTGGTCAACAGAAAATTCCAAGAGGAAGGCAATGTTTGGATGCAAAATATTATAGGTCACTTTTGAAGAAAAACTTGAAATATTTCTAAGTATGGAAAGTCAACCTCTTTTTCCCAAATTTGACTCATTACAACTTTCAGCTCAAACATCCATTTGATTCCATTATTTTCCCATTACAAAGCTTGCAATCTCATCTTTCTAAAGCATCAAGAACCATGCCTTAAGACCCCTTGAGCTGAGAATGCCATTGTTTCAAAAGTGGTAACTTGGAATTGAAGTTTCATTGCAAGTCAGAATTTGAATTTCATGTTACAAATTCTAAACCTCGAATTAGCACGTGTTTTGGGTCTAAACATGATTAGCCAACTTTCCCCAGTGAATTAGTGCATTAAAACGCGCGTTTTGGATGAGTTTTGACAAAGAGAAGTCACACTTTCTTCATGATGTAGACCCACACAAATTCCATCCAAATTGTACCATTCACCCTTCCTTTTGATCCCATTTGCTTCTCCTATAAATAAATGAGCTATTCCATTCGTTTTCTCAAGTTTGAACAACCAAAATTACCCTACCAAACTCGCTTCATAACTCACTTTTCTGCAACTTCGAAATCATTGTTCAAGCCTTTTTCAATCCATTTTTTCTATCAATTCACCTTCCTTGATCTTCCCTGAAGCTAAGAGAAGAAGAATTGAGCCTTAAAACCTTCTGAATTGATCTGACCAAGTCCATTTACAGAGCTCTGTAACTGAACTTCAATAGGTAGATTTCTCCATCAATTCTCCCAAACTTTAATATCATTGTGAAGCTCTCATTTCCCTGATTCTAGTCGCAACACTTTCTCTTAATTGGAAACACGTTTTGGCCATGAATTTTCAAATTCCTTTTCAAAACATTCCCTTCAAATGGCTTGAGCTACAGTTTATATAAATTTTTCGCGAAGGTGTGGTTGTCTTCGTCTTGATGACACGAAGCGAATGGCATAGGTCTGAGCTTCTGATTTTACAGTTTGAGGGACCTGTGTTTCACGTTGGCTGGAGGTTGAAGATGACCAATGTGTCATCTTCCAACCAATGATGGCGTGCCATTTGTATTTTTTTGAAAATCTGATTTTATATGTGATTCAGTGCTTTATTCAGTAATGACCATGATATGCATAATGCGTCTGATCCATTGGATTAGCTTACTAACGCGTTTTGACTCTCATCCATTGGTCCATATTTTTTTACTTTATTTTATTTTATGGTTTTATATTTAAATTGTTTTAAACTTCAAAAAATCATAGAAAATTCATTTTAAGTCTAAAAAATCTGTAAAAATCATGAAAAATATTTTTAATTTTTCTCTTTCAGATTTTTATTTTTTTACAATTTTATTTTGTGTTTTGATATTTTTTATAAATTTTCACTTTATTAGAATTGTTTTAAATGTTTAAAAATACTTTTATGCATTTTTAAATTCTAAAAAAGATATGGAATGATCCGATGATATTGTGACAAATATTGGTGACCTCATTTATTTTTTATTTCTGACTTTGTTATTTTTTATCATTTTTGGTTTACTTTACTCATTGATTTTAATTTTAAAACTAGTTTCAGACTTTAAAAAATTACCAAAAAATTTTATAAAAAGATTTGAGTTCATTTCTGATTTTTCTATGGTCTTACTTAATCTTTCTTGATTAATTTGAACATGGTTGATATTTTTATCTCTTATTTCTATTTTAAAACATTTTAATAACCCTTTTTAATGCATATATTAAATGTAATATTATTTTGTAATTATTTTCTGGCTGATCTTGGGTTGAATTTTTTATCATGAACTTTGTTAATATCATTGGATCCATGGTGTTAAGTCTAACTCCATAAAAATTGATGAATGATTTTAATAATAGTTTGATTAAATTTTAATTCAAATATGGTTTGTATATTCTTTCCCACCCTTCTTCATCTTATCCCTTTCTTATTACACTAAGTGTTATTGGAGCATAATCTCTATATCATGTCTCAAAACAAATGGTGCATAGATTGCTATTGACCGGCCTCAAAATAGGTGTGACTTCTATATAAGTCCACTTATAATTTCTTATCATAGCGCTAAATTTTGTCCCGATTCGAATAAATGATCATTTGTGGCCCAAACCTATGTTTTCAAGCCCAAGTATGTTAATTTGATCTCTTTGATCCAATAACCTTGAGATTCATTGTGTTGAGGCTTTGGTTCTACCAATCCTCTAATGGATCTACATCACTTTTGAACAATGCAGATCACTTAAACACCATTGATCATTAAATGTTACTTTTGAGGATTCCAAAATGGATGATATACTTGACAAAAAGCAAATGCAACTTGTTGTATGGATGCTTTGGTTCTACCAATCCTCTAATAAGTTCCAAATGCAAGTTTCAAGATGGTCATCCAACTAACCACTAATTTCTAACAATTGAATTTATTTTATGCCTTTATTTTGTGCTTTTTATTTTATGCACCATTTACTTTAGCATTTACATTTCATGCTATTTTTCATCTTTGCTCACTTGAGCCCCTTTATATTCTTGTCATTTTTGTTTTGCTCACTTGAGCTTTTCTTTTTTTAAGAGACTTAATAATCAACATGAACCCTAAAAAACTTTAATGATACTTGGACTATTTGGTTACTATCCTTGGCATTATGGATTATTAGACTTCTTGGACTTAGGAATAGAAACCTTGGCCTATGTTGGAGACCTTGTGACCTTAATTGATATTTTGTCCGGAGTTCTTGAGGTTTAACTCAAGACATTGGGTTGTTTGTTTGTTTTGTATGCAGGTTATTATGATAACATACTTTGTTTGTAATCTGGAATTTACCCGTATACAACCGTTACTCTGCCCAACTTTTGTGAAGACATAATACACTTGAAGTTTAGTTCTCTCAATAGGTCTAGCATCTTTGCTTGCTTGGTTTCAATCCAAAGAATGGGAACTATATCTTAACTCATAATGTCAAGTATTGGCTTCTTGTTGGTTAGATGGTTCTAATCCTTATCTTTTATATTATGCTTTAGGATAGTCTCTTCTTCTTCTCCCATCTTCTTTAATTTCAAAAATCTTCTTCCTCCTTTTGAAAACTCTTCTTGTTTTGAAACTTGAATCATTTTAATAATAAACTTGGACTTAGGCCCATGCATTTTCAAAACATTTTCATGAATAAACTTAAATCAACTTAATAATACCTTGACATTTTTTGTGAGAAGACTAAAAGTCAATCAATCTCATTTCAAACCATTTTGCCACTTTGGCTTTTTATTTTAAAACCTTTCTCAAAAGATTAGACTCTTGTAAATCCTTATAGTGATGCATACAACTATACTTCTACAATATGTAGTGAAAAGAGATATTTTCCACTTGGGTGTTGAGTGAGGCATTGTTGATTTTAAAATCCAAGCCATATCCTCCACTTTTAGATGATGAAAATTCTCCTTTCTCATGATTGTGGGTGTTGTTCCCAAATTTTCCCCTCTAATATCCCTTTATCATACCATATTGATTTAATCATAACAAGGTCACATTAGGGCTCTTGGTTCTCCTCCCTATCTTTAGCTTTGCTCTTTGAGGAATCACCAAGCACCTTGAATTATTTTTCTTTTGTGATCATTCATGTTTTGTTTTGACTTTCCTTTTAACTAATAAAATGCAATATTGGTTTGTATTACTTGTTAATAATGTAGGTAAAGGCAATGAGGTTTAGCAAGTTGCTTCATGGGTTCATGAGTTTATTTCCATGCCCTAGTCAATAGCTTGAGAAATTCAAACCTCACCATTGAAGTTGTTTTGGAAGAATTGGTATGGAAGTGGTTTTGGTGTCCATGAGTCATCATCATCATCCTCAACAATTTCTATTCACAAAGGAAGAATATTGGCACAAAGAGTTTGTTCAAACTTGGCAAAGTTCCTCAAAGCATTCTCTTGATCTAGAGGCTAGGGTTTTGGACTTCAAAGGGGCATATCTTTCTCATCTTTTGGTATTTTTGAGTGATTCCAAAAAAATTCTTATCTTCAAAGATTTACCAACAAATAACTTCAAATGTTCCAAGGAGTTTCCATGTGGAAGAAACTTGGTGAAGAGGAAAGATTACAAATTATCCAGATGAATCCCCAATTTTCCATATGTGACTTGAAAATGGTCATAACTTGGTCAATTTTAATCACCTTGAGCCCATTCTTTTTTCATTATGATCCTAAGGATGTGTAATTCATGCCTTATTTTATGTGCAAAGTGAGAAAATGGATAGAAGTTTCCTTAAGAATGCAAAAGATTATAGGTCATTTCATGATTTTTGGCCAACTTTAACAAGTCATAACTTGCTCAATTTTTTGAGATTTTGAGTGATTCAAATTGCAAAATTTCATTCAAGAGATCTACTTCATTTCATATTTTTTGGTCAAGAGCAAATTCTAAGTGGAAGGCTATGTTTGGATGCAAAAGATTGTAGGTCATTTTTAAAGAAGAATTTGAAATATTTCTAAGTATGGAAAGTCAACTCTTTTTCTTCAACTTTGACTCCATGTAACTTTCAGCTCAAACATCCATTTGATTCCATTCTTTTTCCATTGCAAAGTTTGTAACCTCATCTTTCCAAAGCATCAAGAATTTTTCCCTAAGACCCCTTGAGGTGAAAATGCCATTGGATTGAACTTGCTAACTTGGAACTAAAGTTTCTCCATAAGTCAGAGTTTGAAATTCATGTTTTGGCCTCTAAACATCAAATTAGGACGCGTTTGTGATCTAAACATGTTTAACCAAGTTGCCAAAGTGGATTAGAGCCTTGAAACGCAATGATTGGATGAGTTTAGATGCAAATCAGATCACACTTTGCTCGTGCATCAGGTTCACACGATTTCCCTCTAAACTTCATCATTTCACACGCTTGAACATTCCATTTGATTTCCTATAAATAGAGGGTCATCCCCCATTCAATTTCCCAAGCTTAGATAGCCAGAATCACCCTGCCAAACTTGCTTCACAACTCAGAATTCAGCAACTTCGAAATCTATTCTCAAGCCTTTTTCAATCCATTTTTTCTCTCAATTCGCCTTCCTTGATCTTCCCTGAAGCTAACCATATAATTACATTCAAGAATCGTGCCCTATATTGCTTCATAGAAGTCCAGTTTCAGAGCTCTGCAACTCAACTTCAATAGGTAGATTCCTTCATCAATTCTTCAAAACTCTGATATCATTGTGTTGCTCTCATTGCCCTGGTTCTAGTTGCAACACTTACATTTCACTGGAAGCACGTTTTGACCATGAATTTTCAAATCTCTTTTCAAAACTTTCTTTCCAAATTGCTTGAGCTACAATTTATATAAATTTGGCGTGAGGGTGTGGTTGTCTTAGTCTTGAAGAGACGAAGCGAATGACATAGGTCTGAGCTTCTGATTTTACAGTTTGAGAGACCTGCAATTCGTGATGGCTGGAGGTTGAAGATGACCAACGTGTCATCTTCTGACCAATGAAGGCATGACATTTGCTATTTTCAAAATCTGATTTTATTAATGATTATGTACATTATTCATTAAAGACCATGATATGCACAACGTGCTAGATCCCTTGGATTTGATTACTAACGCATTTTGACTTTCATCCAATGGTCCACATCTTTTACTTTTATTTTCTTTTTCTGATTTTTATATTTTAATTGTTTTAAAGTTCAAAAAATCATAGAAAATTCATTTTTAATCCAAAAAATCTGAAAAAAGTATGAAAAATATTTTTGATTATTCTCTTTCTGATTATTATTTTTCACAATTTCATTTTGTGTTTTGGTATTTTTTATGAATTTTACACTTATTTGATTTGTTTAAAATGTTTAAAAATACTTTTATACATTTTTAAATTCTGAAAAAATTATGGAATGATCCAATGATATTGTGACAAATATTGGTGACCTTATTTTATTTTTGTTTCTGACTTTACTATTTTTTACTATTTTTGTTTATTTTACCCATTTATTTTAATTTTTAAAAATAGTTTCTGACTTTTAAAAATTACCAAAAAAATTATAAAATTACTTGGCCTCTTTTCTGATTTTTTTTTCTATGGTCTTATTTTTCATTTCTTGATTAATTTGAACATAATTGATATTTTCCTCATTATTTTCCTTTTTTTAAAAACATTTTAAAACCTTTTAATGTATATATTAATTATATTATTATTTTATGATTATTTTCTGGCTGTCTTGGGTTGATTTTTTGATCATGGCTTTATTAACATCATTGGATCCATGGTGTTGAGATTAACTCCACAAAAAAGTGGAGGAATGATTTTAATAATAGTTTGATTAAATATTAATTCAAATGTGTTTTCTCTTTTACCCTAAATCCCCTTCATCTCATCCTCTTCTCATTGCACTAAATCTTGTTGGAGCATGATCTCTATATCATATCTCAAAAAAATGGTGCATAGATTGCTATTGACCGGCCTTAAAATAGGTGCGACTTCTATATAAGTCCACTTACGATTTCTTAACATAGCGCTAAATTTTGTCCCGATTCGAATGAATGATCATTCGTGACCCAAACTTATGATTGCAATCCCAAGTATGTTAATTTGATCTCTTTGATCCAATAACCTTGAGACTCATTGTGTGGAGGCTTTGGTTCTACCAATCCTCTAATGGATCTACAACACCTTTGGTCAACGCGGATCACTTAAACATCATTGATCATTAAGTGGTACTTGTGAGAATTCCAAATGGATGATATACTTGACAAAAAGAAAATGCAACTTGTTGTGTGGAGGCTTTGGTTCTACCAATCCTCTAATGAATTCCAAATGCAAGTTTCAAGATGGTCATCCAACTAACCACTAATTATTGACTTGTTTATTTTATGCCTTTACTCTTTTATGCTTTATGTACTATTTATCTTTTAGCATTTTTCATTTCATGTCATTTTCATCTTTGCTCATTTGAGCATTTATTTTCTTGTCATTTATTTTTACTTTGCTCACTTGAGCTTTTCTTTTCTTTTCTTAAGATACTTAATAATCAACATAAACCCTAAAAAACTCTTAATGGTACTTGGACTATTTGGTTACTATCCTTGGCATTATGGAGCATGGAACTTTTTATAGGACTTAGGATTAGAAACCTTGGCCTATCTTGGAGACCTTGTGATCTTATCTAATTTTTTTGTCTGGAGTTATTGAGGTTTACCTCAATACATTGGGTTGCTCGTTTGTTTTTGTATGTAGGTTTTTGTGATTACATCCTTTATTTGTAATCTGGAATTCACTCATATACGACCGTTACTCTGCCTAATTTTTGTGAAGACTTAGCACAATTGAAGAGGTCTAGTATCTTTGCTTGCTTGATTTCAATCCAAAGAATGAGAATTCTATCTTGGCTCATAATGTCAAGTTTTGGCTTCTTGTTGGTTATATGGTTCTTATCCTTAGCTTTTACCTTATGCTTTAGGATAGTCTCTTTTTCTCCTCCCATCTTCTTTAATTTCGAAAATCTTCTCCCTCCTTTTGAAAACTCTTCTTGTTTTGAAACTTAAACCACTTTCATAATAAACTTGGACTTAGGTCCATGCATTTTAAAATATTTTTATAAATAAACTCCAATCAATTTAATAATACCTTGACATTTTTTATGAGAAGACTAAAAGTCAATTAATCTCATTTCAAACCATTTTTCCACTTTGGCTTTTATCTTTAAAACTTTTCTCAAAAGGTTAGACTCTTGCCAATCCTTGTAGTGATGCAAACAACTATACTTCTACAATATATAGTGAAGAGAGATATTTTCCACTTGGGTGTTGAGTGAGGCATTGTTGATTTTAAAATCCAAGCCATATCCTCTACTTTGAGATGATGCAAATTCTCCTTTCTCATGATTGTGGATAGTAAGTATGTTTTTCACACGGACAATGACGATGATGTCTTATCTCTTAAAATTAACCAACACACTTGTGTTTCAAACTTTTTAAAGAGGAACTACGTGTACCCTGATCCCCTATTGCACGAAAGGTGGTACGTAGGAACTAAAGATTCACAACCGCGGCGGGTGCAAAAATCAT
The DNA here is from genome assembly GCA_948472305.1 of Vicia faba. Classification (NCBI taxonomy): domain Eukaryota; kingdom Viridiplantae; phylum Streptophyta; class Magnoliopsida; order Fabales; family Fabaceae; genus Vicia; species Vicia faba. The sequence continues at coordinate 283,519,143 of OX451739.1, read as the reverse complement.
TAAAAAAAATATTTCTTTTCTCACCTCCACCATCCATTTTATATACAACATATTTTTTATAGCCAAAATATACATATTTTACAAAGAGGTTCCTGCAGTGTACAGTAGATGTTTAGGGTGTTAATACCTTCCCTTTGCATAACCAACCCCCTTACCTTGAATCTTTCCCCCTTTTTTGGGTTATTCGCTCTTTTCCCATTACTTTGGAAATAATAAAGCGCAGTGGCGATTTTATTTTGATTTGTATAAAGTCTAGTCAATCCAATGGCTTAGTCTTGAAAATTTCTATCGCTACACCTAGGAGCCTACTGAAGCCGAGGACCATAGAATACCTAACCCATCTTGGCCTTTTAGGTGTAGTGCGGAAGCTATGACGAAGTAATCCGGAAATAGTTGTCACGCGATACTACGCTCGGATGAGTTTTTCTTGAGAATATTACTAATTACTGAGTTAATCAGGAAATTGGTAAGATCCGAAGGAAGGATGTAGACTCTAGGAACCTCTAGAACCTTATTCGGAAGGTGATAACTGTTATACCATACCTTATGGGTAGTACCTTCGACCTCATGCTCGTGACGTTGAACCTATGAACCCTATGTTTGTGATCTTGTGTGTGATTGTTGCATCATGCACCCATGCACTCATAAGCATCTTTTGAAGAAATTTTATTTCAAGGGACTTGAAAGTTGACCATTTGTGAATATCTCAGGTACCTTTTGACCATGGAATCTGGAAAAAGAAAGATCGGAAAATAAAGTTTCAAAGATCCCAAGATAGATAAGTTGATCAATCTAATTCCCGAGATTGAGTGTTCTGCTGATTTTCGGAAGAAGTATGGGTCCATCATTCCTCTCATGAAGCTTAGGATGAAGGAGGATATTCTCTCTACTTTGGTCCACTTCTATGATCTGATGTTTCACTACTTTACTTTCCCTGATTATCAGTTGATGCCTACACTAGAGGAGTATTCTTATTTGTTGGATTTACCGATTATCGATCGTGTTCCTTTTACTGGTTTGGAGGGTGAGCCAAAACCACACGAGATTACTGCTTTGATCCATTTGGGGAAGTCTAAGGTTGAAGACCATATGACTACTAAAGGAGGGATTAGAGGATTACCAGCTCAGTTCTTATTGGATAAAGCTCGTTACTTTTCCAGGATGAAGAGTACAGTCGCTATTGAGGCCATCTTTTCTCTACTTGCTTACGTATTGTTTTTATTTCCTAATGTGGATAAGTTTGTTGACATTAATGCTATCAGGATCTTCATGATTGGAAACCCAGTTCCTACATTGTTGGGTGATGCTTATTACTCTATTCATTTTCAGAATTCTTATCATGGGGGATGATTATCTGTTGCACGCGTCTGTTGTACCGATGGTTTATTTCTTATATGCCTCAGTCTGATGCTTTATGGGATGTCAGGAAACAACCCTATTGGGATCCTAAGATCATGGCACTTACTCACTCAGATATTGATTGGTATCATCAGGCTTACCATGATGTAGAGATTGTCGACAGTTGTGGTAGTTTCCCCAATGTACCTCTTCTTGGTACAAAGGGAGGAATTAACTATAACCCTGTTCTTGCACGACAATAGCTTGGTTATCCGATGAGGGTTAAACCAAATAGTATTCATTTGAGAAGTTTCTTTCTGAAGGAGGGAGAAGACCATAAGGAAGCTAGGGAGCAGATTGCGAAGGCCTGGCATCACATTCATAGGAAGAGTAGGAAAGATTTGGGACCTAGGGGGGCTATTTCTTTGGAGCCTTATTGTGATACGGTGGGAGAACTGACTTGGGTGTTTTGCGCTTGATCGCAAATGTTGCGGTTAGCAAGAGTTGCCACCGGCTTTTCTTTTATCCAAAAGGAAAGGTGAAAAAGCACATGAAAGATCTTTGAGATTGTTTCTTGAGTTCGATGGGTGGGGGGTAGATTATGAAAAGGGAAGGTATTAGCACCCTTTTCATACGTAGTTATCTACGGGCTCTTAGTTACTTGCTAGATCATTTTCTTTTGTTTGAAAATGTGCTTTGTGTGGTTTTTGAAAGTATTTCGAAAAGGCGCCATCGTTTAGGCAAACTTTGTAATAATTCTCGTTCGTAAGAATATATACAAAGTGTTGATCTTTTGAAAATGTTTCAAGTTTGAAAGATGTTTTGAAAGTGTTTGTGTTTGTTTTGAAAATAGCAAGGATGTTTTGGTTTTGAAATTGAGCAAGTAACTAGGAACATTCTACCTACTCAAAAGTCTTTCATGTTCATTTCCTTTTTCCTTTGACATTGTTATCTTGCCATTGATTTGGTAAGTAACCCTATCTTTCGATGTAAAAGGGACGGGCGTGGGTCATCGTATAACCATGATTAGCAATGTTGCAAGATATCTTAGCATTTTTCTTTAGGGACTAAGATCATTTGGAAAGGCAACATAGATAGCGTCATCGAGGGACTATGATCTTATATTTGCTTGTTTTTTCTAAGATACCTCACATGCATAATATGGCCATTTTTGTAAGGCAACCAAGTGGATTTACCCTAGGGGTGGTTGTGTGCAAGTGTATTGATTTCCATGCTTGATTTGTCTTTGATTAGGGTTTTCTATTGATTGGTTTTAGTCTTTCTATACAAAACCCTAATTACTAGCATTTGTACATAAAGCGATAAATTGCAGAATTTAAAATTACTACGCTATTACATCATTTAGGGGAGGAGGTATACAAATTACAAATGGGCAATATTGCAAGAATTTAAATCTAAATAAATATTACAATCATATTGAATTTTAATAAATGTACAAAATGGACAAATAAAATACAAGAATGTAGATGTAAAAAAAATGATTTTTTTTGTTTGTTTTTTATGAAAAGGGGTTTTTGACCTAATTAAATAAAATAATTAACTAAAAATAAGAAAATTAAAATTATATTAGTAAACTAAATTAATTTAAAGAAAACAAGCTTTTTAGGGTTTTTTATGAATTTAATTAAACTAGTAAGTAAAATTAATTAAATAAAAATCCTAAGTTCTAAATTGATTTTAATTTACAAGAAAAATAAATAATATAATATAATAAAAATAAATTATCTAAGTATTTAAAAAAAGTAAATTTAATTGTGAAAGAAATATTTTTATTTTTTTGTTTTTGTGAATAAAAATAAGATATAAAATGTGAAAATAATAAATAAAAATATTTTTTGGGTTTTTATCACTAATAATAAAAATTAATATTAATAATAATACTAATAATAATAATAATAAAAATAAAAAAATAAAAAAAAATAAAATGGGCCAAGAGGTATGAACAGCAAGACAGGGGGTTAGAATGTAGCAAAAAAATAAGGCCCAAAGGGGGGAAAGCCCAACGCTGCAAAAAATGTCAAAAAAAAAAGGAAAATGCTAAAAGGTCACGCGGGGGCTTGAACTCAGGACCTCATGGTGACAGGCGCGCGCTTTAACCACTGGGGTGGTGATACATCCATTAACTTATGTAAAACAATAAATATATGATCTAAGTCTTGCCCTAAATGTACTTCATCTTCAACCTCCATCCAGAAGCCCTACAACTTGTTTATTTCTCAACCATTTGCAAAAATGTAAACATGAAAGCTATGTAAAATTTCACCACGATTCTAGAAATGTAAACAACTTAAACTACTTCTCAAAAATGAGCATGAATTTTGAATGGTACCAAATTCTGACCTAACTTTTCCAGGATGTTCATATTCAAAATTCTAACTCCTTAAGTAATATAAATGAAATCTAAAGACATGGTTAGCTTCAGGACAATGATACCTACATTTCTTATTCACAAATGAACCATTAATGATGAATGTATGAAGAGTTCAAAAATCAGAAAACTTACCTTGCAAGAGGGTGTCGTGTTTTGAGTTTGGGCAGCTTTTAATGAGTCCCAATGATTGGATTAGCTTCCTCAAGTACCCAGGAAACTAATGTGATGCTTAGCTTGAGCTGAAAGTGCCTGAGGAGTTCTAGAGAAGTCCAAGTGAAAAGCTCAATTTTTGAAAATGGAGGATGGTGTTAATGGTGTTACAGTCTTGTAACAGGGTGTGGGATGAGTTCTAAATGATGTTTAGAAACTTTAGGAACCAAAAGGCTTGAAAAAGCACGAGGGAGATGTGAGTTTCAAACTTTTGGTCAAGTTATACAAAAATGAAGGTATGTGATGCATTTCTGAGTTCTTGGTGTTTTTAGGGGTTAAACATGCGTGTGTTTTGTTGCCAAGAACTTGTACATAAGTAATGAGAAGATTTTTGTGTTTGGGAGGGTCAGAACTACAAGTTCTAGACTGATTGCTATGTTACTTGATTTTGAAGAAAAGTGGGAGCATGGTTCCAAGATGAAGTACAAGCATGGGTTGAGTGATTGTAAGGCTTAAGACAAACTTCTCTTGAGCTATATGACGCGTATGATCAGAAGAAAACCATTGCAAGGCTCAAGAATAATTTTGTGCATAAAGCTACTTTTTCAAAATGACATTGTGCACTTTCTTCCTAAAATGGATATAATGCATGGCATTGCATTGAATGCTTGAGTTGAGACCTCTAACAGTTGTGCAAACAATTAATTATGGAGTGCCTAACAAATTTACGACCTGTAAATTAGAGATTAAGCAACATAGGTTTGAAATTTGAATCTTTCTTCATCACAAAATGACCTATAATTTTAGTTTGAAACCCTAACTTCCTCTCTTCGATTCTCCCTGCTCAAGAATGATCTCAAGAGGTTCTTGGACATTTTATAAATCTTGTAATGTGCCCTACAACCCCTCTTTGAATCACTTTCGAAACTTACCCTTGGAACTATATGAAAAAGTTCCATGAAGTTAAGTCAAAATCCTGCCTAAACTAGGGCAAAATTTCACTAAGTGTTTAATTTCAAGACCATGACTTCATGAATTAATAACTTGAGATCCAAGCACTTTTAAAAGAAGTTGTGTAAAAGAAATTTTGTAGATATCATGGAGATCTACAACTTTCATGTTGAAAGTTTCTTTTGAATCATCTTGCATCATGGTGAAAAATTTGCTCAAAGTTGTGAAAAAACATGAAGTTTTCAACACTTAGAAAAATTTCTAAGTTTGAAAACTTTGACTTTTCAAATAAAATCTTGACTTTTTGATTTCTTGATGAATAAGTTTCATATTTTGACATGTTTTGATGAATTGTGATCTTTGACACTTGATTTTGACCAAAAAGTCAAAGTTTGACTTTTCAGTGTACAGTTGACTTTTGATCAGTTGACTGAAAGTTCACTATCAATCCAATTGATCTTGAGCAATGTTTTGAGTCATTCCATTAGGTCAAAATGGTGAAATTTAACTCTTAAGATCATGCCTCAAACCAATTAACCATGTGCTAGGTCAAAACTCAGAAATTTCTTGAGGAATTATGGTCCAAACTTGATCACATGATATATATGAGTTTATAATGTTGATGTGGATAAAAAATTATGAAGATTGACTGTAAATTGACCACGGTTAACTTTTCCCCAATACAGCTGATTTTTAGGTCAACTGGTCAATTGACTGAGCAAAAATGTGATTCAAGGCTTGAAACTTAACATGAGTAATCTTGGGGATCCATAATGATCCATGAAAGTCATATGAGGCATTGGAAGTTCAATTATCCTTGTGCAATCTCAAACCCTAATTTGAGTCATCAGTGCTTAAGGAGGTGTCTTGAGCTGATCAAACCTTGTGCAGTCTTTAATCAAATGAGATCTTGTGAGAAAATATTTGATAAGTGAGAGGGAAAATTTTCGGGTACAACACTTATCTTCAGTGGGTCCAAACGAGAGCTATCCAGTTGAAGATGTCATATTCCCGGGAAGCACCTGTGCCTGATTTGTTTGTGAAGACCACTCCTCCCCTATTGGATGATGTGGAAGAGCTACAGCTTGCTTTGGTCATAATACAGCAGGAAAAGGATTCTTGGAAGAATAAGTGCCAAACTTTAGAGATTTCCTATAGAGAAGACTTGAAGGAGAAAGACGACTTGATTGAGATTCTTGAGAATCGGGCTGTAGAGATCATGGAGAGTCAAGGGGATTTATTTTCCTCTAAGCCTCAGCCAGATGCTAGTTGCTCACTTCCTGATTCAGGTGATTGGGAGGTGGTTGCCACTAGATATGCGGAAGAAAACCAGAAGTTGAAGGCTCAAATTTCCAGGCTTACAGGGAAGCGTCAACGTATAGAGTGATCTCCATCAGCTTTACTTCTTAGGGTTTTAGACTTTATTTTCATCTTGTACTTGGGATTATTGAAACTTGTAATCAATTTTGAAGTTATTATAATAAAAAAATTTAGTATTTCAAATGTGTTATTACTTTGATATTTGCAATGTGTCTATAAATAATTAAGTCCCTTGAAATATTAATAATAAAATAAATCATGTGCATTGCATATCATGCATCATATTGCACATATTTCTTACATTTATTATGCATATCTAGGTGTCTTATCAAGCTTATTTACTTTGTTCAGCAAGTTGTCTCACCACTACAACACTCGAGCTAATTTCAGAAGGAAGATGGACAACTTAGAACAAGTGAATCGCAAGCTGTACGAGGAAGTTTCTGCTCTGAAGGCCGACATGGCCAATCTACTGTTCTGATGGAATCTCTGGTAGCTGCTCAGAATCAGCCACTGAGTGTTCAACCTCAACAGACAAGGGTTACTACTGAAGCTCGTTTTTTTCCTGTGTCTGCCATTCTAGTTGTTGTTCAGAATCACATGCCTCAAGGTTATCCGTGGGAATGCCAAAGAACTTCGTGCCTGAAGGTTTCAATCTTGATCCTCAAGTTACTCCAGTTGTTCAGACTACTGTTACTCATGCACCTCTTGTGGTGCATGCTACTCCTGCTGCACCTCCTTCGGTGAATATGGTCCCATTTGTTAATGATGATATGTATCGTCCTTTTCCTCCACCAAGTGAAGGCTTGGATCTCTATGATAGAATGGATGATTTCCAAGATCAGTTTGACAAGATGCAGAGGAAGATGAAGGCCCTCAGGGGAAAGGAATTATTCGGGTAGGATATGAATGATTTATGCTTGATCCTGAATGTCAAGATACTTGCGAAGTTTAAAGTCCCGGAATTCGAGAAGTACAATGGCAACACTTGTGCTCATGCTCATCTTGTGATGTATATAAGAAGAATGTCTACCCACACTGATGATCAACGTCTGTTGATTCACTTTTTCAGGATAGTTTGACTGGTGTTGCGTTGAAGTGGTATATGAGTTTGGACATCGTTAATATCCATACTTTCAATTACTTGGGAGAAGCATTTATCAGAAAATACAAATACAACGTGGACATGGCGCCTGACCGTGATCAAGTCAGGGCCATGGTCCAGAAGGACAAGGAATCATTCTAAGAATATGCATAGAGATGGCGTGAGGTAGCCTCCCAAGTGATTCCTCTCATGGAAGAGAAGGAGATTACTAAGATTTTCCTGAAGACTTTTGGTGCTTTCTACTATGAGAGGATGGTAGCGAGTGCGCCAAGTGACATTACTGAAATGGGTGGCATGGGTATCCGTTTAGAAAAGCCTGTAAGAGAGGGTTGTTTAACAAAAAGTAAAAGTTCTGGAAGTACGAAGAAGCCATCCTATGGGTTTTCCAAAAAGAAGGAAGGAGATATAAATGTTGTTATGCAGGAAAAGAAGGGTTAATCCTCCTAGAAGAAATTATCAGCGTCATCAACAAGTCGCCTCAGTAACTCCAGTTGTTGGTGTAGCTCCAACCATCGTTGCTTATCAGAGACCATCCCATCAAGGGAATCAAGGGTATAATCAAAGAAGGGAGAGTTATGACCCTATCCCTATGAGCTATACAGAATTACTCCCAGCGTTAATTCAAAAGAAGTTAGTTCAGACTAGACCACCTCCCGCTATACCATCATTGTTGCCTTGATATTACAAGGCAGACCAAACATGTGCTTTTCATCAGGGAGCACCAGGGCACAATGTTGAGAACTACTATCCTTTGAAAACTGAAGTAAAAAAATTGTTGAAGTCTAGTATCTTGTCCTTCAAAGATGTTGGACCTAATGTGAAAAATAATCCTTTGCCAAAGCATGGAGGAGCGAATGTTGTGAACATGGTGGCCGGTTGTCCAGGCGACTTCCGTATTTTTATATTAAATTGGTAAGAGGAGATTTGGTAAAAATGCATGCAGACCTCTGTGAATTTAGCTATTATACGCATGAACATGCTGGTTGTGCTATTTGCAGTACGGATATACAGGGTTGTGACAAGATAAAGGCTGATTTGCATGAGATGATGGATGAGGGCCTCATCCACATAATCAGGCCTAGGGCAGAGTATGAAGAGGAAGTAAACATGGTTTCTGGATGTCCTGGTGAGTTCATAATCTTTGATGTGGAACATATGAATGAGGATCTTGTACAATTGCATGCTACTTTCTGCCACATGGCTGTTCAGGTAGAACATCAGTATGGATCTTTCCGAATTTGCTGTCGGGACTCCCGAGGATGTTTAATTGTAAGGAAAGGTATTCAGTTGTTATTTGATAATGGAACTATCAAGGTTACAGGCCAAAGGGATGATTACCATGATGTTGGTGAGATTGAGGTTTGTTTGGCTGAAGAAGAGTCAAATGATGAGTATGCCTTTGCGGATGAGTTTTTCTCCTCAGATGAAGATATGTTTTCCAGAGATGACTTTGTAATGACTGAATGTGTTGAAGAGGGAGTAAATGTTATTGTGCCTTGTTTTGGTGCTCCGACCCCTTTTGAAGTCGAATGTCATATCAAGCCAGCTATTACTCCATTGGTGATTAGCTTACTGGGTCCTGTCCCTTACAAGTCAGACAAGGTTGTACCCTACAAATATAATGCTACAATTTTAGAGGATTGTGTGGAAGTTCCCATCTAGCCAATGCCTAATGTTGGAAATATTGCTGAGACTAGTAGAGTAACCTGCATCGGTCGTGTATTTGCACCAGTTGTTCGCGGAGATATTAGTACTGGAAAGAAAGTTATGGAAAGTGTTGAGGAAAAAGAAGGCTACGGGTGAATCTAGTGGAGCTACGCGAGAAAAAGAGGTGGATGATATTTTGAAGATAATCAAGATGAGAGACTACAAAATTGTAGATCAGCTACTGCAAACTCCTTCAAAAATATCTATCTTGGCTTTATTGATGAACTCCTCTGCTCACAGAGAATCTTTGATAAGGGTTGGACCAAGATTTCGTGGAAAGTGATATGCCTGTAGACCAATTCAGCAGTGTGGTAGGGAACATTACATCATGTAATAACCTGAGTTTCTGCAACGATGAACTGCCTGATGAAGGAAGGAATCACAATCTGGCCCTCCACATCTCTATGAACTACAAGAATGATTCATTATCCAATGTGTTGATTGATAATGGATCTGCATCGAACGTTATACCGAGGAGCACGCTTATGAAGTTGAAATATTAAGGAACGCCCATGCGCCCAAGTGGCATTATTATGAAAGCGTTTGATGGATCAAGGAAATCTGTTATTGGTGAAGTGGACTTGCCTATTCATATAGGCCCACATTTGTTTCATATTACTTTCCAGGTCATGAATATTATACCCGCTTACAGCTGTTTGTTGGGACAGCCATGGATACATGAGGCAGGGGCTGTCACTTCGACTTTACACCAGAATTTGAAATTTGTGCGTGAAGGAATAGTGGTAATTATAAATGGAGAACATGCATTATTGATATCTCATTTGTCCTCTTTCAGCATTGTGGAGGCGGATGAAGCTGCTGTTGTAACCCAGTTCCAAGCTTTATCCATTGATAATATAAGAGGAAATGAGAATTCTATGGCTTCATTTAAGGATGCTCATCAGGTTGGCGTAATGGCCATAGTGAAGTATGGGGACAGATTATTGATCCACCTGTAAACAAGAATAGAGTTGGCTTGGGGTTCTCCGTGAAGAATGATAAAGGTAAGAGCATGAAGCCGAAGTCTACTGAAGGCAAGTATCAAGACATATTTCGTAGCGGGGGTAATCTTCATCCAACTGTTTCCGAGATTAATGCCATTGTGGAAGATGAAGAAGAGCCAGAAATGCCAATTATGTGACACACAGAGTTAGGGTTCAGAACTGGATCACCATTGATGTTCCCTCTTGCATACATGTTTCAAAGTAATTTGTTTTTTTTAATCTTTTGAAATGCTTTCACTCTGCCCAAGGTGAAAGTATTGATATTGTATGGGCTTATCTGTTTGCTTTGATTTTTAAAATCAATAATAAAAGTTGTCTTTGTTTCCCAAATTGTGTCTTTATTTTTTGCTTTTTCTTGGAAAATGGTAATCAGAAAAAACATTCAAAATAAATAATAACTAAAATTCAATATGCATGATCACTTGTTACATGGGGCCGAAGAAGAAGACTATGATGAGATTCCAGAAGAGGTCTCACGGTTGCTTGAGCGTGAGGAGAATGCCATTCAGCCATATAAAGAGTCATGGGAAGTAATCAATTTGGGTTCAGAAGAAGACCCGAAGGAAGTCAAGATTGGAGCATTACTGCATCCTGATGTGAAGAGCAGGTTGATTGAGATGTTGAAAGAGTATGTGGATATTTTTTCTTGGTCTTACCAAGATATGCCTGGTCTAGATACAGATATTGTAGTGCACCATTTTCCGCTGAAGCCAGAGTGCCCGCCAATCAAACAGAAGTTACGAAGAACTCACCCATATATGGAAGCAAAGATCAAAGAAGAAGTTCTAAAGCAGATTAATGTTGGTTTTCTTGTGACATCAGTGTAGCCTCAGTGGATTGCCAATATTGTCCCAATACTGGAGAAAGACGAAAAAGTTCGCATGTGCGTAGATTACAAAGATCTAAATAAATCTATTCCAAAAGATGATTTTCCATTGCCACACATTGATATGTTAGTGGATAGCACATCAAAATTCAAAGTTTTCTCGTTCATGGACAGATTTTCCGGGTATAATCAAATAAGGATGGCGCTTGAGAACATGGAAAAAACAATGTTTATCACACCCTGGGGAACATTCTGTTATAGAGTGATGCCCTTCGGGTTGAAGAACGCTGGTGCAACGTACCAGAGGGCTATGAAAACCCTATTCCACGATCTGATACACAAGGAAATTGAGGTATATGTTGATGACATGATTGCTAAATCACAGACTAAAGAAGGGCATGTAGAAGATTTTTTGAAGTTGTTTCAACGTTTGAGGAAGTATCGTCTCTGCTTGAATCCAAATAAATGTACCTTCGGTGTTCAGTCAGGGAAATTGTTGGGTTTCATTGTTAGCTATAGAGGGATTGAAGTTTCCCCTGATAAAGTCAAAGCAATTCAAGAAATGTCAGCGCCGAGAATTGAAAAGCAAGTCAGAGGGTTCCTCGAGCGTTTGAATTATATTTCCAGATTCATTTCCCACATGACTGCAATGTGTGAACCAATCTTTAAGTTGTTAAAGAAAGATCAAGGTTCTGTGTGGACAGATGACTGCCAAAGGGCATTTGAAAGTATTAAAGAATACCCTCTTGAACCTCCTATCTTGCTCCCTCCTGTTGAAGGAAGACCATTGATTATGTATCTGACAGTGTTGGATATGGGTTGTATTTGGGACAACAAAATGAAACAGGGAAGGAAGAGTACACCATTTATTATCTCAATAAAAAGTTTACTGATTGTGAGTCGCGGTATTCCATGCTGGAAAAGACATGTTGTGCTCTGGCCTGGGCGGAAAAACATTTGCGGCAGTATATATTGAATCACGCTACTTGGTTGATCTCCAAAATGGATCGAATCAAGTACATTTTTGAAAAGCCAGCTCTTACTGGGGGAATTGCCCGCTGGCAGATGTTGTTATCTGAATATGACATTGAATACCGCACTCAAAAATCTAGTAAAAGCAGCATGTTGGCAGATTATCTTGCTTACCAGCCAGTTGATGATTATCAGTCTATGATGTATGATTTCCTTGACGAGGATGTGATGTTTATGAAAGTGAAAGATTGTGATGAACCATTTCCCGAGGAAGGTCCTAATCCTGAATCTCGCTGGAGCATGATATTTGATGGAGCTGTGAATGCTTATGGTAAAGGAGTGTTGTGATTGTCACTCCACATGGATCACACATTCCTTTTATTGCAAGGTTGACATTTGATTGTACTAATAATATGGCAAAATATAAGGCTTGCATCATGGGTCTCGAGGAAGCTATTGATCTCATAATTAAAATTTTAGATATGTATGGCGATTCAACTTTGGTAATAAATCAAATTAAAGGAGTGTGGGATACTCATCACCCCGGCTTGATCCCTTACAAAGATTATGCTAGAAGATTGTTACCCTTCTTTAATAAAGTTGAATTCCATCACATCCCTAGAGATGAAAATCAAATGGTGGATGCTCTGGAAACTCTGGCTTCTATGTATCAAGTGAATACTTGGAATGATATACCTCGAATTATAGTCCGACGACTGGGTAGGCCCGCTCACGTGTTTACAACAGAAGAGGGAGCAGATGAGAAACCTTGGTATTACGATATCAAGCATTTTCTCCAGACTCACAAATATCCGATTGGTGCATTGAATAAAGATAGAAAGACATTGAGAAGATTGGTTGGCAATTTCTTCCTCAGTGAAAATGTGTTGTACAAGAGAAATTATGACATGGTCTTGCTCAGATGCGTGGATAAACACGAAGCAGACATGTTGATGCATGAGATTCATGAAGGTTCATTTGGCACTCATGCCAATGGACATTCGATGGCTAAAAATATGCTAAGGGCAGGTTACTATTGGCTAACAATGGAATCTGACTGTCAGAGATTTGCAAAGAAGCGCCATAAATGCTAGATTTATGCGGACAAGATTCATGTTCCTCCGACACTTCTCAATCTTATTTCTTCCTATTGGCCTTTCTCTGTGTGGGGTATTGACATGATTGGAATGATAGAACCTAAAGCTTCGAATGGACACCGTTTTATCTTGGTAGCAATTGATTACTTCACCAAATGGGTGAAAACTGCTTCATATGCTAATGTTGCTAAGCAGGTGGTAGTGCCCTTCATTAAGAATAATTTTATATGTCGGTATGGTGTGCCGAGCAGATTCATCACTGTCAATGGCTCAAATATGAACAACAAGATAATGATAGAACTTTGTGAAGAATTCAAGATTGTCCATCACAATTCATCTCCGTACAGGCTGAAGATGAATGGGGTTGTTGAAGCTACTAATAAGAATATCAAGAAGATCATCCAGAAGATGGTTGTTACTTATAAAGATTGGCATGAAATGATCCCTTTTTCTTTACATGGATATCAGACATCTATCCGCACTTCAACATGAGCAACCCTGTTCTCCCTTGTGTATGGAATGGAAGCAGTGCTCCCAATCGAGGTTGAGATTCCCTCTTTGCATGTGATAATAGAAAACCAAGTTGTCAGAGGCTGAATGGGTCCAGAATAGGTTTGACTAATTGAATTTGATCGAAGAGAAAAGAATGACAGCTTTGTGTTATGGGCAGTTATATGAGAAGAGAGTGAAGAAAGCTTTTGATAAGAAGGTCAAACCTCGATAATTCAGATAAGGCGACCTCGTGCCCAGGAAGATCATGTCTTTTAACGCTGATTCTAGGGGAAAGTGGACTCCTAATTTTGAAGGCCCATATGTTGTCAAGAAATCCTTCTCTGGCAGTGCATTAATTCTTGAAACTATGGATGGCGAGGAGTTCCCACGTCCCATGAATGCTGATGCAGTCAAGAAATACTTCGCCTAAAGAAATAAAAGAACAACTCACTAAGTTGAAAACCTAAAAGGGCAGCTTAGGCAAAAAGGAGCGTCTTAGTAGGCCGACAACCTGAAAGGGTGGTCTAGGCAAAAATTAGAGACATAAACAGAATAAAATTTCCCGCTAAGTTGAAAACCCGCAAGGGCATCTTAGGCAAAAGTTAGGGACTTTCTTGGCAAGTAACTACATCAGACAAAACTAGATCATTGAAGCAACAATCTTCTTGGATCCTCACCATACTTCAACGGAAGTTGCTGCTCAGAATTTCAAAGTTGTTAGAGGGAATAGTGGTCATTGTATCTCAATGTATCTTTTCCATTATATATTACCATTTTCCGAACTTTGTAATCATCCGTGGAGTCTCGCCATTCGCAGACTACCATTCTATCAATGAAATTTGAGCTTTTACCCAATTCTTTGTATTTCTTATTTTTATTCAGCTTACAAAGACTCCATTTATTATTGATAATAATTTTCAAAGCAAAAAGATTAAATAACAAAATTATTTTTTCAAAAAGAATTTACAACTTACTTTTACTTTAGATTTTGTGATTCAAGAGGAAAACAAAAGTGGTGATCCCAGGAATGGACGAACTCCAGTAATTTTAGAAATCTTTGTTTCCCCCGGAAAGGTTTTCTCAGGTCGTTTTCATTGGTATGTGTGTGATTTTTGTATATTGAAGACGATACTAATTGGTGTAAGGTGCAGTATTGGGTTTGTGATCCCAGTGTCCCCATTCAAGTCTTGGTTCATTTTTTATTTTGGGTTTGTATGGTCTGAGGCCTCTATCCCAGATTCCCCATCGAGGTCTTCCCTCATATGACGAAAGGTTTTGTTCCCTTGGTGTGCTGAAATGGAACTATTTGTAAAATTTCGATCTTTCTGCAGTATTGGCATTATTGTCGGTATTTTATTTCCCAAGTAACTAGACCAGGGCCGTATATTTTCTAAGAAGTGTTGAGACAATTGTCAACCCTTTGGGTTTTCACCCACCAAGTGCTGGGTTTGATTTAAAATCCCCATGAGTTTGACCTTTTTATATAAGGTTGACTTCTTGATTCCCCAGGAAGGCTATCCCAGGGCATCTTTTGTTGGAATAAGTTTGCACGATATGAAGACTCAATCCAAGATTCCCCAGTGAAGGATTCTCTTATTTGATAGAAGTCTTTTCTCCTCGTGCATGCTGAGTTGGACTCATTTGCGAAGCATCTCCCTTTCGGGAGTACTTGCATTTTGTTTGATTGCCCAATAATCAGGCAAGGGCAATGTTTTATTTAAGAAGTGTTGAGGAATTTATCAACTTGTTGGGTTTTCACTTGCCAAGTGCTAGGTTTGATTTAAAATCCCCATAAGATTGATTTTTTACTGTTATGTTTGACTTCTTAACTCCCCAAGTGGTTATCCCCATGAGGTTTCATACTTTTTCCCCAGAGAAGTTGGTGCAATACTTACTCTCAATGTTGAAGAACGTATCTTGGTTTCCCCTCTTTGATGTGGTGTTGGCCTCCCCAATGAAGTCAGCACGAGGTCCCCAGTTGATATCTCGATGATGAGGAACTATCTCCCCTAGTGAAGTCCGTATGATATTTCCCCAACGAAGTCAGCTCGAAATCCTCAGTTTATGTTTTACCGATATGGTTTCCATCTACCTTATTTGAAATCAGTATTGCAATCCCCAGTAGAAGTGCGGACCGTGAAAACATGTGTCTTCCCCATTGAATTATGTGTGTTATTCCCCGGTGAAGCCTGGAGAAGAATGTTATATCTCTGTATCTGTACTGGTTTGTCTCTATGATTTGTTTACTTCTGAATTATCTTACTTCCCAGTGAAGTTAAGCCGTGAAATAGGATTCTATTTCCTCGTTTGGTGCTTATTTTCTTATGGAATGTTCATCTTTGATGTGATTTAGCTGAGTGTTGATTGTGCCCGAGTTAGTTTTGCCTGGTTACTCCCAGTGTTCTATGTCTGTTTTGTCAGCATATACATGATAACACTCATACGTTCATACATACATCATGCATAGTTAAATTTAGCAAATCATTGCTCATTCACATTAGTTAATATTTTGTTGACATATTACCCCTTTTTGTAGAGTTATGTTGACCTCTCTCCAATAGAGTTTCGGCCTTAAGTAGAAAGTGTATATTCTTTCAATTTCCTCACTGAGTTATCCCTCGTGGAAGATTTTTGCTTTAGCCTTCCTGTGCAGCTCTTTGTCTGGATGATTTGGATTTCCCTCTTGAGTTTATTTCTCAAAGGATGTATTTTGGTTGACTGTTTTACTCCAGTTTATTTCTGGTTTGAATCTTTGTTTCCCAACAATGTTATTACTTTATATTTCTGCAAGCTTCAAGCATTGGTTTGATAATGTGCATTTATTTTGGCACGAGAAAACTTTTATCTCCTTAACAGGAATATGTTTGCATTTCCCCAGGAAGTCATGATTCATTCCCCAGGAAGTCATATTTCTTTCCCTAGGAAGCCATATTGCTTTCCCCAGGAAGTCATATTTATTCCCCAGAAAGTCATTTTTACAATCCTTCTTATAACAGCAAATAGCAGGTCTCTTTATTTGAGAAACTTGTACTTCCCCATAAAAGTCGGCGTTACCTTTTTTCTATCTTCTCTATGAGTGGATAGTTTGTAGTTCGTTGTCAAATTGCTCCAGTGGATGGAAAGTCTTTCAATATCGCAGAGACAGTTCGTTGTGAAATCTTTACAAATAGTAGTCTCTTTATTTGAGACAGCTTATATATTACCCTTTCCAGACGGAATGCCTTGGTTAAAGAAGAAGTTGAGACCTGTTCTAGGTGAAACGCCATGATTTTGGGGAAACTTATTATCTTTTTGCTACCTTCAGTGAACGTTGGTAGTTCACCGTCAGTGAACGTCGGTGTTATGATATTTTCACTCTACCTTCAGTGAAAGTTGGTAGTTCACCATCAGAGAAAGTTGGTGATTGTTATCTTTTTGCTACCCTCAGTAAATGTTGGTATTACACCATCAGTGAACATCGATGCTATGATATTTCTTTTCTCTCTACCTTCAGTGAAAGTTGGTAGTTCACCATCAGTTAAAGTTGGTGATTGTTATCTTTTGCTACCCTCAGTGAATGTTGGTAGTTCACCGTCAGCGAACGTCGGTGCTATGATATTTCTTTTCTCTCTACCTTCAATGAAAGTTGGTAGTCCACCATCAGTGAACGTTGGTGATTGTTATTTTTTTGCTGCCCTCAGTGAACATTGGTAGTTCATCGTCAGTGAACGCCGGTGCTATGATATTTCTCTTCTCTCTACCTTAAGTGAAAGATGGTAGTTCACCATAAATGAAAGTTGGTGATTGTTATCTTTTTTCTACCTTCAGTGAATGTTGGTAGTTCACCGTCAGTGAACGTCGGTGCTATGATATTTCTTTTCTCTCTACCTTCAGTGAAAGTTGGTAGTCCACCATCAGTGAAAGTTGGTGATTGTTATATTTTTTCTACCTTCAGTGAACGTTGGTAGTTCACCGTCAGTGAACGTCAGTGCTATGATATTTATTTTCTCACTACCTTCAGTGAATGTCTGTGTTATGATATTTCTTTTCTTTTTCTACCTTCAGAGAACGTTGGTAGTTTCGCCTTCAATAAAAGTTGGTGTATCCTTTGGTCTTTTACCATCCTCTATGAGTCATTATATTTTTGATCTTCTATCTCCTCTTTGTCTGGGTTGATGCTACCTTATCTCTTCTTTTGGTGTTACACCAATAGAGTCAGGTCTTTTTTATTCACCAGTGATTTATTTTCCTGGTCGGGTTTCTCTTTTGATCCTTATTTCCTTTGCTACATCCCCAGTGTTGTTGTGCGTCCCTATGAAGTTCTTCATATGCATTCATACTCATAAGCATTGCATGGTGTTGTACCCCAAAATTTTCCCTCTCTTTTCATCAACATTTTCTCAATCACAAGACTTTTGGAACTCAAGATCAAGCTAGGGTCTACTCTGCTCAAGACACCTCCTTGCACTGTTGACCTAAATTAGGGTTTGAGTTTGCACATGGATGTTTTGACCTACAATGCCCAAAGTGACTTTCATACTTCATGTTGGACTCACAAGTTTGTCCATACCAAGTTTCAAGCCTTGATTCAAATTTTTGCCCAGTCAATTGGACAGTTGACCTAGAAATCAGCTGTATTGGGGAAAAAGTCAACTGTGGCCAATTGACAGTCAAACCTCGTGAAATTTGACCCACATCAACATTATGAACTCATATGAACCATTTGATCAAGTTTGGATCACAATTCCACAAGAAATTTGATCAGATCATCAAAAGGGCAAAATGGTCATTTTTAGGGTTTTGACTGTACAAAGGCAATTTTTGACTGTTTGACCTAGCCAATGGCAAATAAAGCTCACACATGGACTCAAGTACTCAATGAAATTGTCTTGACCCATTCAACAAGTTCAAAAGATCTCAAATGCATAGGATTGACAAATGAATTTTTCAGTCAACTGATCAAAATTTGACTGTATACTGAAAAGTCAAACTTTGACTTTTTGGTCAAAATCAAGTGCCAAGGGTCATTTTTCATCAAGACATGTCAAATTATGAAACTTGTTCATCAAGAAACCCAAAAATGCAAATTAGGGTTTAAAATGGAAAATTTTCATAACTTAGAAATTTTCTAAGTTATGGAATTTTCTTATTTTTTTTCTAACTTTGTTCCATTGTTTCACCAAGATGCAAATGGATTCAAACAAAACTTGCAACATGAAAGTTGTATTCCATCACAAAGTCTACAACTTTTATTCACAAAGTTTTCTCAAAAGAGGCTTGTATCTCAAGTTATGGTTTTTGGAATAAGGGTATCTAAAACTTTTAACTTAGAAAATTTTTGCCCTAATTTAGGCAGGATTTTGACCCATCTTCTTGGCCATTTTTCACATAGTTCAACTTGGAGTTTCTATTTTCATTTCAAAGAGGGATTATATTACATGTTGCAAGCTTTCCAAATTGTCCAAGAACTCCTCAAACACCCTTGTGGTTAGAAAGAATCGAATGCTTGAAGTTGGCAAAAACTCACTTTGATCCATGGCCAATACATGTTCATACAAATTTGCATTTTCAAATCAGCATGCTTGGTACTAGCTTGCAGGCCTCAAAACCAGTTTGTACTCCATAATTTAATGCATAACCATTGAGCTAAGGTATTATCTTGGTCATCTGGACATTGCATACAAAATTAAGCCCTAAATGGTAAAAGGTATAATGCCATTTTTGTAAAGTTGCACTTTATGTCAAACCAAGATCCTTGAGGCATGGGGCCATATCTCTGAGGCAAGATCAAATCTACCAATTCCAGTAACCAAGAGCAAAATATGCAGCATGATGTAGGACTTGCACAGGCCTGCATTGGACAAATAGACACTCTTGCTTCAAGAAGAAGAAAACTTGCAAAACACAAGCCATCTCTCACATCTGTTAAAACCAACTTACACAAACATTGCAAACAAGTTTGATACCTCCTAACAAGCCAGAAACACTACCCCTTTGCCTCTCAAAACTCCTAGTGCACATATTCCCCATTTTCTTGCAAAACAACGCCAGTTCTGCATTTTGCTAGCCATCTTCAAATTCCATCGTGCGTTTTGCCTACAGATACTTCAAACACCTTCCAACCAACATACCTAAGCTATCCAGATCATCCATTGCTAGCTGTAACACCCTTAACACACATTGCCATTTATGTTTCAAAGCTTTGCAGGTTGAGTTCTGTAGCACGATTCAGGCTACTTTAAAACAAGCCAAGCATTGGAAAAGCTTCAGTGGACCTCAGGCAAGCTCAAAAGAAGCTCAAGCACCCTTGGAAGTTGCTGCATTGCCCAGCTCAAAGTCAACTGAAACATGTATTTCATGAACTTTTATCTCTCTATTTAGGAATAGTTAGGCTTAGGTTTGTGAATGAAATATGTTGTACTCATAGCCCTGAAGCCATACATATGCTTAGTTTTCATTTACATTAATCGTGCTAGGAGAATTTCACCCATGAACTTTCTGAAAAAACTAGGTTAGAAATTAGGGCCAGAGAAATTCTCTCTAGTCTTTGAGAGTTAGCTCAAGTTTTTTATATGGTTGGATTCATTGTTTAATGCTCTACAAGTTTCATGTTATGAGTTTTGTCAAAAAATCAAAGAATCAGGAGATAGCATTTATGTACAGAAGCGCGCGTATTTTTGATCAAAGGAAGAAGATGAAGTTTGGTTTGGGCTGGGCCTGTACAGGCTTGCTTCTGGCACCCCCCCTCTTTTCTTTTTACACCCCCCTGGCCCATTTCTTGCACATTTGTCATTTTTGCATTTTTGTTTCATTTCTGATTTTGATATTTTATTTTCTAACATAAAAAATACTTAAAATTTGTTTTTTTATTTTTTCATATTTATTTGATATTTATTTTCATTTTTACTAGTATAAATATATAAATAATTTATTTCCTTTTTATCAAAAACCTAAAGAATAATGTAAAATATGTTTATTTTCATTTATCATTTTTTATTTACATTTGAAAATTTTTCTTGAATATACACTTTTTTTTTGTAAATAATTAATTTTATTTTTATATATTTAATGTGTTTAATATATATATATATATATATATATATATATATATATATATATATATATATATATATATATATATATATATATATATATATATATATATATATATATATATATATATATATATATATATATATATATATATATATATATATATATATATATATATATATATATATATATATATATATATATATATATATATATATATATATATATATATATATATATATATATATATATACTTATATACTTTATTTTGTTAAATAATTAGGTCAAAAATACAAAAATAATACATTTTCATTTTTATTAATATTTTACACTAAAAAAATCTTCTTTTACAATATACTTTTATTTTTGTATTTATTAATATATTATTGTATATAATTAATAAATAATACTATTTATTTAAGAATTAGGGTTTTTGCCCTAAATAATAAAATAATTAAAATAGACCCTTTTTATTATTATTTACATTTCACATTTAAAAATACTTTTTACATACATAAAAAAAATTTTTGCATAACATATTTTGTCTAGCATTTATTTATTGTATTTAATTATCGTACATTTAAATATTATATTTTGTACATTCAATTTGGTTGTAATAGTAATTTAGGCCCAATTCAAATTTGTACCCCCCTCCCTATATCATGTTGTAATAGTGTAGGATTTAAATTCTCGCATTTTTAAATACTTTCAATTATGCCATGATTAGACTTAGGGTTTGTATGCAAAAATCAAATTAAAAAGTAGCTTGACCTAATTCAAAGATAACAATGCACACTTGCACCCCTAGGGTTACAATCCACTTGTTGCCTTCAAAAATGGGCCATGGTTGCATGTCAAGTACTTTGGCAAAACAAAAACAAAACAAAAGATCATAGTCCCTCGATGACGCTATCTGAGTTTCCTAAACAAAATGATCAAGTCCCTTAAGAAAATTGCCAAAAATACTTGACACAATTGCTATCATGGTCTATACGATGACCCGCGCCTGTCCCGTTTAACATCCTAACACAAGGTTGTTCAACAAATACAATGGTGAAACAACACTGTCAAAAGGGTTAAAAACATAAGAAAAATCTTTGAGTAAAATAGGGTAGATAACTCTTAGTTACTTGATCAAGCTTGCAAAAACATCCTTGCTATTTTTCAAAACACACATTACAACACAATTTCAAAACATTATCCAAACCCTACTTTCAAACATTGACAACTTTTCAAAAGACAAAAACACCTTTGTATACATTCAAACAAGAATCATTATATAGGTTCCCACAACGATGACCTCTTTTCAAAACATCTTTCAAAATCACACACAAAGCACCATTTCAAATAATTGAAGAGCACCATTTCAAACAATTGAAAAGCAAAGCAAGTGATCTAAGCAAGTAACTAAGAGCCCATGGATAACCATGGATAGAAAGGGTGCTAATACCTTCCCTTTCTATAATCTACTCCCCGAACCCAAGAAAACATCTCAAAGGTC
Organism: Vicia faba; assembly: GCA_948472305.1. NCBI lineage: Eukaryota > Viridiplantae > Streptophyta > Magnoliopsida > Fabales > Fabaceae > Vicia > Vicia faba. The sequence continues at coordinate 283,497,256 of OX451739.1, read as the reverse complement.
TTTCCTGTGCATTTTGACCTTTCCTTAGGATAAAATAAAAAGTTGGTGGCGACTCTTGCTAAACCGAAACATTTGCGAACACAAACGCAAAATCCCAAGTCAGTTCTCCCACCGTATCACAGAACTGGCGACTCTGCTGGGGACTCTTTAAAAGTGGAGTAACCTTAGGGCTTAGATCACCCTTTGCATGATTATTGTTTGCTTTGATTGCTTTACATTTGGTTCTCTTGTTTGGGCTTGAAATCCTCTACCCAGATTTGGGACACATTCATAGGTAAATAGCAATACGTTATGGAAACTGTGCGGGGTATACCGACATGGTTGAAGCAATAGCTATATTAGTGCGACATATTTGTGAGTACCGGTAGCCTTTGAGTCAATCAAAGAAAATACGGGGCCTCTGAGTGATGTCATGAAGCACTAATGAACTCTTAGAACCTTACTTGACCATCTTGGCCTTTTTTAGGGGTAGTGAGATGACCGGCTTTGGTGCAGTCCGAAGTTGGTAGATACTCGATACTACACTCATTGAGGGTTGTTTTCTTGGAATATTTTGGTCGCTAGTTAAGTGGCTAAACCAAAACAATGAACATAGAAAACAATCCAATGATATTGAGCTCCTTAGAACCCGATTACTATTTATAGGACAAGTTTGAGCCAACAAAACTCAAGAGGATACTTACCTATGAAACCTCATGCAAGCCTTAAACTAGGGTTTTATGTGACTTGCTTGTACATGTGTTTGTGCATACATCATGAACATCATAAAACATCATATGCATCCACTAACCATTTCAAGGGTTTGGATCTTCATCTTTGTTCTTGTTTTGTAGGTCATGGAATCTCTTCGCAGGAAAACAATTCAAGTCAACCTTGTGAGAATCCCTCCTCAACTCAAGGAGCTTACTTCCAGGATTCCAGAGAATTCTCTCTTTAGTGAAAGACATGGTAGACTCCTCAACTTGGTCAACACCAACATTGAAGAAGACATGGTGAAAGTTCTCTTCCAGTTCTTTGACCCCCTACACCACTGTTTCACTTTCCCTGATTATCAATTGGTGCCTACTTTGGAGGAATTTTCTCAACTCCTGAGAATTCCTATTCTTCATCAACTACCCTAAAACGGTACGGAAAAAGAACCAAAACCTGAAGATGTTGCTCAAGCATTACACTTGCAACCATCTGACATCAAGGGGAATTGGGAAACCAGAAGTGGTGTCAAGGGCTTCTTGGCAAAGTTTCTGTTTGAGAAGGCACAACACTGCTGGAATTCTCTTGATCTACAAGCCTTTGAAGAAATTGTGGCACTCCTCATCTATGGGTTGGTCTTGTTCCCAAACCCTGATCAGCTTATAGATGTGAGTGTTGTCAAGATTTTCATATCCAGGAATCCTATACCCACATTGCTTGGGGACATCCTACACTCATTTTACACACGAACAATAAGGAAAAGAGGTGTTCTCATGTGTTGTATTCCTCTCCTAGCAATGTGGTTTATTTCTCACCTTCCACAATCAGTTCTGAAGAATGAGCAGGGTTTAAGGTGGTCACAACGGTTGATGATCCTCACACATTCTGATGTACATTGGTGTTCTCGATCCAGAGAAAATGTCATCATCATTGATCGTTGTGGGGAATTCCCTAATGTCCCATTACTTGGCATTATGGGAGGCATCACCTACAACCCCTGTCTAGCTTTAAGACAGTTTAGATATGCTCGGAGGGATGACCCTCATGACATGCTGATTCCTGACTTAGTTTTTGACTTTGATAACGATGCGCAAGGACTTTGACAAAGGTTCATCAGAGCTTGGAGGATGCCCAATAGAGTGGATAGTAAGACACTGGGGCACAAGAACTCCACCCCCCTTGAGCCTTACCTCAAGTGGGTACGAACCCGCTCCCAGAATCTTATGATGCCATACCCTCACATTCTCCCCTTGATCAAAGAGCCTGTTACAGAAGGAGAGGTTCCATACACCATCCTACATCCTGACATGCCAACATCATGGGAAGAAATGCAAAAGAGTTGGATCCAACTCAAGGAAGAACGGGATACTTTTGAAGCCAGCTTCTATGCCAGTTAGAAGAAGGTTTTGGAGCTTACCCGCCGACTTCACGAGGAGGAAACTCTCAACACTTACATCACGCCAAAGAGGATGCGCAATGTCTTTTTACATTAAGAATTTTGTAATATTTCGCCCATGGGGAACTTATGTACTAACAAATTTCTTCTTAATATGACGTGCGTTATTTTTGTTTGCAACAAATTTGAATTTCTGAACCCTTGAATGCATTACATGAATAACATACCATTCATCATATGCATAAACAGGTCTTCACGCCAGGTTTCCTTATCTTTCTGCTGTTTATTTCAGCAAGATGGATTTGGAGCAGACGGTAAAGGATCTGCAGGCACAAAATTCACAGTTCCGGCAACTCCTTATGACCTTGGCAAAGGGTCAAGAGGACCTCAAAGTTTTGTTGGAGAAGAATAAAGAGAAAAAGAAAAAGAGACCTGAGGTGGCCACTTTTGGAAGAAGGTTTGAGAGCAATGCTAGGAAGGTTCTTGAGTTCCCCTCAACGTCTGACGAAGGGGCCGGTAAAGGGAAAGGGACTGTTGTGCCTTCTGAATCCGAGGTTGAGGAGGAGGAAGAGGAAGAAGACGAAGACTACTCCGAACAACAGTATCCACCAGCGGATGATAAATATAAGAACCTTGAAGATAGACTGGCAGCTATGGAGTTGCAGAGGGTGCCCGGATTGGATTTTGAAGAACTAGGGCTGGTAGCTGGGATTGTTATCCCTCCCAAGTTCAAGGTACCAACATTTGCCAAGTATGACGGCCTGTCATGCCCAAAGATGCACCTGAGGTCGTATGTCAGAAAAATCCAACCCCACTCATCCGATAAAGACCTCTGGGTACACTTTTTCCAAGACAGCTTGTCTGGCACGCAGTTAGACTGGTTTTATCAACTCGAAAGATTAGAGGTTCATAATCGGGAAGACTTGGCAGCTGCTTTTTATCGTCAGTATCAATACAATGCTGATTTGGCGCCCACTCGTACTCAGTTACAAAGTATGGGGATGGCTTCCAATGAAGGGTTTAAAGAGTACGCCCAGAAGTGGCATGATCTTGCTGGAAGGGTGCAGCCACCGCTATCAGATAGGGAGTTAGTTGACATGTTTCTGGGGACCCTGTCTGGCCCTTTCTTCAACCATCTAATCGGGAGTTCTTCCGCGGGATTTACTGAACTGATTTTGACCGGCGAAAGGGTTTAGGCCGGTATTAAGAGTGGAAAGATTCAAAAGGATGCTTCCGCATCCACGGCTGTTAAGAAACCCTTCCCAGCCAAGAAGGAAGCATCTGCTGTGTATTCTCAAAAGGGACAGGGAAGAATTGAGCGCTGGCCGACTGTAGGGGCTGTGATGATTCAAAACTCATCAAATGATCAACCTCGTAACAATCAGTCAAGACCTAATCAACAACGGATGGAAAGGCCGCAACGACATTTCACCCGCATCAATATGACGCCCGCTCAGGTACTTCCTCATTTGTTGAAGCTGAATCTGACCAGTTTGAAGGAAGTGCCAAAGAACCCTAACACCTCCTCTCCATATTACCACTCCAATGCCAAGTGCGCTTACCATTCCGACAGTGCTGGGCACGATACCAATAATTGCTGGGCGCTTAAGAACAAAATCCAGGATCTGATTGATGCTAAGGAAGTAGAGTTTGATGCTCCTGAGAAGCCCAATGTTATATCTGCTCCGATGCCCAAGCACGGCCACAATATTCATGCTGTTGTGGAGGACCTTCATGTTACTAATGTTATTGATCTGTTGACGCTGTTACGTGTGATTAAAGAAAATTTGTTGAGAGTCGGGATCTTTCCTGGTTGTGGTAAAGATTGCTATTCTTGTTTGAATATACAAAGTGATTGCCCAATGTTGAAGTCAGGTGTCCAACGCCTGATGGATACCCAAGAGATACTTTTCCAGAAAACTCCTGTTGATACCTTCAATCTTGTTACTCTTGATACTTTTTCTACTTCAACCAATGATATTGCAATTATAACCATTTCCGACAATCCTCCCAAGGCTTGCAAAAGGCCCGTTAGGATTACACCCAACTCTGAATGTGTACCATTAAAGATCACCATGTTGGGACCTGTCCCGTACCAATCCAACAAAACGATACCATGGAACTATGGGGGAGAAATCTTCTACCATGGTATCAAACAAATCGAAACAGTCCAAGAGATTTCTGAAGAAGAAAGCCCTGATATAGGGAACATTGCGGGTACAAGCAAGATAACCCACAACGGCCGGATCTTTTCTCCGGAGATTGCTCCCCCTCGAGCAGTGATTGAAGAATTGGATACTCTTGAAGTAAGACCATCTGATGATACTACCGACAAGGGTAAGGGGATACTGGAAGTGCCTGTCAGGACGAAGGCTCATGCTGTAGTTATCCCCGAAACCACTCAGAAAGAAATGGATGAAATCTTGAAAATAATCAGAAAAAGTGACTACGACGTTGTGGAACAGTTAGGGCAGACCCCTTCTAAAATTTCAATGTTGGCTCTTCTGCTCTGTTCTGAGGCCCATGCTAAGGCCCTAATCAAATTCTTGAAGGAGGCACATGTACCCCAAGAGACTTCGGCTGACCAGTTCCAAGAATGTGTGGCCAGTCTTACTGCTGATAATGGCCTTGGCTTTTCCGATGCTGACTTAACTCCCAAAGGAAGAAAACACAACGACTCACTACATGTCTCAGTTGAATGCAGGGGAACCACCCTCGCCCATGTCTTAGTTGATACTGGTTCTTCCTTGAATGTGCTGCCGAAGAAAGCCTTAGACCATTTGGACTGTGAAGGGCTGACTCTCAAACCTAGTAACATCGTTGTTAGGGCTTTTGATGGTTCCAAAAGAATGGTTCATGGAGAGGTTCATATTCCTATAAAAGTAGGCACATAAGTTTTCAACTCCACCTTCTACGTGATGGACATCCGTCCGTCATATTCTTGTTTTCTAGGAAGACCGTGGATCCATTATGCCGGGGCAGTTACCTCCTCTTTGCACCAAATGCTGAAATATCCTGTTAAGGGTAAGATTTATAACAGTGCACGGCGAGGAAGAATACATGATAAGTCATCTCAATTCCTTCCGCTATGTGGAGTTGGATGGCGAGTTCATCGAAACTCCTTTCCAGCATTTCGAGGAAGTGTCTCCTGAGGTAGTAGTGGCGAAGACAACAGTTGAGGTGCCTATCGTTCCCAAGCATGTATCTAGGATGGCATCTCTCAAGGACGCAGAGGCGGTGATCAAAGAAGGGAAGAGTACAGTATGGGGACAATTTCCTGACTTTCCCTATAAGACAGACAAGTTTGGGTTAGGGTTTACTGCTGCAGGACAAAAGGCTATGCGTCGCTCCAAGGTTGGAGGACCACCCGTCAAGATCTCACACCATGGAATCAATGTTGTAGAAGATGAAGATGAAGAGAGCCACTTTGAAGATTGGATCTTTCCGACCGTCAAAGGGGGTTTGAGCAACTGGGAAACAAAGGATTTTGTTCCCATCACCTTTATCAACCAGTAATTTTACCTTTGAACAATTTCCCACTTTTATGGTCTGTAATAACTAAAACAATTCGCACACTATTTTCACCTCATGCCTTGCCCGGGGCATGTAGGTCCATTTGTAAGGGCTTGATTTTCTTCATAATCATATGCCATGTTTTAGTGAATCATTGGACGTTTTTCATCTATAAACTGTTGTGTTCATTTTCTTTCCTTTTGCATTTTTGTTTGTTTAAGGATGGCTATCCCTTACACACACCCACACTCACAAATGCAGGTACCCATCCACTCCGGATTCCATGGGTGACTATTCTGCTTTAGCCTTCGATAACTCTGAAGATTTGGTCAATCATGCTGAGTACGAAGTTGACGAAGATTGTGAAGTGCCGGGAGAGTTAGCCATACTTTTACAACAAGAAGAGAGGGCCATTCTGCCTCATGAAGAGTTACTAGAAACCATCAACTTGGGGACAGAGGAAGACAGGAAAGAAGTAAAAGTGGGTACCAACCTGGAACAAAATGTCAAGGAGCTCTTAGTGCAGTTGTTGAAGGAATATGTTGAAATCTTCGCCTGGTCTTATGAAGACATGCCAGGGTTAGACACAGATATCATGGTTCACCGTCTCCCTACAAGAGAAGACTGTCCACTGATCAAGCAAAAGGTTCGCCGAATGAGGCCTGACATGTCTGAGAAGATTAAGGCTGAGGTAATGAAGCAATTCAACGTTGGCTTTCTGGCTGTTACTTCCTATCCACAATGGGTTGCTAACATTGTGCCCGTGCCTAAGAAGGACGACAAAGTCAGAAGTGCATGGACTATCAGGATTTGAGCAGGGATAGCCCCAAAGATGATTTTCCGCTACCGCATATCGACATCTTGGTTGACAACACAGCTCAGCACAAGGTGTTTTCCTTCATGGATGGATTCTCGGGATATAACCAGATCAAAATGGCCTCCGAGGACATGGAGAAAGCTACCTTTGTCACGCAATGGGGTACCTTCTGCTACAAAGTGATGCCATTCGGACTGAAGAATGCAGGGGCAACTTATCAACGCGCCATGGTAGCTTTGTTTCATGATATGATACATCATGAGATCGAAGTTTACGTAGACGACATGATAGCTCGATCACAGACAGAAGAAGAACACCTTGGTCATTTGCAAAGGCTGTTTGTCAGGTTGAAGGAGTATAAGCTCAGATTGAACCCAAGCAAGTGCACTTTTGGAGTTAGGTCTGGTAAACTTTTGGGGTTTATTGTCAGCAACAAAGGCATTGAGGTTGATCCAGCTAAAGTGAAAGCTATACAAGAAATGCCTGCCCCCCGTACTGAAAAGGAGGTTAGAGGATTCTTGGGACGCTTGAACTATATCGCAAGATTCATCTCTCACCTGACTTCTACCTGTGAGCCAATTTTCAAACTGTTAAAGAAGGATCAGGTAGTTGAATGGAACAATGATTGTCAAGTTGCTTTTGATAAGATCAAGGAGTATTTACTAGAACCTCTTATTCTAATGCCACCCGTCGAAGGAAGGTCGTTAATCATGTATCTGACTGTTTTGGATAATTCAATGGGGTGCGTGCTGGGCCAACATGACGAGTCTGGCCGAAAAGAGCATGCCATTTATTACCTTAGCAAAAAGTTTACCGACTGTGAGACTCGCTACTCACTGCTCGAGAAAACTTGATGCGCTTTGGTATGGGCTGCTCGCCGGCTAAGGCAGTATATGTTGACTCACACCACTTTGCTGATTTCTAAAATGGATTCGATCAAGTATATCTTCGAGAAGCCTGCTCTATCTGGAAGAATCGCTAGATGGAAAATGATCCAGACAGAGTATGATATCCAATATACTACCCAAAAAGCTATAAAGGGGAGTGTACTAGCTGACCATCTAGCTCATCAAGCCGTCGAAGATTACCAATCTATGAGATTCGACTTCCCGGACGAGGACATCATGACATTGGACAACATTGAAGGTAACGGACCGTAAGACGGACCTGAACAAGGATCCCGATGGACCCTATATTTTGATGGTGCTTCAAATGCACTTGGCAATGGTATCGGTGCGGTACTCATTTCTCCGGAAAGTTGCCATACACCCTTCACTACCCGACTTTGTGTCAGTTGTACCAACAACATGGCCGAATATGAAGCTTGCATCTTTGGTCTCAAGGCTTCTATAGACTTGGGAATCAAATCTTTGGTCGTATTTGGGGACTCGGCTTTGGTTATCAGTCAAGTCAAAGGAGAGTGGGACACTAAACATCCAAATCTTATCCCATACAAAGAACATGTCCTGACGTTGTTGCCTCATTTCGAGCAGATTACTTTCGAGCACTTCCCGCGAGAAGAAAATCAGCTAGTAGATGCTCTGGCTACAATGTCTTCCATGTTTAAGCTCAACTGGGATAACGAGGCTCCCTTAATTACCATCGAGCGAATGGACGAACCAACGCACTGTCATGATATTAATACCGAAGAAGTAGTGGAACAACCCTGATTTCATGAAATCAAAAGGTATCTCCAGACTAGAGAATATCCAGAAGGAGCTTCCGTCAATGACAAAAAGTTCTTAAGGAGATTTGCTGCCAAGTTCTTCCTAAGCAATGGCATCCTTTATAAGCGCAGCCATGATTGTGTTCTACTTCGTTGTGTGGACAAAGCTGAAGCAGGGTTGATCATGACTGAGATACACAGTGGCACATTTGGCACCCACTTAAGCGGACATACGATGGCTAAAAAGATTCTAAGGGCAGGCTACTACTGGTCTACCATGGAAGCTGATTGTCACCAACATTCCCGTACTTGCCACAAGTGCCAAGTCTATGCCGACAAGGTACATATTCCTCCTGTTCCTCTCAATGTTCTGACAGCTCCTTGGCCATTCGTAATGTGGGGCATTGACATGATCGGAGAGATCAAGCCCACGGTATCCAATGGACATCGCTTCATCTTGGTCGCTATCGATTATTTTACCAAATGGGTCGAAGCAGCTTCCTTTGCCTCTGTTACAAAGAATGTGGTTTCCCGCTTCATCAAGCAGAACCTCATATGTCGGTACGCTATCCCCGACAGGATCATCACAGACAACGGTACGAATTTGAACAACACTATGATCACCGCTCTATGTGAACAGTTCAAGATTTATCATCACAATTCATCTCCCTATCGGCCGAAGATGAACGGTGTTGTTGAAGCCTGTTTCCAGTGATTTCTGGTAAACAACCGCTAGTCTTCCAAACTATCGAATAAACTTACTGACTGTTATTCAATTTCTCTGGTAACTCACATGATCGACTAGATTGATCCTAGGATTCCTTGGTCATTAGGGTAACTCTCATGATCGAACAGATATTCATGGTTGGTATTTGAGTGTTATGTAGGTGTTTGACTTATTTCAATTTCTCCCTTACAGATCTAAAGGTGTAATCAAAATGTATGTGCGCGAAACTAACTTGCATGAATAAATGTTAATTGTAAAGACATGTAAAATTGCATAAAAGGCAAGTAAATGGCTTCGAATTATAAAAACAGTTAATGTAAAAGATGCTCTGGGACGTAAAAGATTCGAAATATGAAGAAAGCGTTTAATGCAAGAAATCTGTAAATGACTTTAAGTAAAAATAGGCTTTCGAAAGACAAAACTTGAAGATAAAGGCATGAAAAGTATGACAGTTTTCTGAAATGTAAAGTGTTTGAAATGTAAAGAAAGCATTAAAATGTAAGGCTTCAATGAAAAGATTTCGAAATAAAAAGACTTTAAATGAGAAAACTTGTAAATGGTATTTGGCAGAAAGATAAAGGAAAGTGCTGGAAATGATAAAAGGTTTTCATTAAATCATAAACATGTGGTGCTATCATACGTACATTGCTCTTGCATTCGTTTCCCTAGCCATGTGGTAATTTGAATGTTTACTGAGTATTTAGTACAATAGATATGACACACGAAATCCTAATACTAAGACTTCTATTTATACTAATTCGACCATAACGGTCTTGCTATAAGATTATGCCACGTTCAGAACATGCAGAACAATGCCTCTCTCTTGTTTCCACGTGTCTCCAAATGCTCCAGCACATAAATTTCAAACTTCGAATGTCCCGCTTGCATTTGAATTTCAAATGTTTTGGTACTTCTCCGCTTCGAACGCACTTCTCAGACACAGCCTGGTTGTCATTTCGAGACTTCTTTAGATACGTTCCCACAATTGCCACTCGAAGCTCCAAGCTTTGATATGCTTATTCGAAACACTGCTTCTGCTACTTCGAAACATGACGCTTTGTTTCATTTCGATCGAAACGTTCAACTTACTTGGCTTTTAATAATATTATGAAAATCTTCAGCCAACAAAATGCCCCTTTAAAATATGTATTTCGATCTCTTTGAGAAATACCTATTTTAAACATCTACACAAGATTTTGATGCGACCTTCGAATCATCGTAACATTTAATGCATTTGACTCCAGTCACGTCAATCATAGCACTTTTTGGATTCCTTAACCGCCTGGAGCCACTTCACAGTATGGTGCAGTTACAAACAATGATTATCTTTAATCACGCCTATTTCCCATGTTAACTTTACGCCACCTCTTCATCAAACCAACCCATGATTTCCACGTATCACACCCTTATTCAGTGGATGCTTAAACTTCCACATTATAAAACATCATCAACTTAGTCTTTTTCTTTTCTTTCCACATTCTGAATCTTTTATCCTTCTCCTCTCGCCAAAAAACCCTAAGCTTTCAACATTCTTCAAAAATGTCTTCTTCTACTTCATCCAAACTCAAAAAGGTTTCCAAGAAAAAGGGAAAGACCGCAGGAACTTCAATGGAAAGTAAGGTTATTACTCACCAAGGTCAATCCGTTCTTGCTCCCCAGATGATCTCAAAGGAAAAAGAAATGCTTTATGCATCACAGGTACTCATTCCTACCACCGTTGCTGGTAAGAGGTTAGCCTTAATGGGCCATCTTACGGTTTTTGAAATATTAAAAGATACCAGGACAATTTTCCCAGTTTGCTATAGTTTCAAACCCTTGTTTAACAAAATGGACGCCCCTAAGGCAATAGAATCTTCTGGCTCAAACACCATAGAAAATCCAACTGTTCCTCCTAAGGACCCTTTTGTATTAGACTATGTAAAAAGTAATTTTAAACTGTTTCGATCTTGCCCCACCTCCGATACTGCTTATCAAAACTGGTTCAAGAAGGTAGAAGCTAAGAAATCCCAGCAATGGGAAGAATTAGGTATCTACAACTTGATTAAGCTGTCGAAGCCTGGTTTTACTTACAGCCACTCTTTGTTATTCGCGTCCCTCTATTTCTGGGACAGTACCTACAATACTTTCCATCTCCCTGGTGGAATGATCACCCCCACCTTCTTCGACATAGCGGCCATCACTGGGCTATCGCCAGTAGGAGAAACATATATACCTGACAACGAAGAACATTCAAGTATAATCGACTTCGAAGTTAAACTAGCAAGTTTTTCCAAGTTTATCAGTCACTACCATGCTGAGGGAGACAGTGTGTCTGATGTAGAACACATTGCTTTCCTAACCCTATGGCTGTCAAGATACGTCTTCTGCAGTAGATCCCTACAGGTAGCCAGTAGGTTTATTCCTCTAGCTAGGGATTTGCATGAAAATCGAAGAGTGTGCTTAAGTGAACTGCTCTTAGTTGACCTTTATGAAAGCCTAAGGTCAGCTGTTTCGAGCCTAAAATCTCATATCTCCAAAAATATCCTGTTGGCTGGCCCTTTTTGGTTACTTCAGCTATGGCTAAATGCCATGTTCGAACCCTCCTTGTCAACTGTCAACACCATTGATGAACAAGAGCCTGAGATAACTGATAGAATAGTCGAAGGCACTAGGCTGCGAAGATTAACTCCAAATGACGATAAAGATGACTTCAAAGTCCTATTCTCGAAGTACATCATGATATTCTCCAAAAGGCATAAGTTCGAAGAGAGCATGGCGCCTTTTGCTTCGAGGGCTCATGGACCTTCCTGGTTCACCATGGATCTCTCAGAAGCTGTCAAGAGCAAGGAGATTCAGGATGTATGGAGAGCTTTTTTGATGCCTAGACTCATTTCTTCAAGAATAACTCCTGCCAAGAATTAGATTTTTCTTTTCGCTTACCAGCCAAATTTTGTTTTGAGACAGTTTGGCTTATGCCAACTAATTCCTGAACCCTTATTTCAAACTGAGAGTGCCATTACCTCTGGGCGAACTTTCAAGGCACGGGAAGCCAAATTACAGCAAGAACAATACCAAGGCTTTGCCCAGTTTGAGTTAATAACCTTCGAACCTACTCATCTCACAGCTAAGGGGTTTCTGGAATGGTGGACCAAGTTTTATCAAACTTATATGTTCGATACACTCACAATTCAACAGAAACTAATTGATGCCTTCGATGTGCAGGTACCAGCCAAGAAAGGTATGTTTACTCATGCCAAAGAGATTAAAGCTTTTCAAAATTATTTTGAAACTACTTATGACCCCACGCGCTTGGAATCCACTGTGCATCAAGCGGCTGAGACCTTGAAGGAAAAATTCAAACAAAAAGTTGCTAAGTTAAATCTTCCTTCAGGGTTGTCACCTGAGGATAGGTATAGGTTGGCATTCGAAATGCATCCACCTAAATTTCCCAGATTACCTACCTCAGAACTGGCTCTGGCTTGGTTTCCCCCATACCCTTGGTGGTTCACCTGCAAAGAGATGTTCAAACATCTTCAAAGGAAACCAAAGCCATCTGAGACTGTGACATGGGCTCGACACTGGCTTCATGATTTCCCAGGACACCTTCGATACGACCTTTCTGCCATGTCAATTAAATCTGATCAAGGCACAGGTGCGAATGCTTGGGAAAATCCCAAACGTTTTTTATTTTCCATATCTTTAACCTTTGCTTTAATTGTTTCGATTTTCAGCAATCAGGATAAAGACAACCGCCTCGAAGTCGAAAGAAGGGAGCGCCTCTCAAGCCTCTATCGAAACTACTGACAAAGTGACTCCACCCGAAACAACAACCATTGCTGCAACCACAACAACAACAACAATACCAACAACAACCAGTGTTCCAACTCCAACGGTAATCACTTAGCCTTGATGTTTCGAATTCACTCATGCTTTTAAGGTTTGCATCTAACTCTTTGTTTAAATCTTTTCAGACCAACAAACTTCCTCCTACTACTCCCAAGAAGCGGAAATCAAACACCACTGGGGAAGACCCCAAGGCTGGAGGAAACTTACCAACTGCTTCAAAGAAGAAGCAGAAGAAGGACATTTCGAAAAGTACCGTTCCAACTAGTGTCTCTGGACTCGATTCCAGGGATGCTGCTCCCTCACCCAAATCCAAAATTCCACCTTCGACCTCCAACGTAATGTTGGAACGCATAGCTAGTAACCTCTCCTCCGAGAGTCCACAGGTAAATTGAACTTTAAATCTCTTTGAAAATAACAATTGCTTATTACCTTGGTGCATGTTTTTAACATTCTTTTGCTCCTTGCAGAACATCTTGAATCCAGCTTCCACTACTTCGAACTCACCATCCAAAGCTGCTGCTCCACTTAACTCCTCTCCTCAAGGAGATTCCAGCAACCTTGTACAGAACAAAGGTTCGTCCAATATGGCAATTCTGGCTGGAACTTCTGAACAGCAGGATGATCAAGGCACCTCTATTCCTATGAAAGAGACAAACGAAATACCACTTCAAACATCTGCAGAGGATTTGCAAAGAGCTTCTCTTCAAAAGTCCCCTCTTGAAACTCTTCAAGAGGACCCAAAGGAAACTCAAACTGAAGGAGAGAAAGCTGATTCTGGCCAAAGAGACGAAGAATCTGCAGACGAAGAGTCTGAGGAGGAGGATGCTAATGATGGTTCGACTGCTAGGACGGAGTCCAATGCAAATAGCAGTGAAAAGGAAGAAATCGAAGTGGTGGACTTGGATGATGATGAAGAAGATCACGAGCACGAAACGAATGAAGGGGATGGTGATGCAACCAACAAACCCATGGAGGTTGAAATGGATGTGACTCCCCTACGTGTGGAACTCCCTCAATCCTCTTTGTCTCGAATGACTGACGAGGAGCTTGCAATCCTGAGACGAAATGACCCTATTGGGTACATGAAGGCAAAGCTGGCTCAAAGGGACGTCCCACTTGCTAGGGTTGGCACCAGTTCGACTAGCTATCCTCTTCCCACAGATGAAAGAATTGTACTTCTTAATAAGATCAGGAAAAAAATTCTCAATGTGGATATATTCGAAGTGCTCAAACAAGATAGCACTGCTTGCTATACTATGAAGGAGTTGCTTACAAAGGTTAATCTTACTACCTGCTCCTTGCCAGTTAGTACTCTCTTGTTCGATCTTCAGTCTTTGCTGGACAACGTAACTGGTTACCTTCTCCAAGATGAATCTGCTGCCAAGAAGGTTCAGGAAAAACGCATTGCAATGGATGCTGCTTATGAACAAGCTTCGAAACTCTCTCAAGAAGCTGAGGATCAAGCTATGCATCTAAAGCAGGCGAAAACTGATTATGAGGCTCGAGCTGAGTCCATACTTCTTTGGGAAAGGCAGATTCTGGAACTTCAACAGAAGGTTAAGGAGGCTAAAGAACAACAAATAGCCTTCGAAACCAATACTGCTGGTAACCAATTCGAAGAGCTTCTCAACCAGGGGCTTGCAGAAATGGAAACTGCAGAACAACTTAAAGGAGAAGTGGCAACCTTGGAAGGAGCCAGGCGTTTCGCTCAGCAGAGACTTGAATCATTTCGAAGCACTTTCAACAGATTGAAAAATAATTCTTATTTCTAAATTTCAGTGTTTATTTGACTACAATTTGGTTTCTTATATGTAATATTCGAACAACGCCATTTTGGCATCTCATCTTGCCATTTTGGCCTTTTTATAATATCTTGATTACGTTGTTACTATTCGAATCTCCTGCAGGCGTGGCTTATATTTCTTTAAATATTTCCCATTAACCTTTAGGATACGCTTATCATCCATCAGTTCTTCGAATTCGTATGAATTGTTTGAGAATACTTTTAATATTCGAAAAGGTCCTTCCCAATGAGGTGACCATTTACCTAGTGCTTTATTTTTCTTGTCCATGGGCAATATGACTTTCCAAACTAAGTCATTAATAATGAATACTTTTTTCTTCACCCTTTTGTTGTATGTTCTGGCCACTCTTTCTTTTTGTCTCATCAAAATTTCCAATGCATGTAATCTAATTTCGTCCAACTCAACTAATTCATTCATCATCATTTCCCAATATAATGCAGCTGGGATTTCGTTTTGTCTCTGAATTCGAACTGATTGTAGATGAATTTCTACTGGCAACACTGCATCATGACCAAATGTGAGTTGGAAAGGTGTAGTGTTAGTGGCTTCCTTAGGAGATGTTCTACAGGCCCATAATATTTGGTCCAAAGTTTTGTGCCAGTTTCTTGGCTTTTTACCAATATGTTTCTTAATTAATCCTATTATCACTTTATTGGATGCTTCGACTTGACCGTTTGCTTGAGCATAATATGGCGTTGACGTTAGCAATCTAAACCCCATTTCTTGGGCAAATTCTTGCACCTTTCTACCAGTAAACACAGAACCTTGGTCTGTGGTTATGCTCTCTGGCAATCCGAACCTATAGATAATGTGCTTCTGTATAAACTCAATAATAGCCTCTTGATCAGCAACTATTAGTGGTATAGCTTCGATCCACTTGGTAAAATAATCTATTCCTACCAAGATATATTTTTATCCTTTGGACGAAGCAGGATTTATTTCTCCTATCAAATCCAATGCCCATCCTCTAAATGGCCATGGTTTGATGATCGAATGCAACTCACTTGCAGGGGCATGTTGAATCCCTGCATGTTTCTGACATTCCTCACATCCTTTAGCAAAGTCTATGCAATCTTTGAGCATGCTAGGCCAATACAAGCCGTATCGAAATAACAGCCATTTCATTTTATGGCCTGCTTGATGTGCCCCACATGCCCCATTGTGGACTTCTGACAATGCTAAGTATGCCTCACTTTCTCCTAGGCATTTCAATAATACGCCCTCTTGGGTCTTTTTAAACAATTCGTTCCCCATGAGGAGATATGACAATGCTCTGTATTTTGTCTTTCTATCCACGTTCAGAGTTGGGTCTGCTAAATAACTCATCAGTGGACTTCGCCAATCTGCATCTGACAAAGTATTTATGGCTAATATTTCGAATCCCTGTTTCTCAGCATATCCCAATTTCATACTTTCCAGATCCGATGGTGTGAATCTAGTAGCCATAACTCTACCCCTTAACTCAACTAAATCCTTAAAGTTCCTGGTAGAAACTTTATAACCCGAAGCCAACTGTGCTAAGTCATTTGCTTCTTGGTTCTCTATTCTTGGTATGTGTTGAATATCCATGTATTCAAATTTCCTTAGTAGCCTATTGACTATGACGTAGTATATCATCAAGTTTTCCTTTATGCACTTATATTCCTTTGTAATTTGTTTGACCACTAATTCTGAGTCTCCTTTAATTTCGACTCTAGTTGCCCCCAATTCCAACAAAGCTTCAAGTCCAACAATGAGCGCTTCATACTCAGCTTCGTTGTTCGAGCAATGAGGACCATCTAATTTATACTTGAATTTTGTTGGAATTCCTTCAGGAGAAATTAGAAGGACTCCAACACCACTTCCATTCCTGTGGGTTGAACCATCAAAGTACAATTTCCATGGTTGTATTTCGACGTAACCCATGGCAGTCTGCTCAACCAAAGAATGGTCCACAATGAAGTCAGAAATCACTTCACCTTTCACAGCTTTTAAAGGCATGAAAGTCAAAGAATATTCTGTTAAGGCTAAAGCCCATTTACCAACTCTGCTATGCATTATTGGTTTTGAAAGCATATGTTTAATGACATCGAAATGAGATGAAACATAAACATCATCAGGCTTTATATAATACTTGAGTTTCATACAAGATAAATACAAACAGAGACATAGCTTTTCTAAATTGCTATATCTGGTCTCTGCATCATTTAGTACTCTACTTAAATAGTATATGGCTCTTTCGATACCATTGTTATCTTCTTGTGCTAACATACTACCTATACTAATTTCAGAGGCAGATATGTACAATCTCATGGGCCTCCCCATGAAGGTGGAGACAAAATAGGAGGCTGAGAGAGGTATCTTTTTATCCTGTCAAATGCCTCCTGGTGGGCTTCGTTCCATTCGAAGGCTTGGCCTTGCTTTAGACGAAGTAACGGAGAGAAAGCTTGGGTTCTTCCACTCAGGTTCGAAATGAATCTTCTGAGGAAGTTAATTTTCCCTAGCAGGGATTGCAACTCCCTTTTTGACGTAGGTGCTTTCGTCTCCATTATGGCTTTGGTTTTGTTCTGGTTGATTTCAATCCCTTTCTTGTGAACCACAAAACCAAGAAAATCTCCAGCCTGCACAAAAAATGCACATTTAAGGGGATTCATCTTTAAGCCATGTTTTCTCATTCGCTCGAATGATTGGCTCAAATGATGCAAATGTGTTTCTGTAGATATAGATTTGATGACTATATCATCAATATACACTTGCATGAAGGTTTCAATGAAATCATGAAAAAATGAATTCATTGCCCTTTGATAAGTTGCCCCAGCGTTCTTTAAACCAAAAGGCATCACCACCCATTCGTAGGTGCCTAAGGCTCCTGGGCAACGAAATGCTGTCTTTGCAACATCTTCTTCAGCAATGAAAATTTGATTATACCCAGAGTATCCATCTAACATACTCAAGTATTCGAACCCTGCAGCAGAATCTACTAGCATTTCTTGTTGTTCTGATGAATTTGCAACGCAGTAACCTTTCGATCTCAGCTTTAATCTTTGTGAGAACTGCTGGTGCGAATCTTCTGGGAGTTTGTTTGATGGGCTTCTTGCCATCTTTGATTGGCAGTATGTGTTCGACCAACTCCCTCTTTAAACCAGGCATTTCGTCATAATCCCATGCGAAGCAATCTTTGTTTTTCTTGAGGACTTCGATTACTTCCTTCTTGAGGCCTGGGCTAAGTTTTGCACTTATGTAGGTTATTCTTTTCGTTTTTTCATCCCATAAGCTGACTTCTTCGAGTGGGTCTTGTGCCAACATTTTGGCACCTGACTTTATGGGGTACCTTTCGAAGCCTAAGGGTTCATTATCGTAGATGGCATCCAACCTTTGATCCATCTCAAATTCTTTGAAGGGTGAGCATTTCGAGCCATCCCCACTTACTTCGTTCATCTTTACAGTTAATTTATTTATTTCAGCCTCTAAGGCCGCTTTTGATTCGTTCTCAGCCATATAGGCCGAAATCCTTTCGAAAAAGGTGGACTCAGTCATGGATAAGGTTGTCGAAGTCCCAGCCTGCTGGCCGTTTTTGTATAGTGCTTTCGACTCCCTCTTCTTCACTGATTATTGTTCTATCCCAGTAAAGGCCATCATGGCGAAGGGTCATATAGTAGTGGGCATTTCTGGTTTCGTTAATCTCATCATTTGGAACACACGGAGCAATCTTTGCCAGATTTTTATCATAATCCCTCTTGTCAACTAAATTGACTGTTGACATAAAGTAACTCTGGTCTGCTTCGATGTTTTCCATGATTCCATCATCTCTCCACAGAACTAGTCGCTGATGCATTGACGAAGGAACTGCTCCCACGCCATGGATCCACTCCCTTCCCAATAATAAGTTATAGTTGGCCTTGGCTTCGATCACCATAA
Source organism: Vicia faba (assembly GCA_948472305.1). Classification (NCBI taxonomy): domain Eukaryota; kingdom Viridiplantae; phylum Streptophyta; class Magnoliopsida; order Fabales; family Fabaceae; genus Vicia; species Vicia faba. The sequence continues at coordinate 283,478,920 of OX451739.1, read as the reverse complement.
ACATGGTGGGCCTACAGCTTGAGCCTATTGTCAATTCCAACTGGACCACTCCCAGTGTTTTGCCCACTTTTCCCTCATAATTGGACAGAACCATATTATGGGGCTTGATGTCTCCTTCGCGGATCTCTAGTCTTTTCAGCATGAAGTGGGGTATCAAATTGACTGCAGCACCCCCATCCACTAGAACCTTGTTCACACCATGGGCACCAACTCTTGCCCGAATAAATAGTGGCTTAAGATGATTCTTCATAGCAGGTTCTGGACGTTCGAAGAACGCATTTTGCTCCTCAACAACCCCATTGTCCATCACATAGTAGCACACAGGCCTATGCTTCATCAAATCTGTGGTATCTTCTTCCTCATATTCATCAATTTTGGTTTCCTGCCCAAATTCACAGGGAAGCACAGCTACCACGTTACAATTTAGGTTGAATGAAGACTCCCCCTCCGATTCGAAGTTATCTGTTGTCATATCTTCGTCTTCTTCTGGGCCTGGAGTGTATTCCTTTGGTTCATCCCGTTTTATTTCAGAGAAAAGCCTCCTATTAACTGGAGGTTTGTCTTCAGTTTGATTTTTTGGTTTGTTGGTGCTAGATTCACCTTGGTTCTTTGTTAAAGTGACCCCTTTGTTTGCCACAGCTTCCCTCTCAGCCTTTCGAATCCTTTGTTGCCTGTGCCACTGGGATCTTGACATGGGGTTCCTTCCTTTGTAATTTTCTAATCTTACCTCTTCCCTTTTTGCTATGTTGAATTGCCTTTTGTACGTCATAGCATGGCGTGCATTTCATTCGGTGTTTCTCCATCTGTCTTTGCCTTTGTCATTTCTGACTTGCAACCATCTGTCGGTTGGCACTTCAGCAGGGAGTTTAAAAGTCACTCTTCGAGCAGCCTTGGGGTGAGGGCTATCAGGCCTTCATTGTTTGTGTCTGCTGTCGAAACGTGGGCCCATCTAGACAGTTTCTTGATGGTTCCAGCAAGGGGCGAAGGGAATCGTTTCGAAGGCTCTGGCCATGCTTTGGTCATACACAGCAGAACACCTTGGGCAAATCAAGCACTTGGTTTCCCCTTTGTAGCAGTGAAACACAAATTCCAACAAACTTTCTCCAGCCTTAGGATAACACCTGAACAACTGGTTATCCTGGCACCAATTGTTGCCAGTTCGAGTCCTCTGTACCCTATCGAAATTCGCAGCGGTTCTCTGATTGCAGAGGATGCTGCACCTAGGGCACAATATCGTTCCTGTATCTCCTTTGTGGCATGTCATGAGGTAATCCTTGAGACTAGCATCTCCAGCGTGATTATCCTCCATTCTATACTTCTCTTTTTCTAAGTATTTTTCTACTTCCTCCATCTCAGAGCGAGGCCTCTCCATATCCACCATATTTATCTCAACATCTCCCCCCTTAGCTTCATCATCTCCCCATCCTGTGGGCTTTATATCCTCAATGTGAACCTTTGAACTCTCTGGGGCAGAATATTTGACCAAATAGTCAAATTTTCCACTGGGTTCCCCTAGAGTGTCCCATATTTCCTTCTGAGGGGAAGTTGGCTCCGTGATTTGGACTTTCTCCAATTCCAGCCTCAGGCCTTCAGTGACCTGTGTTAGTTCTTGGTTTTGATTTTCCTGGCCTTCAGTAGCCTGGGTTTCTTTTGCAACAGCTATAGGTGCTGCTTCAATCGAAGTCTCTGGTATCTTCTGGATGTCTTTAGTGACCTCCTTATCGACTTCGACCATCACCCAGTTTTCAGTTTCAGTACCTTTCTCTCCTGTTGGGGCATCGCTTTGGTCAGCTTCCACCATGTTAATCTCTCCAATGCATGCAGGCTCGGAGTAGTTGGTGTCTGCGACGTCCAAGGGATCTTCGTCCACTTTCATCTTTGCCTTATCAGCAAACTTTAGTCTGCCATCTTTGATTGCATTTTGAATTAGGTCCCTGAAAAGAAAACATTGTGAGGTTTTGTGGCCTAGGAAACTATGATATTTGCAAAATGCTCTCTTCTTTCTCTGATCTAAAGGAGGTATTTTGACATTTGATGGCACAATGAGTTGGCCATCTTTGACAAGTAAATCAAAAATCTCGTCACATTTAGTGACATCGAAGGTATAAACCTTCTTTGGGAATTTGTCACTTTTCTCATTTTCAACAATCTCTTTCCCTTTTGTGGGAACCAATAATTTGTAGGAGTAAGGTGGAGCCTGTTTTAATTCAGCGAGGTCGATTTCGACCTCTTCGAATTCGAATTCAGGATATTCTTCTACTTCCTCAGTTCCAACATAGGATATCCTTTCTTTCTTGCTATTCTTAAAGACTCTGGCCTTTTCAGCCTTTAGCCTTTCGACCTGTCGAACCCTATCGGCTAACTGAGCCATGTCCCTCAAATATTGAGTGTCTAGTTTCTTTCGAATAGAGTAATCCAAACCACCAGCGGCCATTTCGACTAACTCATGTTCAGGCACTACTGTGTAACATCTGGATTTCAAAAGCCTAAATCTATTCAGATAATCATCTATGGGTTCGGCGAACTTTCTCTTGACACTGGCTAATTCCTTCAAGCTTATTTTCGACTGTCCCATGTAAAATTGTTCATGGAATAATCTCTCCAAAAGAGCCCAAGTCTCAATGGACCCAGGAGGCAAAGTGGTAAATCATGTGAAAGCGTTTTTAGTCAAGGAACTTGGGAAATATTTGATCCTGAGATCTTCATTATTGGCTATATCTCCCGCTTCGGTTAGATATCTGGCTATGTGTTCGACTGTTGACTCATTGGTATCCCCAGCGAACTTTGTAAATTTAGGGACTTTGTATCCCCTTGGTAAATCAGTATGCATTATGCAATCTAATATAGGAGAAGCATAATTTGGCCTTCTCATTCCTGTGTTGAGGCCATTCTGGGCCATGACTCTCTCTATCATGGTGGTCAGATTGTTTTCTGCCAAGATGTTATCGTTTCGAATTCTATGAACGACAGCATCAGCATCTTGATTTCGACCAACCATGACAATCCCCCTAGGTTGTTCTTCTCGAAACTCTGGGGCTTCTAGCCTTTCGACCCTTCCTCCTGGTTCCATAATTTCTCTTTGTGGGCCTGGGATTATTGGGGCTTCTAACCTTGGTGCCCTAGCCCCCAAGTTAACTTCTTCCCTAGGTGGTCTATAAATTGGGTCGTTAGCAACTTGTTCCATAACAGGCATGTTTGCTCGAAATCCCTCCTGATTCTGCCTACGCCTTTCTGGGGGAGCAAATAAATCTGCTATTCGACTCATGTTGTCAGCGTTTTCCCTGTTTGTCACGGTCACATTTTGTACTATTGGGGCAAATATTTCCTGCATAGTTTGTGCTAACACCCCTATCATATTATGGTTACTGTCATCCATCAATTGCCTAAAAGCCAACTGGTTTTCTGTGGTTAAAATAGGCATTGTGCTATAACCCACTGACCCTTGGTTATTTGTCATAAACTGATTCGCCCCAGACCCAGACCCTAATTGTGGTGATGAATTCGATGTGGAATTGTGTAAACCTGCCATAAAGGAAGTTGGCATTCCATAAGAGGAATTTCTAGTTCTATTACCATCGAAACCGAGTGGTCTAGTTAGTGGAGTGGCGAAATGGGATTGTGTCCCTGATGGTGGAACGAATCCCCCAGGGTAACCAATGGTTCCAGTATTTCCTAAGATCGAACTATTAGTTGATATGCCACTTACTCCATTGGTGGCTATATTACTGGTTGAAGATGCAACAGACTGTGCATTCGAAGGGATCACATTAGATGTTCCCATCGAAGTGGACACATTAGTGCCTGTTGTATGTGGGGCATTTTGTTCCCCTTGTTGATTGTCAGAACTAGACATCTTGTTCAAACGTTTTCTTCTGGATAAGGTTTGGTTGCTGTTGGTTATCTTACCACTTCTTAGGTTCATAAAACAACAAACTTCTTATGTCCCAACGTTTTTATAATGGTTATGTCTCAACAATCTTTATTTCTAATGTCCAATTATTGGTCCCACCAGGTGTGCCAATTTGTTTCTAGTGATTTCTGGTAAACAACCGCTAGTCTTCCAAACTATTGAATAAACTTACTGACTGTTATTCAATTTCTCTGGTAACTCACAGGATCGACTAGATTGATCCTAGGATTCCTTGGTCATTAGGGTAACTCTCATGATCGAACAGATATTCATGGTTGGTATTTGAGTGTTGTGTAGGTGTTTGACTTATTTCGATTTCTCCCTTACAGATCTAAAGGTGTAATCAAAATGTATGTGCGTGAAACTAACTTGCATGAATAAATGTTAATTGTAAAGACATGTAAAATTGCATAAAAGGAAAGTAAATGGCTTCGAATTATAAAAACAGTTAATGTAAAAGATGCTCTGGGACGTAAAAGATTCGAAATATGAAGAAAGCATTTAATGCAAGAAATCTGTAAATGACTTTAAGTAAAAATAGGCTTTCGAAAGACAAAACTTGAAGATAAAGGCATGAAAAGTATGACAGTTTTCTGAAATGTAAAGTGTTTGAAATGTAAAGAAAGCATTAAAATGTAAGGCTTCAATGAAAAGATTTCGAAATAAAAAGACTTTAAATGAGAAAACTTGTAAATGGTATTTGGCAGAAAGATAAAGGAAAGTGCTGGAAATGATAAAAGGTTTTCATTAAATCATAAACATGTGGTGCTATCATACGTACATTGCTCTTGCATTCGTTTCCCTAGCCATGTGGTAATTTGAATGTTTACTGAGTATTTAGTACAATAGATATGACACACGAAATCCTAATACTAAGACTTCTATTTATACTAATTCGACCATAACGGTCTTGCTATAAGATTATGCCACGTTCAGAACATGCAGAACAATGCCTCTCTCTTGTTTCCACGTGTCTCCAAATGCTCCAGGACATAAATTTCAAACTTCGAATGTCCCGCTTGCATTTGAATTTCAAATGTTTTGGTACTTCTCCGCTTCGAACGCACTTCTCAGACACAACCTGGTTGTCATTTCGAGACTTCTTTAGATACGTTCCCACAATTGCCACTCAAAGCTCCAAGCTTTGATATGCTTATTCGAAACACTTCTTCTGCTACTTCGAAACATGACGCTTTATTTCATTTCGATCGAAACGTTCAACTTACTTGGCTTTTAATAATATTATCAAAATCTTCAGCCAACAAAGCCGCGAACAAAAATATCAAGAATATCATTCAAAAGATGACAGTCACCTACAAGGACTGGCATGAGATGTTACCGTTTGCTTTACATGGATACCGTACCACAACACGTACTTCAACAGGGGCAACCCTGTTTTCTTTGGTGTATGGTATGGAAGTTGTGTTACCTATGGAGGTTCAGATTCCTTCCTTAAGGATTATGAAGGACGCTGGTCTGAGTGAAGACGATTGGATTCAGACCCGGCTTGACCAACTCAATTTGATCGACGAGAAGCGACTTACCGCTGTTTGTCATGGTCAGACGTATCAAAAAAGGATGATCAAGGCTTTCAACAAGAAAGTTAGACGTCAAGTATATCAAGTCGGAGATCTTGTAATCAAGCGGATCATCTTGCCGCAAAGTGATCCCAGGGGCAAATGGACTCCAACCTACGAAGGACCATTTGTGATTAAGAGTATCTTCTCTGGTGGGGCCATGATTCTGGCCACCATGGACGGTGACGACTTTCCGCACCCGGTGAATGCAGACATAGTCAAAAGATACTACGCATAAAACGACCCGACAAGTTGAAAACCTGAAAGGGCGACTTGGGAAAAAATGGGCATCCCGGTGAATCGAAAACCCAAAAGGGCGGTTCAGGCAAAAATTAGGGATAAAACAAAAATAACCTGTACACCCGGCAAGTTGAAAACCCGAAAGGGCGACTTGGGCAAAAAAGGGTTTCCCGGTGGATCGAAAACCCGAAAGGGCGGTCCAGGCAAAAGTTAGGGAATTAAAGCGTATGACTATGTATCGTTGGATCACTTTAAGAACAATCTCTTCACCAACAAGCTCCAAGCTTCTGGTCAACCCAGTCATCGGCGGACGAAGTAGCAAATGGACAAGATATTTAGAGTTGTGAAGGCTATAGCAGAATGGGAATCTCATAGAATTATTACACATAGCCATCTTTCTTTTGTATAAAATGTTTCAATTTTTACGACAACATTCTCTTACTAGGATGTCTGTCTCCTTTGTACAAAAATACTCACAAAAGTTAATACAAAATAATTCAAAGTGCAGAAATTTGCTTTCCTTTCTTTTCTTTTTTACACTTATGTTTTATTTAAAAACGTCCAATGTTTTGTTAAATAGGCATATGCATTTGAATATAATCACTGCTTACAAATAAAACGAAATTGAAAAAGGATAATTAATGATAGGTTGAAGGAGTAGGAAGAAATATTTATGCCATTCCAGAAGAAATCCCCTATGATACATCATTCAGATCCTCAACAAGGCTAAATTTGTAGTATATTTCCCCAGCGAAGTTAATCTTCAAGATCCGCAGCGGAGCCAGTGCAGTCTAAAAACTTGATTCCCTAGCTGAGTTAAGTTTCAAAATTCCCATCAGAGTTAAGCTTCAAGATCCCCAGCGGAGCCCGAAAACCCTGAAAAATCCTATCCCCAGCGGAGCCAGAATAGTGAACATTTCCCCCACAGAGTTACCTTCCAAAATATTGAAGATTCCCGGTCTCATTTCTCCAAGCGGAAGCCTCCAAGGTTTCAATTCCCCAGTAGAGATCATCAGAGTTTTCCTCATTCCCCAGGAAAGTCATGAAGGATTCTCACATTCCTGCAGGAGTTGTCAAAGGCCTTGTTAGTCTCTAGCAGTGGTCCCCAGGATTTCCCCTTCTCAGCAATCAGAGATCTTTAATCCCCAAGCAGTCAGCAGTCAGCAAGGATTTCTCATCTTCAGTAATCAAATATTTCTTGGAATCCCCAACATTGGTCAAGGATTTACTTTCCCCGACAGCAATCAAAGATTTCATTATCTCCAGTTATCAAGGATTTATTTTCCTCAGCAAGACAACTACTCAGCTTACATGCACATCCATTACATTCATATATCATAAACATTGATGAAACACAATTCATTGCATCATACATATCATGCAGCATAAACTCTATGTTTTAGCTAACATTTTACCCTTTTCAGGATAAGATTAAAAGGCTATTGTTAACAATTATTCAGATACAGTACAGATACACCCCAGACACGGCGTTCATTCTACTACTCATTCAGACTTCAGCAATCTGATACAGACTAGATACGCTCCAGACATGACGGCCATTCTATCTCTCATTCAGATTCAACTATCAACTTCAAGTTCATATATGCTCCAAACACGGATGCCATTCTGACCCTTACACCAACAACTTGATTCTCCCCAGCGCAATCGCCACGAAAGACATTCTGTCACTTATTCAGATCCCAGTTACAGTCTCAGATATACTCCAAGACACGGAAGTCATTCTGCTACTCATACAAATCTCAAATTCAGATACAATACAGATACACTCCAGACACTGCAGTTATTCTGATATTCATTCTAAGTTCAAATACAGTTACAGCTCAGATACGCTCCAAACACGGACGCCGTTCCTTTGCTCATACAGACTCAGTCTCCAGATACAGTTCAAATGCATTCCAGACGCGGATACCATTTTGATGCTCCTTCTTCTGACCTACCATGTTGCAGTTCAACAAACACTCTTGGATGGAATCTTTAAGCCCATCTCCATCAAGGTTCTACCATATCCAAATGGCATCTTTAAGCCCATTCCCTCAACATTATTTGGACGAGTGCAAATTTACGGGCACTCTAGTGTCCAATCCTCTTTTACCTTCGAGTCGCGAAAGGCAAACTTGCCAATCTAACTCTTCAGGTTCAAGAAGATTGAACCGGGGAAACTGTTGTACCCCAAAATTTTCCCTCTCTTTTCATCAACATTTTCTCAATCACAAGACTTTTGGAACTCAAGATCAAGCTAGGGTCTGCTCTGCTCAAGACACCTCCTTGCACTGTTGACCTAAATTAGGGTTTGAGTTTGCACAGGGATGTTTTGACCTACAATGCCCAAAGTGACTTTCATACTTCATGTTGGACTCACAAGTTTGTCCATACCAAGTTTCAAGCCTTGATTCAAATTTTTGCCCAGTCAATTGGACAGTTGACCTAAAAATCAGTTGTATTGGGGAAAAAGTCAACTGTGGCCAATTGACAGTCAAACCTCATGAAATTTGACCCACATCAACATTATGAACTCATATGAACCATTTTATCAAGTTTGGATCACAATTCCACAAGAAATTTGATCAGATCATCAAAAGGGCAAAATGGTCATTTTTAGGGTTTTGACTGTACAAAGGCAATTTTTGACTGTTTGACCTAGCCAATGGCAAATCAAGCTCACACATGGACTCAAGTACTCAATGAAATTGTCTTGATCCATTCAACAAGTTCAAAAGATCTCAAATGCATAGGATTGAGAGATGAATTTTCCAGTCAACTGATCAAAATTTGACTGTATACTGAAAAGTCAAACTTTGACTTTTTGGTCAAAATCAAGTGCCAAGGGTCATTTTTCATCAAGACATGTCAAATTATGAAACTTGTTCATCAAGAAACCCAAAAATGCAAATTAGGGTTTAAAATGGAAAATTTTCATAACTTAGAAATTTTCTAAGTTATGGAATTTTCTTATTTTTTTTCTAACTTTGTTCCATTGTTTCACCAAGATGCAAATGGATTCAAACAAAACTTGCAACATGAAAGTTGTAGTCCATCACAAAGTCTACAACTTTTATTCACAAAGTTTTCTCAAAAGAGGCTTGTATCTCAAGTTATGATTTTTGGAATAAGGCTATCTAAAACTTTTAACTTAGAAAAATTTTGCCCTAATTTAGGCAGGATTTTGACCCATCTTCTTGGCAATTTTTCACATAGTTCAACTTGGAGTTTCAAGTTGCATTTCAAAGAGGGATTATATTACATGTTTCAAGCTTTCCAAATTGTCCAAGAACTCCTCAAACACCCTTGTGGTTAGAGAGAATCGAATACTTGAAGTTGGCAAAAACTCACTTTGATCCATGGCCAATACATGTTCATACAAATTTGCATTTTCAAATCAGCATGCTTGGTACTAGCTTGCAGGCCTCAAAACCAGTTTGTACTCCATAATTTAATGCATAACCATTGAGCTAAGGTATTATCTTGGTCATTTGGACATTGCATACAAAATTAAGCCCTAAATGGTAAAAGGTATAATGCCATTTTTGTAAAGTTGCACTTTATGTCAAACCAAGATCCTTGAGGCATGGGGCCATATCTCTGAGGCAAGATCAAATCTACCAATTCCAGTAACCAAGAGCAAAATATGCAGCATGATGTAGGACTTGCACAGGCCTGCATTGGACAGATAGACACTCTTGCTTCAAGAAGAAGAAAACTTGCAAAACACAAGCCATCTCTCACATCTGTTAAAACCAACTTACACAAACATTGCAAACAAGTTTGATACCTCCTAACAAGCCAAAAACACTACCCCTTTGCCTCTCAAAACTCCTAGTGCACATATTCCCTATTTTCTTGCAAAACAGGGCCAGTTCTGCATTTTGCTAGCCATCTTCAAATTCCATCGTGCGTTTTGCCTAGAGATACTTCAAACACCTTCCAACCAATATACCTAAGCTATCCAGATCATCCATTGCTAGCTGTAACACCCTTAACACACATTTCCATTTTTGTTTCAAAGCTTTGCAGGTTGAGTTTTGTAGCACGATTCAGGCTACTTCAAAACAAGCCAAGCATTGGAAAAGCTTCAGTGGACCTCAGACAAGCTCAAAAGAAGCTCAAGCACCCTTGGAAGTTGCTGCATTGCCCAGCTCGAAGTCAACTGAAACAGGTATTTCATGAACTTCTATCTCTCTATTTAGGAATAGTTAGGCTTAGGTTTGTGAATGAAATATGTTGTACTCATAGCCCTGAAGCCATACATATGCTTTGTTTTTTTGTTTTTTCATATTTATTTGATATTTATTTTCATTTTTACTAGTATAAATATATAAATAATTTATTTCCTTTTTATCAAAAACCTAAAGAATAATGTAAAATATGTTTATTTTCATTCATCATTTTTTATTTACATTTGAAATTTTTTTTTGAATATACACTTTTTTTTTGTAAATAATTAATTTTATTTTTATATATTTAATGTGTTTAATATATATATACTTATATACTTTATTTTGTTAAATAATTAGGTCAAAAATACAAAAATAATACATTTTCATTTTTATTAATATTTTACACTAAAAATATCTTCTTTTACAATATACTTTTGTTTTTGTATTTATTAATATATTATTGTATATAATTAATAAATAATACTATTTATTTAAGAATTAGGGTTTTTGCCCTAAATAATAAAATAATTAAAATTGACCCTTTTTATTATTATTTACATTTCACATTTAAAAATACTTTTTACATACATAAAAAAAAATTTGCATAACATATTTTGTCTAGCATTTATTTATTGTATTTAATTATCGTACATTTAAATATTATATCTTGTACATTCAATTTGGTTGTAATAGTAATTTAGGGTTTAATTTCTTGTAAAATAACCCCAATTCAAATTTGTACCCCCCTCCCTATATCATGTTGTAATAGTGTAGGATTTAAATTCTCGCATTTTTAAATACTTTCAATTATGCCATGATTAGACTTAGGGTTTGTATGCAAAAATCAAATTAACAAGTAGCTTGACCTAATTCAAAGATAACAATGCATGAAAAAACAAACACAATGCACACTTGCACCCCTAGGGTTACAATCCACTTGTTGCCTTCAAAAATGGGCCATGGTTGCATGTCAAGTACTTTGGCAAAACAAAAACAAAACAAAAGATCATAGTCCCTCGATGACGCTATCTGAGTTGCCTAAACAAAATGATCAAGTCCCTTAAGAAAATTGCCAAAAATACTTGACACAATTGCTATCATGGTCTATACGATGACCCACACCTGTCCCGTTTAACATCCTAACACAAGGTTGTTCACCAAATACAATGGTGAAACAACATTGTCAAAAGGGTTAAAAACATAAGAAAAATATTTGAGTAAAATAGGGTAGATAGCTCTTAGTTACTTGATCAAGCTTGCAAAAACATCCTTGCTATTTTTCAAAACACACTTCACAACACAATTTTAAAACATTATCCAAACCCTACTTTCAAACATTGAAAGCTTTTCAAAAGACAAAAACACCTTTGTATACATTCAAACAAGAATCATTACAAAGGTTGCCACAACGATGACCTCTTTTCAAAACATCTTTCAAAATCACACACAAAGAACCATTTCAAACAATTGAAGAGCACCATCTCAAACAATTGAAAAGCAAAGAAAGTGATCTAAGCAAGTAACTAAGAGCCCATGGATAACCATGGATAGAAAGGGTGATAATACCTTCCCTTTCTATAATCTACTCCTCGAACCCAAGAAAACATCTCAAAGGTCTTTCCTGTGCTTTTTGACCTTTCCTTAGGATAAAATAAAAATTCGTTGGCGACTCTTGCTAAACCGAAACATTTGCAACACAAACGCAAAATCCCAAGTCAGTTCTCCCACCGTATCACACATGGCATCTTAGGGCCAAAAATAGGGTTTATTTTATATTTAAGTATCTTCGGTCACGTCGACACGAAGATTTTTAACCTTCATATCTTCGGATAGAAGAAACTTAAATAAGGGCAGTTGTTGTACCCCAATTTTCCCCCTAAGATCCCTTCATCATACCATATTGATTCAATCACAACAAGATCACATTAGGGCTTTTGGTTCTCCTCCCTATCTTTAGCTTTGCTCTTTCAGGAATCACCAAGCGCCTTGACTTGTTTTCTTTTGTGATCATGTATGTTTTAATTTGACTTTCCTTTTAATTAATAAAATGAAATGTTGGTTTGTCTTACTTGTTAATAATGTAGGTAAAGGCAATGTGGCTTAGCAAGTTGATCCATGGGTTCATGAGTTTATTTCCATGCCCTAGTCAATAAAGCTTGAGAAATTCAAACCTCACCATTGAAGTTGTTTTGGAAGAAATTGCATGGCAAGGTTTATTTTGGTTCACCATATTTCACAGTTATCAAGATTGATTTAAAAGTACAAGGGGTTTATTGAAGAAGTTGTCATGGTTGGACAAGGCCTTGTTCCCATTGGTCACAAATTCATATTTCTATCAATTATCAAAATATGAAAGTGGTTTTGGTTGCTATGAGTTCTCATTATCATCTTCAACAACTTCTATCTACAAAGCAAAAGTTTTGGTACAAGAAGGTTGTTTAAAATTGTCAAACTTCCTCAAAGCATTTTCTTAATCTAGGAGCTAGGGTTTTGAACTTCAAAGAAGTATATCTTGCTCATCTTTTGGTATTTTTGAGTGATTCCAAAAACATACTTCTCTTCAAAGGGTTATTAACAAATCACTTCAAAATTTTCAATGAGTTTTCATGTGGAAGAAACTTGATGACGAAGAAAGATTACAAGTCCTCCAGATGAACCCCTAACTTCCCATGTGTGACTTCAAATGATCATAACTTGGTCAATTTTTATCACCTTGAGCCCACTATTTTTCCATAATGATCTTGAGGATGTGAAATTTATTCCTTATTTTATGTGAAAAGTGAGAAAATGGACAGAAGATACCCTAAGGATACAAAAGATTATAGGACATTTCATGATTTTTTACCAACTTCAACAATTCATAACTCTCTCAATTTTTGGAGATTTTGAATGGTTCAAGTTTCAAAATTTCAATCAAGAGGTCTATTTCATGCCATTTTTTTTGGTCAAGAGCAAATTCCAAGAGGAAGACCATGTTTGGATGCAAAACATTATAGGTCACTTTTGAAGAAAAACTTGAAATATTTCTAAGTATGGAAAGTCAACCTCTTTTTCCCAACTTTGACTCATTACAACTTTCAGCTCAAACATCCATTTGATTCCATTCTTTTCCCATTGCAAAGCTTGTAATCTCATCTTTCTAAAGCATCAAGAACCATGCCTTAAGACCCCTTGAGCTGAGAATGCCATTGTTTCAAAAGTGGTAACTTAGAATTGAAGTTTCATTGCAAGTCAGAATTTGAATTTCATGTTACAACTTCTAAACCTCAAATTAGCACACGTTTTGGATCTAAACATGATTATCCAACTTTCCCAAGTGGATTAGTGCATTAAAACGCGCATTTTGGATGAGTTTTGACAAAAGAGAAGTCACACTTTCTTCATGATGCAGACCCACACGAATTCCCTCCAAATTGCATCATTCACCCTTCCTTTTGATCCCATTTGCTTCTCCAATGGATACATAAGCTATCCCATTCGTTTTCTCAAGCTTGAACAGCCAAAATCACCCTGCCAAACTCGCTCCATAACTCACTTTTCTGCAACTTTGAAATCATTGTTCAAGCCTTTTTCAATCCATTTTTTCTATCAATTCACCTTCCTTGATCTTCCCTGAAGCTAAGAGAAGAAGAATTGAGCCTTAAAACCTTCTGAATTGATCTGACCAAGTCCATTTACAGAGCTCTGCAACTGAACTTCAATAGGTAGATTTCTTCACAAATTCTTCCAAACTTTGATATCATTGTAAATCTCTCATTACCCTGGTTTTACTCGTAACACTTTCTCTTAACTGGAAACACGTTTTGGCCATGAATTTTCAAATTTCCTTTTCAAAAATTTCCTTCCAAATTGCTTGAGCTACAGTTTATATAAAATTTTCGCGAAGGTGTGGTTGTCTTCGTCTTGATGAGACGAAGCAAATGGCATAGGTCCGAGCTTCTGATTTTACAGTTTGAGGGATCTGTGTTTCACGTTGGCTGGAGGTTGAAGATGACCAATGTGTTATCTTCCAACCAATGATGGCGTGCCATTTGTATTTTTTTGAAAATCTGATTTTATATGTGATTCAGTGCTTTATTTAGTAATGACCATGATATGCACAACGCGTTTGATCCATTGGATTAGCTTACTAACGCGTTTGATCCATTGGATTAGCTTACTAACGCGTTTTGACTCTCATCCATTGGTCCACATTTTTTTGACTTTATTTTATTTTCTGTTTTTATATTTAAATTGTTTTAAACTTCAAAAAATCATCAAAAATTCATTTTAAGTCTAAAAAATCTGAAAAAATTATGAAAAATATTTTTAATTTTTCTCTTTCAAATTTTTATTTTTTACAATTTTATTTTGTGTTTTGATATTTTTTATAAATTTTCACTTTATTAGAATTGTTTTAAATGTTTAAAAATACTTTATGCATTTTTAAATTCTAAAAAAAATATGGAATGATCCAATGATATTGTGACAAATATTAGTGACCTCATTTATTTTTTATTTCTGACTTTGTTATTTTTTTATCATTTTTGGTTTACTTTACTCATTTCTTTTAATTTTAAAACTAGTTTTTGACTTTAAAAAATTACCAAAATTTTTATAAAAGATTTGAGTTCATTTCTGATTTTTCTACATTCTTACTTAATCTTTCTTGATTAATTTGAACATGGTTGATATTTTTCTCTCTTATTTCTATTTTAAAACATTTTAAAAATCATTTTTAATGCATATATTAAATGTAATATTATTTTGTAATTATTTTTTGGCTGATCTTAGATTGAATTTTGTATCATGAACTTTGTTAATATCTTTGGATCCATGGTGTTGAGTCTAACTCCATAAAAACGGATGAATGATTTTAATAATAGTTTGATTAATTTTTAATTCAAATGTGGTTTGTATATTCTTTTCCACCCTTCTTTATCTTATCTGTTTCTTATTGCACTAAGTGTTATTGGAGCAGGATCTCTATATCATGTCTCAAAACAAATGGTGCATAGATTGTTATTGACCGGTCTTAAAATAGGTGTGACTTCTATATAAGTTCACTTACGATTGCTTAACATAGCGCTAAATTGTGTCTCAATTCAAATAAATGATCATTCGTGGCCCAAACCTATGTTTGCAAGCCTAAGTATGTTAATTTGATCTCTTTGATCCAATAACCTTGAGATTCATTGTGTGGAGGCTTTGGTTCTACCAATCCTCTAACGGATCTACATCACTTTTGGTCAACGCGGATCACTTAAATATCATTGATCATTAAATGTTGCATTTGAGGATTCCAAAATGGATGATATACTTGACAAAAAGCAAATGCAACTTGTTGTGTGGAGGATTTGGTTCTACCAATCCTCTAATGAGTTCCAAATGCAAGTTTCAAGATAGTTATCCAACTAACCACTAATTTCTAATAATTGAATTTATTTTATGCCTTTATTTTGTGCTTTTTATTTTATGCACCATTTACGTTAGCATTTATATTTCATGCTATTTTTCATCTTTGCTCACTTGAGCCCCTTTATATTCTTGTCATTTTTATTTTGCTCACTTGAGCTTTTCTTTTTTTAAGATACTTAATAATCAACATGAACCCTAAAAAACTTTAATGATACTTGGACTATTTGGTTACTATCCTTGGCATTATGGAGTATTGGACTTCTTGGACTTAGGAATAGAAACCTTGGCCTATGTTGGAGACCTTGTGACCTTAATTGATATTTTGTCTGGAGTTCTTGAGGTTTACCTCAAGACTTTGGGTTGTTTTTTTTTTGTATGCAGGTTATTGTGATTATATAAGTTATTTGTAATCTGGAATTTACCTGTATACAGCGGTTACTCTGCCCAATTTTTGTGAAGACTTAATACACTTGAAGTTTAGTTCTCTCAAGAGGTCTAGCATCTTTGCTTGCTTGATTTCAATCCAAAGAATGAGAAATCTATCTTAACTCATAATGTCAAGTATTGGCTTCTTGTTGGTTAGATGGTTCTTATCCCTATCTTTTACCTTATGCTTTAGGATAGTCTCTTTTTCTCCTCTCATCTTCTTTAATTTAAAAAATCTTCTTCCTCATTTTGAAAACTCTTCTTGTTTTGAAACTTAATTCATTTTCATAATAAATTTGGACTCAGGTCCATGCATTTTCAAAACATTTTCATGAATAAACTTCAATCAACTTAATAATACCTTGACATTTTTTGTGACAAGACTAAAAGTCAATCAATCTCATTTCAAACCATTTTTCCACTTTGGCTTTTTATTTTAAAATCTTTCTCAAAAGATTAGACTCTTGTCAATCCTTGTAGTGACGCAAACAACTATAATTCTACAATATCTAGTGAAAAGAGATATTTTCCACTTTGGTGTTAAGTGAGGCATTATTGATTTTGAAATCCAAGCCATATCCTCCACTTTGAGATTATGCAAATTCTCCTTTCTCATGACTATGGCTAGTAAGTATGTTTTCCACACGGACAATGACGATGATGTCTTATCTCAGAAAATTAACTAACACAGTTGTGTTTTAAAAAAATTTAAAGAGGAACTACGTGTACCCTGACCCCCTATTGCACGGAAGGTGGTACATAGGCACTAAATGTGAAATCAAGCTTCTCAAATAGGCTTTTATTTTGATGAAGACAAACCATGGCTAACAAATAAGGCAAAGACTTTGGTCAAGCATCCAAACATCTAAGGATAATATCTTCAATCAAAGCTCTCAGCATCTTTAAAGGTACAATAATATTATCTACTTTGATCTTAAAATATAGATGCTCAAATATGAAAAAGAAATGTTTAAGAATCATTACTCAAGCTTTTCAAAGATAAAATTTCACTTTTCATATGCATGCAATCGATTTACATCTTAGTGCAATCGATTGCACTCTTTAAAAATCTAAATCTTTTGCTTCTGTTTCTGCATGCAATCGATTACATTGTTTGTGCAATCGATTGCACACTTGAAATTTTCAAAATGTTTGATTATGTCTTAGCATGCAATCGATTACATAGTTGGTGCAATCAATTACGCTCAGTTAAAATTTGCTACTGACTTAGCATGCAATCGACTACATTGTTGATGCAATCGATTGCAGTCTTAAAATTTTGAAAATATAGCTGTTGAAAACCTTGTGCAATCGATTACACTAAAGGTGCAATCGATTACACACTGCACGAATTTGAAAAATTACAGCTTTATTCATGCCTTTTGATCATGCCTTTTCATTACATCTTTTCACTCAAACTTGGCATTTTTTCATGATACATTTCCAGATCTTCATGATGTTTCAAAAGGGTGTTATGAACATATAAATATTCAATTTCAAATCCAAATCTAACACCTTCTTTCATAATATTTTTCTGAACTTTCAAAATACAAACTCAAGCATTCTTCATTTTCATGCATAAGTTTTATGCATTTATTTTCATACTTTGAACAGAAAACTTTGAGCAAATATATCTTGAGTCTTTGTACAATATTATTATTGAAAGAAGAAGATTATACATTGTCAAAACCAATCTTTAGTGATCAATATACTCTACTCACTCAAACTCACAAATTGATATTTACTTACTTAATTTCCAGGATTGTTGGAATTAAGTTTAAGTGTTTTTGTTGAAATCTTGTCTTTCCAAGTTATTGGATACAAGTGTAGCTACATTGAGAGGATTGTTCTCATAGGTAAATTAGTTAAAATCCAAGAGGATTGTTCTTGGTTTGGTTGGTAGTTCTTATGTAAATTTGCCACAATAAGGAAATCTCTTTCATGTTGAAAGGGGACTGGAGTACTCTCGGACTGTGAGGGAAACCAGGATATATCGCCCGTGTCTCTTTATTTTTCTTCATTCTTAAGCTTTCCTAAACTCACTTATAACCAGAAAAATAAGAACCATCATCACTAAAAACCAGAATTTTTAAAAGTACCTAAATCACCCCCCCCCCCCCCTCCCCCTCTTAGGCGCACTTCGTACTTACAATTGGTATCAGAGCAGGTTATAGGTAACCTGCTCCTAAAAGATCCAGAATGGCTTCCGCAAATCATAATCCCGTTTTCAGAGATGGTGGTAGTAACAACAAGCCTCCTCTATTCTGTGGTGAATATTTTGACTTCTGGAAAATAAGCATGAAGGAGCATCTAGAAGCGCAAGGAGAGGAAATATGGGATGCCGTCGAAAATGGTAAATTTATCCCGGTAACGATAATCAATGGTGTTGGCTCTTCAAAGCCTAAAATTGCATGGGACGATGATGATAAAAAGAAAGTTCTCTATGACAAAAAGGAAATAAACCTTCTTCAAGGTGCACTTAGTATGGACGAATTCTTCCGTGTGCCGACATGCAAAACAGCAAAGGAAATATGGGATACCTTGGTACAAACTCATGAAGGAACGGCTGGAGTAAAAAGATCAAGACTAAATACCCTAAGTCAAGAATACGAACTATTTCAAATGCAACCCAGAGAAATCATTCTTGACTTATAAAAGAGATTTGTGCACTTGACAAATCATCTAAGTGCTCTTGGTAAAACTTTGACAAATGATGAATTGAATCTGAAAGTACTTAGGTCCTTAACAAGGGAATGGAAACCAAAGGTAACGGCAATTTCAAAAAAGAAAAGTCTCTCCAACATGACATCCGCAACTCTATTTGGAAAACTTCAAAAATACGAAACGGAACTCGAAATACTCGAAAAGCATGAAAATCAAGAGAAGAAATCCAAGAATATTGCTTTGAAGATAGACTCCAAGGAAGTTGAAAAGGAAAACAATCCAGAAGAAGATGAAAACTTCATGCTTCTTGTTAAAAGGCTTGGTAAGTTCTTCGGTAGAAATGACAAACCTTTTCTCATTCAAAAGGAAAGAAACATTTTCAGAAAAAGGAAGGCTCCACATCAACACAAGAAATCACATGTTATGAATGTGGTAAGCAAGGTCATATCAAGCCGGATTGTCCAAAACTCTCCAAGAAAGGTGGCTTCAAAAGCAAGAAGGGATTTAAGAACAAAAAGGCTTATGTCGCATGGGAGGACAATGAAATAAGTTCCTCATCCGATTCCGATAGTGATGAAAGTGCAAATCTAGCATTGATGGCCTCACACCACTCCGATGATGAAGACAATGAGGTATGCTTGAAGACCACATGCAATCTATGGTATCTTGATAGTGGTTGTTCAAAGCATATGACAGGAGACATAAACCAATTTTCACATCTAGCGCTAAAGGCCAAGGGTTTTGTCACTTATGGAGACAATAATAAGGGAAGAATCCTAGGCAAAGGCAAAGTTGATGCTCCACCTTTCACATACATTGAAGATGTTCTTTATGTTGAAGGAGTAAAGCACAATCTTCTAAGTATTATCCAACTTTGTGACAAAGGCTTCAAAATCAAGTTCACCAAGGATGAATGTTTGATAGAAGACGAAGTCACTCATGAGGTTATACTTAAAGGTAAAAGAATAAATAATATATTTATGATTTCCCTTGGTGATCCATCTTTGAAGGTTAAATGTCTCATGGTGAACAACGATGATTCATGGCTTTGGCACAAAATAATTGCTCATATTCATATGCAACACTTGAATAAATTAATCAAGCATGATCTTGTCATTGGATTGCCTAAGAGAAATTTCGTCAAAGATAGACTATGCGATGCTTGTCAAAAAGGGAAACAAACTAGATCAACTTTCAAATCTAAGAATGTGGTTTCCACTACAAGGCCACTACAATTGTTACATATGGATCTATTTGGTCCATCGAGAACAAGGAGTTTCGGAGGTAATGTATATGCTTTGGTTATTGTTGACGATTTCTCTAGATATACTTGGACATTCTTTTTAGTGCAGAAAAGTGATGCTTTCAAGGCGTTCAAGAAGTATGCTAAACAAATTCAGAATGAGAAGTCTCTAACAATTGCCTCAATAAGAAGTGACCATGGCGGAGAATTCCAAAATGCTTTATTTGAAGAATTCTGTGGAGAACATGGGATATCTCATAACTTCTCGGCACCAAGGACTCCACAACAAAATGGAGTGGTTGAAAGAAAGAATAGGTCTCTTGTAGAACTTCCTAGAACCATGCTTAGCGACTCAAACCTTCCAAAATACTTTTGGGCAGATGCGGTAAGCACGACATGTTTTGTTAGCAATAGAGTTAACATTAGACCAATCTTAAAGAAAACTCCATATGAACTTTTCAAAGGGAGAAAACCTAACATTGCTTTCTTTCATATCTTTGGGTGCAAATGCTTTGTCCTAAACAATGACAAAGATGATTTGGGTAAGTTTGATGATAAATCCAATGAAGGTATATTCCTTGGTTACTCATTCTCTAGTAAAGCATATAGAATATACAACATAAGAACTTTGACTATTGAAGAATCTATGCATTTTTCTTTTGATGAAACTAACCCCTCCAAGGAGGATAATATTGTTTGTGATAATGATGATGAAATTTTAGAAGGTCCTCAAGAAAATTCTTCCAAGGATCAACCCATCCAACTAGAAGAGTCACCTCAACAAGAATCAAATCTCAATGATCTACCAAAATAATGGAGAACTCACAGAGATCATCCTATTGATAAAGTGATTGGTGATTGTTGTACCCCAAAATTTGCCCTCCCATTTCCTCAACATTTTCTCATCACAAGACCTTTGAAGATCAAGATCCAGCTAGGGTTTCCTCTGCTCAAGACTTCTCCTTGCACTGTGGACTCAAATTAGGGTTTGTGTTTGCCCAAGGATGTTTTGACCTAGGATGCCTAAGATGGCTTTCATGCTTCCTATAGGACTCCCAAGTTTACCCATACCAAGTTTCAAGTCTTGATTCCAAGTTTTGCCCAGTCAATTAGACAGTTAACCTAGAAATCAACTGTATTGGGGAAAAAAGTCAACTGTGGCCAATTGACAGTCAAACCTCATGAAAATTTACCCACATCAACATATTGAACTCATATGGACCATTTGATCAAGTTTGGATCACAATTCTCCAAGAAATTTGATCAGATCACCAAAAGGGCAAAATGGTCATTTTTAGGGTTTTGACTGTACAAAGGCAATTTTTGACTGTTTGACCTAGCCAAGGGCAAGCCAAGCTCACATATGGACCCAAGGACTCAATGAAATGGCCTTGACACATTCAACAAGCTCAAAAGATCCCAAGTACACAAGATTGACAGTTGAATTTCCCAGTCAATTGATCAATTTTGACTGTATACTGAAAAGTCAAACTTTGACTTTTTGGTCAAAATCAAGGGTCAAGATTCATTTTTCATCAAAACATGCCAAATCATGAAACTTGTTCACCAAGAAATCACAAAATGCAAATTAGGGTTTTAAAATGGAATTTTTCATAACTTAGAATTTTTCTAAGTTATGAAAAACCCTAATTTTTTCCCAACTTTGCCCCACCTTTTCACCAAGATCCATTTGGATTCAAACAAAAGTCAAAACATGAAAGTTGTAGCTTGTTACATAATCTACAACTTTGATTCACAAAGTTTTCTCATTTGAAGCTTGTATCTCAAGTTACAATTTTTTGAATAAGGGCACTAAACCATTTTTAACTTAGTAAAATTTTAACCTATTTTGACAAGGTTTTCTACCCCACTTCAAGGCCATTTTCCATACCCTTCCACTTGGAATTTCAACTTGCATTTCAAAGATGGATTTTAGTACACATTCCAAGCTTTCCAAAATGTCCAAGAACTTCTCAAACAACCTCATAACTTGAGAGATTCGAATTTCACAATATAGCAAAAACTCACCTTTGAATTGGCCATTTTCCATGTTCATAGTTTGTGTAAACTTCTCTAAATCAGCATGCCCTTGATTACAGGTCCTTGAACCATTCCATACTCAATAATTTAATGCATATTCAATGTGTTAAAGTGTTGTTCTTTGAGTGCAAGCATTGTATGCAAGATTAATCCTAAACTAGATAAAGTGAACTTTCCATTTTTGAAAAGATTAGCTTTATGTCCAATTGCAAATCAAGAAGGTACATAGAAAATCTGCTTGGCACAAGATTATGTGCATAACACACTGATCAAGAGAAGCTTATGCAGCACATTAGGGGGTCCTCTACTGACCTAGAAAGCCAAGTTGCATTTGTTTGCTTCAAGTTCAAGAAAAGTGCATAACTTGTACCAACTTAAATCTCAGCTCACCAACACAAGAAAGAAGTTATCAAACACATTACACATATCATACCTAAGCTTCTGCACGAGCCATTGACCTCCCAAACATCCTCAAACCAAAAAACACCATCAAACTGCAAAAACAGAGTTGCCTCTGCAGTTTGATTGCTAACTCCTATTTCCCTCAAGTTCTTGTGCCAAAACCAGTTCACACACATTCCCTAGTACTTATGCAAGCTAACCATGACCTGAAACCTGACCTGTAACACCTCCAAGCCACTTCACCATTTTTAATTTTCTGTTTTGCAGTTGGAGTTCATTAGCTCGATTCAGGGAGTTTCAAGACAAAGTAGGACTTGGAAAAGCATCCTTACACTTCAAGGAAGCTATACAAGTCATCATTTCACTCTGAAACATCCTCCATTGCAAAGCTCGATTCCAACTGAACAGGTAAGTTCATGGGGTCGTATCTCTCTTATTAGACATTGTTAGCTTTAGGTTTGTGAAGAAAACATGTCACAATTATAGCCCTGAACATGCTCATATGATTAGATTTCATTTATATTTCGTGTGCTTAGAGAATTTTATGTCTGAACATTGATGAAAAGTTAGGTCAGAAATTGGGGGAGAAGAAATTCTCCCTCATCTTAGAGAGTTAGGTCAAGTTCTTTACATGGTTGAAACCGTCTCTTAATGCTTTACACTTTTCATGTTATGAGTTTTGCTTGAAAGTCCAGGAATCCAGAGATAAAAAAACGCGTGTTTGCTTGAAGGATATTGTTCAGAGGTTGAAGAAGACAGGTCTTCTGGGCTGGGCCTGGAATTTTTTCTTATTTGCACCATATAATTGCTCCTGAACCCCTTGAGCCCATTTGCTTATTTATTTGACTTTTTTGACTTTTTCTTTTTTGATTGACTTTGTTTATTTTTTCTCATGATATAAAAAACATAAAAATATTTTTTCCATCTTTTTTTGAATTTATGGCATATTTATTTGATTTATTTCTTTTGTTTGTATATAAATATTATATATATACTATTATTAGAATAAATAGAAAAATAGTGTAAATATTTTTTATTTTCATTTTTATTATTTTACCTTCTGAAAATACTTTATATAAAAAAAAATACTTTTTTTTACAAATATTAAATATTATTATTATTTATATATATATAATACATATTTAAAATAATACACACATATATATATATATATATATATATATATATATATATATATATATATATATATATATATATATATATATATATATATATATATATATATATATATATATATATATATATATATATATATATATATATATATATATATATATATATATATATATATATATATATATATATATATATATATATATATATATATATATATATATATATATATATATATATATATATATATATATATATATATATATATATATATATATATATATATATTCATTAATATATTTAGGGTAAATACAAACATATACACTTTTGTTTTTGTTCTTACTAATATTTAATATAAGAATACATATTTGACAAATACCTTATTTTATTTTATTTTTTGTATATATAAATAAACATTTGTGCATAATAAATAAAATAACATGTTTCATTTAGTAGAATTAGGGTTTCCCCCTTTAATGTGAAAAACCCCAAAAAAATAATATATTTTTATTTTCTTTTCTCTTTTACATAAATAATATTTTTTCATACATATACAAAACATTTCTTTTGCATCTTGCATTCTTATTTAATTTTTGTACATTGATTAAATTGCAAATATTCAAAATTGATGTAATAATTTTAGGTTTAAATTACTTGTCAATATCCCCATTTGAACATTTGTACCCCCTTCCCATATTTGGTTTTGTAATAGCTTAGTAAATTTATTTTCGCACTTTATACGCTTTCTAATAATAACATGTTAGAATTAGGGTTTGTATGCGAAAAAACGATAAAAAATAGTTATGACCTAATCTCAAGATAAACAAGCATGAAAATAGACACACAAATCACACTTGCACCCCCTAGGGTATTCCACTTGTTGCCTTTCAAAATTGGGCCGTATTGCATGTTAGGTCTCTTTGGGCAAAACAAACAAATTGAATGATCATAGTCCCTCGATAAAACTTTTCAAAACAAACAAAAATAAATGATCAAGTCCCTTAAAGAAAATTGCCCAAAGACATTTAACGCCGTGGCAATTATGGTCTAAACGATGACCCGCGCCTGTCCCTTTCACATCCTAACATAAGGTTGCCCACCAAATACAATGGTGGAACAAACTTGTTAAAAGGGTTAAAACATAGCAATAATCTTTTGAGAAATTTAGGAGTAGATAACCTCTTAGTTACTTGAATCAAACTTGCAAAACAAAACACTTGCCTCTTTCAAAAACCACACATCACTACACTTTCAAAACAACTTTCAAAAACAAATGAAAACCTTTTCAAAAGACATACATCTTTGTATACATCCCCACATGGATCATTACAAAGGTTGCCACCACATTGGTCTCTTTTCAAAACATTTTCAAACCCACACACTCAAGCACCATTTAAAACAATTGAAAACAAAAGGCAAGTGATCTAAGCAAGTAACTAAGAGCCCATGGATAACCATGGATAGAAAGGGTGCCAATACCTTCCCTTTCTATAATCTACTCCCCGAACCCAAGAAAACATCTCAAAAGGTTTTTGCTGTGCTTTTTAACCTTTCCTTAGGATAAAATAAAAAGTCGGTGGCGACTCTTGCTCAACCGAAACATTTGCGAAAACAAACGCAAAATCTCAAGTCAGTTCTCCCACCGTATCACAGAACTGGCGACTCTGCTGGGGAGATTTTAAAAGTGGAGTAACCTTAGGGCTTAGATCACCTTTGTTTTCAATTGATTGTCTTGTTTGCTTTTACATTTGTGGGCTTTGTATCGGAGTTTTATAGATCCTAACCCGGATCTGGGGATACCTTCTTAGAAAGTAGCAACAAGGCTGTGAGGGAACTGTGCGGGGTATACCGACATGGTTGAAGCAGTCTGCTACGTTGATGTGGCACTTTGGTGTGTACCGGTAACCCTTGAGTTCAGTCAAGGAGAGTACGGGGCCGCCGCGTGGTGTCGTGAAGCATCAACTGACCTTAGGAACCTTAATTGAACCATCTTGGCCTTTTTAGGGTAGTGAGATAACTGACTTTGGTGCAGTCCGAGGTTGGTTGATACTCGATACTACACTCAATTGAGGGTTGCTTTCCTGGGATATTTCGGTCGCCAGTTCAGTGGCTAAATCGAAACGATGAACAATGAAAGTAATCCAGTGATATTGGGACCCTTAGAACCCGGTTACTTCTAATAGGACAGGTTGATCCCACCAAACTTCAAGAGGGTAATACCCAGACCCCATGCAGGCCTAAACTCTAAGGGTTTGTCTTGTGTGACTTGTGTGCCTTACTATGTTTGCCTTTGTGAATATTTGTGGTGTATTTAATCATAACATCATGACATCATACAACATCATGTGCATTGACTGACCATTTCAAGGGTTTCGAATCTTCATCTTTGTTCTTGTTTTACAGGACATGGAAACTGCTCGCAGAAAGACAATTCAGATTAGCCTTGTAAAGATCCCTCCTCAGCTTAAGGAACTTATGTCCAGGATTCCCGAGGGTTCTTCATTCAGTGAGAGACATGGAAGACTCATCGGCTTGGTTAACACCAACATTGAGGAAGATTTGATAAAGGTCCTGTTCCAGTTCTTTGACCCTCTGCATCACTGTTTCACTTTTCCGGATTATCAATTGGTGCCTACATTGGAAGAGTTCTCTCGACTTCTGAAGGTCCCTATCCTTGATCAACTACCCTACAACGGTACGGAAGAGGAACCCAAGCTTGAAGAGATTGCTAAAGCCTTGCACCTGCAACCGTCTGACCTCAAGGGACATTGGGAAGTTATAAGTGGTATCAAGGGGTTCTTAGCCAGGTTTCTGTTCGAGAAAGCCCAAGAATGTTGGAACTCCCTTGACCTACAAGCTTTTGAAGAAGTTATGGCCCTCCTTGTCTATGGTTTGGTGTTATTCCCTAACCCAGATCAGCTTATTGATATCAGTGTTGTCCAGATCTTCATGACCAGGAATCCTATACCTACGTTGCTGGGGGACATCCTTCACTCATGTTACACTCGAACCATGAGAAGAAGGGGTGTCCTTATGTGTTGCACTCCTCTCCTGGGAAGGTGGTTTATTTCGCACCTTCCACAATCAGTTTTGAAGAACGAGCGGGGTTTGAGATGGTCACAACGGTTAATGACTCTCACGCATGCAGATATACATTGGTGCCCTAGGTCCAGGGAAGACGTCACTATCATTGATCGTTGCGGGGAGTACCCTAATGTTCCTTTATTTGGAATCAAAGGAGGTATTACTTACAACCCATGCCTGGCTTGGAGACAATTTGGTTATGCTCGGAGGGATGGCCCTCATGACATGTTAATTCCTAACATAGTTTTTGAGTTCGACAACGATACTCAAGGACTTCGTCAGAGGTTTATCAGAGCTTGGAGGATGCCAAGTAGGATAGACAGCAAGACGCTGGGGCACAGGAACTCCATCCCGTTGGAACCTTATCTCAAGTGGGTACGAGCCCGCTCCCAGAAGTTAGTGATGCCTTATCCTCATATGCTCTCTGTGATCAAAGAACCAGTCTTGGAAGGAAAGGTGTCCTACACCATTCAACATCCCGACATGCCCACCTCCTGGGAAGAAATGCAGAAGAGCTGGGTCCAGCTTAAGGAAGAACGGAATTCTCTTGAGATCAGTCTACATGCTAGTGAAAAGAAGGTCCTGGAACTCACCCGCCTACTGCACGAGGAGAGGAATCTCAACACCTACATCGCACCAAAGAGGATGCGCAATGTTTTTTTGCCTTGAGGAGTCATTTTGTAATATTTGGCCCATGGGGCATTTATGTACTAACGAATTTCTCCTTATTAATATGATGTGCGTTCCTTTTTGTCTGCAACAAATTTTGAATATTCTAAATCCTTGAATGCATTGCATACATACGCATTCCATTGCACCATATGCATAGCAGGTACCCTATTTCACAGGTTGCTTAATCTTCTTCGCTGTTTGTGTGAACAGTCATCATGAATCCAGACTCATCCAGTGAGCAAGCAATCAAGGCCCTTCAGGCCCAAAATGCACAGTTTCAAGAGATGGTCCTAAGCCTAGCCCAAGGTCAGCAAGAGTTGAAGACTCTACTCCTGAAGAAGAAGAAGAAGAAAAAGAGGACTGCGTTGTTCAACACCGGACGCAGATTTGGGAACACACTCCATAATGAAGCTGATCCAACTACTTCTTCTGCTGAGAAAAACAGTCCCCAAGGGGGAGGAGCTCCTAGTCCCGCAGTCTCCGACAACGAGACGGACTATAACGACGAACAATACCCACCTGCTGCTGACAGATACAAGCAATTGGAGGACCGCTTAAGCGCCATGGAAATTCAGAACGTGCCGGGGCTGGATTTCGGAGATTTGGGGTTATCTTCTGGGGTAGTAATTCCACACAAGTTTAAGGCGCCTGCCTTCGCCAAGTATGATGGGGTCTCCTGCCCAAAGCTGCATCTGAGGTCGTACGTAAGAAAAATCCAACCTTACACGGCAGATAAGAACCTCTGGATTCACTTCTTCCAAGATAGCCTCTCGGGGTCACAGCTTGAATGGTTCTACCAATTGGATGGAACTAGCATCCGACACTGGGAAGATTTGGCAACTGCATTCTACAGACAATACCAATACAATTCTGATCTCGCTCCTACGCGTACCCAACTTCAGGGTATGTCTCTAGGGACGGGTGAAGGGTTCAAAGAGTACGCTCAAAAATGGAGAGATTTGGCTGGCAGGGTGCAGCCTCCATTGACTGATCGTGAGCTGGTTGATATGTTTCTAGGGACGTTGTCTGGCCCGTTTTTCAATCATTTGGTTGGTAACTCCTCCGCTGGGTTTACAGATTTGATATTGACGGGAGAAAGAATTGAAGCTGGCATCAGGTCAGGCAAGATACAAAAGGCTGCCTCCACAAGTGCTGAGAAGAGGCCGTTTAAGAAAGAAGCAAGTGCCGTCTATGGTACTAGAAGACAAGTCAAGCCCGAAAGTCGCCAAGCCGTCAATGCTTTGGTCATCTCAAAACCTGTTGCTGCTCCTCAGCAGTACAATCAACAAAGAAGCGAAAGGCCCAAGAGGCAGTATACTCGACTGAGTATGACCTTATCTCAAATTTTACCCCAACTGTTATCCACCAACCTGGTGACCCTCAAAGAAGCTCCTAAGGTCGTCAACACTGCGTCTCCTAAGTATAACCCAAATGCCCGGTGTGCTTATCATTCTGATAGTCCCGGGCACACTACTGATGATTGCTGGGCCTTGAGAAACAAAGTGCAAGATCTGATCGACGCAAAGGAAATTCAGTTTGAAGCGCCTGAGAGACCAAATGTTGTAACTGCTCCTATGCCCCAGCATAGAGTAAATGCCATTGAGGAAGAACTGTATGCTGTTTCGATAAATGAAGTTGTTACCCCTCTTTTGACTGTCAAGAAGAACCTACTGCGGGCCGGTTTATTTCCGGGTTGCAGTGAAGGTTGCCTGTTCTGTGCTGTTTCCCTATCTGGTTGTCCCTTGCTGAGGCTAGGCGTCCAAAGCCTAATGGATAGCAAGGAGATTCTGTTTAAGAAGTCTGTTGTTCATTTGGTTCCGGTAAAAGAAATTTCTGTGGTTACCATCTTCAAAAATCCAATCAAGGCTCTCCCGAAGAAGCCTGTTCGAATCATGACTGTTGCACCTGTGGTTATTACTGTTCCGGGGCCCCTCCCCTACGTATCTGATAAAGCTGTCCCCTGGCATTATGGGGCAGACGTATATGTAAATGGAATCAAACAAGAATTCGACACTGGAGCCAGTATCTGCGACATCACTGGTCCAGCCAAAGTCACCCGCAGTGGCAGGCTCTTCTCGCCTGACATTGCACCGCCCGCTATTCGAAGACCCCTCCTTATAACACCTACAAGTTTACCTGTTCCTGCTGTTGGTCAAGTTGTTTCCCCTGCCGCCGAGTCATCTAATGCTCGGGGCAAAGGGATTGAAGAGGAGCCTGCCCGGATGGAGGCACCAATACCTATAAATGCTGAGGCCTCCCAACAAGAAATGGAGGAGATCCTGAAAATAATAAAGAAAAGTGATTTCAATGTTGTCGAGCAGCTGGGGCATACGCCCTCCAAGATCTCCATGCTCTCTTTATTGCTATGCTCCGAGGCCCATGCTAAAGCCTTGATTTCATTTCTCAAGACGGCCCATGTGCCACAGGAGACATCTGCAGTCCAGTTCACTGACTGCGTAGCAAATCTGACAGCAGACAATGGCTTGGGTTTTTCAGATGCTGACCTGACTGCGAAGGGAAGAGACCACAACGATGCCCTGCATGTCTCTATCGAATGCAGGGGCACTACTCTGGCGCATGTATTGGTGGATACTGGTTCTTCCTTGAATGTCCTACCGAAAAAGGCTTTAGACCGTCTGGATTATGAAGGCCTGGAACTGAAGCCCAACAATATCATCGTCAGGGCCTTTGACGGTTCAAAAAGGATGGTTCATGGAGAGGTTGACATCCCTATTCGTGTGGGCTCTCAAGTATTCGACTCTACTTTTTATGTGATGGATATACGTCCATCGTACTCTTGTCTACTGGGTCGACCTTGGATCCATAAAGCTGGGGCAGTGACCTCTACCTTGCACCAGAAGCTGAAGTATCCTGTCAGGGGGAAGATCGTCACTGTGCAAGGAGAAGAGGAGTATATGGTGAGCCATTTGAATTCCTTCAGATACATTGAGATGGACGGAGAGTTTATTGAAACCCCCTTTCAGCATTTCGAGGAGGTACATCCAATTTCAGCAGCAGCAGAAACAACAGTCAAAGAGGATGTTTCCTTGAAGATTGCTTCCCTAAGGGATGCCCGGGCTGTGGTTCAGGAAGGCAATTGTGCAAACTGGGGTCAGCTTCCTGACTTCACTCAGAAGAATGACAAGTTTGGACTGGGCTTTACTGCAGAGGCTCAGAGGGTTGTGCGCAAGGAGAAGGTCAGAAAGGCTCTGGTGTTTATCTCCAGCTCAAGGGTGAATGCTATCGAGGAGGATGTAGAGGAAGCAGAGTTTGACAGTTGGATCTACCCGACTACCAGCGACGGACCAAGCAACTGGACGACAAAGGATTTTACCCCTATCACATTTGTCACGCAGTAATTAATTTCTTTTGATTTCCAATTTGTAACAAACAATATGTTCAAACTTTGTTGGCTCGGTGTCCTACCCGGGGCATCGTAGCTCCATTTGTGAGGGCTTTTTGTATGACATTTTCATATATCATCAATCAAAACATTGGACGTTTGTTGCATTTCAAATCTTGTGCTCTTTTCCTTTCTGTGTTATATATTGCAAAACAGCTATATTTACACACACTCACTTATACAGGTTTCAATCCACTCTGGATCTCACTGGTAACAGCTCTGCTACCGCCAGTTATGACTTCGAAAATCCGATCAACTTGGCCGAGGACGAAGGTGAAGATGATTGCGAAGTGCCTGATGAACTCGCAAGACTGCTACTCCAGGAAGAGAGGGCTATTCAACCACATGAAGAGCCTGTGGAAACAATTAACTTGGGTACTGAGACAGATAGGAAAGAGGTCAAGATTGGTGCCAATCTAGAGCTCAGCGTGAAGCAACGATTGATCCAGATGCTACAAGACTACATGTAGATTTTTGCTTGGTCCTATGAAGATATGCCTGGTTTGGATGCCGACATTGTAGTTCACCACCTGCCAACCAAGGAAGATTGCCCTCCGGTAAAGCAAAAAGTCTGACGGATGCGTCCAGAGATGTCTGAAAAGATCAAGGCCGAGGTTATGAAACAGTTTGATGCCGGGTTCCTTGCAGTGACTTCTTACCCTCAGTGGGTTGCCAATGTGGTGCCAGTACCGAAGAAGGACGGTAAAGTCAGAATGTGTGTTGATTACAGGGATCTGAACAGGGCCAGCCCCAAGGATGACTTCCCCCTACCTCACATTGATGTCCTTGTTGACAATACAGCTCAACACAAGGTGTTCTCCTTCATGGATGGTTTTTCAGGGTATAATCAGATCAAGATGGCTCCAGAGGATATGGAGAAGACTACATTTGTGACTCAGTGGGGCACCTTCTGTTATAAGGTCATGCCATTCGGATTGAAAAATGCTGGGGCAACCTATCAACGTGCCATGGTTTCTTTATTTCATGATATGATCCATCATGAGATTGAGGTATACGTTGATGACATGATTGCAAGGTCTCAAAATGAGGAGGAGCACCTTGACCATCTGAGGAAGTTATTTGACCGACTCAAGTTGTACAAGCTGAGATTGAATCCCAACAAATGCACCTTTGGGGTGAGGTCCGGAAAATTGCTAGGTTTCATTGTGAGTGATAAGGGTATTCAGGTGGACCCTGCCAAGGTAAAAGCCATACAAGAGATGCCGGCTCCAAAAACAGAGAAAGAAGTCAGAGGCTTCCTGGGACGACTGAATTACATTTCCCGATTCATCTCACATCTGACTGCTACTTGTGAGCCAATCTTCAAATTGCTGAAGAAAGATCAAGTAGTACGCTGGAATGATGAATGTCAGGCCGCCTTTGAAAAGATAAAGGAATATCTCCAGGAGCCACCCATTCTTATGCCACCGGTGGAAGGAAGACCTCTGATACTATACCTGACAGTACTTGACAATTCAATGGGGTGTGTGCTGGGGCAGCATGACGAGTCTGGCCGAAAAGAGCACGCTATTTATTACTTGAGCAAAAAGTTTACCGACTGTGAGTCTCGTTACTCACTGCTTGAGAAAACTTGCTGCGCTCTTGTATGGGCTGCTCGCCGGCTGAGACAGTATATGCTGACTCACACTACCTTATTGATTTCAAAAATGGATCCCATCAAGTACATATTTGAAAAGCCCGCTCTGTCTGGAAGAATAGCGAGATGGCAAATGATCTTAACAGAATATGATATCCAGTATACAACTCAGAAAGCAATTAAGGGAAGTGTACTGGCGGATCATTTGGCACACCAACCTGTGGACGATTACCAATCTTTGAACTTTGATTTTCCGGATGAAGATATCATGGTGGTAACTGACTGTGAAGTACCTGGACCGGATGAAGGACCTGAGGAAGGATTCCGATGGTCTATGCATTTTGATGGAGCCTCCAATGCTTTGGGTAACGGTGTCGGCGCTGTAATCATATCTCCCAAAGGAACTCATACTCCCCTCACCGCCCGACTATGTTTCAGCTGCACCAACAACATGGCAGAATATGAGGCATGTATCATGGGTTTACAAGCTGCAATCGACTTAAGGATCAAATTTCTAAGTGTCTTCGGAGATTCCGCTCTCGTGATCAATCAGATCAAAGGCGAGTGGGATACGAAACACCCGAATCTTATTCCTTACAAGGAGTATGTGTCGACCTTGCTTCCCCACTTTGAAGAGATAACTTTTGAGCACTTCCCTAGAGAGGAGAATCAGCTAGAGGACGCCCTAGCTACGATGTCTTCAATGTTCAAAGTTAAATGGGACAATGAGGCTTCCCGAATCATCATCTGGAAGTTGGATGAACCGGCGTACTGCTGTGAGCTGGAGGCTGAGAAGGTGACTGAAAAACCCTGGTATCATGAGGTGAAGAGGTACTTGGAAGCTCAGGAATACCCGGAAGGTGCGTCTGTCAATGATAAAAAGTTCATGAGGAGGTTTGCTGCAAAATTCTTCCTCAGCAACGGCATTCTCTACAAGCGGAATCATGATTCAACTCTGCTACGTTGTGTGGATAAAGCTGAAGCAGAGAAAATTATGATGGAATTACATGAAGGCACATTTGGAACACATTCCAGTGGACACACCATGGCTAAGAAAATCCTTCGGGAAGGATATTTCTGGTCCACGATGGAAGCCGATTGTTACCAACACTCCCGAACTTGTCACAAATGCCAGATCTATGCTGACAAGGTGCATATCCCTCCGGTTCCTTTGAACGTCCTGACGGCACCTTGGCCTTTCGCGATGTGGGGCATCGATATGATCGGTGAGATCCGACCGACAGCATCCAATGGGCATCGCTTCATCTTGGTGGCGATCGATTACTTCACGAAGTGGGTTGAGGCAGCTTCCTACGCCACAGTAACCAAGAGTGTCGTGGCACGTTTCATCCGGCATAATCTGATCTGTCGGTACGGCGTCCCAGAAAGAATCATTACGGACAATGGTACCAATCTCAATAACAAAATGATCGCTGAACTCTGTGAACAATTCAAGATACAGCACCACAATTCTTCTCCCTACCGGCCGAAGATGAATGGGGCTGTAGAAGCAGCCAATAAGAATATCAAGAAAATTGTGCAGAAGATGACAGTGACCTATAAAGATTGGCACGAGATGTTACCGTTCGCTCTGCATGGGTACCGTACCTCAGCAAGGACGTCAACCGGGGCAACTCCCTTCTCCTTGGTCTATGGCATGGAGGCGGTCTTGCCAATTGAAATCCAGATACCTTCTCTCCGGATAATGAAGGATGCAGACTTGAATGAAGATGACTGGATCCAAACTCGACTTGATCAATTAAATCTGATTGACGAAAAGAGGCTCACTACTATCTGTCATGGTCAAACGTATCAAAAACGGATGATCAGGGCATTTAACAAGAGAGTCAGACCACAAGAGTATCAAGTTGGGGACCTGGTAATCAAACGCATCATCCTTCCTCAAAGTGATCCCCGGGGCAAATGGACCCCTACATACGAAGGGCCATTTATGGTTAAACGTGTGTTCTCAGGAGGAGCCATGATCCTAACCACCATGGATGGTGACGACCTTCCTCACCCCGCCAATGCAGACATAGTAAAAAAATACTACGCATAAGTAAAAGACCCGCTAGGTTGACATACCTAGGCAAAAATAAGGGCTTCCCGGCGAACCAAAAGGGTTCGGGCAAAAATAAGGGATGAAATGAATAAAAATCTGTACACCCGGCAAGTCGAAAACCTGAAAAGGCGGCTTGGGCAAAAATGGGTACCCCGGTGGACTGAAAACCCGAAAGGGCGGTCCAGGCAAAAGTTAGGGATAAAAGCGTAACACTATGTCTCATTGGATCGCTTCGCATCCGGAATTCGGCATCAACTATCTGGCTCCAGATTTCGGCATTGACCAATCAGCTTCATCTTCAAACTAGGCAGCAAAGCGATGAGACGTTCAAAGACATAAAGGCGATAGCGGAGTTGGAACCCAGTGGGATTGTTCACATAGCTGTTTTGTTTCCTTTTTCAAATTGTAAACTCTATGTTATTTGGCGGCGTCCTCTTACTAGGATGTCAGCCTCTTGTACAAAAACGCCTATTCACAGGCAAAGTTTAAATCAATACAAATATACTTTTCAGTTAAAAGTGCCAATTGTTTTCCTTTTTCTGTTTTGTCTTGCGAAGAACGTCCAATGTTCATTTTTTGATATATGCATTTGACATTAAATTGCTGATTCATAAATGTTTACGTATGAAACAAGAGATTGATTACAGGTGACATCAGAAACAGGGGCAATGTGGAGTTGTCTGATGAAGTCTGGTTGTTTTGTCCGCCAAGGTACCAAGGTAGATTCGACTGAAGAATGTGACCAAATCATCTCAACTCCCCGCAGAGTAAAACAAGGTTCAGTAGTACTTTCCCCAAGCAGAGTTGGTCCCCCGTCGATCCTGAAGTCACAGCTTTCCCCGGCAGGTCTTAAAGCTCATCCCCAGTAGATTCTGGAAGCTTGTTCCCTATAGTACACGGACGTCTCTCCCGAGTTTTATTTAGAGTTATTTCCTCACAAGGACTTATAACTGGGTTATCCTCCGCTAAAAACCACGGAAGACCGCCCTCGGCAAGGTTCCTTCAATCCCCAGCGGAGTTTATCGTCATTATCCTCAGCGGAATCCATCATTAAAGTCCTCAACAGGCCTCTCATCAAAACTTCGGCCAATTTTCTCACCACAGAGCAACTCCCCGACCGTTCGTCAAGGATTTATTTTCCTAAGCCAAAGTTACATTCATAAACATTTCACGTTTTCATACATCTTGCTTACATATATGATAAGGTGCATACAACACCATCTCATGCTGAACATCATGACATCGTGCATATCAT
Organism: Vicia faba; assembly: GCA_948472305.1. Lineage (NCBI taxonomy): Eukaryota > Viridiplantae > Streptophyta > Magnoliopsida > Fabales > Fabaceae > Vicia > Vicia faba. The sequence goes on along the minus strand of OX451739.1, from coordinate 283,443,639 downwards.
ACATCATGACATCGCATACAACTTATGTTTTTGCCTTTTCAGGAAAAAGACAATCCCAAAAACAACTACCTTCAACTGTCACAATTCCAGATTCGATACCTGTATCTAGCCAGGGCACATATGAGAGTGATCAGTTTCCAGACTCGATTCCTGTATCTAGCCAGGGCACGTCTGAAGAGTTCGAAGATTCGATTCCTGTATCCAGCCAGGGCACATCTGTCAACTACAACGTTTCCAGATTCGACTCATGTATCTAGCCAGGGCACGTCTGAAGAGTTCGAAGATTCGATTCCTGTATCCAGCCAGGGCACATCTGTCAACTACAACGTTTCCAGATTCGACTCCAGTATCTAGCCAGGGCACGTCTGAAGAGTTCGAAGATTCGATTCCTGTATCCAGCCAGGGCACATCTATTTACGACTATTTCCAGATTCGACTCCTGTATCCAGCCAGGGCACATTTGTGAGCAACCAATTGTAGATTCGATACCTGTATCTAGCCAGGGCATATCTGCATAAGGAGACTGAAGATCAAACACCTGTAACAAGCCAGGAAAACATCCGTCTTTCTCAAATACACAAGTTCTCGCTAAGGGGTCTCTTATGCGATCGACACTTCCAAATGGCACCTATAAGCCCATTCCCGACAAGGTTCTGTCACATCTCCAGGTGGCATCTATAAGCCCATCTCCCTATCCACCACCTCACTAAATGGCATCTATAAGCCCATTTCCGACATCACACTGTTGAGACTCCAGCATGCGAGTGCAAATTTCCGGGCACTCTAGTGTCCAATCTCCTTTTATCCTCGAGTCACGAAAGACAAACTTGCCAATCTAACTCTTCAGGTCCAAGAAGATTGAACAGGGGCAACTGTTGTACCCCAAAATTTGCCCTCCCATTTCCTCAACATTTTCTCATCACAAGACCTTTGAAGATCAAGATCCAGCTAGGGTTTCCTCTGCTCAAGACTTCTCCTTGCACTGTGGACTCAAATTAGGGTTTGTGTTTGCCCAAGGATGTTTTGACCTAGGATGCCTAAGATGGCTTTCATGCTTCCTATAGGACTCCCAAGTTTACCCATACCAAGTTTCAAGTCTTGATTCCAAGTTTTGCCCAGTCAATTAGACAGTTGACCTAGAAATCAACTGTATTGGGGAAAAAAGTCAACTGTGGCCAATTGACAGTCAAACCTCATGAAAATTGACCCACATCAACATATTGAACTCATATGGACCATTTGATCAAGTTTGGATCACAATTCTCCAAGAAATTTGATCAGATCACCAAAAGGGCAAAATGGTCATTTTTAGGGTTTTGACTGTACAAAGGCAATTTTTGACTGTTTGACCTAGCCAAGGGCAAGCCAAGCTCACATATGGACCCAAGGACTCAATGAAATGGCCTTGACACATTCAACAAGCTCAAAAGATCCCAAGTACACAAGATTGACAGTTGAATTTCCCAGTCAATTGATCAATTTTGACTGTATACTGAAAAGTCAAACTTTGACTTTTTGGTCAAAATCAAGGGTCAAGATTCATTTTTCATCAAAACATGCCAAATCATGAAACTTGTTCACCAAGAAATCACAAAATGCAAATTAGGGTTTTAAAATGGAATTTTTCATAACTTAGAATTTTTCTAAGTTATGAAAAACCCTAATTTTTTCCCAACTTTGCCCCACCTTTTCACCAAGATCCATTTGGATTCAAACAAAAGTCAAAACATGAAAGTTGTAGCTTGTTACATAATTTACAACTTTGATTCGCAAAGTTTTCTCATTTGAAGCTTGTATCTCAAGTTACAATTTTTTGAATAAGGGCACTAAACCATTTTTAACTTAGTAAAATTTTAACCTATTTTGACAAGGTTTTCTACCCCACTTCAAGGCCATTTTCCATACCCTTCCACTTGGAATTTCAACATGCATTTCAAAGATGGATTGTAGTACACATTCCAAGCTTTCCAAAATGTCCAAGAACTTCTCAAACAACCTCATAACTTGAGAGATTCGAATTTCACAATATAGCAAAAACTCACCTTTGAATTGGCCATTTTCCATGTTCATAGTTTGTGTAAACTTCTCTAAATCAGCATGCCCTTGATTACAGGTCCTTGAACCATTCCATACTCAATAATTTAATGCATATTCAATGTGTTAAAGTGTTGTTCTTTGAGTGCAAGCATTGTATGCAAGATTAATCCTAAACTAGATAAAGTGAACTTTCCATTTTTGAAAAGATTAGCTTTATGTCCAATTGCAAATCAAGAAGGTACATAGAAAATCTGCTTGGCACAAGATTATGTGCATAACACACTGATCAAGAGAAGCTTATGCAGCACATTAGGGGGTCCTCTACTGACCTAGAAAGCCAAGTTGCATTTGTTTGCTTCAAGTTCAAGAAAAGTGCATAACTTGTACCAACTTAAATCTCAGCTCACCAACACAAGAAAGAAGTTATCAAACACATTACACATATCATACCTAAGCTTCTGCACGAGCCATTGACCTCCCAAACATCCTCAAACCAAAAAACACCATCAAACTGCAAACACAGAGTTGCCTCTGCAGTTTGATTGCTAACTCCTATTTCCCTCAAGTTCTTGTGCCAAAACCAGTTCACACACATTCCCTAGTACTTATGCAAGCTAACCATGACCTGAAACCTGACCTGTAACACCTCCAAGCCACTTCACCATTTTTAATTTTCTGTTTTGCAGTTGGAGTTCATTAGCTCGATTCAGGGAGTTTCAAGACAAAGTAGGACTTGGAAAAGCATCCTTACACTTCAAGGAAGCTATACAAGTCATCATTTCACTCTGAAACATCCTCCATTGCAAAGCTCGATTCCAACTGAACAGGTAAGTTCATGGGGTCGTATCTCTCTTATTAGACATTGTTAGCTTTAGGTTTGTGAAGAAAACATGTCACAATTATAGCCCTGAACATGCTCATATGATTAGATTTCATTTATATTTCGTGTGCTTAGAGAATTTTATGTCTGAACATTGATGAAAAGTTAGGTCAGAAATTGGGGGAGAAGAAATTCTCCCTCATCTTAGAGAGTTAGGTCAAGTTCTTTACATGGTTGAAACCGTCTCTTAATGCTTTACACTTTTCATGTTATGAGTTTTGCTTGAAAGTCCAGGAATCCAGAGATAAAAAAACGCGTGTTTGCTTGAAGGATATTGTTCAGAGGTTGAAGAAGACAGGTCTTCTGGGCTGGGCCTGGAATTTTTTCTTATTTGCACCATATAATTGCTCCTGAACCCCCTGAGCCCATTTGCTTATTTATTTGACTTTTTTGACTTTTTCTTTTTTGATTGACTTTGTTTATTTTTTCTCATGATATAAAAAACATAAAAATATTTTTTCCATCTTTTTTTGAATTTATGGCATATTTATTTGATTTATTTCTTTTGTTTGTATATAAATATTATATATATACTATTATTAGAATAAATAGAAAAATAGTGTAAATATTTTTTATTTTCATTTTTATTATTTTACCTTCTGAAAATACTTTATATAAAAAAAATACTTTTTTTTACAAATATTAAATATTATTATTATTTATATATATATAATACATATTTAAAATAATACATATATATATATATATATATATATATATATATATATATATATATATATATATATATATATATATATATATATATATATATATATATATATATATATATATATATATATATATATATATATATATATATATATATATATATATATATATATATATATTCATTAATATATTTAGGGTAAATACAAACATATACACTTTTGTTTTTGTTCTTACTAATATTTAATATAAGAATACATATTTGACAAATACCTTATTTTATTTTATTTTTTGTATATATAAATAAACATTTGTGCATAATAAATAAAATAACATGTTTCATTTAGTAGAATTAGGGTTTCCCCCTTTAATGTGAAAAACCCCAAAAAAATAATATATTTTTATTTTCTTTTCTCTTTTACATAAATAATATTTTTTCATACATATACAAAACATTTCTTTTGCATCTTGCATTCTTATTTAATTTTTGTACATTGATTAAATTGCAAATATTCAAAATTGATGTAATAATTTTAGGTTTAAATTACTTGTCAATATCCCCATTTGAACATTTGTACCCCCTTCCCATATTTGGTTTTGTAATAGCTTAGTAAATTTATTTTCGCACTTTATACGCTTTCTAATAATAACATGTTAGAATTAGGGTTTGTATGCGAAAAAACGATAAAAAATAGTTATGACCTAATCTCAAGATAAACAAGCATGAAAATAGACACACAAATCACACTTGCACCCCCTAGGGTATTCCACTTGTTGCCTTTCAAAATTGGGTCGTATTGCATGTTAGGTCTCTTTGGGCAAAACAAACAAATTGAATGATCATAGTCCCTCGATAAAACTTTTCAAAACAAACAAAAATAAATGATCAAGTCCCTTAAAGAAAATTGCCCAAAGACATTTAACGCCGTGGCAATTATGGTCTAAACGATGATCCGCGCCTGTCCCTTTCACATCCTAACATAAGGTTGCCCACCAAATACAATGGTGGAACAAACTTGTTAAAAGGGTTAAAACATAGCAATAATCTTTTGAGAAATTTAGGAGTAGATAACCTCTTAGTTACTTGAATCAAACTTGCAAAACAAAACACTTGCCTATTTCAAAAACCACACATCACTACACTTTCAAAACAACTTTCAAAAACAAATGAAAACCTTTTCAAAAGACATACATCTTTGTATACATCCCCACATGGATCATTACAAAGGTTGCCACCACATTGGCCTCTTTTCAAAACATTTTCAAACCCACACACTCAAGCACCATTTAAAACAATTGAAAACAAAAGGCAAGTGATCTAAGCAAGTAACTAAGAGCCCATGGATAACCATGGATATAAAGGGTGCTAATACCTTCCCTTTCTATAATCTACTCCCCGAACCCAAGAAAACATCTCAAAAGGTTTTTGCTGTGCTTTTTAACCTTTCCTTAGGATAAAATAAAAAGTCGGTGGCGACTCTTGCTCAACCGAAACATTTGCGAAAACAAACGCAAAATCTCAAGTCAGTTCTCCCACCGTATCACAGTGATATAAGTCAAGGCGTGTCTACAAGATTAAATCTCAAGGATGCTTGCCTAAACATGGAGTTTGTCTCTCAAATTGAACCTTCCAAAGTTGATGAAGCTTTAGGCGATGACCAATGGATCATAGCTATGTAAGAAGAATTGAATCAATTTGAAAGGAATCAAGTTTGGGAACTTGTTCCTAGGCCAAGCAACAAACACATTATTGGGACAAGATGGGTGTTCAAAAACAAACTAGACGAGAATGGAATAATTGTTCGCAACAAAGCAAGATCGGTAGCACAAGGCTATAATCAATAAGAAGGAATAGACTTTGAAGAAACTTTTGCTCCAGTTGCAAGGTTAGAAGCTATTCGTCTCTTACTTGCCTATGATTGTTCATTAAATTTTCAGCTTTTCCAAATGGACGTCAAAAGCGCATTCTTGAATGGATATATCACTGAAGAAGTATACGTTAAGCAACCCCCGGGTTTCGAAGACTTCAAGAATCCATCTCATGTATATAAATTAATAAAAGCTCTCTATGGACTGAAACAAGCACCAAGGGCATGGTATGATCGTTTAAGTAACTTCCTATGCGAAAAAGGTTTCGAAAAAGGCAAAGTGGACAAGACTTTATTTATCAAGAAAATTAAAGACGACACTTTGCTAGAACAAGTCTATGTTGATGACATCATCTTCGGTTCTTCAAATCAAGAAATGTGTGAAGAGTTCTCATCAATGATGCAAGGAGAATTTGAAATGTCCATGATGGGAAAAATGAACTATTTTCTTGGACTTCAAATCAAACAACTTAAAGATGACATCTTCATCAACCAATCCAAATATTGCAAGGAACTCCTAAAAAGGTTTGACATGGATAGCTGCAAGGAAATGTCTACACCTATGGGTTCTGGTTCTTATGTTGATCAAGATGAATCAGGAATTTCCATCGACATCACTAAATATCGAGGTATGATTGACTCCTTATTATATTTGACGGCAAGTCGTCCTGACATAATGTTCAGTGTTTGTCTATGTGCCCGCTTTCAAGCTAACCCAAAGGAATCTCATCTCACGGTGGTAAAGAGGATCATGAAGTATCTCAAAGTAACAACAAATGTCGAATTATGGTATCCAAAAGGTAGTATCTGCAACTTAATTGGTTATTCTGACGCGGACTATGCAGGATGTAAAACATATAGAAAGAGCACAAGTGGTAATTGTCACATTCTTGGTAATGCATTAGTATCATGGGCCTGCAAGAAACAAGCATGTGTTGCTCTAAGCACGACCGAAGCTGAATATATTGCAGCGGGTAGTAGTTGCGCTCAAATTTTGTGGCTAAAACAACAACTTCGTGACTACGGACTCGATCTAGGGTGCATTCCTCTAAGATGCGACAACACAAGTGCAATCAACATCACAAAGAATCCCGTCATGCATTCAAGGACCAAACATAAAGACATTCGACATCATTTTCTCTGTGATCATGTTCTTCAAGGACATGTCGAGGTAACCTTTGTCGATACTCATAATCAACTTGCCGATATCTTCACCAAACCTTTGGCGAAAGAACCTTTCTACAAAATTCGTCGAGAGCTCGGCATACTTGACGAATGCGACATATAAGGTGCATTCTACCCTTGATATTTCTTTTATATATGTTTTTATATATGCCATATATGTATTTATGCTATGTGATGCTTAATTTTTCAATAAAATTTGGTTTTTGGACAATTTTTGTTGGTGCAAATCGATTGCACAAAGAGGGTAATCGATTGCACATAGAAATTTTTCAGTTCTGTCCATTATGTTTCATGTGCAAATCGATTGCACCTTTACTGCAATCGATTGCACTATGTGATTTTTGCTTTAATTTTTGTTTCTGTTTGTGTGCAAATCGATTGCACATGGTAATGCAATCGATTGCACGCACTGAACATAGCTTTTATGACAGAAAATTAATATTGGTCAGAATTTCTCTTTCACCTTCCTAAGACAAATACACTTAAATACTAAATAACTCATTCCATACCTACCAAAATCACAAAAGCTTTCTCTCTCACAAAACCTTTCTCTCTCACAAAAACCCTAAAACCACAAAACCTAAAACACCATATCCATGGCTTCCAGAACAAAGAGAAAGGCTTCAACTTCAGATAAAGGGAAAAATAAGATTGACTCATTATCCAATCCACTGCTCTCTACTCTCACCGAGGCACAAGAAGTCAGATTTGTCAAAGACTTTCAAAGGAAAATTGTTTCCAACACTAAGTATGGTATTCTCCCCTCCTTCCCTGAAGAATGTTTTTCATTTCAAAAAGATCTAGCTGCTTATGGTCTGGAACCATTGATTTCTTCGTACGACTCATACTACCCAGATTTGGTACGAATGTTCTTCAGTAACCTAACTCCCTACAAAGAAAAGATTGTCACATATGTGCTAGGCACCCGTATCTCTCTGACTCCTCAGGTTGTTGGTGAGATCTTGCATATTCCTTTCACCAAAAGCTCCCTATATGATCCTGAAAATGAAATATGGGATGGCTATACGAAAAAGGGAATCTTTTACAGCATAGGGCGGTTAAGTGAAGCTGAATTTCGCGCCAAACGGATATGTGGTCTTGGCGGAGTAATTCCTTCCAGAGATTCCTGGAGTGCAGGTAACCTCTATATAGACGATCGTCTATTTCACTATTTTTTGGTCTATATACTTTTTCCAAGGGCTGGAAACCATTGCACGGTTACCGACTTCGAGATGCAGCTTATTTATGCAAGGAAGAAAGGAGTTAATGTCAATTGGGCAAGAATGATGATGGTACATATGCTGAGAGTGGATGAAAAATCTAAATTCCTTCCATATGCTTATTTTGTCACATTGATAATGGGGGAATTTGGTGTAGATTTCCGCGGTTTTGAAAAGGTGGATATGGATCCTATTTTAAACAGAATTTTAATTAAGAATGTTGATTCAAGGATGGGCGTTCATTTTAATCTGGAGACAAAGACCATCACCTATATTGGTGAAGATGTTGTTGGCAATGAAGATAATGACCAAGAAGTTGAAGGCGATGAAGCTATGTCTCCTCCTCCTACTGCTCCCTCTGGTCCAAGCAACCAAGAACTCATGGACTACATGGCTCAACAGTTTGCTTCTATGAAAACCAACATCAACAATCAATCGAGTGCAATAAATTACTCCACTTCAACCCGGATAAATGATTTTCGCTCGGATGTGAACCAACATTTCTCATACCTTTATTCTCACCTGCATATCCCACCATACGACCCTAACAACCCAGCTGCACCTCCTCCTCATTACACAGAACCTCCACTTCAACAAAAATTTCCAAACCAGGGCTCATGGCCTTACAATCATCCAGACATTCATCACCCCTAATGTTCTGGCTGATATTATTTTTTTCTGTTATGTTGTTATCTTACTATTTCAGTATTTCATTTGTTCAATTTTATGTGTAACTCTAAAAAAAATGTGTGTTATAGTTTTAATTTTTATAATTTTTTTGGTCAATATTTTGCTCTATTATTTTGCTTGAAGCATCTTTCCCTTCTTTTTGATAATGTCAAAGGGGGAGAAAGATGTATGGTACTTTATGCTTGTATTTCCCTTGTCTTTTTTTTAAGGTACTCTCCAATCAAGATGAAGAATTGCAAGGATTCCAACCCTCTCCTACATAGGGGGAGTTTTGTATCTTAGGGGGAGAAGTACTTCCTGAAAGTACATCGCATAAAGAAAGATTGTTTGTCATCATCAAAAAGGGGGAGAATGTGAAATCAAGCTTCTCAAATAGGCTTTTATTTTGATGAAGACAAACCATGGCTAATAAAGAAGGCAAAGACTTTGGTCAAGCATCTAAGCATCTAAGGATAATATCTTCAATCAAAGCTCTCAACATATTTAAAGGTACAATAATATTATCTACTTTGATCTTAAGATATAGATGCTCAAATATGAAAAAGAAATGTTTAAGAATCATTACTCAAGCTTTTCAAAGATAAAATTTCACTTTTCATATGCATGCAATCGATTTACATCTTAGTGCAATCAATTGCACTCTTCAAAAATCCAAATCTCTTGCTTCTGTTTCTGCATGCAATCGATTACATTGTTTGCACAATTGATTGCACACTTGAAATTTTCAAAACATTTGATTCTGTCTTAGCATGCAATCGATTACATAGTTGGTGCAATCGATTGCACTCAGTTAAAATTTGCTACTGACTTAGCATGCAATCGACTACATTGTTGATGCAATCGATTGTACTCTTAAAATTTTGAAAATATAGTTGTTGAAAACCTTGTGCAATCGATTACACTAAAGGTGCAATCGATTACACACTGCACGAATTTGAAAAATTACAGCTTTGTTCATGCCTTTTGATCATGCCTTTTCATTACATCTTTTCACTCAAACTTGGCATTTGTTCATGATACATTTCCAGATCTTCATGATGTTTCAAAAGGGTGTTATGAACATATAAATATTCAATTTCAAATCCAGATCTAACACCTTCTTTCATAATATTTTTCTGAACTTTCAAAATACAAACTCAAGCATTCTTCATTTTCATGCATAAGTTTTATGCATTTATTTTCATACTTTGGACAGAAAACTTTGAGAAAATATATCTTGAGTCTTTGTACAATATTATTATTGAAAGAAGAAGATTATACATTGTCAAAATCACTCTTTAGTGATCAATATACTCTACTCACTCAAACTCACAAATTGATATTTACTTACTTAATTTCCAGGATTGTTGGAATTAAGTTTACGTGTTTTTGTTGAAATCTTGTCTTTCCAAGTTGTTGGATACAAGTGTAGTTACATTGAGAGGATTGTTATCATAGGTAACCTAGTGAAAATACAAGAGAATTGTTCTTGGTTTGGTTGGTAGTTCTTATGTAAGTTTGCCACAATAAGGAAATCTCTTTCATGTTGAAAGGGGACTGGAGTACTCTCGGACTGTGAGGGGAACCAGGATATATCGCCTGTGTCTCTTTATTTTTCTGCATTCTTAAGCTTTCCTAAACTCACTTATAACCAGAAAAATAAGAACCATCATCACTAAAAACCAGAATTTTTAAAAGTACCTAATTCACCCCCCCCCCCCCCCCCCCCCCTCTTAGGCGCACTTCGTACTTACACTAAAAGTTCACAACTGCGGCGGGTGCAAAAATCATAAATAAAATACTTCTTTTCTCACCTCCACCATATATTTTTTATACAACATTTTATAGGCAAAATATACAGATTTTACAAAGAGGTTCCTACGGAGTACCGTAGATTTTTAGGGTGATAATACCTTTCTTTTGCATAACCAACCCCCTTACCTTGAATCTTTCCCCCTTTTTTAGGTTAATCGCTCTTTTTCCATTCCTTTGGAAATAATAAAGCGCGGTGGCGATTTTTATTTTTATTTGTATAAGTCTAGTCAATCCAATGGCTTAGTCTTAAACATTTCTACAACTACACTAAGCCATCATTGCAACGTTTTGTCAGTGCAGTACTCGAAACATGCCACCTATTTAAGTCTAAAGCCCAAAATGACCAACTGCTCACCTCATCGCAAGAAAGTTTCAACGGGTGATGCTCTTATCTCCCGTAAGCAACACCTTGTTTCACGGGAAGACGTTAAAATCATCACTCTCTTCCCGGATGCAACGACTTGAGAGGCTACTGTTCTGGACTGGTCCGACAGCTAGAGTGGGTCCAGTCTAGTCTTTACCTTTGGCGCGGCCCGCACGACTATGACATGAAGCTTCCCCGCCACCATCGGGCACCATCAATCGTTTGTCCTCCTGAATCAGCACCAACCCACTGTGATCAAACGAGCAACTCTCAGTCTGCCCAATACCAAGTTGCCCAGGCAACCAGGAACCGACCAGTCTGCCGCTCCTAACCTACCTCCTCCCTGGAACCAACGGCTAGTTACAGGCACACCTTCTCGGTATGACCAAGTCCTTGCAGTTACTTATTTTCACGGGTCCACATATCTAGGCCCTAAATAGAAACCAATGGCCACGCGCCAGGGGAACTATATATACCCTCACACATGTAAGGATCAGGTATCGAATATTTATTATTCATTACTAAAATCCTAACACTTTGCTTGTATATCTTCGCTCCCATATTTACTTAATCGTCGGAGTGTCTTGCAGGTACAACCCTCCTTTTTCCTCCTTCACTTTCCAGCCCGACAAAAGATCGTCAGTCGACCACCTTGCAGATTCTGATCAATCGATAAGATCAAGTAATTTTACTTAATTTTGAATGTGTTGAAATTTGTATTTATTGATAGAAAACAATGAGTGTATAATAATAATTTTGTGTTACCACCTATTAGAAAAATATTTCAAAAACTTTTAAGTTTAATTATAACATGCATACTAGAAATTTCTATTAAAAAAAATTTGTTTACAAAATATCTATAAATTTTTATAAATTTCTTTTTTAGATTTTATAATTATGTTTATGTTAAGAATTTGATATCAGTGAATAATTTTTTATATTATTTTATATAAATTGGATAAATATTCTTATGATGTGATTAATGACTCAATGATTCAGTATCTTGTTCGTTGTTCAACTATCTAGGTTTTAAAACATTGTTTTAAAAAGAACAAATAATTTAAAATGAAAAATATTCTAAAAGAGAAATACAAAAGACAGAGGGAGTAGTTTGTATTTTACCAACACACTAAATTTGGCAAATACTTTTTTAATTGTGTAAACGTTTGAGGTCTTGAACACCATTGATCGTGCATGTCTCTTCATGTATTGGGAGCTCCAACCTTAGTAATGTTGCATGCACAAATAGTTATGTGTAGCAAACATATGCAACATGTTGAGACATTATTGTTTCTCTCATTTTTGGTCAAGGAAGCATTTGAACACATTGTTACAATCGACCAGGAGTTTGTTCCCCCATAATTTTCACATTAATATTTGTCTAGCACTAAAAGAAACTTGGTACATGCATGTAACCTAGGAATTAAAATAGGAGCTAGCAACCAAAAAAAGTGCTTGCGATAATGAGCAAAATACCATGTTGCAAAGACTTGTTTCATATTATTCGTATAGTACAAGCTTTTATATTGTAACAAGAATGGAAAACATAATACTATAATTTATTGAAGGCAATGAACAATATATAGGTAGGGTTAATTTCAATCTCATACGTTTGAGCTAAATAGTCGTGTAGCATGTGAGTGGATAAGTACTTACTTCACAATCATCATTCTTGTGACTCGTGAGAATGATAGCTGGATAACTTGATGCAGATTGTTACATTAATGTTAATGGTTGCACTTTAAGTCTTATTCTATGAAATGAATATTGATTATTATATTGAGTAAAATTTGATAATTATGTGAATGTATTTAATATTTATTCGTAAGTTGTTTAATATTATAAACTTAACTATACTTAAGACCTTCAATTTTGTTATTGTTGATTTTTAAAAAGACATAATTTATTTCATTTTAAGTCTCTAATTTTAAAAGGTTGAATCGGATATAACTTCCTTTTCAACTCAATGATCTCTCAGCCGCATTTTGAGTTAGTTAATAGAAGACACTGAAGATACATATCACATATAGTTAAGAGCTCAAAAAGATGATATAGAAGCTACACAATGAGAATTCAAAGAGAGTAAGGAGATAAGAAAACAAAGCAAGAAAAAGAGCTAGTACAACCAATAAAAGAGATTGATCTGAAAAGATTTTTTTTTAAATGTTGCTTTTGATGATGATGGTGATAGAATTTTGATACGAAGGTTTTCCTAGTACGTTCGATAGACGATGTACTTGCAAGTATTTCAATGATCAAATTAATGATGATTGTAAGTTTAAGGGTTATGATTTTATAATATTGTGTATTTGGGAGGGACAGAGGGAGGAAGGGAGATAACGATGTAAATTAGAATATTAACTTCACAATAATATTTTTTTCCTTTCATAATATGATTTTTCTCTCTTCTTCTTCAATTTTTTGAAAATCCTAATTGTTCCAACAAATTGGTATCAACGAGTCCGGTTGCGATTTAGAGTGAATCTATAATGGCAAATGAAAACACAACATCAACATAATTTCCAATGAATCTAATGACTTTTAAAGGTGAGAACTACGAAAGGTTGGTTGCGCAGATAAAAGTTATCTTCAGATTTCAAGATGTGGCTGAAATCGTGTGTGATAGAGTACCTGAATTGGAAGTTGTCGCGTTTGGGATTTTCATTGAAGTGCGAACAATAGGCGAAAAGACAGAAGAGTCGTCATCAATGTTATTTATCCCAAGAGAGGGAAAGGAAACACTGAATAAACCTAAAAGAAGGAAAGAGCATGGTCTCACGACCAAGAGAAAAGGGTAAGGGATACAATTACGTAAGGAGAAGGTATTAGCATCCCTCACGTCCATGGTACTCCACGGGATCCACTCAAGTTTATTCTAATCTAAGGGTGTATAAACATCTAAGTCTAAATTTTAATGCTACAAGGAAATACATGCAAAATATATACAAAAAGAAGGTTTTTATTAGTTGTACTTGTTACGATTGCGAACCTTTGTTCCTACATATCACCTTCTGTGTAATGGGGATCAAGGCACTCGTAGTTCTTCTAGAAAATGTTTTTTTTGTTGTTTGTTTTTTATGAGAATGATACGTTAGACATTCTAAATGTTAGAACATTGACTTGTTGGTTGCTCGTTGAAGAGGCTTAAGTCGTTCGCTTCGTATTGGAATGGCTAAAACACATTTGTTTATGAAAATATTTTTCAAAAGAAAAGGCAAGTGGCAAAAGAAGTTTGAATTTGTTGGTGTTTTTTACCTTGAAAAAGGGTTTTGTAATTTTAGAGTATCTTATGAGTTTGAAAGAAAAAGAGGTTTTAGTTTTAAGGAGTATGCAAAAGGGAAATGAAAAAGCCTAAGGGAGACTAAAGATCCTAGTATTGTCATACAATGATGGTCCTAAGGTTAAGATTGAAAGAGAAACTTCTACCTAAGTTAGCATGCATGGATAAGAATCTATGGTCTAGTTAGTTCACACCTCAAAGAAGATGAAACTAACGTCCTAAGGGAACATGTTATTCAAAGAGGAAAGAAGAGGAAAGAAGAGGAAAGAAATGACAAGTAAATGAGTACTCTTTAACAAATATAGAGAAGATGCAAGTAAGTAATGATCAAATAAAGAAAGAAGAAACAAGATGAGAGAAATCTAAACTCAATGAGATAGTAGCAAAGAGATGCCCTCATGTATCTATCATGGCATTGTTGTAACCGGTTTTAAAATGAGAGTCGTCACCCTTAATTTTTATCTTTAGAAATGAAATATAAAGAATAGCCCTATTTTGGTCAGAGATTCTAAGTTGTTTGACTCATTTTAGACGAAAGAAAGGTGTTAGGCGCCCCTCATCTAGCTTATTCACAAGGACATTAGAGTTTAGAATTACGACGTAGAAATAGGGTTTAAATTTTTATTAACTCGCCACGATTTTAGTCGTATTCCTATGTATCCTCTTAGTAGGAATCAGAGTCTCAATTCGTAGTTCGTAGTTGGTTGGTGTTTTTTATGGATTACGAAGATATTTTGAATTCTCCTTGAACCAAGTCTGAGTGTGCGAATAGCGGAATCGTTAGACGAAGTTCGCAGTCGATTAAAAATATTTTCGTAATCTTTTTCGAAAATAATCTTCGATTTAATTAAGTTAATAAAAATCGTTAGTAATTTGATGTTGGTTAAGTATTTTTTTTTAAATATATTAATACATAAAAATCTTTTTAATGCATGACAAAAATGATTTTTAATGCAATAAAAAAATATTTGGATGGATTAGAGAAATAAATATTTGATTTTTAATAATAATAGTAAATATTTTAGAAATTATAAATATATTAATTATAATATAGAAATAAATAAAGTATATATAAAAAAATTAACAAAATGCAGGGGGTGTATTTTATTTGGGTTAAGTAAATCAGGGGGTGTGGAAAGCAGGACCCTGAATTCAGATATTGAATTCAGACCCAAACGCAGAAGGGGTGAGGATTATGTTGGCATAGTAAAAATTGAGAGTGTAAATATCAAGGACTTAGGCCCAAAACATTGTTGGATTCGTTGGCTAGTTTGAGGGAAGGTACAACGTGTTATGATGGGCACGCGTGTTGATATCGTTTGATGGAGATCAAGCATTGGTGATGGAAGGCGTACGATAAGGACATTGGGACAGAGAGTATCATATCATGACGGTTTATAAAAGTACAGGCCCAACAATGGGCCTCATTTTCTCTTCTTCTTTATCTCTCTCTATCATTGTTCTCTCATCCCAAACAAAATTCTAGAGAGAGATGCTCTTCAATATCTCTAGAATTCTTGAGACCAGAAATTGTCTCAGCCGGCAGTGCTACCTTGCAATGCCCTGAGCCACCCTTCATCCGTCGTAGAAACTCAGTTCTACGATAAACTTCAACTAGGAACTTCATATGTTCATCCAAACCACCTCCAAAACCCAAAACCCTTTGAATCCAAACCCTAACCCTAGGGTTCTTACATGAAGCCTAACAATACCCTAACCCAGAAACCTAGGCTTTTATGATCCCTAATCCTAGTATTTAAGAACCCTAACCCTAAGGATGAACCCTAACCCTAGAAAACCCAGAAAGACCCCAAATTTCAAACCCCACAACTATAACACCTCGATTTAATTAGGATTATTTTATTGAAAATAAAATAGATGATAAGATGTGCTTATATGTGTTGATGATCTTATGATACATTTTGATGATTATGTTGGAAGGTTAGAATTAGTAATAATTGAAGAAGTTAGGGGTGTATGGCTAAAAATGTAGAGACGTGGAGGGTTAATGAAGAATATTAGCAACATTAGTAATATTATTATTATTATAATTACCATTATTATTAGGAGAGATAAATAGTATTTCATAATATTAATAATTAATAATTGAAATAAACCTAGTAATAAGAGGAGGGGTAAAGTTGGTGTATATATATTTAGGGGTCTAAAGTGTGTGGTTAGAAAAAGAGAAGTAAAATAGGAGGAATAGATGGTAGAAGTGAGAAGAGAAGAACGATGAGGAGAGAAGAGCATACAAGTTAGGGCGAGGAATATCCGGTAGAGAGCTTAGAATCATCAAACCTAAGGTAAGGATGGAGTTATGACTCTCTAATAGGTGGTTTAATTGTAGGTAGATGATGATATTGAATGTTAGATTTTGGGGTAAATTATTGTGAAATTGATTGTTGTAATTGCTTGAAAATGATGAAATTGATGTGTTGATTGTATTGGAGTTGTGGTAAATGATGTGTTTTGATGATTTAAAATAATGGATGTGTTTGATCTTTTATGAAAAGTGGTTTTTGGATGAAGAGGATGGGATTTTGTAGCAGAAAGTTCAGGTTTTTTGGTATGTTCACGATGGGTAATCGGTTACCATATCTGGGTAACCGGTTATTTTTGTTTGTCTTTTTGAAACATTGGCTACTAACTTGCAGTAACCGGTTACTGTAACTAGTAACTGATTACCGCGAGGGATTTTGAAAAAAAGTAGGGTTATTGTCTTGCAGTAACCGATTACCATAACTGGGTAACCGGTTACCGTAATTGGGTAACCGGTTAACGCTGAAGCTGGCCGAATTTTTGGAAACTTTGAAAAATCACACCTTTCGCCTCGGGTGTCCGTTCGATGCACCCTTTGAACCTTTGAAAAGCTAAAAATATTTTTCTATAATATGAAAATAATTTTTATAATAGTGGTCTAATATTTTATCGGAACGATTGTGATAAATGTGTATGTTGAATGAGTTATGACACCAAAATGTCGTGATAAGCTGCATTTTGTCATACCCATGATGCGCGAAGAACTTACAGGTGATGTTGCAGTAATAAGAAGGTGATATTGACCTGAAAATTGGCTTAATGTTGATGGTATGCTTGGAATTACATGATTTTGGTTGTAGCAAGTCGCATTTCATGCATCGTTGATGGCTTATGTCCTGGCCTTTATGGAAAATGTCGAGGGCTTATGCCCTGGCCTGTATTGGCAATTGTTGAGGGCTTATGCCCTAAACTTTATGGAAAATGTTAAGGGCTTATGCCCTGACCTGTATTGGCAATTGTTGAGGGATTATGCACTGGCCTATATAGCAATTTGTTGAGGGCTTATGCACTGATGGTACCACGTGCATCTTGCATCAGAGTCAGTTGCACTGCATTTGTTGAATTGTTGAATTGTGGAATTGTTGAATTGTGGACTTGTTGAAGTGGTGTAACTAATAAATGTCGAACTCAAATATTTCATGATATACATGTTGCTTACTCATAATTATATTACTTATTATATTGTCATGATATATCACCCTTATTATTTGAATGTTGCCTCTATGTGGGCAACGTGCAGATAATCAGGAGTAGTGCGAAGTCGCGGAGTCTAGAAGAGGTTGCTCCTTTTATTTTGAGTGGGTGTCATTACTCTGATACGTAACACCGGGGGATGAACGCTCGAATGTTTTATTTTAATTAATGTCTTCTTTGAGGAATTTTGGGAGTGTTGTAGACTCTCTTTTTGATTGATTAATTTGTTGATTTTATAATGGTTGAAGATTTTAGAATAATTATGAAATTCTTTCCATTGCGTTAATAAAGTCGAAGTTTGAAGACCATGTTGAAATATTGTCGGTTCATCCGAAATGTGTGTTATGTATCTATTTTATCTTTAATGAGCAAATTTTGAATATGTTGAACGATGTGACATCCTATTTTGGAGTTTTATTTTACTCTGATTTTTATTAAAATTATCATTGGGGAAATAGGATTTACAATTGGTATCAGAGCAGGTCGGTCCGTCTGGCCAAGTTGTTGAGTCTGTAGTGTGACAGTGGAATATTGTCGTTGTTTTGTTTCTTAGTACGCAACATATCTGTGAAACACTGTTGGTACTTTCTTGTTGTCCTAATCACTTGTTTGCAGAAGTTAGATTAAAACAAGTGGGGGAGAAGCTCGTGTTTCTCTAAGATGGTTTAGTGTGTCGTGAATCATATAAGTGAAAAGATTGACGAATCCGTGTTATTTCCCGAATTCAAAGGAAGTATGGATTCAGGATTTAAGTCTAACAGTCAGTAGAAGTGTTCTTAAGGGGAAATGATCAGGTACTCGTGTTGTTTGCATCTCTAGAAGTGGAGGGAGATGTTATGACTAATGATGTGTCTGTTATTGGTGAGTCTTGATGTTTTCCTGGAGGACAATTGCGACTTATCATTGGAACGAAATGTTGGATTGACTTGATGTTAGCCTTGGGGTGAACTACATGGAATTAAACCAAGTGATTACGAAGTGTTTTGGCGAGTCGATGCAAATTTTCATGCCCGAAGGTTGCACGGATTCAAGGTTCTTATTTGTTGGTCAAGTAGAGTAGCCTCCGAAGGAAAAAGAAATTTGTTAAAGGTTGCTTCTCAGAGGATATAGAGCAATGTGACGACTAGTGATATACATTAGGTGTGTGATTTCTTGATTATCCCCTGGGGACATTAGCTAAGCAAGTAGGATAGCTCTTGGAAGATGAAGCTCGGATGATTGGGATGTTTTAGAAAATGTCGATTGATCGTGAAACTGTCATTGTTGAGTTACCATTGTGTATGATGTTGATGTTTTGAATGGTGATATAGTGATGATGTACTATAAATGTTGTTGTTGGAGTCGGGTGAGTAATTATCGGGTGTTGGTGATGCCTTTGAGTGATTGTGAATTGCGAGTCACCGCCAGAACTCAAATATACTAGTAGTCTTGTGAGAAGAATTGGAGTTTTGAGGTTTTGAAAATTGAGGTTTTGGCAACGTGAGATGTCTTTTGAGTTATAGGAAGAATGACGTTTTGGGTAGTTTTGTGGAAAGAATTGGAATTTTGATGTTTTGGAAACTGAATTTTTGAAGTAATGTGTCTCTCGAGTTGTAAGAAGAATGGGGTTTTAGATATATGTTGGAATGGATTTTGTACATAGAAAATGACAAAAAATTACTTTTGTTCCGCCGGTACCCGGTTACCATATATGGGTACCCGAGTACCCTGCGATGGAAATCAACAGAACTTCAAAAATTCATAACTTGAGTTTCAGATGTCTGATTCGAGTTCCGTTCGAAGCGTTAGAAATCTAACACACTTAACTTTGTTATAAAAATGATTCCAACAAATGGATGTGATTTATTTGTCTCGTGGTGATGTGCAATGAGAGGTGAAGTTTTACTTTTGATCTTGTCTTCTGTATCCGGATTGTTTCTATGGCACCATAAAGGATGTCAGTTCAAAAGTTAAGAGAATTGAAGAAGTTATTAGAAGATGTACATAGAAATAGATTTATACAAATGAATGTGTCATTTTGGGGGCTTTGATGTTATTATTTAAGGAAAAATAAAGTAGTATGAAAATGTATATGGATTACCGATAATTGATTAAAATAGTGGTTGAGGTTACATATCCACTTCGGATGATTGATGACTGGATGGACCAACTGGTAGGCGAGTATGTTCTCATTATAATTGAGTTGGGATCAGATTATCTTCGGATAGAGATGAAGAGTGAGGATAGTTAGAGGACAACTTTTAGAAATCGGTGAAGTTATTTTGAATAATTGAGTCAGTTTGTTGTGGTGTGTATTGAGGGAATTTGGGTTTAGTCTGAGTCAAGAAAAGGAAATGTTGAATGTTGTAACTAGAATTACGGTGTTGAAAGGTAAGGAAACGTATGTTAGGAGGTCAGGATGTAGATCATGATTTGAAGAGGTGAATTTTTCTTGAACATGCTATTTTGAATGAAGATATTTGTGGAATCTATTCAAAGTAAATAGAGGTTTATATTGAGAGACTCTAAAATTGGTTATGAGACTATAACTTTTCAGGAATTAACTGGTTATTATCGCAGCTTGCTTGAGATGAGGTCAAGAGAGATAAGTTGTTAGTGAATGAATTAAGGGAATGAAATGTTTGACATTAGTAAAGATGTGAATGTATAAAATAAGTGCATAGAGATACAACTTATGTCGATTAAGCATGATTAGAGTGATGGTAGCATTGAGATTGTGATTAGAATGAGATCCAAATGCAAGATTAAAGGAAATAGTAAGGATTCATTGATGTGGTCAAAATCTTTTAACTGGATAAAGACTAATTTTGGAATGAGACAATTTGGATTATACTTGGTGTAGTAGTTTTCATGTATTAGAATATACTTAACAATTGTGTCTGCGTGCACGTAAAGGAGACTATGAAATGGAGTTTTGGTGTTTATGTATCATTAACGAGGTAGAAATAAAGGAAATTAAGAAAAACGTTAGTAAGCCTGGGAGAAATTGTTGGACATTATGCTCGGGTAACCTTGAGCACAAGGTGAAAGATGCTATTATAGTTAGGTAACAATGATTTATACCACTTTTATGGTTGTCGGTTACCTATTAACAAATTGAGGAACTGATCACCCTTAATCTCTTGTTGATAGTAAATGGGATCTTAATGGATGGGATATACGTCTCTTACTAGCTTGATGGTGTGTAAAGTTATTGACATTTTATCAAGAGGATAATTGTTCACTATTTTGTATGAACCTAATGCAAAAAATGGCTATAAAAGAGTTTGGATTTACTAAGAAATTTAGAGACCTGAGTTGGCATGCGAGCTAACGCCGCAGAGTAGACAGTTGAGGATGTAGAAAAGTGGACAATGATTTTAAAGTGGTTACTTAGGAGAGCCTAAAGATAAATGTGAAATTTATAGATCTGATGGTTGGTGGAAGTCAAAATGAAGACATTGACTTAAGATAGATGATCAGAGTAGCGCAGTGGAAGTGTAGTGTGACGCAGTTTGTTATGCGGGTATGACTTTTGAGTCAAAGATTAAACATTAGAAGTTGTGGGATAATGCAAACTATTAGACATTGCATGATGGAATTTTTAGGTGAAAGGTTGCCTATATAATTTGTGTTATCACCATGTCAATAGATGTATTAAATTGCATGATCGATTTTTAGGATACAGCATGGTGGCACTAAGGTTGGTTTGTTGTCCTTAAGCTATGTTGTTGTATCGTTTCCTATGGTAAGGACTCGAGGGTGAGTATATTTTTCCTTATGAAAAGAAATTAGAGAAGTGTTACTTATAGTGACTGAAAAGACCTCGTTATGTTTCGGTTCAAGCGCGAATAATATCATTAAGTAATAGATCTTGTATCGCAGGGTGATGGGACAAGGAGGAAAATGGATATGTGCATTCATGACTCGGTAGTAATGCATCTTGTTGGACTGTTGTAGTTGGTGATATATATGTTGGATAGTAGTATTCGAAAGATTTCCAAACATGACGTAGGAGTTGGAAGGAAGGACGTGATAGTCGTATCCGAAGTTGTTTGCAATAGGTAATTTTCGAGGACGAAAATATTCTAAGTGAGGGAGAGTTATAACACCCCGATTTAATTAGAGTTAATTTATTGAAAATAAAATAGATGATAATATGTGCATATATGTGTTGATGATCTTATGATACATTTTGATGATTATGTTGGAAGGTTAGAAGTAGTAATAATTGAAGAAGTTAGGGGTGTAGTACTAAAAGTGTAAAGACATGGGGTGAATGCAGAATATTAGCAACATTATTATTATTATTATTATTATTATTATTATTATTATTATTATTATTATTATTATTATTATTATTATTATTATTATTATTATTAATAATAATAATATTATTACTATTAAAGATAAATAGTATTTTATAATACTAATAATTAATAATTGAAATAAACCTAGTAATAAGAGGAGTGGAAAAGTTGGTATATAGATTTAGGGGTCTAAAGTGTGTGGTTAGAAGAACATAAGTAAAAACAGGAGGAATAGATCGTAGAAGTGAGAAGAGAAGAATGAAGAGGAGAGAAGAGCATACAAGCTAGGGAAAGTAATTTCTGGTAGAGAGCTTAGAATCATCAAACCTAAGGTAAGGGTGGGGTTTTGATTCTCTAATAGGTGGTTTAATTGTAGGTAGATGATGATATTGAATGTTAAGTTTTGTGGTAAATTATTGTAAAGTTGATTGTTGTAATTGCTTGAAAATGATGAAATTGATGTGTTGATTGTGTTGGAGTTGTGGTATATGATGTGTGTTGATGATTTAAAATAATGGATGTGTTTGATCTTTCATGAAAAGTGGTTTTTGGATGAAGAGTATGGGATTTCGTAGTTGAAAATTCAGGTTTTTGGGTCTGTTTGCGATGGGTAATCTGTTAACATATTTGGGTAACCGGTTACCGCTGTTTGTCTTTTTGAAACATTGGCTACTAACTTGCAGTAACCGATTACCGTAACTGGGTAACTGGTTATTGCAAGGGATTTTGAAAAAAAGCAGGTTTATTGTCTTGCAGTAACTGGTTACTGTAACTGGGTAACCAGTTACCGCTGAAGCTGACATAAATTTTGGAAACTTTGAAAAATCA
Source organism: Vicia faba (assembly GCA_948472305.1). Classification (NCBI taxonomy): domain Eukaryota; kingdom Viridiplantae; phylum Streptophyta; class Magnoliopsida; order Fabales; family Fabaceae; genus Vicia; species Vicia faba. Next base: position 283,421,022 of record OX451739.1, on the reverse strand, counting down.
TAACTTTCGCCTTGGGTGTTTGTTCGATGCACCATTTGAACCGTTGAAAAGCTAAAAATATTCTATATAATATGAAATTAATTTTTATAATAGTGGTCTAATATTTTATAGGAACGATTGCGCTTTATGTGTATGTTGGATGAGTTATGACACCGAAATGTCGTGATAAGTTGTGTTTTGTCGTACCCATGATGCGTGAAGAATTTACAGGTGATGTTGCAGTAATAAGAAGGTGACGTTGGACTGAAAATTGGCTTGATATTGACGGTATGCTTGGAATTACATAATTTTGGTTGTAGCATGTCGCATTTCATGAATCGTTGAGGGCTTATGCCCTGGCCTGTATTGGCAATCGTTGAGGGCTTATGCCCTGGCCTTTATGGAAAATGTTGAGGGCTTATGCCCTAGCCTATATTGGCAATTGTTGAGGGCGTATGCCCTGGCCTATATGGAATTTTATTGAGGGCTTATGCCCTAGCCTACATACATCTTGCATCAGAGTCAGTTGCACTGCATTTGTTGAATTATTGAATTGTGGAATTGTTGAATTGTAGACTTGTTGAAGTGGTGTGACTAATAAATGTCGAACTGAAATCTTGCATCATATACATGTTGTTTACTCATAATTATATTACTTATTATATTATCATGATATCTCACCCTTAATTTTTGAATGTTGCCTCTACATGGGTAATGTGCAGATAACCAGGAGTAATGCGAAGTCGCGGAGTCTAGAAGAGGTTACTCCTTTTATTTTGAGTGGGTGTCATTACTCTGATACGTAACACCGGGGGGATGAATGCTCAAATGTTTTATTTTAATTAATGCCTTGTTTGATGAATTTTGGGAGTGTTGTAGACTCTCTTTTTGATCAATTAATTTGTTGACTTTATAATAGTTGAAGATTTTAGAATAATTATGAAACTCTTTCCACTGCGTTAATAAAGTTGAAGTTTGAAGATTATGTTGAAATGTTGTCGATTGATCCGAAATGTGTGTTATGCATCTGTTTTATCTTAATTGAGCAAATTTTGAATATGTTAATTGATGTGACATCTTATTTTGGAGTTTTATTTTACTCTTATTTTTATTAAAATTATCGTTGGGGAAATAGGGTGTTATAGTAGCAGTATAACACCAAAACAGAGATTATGCAAACATCATAACAATAAATGAGTCCCTAAGCTAAGTTATTTTAGGCTTACCTCCTCTGCAGTGTTTCTTCTCGTAAATTTCCTTCTGGCTCTTTCTTGATTTTCCCTTCTGATTCCTTCTTTTTTAATTACAGGTGCAAAGTGTGGTGGCAACGGCAAAGAGAATGAAGGTGCAACTTGAAGAACAAATCTAAGGTTTCAGAAATTGAAACCCAGATCTTGGGAAGGTGACTGACTGGTTGGTGGGCTTCTCTGCTTGCAATTTCTTCTCCTCTAATTCCTTCTTTTCCCCTCTTTCATATTTCTTTTTCCTCTCATTAGTCTTAATTCGTAGGGTTTATATAGGTTAGGAATTATACAAATTAGGAAATTTTATGTATGATTATTGTTACATCTTATTGATTAGGAATTAGATTGATTTGCCTTTTAGAATTAGGGAAAGATTTGATTATAATTAACTCTTGACGATTTTGTATTGTATAATTCATCTGTTAAGATTTGATTCTGTAATAATTTGTTCAATGTTTTGATTTTCTGAAGATTTGATTTGATAAGATTTGTTTATGGAAATCTTTGATTCTGGGCTTGCTTAATGGATGTGTTTGATCTTTCATGAAAAGTGATTTTTGGATGAAGACGATGGGATTTCGTAGCTGAAAATTCAGGTTTTTGGGTCTGTTTGCGATGGGTAATCGGTTAACATATTTAGGTAACCGGTTATCGATGTTTGTCTTTTTGAGACATTGGCTACTAACTTGCAGTAACCGATTACCATAACTGGGTAACTGGTTACTGCGAGGGATTTTGAAAAAAAGCAGGGTTATTGTCTTGCAGCAACCGGTTACCGTAACTGGGTAACCGGTTACCGCTGAAGCTGACATAATTTTTGGAAACTTTAAAAATCATAACTTTCGCCTCGGGTGTCCGTTCGACGCAACGTTTGAACCGTTGAAAAGCTAAAAAAATTCTATAATATGAAATTAATTTTTATAACATTGGTCTAATATTTAACTAAACGGTTGTGCTAAATATGTATGTTGGATGTGTTATGACACCAAAATGTCGTGATAAGTTGCGTTTTGTCGTACCCATGAAGCGTGAAGAATTTACATGTGATGTTGCAGTAATAAGAAGGTGATGTTCGCCTTAAAATTGGATTTATATTGATGGTATGCTTGGAATTACATAATTTTGGTTGTAGCATGTCGCATTTCATGAATCGTTGATGGCTTATGCCCTGGCCTGTATTGGTAATCGTTGAGGGCTTATGCCCTGGCCTTTATGGAAAATATTGAGGGCTTATGCCCTAGCCTGTATTGGAAATTGTTAAGGGCTTATGCCTTGGCCTATATGTAATTTTGTTGAGGGCTTATGCCCTAGCCTACATTCATCTTGCTTCAGAGTCAGTGGCACATCATTTGTTGAATTATTGAATTGTGGAATTGTTGAATTGTAGACCTGCTAAACTGGTGTGACTAATAAATGTTGAACTGAAATCTTGCATCAAATACCTGTTGTTTACTCATAATTATATTACTTATTATATTGTCATGTTATCTCACCCTTACTGTTTAAATGTTGCCTTTACATGGGTAATGTGCAGATAACCAGGAGTAATGCGAAGTCAGGGAGTCTAGAAGAGGTTTCTCCTTTCATTTTGAGTGGGTGTCATTACTCTGATACGTAACACCGGGGGGGATGGATGCTCGAATGTTTTATTTTAATTATTTTCTTCTTTGAAGAATTTTGGGAGTGTTGTAGACTCTCTTTTTGATCAATTAATTTGTTGATTTTATAATGGTTAAAGATTTTAGAATAATTATGAAATTCTTTCCACTGCATTAATAAAGTCAAAGTTTGAAGACTATGTTGAAATGTTGTCGGTTCATCGAAAATGTGTGTTACGTATCTGTTTTATCTTAATTGAGCAAATTTTGAATATGTTAATTGATGTGACATCCTATTTTGGAGTTTTATTTTACTCTTATTTTTATTAAAATTATCGTTGGGGAAATAGGGTGTTACAGCAGCAATATAACACCAAAACAGAGATTATGCAAATATCATAACAAAAAATATGAGTCCCTAAGCTAAGTGATTTTCGGTTTACTTCCCCTGTAGTGTTTCTTCTTGTAAATTTCCTTCTGGATCTTTCTTGATTCTCCCTTCTGATTCCTTCTTTTTTGATTACAGGTGCAAAGTGTGGTGGCAAAGGCAGAGAGAATGAAGGTGCAGCTTGAAGCACAGATCTAGGGTTTTAGAAATTGAAACCCATATCTCGGGAAGGTGACTGACTCGCTGATGGACTTCTCTGCTTGCAATTTCTTCTCCTCCAATTCCTTCTTTTCTCCTCTTTCAGATTTCTTTTTCCTCTCTTTAGTCTTAATTCGTAGGGTTTATATAGGTTAGGAATTAGTATAAATTAGGAAATTTTATGTATGATTGTCGTTACATCTTGTTGATTAGGAATTAGATTAATTTGCCTTTTAGAATTAGGGAAAGATTTGATTATAATTAACCCTGGACGATTTTGTATTGTACAATTCATCTGTTAAGATTTGATTCTGTAATAATTTGTTCAATGTTTTGATTTTATGAACATTTGATTTGATAAGATTTGTTTCTTGAATTCTTTGATTCTGGGCTTGCTTAGTTGATGAATAATTTAGGCGCCGCTGGCTGAGATTGGGACTAGGGTTTCTTGGCCCTCAGTTGACTTGGTCAACAAAAACAACAACAATAATAATAATATAAAACATAATAATTTTTAACAGTATTTAATAATGGTAATTAAAAATAATAATCTTTAAAATAAACAAAAATCCAAAAGTCAGAGATTGACTTCCAGTCAATCCTAAAAGAAATATGGGCTATCAAAAAAACTCTTAATGAGCCGCCCCAAAAAACACAGACCCCTGTATTAACATCACACCCTTATTTTTGTTGGAACACATAAGATGAAATAGATCGGGCTTAGTTAGTTTTGTAAGCTAAGCCCAATGACTCAACATATACACTTATTTTACTATCTGAAATGGGCTTTTGAAACCAAACTTCAATGGACCAATCTACTAAAAAATGAAGCAATAAACCCTCATAAAGAAAATGCACCCCCTTTATTCTTTGTAAGAAACAAACTAAATGGGCCATCAAATTTTGATGGTCCATTTTGAAATAATGCACTCCCTTTTATAAATTTAAACCCCATTGTAGAATTTTGGCAACGATGATATAACTTTTTATTATAAAGAAAACTATAACATTAATAGCGATAAGAAATAAATTGTTTAGAAATCAATAGGGAAAATTTGGGGTATGACAGGCATACATAAGGTGATAGTGCTCAAGATACAAACTAGCTAAAGAAAACATCAAAACAATCTCCAAGATAGAAGTTAACTTAAGTTGCAAGCAATGAGACAAAATTAGATGAAAGTAGTGCATGATTTACACTTATATGAAAGCATACTTCAAGTAATCATTTCCAACATGAATCCTCAACCTTAGAGGTCTCACCAATCAAAGAATAAAGAAACAAGGTGGGAGATAGCAAACTATATATCCTAAATAGTCACCATGTTGAGTTGATAATTAAGTATCAATCAAGGATCAAAGGAGCAACGCACAAGAGGCTTTAACATCATAGAAGTCAGAATCTAACACAAGTATAATCAATCATTAAATAATTTAAAAACATCAATTTGAAATGTTTAAGGCAAATGGTAAGTCAAAGTCTCATTAATGAATGATAAGCAAACAAAACAAACAACAAATTAAATGCATCAACTAGTCTTAGCATTTTCCATGAACATGGACTTCAAGACACCATTACTTAAACATCAAGTCACATATGAAGTGACAAAGGTGGTTCATGTGCCTTTGAGACATCACAAATCAAATAAGAAATGAAAACAAGGTTTAAAAGAAGAGAAATTTTTCTCCCAATTGTCATCAAGATGGACTTGTAATTGAATGCAAGTCATAGAATCATGGGATCTATGCCTTAAATTCATGATAACTTTAGAAGTCATTAGCAAAGACACCAAATTTCATTCATTATGGATCAAAGGTTTTTTGACAAAAGAATGCATCAAAACAAACTCCTAACCTTGATCATATTTAGTGAATTTTAGGGACATAAACAAACACCAGTTAGGATTCTTAAATGGTTCAACAACTTTGAACTTAAGACTCTAAACATGTCATGAGGATGTGGTATAAAAATGAGAATCAAATTCCCAAAGGTTGCATAAATGCATTCCATGTACCTCACAAGACAAGGACAAAATGAATCACATTCAAAGAGAATAATCAAAGTGATCAATTGAAGTCGAATGCCCCTCAAGCCTTTATAATACTATCCTTGAGCTTATCGTACCTTCAAGTGTCAATTACAACCAAAAATTGTACAAGAACATGATTTAAATATCAAATGCAATCAAATTAGGATTTTACAAACCACATAAACTTTATGCTCAAGGTAAAAACCAAATGATCAACATATAATTTTCAATAAATTAAAATATGTTAACATATCATTAAAACACTCAAACGATCATAACATGCCCAAAGATTGGCCTTAAATTATGTCCATAAGTTTCAAAATGAAGCTTGACTCAATTACACTAGGCCAAAGGGGCATGTTCACTTCAATTTTCCATGAAAAATAGAAAAATAGGATATAAAATCCAAACAAGAATTATCAAAGGAGCTCAAGTCTCTTACAAGTCAGAAACCAATCCTTTCTCAACTTAAAAGTTCATGGAAATATCAAAATTAAATTGAAAGATGAATACTAGCCCAAAACTAGGCTTAAATGACTATTAAACAATATAAATTTGTATAAAATACAAAAATCAGAATCAAAAATCCACAAAAATGATAAACATGATCTCAACATCTTAAGTAAGCTCAAACATATTTTTATAGAATTTTGAGATCAATGGAACTGAGTGAATTATATTGAAACTTCAAAATGAAGCAATAAAACCTCAAAAACCATTAAATAATTTCTCAAATTTTTAAAACAAAACAAAACTTAAAATAAATGAGGTTTAAGACCATGAAAAAAATCAATAAAACTCAGAGGAACATGAAAATGTTTTTTGTGAATTTTTATAGTTCCTAAAAAGGTCAGAATTAATTTTTATACTAAAGTTATGTAAAATAAGATCAAATAAAACACATTAAACCAAATAAAAAATATAAAAAATCAAATAAATGATAAAAATAAAATAAAAATCACATTTAGAAAGTACACTCAATTATCTTTCATTCCCTATTTGTTTGTATTTTTTGGATCAATAAAAGTATTTAAAATACTTTAAAGAAAACAAAAGAAATAATGTGTAAATAAATAAAACAAAATTGAATCAAGAAAAAATGTGGTCAATGGATATTATTGAAATCATCATAGGGGGCCCACCATAAAACATGGGTCAATCAAAATTCGTGCCAATGATTAGCCAGAAAAGACAACAAAAAAAAAAAGGAATGAACCAATCAGGAAGCGCCGCATTGAGAAACAAACCAACAAAAATGTTCAAAACTCATGGAAAATGTGATTTCCAAGGCTCCTTGTTGTTCAATTTTCTCCTTCATTTCTCAATGAAATTGAAAAGTTTAAACACCAAAATTGTAGATCTCAAAAAGATCTAGAACTTTGATTCAAGAAGTTTTTGAAATGGTGGAGTGATGCGGAAGAAATCGGGGTGAGAAGTTGACCAAAAAAACAAAAAGCATTTATCTTCAAGAATATATACTGACTTTCGATCCCAGGTTTCTCTCTCAATTCTTGATGAACTTAAAAAGTGTAAACACGAAAGTTGTAGATCTCAGGAAGATCTACAACTTTGATTGAAGAAATTTTTAAAAAGGTTGAAAGATGAGGGAGATATCTGGACGAGAAGGGAGCATAAAATCATGTTCTTATATATTTTTCAAATCTGAATAACTTTATATAAAATAAACATAGAAAATTTCCCTTAAGATAAGGACTCGGTAGCAACACAAGAGCAATATTACACGATTTCCAGATGCAACATGTAAAGGTATAGGGTTTAGTAAGCTTACCTAGTGGAAAATGAGTCCATTATCCTCTTGTGCTACCAAATGAAGAAGAAACCCAAATATTTCTCCTTGATATTCCTCCTTGAGCTCAAATAAAAAGCTTTGTGTTGAAGAAATCTCAGAAAAAGGCTTTCTTGAAGAGAGAGAGAGAGAGAGAGAGAGAGAGAGAGAGAGAGAGAGAGTGAAGACAAGAATGAGGTTTTTGGTGAGAGAGCTCAAAGTTGCATGTGTGTGAGTGAATGAAGGCAAATGTGTCCTTATATAGAGCCTCAAAGTGAGGGTAGAGAGGTCATTACAAGTTAAGAGACGTTGGAGGGTGTTTTTGGAAGAAATTGAAAAAAATGAGCCTTGGTCACCAAGCCTAAATTTTGTATAGAGATAGGGAGGCCTTTTGTTCATTTTGTTTAGCTCATATATGCAGTGGCATATGACCAAAAGATAGTACAAGTTAGTGGAGTATGGAGAGAGAAATAGAAAAATGGCTATTTTTGGCAATTTTGAGGTTTTTTGTACAAACTTTGTACAAATGCATGCATGGGTGTGAATAGAAGGTTTGATTATCTTACGCACGACCCAAATAGCTTATGGGATTGATTTGAGTCAAAAAGAATGGCTAGAATTGGAGAAATCAAGAAATTGCAAATTTTGGTTTGACAAAATTCAATAAAATGCAGTCCTAGCCGAAAGGGCATAAATTACTCAATTCTTTGAATCAATAGGCAAACCTTTAATATTGGGAAAGTTATTGAGATATTCTATAACTTTCATGTTGGAAGTTTTCTCATTTGAATCCATTAAAGTAATCAAAATTGGCCATGAAAAACTGAAATTTTGAGAAATGACATATAATCTTCAAAAGTGACATATAATTCGTTGCTCCATAACTCTCAAAATAATCACTTTTTGGGAATGATACCACAATGAAAAAGTTGTTGATCTTAATTTTCTCTTTCTAACCATGTAAAGTTTGCAAATTTTCATAAGAAATGAAGAAGTTATGACTTTTTGAAGTTTAACCTTATGACTTTCCACACTTAGAAAATTTTCCAATTTCACCAAGATACACCTTCATGAACAAGATAACTCCAAAATCCGTATTTCTCTTGAATTTCTTAAACCATATGCTATATGATGTTGAAACATGATCTTTGACTTCAACTTTGACTAAAAGTCCACTTGGTCAATAGTTGACTTTTGGTGACTTTTGCTCAAATGACTATTTTATCAAGATTAAGAAATTGAACTTCAAACAATGTCAACCAAGGGTCATAATCAATATGATAATGACTTAATAAATATACAAGTCATTGAGAACCAAGTTGGTCAAAAAAAATTTCAGGAAATTCCTTTGTCAAAAAGTTGACTTTTCAGACAACTGGGTCAAATTTTCACCAACCATCCAATACAATGCTCTGAGTAATCTTGTGATGAATTTAGTGGTCATACCAGATACCTTGGGCTATAAATTGATCATAAAAACCAAGTCTTGATGAAAATGAAGCTCACAACTTGGAAGGGGACAAAACACTAATTTCTGACTAAATAGCTTAGGAGAACTTGAATCAATAAGAAGCTCATGAACATGAGGTCCCACACAACTTTCCTTGAGAAACTCAAACTCTTGCCTAATGGTTATTCTTGAGCCAAGAGAAACCCTAAGAACCTTGATTCCATGAGTGTAGCAATGAGTATGACCTAATGGTAAATATGTAAATGCAATGCAATAAACCATATGAAAATATATAAGGGTAGGACAAATTTGGGATATGACAGAAGCTAATACAAATGATGTTTAGAAGACTGTGCACAAGGAACAAAGGAAGAATGATGGAAAAGTACTTTTATTGATCCACCAATGTGTGGATCTAAATGTTTTCAAGAAAATCATTGAAGAAGAAACATCCAAAAAAGCGTGGGACAAGTTGAAGAATTTGTATGGTGGAGTTGAAAAACTAAAGAAGGTGAAGTTGCAGACATTGAGAAAGCAGTTTGAGATAACACAAATGAAAGAAAATGAAGCAATTGTTGGTTCTTATCAATATTAGTGTTACTCACCAACAAGATGAAGGCATGTGGTGAATTGATCAACGATTTGTAGGAAATTAAGAAAGTATTGAGATCTCTGACTGCAAATTTTGATTATATTATAGTGACTATCAAAGAGTCAAAGAACCTAGATGATATGAAGTTAGAATAACTTCAAGCTTTATTAGAGGCTCATGAGATGAGGATGAAGAAGAGGAAATCAAAAAGGAATAAGGTTGATGAACATGCATTGCAAGAAAGATTCAACAAGAAGTCTAGAAAATAAAATACGAAGCAAAGAAAAATCCTAACAAATGAGGAAAAGTCAAGAAATAATTTAAATAGTCATAATGAATCCACCAAGAAAAACATGATCAACAAGTACACAGGGAAGAAAGTTGACATGAAGGATACACAATTCTACAATTGTCAAGTATTTGGTCATTATGCTTGAGACAGTCGAAGGAAGAAGGAACCAAGAGCAAAGCATAGTGAAGAAGTGCAATATGCACATGCTGGAGAAAATGACTCGGATGATGTTCTACTCATGGCTAATAACAAGTCGAGATATGAACATACAAATATATAGTACCTGGATTCAGGATGCAGTAACCACATGACTGAAAATAAAAACTGGTTCACCAAGTTAGGTGAATCAGTTAAGAAAGTGATAAAGTTTGTAGATGGCAGGCACGTCACATCATATGGAAAAGGAGACATATTTATGGATAAAAAGGATGGTCGGAAAGACAGTATCACTAATATGATGTATGTAACATCGATGATAAGTAACTTGATAAGTGTCAAACCCCAAATTTGTCCTACCCTTTTATAAGTCTCTCCTGGCTTATACATACCCCTCAGTAGATCATATAGAATTTCATGCATTAGTGATGGTCATGGGATCAAGGTATTTCTTTTCAGAAGCTACACAAAAAGGTTATTCCGTCAGACAACATAATAAAGCAAAACTCTGGTTTTTCAAGACTTAAGTGTGTTTCGCATGTTTTACAAGCTATCAAACCAATGATTAGTCAAGCTATCATCATGTCAAGCTTTCATGTACTTCGACGCACTCTGAACTGCAGATAAAATGGGTGTTTTGGTGAATTTGAGACAATGTGAACCAGAAATAATGTTTTTGCTGGTTTAAACTTAGAAATTCGCAACTTGCAATCGGGATATTGTTTTTAAATGGTTCCTCATGCATTGAAACTGTCTCGGTATTTTCTCCATTTCATTTGTTTAGATCGGAAGCCAATTCAATGAAGAAAGTCTTCAAAGAATTTGATCTCCATGAAATGACACTCGAATTTAATGACTGCTTATTTATTTCCCAGGAATTTGGAAATTCATAACTTTCATTGAATTCAGTACTTTCAGTTGATTCTTCGAGCATTGAGATCGTCATGATTTTCTTATAATTTATCGTGTTCGGATCGAAAGTTAATTTTGTGAAGAAGATCTCCCAGAATTTTAATTGTGAACAAGATGAAGGCATGTGGTGAATTGACCAATTTGCAGGAGATTAAGAAAGTATTGAGATCTCTAGAAGAAATTTTGATTATATTATAGTGTCTATCGAAGAGTCAAAGAACCTACATGATATGAAGTTAGGAGAACTTCAAGCTTTATTAGATGCTCATGAGATGAGGATGAAGCAGAGGAAATCAAAAAGGAAAAAGGTTGTTGAACATGCATTACAAGAAATATTCATCAAGAAGTATAGAAAAGAAAAGACGAAGCAAATGCAAAGTCTAACAAATGATGAAAAGTCATGCAATAATTTAAATAGTCATAGTGAATCCACCAATGGTTATGCATTAATCCCTCTACTAACAGAACATTAGTTATAGATGGAAGTGTGTCATTACCAATGGTTCCAGAGCCAGTAATCTATCCTTTCCGATTGCCTCCTAAACCTACATAGCCTCTAGATTTAAGCTCCAGACTTTGGAACATATGCTTTCTTCTTGTCATGTGTCGAGAGCATCCAGAATCCAGGTACCATGATTGGTGTTTCAACTTTGTTATTAAAGACATCTACAACATAGATGATTTAATCCTTAGGTACCCATATCTTTTTGAGTCCTTGTTTGTTAGTGTTTCCAAAATTCTGTATGAATTTTGGTTTTGCAGAGAAAGAATTACAAGTATATTTTATCTCATGTGCATGTCCATATGTAAAGTGTGAATGAAGAGGTGTGTGTTTTATAACTGTATCATTAACTTTCTTTGGTTGATATGTCTCTTCTACCCTTGGTTTCACATATCCTACCCCTTTTCTATCGTTCTTCTAACTCCATAGATCATTGAAGCCATCTTGCTTCTATCTATGTTTTTAGCTAGAAATTTTTGAAAGCTATGATCATATTATTTCTGAGCTTTTTGTAATTCATTTTTGATAACTTAGTTTTCATTTTCAAGTTTAGAGATGGTTTATTTTAGCTTAGAGTTTTTTGTTTTTAGTTTCTTAGTTTCTTCAGAGTCAAATACTAGATCCTGTTTCAGGTTCTTGTTTTTGACTCAAAGTTGCTGATATCTTTCAAGATTTTTTATAGACTATCTTCTAATTGAGATCTAGAAAAGTTAGAGAATACCTCTTCTGCTTGAGTCTGATTCTGATTCAGATGTTCCAGTGCCATCTGATATGTTGGCCATTAAGGCTATATTGGCTCGTTCATATTCTGGTTTTGTTTCAGCTTCAGAAGACTCTGAGTTATCCCACGTTGCCATACGACTTTTCTTTTTTTCTTTAGAGAACTTCTTTTTAGGCTTTTCTTTCTGAATATTTGGGCAATCACTTTTGTAGTGACCTGGTTCGTTTCACTCGTAGCTTACAATATCTTTGATGCTAGATTTTCTGTATCCAGAAGATGATTCAGAGTGATTTCATGTTCTTTTGGAGTTTATAAACTTCCTTTGTCTGCGCTTCCATAGCTGATTGACTCTTCTGGAGAGAAGAGATAGTTCATCTTCTTCTGACGAGGATCCACTAGAGTTTTCTTCTTTTTCCTGAAAAACTTTAGATTCATATTTTTTATTAGATTTAAGAGTGAGATACTTTCCTTGCTTTTGGGGCTCATCTTCTTCTAGTTCTATCTCATGACTTCTCAAGGAGCTAATAGTTCTTCAAGAGATATTTTATTCAGATCTTTGGCTAGTTTTAAGGTTGTGACCTTGGGTCTCCATTTCTTGGGTAAGCTTCTGATGATTTTCTTTACATGATCTACTATTGAGTATCCTTTGTCCAGAACTTGTAACCCAACAACTAGAATTTGAAACCTTGAGAACATAGTTTCAACTATTTCATCTTCTTCCATTTTAAAGGCCTCGTACTTTTTAATGAGTGCAAGAGCTTTGGTTTATTTGACTTGTGTGTTGCCTTCATGCGTCATTCTCAAAGAGTCAACATGTTCTTAGTTGATTCTCTGTTTGTGATCTTCTCATACTCAGTGTACGAGATAGCACTCAAGAGGATTATTCTTGCTTTATGATGATTTCTAAATGCTTTCTTATGTTGATATGCCATTTTCTTTCTGTCGATCTTCTAGTCGCTTTTGTCAACTAGATGAATGTATCCATCAGTCACCATATCCCAGAGATCAGTGTCATGAGCTAGAAAGAAAATTTTGATTCTGTCTTTCCATTAATCTAAGTTCTCACCATCAAAGATTGGAGGTTTGCCGTTGATTCTTTCTTTCTCATCATGGTTATCATTATTGATGATCTAACTTGGTACCACCATAGTGTTTTTCTTGTAGGATCTTTTTCTGACATGGTTAAGTGTTTGCACCCAGAACCATGCGCTCTGATACCAATTAAAGAATGTAAAAACACAAGAAGGGGGGTTGAATTATGGTTTTCAAAAATAAGACAGTATGACATGTTGGTTATCCTGGTTCGTATGAACTCAAACTACTCCAGTTCACCCGCCAAGGTGATTGCACCTCTCTCAACCGAGGTCTTAATGCACTAATCAAAACTTGATTACACAGATACAATGACTATTGTCAATGTCTTCTTGAGTTTAAACAACAACTCCGTTTTTCTCAAGGTATTACAAACTAAATCAAATAAGAGTGTGTACAATGATGTTTCTAAATAAAACTATATCACAAGAATGATGTATACACAAGTGTAAAGCACAATATAGAACTGGTAAAAATATTTCTCTTTCAGTGCGTAGTAGCGTTATGTATGATTTCTTCTTCAAGTCTTCTTTATATAGGAGAGGCATATGGGACACGAGAAGATGTTTTTGGAAGGTTGATAAAGTGTTGTTAATGCACTTTCGAAAAATATAGATCTTGTCTTAGTTGAGCTGTTACTTTTTGATTTGTAATGAATGATTTATAACATATCAGAACTTTGCTTCCTTAGGATCTTATCAGAATAAGAATATTACCATTTAGATTTTAGATCCTTAGAGTTTCTTGATATTTATTAGAACTTGGATGATATGTTGAAGCTTCTTTTGCAAATCAAGGTTTTTACTATCAGAGTGTAGCTTTAGTGCTGAATATTTAGAACAATTATATAGATGAGTGTGTTGAGACTTCTTTCGTTCTTCCAGAACTTTACTTATCAGAATATCATAGCTTTTCTTGCAGCGTTGGTGCTTCAGACGTTATAACATCAGAACTTCTACTATTTAGCGTGTGTGATACGGTGGCAGAACCGGACTGTTTGAAATGCTGGTTTGCGTTTTGTGTTTTTATTTTCAAAATTCCACGGTAAGCAAGAGTCGCCACCGACTTTTATTTTATCCAACTGGAAAGGAAAACAGCACAGAAAAATTCCTTTTTCGAGATTTTGAGTACGGGGGGTAGATTATAGAAAGGGAAGGTATTAGCACCCTTTCTATCCGTAGTGTTCTACGGGCTCTTAGGTACTTGCTCATCATTTTAAAAATTTCTTCCGTGTTTATGTGTTTTTGAAAAGTTTTTGTTTTACTTTGTTTTAACCCTTGTATCAGTCCTCAAGAGTGTTACGAAGTTGTTTTGAAAACTTTGTTTGAAAAGAGTGTAAGTGTGGAAAAGTTTGATTTTGAGCAAGTACCTACTAGCATCTACCTACTCGAAAAAAAGAATGTTTATGTTCTTGTTTCCTTTAGACAGCGTTATCCTACTTATTTGAGAAATAGGAAGCACCGTCGTTAGAGTTGTAAGGGTCAATTCGAAAGGGACGTACGATCACTAAAGCAATGTTAGAACGTCTTAGTAATAACCCTAGTGTCTTAAGATCATATTCGAGGCAACATTTCTGAGGCAACCTTTCCGAGGCAACATTTCCGAACGGGACTTTTGATCTTTGTTTAGACAAGAGGGCAACCACTAAAATATCCTATACTTAATGATCATTTACCGAAGGCAACCGAAGTGAGAGTATACCCTAGGAGTGCGCATGTGCGAGTGATGATTTCATTTATAATCTTTGCACATTTAGGGTTTGCTAACCATTTTAAAACTAACATACATTCTTATCATGCAATCCTATTATCATACAACTAACAGTTAATATTTGTGAAAATTTAAAATGCGAGAAATAAAACTACGCTATTACAAGGCTTCGGGGAGGGGGATTAATTACATAGCCAAAAACCCGTAAAACGATAAATAAAATAAAAATCCTAATTAAACTATTACACCCCATGAGCAGTTACATTAATATCGTAAAAATAATAAATGCGCGCGATGATTCGTGAACGAGAAAAAATTAGGGTTTTGACCCCGTCTAAACCTAATTGAAAGAAAAATTATTTTTTGTTGTTTTTGATTATTTTGAGAAAAATAAGGGTTTAATTAAATAAATACAAACCTAGTTACTAATTAATTTAAATTAAGAAAAATAATTAATTTGACCTATTTTTGCATTTTTATTATTTTAAGAAAAGAAAGTAGAAATTAAATCAAACAAACCCTGATTTCTAATTTGTTTTAAATTATTTACAAAAAGGTCAAAATTACCCTAAAATTAAATTAAACTAATTATTAAATTAAATTTGATAAAAATAAAACCTAGACCTAAATTGTTGAAAATTGATTTTATGAGTTTTTTGTAAAAAAGAATTAATTTTATGTTAGAAAATAATTAATCAAAATAAATTAAATAAAGAAATAGAAAAAAAAAATGAAGAAATGGGCCTGATGTTAGTAGCAAACAGGGGGGTGTTAATCTGACTTTTAAGCCCAAAAATCCTTGGCCCACGTTGACTTTCCAGATCCTATGCATTGGCTTGACTAGAGTGTATCATAGACCTCCCAAGGATGGCCCTTGGATCTAGTTTGCTGGAGATCTGTTGGTCGAAGGATGATGGCATATGGTGGTCCCTTTGCACGCATGTGTACCTAATAATGTAACAGAAAATAACATTGGCAAATATGGGGACCTAGGGGACGAACCCAAGCCCTTTGGCTTTTTCTCCCTGCACGCTTACCAGTTGAGCTGACCTTGTTAATTGTACATAGAATAACAAATATGCATTATATGGAAAAACACAAAATATCAATTCTCCAGCGCGCGAAATTTAAATGGGCCAGTCAGGGGGTGCCACGCCACCCTTCTTCTTCCTCCCTCCGTTGGCAAAAGTCCAGGACTTTTACCTACGGTTTTCTTGGCATAGGTACAGCCATGTGATCTTCCAATATTCACTGTATGCATCATAAATCAATTCCAGTGGTACCAATCAACTCGTGGCAACCTCACGAGCATCATGGTACCACTCTCCATGGCTAATTGTTCCTGCAAGCAAAATCCCTAAAAACGAAACCTAAACCCTAATCATGGAAACTTTTTGTATGGTTGACAAAAATGTAATTAATTATTATCATTAGCTTGCAAATGTTTCAAGGATTCATAATATATAAACAAATCATGCTAACAATGCCAGATTTGTGAGATTCGATTTCAAGAAAACATGGAGTTCGTGGGATACTTACAGTGCGTATCTAGGCACAAAAACGCTTGCTAATGATTGGGATAGAGTCCTTAGATGCCCAGCAAGCGAATGGTATGCTTGGAATGGCTTGAAGAAACCTGGAAATTGGAATTTTATTCACCACTTTTGTTGAGTTTTTGCAAGTTTTCTTTCAGCTTCTCACGCCTCCAAATCCTTGTTCTTTTGCTTTGGATTTATTCAATATATATATATATATATCATATAGTGCATTAGGGTTACAAGTTTGCATCAAATCCTTGCAATTATGAAGATTTGATCATTGATTCACCCTTGCATCAAATCTTTCCAAAACAAGAAAAATTCAATCTTTTTCTGTCCAAACAAGCCTTGCACGATTTGATTATCTTCCCAGCTGTATAAGAGACCTAAACATTGCACAAAATCTCAAGCCTTGATTAGTTTTGATATTTTTACGATTTTATTTTGATTTAAATTAAATTAATTGAAATAAAAATCAAAATAAATGAAAAAAATAAAATAAAGACAAGTGGGAAGGGTAATGGGTCGTGGATCATGTTATCAACTCAATACAAACACAAACATTTGGGCCCTTTTGACAAAAATTACAATTTTGGCCACTTTTGACTTTTGGCAATTTTGCAAAAAAGGTCAACTTCACTAATGCATAACTCCTTCAATTTTGATCCTAGAGATGTGTTCTTGGACTTTTTAGAAAGCTTAAGATGTCCTATAAGCAACCCTTTTCGTCTCATCTCAATTTAGTCTCCCATTTTCATGTATGAAGCTTTGGCAAAAAAATGTGTTTTTGTTGACTTTTCAAAATGACCTATAATGTCAAGATTTATATCTTCTTGTGAGTGAATTTTTTGAACTTGGGAGCTGAAGATGAATTGTAGGTAATTTCATCCTCTTCACAATGAGCTTTGGATGGGTCATTTTTGATAAAGTATGAGAAAGTTATGCTTGGTCAAAGTTGAGTTGACTTTTCCTGCAAAACCCTAATTTAGCAATTTTTGGGTTTTGATGAATTGTGAGCAATCCTTGAGGAATCATAGTCAACCCTTGATCAAATTATGAATAATACTTCAAAATGAGGATTTTGACCAAAAATATTGAAGTTTGACTATATGTGGGCCACAGTTGACTTTTGCCCTAGCACAGTCGATTTTCAGGCCTTTGAGAAATTGACTGAGCAAACTTCCTCTGCAAGGCTTGAAACTTGGCATGGATAATCTTGAGAACATATTAGGACAATGGTGATCATTTTGGATCCTTTGGAGTCCAACATCTTGATGCAAACTGAAACCCTAATTTGAGGTAGACTGCCTTAGGAGAGAGTTTGTCTGGTCAACCCTTGGACTTCCTTGAGCAATTTGAGGACCTCACTTGAAAAGTGTTGAGAAATAGGGGAGGGGAAATTTTGGGGTACAACAGCGTGTTACATGGATTTTCCTCTAAGTTTGTTGTGTCTTATCAGAGCTTCAAAATGCAAATCTCTCATCATCTTCTATGCTTCTTTTACCAGAACTTATCTACATATTCAAATACAATATTAGAGAGCATATATCATGTATTTGTTAGCATCAAAACTATTACAAGGATGTAGAACCAAACTATATTTTAACAATCTCCCCCCTTTTTTATGATGACAAAAAATTGTATATTTTGATAGATTAATTAAGATCATAAAGAATTAGAGTCTCCCTGTAGCGATAAAAAATGTAGCGGAGTAAATGGGAGATCGAGCTATTAATTAACTCATCTCAAAAAAGCAGGAGTCCCCACCGTGCTTTATTATTTCCAAGGGAAAAGGGAAAAGAGCGAAATAAAACCCTAAAATATGCAATGTAAAATAATATTTAAAAGTAATGAAAATACAATGCATTTTTGAAAAGAAGATCTAGAGTTCGGGGGTTGGTTATGCAATGGGAAGGTATTATCACCCAATGCATCTATAGTATCCTATAGGAACCTTTTGAAATATTTGTTTATTAAAATTGTTTATTTGATTAAAATGGTTTGTTTGGCTAAAATGGGTGTGGACGAGATTTTGAAGATACGACGACCTAATGTCGAAGTTTTGACTTAAAAGGTGTGTTTTTAAAAGTGGGGTCTTTTAGAAAAATTATCTTAGGTTTAGCAAAATAATAAACAAACAAAATATGAATGAGGCTATTCGCACGATGTGTTTGATGACGTGAAGTCAACAAAGTTAAGACATTTCCCTTGGATTTGAGACGGACGAAAGATAAAGATTAAACGATCAAGAATAAAGTTAATTATAGCGACAATGGAACAATTAAATAAACAGCAAAAATTAAATAGAAAACTAATTTATACTAGCATGCAATTTTGAGTAATTAAATAAATAGCAAACATGTATTTGAATAATAACAAACATTGAGTAGAAGATTTAATAGCATGTTAACAAAAATTAAATAAAAGATAAATTGAATTAAGCATGTTTTTTTGTATTTTATAATGACATGATATAATTATATGTATAAACTAAACTAATATTTGTTATCATATATTTAATAGAATTGGGAATAAGGCTAAGTTCTAATTAAAATATAAGGGGAATAGTGATAATATGATTGGGCCAACATGCCTAATAGGGCTGACCCGGTTTGGAAGAGAATAAGAAAATGTTTTGGAAAAAAACCTAATAACAAAGAGGCGTCGTTGCTGTCATTGGGAAGGGAAATAAAATAAGGGTTGTTGTGCAAAGGCGGAGGGAGTGGAGATACAAAGGGAGCATGGTTGTTATTTTGTTGAAGTGGGAGAGTGAAGTTGTTCACAGCAATTAAGGTGTGGCTGGTGTAGCGTGTACAAGAGGGAAGCTCGCAGACAACAGAAGTGACTGATTGGTTGTTGGTCTGTATGAGTTTTTTGTTCTGAGGTTAACAAGCTCTGAGCTTTTGGTTCTGAGTCTAACAAGCTCTGAGTTTTTGTTTCTGGGTTTTTGTTTCTGGGTTTTTGCTTCTGGGTTTTTGTTTCTGGGTTTTTGCTTCTGGGTTTTTGTTTCTGGGTTTTTGTTTCTGAGTGTAACAAGCTCTGAGTTTTTGTTTCTGGGTTTTTTTTTGGTTCTGAGGTTTGATTATGAGTTTTTTTGGTTATGATTTTGAGGTTTTCTGAGGTTTGATTCTGAGTTTTGATTCTGAGTTTGGTTCTGAGGTTTTGGTTCACAGTTTGGTTCAGAGTTTGGTCTAGAGTTTTGGTTCTGAGTTTGGTTCTGAGTTTGGTTCTGATTTTGGTTGAGTTTGGTTCTGAGTTTGGTTCAGAATTTGGTTCTGAGTTTGGGTTCTGAGTTTGGGTTCAGAGTTTAGTTCTGAGTTTAGTTCAGAGTTTGGTCTCGAGTTTGGTTCTGAGTTTGGTTTTGAGTTTGGTTCTGAGTTTGGTTATGAGTTTAGTTCAGAGTTTGGTTCTGAGTTTTGGTTCAGAGTTTGGTTCTGAGTTTGGTTCTGAGTTTGGTTCTGAGTTTTGGTCTGAGTTTAACAAGCTCCGAGTTTTTGTTTTATAGCTAACAGGTTCGGGTTTGACAGAGTTGAGCAATTTTTTAGAGAAAATTTATTAGCAGGTTATGCATCTTAGTTTTCTAGTTATGTTAACAGGTTGTAACATAATCCTAAGAATTGATATTCTGATTTTTACAGGTTAAACATCAACAGAGCGTAGAAACTCCAGAATACCTCAAGGATTATGATAAATCAAACATTCATGGCATAAAGGAAAATATGCAAAGAGAATATTCAAACATATGAATGAGGAAGTTATGCAGAAGTAAAAAAGGAGGAAGAAAAAATACCTATCGGAGCCTCTCCGATGGGGCTTCAAAACGTTAATGTTTTTTCCTTGAATTTCTGTATTTTTTATTGAGTTTTGTGTTACTTGTTGACTTTTCTATGTGTGGTTTCCTCCGAGTTTTTCTCTCTCACTTGATGTTCCTCTTCTGATTTTTTTCGTGATTCTTGGACAAAACTCCCCTTTCTATTTTTTTTCTTCTTGCTGAATTTTTTGGTGATTCTTGAAAAAAAACTCCTTCTCTTCTGTTGATAGAGGCCTCTATTTATAGTGAAATACATGGGGTTTTAGGGGGGGGGAATAATAGATATTTGAATTGTTTTGGGCTCTATTTTGATGTTTTATGAGACAGCTTTTTGAAGTATGCATTTTAGTGCAATATTTGGAGTTTTGTAGACTGGCTTTTGTAGCGGCAAAGGTGCAGATTTTTGTCTCATGGGCTGCATTCTGGACTGCTTTGCAGGGCATATTAGGACTGATATGCTACATTTCTTTTGACAGCAAAATATCACAAAAATGGACTAGTTTGTGTTGAACAGAGTTTGAGAAAAAGAACAGCATTGGGACTGTTTTCTAATACTGTTTTGGACAGCAAAACACCCAAGAATTGGACTGTTATTATATTTAAACAGTGCTGGAAAAAATGGGAAATAATGGGGCTGCTATTGGAGCAAGAAGTAATAGCTTGATTTCATGTACAAACTTTAATTTCTTTTGTAACTTTGTAATAATAATCCAAATAAATTGTGACATGAATGGATATTTATTCTTCAATATATTCTCAATTCCCTTGTAATTATAAATAACTTTGAATCTTCATATGAAATTGAATCTTCATATGTCTTGATAAAATTCCAAGTCTTCCATTTGAATTTGGGAAATAATTGAATAATACTTGAATAAATTATTGAATGACGAATAAATAATAATGCAAGTCTTAGACTTTAATCTTGCATTTTGTAATAGAGATCCAAATAAATCACATGAATTGATTTTGTAATCAAATAGTAACTATCATGTATTTAATCTTGTGATGAACGATTAATTGGATCGAATTTCTTTTCTCAATATCTTCTTGAATAAGTGCTTCATGTGTGTTCAAATAACCATAATGTAAATCCACAAAAATAATCACACAAAATAATCTTGAATAAATATTTCATGCGATAAATAATTATTCTTGAATGAGATCTCTTGGTAGCTCCTCTTTAATTATCACTTGTATTCAAATAAATAAAATTCCAAGTATCCCGAATAAATTCTTCTAGAACGGTTTTGAATTTAATCATTCCAATTTGATGAAATTCACTCCGCGTCATGAGAAAACTTGCAGATGACTTTTGGTCTAAATGATCGAAAATGACTGGCATAGCTTGGTTTTCTTGTATTTTAAAGCAATGTGAAACACACATGAACCAAAGGCAGTAAAACTTCGACTGTTCTTTCCGGAAAAAATCAGAGACGCTGGAGACCATCTGTTGGACAGAGTGTGGAAATAAACATATGATTCTCTGAAATTCTTTTGATGAATCAGCCTTTGAGAATCAACGACCGACCGCATTTCTGTCCCGAGACTCAAAACCCTAATTGATGTGTAACTTCCGATGCTCTTCTTTCAGACCTATTTCCTACACATGGAATAAAAAAAACAAAACAAACACTTCGTGCTTGATTAGTGGTTATTCATTCATAGGATAAAATGCTCACAATACTCGATAATCTCTACACAGTCAAAGCTCGAAAGCGAAACGTTCGAAACCTTCCATATTTTGTGACCTTGATGTATGTATAAAACAATGCAAATGAAGCATGGATCTTAGGTCAAAAATTGGGGTATGATAGCTGCCCCTATTTAAGTTTCTTCTATTCGGAGATATGAAGATTGAAATCTTCGTCTCGACGAGATTGAAGGTACTTAAATACATAATACGCAATTTTTGCCCTAAGATACCACTATTATGTTTATGATATGAATATAGTATTTGCAAATTTATGGAGAATGATAGTGCATGAGACAAAATAATGCTGGAGAAACCAAGCACAAATAACCCACATGAACAAAGATTATACACTATTGGGGAAATGAGCCATCGACTTCGAATGATAGACTCTTAACGGAGAATAAAATTTGAGAGGAGATAACTTCTGACCCTAACAAACAAGACGCCTTGCATAGGTCACGAAAAAAAAGATTATTGACCCAAGATGATGGTGAGTTCACAACTCAAGGTCAAAGATAGAAAAAATATGTATCAACTTTTTCTGATAGTAAACTACCGAATTCTGAAGGTAGAGATTTCATAACAAACTTCTCTACGGGACTTTTTTGGAGAGATACCATTTGATGCTGAAATAACATATGGTTGTAGATACACAAGCTGCTCAAATAAAGAGGCCATCATTTGCTGTCTTCAAAGGATATCTATAACATACAAGCTGCTCAAATAAAGAAGTCGCCACTTGATGTCTTCCAAGAAAACTATAATGCCCAAGTTGCTCAAATAAAGAGACTATCGCTTGTCTTTTTCCAAAGATGTCAATAACGCACAAGTTTCTCATGAAGAGACCGCCGCTTGTCATTTTCCAAAGATGTCAATAATGCACAAATTTCTCATGAAGAGATCGCCGCTTGTCGTTTTCCAAAGATGTCAATAATGCACAAGTTTCTCATGAAGAGACCGCCGCTTGTCGTTTTCCAAAGATGTTCCAGAAGAATGTTGTGATAACACTGCCAGGGAATAAAATTCTTCTTCAACGTAACCATGAATAGATCCTTCCTGAGGAGATCAAATACTTAAAATGCGCAAAATAAATGCACCATTCATCTAGGTTTCCCAGCCTGGAGAAAGCCACGAGATAGCCTATGCAAGAGACAAAACTCAATCCAGGAATAAACTAGAGAGAAGACAGTCAAACAAGACTCCACCCAATGAGAAAATAACCAAATTGGGGATTCACCCTATCCAGAGATGGACAAGGGAGGCTAAATCAAAAATTCATCCACGAGGATTAGCTCAGCTGGGGAATTAGAAAGGAAGGCACACTTTCTGCCTAAGTTAACATTCTACTTGGAAAGAAAAGGTACGATGTTTGAACAGACACAAACAAGGCATATGAACCCAAAATCACCGACAAATGTGAATATGCATGCATGATATAAGTGTGAATGAGTAAATTAATGTCAAGTGTATGCAGACAAAATAGATGGAGGAAATAAATTGAAGATGATAAGTGTTGTACCCCAAAATTTGCCCTCCCATATTCTTCAAGAGTTGTCAAGATCAAGCTTCAAAATCCCTCAAGGGTTGCACAGTTCAAACACCCTCCTAAGCCAGTCAAATTAAGGTTTTGGTTCGTGCAAAGAAGTTGAGGTTTTCAAGGGCTCAATCAAGTCCCACATGCCTATAAACATTGTAAAGTATCCATATGTCAAGTTTCAAGACTCACAGCATCAAGTTGCACAGTCAAAAACCCTAATTGCTTCGCAGTCAACTGCAGGGGCAAAATGGTCATTTGACAGTCAAAAGTCAAAAAATTTGGTCAACATCTTATTTTGAAGCCACAATCATCATTGGATCAAGTCTTTATCATGATTCCACAAGCATGGCTCAAAAAGTCTCAAGATGCAAAAGTTGTTATTTCTGGACAGCTGAAAAGTCAACTACAAATTGACCAAGGCATAACTTCTTCATGGTTTATCAGAAAAATCCCATCCAAAGATCATTTTGAAGGGGATGACATTTCCTACAACTCATCTTCACACTCCAAGTCCAAGAAATGCTCTCACAAAAGTTATCAATTTCAACATTATAGGTCATTTTCAAAAGTCAACAAAAAGGAACTTTAAGTCAAAGACCATAACTTGAGATTGGTAAATCAAAATGACATGGGACCAAAGGCATTGGTTAGAGGACTTCAAGACCTTTCCAAAATGTCAAGAACATGTTCATAGCTTCAAAATTGAGCAAGATATGCATTGGAGAAGTTGGGAAATTTTTGGGAACTTTCAAAAGTCAACTTTGCCTAAAACACTTCAAATTTGCTAATGGGCCTCAAATTCTTCCTTGAATCATTACCCAAAGCCTATGCACGACCCATTGAGCTCAAAATGATTTATTTTCTTATTTTTAAGTAATTAATTGAATTTTTATTATTATTAATTCATTTAATTGGTTTTAATTGTAGAAAAATATCAAAGAATGGTTGTCAAATCTTTTTATGCAGCAAATACACTCCATACATGCTAAAGATTTCGTGCATCACTCAAGGGGAAAAGATCTTCCACAATAAGCAAGGTTTTCATGGAAAAAGATTGAAAATCACATAATTGAAAATCAAAGATATGAAACATTATTGCAATGGATTCATGGGCTTTATTTTGACCTAATTTGCTTCACATACATATGCAAGAGCTAACCCTACTCAAGAGGACACGAAAAAGCTGCTGAAACGGCATAATCACTTTGCAAAATTTTCATAAAAACTTGAAAACGAATTTCCTAGTTGCAGCATAATTAAAAGCTTCTATTTGATTCAAACGCATGGCCTGAGTCTCTAGGAAGCATTTGGCATCAAGAACCAATCCTAACACGTGAAGAATCCAAGAACATAAGCCACACGGTTTGCCTTATTTTTCAAACTTGCATAACATGATTCATGTGCTTTTAACCCGTTTTCTTGTTTGATTTACACTAATAGTGACCTTCTGAAGCGATTGGTACAGTTCAATTGAGCTAACGTTGCCTGGATCAAAATCCACCATGGACGAAAATTAGGTTTTCTGAAGCTTGCAATTAGGGCTTTAGGCCTCAAGAAAAATTGGACTAAGCCATGACCATGGTTGAATTCGTCAAGGCCAGACGAATTCAACCAACCTATCGCGCCCTTTTTATATTAATTCCTCTTCTATTCGCTATTTTTCACACTTTCACTTAGTGAGGGTTTAAAACCCCCGCTATCTTATTCATGTTTACAGGTACAAATGAAGAAGGAGATAGCGTGGCAGTGCATGGTTGGGTAGTTCAAATCTGGCGCGTTTTGTTTGTTTTATATCACTATGATTGCTTTTCTTACATAATAATTACTGTCCATTATATGTACAAACGCGCTTGGTGGCTCAGTTGGTTGGGAACGTGGCTGGCAGGTATAGGGACCTGGGTTCGATTCCCAGGTCCCCCATATAATTGTTGTTATTTTTCTTAATCCATTCCAATGCAGCAATGACTCAATGGTCCACCATACGTCCTCACGCGCTGGCTTGCCAAGTGGACATGAGAGCAATCTGAAGGCCAGGAGATGGAATCCACGGTGTACTCTAGTCAACCAACGTGCATACAATCCTGAAAGGTCAAACGTAGCTTGTGTTCTTGGGCCTGAATTACTTCAAAAAAAACCTCCACATGGGCCTGACACCCCCCTTGGTTTGCATACTTTTTAATTTAATTTTCTTTTCTTTCTAATTCTTTTTAATTGTTTTAATTGTTTTTTTATTAATTCACCATTAATCAACTTTTCATAATAAAATCAGAAAATCAAAATATGAAATATATTTAATTATTTATTAATTCCCTCACTAATTTATTTTTGTAAATAAACTCTAACAATTAACTTTAGTTTAATTTAGGTTAAAATTCAATCTTTTTCTTAATAAATAAAAAATACATAGAATTAGGTTTTGACATTTTTTATCTTTTCTTAATTACTTATTTTTATCATTATTTATTATTATTATTATTATTATTTTTGTAAATAAACATGTAAATTAATTAACTAGTAAATTAGGTCAACTTTGACGTTTCATTAATAATTAAAATAATTTAGAACTAGGGTTTCACTAACTTTAATTTTAACTCCTTTTTTCCTTTTTTCCATAATAAATACAAAAAAACAAAAAAACATTTTCTTTCCTTTAAATAATTAATTAGGTTTTAATTTCATTTAATTTCAAGCAAAGGGTCAAAACCCTCGGACGTCCCATTTAATTTCTATCTTGCGCATTATTTTTCTTATTGATTATTATGTAACTGCTTTCCGGATATAATAGTAATTAGGTTTACCGCATTTTTTACTTTCCGCATCTTTATCAAAAACGGGTTTTTGTATTTTGGCGATGTATAGACCCGCGCCTTGTAATAGCGTAGCTTTTATCTTTCCGTCTTTTAATTTTCCGCACTCTTAAATTCTAAATTGCATGAAAGAATGTATGTTAATTAAAAACAACGCGTAGCTCACAATGCCATGATCAAAGATAATTGTTAACATGAAAACAACACACAATACACACACTACTTCTAGGGTACGCCTCACTCGTTGCCTTCGAAACATGGTCGTCAAGTATAGGACGTTTTAGCAGTCGCTCTTATATCCAAGATCCAGTTGCCTCGAAACAGTTGCCTCGAAACAGTTGCCTCAAAACGGTTGCCTCAGATTAAAAAGGATCTAGGACATAAGGGTAGCTTCTAAGGTGTCCTACTGTTGCTTCGGTGACCACACTGTCCCTACAATCGAATTGACCTGAATACCTCCAACGACGGTGCTACCTACTTCTCAATAGTGGGATAGCACTGTTTAAAGGACTCTTATACAGCCTAATTCCTTAGAGTAGGTAGATTTCTCATGGGTACTTGCTCTCTCAAAAACAAACAAAATACTTTTCACACCTACACTTTCAAAAGGTTTTCAAACGAATTTTTCATACACTCTTGAGGACAGATACAAGAGTTACTTAGAAATTTTTCAAACGAAACTTTTTCAAAACCCACACACATTTGAAAAGCAAACAATTTTTGAAAACATAAGAGCAAGTACCTAAGAGCCCATGGATAACCATGGATAGAAAGGGTGCTAACACCTTCCCTTTCTATAAATCTACCTCCCGAACCGAGAAACATTCTCAAAGAAGGAATTTTGCTGTGCTTTTGTCCTTTCCATGTTGGAGAACATAAAAGACAGTGGCGACTCTTGCTTACCGCGACATTTCACGAACCAGCTTAAGAAACAGTCAGTTCTATTTCCACCGATCACAGAACTGGCGACTCTGCTGGGGAAACTTAAAGTGAGGTGTACCTTTGGATAGCTCATACTTGTGTTTTCAATTGCTTTGTTTTGCTTGCTTTATTATTATGGGCATTGACTTGGAGTTTCATAGATCCTAACCCGGATCTGGGGATACCCTGTTAGGTAGCATAAGCTGTGAGGGACTTGTCCGGCGTAGACTGACACGGGTGAAGCAGTGGCTACGTTGGTGTAGCACCTTGGTCTGTACCGATATCCCTTGGGTCGCAACGAGGAGAATATGGGTCTTCTGAGGAGTCATTAAGCACCAACCGACCTTAGAACCCTAATTTGACCCAACTTGGCCATAGAACAGTAGCAGTATGCTACACCCATTGAGGCTAAACTCTCGCGATGGTTCTGGCCGCAAGAAAAGATTGCGATGCTGGAGTTATGACCGATTGAGGGTAGTCAGTGATATTGGGATCCTCTAGAACCCGATTACTTTTGATAGGACAGGTCTTAACCAACGAAACTGAAAGAGGGTAGTACCCAAACTTCATGCTGGCCTGAACTCTAAGGGCTGACTTGTGTGCCTTCATACTTGAACTACTTGCATACTTGTTATCTAACAACACGGGTTCCTTGCAGGTTTTGTTTACAGTCCTTAATTGGGACTCATTACTGGGCCTACTTACATCACTCCATGCATAGCATAACATCATACCATTGCATGCATACTACATAAGGACTAATCCATTTCAAGGATCTCAAGGGTTTGTGATGCAGGTCATGATGAATCAAATGTCTAGCAAGGGGCAAAGGGGATTTATTTTCCTCTAGCCAAGGTTAATGACTTGAGTCATGGGCTATGACCCACTCGATATGGTGAGCTTTGACTCTTGAAGAAGGATTCTCAACAATACGCAATTCCTTCAATCAAGCTACCGGGTTCAAATTCTAACAATTTTCTTGTTTACCCCGTGAGATCCTTGAAAACATTGCATGCATGTCATACATTACAGGTACTCTTTTTGACAGGTCACTTACCTTCTTCGCTGTTTATTTCAGCAATCATCATGAATCCTGAATCATCCAATGAACAAGCTATCAAGGCCCTCCAGGCCCAGAACGCCCAGTTCCAAGAGTTGGTGATGAACCTAGCCCAGGGTCAACAGGAGTTGAAGACTCTGATACAGAAGAAGAAGAAGAAGAAGAGGACTGTTTTGTTCAATGCTCGACGCAGATCTGGGGAGGGATCACAAAATGAAGCTGAGCGGACCACCCCATCTGTTGGGAAAGACAGTCCCCGAGAAAGAGAGGTTCCTAGTCCGGTGGCCTCCGACAACGAGACCGATTTCAATGACGAACAGTACCCTCCTACTGAGGACAGGTACAAACAGCTCGAAGACCGATTAAGTGCTATGGAGATACAAAAGGTGCCCGACCTGGACTTCGAAGATCTAGGTCTGTCTTCTGGGGTAGTGATCCCACACAAGTTCAAGACACCTACTTTTGCAAAATATGACGGGGCTTCTTGTCCTAAGCTGCATCTCAGGTCATACATAAGGAGGATCCAGCCCTACACGGCTGACAAGAATTTGTGGATCCACTTCTTTCAGGATAGTCTGTCAGGAACTCAACTCGACTGGTTCTATCAACTGAATGGAGCCAACATCCGCAGCTGGGAGGACTTGGCCACTGCATTCTACAAGCAGTACCAGTACAATGCCGACCTTGCTCCCACGCGTACTCAGCTTCAGGGGATGTCTATGGGTGCAGGCGAAGGCTTCAAAGAATATGCTCAAAAATGGAGGGACCTTGCTGGAAGGGTACAACCACCTCTGAATGATCGGGAACTTGTTGACATGTTCTTGGGGACCCTGTCGGGGCCGTTCTTCAACCATCTGATTGGAAATTCTTCTGTTGGGTTTACATATTTGATCTTGACTGGGGAAAGAATTGAAGCTGGTATCAAGGCTGGGAAGATTCAAGAGGCCGCACCTTCTGATACTCACAAAAAGCCTTACATGGGGAAGAAAGAGTCTAGTGCTGCATACAGTCAAAAGAGTCGCCGTGACCAACACGTATGGGAAGTCATGATCTCTGGTTATGCGTCACGCCGACAACCACAAAAGGGAAATCAGCGAAGGCCAGACGAGCCTAAAAGACAGTTCACCGACATCAACATGCCATTGTCACAAGCATTGCAGCACATGTGAAGATGAATCTGATTGCGGTGATCAACCCTCCTGCAAATCCTAAGACTTCTTCTCCAAATTACAACCCAGAAGCGAGGTGTGCTTATCATTCTGGTAGTCTGGGGCACGATACTGAGGATTGTTGGGCGCTGAAATACAAGATCCAGAATATGATCGACGCTAAGGAGATCGAATTCGAGCCGGCTGAGACTCCCAATGTGATCACTGCTCCCTTGCCAAAACATGGCTAGGATTGGAAATTCTTTGTTCATTCGAATGTTCAAGTTGTATTTTTCCTTTGATTGTTCAAACATTTTATGTCAAACGTTGTTATTTCATTAATGCATTACACATGTCTGTTTTGAAGTAATTATTTCATATTCACTATATGCAAACTATTTTCATATTTTTTGTGATGATCAACTCTTGATTTAAAATTCTAAGCCTCTTGAGGGAGGATGACGAAAACGATACCACGATCTTTACAGTATGCTTTTGAATAGACCCCGCTGATGAGGTACAGGCATTGTTTCAATTCCTAAACACTGGAGTTATAAGGAAGATAATCCCTCGTCAACCCCTTCGAGCCAAAGAAGTAGGAGTTTTTCTTTTCACAAAAATTAAAACCCTTAATCATAACCTGGGGCAGGGTAGTTCTCTCAGTTGATCCAGGTGCACAATGAATGGCATCAAAGGAGTCCTTACAAATCAAAAGACCATGATGGTTCTGAATAATCATAAAGACAGGCAGTCGTCATCTTTCAGAAATAAAAGCCCAATAAGTCAAAACATATGAAGGAGACTTACAAAACTGGGGCATCCCGCTGACTGTAAATACAAAAAGAAACAGTTCAGGCAAAAAACAGGGATAACAAAATCGAAAGAGGCCCTACAAACCCTCAACAAAAAAAGAAATGACTGCCTATTCAAAATAAACTGTCAATATTCGAACCATCACCAGAATATCAGGACAAAGACTCAAACAAGGTCTAAATGCACGATTAGCTGAGTTTAGGATCGAAGAACATCACGAAGAGCGGGTGGGTACAAATAAATTTGAGCCTTATCCTTTGTTTCTTAAACCGTGAACCAGGCCACGTTATAACCCTCAAAAGTCCTAGCTGAAGCATGGGTTAGTTCGAAAGCATACTGTTACGAAAGGTATCCTGACTCCTTAAGGCTTGCGGTAAAATAACGAGTTGACATCACAGTTTACAAAAAATTCACTTGTTTTTATGAAAAAAATGCATTTCCAAAAACTTCAAGACAGACATAAGCTTTGCATTTTTAAATAACATGGTTTGCATATGACTTTTTGTTCGGACAGCAAAGAAATTCGCACGAAGAATATCTGATGAACAAAAACACTTCCAATCAAGGGGCACGGCATGATCATTGTCCATCATCTGGGGCAGTCCAGTCAAGATTCAGAGAATCCCTCAAATGCCAGATACCAGGGGCAAATCTCCGCCTGAATCACTTGGGGCATTAGACATGGATTCCCGCAACGAATCTTGCACGATCAAACGAAGATCTTCTGGTGGTATGGCAACGCAACACTAATGACAGGGGCACCTCCCTACATCCTAAGAGCACGGACATAGTCAAAAAAATACTGCGCATAATCAAAGACCCGCTAGGTCGACCAGCCTAGGAAAAAATAAGGGCTTCCCGGCGAACCAAAAGGGTTCGGGCAAAAATAAGGGATGAAATAAAAAAATAAAAAAAATATGTACACCCGGCAAGTCGAAAACCTGAAAAGGCGGCTTGGGCAAAAATGGGTATCCCGGTGGACTGAAAACCCGAAAGGGCGGTCCAGGCAAAAGTTAGGGATCAAAAGCGTACGACTATGTCCCGGCACCTCGTCACTTGCCTACCAGAAGAAGATTCGTCAATCAGCAGTTACCAAGCACCTCATAGGCCTTCTTCTCCCACAGAAGCTGGGGCAATAATGAGTTGTCTAAGCGATTTAGTTGCTCTGTCCACCAAGGTACTAAGGTAAGTTTGGCTGAAGAATACGACCAAGATGACTCCACTCCCCGGGAGTAAGATAACTCAACAATACTCTCTCCAAGCAGAGTTGGTCTCCAATCAGCCCCAAAAGGCACGGTATCTCCAGCAAGTCAGCAATACTCTCCCCAAGCAGAGTTAGTTGGATATCCCCAGAAGATATCAACATTCCCCAACGGAGTATACAGACGTTCCTAACAAGCATCCCCGACAATCTTGATCT
This sequence comes from Vicia faba, assembly GCA_948472305.1. NCBI lineage: Eukaryota > Viridiplantae > Streptophyta > Magnoliopsida > Fabales > Fabaceae > Vicia > Vicia faba. The sequence goes on along the minus strand of OX451739.1, from coordinate 283,389,621 downwards.
AAGATTATTCCCCGGCGGTATACCGGACCCCAGTAGAGCCACTTCCCCAGTACAGTCTTCAAAAGATCTCCCCAGGAGAGTGGAATCAATCTCCCCAGTAGGAAGCTTATCCCCAGTAGATTCTGGAAGCTCGTCCCCTGCAGAGTACGAACGCTCTCCCCGGCTTCATTCAAAGGTTATTTCCCCACCAGGATATAACTGGGTTATCCTCAGCTAATTGCCACGGAAAGATCAGCCTCGGCGAAGTTCTTCCTATCCCCAGCGGAAACGAAGAACTCTACTCTTCAACACCAGCCCAGGATTTAAATCCCGGCATTCGTCAAGGATTTATTTTCCCATACGAGAATACATTCATAAACATCACATCTTCATACATTATAGCATGCATACGCATCATACAACACAAATCTCATTTATTTTTGAGAACATCTTAAAATCATGCAGTTCATGCATCATGACATTGCATACGACTAATACTTTGCCTTTTCAAAAAAAAAGTCAATCAAAAGATGATTATCATCTACCTTTACAGTTCCAGATCAACACCGGTAACAAGCCAGGAAAATTCTGTGGACGACTGATCGTGGGTTAATATCCGAAACCAAACAGGACAATTATCTACTTGATCATCCTCAGGCAACCCTACACCGGTTCCTTTTCTTTCAGAAGAAGTCTTACACGGGCTCATCAACAGGCAACCCTACACCGGTTCCTTCTCAACCTCAGATGTAGTTTTACACAAACTCATCATCAGGCAACCCTACACCGGTTCCTTCTCAATTTTCAAAAGAAGTTTTACACGGACTTATCATCAAAGTAACCCTACACCGGTTCCTTTTCTTTCAGAAGAAGTCTTACACAGACTTATCTCAAGATGACCTTACCCCGGTTCATCCAGAAGTTTTACACGGACTTATCATCAAAGTAACCTTACCCCGGTTCCTCCAGAAGTCTTACACGGACTTATCTCAAGATGACCTTACCCCGGTTCATCCATAAGTTTTACACGAACTTATCTTGCAGTAACCTTACCCCGGTTCCTCCAGAAGTCTTACACGGACTTATCTCAAGATGACCTTACCCCGGTTCATCCAGAAGTTTTACACGAACTTATCCTGCAGTAACCTTATCCCGGTTCCTCCAGAAGTTTTACACGAACTTATCCCGAAGAAACCCTACACAGGTTCTCTCTCTCCAGGCATAGTCTTACACAGGCTCGCCGTCAAAGAAACCCTACACAGGTTCTCTCTTCCCAAAGATGCAGTTTTACACGGACTCGTCATCAGAAACCCTACCCAGGTTTTACTTCTTCCAGGATGCAGTTTTACACGGGTTCATCATCAAAGTAACCCCACACAGGTTCCCTTCTCAAACCCCAGACGTAGTTTTACACGGACTCGTCATTAGTAAACCCTACACAGGCTTCCTTCTCAGCTCTAGATGCGGTTTTACACGGACTCGTCATCAAAGTAACCCTACACAGGTTCCTTCTCCATTTCAGATGCAGTCTTATACGGACTCATTATCAGTAAACCCTACACAGGTTTCCTTCCTCCAAAGATACAGTTTTACACGAGCTCATCATCAGGCAACCCTACACAGGCGTCCTTCCTTCAACTCACAAAAATTACAGACAACCTCCAGATGGCATCTATAAGCCCATCCACCTATCAACAGTCTCCAAATGGCATCTATAAGCCCATTCCCGACAAGGTTCTGTCACATCTCCAGATGGCATCTATAAGCCCATCCTCTTATCCACCATCTCTCTAAATGGCATCTGTAAGCCTATTTCTGCTATCACACTGCTGATACTCTACTATGTGAGTGCAAATTTCTGGACACTCTAGTGTTCAATTATCTTCCACCTTCGGATTACGAAAGGCACGCCAGCCAATCTACATCCTCAGGTCTAAGAATATTGAACAGGGGCAACTGTTGTACCCCAAAATTTTCCCTCCCATATTCTTCAAGAGTTGTCAAGATCAAGCTTCAAAATCCCTCAAGGGTTGCACAGTTCAAACACCCTCCTAAGCCAGTCAAATTAAGGTTTTGCTTCGTGCAAAGAAGTTGAGGTTTTCAAGGGCTAAATCAAGTCCCACATGCCTATAAACATTGTAAAGTATCCATATGTCAAGTTTCAAGACTCACAGCATCAAGTTGCACAGTCAAAAACCCTAATTGCTTCACAGTCAACTGCAGGGGCAAAATGGTCATTTGACAGTCAAAAGTCAAAAATTTTGGTCAACATCTTATTTTGAAGCCACAATTATCATTTGATCAAGTCTTGATCATGATTCCACAAGCATGGCTCAAAAAGTCTCAAGATGCAAAAGTTGTTATTTCTGGACAGTTGAAAAGTCAACTACAAATTGACCAAGGCATAACTTCTTCATGGTTTATCAAAAAAATCCCATCCAAAGCTAATTTTGAAGGCTATGACATTTCCTACAACTCATATTCACACTCCAAGTCCAAGAAATGCTCTCACAAAAAGTTATCAATTTCAACATTATAGGTCATTTTCAAAAGTCAACAAAAAGGAACTTTAAGTCAAAGACCATAACTTGATATTGGTAAATCAAAATGACATGGGACCAAAGGCATTGGTTATAGGACTTCAAGACCTTTCCAAAATGTCCAAGAACATGTTCATATCTTCAAAATTGAGCAAGATATGCATTGGAGAAGTTGGGAAATTTTTGGGAACTTTCAAAAGTCAACTTTGCCTAAAACACTTCAAATTTGCTAATGGGCCTCAAATTATTCCTTGAATCATTACCCAAAGCCTATGCACGACCCATTGAGCTCAAAATGATTTATTTTCTTATTTTTAAGTAATTAATTGAATTTTTATTATTATTAATTCATTTAATTGGTTTTAATTGTAGAAAAATATCAAAGAATGGTTGCCAAATCTTTTTATGCAGCAAATACACTCCATACATGCTAAAGATTTCGTGCATCACTCAAGGGGACAAGATCTTCCACAATTGGCAAGGTTTTCATGGAAAAAGATTGAAAATCACATAATTGAAAATCAAAGATATGAAACATTATTGCAATGGATTCATGGGCTTTATTTTGACCTAATTTGCTTCACATACATATGCAAGAGCTAACCCTACTCAAGAGGACACGAAAAAGCTGCTGAAACGGCATAATCACTTTGCAAAATTTTCATAAAAACTTGAAAACGAATTTCCTAGTTGCAGCATAATTAAAAGCTTATATTTGATTCAAACGCATGGCATGAGTCTCTAGGAAGCATTTGGCATCAAGAACCAATCCTAACACGTGAAGAATCCAAGAACATAAACCACACGGTTTGCCTTATTTTTCAAACTTGCATAACATGATTCATGTGCTTTTAACCCGTTTTCTTGTTTGATTTACACTAATAATGACCTTCTGAAGTGATTGGTACAGTTCAATTGAGCTAACGTTGCCTGGATCAAAATCCACCATGGACGAAAATTAGGTTTTCTGAAGCTTGCAATTAGGGCTTTAGGCCTCAAGAAAAATTGGACTAAGCCATGACCATGGTTGAATTCGTCAAGGCCCGACGAATTCAACCAACCTATCGCGCCCTTTTTATATTAATTCCTCTTCTATTCGCTATTTTTCACACTTTCACTTAGTGGGGGTTTAAAACCCCCGCTATCTTATTCATGTTTACAAGTACAAATGAAGAAGGAGATAGCGTGGCAGTGCATGGTTGGGTAGTTCAAATCTGGCGCATTTTGTTTGTTTTATATCACTATGATTGCTTTTCTTACATAATAATTAATGTTTATTATATGTACAAACGCGCTTGGTGGCTCAGTTGGTTGGGAACGTGGCTGGCAGGTATAGGGACCTGGGTTCGATTCCCAGGTCCCCCATATAATTGTTGTTATTTTTCTTAATCCATTCCAATGCAGCAATGACTCAATGGTCCACCATACGTCCTCACGCGCTGGCTTGCCAAGTGGACATGAGAGCAATCTGAAGGCCAGGAGATGGAATCCACGGTGTACTCTAGTCAACCAACGTGCATACAATCCTGAAAGGTCAAACGTAGCTTGTGTTCTTGGGCCTGAATTACTTCAAAAAAAACCTCCACATGGGCCTGACACCCCCCTTGGTTTGCATACTTTTTAATTTAATTTTCTTTTTTTCTAATTCTTTTTAACTATTTTAATTGTTTTTTTATTAATTCACCATTAATCAACTTTTCATAATAAAATCAGAAAATCTAAATATGAAATATATTTAATTATTTATTAATTCCCTCACTAATTTATTTTTGTAAATAAACTCTAACAATTAACTTTAGTTTAATTTAGGTTAAAATTCAATCTTTTTCTTAATAAATAAAAAATACATAGAATTAGGTTTTGACATTTTTTATCTTTTCTTAATTAATTATTTTTATCATTATTTATTATTATTATTATTATTATTATTTTTGTAAATAAACATGTAAATTAATTAACTAGTAAATTAGGTCAACTTTGACGTTTCATTAATAATTAAAATAATTTAGAACTAGGGTTTCACTAACTTTAATTTTAATTCCTTTTTTCCTTATTTCCATAATAAATACAAAAAAAAACATTTTCTTTCCTTTAAATAATTAATTAGGTTTTAATTTCATTTAATTTCAAGCAAAGGGTCAAAACCCTCGGACGTCCCATTTAATTTCTATCTTGCGCATTATTTTTCTTATTGATTATTATGTAACTGCTTTCCGGATGTAATAGTAATTAGGTTTACCACATTTTTTACTTTCTGCATCTTTATCAAAAACGGGTCTTTGTATTTTGGTGATGTATAGACTCGCGCCTTGTAATAGCGTAGCTTTTATCTTTCCGTCTTTTAATTTTCCGCACTCTTAAATTCTAAATTGCATGAAAGAATGTATGTTAATTAAAAACAACGCGTAGCTCACAATGCCATGATCAAAGATAATTGTTAACATGAAAACAACACACAATACACACACCACTTCTAGGGTACGCCTCACTCGTTGCCTTCGAAACATGGTCGTCAAGTATAGGACGTTTTAGCAGTCGCTCTTATATCCAAGATCCAGTTGCCTCGAAACAGTTGCCTCGAAACAGTTGCCTCGAAACGGTTGCCTCGGATTAAAATGGATCTAGGACATAAGGGTAGCTTCTAAGGTGTCCTATTGTTGCTTCAGTGACCACACTGTCCCTACAATCGAATTGACCCGAATACCTCCAACGACGGTGCTACCTACTTCTCAATAGTGGGATAGCACTGTTTAAAGGACTCTTACACAGCCTAATTCCTTAGAGTAGGTAGATTTCTCATGGGTACTTGCTCTCTCAAAAACAAACAAAATACTTTTCACACCTACACTTTCAAAAGGTTTTCAAACGAATTTTTCATACACTCTTGAGGACAGATACAAGAGTTACTTAGAAATTTTTCAAACGAAACTTTTTCAAAACCCACACACATTTGAAAAGCAAACAATTTTTGAAAACATAAGAGCAAGTACCTAAGAGCCCATGGATAACCATGGATAGAAAGGGTGCTAACACCTTCCCTTTCTATAAATCTACCTCCCGAACCGAGAAACATTCTCAAAGAAGGAATTTTACTGTGCTTTTGTCCTTTCCATGTTGGAGAACATAAAAGATGGTGGCGAATCTTACTTACCGCGACATTTCACGAACCAGCTTAAGAAACAGTCAGTTCTATTTCCACCGATCACAATAAGATATCACAAAAAATAGTTAGATACTCGGCCAATCTCAAAGAGAAGGAAAATAACTGGAACTGGAACAAAAGGCAACGTCAGAGTGTAACATACTACAAGGCTCAAATCTTTCTGGGGAGAAAGGTATTCAGATCCAATCTTCCAACACCAATAGACCACTGACATGACAACAAAAATGTACTATACTTCGGAAATTTTCTCAATTAGAGGTAACTGAATCAAGGCTTAACCGGAATTACTGGGGAGTCACCAAATTTAGTACTTTATTAGAAGCACAAGATTACACAACCAACACCTCATGACGATTTTGAAAGAAAACATGTTCATCATGCAAGGATGAATTACTGTATTATTTTGCATTTCGTGGCTTAAACATCCTCAGAGCAATTGTTAATATTCCTTCCAGTATTCATGACACATTTCAAAATAAGAATACTTTAACTTTGTTTCAAATATTTCCATAAAAGCTAAAATTTTGCCCGCAAAAAGATAAATGCTCAAATTTCATTAATAAAATGGTAGTTTGCTAACATCACGACTCCAACGGTTTACAAAAGTTTGGGAAATAGTACATGAAAGAAAAAGGTTACACAAAAACAATGATCACTATTCTCCCTAACAACTTCGAACTCCGAGATGTGCTCAAATGCCATGACTGGTTTGATCAAAAGCCTGCCTAAGCCGCCCCTTCGGGTTTTCAACTTAGCGAACTGTCAGCTCAAACTTAGGCGAAATACTTCTTGATTGCATCAGCATTCACGGAGCGCGGGAGTTCTTCATCATCCATATTTGTGAGAATCATGGCACCTCCATAGAAAACCTTCTTAACAACATACGGTCCTTCATAATTAGGAGCCCATTTTCCCCTAGAATCAGGTTGGAAAGATAATATCTTCTTGAGCACGAGGTCACCTTCTCTGAATTCGCATGGTCCAACCTTCTTATCAAATGCCTTCTTCATTCTTTGTTGATATAGTTGACCGTGACACAACGCTGTCAATCTCTTTTCTTCAATTAAATTCAACTGATCATATCTACTTTGACACCATTCAGCCTCAGAAAGTTTATCTTCCATCAAAACTCTCATAGACGGGATCTCAACCTCCACAGGGAGTACTGCTTCCATGCCATATACTAGGGAAAATGGGGTTGCGCCTGTTGAAGTTTGAACTGAAGTACGGTACCCATGTAGAGCAAACGGAAGCATTTCATGCCAATCCTTATAAATTACGACCATCTTCTGGATAATCTTTTTGATGTTCTTATTCGCAGCTTCAACAACCCCATTCATCTTTGGCCTGTAGGGAGAAGAATTATGATGTTCGATCTTGAACTCTTTACAAAGATCTCTCATCATTTTGTTATTCAAATTCAAACCATTATCATTGATGATCTTGCTCGGGATGCTGTAACGACAAATGATCTGATTCTTGATAAATCTAACTACCACCTGTCTGGTTACATTAGCATAAGATGCTGCTTCCACCCATTTAGTAAAGTAGTCGATGGCCACCAAGATGAAACGATGATCATTTGAAGCTTTGGGTTCAATCATTCCAATCATATCAATGCCCCCACATAGATAAAGGCCATGGTGAAGAGATAACATTGAGGAGGGTCGGTGGGACATGTATCTTGTCCGCATAAATTTGGCATTTATGACATTTCTTCACATATTTGCAGCAATCAGATTCCATCATCATCCAATAGTAACCAGACCTCAACATCTTTTTAGTCATTGCATGTCTATTGGCATGAGTGCCAAAGGATCCTTCATGTACTTCTTGCATCAACATGTCTGCTTCATGTTTGTCTACGCATCTGAGCAAGACCATGTCACAATTCCTCGTATATAATACTTCTTCATTGAGGAAGAAACTACTTGCCAAACTCCTCAACGTCTTCCTATCTTTATTGGATGCCCCAGGCGGGTAATCCTGAGTTTGAAGAACACGTTTAATGTCATAGAACCACGGTTTATCGTCGGTGACTTCCTCTGCTGATAACACATGAGCAGGTCTGTCGACGCGCATAACTCTGATTGAAGGCACATCGTTCCAATCATTCACTTGGAACATAGAAGACAAAGTAGCTAAAGCATCAACCATTTGGTTTTCATCTCTAGGGGTATGATGTAATTCCACTTCGTTGAAGAAAGTTAACAATCTTCTAGCATAATCTTTGTAAGGGATCAAACTAGGATGACAAGTCCCTCATTCTCCTTTGATTTGATTAATTACCAATGTCGAGTCTTCGTATATATCAAGAATCTTGATCCTTAGATCCACTGCTTCTTTGAGACCCATAATGCATGCTTCATATTCAGTCATGTTGTTCGTACAGTCAAACTTCAACCTCGCTGTGAACGGGATATGAGCACTTCAGGGGGGTGACGATGATTACCCCAATTCCATTTCCATAAGCATTTACAGCTCCGTCAAATATCAAACCCCAACGGGATTCAGGATCAGGTCCTTCTCCAGGTAATGGCTCTTCACAATCTTTAGCTTTCAAGTACATAACATCTTCATCTGGGAAGTCAAACTTAATGGATTGATAATCGTCAATTGGTTGGTGAGCCAAATGATCAGCTAAAATACTCCCTTTGATTTCTTTCTGAGTGTGATACTCAATGTCATATTCAGATAACAACATCTGCCAACGGGCTATTCTTCCAGATAAGGCGGGTTTCTCAAAGATATACTTGACCGGATCCATTTTGGAGATCAACCAAGTGGTGTGGTTAATCATATATTGGCGCAGACGGCGAGCAGCCCAAGATAAAGCACAACAGGTTTTCTCAAGCATTTAGTATCGAGACTCACAATCTGTGAATTTCTTACTCAGATAATATATGGCATGTTCCTTTCTTCCAGTCTCATCTTGTTGACCAAGCACACATCCCATGGAATCTTCCAATATGATCAGATACATAATCAAAGGTCTTCCTTCCACTGGAGGAATCAAAATTGGAGGCTCAAGTAAATATTCTTTGATGCTATCAAAAGCTTTCTGACAATCTTCTGTCCACACACATCCTTGGTTCTTTCGGAGAAGCTTGAAAATAGGCCCACAGGTAGCAGTCATATGAGATATAAATCTAGAAATATAGTTCAGTCTTCCAAGGAATCCTCTTACTTGTTTTTCCGTCTTGGGTGCGGGCATCTCCCGAATAGCTTTGACTTTATCAGGATCTACCTCAATACCTCGCTGGCTGACAATGAAACCCAAAAGTCTTCCAGAACGAACACCAAAAGTGCATTTGTTAGGATTCAGACAGAGTTTATACTTTCTCAAACATTGGAATAATTTCAATAAATGCTCCAAATGATCTTCTTCAGTTTGTGATTTGGCAATCATATCATCTACATAAACTTCTATCTCTTTATGCATCATATCATGGAATAAAGCAGTCATGGCTCTTTGGTACGTTGCACCAACATTCTTCAAACAAAACGGCAATACTCGATAACAAAATGTTCCCCAAGGTGTAACGAAAGTTGTCTTCTCCATATCTTCAGGTGCCATCTTGATTTGATTGTAACCAGAGAAACCATCCATGAAAGAAAAGAATTTGAACTTTGCGGTGCTGTCGACCAATACGTCAATGTGTGGTAATGGAAAATCATGGCTAGCTCTATTCAGATCTCTATAGTCCACACACATTAGAACTTTGCCATCCTTCTTAGCAACAGGCACTATATTGGCTAACCATTGAGGATAGAATGATGTAACAAGGAAACCTGCATTAATTTGTTTTTGAACTTCTTCTTTGATCTTGTCAGCCATATCGGGACGAGTCCTTCTCAACTTCTGCTTAATCGGGGGACATTTAGGTCTCAAAGGCACACGATGCTCCATAATATTGTTATCCAAACCTGGCATGTCTTGGTAGGACCAAGCAAACACATCTACATACTCCCTGAGAAGCTCCAACATTCTTTCTTTGACCTCTGGGATAAGCAACGCTCCAACCTTGACTTCCTTTTTGTCTTTTTCATTACCCAAATTGATCATCTCTACAGGCTCTTCAAACGGCTGAATAGTCTTTTCATCGTGCTCAAGTAAACGGGAAATCTCATCAGGAATCTCTTCACTATCCTCTTCCTCGGCTCTGAACACATGGAATTCAAAGTTGGGAGGGGGCATAGGGTCATTGTTTTCAATGGTTAAGTCATGAATTAATCTAAAAATATGATTATGTTTTATTTTAGAAATCGATTAATGTGAATGTTGTACAGATATAAAAAAAAGCTTATTATATTTCTTTATTTTTATTATTTTTATTACTATTTTCCAGAAAAAGTGAAAAATAAAAACAATGTGGGACAAAATAACATTTTTATTCATGATTGGTAATACTTGAAACAAAAGATCCCAAACATCTTCTCTTTTTCCTGAGGCAGAGCAAAAGGATTTATTTTCAACATAGCCCGACACAAATACTCTTTCGCCTTGGGCAGAGCGAAAGGTTTTTCAAAATAAAACAAAGCATTACTCAGAAATATGCATCACAACAGGAATATCAACAGCAGTCCAGTTCTATAAAACCACTCCATGCGCTACAAAGTCGGGTAAATCCTCTTCAGAATCGTCTCCTATTATGGCATCAACTTCGGGCGGTGTCGTATGGATAAAACCTGCACTTCAGAAAACTTCTTGTATCCGACGGGTAACTGTATCTTGCTTAAATCTTGCAGACACGGGATGAAAGCCAAGACCTTCTCCAAACTTGTTCTTAGGCAAAGTCAACACCTGGCCCCAACCTTCAGCCGAACCACTCTCAACCACTCATCGCGCATCTTCAAAAGAAGAAATAGATGTCCCTTGCTTCTTCATGTTATTACTAGCAATTGATAGAGCTTGGAATTGGGTTCTAACATCCTCATCAGCATCAATAAAAGAGAAAGAAGACAAGTGGCTAACCACCATAGCTTGTTCTCCACCAATTATTACCATCTTTCCATTCCTTACAAACTTCAATCTTTGATGGAGCGTAGAAGTGACTGCCCCTGCATCATGGATCCATGGGCGACCCAATTGGCAACTATAGGCAGCACGGATATCCATTACTTGAAAAGTGATCTGAAAGGTATGAGTACCAATTGTTATAGGAAGATCCACTTCACCGATGACAATTTTCCTAGAACCATCAAACGCTTTGACAATTACCCCCACTAGGTCTCATAGGAGCACCTTGATGTGAAAGTCGAGATAATGTAGTTTTGGGCAGTACATTTAATGATGAACCTGTATCTACTAGCACACTTGATAAAGTATCATTTCCACAACTTATTGAGATATGCAAATCCATATTATGGTTCTTTCCCTCCTCCAGAAGCTCTTCATCACTGAAACTAAGATTGTTACACGAAGTAATATTTCCCACAATTACATCAAATTGGTCAACCTTCATATCATGATCTACGAATGCCTGGTCCAAGACCTTCATCAAAGCTTCCCTATGGGCACCAGAATATCTTAGTAAAGCAAGCACAGAAATTTTGGAAGGAGTTTGCAATAGTTGGTCCACAATCTTGTATTCACTTCTTTTAATGAGTTTCAAAATTTCATCATCATCAGGATATAGACTAGGTTCATTGGATCGGCCTACCTCACTCTTGGTTCAACATTCCTCATCGGAATTTCTGCCGGTATAGGCCTTCTAACTTAAACTTCAGGCCTTTTCGATGGTACTGCTGCAAAGATATGTCCGCTCCTTGTGACTCTACTCACATCAGCAATATTAACAAAAGATGGAACTGGCGGTATAGGGACTTCTACCCCATTCTCAATCATTGTGGCATTATATTTGTATGGTATAGCTTGGTCCGAGTTGTAAGGCATGGGACCAGGTGGACAAATAATTAAAGGAGCAGCAGGTGAAGTCTGACTATCATAAACAATCTCTACTGGCTCAGGCATGTTGAACTGTGGCACTATAACATTCACTTCATCATCTGGATCTCTGTCATAAGTAATGGTGATAACCCTTTGATCTAACAACTTCTAAATATCCTCTTTCACAATAGAGCAATCATCTTCTATTGAACAAAATTCACAAACGTCATAATCATGTCGATGTTTAAAGAAGGCGGGTCTACTTAAGCTTTGATGTATCCTGATCAACGAGTCTCTTATGTGCTCAACTTGATAAACTCAAAAATTTCCAAGACACCCCTCCACCATATTCAACGATGCTGCCCCATGTCGAGGCAAAGGATTATCTCGAACATTCGGGTTAACATCTTTGAAAGACAAAATACTATTCTTGATTAACCTCTAGACATTTGCCTTCAAAGAAAAGCAATTTTCAATATTATGCCCCGACGAACCTTGGTGATATGCACAGAATTGAGCCGCCTTGTACCAAGGAGAAGTATCATTCGGTGCAATAGGAGGAGGCTTCATCGTTATGAGATTTTTTCGGATTAGAGCGGGGAACAACTCAATGTAAGTCATTGGAATGGCATCAAATTGTGGTTTCCTCGGTGAACGATTATGATTGTTGAATTGATGAGCCTGTTTGTGATACGATGGCAGAACCAGACTATTTGATGTTGGTTTGCGTTTTGCGTTTTGTGTTTGCAAAATGTCGCGGTAAGCAAGAGTCGCCACCGACTTTTATTTCATCCAACCGGAAAGGAAAAAAGTACATAAAAAATCCTTTTTTGAGATATTCTGAGTACGAGGGGTAGATTATAGAAAGGGAAGGTGTTAGCACCCTTTCCATCTATGGTTTTCCATGGGCTCTTAGGTACTTGCTCATTTTGAAAATTTCTTGTGTGTGCTTGCTTTGAATAAATGTTTTACTTCGCGATAACCCTTGTATTAGTCCTCAAGAGTGTGACAAAGTTGTTTTGAAATTTTTTTTGAAAAGTGTGAGTGTGAAAAGTTTTGATTTGAGCAAGTACCTACTAGCATCTACCTACTCGAAAAAAGATCGTTTCTATTCTCGTTTCCTTTAGACAGCACTATCCTACTATTGAGAAATAGGTAGCAACGTCGCTGGAGTTGTAAGGGTCAATTTGAAAGGGACGTATGATAACTAAAGCAATGTTAGGACATCTTAGTAATAACCTTAGAGTCTTAAGATCATATTCGAGGCAACATTTCCAAGGAATCATTTTCGAGGTAACATTTCCGAGGCAACATTTGATCTTTTTTAGACAGAAGGGCAACCACTAAGACACCCTATACTTAATGATCGTTTACCGAAGGCAACCGAAGTGAGAGTATACCCTAAGAGTGATAGGTGCGAGTGATTTGTTTCAATTATTTATCTTTGCACATTAGGGTTTTCTAACTGTGTTAATTTGTCATGCATTCTTGTCATACAATCCTATTAGCATACATCTAAACAGTTAAATATTTGCGGGAATTAAAAATGCGAGAAAATAAATCTACGCTATTACAAGGCTTCGGGGAAGGGGGTTAATTACATAGCCAAAAACCTGGGGAAAAGCGATAAGTAAAAGCCCTAAATTAAACTATTACAAACCAAGAACAGTTACAAAAATATTGTCAAAATAAATAACAAGCGCGTGATGAATCAAATACGAAACGACTAGGGTTTTGACCCTTGACTAAACCTATTTGCGATTGATTAAAGAAAAAATGTTTTTTATCATGTTTTGTTATTTAAGAAAATAATGACATAATTAAATTGAAAAAAAAAATCCTAAATTCTAATTGATTTTAAATTAAGGAAAATACATTAATTTATTCTAAAACCTATTTTTGTATTTTTTTTGTTTATTTGAGAAAACTAAAAGAATTAAATCAAGAATTTAACCTAATTTATTTTTGAATTTTAATTGTGAAAGAAATTAAAGTTGCCCTAAATTAATTAAACTAATTAATAAAAAAACATTTATTAAGAAAATAAATATTTATTGTGATTTTTTATTGGTTGATTTAAAATAAAATAATTTTTGTGTTGATTAAAAAACAGAATAATTAAAGAAAAGGAATTAAAGAAAAATAATGGAAATAACCGAGTGGGCCTGCTGTCAGCAGATCTGGTTCTAGCTGATGGGTCCAGAAGATGGTGATCATCAGAAGATGAGGTGCGCTGGATTTAACTCTGGCTGATGGATCCAGAAGATGTTGAACCACAGAAGATGAGGTATACTGGATCTGGCTCTGGCTGGTGGATCCAGAAGATGAGGCGCTAGATCTGGTCCTAGCTGGTGGATCTAGAAGATGCTTCTCCTTAGAAGATGAGGTGCACTGGATTTGATTCTGGCTGATGGATCCAGAAGGTAATGCGCTGGATCTGGCCCTGGTTAGTGGATCCAGAAGATGTTTAACCTCAGAAGGTGTACGTGTGCTGGATATGATGAAAACAATAGACAAAATGCCCAAAGCTCACGCCTGGGCTCGAACCTAGAACAATGAGCTTATGACTTCCTTCTTCTGACCAACTACGTTGGATGTTAACTTATTAATATAATAAAAAAACAAATAATATATCAGAACAACAGGTTTCTGTCCAGAATAACGTGCTAGAATTTGAATCAGCCAATCAGGTTGTGACACGATGTTGTCTTCTTCCCTGGAACCGTCATTTTAGGTTCTGAACCTTTACCTACAGACGCAGGTCTGTTGCTGAAACCCGTGACATTCAAGAATCAAGCATATGAAATATAAATTCAATTAGGGACCATGGATTAGATGGGTTTGAAATTCTGATCGTCATGATAACCATTATCAGGTCTAGTTCTGCTTGAAACCCAAAACCCCAAATTGGAGCACGAAACCCTAACAATGGCAAAAGCTTGTTCCTGCACTGTAACTCAAATCAAACTATCCAAAAACATTGAAAACATGATGATGAATACAAATATGTAATTTAAACATGCCAAATATGCAATAATTACAGTAATCAAATTTGGATATTTATGCAAACTGTAAGTGTTATAGGGGGTGATTCTAGATGTTCTAACGCCTGCGAATGACTGGGAATGCTTCCTAAGATCTCCTGGAACAGGTTGCTGGCCTTGAATTGCTCTCAAAGGTCTTCTATCCTGAAATCAGAACTTCACTTTTTGTCAAGATTTTTTTTTAATTTTGTTCTTACAGTCTCACGCCTTCATCCCCCTCTTGATCTGCCAAGCTTTCTTATATAACCTAGCGTGAATTAGGTTAACAAACTTGGATTAATTCTTTGCATTTATCCAAGATTTGATTTGAATTTTAATGCATATGATATCTTTCTATTTTCATGCCAATCATGTTTTCTTGTACCAATTTCCATTGATATCATTTGGTTCTGATACGCCAACACTATGAGCTCATGATTCTGTCCACAAATCCAATCAAAACAAATCTTTGCTATTATTTACCAATTATTTGATTTAATTCAATTTTGATAAATAAAAAATAAAAAATAAAATAAATAATGAAGCAAATAACATGTGAGTGCACATTTGGGTCGTGGATCATATTATAAGTGAGGTTCAAGCATAAAAAGTTAGGCCCATTTAGCAAAAAATGCAAATTTGAGCACATTTGACTTTGGCAATTTTGCAAAAACGGTCAACTTGGCCAATGCATGACTCTCTCAAATTTGACCTTAGAGAGGTGTTCTTAGACTTTTTAGAAAGCTTAGGATGTACTCTAAGCAACCCTTTTGTTCTCATCTCAATTTATTCTTCCATGTTTATGTATGAAGCTTTGACCTAAAAGGTGTTTTTTTTTTACTTTTCAAAATGACCTGTAATGTCAAAATTCATATATTTTTTTGAGTGCATATTATTAACTTGGGAGATGAATATTAATTGTAGGGAATTGCATCCTATTAAAAATGAGCTTTGGATGGGTCATTTCTGATAAAGTATGAGAAAGTTATGCCTGGTCAAGGTTGAGTTGACTTTTCCTACAAAACCCTAATTTAGCAGCTTTTGGGTTTTGATGAATTGTAAGAAATCCTTGAGGAAACATGATCAAACCTTGATAAAATGATGAATAATACTTCAAAATGAGGATGTTGACCAAAAATCTTGAAGTTTGACTATATGTGGGCCACAGTTGACTTTTGACCTAGCACAGTTGATTTTCAAGCATTTTGAGCAATTGACAGAGCAAACTTCCTCTGCAAGGCTTGCAACTTGACATGGATGATCTTGAGAACATATTAGGACCTTAGAAGGCATTTAGGATCCTTTGGACTCAAGCATCTTGATGAAAAATGAAACCCTACTTTGAGGTAGACTGCCTTAGGAGAGAGTTTGTCTGGTCAACTCTTGAACTTCCTTGAGCAATTTGGGGACCTCGCATGACATTTGTTGAGAAATATGGGAGGGAAAATTTTGGGGTACAACATTGTTGTCGAGGCTGTTGCTGAAATTTTCGTTGTTGAATTGGAGGGGCTTAATAAGTTGGGGTCACCATTGTTGGGCGGACAGCAGGAGTGACTGCCGCAACATGTGAATACCCTATCCTCGGCCTCCCAGGAAAAATTGCACTGACATCTTGATATTTCCTCTTGTGGAAGACACTTCCAAACTTATTGAAACCACTAGATGTACCTCCTTCCTTGACCAAATTTCCTTCACGAATTCCTTCTTCAAGCCGCATGCCCATATTCACCATCTCAATAAAGTCGCTAGGCGCACTTGCAATCATTCTCTCATAATAGAAAGAACTTAAAGTTTTTAGGAAAATCTTTGTCATTTCTTTCTCTTCAAGGGGAGGATATATCTGGGCGGTAATCTTGCGCCACCTCTGGGCATATTCTTTAAAGGACTCTCTATCTTTATGGGACATAGCCCGAAGTTAATCTCGGTCCGGGGCCATGTCAATATTGTACTTGTATTGACAAAAAAAAACATCACTAAGGTCATTGAAGTTACGGATTCGGGTGCTATCCAAACCCATGTACCATTTCAGAGCAGCACCAGTCAAACTGTCTTGGAAGTAGTGAATTAATAAATTATGATCATCAGAATAGGTGGACATCTTTCTCACATACATGGTCAAATGAATTTGCGGACACGAGTCACCTTTGTATCTTTCAAAGTCCGGCACTTTGAACTTAGCTAGAATTTTCACGTTTGGGACTAAACACAAGTCATGATCATTTTCCCAAATAAGTCTTTCCCTTTAAGCGCTCTAATTTCCCTCTGCATTTCTTGAAATTGGTCTTGGAACTCCTCCATCCTATCAAAAAGGCCCAAACTTTCAACAGGTTTAGCATGATAAATGGGTTCATTTGTGTATGGAATAGTGTGAACCACAGGAGTGGCAGTAGTCATCACAGGCTGAGGGAAAGATACCATAGGCTGGATTACAGGTTTCACAGTAGTTATCTCAGGTTGAGGAAAGGACACAACAGGTTGAATCATGGGTTGTACAGCAAGCTGGTACCCTTATGGCATGAAGTTGTAAGGCATACCCCACAGAAAACCTTTCAGCATTTGATGTTGGAGCGGAGAGTTGACTTGAGTCACAGATGTTGGAGCGGTGACGATCTTAGAAACTACGGTAGTTGAAGTTTGAATTTCAGCGGCTGAAGTTGATGGCTGATTCTGATCAGCCATCAAGCTTTCCACCAGTGCGGTCAACTTTTCCATTCCAAGACGAAGAGTAGTAACCTCTTCGCGAAGCTCGTGATTTTCCTACTCCAGATCCTCCATCCTCTTTTGACGATTGGCTCGGGTATCGTACCGGTGAGACAGCTTGACAATCTAACGGAGTGGAAAAAGAAACAAGAATAAGACTCTAGAAAAGATGTGAAGTTGAATGTTGGATGATGCATGATGTGCGATGCAAATGATCATTTATTTTGATAGTTTTTCAAGGAGCTTTTGAACTTTGATAACTTTGCACACATCAAAGGTAAAGGAATTTGGAACAACAAAAACTCATTTCATTAATCAAAGCGGTAAATTACAATTTTGGGACAACAAAACCCATTAATAAAAGCAGTAAATTACAACTTTGGAACATGAAGCCCTTTTACAGAGTTTTACATAAGTAATAAAAAAACTAGGAACTAAAGGCCACTCAGAATCATCAGATGAAGGACCAAATGCCAATTGTAAATGGAGCTTCCTAATCTTATCTTCATAAAAGTCTTCCATCTCTTTCTTCTCAGCTACCAGTTGATCAATGATTTCCTTCCGTGGATTAGGAACAAGAGCAACGCCTACCAAATCTCCCTTCTTCCTCTTCCTTTCATTAGCATATTTCTTGAGTAATGCATCCTTTTGACGAAGCTTCTCACCATGATCAATAAACAAACCGTCTTGAATAAATAGCATATCCTCCTTCTCCTTCAGTTATCGATTCAGGACCCTATTTTCGTATTCAGACATATTATACTTTTCCTTCCAAGCATCTCTTTCGGACTTCATCCTAGCCAGATTTTCTTGGTACTCTCTCATGTTCTCGATAGGGATATCAATAGATGATGATGCAACAGCAGGGAATAAAGATTTCTCGGGATTATAAGGCATCTTGAGAGCACAAGCCCTAGCACGAACCCATTGAAGGTAAGGCTCCAAAGAAATAGCACCTATATGCCCTAACATGTCTCTCCCCTTTCTATGGATGTGACGCCAAGCCCTTTCAATCTCCTCCTTAGCTGCTTGGTGATCTTTTCCTTCTTCTAGAAATAAACCACTCACATGAATGTTGTTCGGCTTGTCCCTCATTGGGTATCCAAACTGGCAGCGTGCGAGAACAGGATTATAATTAATTCCTCCATTCATACCAAGAAGAGGCACGTTGGGAAAAACACCACAACTATCCATGACCTTCACGTTGTAGTAAGCTCGATTATACCAATCTATGTCAGAGTGAGTAAGAGCCATAATTTTTGGCGCCCATCGTGGCTCCTTCTCGAGATCCCAGAAAACATCATACCTATGTAGATAAGAAACATACCACTGGTATAGCAACGGTGCATAATAGATAATCATCCCTCCTTGATAGGAGTTTCGAAGATGGATGGAGTAGTAGGTATCTCCTAGTAGCATAGGGATCGGATTTCCAATCAAGAAGATTCTAATGGAGTTGATATCCACGAACTTATCGATGTTAGGGATTAAGAACAATCCATAAGCAAGTAAAGCAAAGACATCTTCAAAGGCAACAATATCTTTTATCTCAGCGAACTGACGAGCTTTCTTCAACAAAAACTGCGAAGATAAGCCTCGGATTCCCCCCTTAGTAGTCATGTTCTCTTCTATCTCCGACTTCCTCAAGTGGGTGATGGTTTCTATCTCGTGAGAGTTGGGTTCCTCTTCTAAACCAGAGAAAGGAACACAGTCGGTGATCGGAAAACCAAGTATATAGGAGTACTCTTCTAAAGTGGGCATCAACTGGTAATCAGGAAAGGTGAAGCATCAATACAATGGATCATAGAATTGGACCAACGTACTAAGGATGCCTTCCTTCATCTTGCGCTTCATGAGAGGGATAATGGATCCATATTTCTTTTGAAACTCTGTTGGGTTCTCAATCTTAGGAATCAAACTCTTCAACTCTTCAATCTCAGGCTCCTTAAAACTATAACTTCGAGTGTTTCTTTTTCCAAAATCCATAGTAACAGTACCTGAGATGTCTGCAAAAATCATTCTTAAGTTCCTTGAAAAACATGTTTTACAAAAAATGCTTATGGATGTATGGATGAATGATAATGCAACAATTACACATAAGTTCACAAACATGGGGTTCAAATGTTCAACGCTTCGAGCATGGAGTCAAAGGTAAAGCCCACCCCCAGGGTATGTACTAAAGGTTTAATCACACCTACAAGACAAGGTTCTAAGAGTTCCCAGAGTCTACATTCCTCCTTCGGATATTACCAATGTCTTGATTACTCAATAATTAGCAATATTCTCAAGAGAAACTCATCCGAACGTAGCATCGCGTGATAACTACTTCTGGTTTACTCCGTTATAGTCTCCGCGCTACACCTAAAAGGCCAAGATGGGTTAGGGTTCTACGGTTCTCAGCTTCTCTGGCTCCCAGGTCGAAAGCAATAATGTCTTCCCGATTACTCAGTAAACAAATACTACGTTCAAAGGGGCTTTCCACTGAGTGGGGGATTTCATGCCTCCTTCTTCGAGATTACTCCCTCAAAGTTAACATGACTATACCGCCCGTCCTATTCTTAAGTGTAACTTAGTCTGGGTATAGAACTTGTCCTTTGTAAATATCATTAACACCCAAATAACCATAATATAAACATATAATAAAACAATCAAATAATGATAAAACAGATAAGACAAACTATGCTTAACCCACTTAGGGATGGACCAGCAAGAGGTCAATCTTTCCCCAGCTGAGTCGCCAATTCTGTAGCGATAAAAAATGTAGCGGAGTAAATCGGATATCGAGCTATTAATTAACTCATCTCACAAAAGCAAGAGTCGCCACCACGCTTTATTATTTCCAAGGGAAAAGGGAAAAGAGCGAAATAAAACCCTAAAATATGCAATGTAAAATAATATTTAAAAATAATGAAAATACAATGCATTTTTGAAAAGAAGATCTAGAGTTCGGGGGTTGGTTATGCAATAGGAAGGTATTAGCACCCAATGCATCTATAGTATCCTATAGGAACCTTTTGAAATATTTGTTTATTAAAATTGTTTATTTGATTAAAATGGTTTTCTTGGCTAAAATGGGTGTGGACGAGATTTTGAAGATACGACGACCTAATGTCGAAGTTTTGACTTAAAAAGTGTATTTTTAAAAGTGGGGTCTTTTAGAAAAATTATCTTAGGTTTAGCAAAATAAGAAATAAACAAAAGATGAATGAGGGTATTCACACGATGTGTTTGATGATGTGAAGTCAACAAAGTTAAGACATTTCCCTTGGATTTGAGACGGACGAAAGATAAAGATTAAATGATCAAGAATAAAGTTAATTATAGCGACAATGGAACAATTAAATAAATAGCAAAAATTAAATAGAAAACTAATTTATACTAGCATGCAATTTTGAGTAATTAAATAAATAGCAAACATGTATTTGAATAATAACAAACATTGAGTAGAAGATTTAATAACATGTTAACAAAAATTAAATAAAAGATAAATTGAATTAAGCATATTTTTTTGTATTTTATAATGACATGATATAATTATATGTATAAACTAAACTAATATTTGTTATCATATATTTAATAGAATTGGGAATAAAGCTAAGTTCTAATTAAAATATAAGGGGAATAATAATAATATGATTGGGCCAACATGCCTAATAGGGCTGACCCGGTTTGGAAGAGAATAATAAAATGTTTTGGAAAAAAACCTAATAATAAAGAGGAGTCGTTGCTGTCATTGGGAAGGGAAAGAAAATAAGGGTTGTTGTGCGAAGTCGGAGGGAGTGGAGATACAAAGGGAGCATGGTTGTTATTTTGTTGAAGTGGGAGAGTGAAGTTGTTCACAGCAGTTGAGGTGTGCCTGGTGTAGCGCGTACAAGAGGGAAGCTAGCGGACAACAGAAGTGACCGATTGGTTGTTGGTCTATATGAGTTTTTTGATCTGAGGTTAACAAGCTCTGAGCTTTTGGTTCTGAGTGTAAAAAAGCTCTGAGTTTTTGTTTCTGGGTTTTTGTTTCTGGGTTTTTGCTTCTGGGTTTTTATTTCTGGGTTTTTGTTTCTGAGTTTAACAAGCTCTGAGTTTTTGTTTCTGGGTTTTTGTTTTTGGGTTTTTTTTGTTCTGAGGTTTGATTCTGAGTTTTTTTGGTTTTGATTCTGAGGTTTTTTTAGGTTTGATTCTGAGTTTTGATTTTGAGTTTGGTTCTGAGGTTTTGGTTCATAGTTTGGTCCAGCGTTTTGGTTCTGAGTTTGGTTATGAGTTTGGTTCTGAGTTTGGTACAAAGTTTGATTCAGAGTTTGGTTCTGAGTTTGGTACAGAGTTTGGTTCAGAGTTTGGTTCTTAGTTTGGTTCTGAGTTTGGTCCAGAGTTTGGTTCTGAGTTTGGTTCTGAGTTTGGTTCTGAGTTTGGTTCTGATTTTGGTTCAGAGTTTGGTTCAGAGTTTGGTTCAGAGTTTGGTTCTGAGTTTTGGTTCTGAGTTTGGTTCAGAGTTTGGTTCTGAGTTTGGTTCTGAGTTTGGTTCTGAGTTTTGGTATGAGTTTAAAAAGCTCTGAGTTTTTTTTTGCAGCTAACAGGTTCGGGTTTGACAGAGTTGAGCAATTTTTTAGAGAAAATTTATTAGCAGGTTATGCATCTTAGTTTTCTAGTTACGTTAACAGGTTGTAACATAATCCTAAAAATTAATATTCTAATTTTTACAGGTTAAACATCAACAGAACGTAGCAACTCCAGAATACCTCAAGGATTATGATAAATCAAACATTCATGGCATAAAGGAAAAGGTTCAAAGATAAGATTCAAACATATGAATGAGGAAGTTATGCAGAAGTAAAAAAGGAGGAAGAAAAAATATCTATCAGAGCCTCTCTGATGGGGCTTCAAAATGTTAGGTTTTTTTTCTTGAATTTTTGTATTTTTTGTTGAGTTTTGTGTTACTTGCTGACTTTTCTATGTGTGGTTCCCTCTGAGTTTTTCTCTCCCACTTGATGTTCCTCTTCTGATTTTTTTTCGTGATTCTTGGACAAAACTCTCCTTTCTGTTTTTTTTTCTTCTAGCTGAATTTTATGGTGATTCTTGAAAAAAAAATCCTTCTCTTCTGTTCATAGAAGCCTCTATTTATAGTGAAATACATGGAGTTTTAGGGGGGGGGGGGGGGATAATAGAGATTTGAATTGTTTTGGGCTATGTTTTGATGTTTTATGAGACAGCTTTTTGAAGTATGTATTTTAGTGCAATATTTGGAGTTTTGTAGACTGGTTTTTGTAGCGGCAAAGGTGCAGATTTTTGTCTCATGGACTGCATTCTGGACTGTTTTGCAGGGCAGATTAGGACTGATATGCTTCATTTCTTTTGACATCAAAATATCACAAAAATGGACTGGTTTGTGTTGAACAAAGTTGGAGAAAAAGAACAGCATTGGGATTGTTTTCTAATACTGTTTTGGACAGCAAAACACCCAAGAATTGGACTGTTATTATATTTAAACAGTGCTGGAAAAAATGGGAAACAATGGGGTTGCTATTGGAGCAAGAAGTAATAGCTTGATTTCATGTACAAACTTTAATTTCTTTTGTAACTTTGTAATAATAATCCAAATAAATTGTGACATGAATGGGTATTTATTCTTCAATATATTCTTAATTCCCTTGTAATTATAAATAACTTTGAATCTTCATATGAAATTGAATCTTCATATGTCTTGATAAAATTCCAAGTCTTCCATTTGAATTTGGGAAATAATTGAATAATGCTTGAATAAATTATTGAATGACGAATAAATAATATTGCAAGTCTTAGACTTTAATCTTGCATTTTGTAATAGAGATCCAAATAAATCACATGAATTGATTTTGTAATCAAATAGTAACTATCATGTATTTAATCTTGTGATGAACGATTAATTGGATTAAATTTCTTTTCCCAATATCTTCTTGAATAAGTGCTTCATGTGTGTTCAAATAACCATAATGTAAATCCACCAAAATAATCACACAAAATAATCTTGAATAAATATTTCATGCGATAAATGATTATTCTTGAATGAGATCTCTTGGTAGCTCCTCTTTAATTATCACTTGAATTCAAATAAATAAAATTCCAAGTATCCCGAATAAATTCTTCTAGAACGGTTTTGAATTTAATCATTCCATTTTGATGAAATTCACTCCGCGTCATGAGAAAACTTGCAGATGACTTTTGGTCTAAATGATCGAAAATGACTGGCATAGATTGGTTTTCTTGTATTTTAAAGCAATGTGAAACACACATGAACCAAAGGCAGTAAAACTTCGACTGTTCTTTCCGGAAAAAATCAGAGACGCTGGAGACCATCTGTTGGACAGAGTGTGGAAATAAACATACGATTCTCTGAAATTCTTTTGATGAATCAGCCTTTGAGAATCAACGACCGACCGCATTTCTGTCCCGAGACTGGAAACTCTAATTGATGTGTGACGTCCGATGCTCTTCTTTCAGACCTATTTCCTGCACATGGAATAAAAAAAAACATACACTTCATGCTTGATTAGTGGTTAGTCATTCATAAGATAAAATGCTCACAACACTCGATAATCTCTACACAGTCAAAGCTCAAAAGAGAAACATTTGAAGCCTACCATATTTTGTGACCTTGATATATGTATAAAACAATGTAAATGAAGCAGGGATCTTAGGTCAAAAGTTGGGGTATGCCACTCCCCCTGAGTTTAATACTCAGATAAATAAATAAATAATGCCCTGGAGATGTTTTGATCAGAGCTTTGTGATGAAAGTTTTGATACGCCCACATGATAGAAGTTACTTTCAAGAGATTTTTCCTATTTTCTTTCAGAAGATAAGACTGAAGTTATGATATTTAAAATGTTTAAGACTAAGTCTCGGTACTGTTATATTCAAAATATTTTACGTTCTCCCCCTTTTTGTCAAAAATCAAAAAGCAATAAAAAAACTTAAATATAACAAAATGGATATTGTATTCAAGGTGGATTGAGATTAACAAAAGGAGGTAGGTAAACAGAAGATTGAAACAAGAAACAAACATAGCAGAAACAAAAAAATGTATCAGAACTTAAGGTTGATGAGGTGGAAGTCGTGTGAACAAGGCTTCTAATAAACTCTTGATCTGATTATTTGATTCCTCTTGTTTCCCAAGCATCCCTTTAATTTCTTTGCTCATTTCATCCTATTTGTCTAGCCTTTCCTTAAACACAGTGTTTTCTTTCTTCAACTCCTCCAGAGTTTTTAGCACAAGAGAGGAGGAGGTTGTTTCAACAGAAGAACCCATATTCTCAGAAATAATTGTATCAGATTCTTGCTCAGGAGATTCTTTGAAAGTATTTCCTTTATCTTAAAACATGACCAGAGGGAGATGGTTTATTGCATTATGATATCTGAGAGGAGGCTTCCCAACAGGTGTTGTCCAGAAGAAGGAGGGGTTTCTTTACCCAGTGTCATAGAACTTGATCCTTGAAGATTTTTAGGTGATTGCAGAAGTTATGTTGAGCGATTTCATAGCTGAGTTACTTTAGCTTCAGAGATTCAAAATTAAACCATTTTATGAACTGATTCCAGTGAGAATCAGAAGCTGTTGGGTTAAGATTCTCCATGCAATCTTGCTTAAAGGATTTAACCCATTTCTGTATTTCTGTTTCAAAAATTATCATAGATTTACCAACATATGATTTGGATATTTTTGGTGTTGGTTTTAGAACGGCTATTTTCTGAGAATTTGTGACAAGATTGTCCCAATCTTCTAAATAAATTATTGTTCCGAGGGGATCTTCTGGGTAGGTATTGGGAGAGGGAGAGTTGGAAAGAATTATAGGTGAGTTAGATGGATTGAATGATAGGGATATGGAATATCTGGAATGGAGAAAGTTTGAGATGTAGTTGTGGGGATTATTGGTGGTTGAGAGATCATCAGTGGGCAAGTGATGCCTGGGATGGTTGTCATGGTATCAGAGTCAATATTTGGATTTTCGGTTTGGGGAGCTTCAAACAGTGGATCAAATTGATCAATATCAGAAAGAACTTATGCAAGTTCTGGCTGAGTCTGATCAAATTGGGTAGAAGGTGGATTAATTATAGGATTATTTGAAGGTATTGAGGTGTCAATTTCTAGGTCAAAATCATCAAGGGTTTGAGGAGATGGATCTTCAGCAGGTTTTGGAGATGAGGGGGTTTCAGATGTTGATAAAAATACTGATTCAATAACAGAAACAAAAGACGATTTACCTTTCTTTTTGACAGCTTTAGAGGTTTCCTAAGAAGTTCCTTCTCCAGCAGCTTTCCTTTTTCTTGACTTTTTAGTAGCAACTTCCAGAGGTTGTTGCCTTAGATCAACAATATTCACATATGGAATCGTACCATCACTCTTGTAGGCTTCCAGATACCTGAGAATAATTTATGGCTATGAGTCTGCTTGAGTGAAGAGAGGAAAATCCTTCAGAGGCACTTTCTGGTGGTAACGACTTCCTTGGTGGTGATTGATGGATCCTTCTTAATGGTTTCAATAATCTTCATTTTATTTAGATTCTTGGTATTTTGAAGCTTTCCAGCACATGGTTCCAGAACATTTTCTTGTTGAGCCTCAGTCAGATGTTCTATCAGTCTGTTTTCTATCAGAATATCTGAAATGAGTCTTCTCAGAGGAATACAATCTCTCTTGGTTCTTTCTTCTTACCTTGTTTATTGGACACTAGTCTTCAGATGGTTGAACAGAATATGAGGAAGATAAACTTTGGCTTTGGTGGCAATGAAGTACAGAAGGTACTGTTGACCAATGTTGATGTAGTCAGGAGAGCTGGTTGATTTTCTGTGATTCATGCACCCCTGAATTATTTTAGACAAAATTTTGAGATAATCCTTCAGATCTTTGATTTTGTTTGAGGGTTGTCCAGAGGAAAAGATTTCTTTTGAGACGATGGTTAGGTCAGAACCTTTTTCTGCCATTTCACTACATCTAATACTGTTGTCGTCATGACCTATAAGCTTTCCAATAAGATCTTAAGTGATGACGATCTTCTTTCTCATAACATAAGACATTACCTAATAATTTGAAGTTGTGGCATGGATCCAAAATTATTTCACTAATTTTGGGAAAAGTGGACCTATGAGACGATAAAAGTATTTCATCCATCCTTGGAACTCAACATCCGGCATTAGGTAATACCCATTATCTTTCATACTCACAAAATCAACAATAAGTTGACATAGAACCTCCAGAGAATCAACGTGAGTGAGAAAAGTTATTGATGGTTCAATGTACCTTTCTTCAATAATATAGGAAGAACCAGGAATGACTTGATAAACTTGAGAAATTTGGTGAGATGAAGCCATTGTTCACGGGCTTTTTAGGGTTTTAAAAGAGAAACAAATGAAGAGAGAAAGGTGAATGAAAGTGAAGATGTGAGACTATTTGTGAGAGAGTGGGGTATAAATAGCCAATGGAAGAAAACATGAATATTAATTTTAATTAAAAGAAATAAAAATAATGATTACGTGCATTAATGATTACTGAAAAGAGGGATAGCGTGAAGATTTTGAATAGTTACAGATTTGACTCGCGCCTCAATGCATCAACTCAATAGTTTCGGTCCCTTCAGATTTTGAACATGTGTTCAGCCTTAGAGGGTGACCTTGCGTTTAGAGTTGACAGATATTAATATAGTGAATTGATTGCTTTTATCTTAGAGATAAATCGTTTTTGGAATACGTTCACATCTTTTGGATAGTTTTTGATACAACTTTCCTTCTCACTTCTAAAGAACTATTGTTCAGATGTTCACACAAAAACAAAAAAATAAAGTAGAAAGTTCCGAGGAATAAATATACAGAAACTTCATTTTCATTCTGGGCATAATTCCATACTAAGGTGATTCAGAATGAAATTAAATCTATCTTCCAAAAGGGGTTTAGTGAAGACGTCAACCCATTGATGGTTTGTGTATATAAATTTTAAAGAAAGAATTCCCTTCTGAGTATAGTCCCTAATAAAATAGCGTTTAATTTCTATATGTTTAGCCCTAGAATGTAAAATAGGATTTTTAGAAAGGCAAATAGCAGAAGTATTATCGTAGAGGATAGGAATGTTACTCTCATAAATGTTAAAGTCTCCAAGCTGACCCTTCATCTAGAGCATCTGCGTACTGCATCCAGCTGCGGCTATATATTCAGCTTCAGCAGTTGACAGTGCAATAGTGGATTGTCTTTTGTTGGAACACGAGATTAGGTTGTCTACTTGACACTGGAAGCTTCCAGAAGTACTTTTTATTTCTATTTTGTCTCCGGAAAATTCATCATCTAAGTACCCTACTAATTTATATTCTCTGGATTTTCTATAACAAAGACCAAGATTAGTAGTACCTTTCAGATACTTGAAAATTCACTTAATTGCTATTAAATGACATTCTCTAGGATCTGATTGGAATATGGAACAAAGACAAACGCTATACAGAATATCAGAGGTCTTGAAGCTGTTAAATATAAGAGAGAACCAATCATACCTCTGTAGAGCTTCTGATCTACTTTCTTACTTACCTCTTCCCTTTCCAGAATGCATGTAGGATGCATAGGAGTTTTGGATGATTACATTCTGACAAATCAAATTTCTTTAGAAGTTCTTTGACATACCTGCTTTAATGAATGTAGGTTCCTTCTGGAGTTTGATTGATTTGGATACCCAGAAAGAACTTGAGTTTACCTATCAAGCTCATTTCAAATTCGGTCTGCATAGACTTAGCAAATTATTCCCCAAAGAGGCTTTAGTTGATCGAAAAATTATATCATCTATGTAAATTTGACAAACCAGAATGTCATTTTTAAATAGTTTATAGAATAAGGTTGTGACCACCTTTTCTCTGGTAAAATCATTTTCTAACAAAAAGTTACTTAGTCTTTCATACTAAGCTCTGGGAGCATGTTTCAGACCATATAATGATTTCTTAAGTTTATAAACATATTTTGGATGTTTTGTATTTTCAAAGCCAGGGGGTTGGCGCATATAAACTTCTTCATCAATGTATCCATTTAAAGAAGCACTTTTAACATCCATCTGATAAAGAGTGATGCCATTATTTATAGCAAAAGAAATGAAAAGTCTGATAGATTCTAACTAGCAACTTGAGCAAAGGTTTATGTATAGTCTATCCCTTCTTGCTAACTATAACCTTGTGCCTCCAGTCGTGCTTTGTTTTTGACGACTTCTCCTTGTTCGTTTAGCTTGTTTCTGAAGACCCATTTAGTTCTAATGATGTAGAAGCATTCTGTTTTGGGAACTAGATCTCACACATCGTTTCTGGTAAATTGATTTAGTTATTCTTGCATTGCAAGGATCCAATCATTGTCCAGAAGAGCTTCGTTAATGGAAGTTGGGTGGATTAGAGATACTAATCCCATGAGTGATTCTTCGGAATTTCTGAATGTAGATCTTGTTCTAATTGGGTCATCTTTCTTTCCCAGAATCATGTTTTATGGATGTGCTAAGCTGCTTCTGGATTTTCTTTTCTGGATGGATTCTTCAGAAGCTAATGTAATATTTGTGACATCTTCTTATGTATTTGGCTAAGATTCTGTATATTGATTTTCTGACGGTCTGTCTTCAGTATCTGTAATTTGAACTTATATATCTCCAAAAGTTTTACCCTGCTTTGACTTTTGAAGCCAAGCTTATAATCAAATCTACCACTAATAGATTCTTTCAATATTTGTGTTTCTGTGTTATATACTTTATAACCTTTTGAGCGTTCAGAGTATACTAACATGAGACACTTTTGTGCCTTAGAATCAAACTTGTCCAGATTTCCTTTAGTGTTCAATATAAAACAAGTACATCCAAATGGATGGAAGTAAGAGATGTTGGGATTTATGTTCTTCCATGGTTCATATGGAGTCTTATCCAGAATAGGTCTTATTGAGATTCTATTTTGAATATAACATGTTATGTTAATTGTTTCTGCCCATAAGCTTTTAGCAATGCTAGTCTCGTTGGTCATGGTTCTGGCCATTTCTTGTAAAGTTATATTCTTTCATTCTACAAATCTTTTTTTGTTGAGGAGTTCTAGGACAAGAGAAATCATGAGAGATATCATTCTCGTTAAAAATGTTTTCAAATCTTTTGTTTTCAAATTCCCCACCATGATCACTTCTGACTTTAACAATTCTAAATTCTTTTTCATTTTGAACTTGGTTACTGAAAGTTGAGAACAAAGTGTGACTCGTCCTTGTGTCTTAAGAACTTTACCCATGTTCATCTACTATATTCATATACGATCACTAATACATACTTCTTTCCGCTAATGGATGCATTTTTCACTGGTCCAAACAGATCTATATGCAGAAGTTCTAATGGTCTAGAGGTAGAAACATTTTTTTTATTTGAAAGAGGGTTTTGAAAACTTGCCTTTTTGACATGCTTCACACAGAGCATCTGAGATGAACTTCAAGCTAGGAATTCCTCTGACCAGATTGAGTTTGTTAATTTGAGATATTCTTCTCATAATAACATGCCCCAATTTTCTGTGCCAGGCCCATTTCTCATCGTTAACAGACATGAGGAATTTTACATTCTGACTTTTTAGTTCAAAAAGTTTTATTTTATAAATGTTGTTTATTCTCTTTCCATTAAAAAGGATACACCCATCTTTCTGACTAACTGCTTTACATGACTTTTGATTAAAGATTATATCATAATTGTTATCACTTAATTGACTTATGGATAACAAGTTATTCATTAATCCACCTACTAACAGAACATTATTTATATAGGGAAGTATGTTTTTACCAATGGTTCCATAGCCAATCATCTTTCTTTTCTGATTGCCTCTGGAACCTACATAGCCTTCAGATTTAAGCTCCAGACTTTGGAACATATGATTTCTACCCTTCATGTGTCGAGAGCGTCTAGAGTCCAGGTACCAGGATTGGTGTTTCAACTTTGTTGTTAAAGACATCTGCAACATAGATGATTTTATCCTTAGGTACCCATATCTTTTTGGGTCCTTGTTTGTTAGAGTTTCCAAAATTCTGTTTAAATTTTGGTTTTGCAGAGAAAGAATTACTAATATATTTTATATCATGTGCATGTCCATATGTAAAGTGTGAATAGAGACGTGTGTGTTTTATAACTATATCATTACCTTTTTGTGGTTTATATGTTTCTTCTCCCCTTGGTTTCACATATCCTACTCCTTTTTTGTCATTTCTGCTAACTCCATAGATCATTGAATCCATCTTGATTTTATCTATGTTTTTAGCTAGAAATTTTTGAAAGCTATGATCATATTCTTTCTTAGCTTTTTATGATTCATTTTTGATAATGTAGTTTTCATTTTAAAGTTTAGAGATGGTTTCTTTTAGCTTAGAGTTTTTTGTTTTTAGTTTCTTAGTTTCCTCAGAGTCAAATACTAGATCCTATTTCAGGTTCTTGTTTTTGACTCGAAGTTGCTGATATCTTTCAAGAATTTCTGACAAACTATCTTCTAATTGAGATCTAGAAAATTTAGAGAATACATCTTCTACTTCTGAGTCTGATTCTATTCAGATGATCCAGTGTCATCTGATATGTTGCCCATTAAGGCTATATTGGCTCATTCATCTTCTGATTCTGTTTTAGCTTCAGAAAATTCTGAGTCATCCCACGTTGCCATAAGACTTTTCTCCTTTTCTTTGGAGATATTATTTTTAGGCCTTTCTTTCGGAAGATTTAGGTAATCGCTTTTGTAGTGACTTGGTTTGTTATATTCGTAGCATACAATATCTTTGTTGCTAGATTTTCTATATCCAGAAGATGATTCAGAGTGATTTCATGTTCTTCTAGAGTTTCAAAACTTCCTCTGTCTGTGCTTCGGTAGCTGATTAACTCTTCTGGAGAGAAGAGATTGTTTGTCTTCTTCTAACGAGGATCCACCAGAGTTTTCTTATTTTGCCTGAAAAACTTTTGGTTCATATTTTTTATTATATTTAAGAGCGAGAGACTTACCTTGCTTCTGGGGCTCATCTTCTTCTAGTTCTATCTTACGACTTCTCAAGGAGTTGATAAGTTCTTCAAGAGATATTTTATTCAGATCTTTGGCTAGTTTTAAGGTTGTGACCATGGGTCTCCATTTCTTGGGTAAGCTTCTGATGATTTTCTTTACATGATTGATGTTGAGTATCCTTTGTCCAGAACTTTTAACCCAGCAACCAGAATTTGAAACCTTGAGAACATAGTTTCAACTATTTCATCTTCTTCCATTTTAAAGACCTCATACTTTTAAATGAGTGCAAGAGCTTTGGTTTCTTTCACTTGCGTGTTGCCTTCATGCATAATTCTCAGAGAGTCAAACATGTTCTTAGCTAATTCTCTGTTTATGATCTTCTCATACTCAGCGTACGAGATAGAACTCAAGAGGATTTTTCTGGATTTATGATGATTTCTGAATTCTTTCTTTTGTTGATATGTATTTTCTTTCTATTGATCTTCTGACCGCTTTCGTCAACTAGATGAATGTATCCATCAGCCACCATATCCTAGAGATCAGTGTCATGAGCTAGAAAGAAACTTTTGATTCTGTCTTTCCAGTAATCTAAGTTCTTACCATCAAAGATTGGAGGTTTTCCGTTGATTCTATCTTTCTCATCATGGTTATCATTATTGATGATCGGACTTGGTCCCACTATAGTGTTTTTCTTGCTAGGATCTTTTTCTAATACTGTTAAGTGTTTGGACCCAGAACCAGGCGCTCTGATGCCAATTGAAGAATGGAAAAACACAATAAGGGGGGTTTGAATTGGGGTTTTCAAAAATAAGACAGTATGACATGTTGGTTATCCTGGTTCATTTGAACTCAAACTACTTCGGTCCATTCTCCAAGGTGATCTCGCCTCTCTTAACTGAGGTCTTAATCCACTAATGAAAACTTGATTACACAAATACAATGACTATTGTCAATGTCTTCTTGAGTTTAAACCATAACTCAGTTTTTTCTCAAGGTATTACAAACTAAATCAAATAAGAGTGTGTACAATGATGTTTCTAAAAAAAACTATATCACAACAGTGATATATCTTATGATTATCTTTTCCTGCTTTGGAAATCTATACATATTGTTCCTCCCAATATAACTCCCAACCCTTATCTCCGTATAGAGTTTCCCTTGTATTAGGAAATCCTTTTGGAGGACTTCTAACTCGAGACACACTTGCTCTTATTCGTCAATCTTAAGGGCTAGAAATCTTTCTGCCATCATCCTTTTGAGGCATTCCCCTACCTCTGATTCTTGGCTATCTCGGAGTCTGGTGGTGAGTTACATTATTTTTTCTTCTTGATCTAGAGAAGCTTGTGCCAAACTTTGGATTTGAGCCCTCAAATCTTCTTCCATCACCTTTTTGTTTTGCATTGCCATTTCGTACCACCTATTTAGTTTCCTAATTTTTCTAGCAGCATCCTCTAAATGTCGGTTGTGGGAATCCAATTTGAAAGTATCACTTAACAAACCTTCAGTTGAACGCTTCCGCTTAAGGCTTTCTTTCTCAAATGCCTGACGATCTTTCTGAATTTGTTGATCTTTTGATTCAAGTATGTGTTGCATCTGTCTTTTCTCCTTAGTTAAGTTATGGAGGTTAAGATGTAATTCTTCTTTCTCCCTTTGAGCTTATTTCAAAGCATTCTTCAAATTGTTTATTTCTTCTAAGGACATAGGCAGAGAGTCTGGGACATCTGACTTGTACTCAGGATCAATGTCAAATGGTAACTTAACAACTTGCACCCTATCTAAAACCCATCAAGTGTAAGGTTCTTTTTCCACAGCATTCTTTCTTTCATTCTTTCATTTATTAACCCTACTCCAAGCTCGGATGATCTTGTTGATAAATTTTTGCTTGTTCTTACCCATGTCATGAATGATCAATTGTCGAAGTTGTTCATCCGAGGGTTTATCCTTCAAAGGGTACCCTAGTTGTCGTATAGACAAGGTAGGATTGTAATTGATGCAACCCTGTGATCCCAATGGAACATTCGGAAAGTCTCTGCAACTATAGATGATATCTCCAGTTTCCAGCTTCCTCGCCTACCATAACACGGAATTAGCAGTAAGAGATCTTAATTTTTTAGGCCATTCGTATCTCGTCATATTTAGAATCATGTAATCTTCCTTATAGAGATGAGTCATAAATCAAGAATATAATAGTTGGATGCAACAATTTAGAGTACCCATCCCCTTTTTGTACCGAGTATGAAGTGCATAATAAAAATATCAGCGAGTAAAGAGGGAGTCAGGTTTGCATTCAAGGCTTTTACGCCCCAAAATACACTGATAGTTGTAGGGTCAATATAGTCTAAAGTCCACAGAAATAAGATTACACCAAATACAAGAGGCCCTAAACAATCAACACAATACTCCCATTCTTTGTTGTCGGAAAAATAAAGAGCTTTAGTTTCTAAATAGTATCTCTTAATCCCTTGTACATCACCTTCTTTTTTTGTACTTAAGTGACAATTCAAGATAAGGGATCCGTAAACCATTTTCTAAGTCTTTAATGTCAATAGTCTGTCCAATTCCCACATAAGCTTTTCCTTTATAGAAATTCAAGAGTCTATCAAACTCTTCCAAAGTTGGTGCTAGCTGAAAGTCTTGGAAGGTAAAGCACCTCAATGGAGGATCGTAGAACTGAACCAAGGGCGAGATAGCATCCAATTTTACATCCATTTTTGTCAACTCAAGGGTATCCCCATAACGGCGAGTGAACATATTCAAGTCTCTTTCAGACAGTTTCCCTTTGATGGTCTTGATCTTTGTCATATCTGGCTTGACAGCATTAATACAGACAAGTTGTTTCCCTCTGGCATTCATTTTTAGGACATTTCGCCAAAAACCTTCGATTATTTTTTTAATCTTGTGAATAAGACAAAAAATAAATAAATGGAGAATGATGAATATATGAAATGCAAGATGCATGAATGCATGATTGTGGCTTAATGACAGGATTTCATGAAAGGTATCCTTAGAAGGTAGGTACCTAGTTTTGGCCTACGTATATTCTACCCTCCTCATAAGGCGGTTTCCTTAAGGGTATTATGGACAACACTAGAGGGAAATGCACAAGGGCCTCCCTTAAGTGGAGCCTCTTTTGTAGACCGAAACTTTCGTCTCTAGGCCCTAAAAGGTCTCACTATGAGATTTTGGTTTAAGGGTTATACAAAGAGTCATAGATTTCATTCCAAAGTCCTACCCCCAAGAGGATGTCTCTTGAGGCGTATTCCTTTTTTGGAATTCCATCTACTCTAGGAGAAGTCGTCACATAAACTCATAGAGCTGATGTATCCCCTTGGCTAATAGACGAACCTTCTTTCTAAGTTTTTTTTTTTGAATTTTTTTTTTAAAATAAAAATGAAAATCCCAACATCCAATGAATATAATACGATAAAACAAAGAAATCAAAATGATAAATGAAATCAAATAACTAAATAAAAGCAAATATTGAAAACAGTAAAAAAACTAAACAAGAACCCTAAACCTAAGAGGGAGGTTTATAAACCATAGGGTTGAGTCCTCAGTGAAGTCTCCAGTTGTTGTAACCGGTTTTAAAATGAGAGTTGCCACCCTTAATTTTTATCTTTAGGAAGGCAATATAAAGGATAGCCCTAATTTGGTCAGAGATTCTAAGTTGTCTGACTCATTTTAGACGAAGGGAAGGTGTTAGGCACCCCTCATCTACCTTGTTCACAAGGATACTAGGGTTTAAAATCACGGCTTAGGAAATATGGTTTTAATTTTTATTAGGGGAACTCGCCACGATTTTAGTCGTATGCCTACGTATCCTCTTATGAGAAATAAGAGTCCTAATTCGTAGTTCGCAGTTGGTTGCTGTTTTTTATAGATTACGAAGATATTTTGAATTCTCCTTGAACCAAGTCTGGGTGTGTGAATAGTGGAATTGTTAGACAAAGTTCGCAGTCGGTTAAAAGTATTTTCTTAATCCTTTTCTAAAATAATCTTGGATTTAATTAAGTTAGTAAAAATCGTTAGTAATTTGATGTTGGTTAAGTATTTTTTTTAAATATATTAATACATAAAAATCTTTTTAATGCATGACAAAAATGATTTTTAATGCAATAAAAAAATATTTGGATGGATTAGAAAAATAAATATTTGAGTTTTAATAATAATAGTAAATATTTTAGAATTTATAAATATATTAATTATAATATAGAAATAAATAAAGTATATATACAAAAAATAAAATAATCAATAAAACGTAGGGGGTGTATTTTGTTTCGGCTAAGTAAATCATGAGGGTGTGGAAAGCAGGGCCCTGAACTCAGATATTGAATTCAGGCCCAACTGCAGGACGGGGTGAGGATTATGTTGGCGTAGTAAAAATGGAGAGTGTAAATATCAACGGGCTTAGACCTAAAATATTGTTGGATCTGTTGGCTAGTTTGAGGGAAGGTACAGTGTGTTACGATAGGCGCGCGTATTGAGATCGTTTGATGGAGATCAAGCGTTGGTGATGGAAGGCATACGATAAGGACGTTGGGGATGCGAGCATCAGATCATGAGGGTTTTTAAAAGTACAGGCCCAATGTTGGGCCTTATTTTCCCTTCTTCTTTCTCTCTCTTTATCTTTGTTCTCTCATCCCAAATAAAATTCTAGAGAGAGATGCTCTCCCATCTCTCTAGAATTCAGGCGACCTGAAATCGCCTAAACCAGTGGTACTACCTTGCACCGCCCTGAGCCACCCACACCCTTCATCCGTCGTAGCAACTCAGTTCTCCGGTTGAACTTCAACCGAGAACTTCATATGTTCATCTGAACCACCACCAAAACCCAAAACCCTTTGAATCTAAACCCTAATCCTAGGGTTCTTACATGAACCCTAACAATCCCCTAACCTAGAAACATAGGCTGTTATGAACCCTAACCCTAGGATTGAAGAACCCTAACCCTAAGGATGAACCCTAACCCTAGAAAACCCAGAAAGACCCCAAATTCCAAACCCCACAACAATATAACACCAAAATAGAGATTATGCTTACATCATAACAACAAATATGAGTCCCTAAGCTAAGTGATTTTCGGCTTACCTCCCCTGTGGTGTTTCTTCTTGTAAATTCCCTTCTGGCTCTTTCTCGGTTCTCCCTTATGATTCCTTCTTTTTTGATTGTAGGTGTAAATTATGGTGGAAACGACAGAGAGAATGGAGGTGCAGCTTGAAGCACAGATCTAAGGTTTCAGAAATTGAAACCCAGATCTCGAGAAGGTGACTGACTCGCTGATGGAATTCTCTGCTTGCAATTTCTTCTCCACCAATTCCTTCTCTTCTCCTCTTTCAGATTTATTTTTTTCCTCTCTTTAGTCTTAATTCATAGGGTTTATATAGGTTCAGAATTAGTACAAATTAGGAAATTTTATGTATGATTGTTGTACATCTTGTTGATTAGGAATTAGATTGATTTTCCTTTTAGAATTAGGGAAAGATTTGATTGTAATTAACCCTGGACGATTTTGTATTGTACATTTCATCTGTTAAGATTTAATTCTGTAATAATTTGTTCAATGTTTTGATTTTCTGAAGATTTGATTTGATAAGATTTGTTTCTGGAAATCTTTGATTCTGGGCTTGCTTAGTTGATGAATGATTTGGGTGTCGCTGGCTGAGATTGGGACTAGGGCTTCTTGTCCCTCAGTTGACTTGGTCAACGAAAACAATAATAATAATAATAATAATAATAATAATAATAATAATAATAATAATAATAATAATAATAATAATATAAAACATAATAATTGTTAACAGTACTTAATAATGGTAATTAAAAATAATAGTCTTTAAAATAAATTAAAGATCCAAAAGTCAAAGGTTGACTTTCAGTCAATCCTTAAAGAAATATGGCCTTCAAAAAAAAACTCTTAATGGGCCATTCCAAAAAATGCACACTCCTCTATTAACATCACACCCCTTTTCTGTTGGACCGCATAAGATGAAATAGATTGGGCTTAGTTAGTTTGGCAAGTTAAGCCTAATGACTCAATATATACACTTCTTTTGCTATCTGAAACGGGCTTTTGAAACCAAACTTCAATGGGAAAATCTACTAAAAATGAAGCAATAAACCCCCATGACAAAAATGCACCCCCTTTATTCTTTGTAAGAAACAAACTAAATGGGCCATCAGATTTTGATAGTCCATTTTGAAACAATGCACTCCCTTTATAAATTTAAACCCCATAATAGAATTTTGGCAACGATAATCTAACTTTTTATTATAAAGAAAACAATAATATTAATAGTGATAAGAGATAAATTGTTAATAAATCAATAGGGAAAATTTGGGGTATGACAGACATACACAAAGTGATAGTGCTCAAGATACAAACTTGCTAAAGAAAACATCAAAACAGTCTCCAAGATAGAAGTTAACTTAAGTTGCAAGCAATGAGACAAGAGTATATGAAAGTAGTGCATGATTCAGACTTATATGAAAGCATACTTCAAGTAATCAATTCCAACATGAATCCTCAATCGTAGAGGTCTCACCAATCAAAGAAGAAATAAACAAGGTGGGACAAAACAAACTATAGCTCCTAAATAGTCACCATGTTGAATTGATAATTAAGTATCAATCAAGGATCAAATGAGAAAGGCACAAGAGGCTTTAATATCATAAAATTCAGAAGCTAACACAAGTATAATCAATCATTAAATTATTTAGAAACATCAATTTGAAATGTTTAAGGAAAATGGTAAGTCAAAGTCTTATTAATGAATGATAAGCAAACAAAATAAACAACAAATGAAATGCATCAAGTAATCTTAGCATTGTCCATGAACATGGACTTAAAGACACCATTACTTGAGCATCAAGTCACATATGAAGTGACAAAGGTGGTCCGTGTGCCTTTTAGACATCCCCAATCAAAGAAGAAATGAAAAAAAGGTTGAAAAGAAGAGAAATTTTGCTCCCAATTGTCATCAAGATGGACTTGTAATTGAATGAAAGCCATAGAATCATGGGAGCTATGCCTTAAAGTCATGATAACTTTAGAAGTCAGTAGAAAAGACACCAAATTTTATTCATTATGAATTAAAGGTTTTTTGACAAAAGAATGCATCAAAACAAACTCCTAACCTTGATCATATTTGGTGAATTTTAGGCACATAAACAAACACAAGTTAGGATGCTTAAATGGTCCAACAATTTTGAACTTAAGACCCTAAACATGTCATGAGGATGAGGTATACAATTTCCAATAAATGATCATAACATACTCAAATATTATCCTTAAATCATGTCCATAAGTTTCAAAATGAAGCTTAACTCAATTACAATAGGCCAAAGGGACACGTTCACTTCAATTTTCCATGAAAATAGAAAAATAGGATATAAAATTAAAACGATAATTATCAAAGGAGCTCAAGTTTCTTACAAGTCAGAAACCAATCCTTGATCAACTTTAAAGTTCGTGGAAATATCAAAATTAAATTGAAAGATCAATACTAGCCCAAAACTAGGCTTAAATAACCATTATACAAGATAAATTTGTATAAAATACAAAAAATAGAATTAAAAATACACAAAATGAGAAACATTATCTCAACATCTTAAATAAGCTCAAACATATTTTTATAGAATTTTGAGATCAATGGAACTAAGTGAATTATATTGAAACTTCAAAATAAAGCAATAAAACCTCAAAAACCATCAAATCATTTCTCAATTTTTGAAAACCAAACAAAATTTAAAATAAATGAGGTTTATGACCATGAAAAATATCAAGAAAACTCACAGGAACATGAAAATTTTTTTGGCAATTTTTATACTTCCTAAAAAGGTCCGAATTAATTTTTATACTAAAGTTATGTAAAATAAAATCAAATAAAAAAACATTAAAACAAAAAAAATAGTAAAAGTAGAAAATAAATGTTAAAAGTAAAATAAAAATCAGAATTAGAAAGTACTCTCAATTATATTTCAGTCCATATTTTTTTGTATTTTTTGAATTAATAAAAGTATTTAAAATAATTTAAAGAAAACAAAAGAAATAATGTGTAAATAAATAAAACAAAATTGAATAAAGAAAAATTGTGGTCAATGGATATTATTGAAATCAGCGTAGGGAAGCCCACCAGAAAACATGGGAAATCAGAATTTGCGCTAATGATTGGCTAGAAAAGACCAAAAAAAGGAACGAACCAATCAGGAAGCGCCGCATTGCGAAACAAACCAACAAAAAGGTTCAAAACTTGTGGAAAACGTAATTTCCAGGGCTCCTTGTTGTTCAATTTTCTCCTTCAAATGAAATTGAAAAGTTTAAACACCACAGTTGTAGATCTCAGAAAGATTTAGAAGAGTAATTCAAGAAGTTTTTGAAATGGTTGAGAGATGAGAGAGAAATATGGGCGAGAAGTTGACTAAAAAAACAAAAATTATTTATCTTCAAGAAGATATACTGACTTTCAATCCCAGATTTCTCTCTTAAGTCTTGATGAAATTAAAAAGTATAAACACAAAAGTTGTAGATCTCAAGAAGATCTACAAATTTGATTCAAGAAATTTTTAAAAAGGTTGAAAGATGAGGGAGAGATATGGACGAGAAGGGAGCATAAAATCACTTTTTATATATTTTTCAAATCTGAATAACTTTATATAAACACAAATACAAACAATTTCCCTTAAGAGAGGGACTCAGTAGCAACACAAGAGCAATATTAGACGATTTCCAAATGCAACATGTAAAGGTATAGGGTTTAGTAAGCTTGACTAGTGGAAAATGAGTCCATTATCCTCTTGTTCTACCAAATGAAGAAGAAACCCAAAGATTACTCCTTGATCTTCCTCCTTGAGCTTAAATAAAGAGCTTTGTGTTGAATAAATCTTAGAAAAAGGCTTGCTTGAAGAGAGAGAGAGAGAGAGAGAGAGAGAGAGAGAGAGAGAGAGAGAGAGAGAAGAATGAGGTTTTTGATTAGAGAGCTCAAAGTTGCATGTGTGTGAGTGAATGAAGGCAAATGTGTCCTTATATAAAGCCTCAAATTGAGGGTAGAGAGGTCATTATAAGCTAAGAGACGTTGAAGGATGTTTTTGGAAGAAATTGCAAAAATGAGCCTTGGTCACCAAGCCTACATTTTGTGTAGAGATAGGGAGGCCTTGTGTGCGTTTTTTTAGCTCATATATGCAGTAGCATGTAACCAAAAGATAGTACAAGTTAGTGGAGTATGGAGAGAGAAATAGAGAAATGGCTATTTTGGGCTATTTTGAGGTTTTTTTGTGCAAACTTGGTACAAATGCATGAATGGATGTGAATATAAGGTTTGGTTCTATTACACATAACCCAAATAGCTTATGGGCTTGATTTGAGTCAAAAAGAATGGCTAGAATTGGAGAAATCAAGAAATTGCAAATTTTGGTTTGACAAAATTCAATAAAATGCAGTCCCAGCCTAAAGGGCATAACTTGCTCAATTCTTTGAATCAATAGGAAAACCTTTAATATTTGGAAAGGTCTTGATATACTCTATAACTTTCATGCTATAAGTTTTCTCATTTGAATCCATTAAAGTCATCAAAACTGGCCATGAAAAACTAAAATTTTGAGAAATGACCTATAATCTTCAAAAGTGACATATAACTCCTTGCTCCATAACTCTTAAAATAATAACTTTTTGGGAATGAGACAACAATGAAAAAGTTTTAGATCTTAATTTTCTCTTTCTAACCATGTAAAGTTTGCAAATTTTCAATAATAAATAAAGAAGTTATGAATTTTTGAAGTTTAGCCTTATGACTTTCCACACATAGAAAATTTTCCAATTTCACCAAGATACCTTCATGAACAAGTTAACTCCAAAATCTGTATTTCTCTTAAATTTATAAAACCATAGGCCATATTATGTTGAAACATGATCTTTTACTTCAACTTTGACTAATAGTCCACTTGGTCAATAGTTGACTTTTGGTGACTTTTTCTCAAATGACTATTTTATTAAGATTAAGCAATTAAGCTTCAAACAATGCCAACCAAGGGTCCATAATCCATATTAGAATGAGTTAAGACATATTAAATTCATTTAGAATCAAGTTGCTTAAGAAAAATGTCAGGAAATTCCTTTGTCAAAAAGTTGACTTTTCAGTCAACTAGGTCAAAATTTCACCAACTGTCCAATGCAATGCTTTGAGTAATCTTGTGATGAATTCAGTGGTCAAACTTGATACCTTGGGCTATAAATTGATCATATAAACTAATTCTTGATGAAAATGAATCTCACAACTTGGAAGGGGCCAAAACTTTTTTTTTCTTGAATAGCTTAGGAGATGGTGACTGTAGATCAAACTCTAATTTCTTATAGATTCCTTAGAAATTAAAGGAGCCAATGAACTTGATTCAATAATGAGCTTATGAACATAAGGTACCATACAAATTTACTTGAGAAACTCAAACTATCGCATAATGGTTAATCTTGAGCCAAGAGAAACCCTAAGAACCTTGATCCCATGAGTGTAGCAATGAGTATGACCTAATGGTTAGTATGTAAATGCAATATGTGATACGGTGGGAGAACTGACTTGAGGTTTTGCGTTTGTGTTCGCAAATGTTTCGTTTTAGCAAGAGTCGCCACCGACTTTTTATTTTATCCTAAGGAAAGGTTAAAAAGCACAGGAAAAACCTTTGAGATGTTTTCGTGGGTTTGGGGAGTAGATTATAGAAAGGGAAGGTATTAGCACCCTTTCTATCCATGGTTATCCATGGGCTCTTAGTTACTTGCTTAGATCACTTGCCTTTGCTTTTCAATTGTTTGAAATGGTGCTTTGTGTGTGGTTTTTGAAAAATGTTTTAAAAAAGATGCCTTGTCTAGGCAACCGTTGTAACAATTCTTGTTTGAATGTTTTACAAGGGTGTTTGTCTTTTTGAAAAGTTTTCAATGTTTTGAAAGTTGTTTGGAAATTTTGTTTGTGAAGTGTGTTTGAAAATGGAAAGGATGTTTTCTTTGCAAGTTTGATCAAGTAGCTAAGAGCTATCTACTCTAAATTTCTCAAAGATCTTTCTCATGTTTTAACCCTTTTAACAGTGTTGTTTCACCATTGTATTTGGTGAACAACCTTGTGTTAGGATGTTAACGGGACGGGCGCGGGTCATCGTTTGGACCATAGAGGCAATAGTGCCAAGTATCTTTGGCAATTTTCTTGAGGGACTATGATAATTTTTGTTTAGGCAACTCCGATAGCGTCATCGAGGGACTATGATCATTTGATTTGTTTTTGTTTTGCCAAAGTACTTGACATGCAAACATGGCCCATTTTTGAAGGCAACGAGCGGGATTACCCTAGAGGTGCAAGTGTGAATTGTGTATTGATTTTCATGCTTTTGTCTTGTATTAGGTTATCTAGCGGTTGATTTTGAATCTTCGCATACAAACCCTAATTACTATACAGTATATGGAAAGCGATAAATTGCGGGAATTTAAAGTCTAATCTATTACAAATAAGTATCCGGGGATGGGGGTACAAATGTTTACAAGTGGGGATGAGTCTCATCAGAATAGTAGTGTCCAAATATTATTTACAACCAAATCGAATCATCGCATTCTCCATGTAAAATATAGCAAAGTATAAGGACAAAAGAGAAATAAAAGTATTGAGATGCATATGATTATTTACAAACGATCAACATGTTAACTTAATGTATTAAGTAATTTTTTGTGTTTTTGTTAATTATATAGACAAGAGTTTTAAAGAAAAATGTTTTAAGTTTAAAGAAAACTATTGTTTATGTATTTTAGTATAATAAAAAGTATTGTTAAAAAAAATTAATATGAAAGAAAAAAAAGGAAGTTAATATGTTACCTTTATTTGACAAGAAAGAAATAGGAATTAAGTTATAAAAAAGAAAATAAGGTGATAAAAATAAAATGGTATTAGTTTGAAATTAAAAAAAAAAAGGTAAGAGATTAAATGGGCTTGATGTTATATGTTTGGCCCAAACAAAAAAGAACAAACAAAATCAAAAAAGGGGGGTGCGCCAGTTTTATGGGCTTAAGGGTTTTGTGCGTGGAGCAGGCCCAACTATGCGTTTGACAATGTTTCTTTAGGGTTCGTGCGTATTTTCCTCAGAATAGGGTTTGTGCTTGAACGAACGGCGCCGCTCTCTATCTCCTTCTTCGCCTCTTCATCCTTCTCAAACAATGGCTTCTGATGTCTTCAACCCTCCAGCTGTCGGAGCGCCGTCCCCTTTCATCCCTTTACCTTCTCCCAGCGATTCAAGCTTGATGTTTCGAAAGGTTTGATTCGTTCATTTAGGTTTTTTTAGAGTTACATTAGTGTGATTCCTGTATGTTATAGCTCGCATGTTTTGACCTTTATTCTTTCTTTTGTT
This sequence comes from Vicia faba, assembly GCA_948472305.1. NCBI lineage: Eukaryota > Viridiplantae > Streptophyta > Magnoliopsida > Fabales > Fabaceae > Vicia > Vicia faba. The sequence continues at coordinate 283,345,990 of OX451739.1, read as the reverse complement.
TGATGCTTATATGCGATAGGGATTTTGAGGGTTTGAGGAATATACCTTGAATGCCCTGCTTCTGAGAATGATGGAGGGAGGAAAGGGCTATATGGCGCCTCCTTTGGTGGCCGGAATGGGGAGAACGTGATGACTTGCTTGCTGGCTTGCTTCCTGGTACTTGTATCTTTTAGCTTTCCTTGAATGGTTTTATGATGATAGTGTCTCTGAAAACCCTAGGATACTTCACTTCTGCATCTTCTTGTCTTCTTCTGATTGCTTGCCTCTGTGATGCTTTTGATGATTATTTTGTGATGAAATTTGCTTCTGAGATGCTTTTACAATCTTCCTCTCTTTGGACTTGATTTGCTTTCAATAATGAGTTTGATTTCTGAGATTTGTTTGCTTCAGTTGTTTGTTTGTTTGATCATGTGATGAACTTCTTGTTCTGAGGATGCTAGTGTTGTTTGGATATTTGGATTTTGCTTGAGTTTGGATTTGAAATGAAGGCAGATTTGAAGGCTATGCAGGCTTGGACACTGAGTTTGTTCAGGTTTATTGTTTGTGTATTTTTTTTGAGAGGCTTAAATGCTGAGTTTGTTCAGGTTTATTGTGCTTTGAGGCTTGAAGCAGATTGTAGGTTACATGCTTGTTTTGTAGCAGGTTTTGTATTTGAACAGGTCTTAAGGCTTTGGCTGCTTTGAGGTTTGTTTGGATTACAGGCTTTGAAAAGGCTTGTTTCCTTAGGCTTGCTTCTGGTTTTTAGCAGGTTTGTGCTTTTGCTTGCTTGTGTTTGACAGGCTTCAGGGCTTATGCAGACTTGAGGTGTTATGCAAGCTGATATGTTTTGGTTTTTAGGCAGTTTTTGAAGCAGGCTTATGTTTTGAACAAAGGTTTGAAGTTTTGGTTGCTTTGGCTTCGTGTTTGAATCAGTTTAAGGCAGGTTCTGTTATGTAGGCTTCAGGGCTTGCAGTTTTGGTTGTTTTGAAATTTTGAGGCAGGTTCTGTTGTTTGCTTGCTTAGGATACAAACTTGGAAGGCTGTAACAGGTTTTTAGGCCTGTTGAAGAGTGTTTACAGTTTTGTGTTCTCTTTTCTCTTTCTATGTATTCTGCCCCCTTTTTCTCAACTGAGATCTTTGTTATATTTATTTGTCTTTAAGCCTGCCTGAAAAACTGTAAGCCTCTACTTCTCTCTCTCTATTAAAGCATATTATATTGCTTAAAGTGCTTTTCTGAAAAGGTTGTGGCTGGGAAATGATGGAAATTTGAAATATTGCTTGCAATGTTAGCTTTGCTCTGCTTCTTGTACTTTCTTCTTTTCCAGATTTTCTGCATTGCTAGTTTGTTAGCCTCTTTGACAGTTTTTGACAGCTTCTTTGACAGTTTTGAACTTGTGACTTAGTTGGCCATTTTGACTTAGTTTAGTTTGTTTGAAACTGTAACTTGGCTATTTGGTTTGAAGGCAGTTTTGCTCTTGTGCAGCTTTGTTTGGCATTTCAGTTTGCACTTTGCAATTTGTGAATTTCTTATGCAGCCGTGTATTTAATTAATTCCATGCTTGCAAACATATTTTCTTTCCCTCTTTGTGAACCAAGAAGAGACATCTTCTTGCGATTTGCAGAGGACGAACAAACTGATTCCGGCCAACAACCTTTAATGATGAGTTTTTGATTAACTGTCTGAAAAATACTTTTCCAAATTCATCTGTGTTTGACTTCTCTTTTTCTGGCTTTGCAGGTAAACACCAATTGGGGCAAGGGAAGCAGTAGTAGCAGATGAAGATTTCAAGACACTTAGGATATAGTTTTGTTTTATTTTAATCATTTGTAATAAACATTATTATAAATACTGTAAATAAAATTACTGTATTTAAATAACACTTGTACCAATAATTAAAAATAAATAAAAGTCCTTTTGTCAGATAATTCTCTATTTCACTGTCTATTTAATTATTTAAGTTTCTTGAAAATAACTAGAAGTACATCCCAATTATTCTAACTTAGATAAAATAAATAATTAATAAACGTTGTAATCTCACAACCTCGCATTAACCAACAATAAACTTGGCATGTCAGTTAACCAATTGCACAGCTAAACGAACAAACGTCCATACGCCTTTCACTTCACTGATTAAACTAAAACTTCAACTTCCAATCAGAAGCCTCAGCTGCTACCCCATATGTTCAGGTTTTGAGAAACAAACTGAAATCTTGAACAAGCGTCAAAGCAGTGTGACAGTCAATTTGGACACTGTGGATTCAAATTCTTCTGAGAATGCGCGTGCAAACCCTAATTCTGGATTTATTATCAAAGAAGCGTCCGCCTGATCAAACCCTGAGCCAAACTCAACTAAATCACTAAAAACCCTAATAATCTGTTTGGACTGATTCAAAAGTTAATGGAAACCCTAATTTTGTTTGACTGATAAGAAAAGTCTGTTTGACCGATTCTTGAGCCAATCTGAAAAATCAGGAAAAGCCCGAAGCTGTGATTTCTTGTGAAAAAGAGGAGGGCAAATTTTGGGGTATAACACAATACAATAAACCAGATGAAAAGATATAAGGGTAGGAAAATTTTGGGATATGATAGAAGAAAATGCAAATGATGTTCAGAAGACTGTGCACAAGGAACAAAGGAAGAATAATGGAAATGTACTTTTCTTGATCAACCAATGTGTGGATCCAAATGTGTTCGAGAAAATCATTGAAGAAGAAACATCCAAAAAAGTGTGGTACAAGTTGAAGAATTTGTATGGTAGAGTTGAAAAACTAAAGAGGGTGAAGTTGCAGACATTGAGAAAGCAGTTTGAGATAACACAAATGAAACAAAATGAAGCAATTGTTGATTCTTCTCAAGAATAGTGTTACTCACCAACAAGATGAAGGAATGTGGTGAATTGATCAACGATTTGCACAAAATTAAGAAAGTATTGAGATCTCTGACTGCAAATTTTGATTATATTGTAGTGTCTATCGAAGAGTCAAAGAACCTAGATGATATGAAGTTAGAAGAACTTCAAGCTTCATTAGAGGCTCATGAGATGAGGATGAAGAAGAGGAAATAAAAAAGGAACATGGTTGTTGAACATGCATTACAAGCAATATTCAAAAAGAAGTCTAGAAAAGAAAATATAAAGCAAAGAAAAAGTCTAACAAATGATGAAAAATCAAGCAATAATTTAAATAGTCGTAGTGAATCCACCAAGAAAGACATGATCAACAAGTACACGGGGAAGAAAGTTGACATGAAGGATATACAGTTCTACAATTGTCAAGGATTTCGTCATTATGCTCGAGACAGTCGAAGGAAGAAGGAACCAAGAGCAAAAGATAATGAAGAAGTGGAGTATGCACATGCTGGAGAAAATGACTCAGATGATGTGCTACTCGTGGCTAATATCCTATCGAGATATGAATATACAAATATATAGTATTGTGATACGGTGGGAGAACTGACTCGGGTGTTTTTTGCGTTTTATCGTAAATGTTGCGGTTAGCAAGAGTCGCCATCGAATTTTTTTATCCAAAAGGAAAGGTGAAAAAGCATAGGAAAGACCTTTGAGATTGTTTCTTGAGTTCGGGGGGTAATATATGAAAAGGGAAGGTGTTAGCACCCTTTTCATCCATAGTTTTCCACGGGCTCTTAGTTACTTTCTAGATCACTTTCTTTTGGTTTAAAATTATGCTTTGTGTGGTTTTTGAAAGTAATTTTGAAAAGAGGCCATCGTTTAGGCAAACTTTGTAATGATTCTCATTCGTAAGAATGTATACAAAGATGTTGATCTTTTGAAAATGTTTTCAAGTTTGTAAGATGTTTTGAAAGTGTAGGTGTTTGTTTTGAAAATAGCAAGGATGTTTTTGTTTTGAAATGGAGCAAGTAATTAGGAACATTCTACCTACTCAAAAGTCTTTCTTGTTCATTTCCTTTTCCTTTGACATGGTTATCTTACCATTGATTTCGTAGGTAACCCTATCTTTGGATGTAAAAGGGACGAGCGTGGGTCATCGTATAACCATGATTTGCAATGTTTCAAGGTACCTTAGCATTTTTCTTTAGGGACTAATATCATTTGAAAGGCAACATAGATAGCGTCATCGGGGGACTATGATCTTGTATTTTGCTTGTTTTTGCTAAGATACCTCACATGCGTAACATGGCCATTTGTAAGGCAACCAAGTGGATTTATCCTAGGGGTGCTTGTGTGCAAGTATGTTTATTTTCATGCTTTTTAGTCTTTGATTAGAGCTTGCTACTTGATTGATTTTAGTCTTTCCATACAAACCCTAATTACTAGCATTTGTATATAAAGCGATAAATTGTGGAATTTAAAATTACTACGCTATTACAATATTTGTGGGAGGGTGTACAAATTACAAATGGGGATTGCTAGAAAATAAACCTAATTATCTATTACAACCATATTGAATTTGGATAAATAATGTACAAAAATGAATAAATATACAAGAATGTAAATATAAAGAAAATGGATATTTTGTTTGGATTTTTTAGGAAAGGATTTGGTTTTAAACTAATTAACTAAAAGCAAATAATTAATTAAATTAGTAAAAGTAAACTTAAATTAATTAGGAAAAGAAAATTACATAAAACCCTAATCTAAATATTATTTGATTAAGAGAGAAAAAGAAATTAAGTTTGTAAGAAAAATATTTTTAATGTCTTTTTTGTCTTAAAAATAATGTATGGTATTGTAAAATATTTTGGTCTTTTTTGGTTTTAAAAGAATTTTTTTTTTAATTGTAAAAGAAATAATTAAAAACCCTAGTTTCTAATTAAATTTATAAATTAATTAGTAAAATAGATAAAGTATGATTAAATAAAAATAATTTTTATTGTAAAAAATAAATAAACTATATCAAAATATAATCTAATGTTTTTATATTTTTTTTCTTCTGATTTTTCTAATATTAAATAAAATATTAAAGAAAACAAATAAATAAAAAAAGAAAAAAGGAAAATAAAATGGGCCAGGGGTGTGAATAGTGAGCGGGGAGTTATGAAGTGAGCAAAAATACCAGGCCCAACACAAGGGGCCCATCACTGCAAACAACATCAAAAATGTGAGAAAAATGAACAAATAAGCAAAAGGGTACCATTGGGGCTCGAACCCAGGTCCCAAAGGTTAACAGGCGCGCGCTTTACCATTGGGGTGGCTATACATCCGTTCATATAAACAAAACAACAAATATATATTAGAAATCAATTCCATGTCTTGAACTTCATCCTCAACCTCACGCCCAGCCAGAGTACCTCTATCTTGTTCATTTCTCATCCATTTGCAAAAGTGTAAACATAAATCTTATGGTAAATTTCCTCGCGATTTCAGAAATGTAAAGTAATAAAATTATAGATCAAAGACAAGCATGAATTTTAATGGCCCTAATCTGAACCCTAAAAATTTAAGAAACTTCAATCTTAAAATTCTCTAAGCTTAAGCAACATAAATGAAAACTATGGACATGGTTAGCTTTAGAGCGATGATATCTACATTTTTCATTCACAAATAAATCATTAATGATGCTTGTATGAAGAGTTCAAATTTGAGATAACTTACCTCAAAACTGGAAATCGTGTTCTGCAAATGAGCAGTCCTCAAGGTGTTGTGATGATCAGAAAAGCTCCACTGAGGTCCCAAGAAGCTAATGCAATGATTAGTTTGGTTTGAGCGTGGTTGAAATGGCCTGGAGAAGTCCACTTACAGTGCTCTATGAGCTTGTAAATGGAGGAATATGGTGTTACAGAACTATAACAGGGGAAGGGATGACTTATAAATGATGTTTATAAGCTTTTGGAGCAAGAAGCCAAGAAACGCACGAGTAGTTTTTGGTTTTCATATTTTTGGCCATAATCTGCAACAATGGCAGTGTGAGATGCAAATCTGTGTTCTTGGTGTTTTCAGGGCTCAAGCATGCGTGTGATTTATGGCAAATAACTTGTGTATGTATAAGCAAAAGGTCTTAGTGCTTGAGAGAGTCAGAAGTACAAGTTATAGGCTGATTGCTATGTTACTTGATTTTGAAGAAAAGTGGGAAAACAAGTTTCAATGTGTAGTACAAGCATGGGCTGGGTGATTGTAAGTGTTGATATCAACTTATCTTGAGTTATAAGACATGTATGATCAGAAGAAAACAATTGCAAGGCTCAAGAACAAGTTTTGTGCAAAAAGCTACTTTATCAAAATGGCATTGTGCACTTTCTTCCCAAAATGGATATAAAGCATGGCCTTACATTGAATGCTTGAATTGAGACCTCTAACAGTTGTACAAGCAATTAATTATTGAGTGCCTAACAAGTTTGAGGCCTGTAAAGTAGAGATTATGCAGCATAGGTTTGAAATTTGAATTTTGTTCATCACAAAATGACTTGTAATTCAAGTGTGAAAACCTTAACTTCATCTCTTCGATTCTCCCTACTCAAAAATGATCTCAAGGAGTTATTGGATATTTTGGAAAGCTTGTAATGTGATATACAACCCCTCTTTGAATCACTTTTGAAAATTCCCCTTGGAACTATATGAAAAAGTTCCATGAACTTAGGTCAAAATCCTGACCAAATTAGGGCAAAATTTCACTAAGTGTTTAGTTTCATGACCATGACTTCGTGGATTAATATCTTGAGATCCAAGAATTTATAGGAGAAGTTGTGTAAAGAAATGTTGTGTATCTCATGGAGATCTACAACTTTCATGTTGAAAGTTTCTTTTGAATCATCTTGCATCATGGTGAAAAATTGGCTCAAAGTTATGAAAAAATATGAAGTTTTCAACACTTAGAAAAATTTCTAAGTTTGAAAACTTTGACTTTTCAAAATGAAATCTTGACTTTTTAATTTCTTGATGAACAAGTTTCATATTTTGACATGTTTTGATGAATTGTGATCTTTGACACTTGATTTTGACCAAAAAGTCAAAGTTTGACTTTTCAGTATATAGTTGACTTTTGATCAGTTGACTGAAAATCAACTATCAATCCAATTGATCTTGAGAAATGTTTTGAGTTATGCCATTAGTTCAAAATGATGCAATTTAACTCTTTATATCATGCCTCAAACCAATTAACCATTTGCTAGGTCAAAAAATCAGAAATTGCCCTTTCTCAGTCAAAACCCTAATTTTGACCATTTTGCCATTTTGATGATCTGATCAAATTTCTTGAGGAATTGTGGTCCAAACTTGATCAAATGATACAAATGAGTTTAAAATGTTGTTGTGGATAAATTATGAAGTTTGACTGTAAATTGGCCACAGTTGACTTTTTCCCCAATACAGTTGATTTTTAGGTCAACTGCTCAATTGACTGAGCAAAAGTGTGATCCAAAGCTTGAAATTTGACATGAGTAATATTGATGGTCCATAATGATCCAATAAAGTCATATGAGGCATTAGAAGTTCAAATATCCTTGTGCAATCTCAAACCCTAATTTTGGTCATCGGTGCTTAAGGAGGTGTCTTGAGCTGATCAACCCTAGTACAATCTTGAGCCAAAGGAAGTCTTGTGAGAAAATTCTTGATAAATTAGAGGGCAAATTTTGGGGTACAACAAGTACCTAAATTCAGGATGCAGTAACCACATGACTGAAAATAAAAACTGGTTCACCAAGTTAGGTGAATTAGTTAAGAAAGTGATAAAGTTTTCAAATGGCGGGCATGTCACGTCATGTGGAAAAGGAGACATATTTATGGATAGAAAGGATGGTCAGAAAGACAATATCACTAATATGATGTATGTAACTTCGATGATAAGTAACTTGATAAGTGTCAAATCTCAAATTTATCCTACCCTTTTATAAGGCTCGTCTTACTTATGCATACCCCTCAGTAGGCCATCTAGCATTTCATGCATTAGTGATGGTCATGGGATCAAGGTATTTCTTTTCAGAAGCTACGCAAAAAGTTTATTCTGTCGGACATCATAATAAAGCAGAACTCTGGTTTTTCAAAGCTTAAATGTGTTTCGCATGTTTTACAAGTTATCAAACTAATGACTAGTCAAGACATCATCAAGTTAAGCTTTCATGTACTTCCACTCACTCTGAACTACGGAGAAATTGGGTGTTTCGGTGAATTTGAGACAATGTGTACCAAAAATAGTGTTTTTGCTGGTTTGAACTTAGAAATTCGCAACTTGCAATCGGGCTATTATTTTGAAATGGTTCCTCATGCATTGGAACCGTCTCGATATTTTCTTCATTTCATTTGTTTAGACCGGAAGCCAATTCTATGAAGAAAGTATCCAAAGAATTTGATCTCCCTGAAACGACACTCGAATTTAATGATTGGTTATCTATTTCCCCGGCGTTTGGAAATTCATAACTTTCATCTAATTCAGTACTTTCAGTTTATTCTTCGAGCATTGAGATCGTCATGATTTTCTTATCATTTCTCGTGTTCGGATTGAAGGTTAATTTTGTGAAGAAGTTCTCCGGGAATTTTAATTATTTGAAGACGGTATCCTGAATTTAATTGTTGGTATGTCGTTACGCGAGCACTTAAAAATTCATAACTTCTTATTGGAATACTATTTTGGAGCGGTTTCTGAGGAGTTAAAAACGTCTTAATATCTCCTTCAATTCGTATGTTCAACTCGGAAGTTGATTCAGTAAGGAGGATCTCCAAACATGCAGATACTTTGAAGCAAAACGGTGAAAAACAGTGAAAATACTGTGATGAAATGTTATTTTTTAGGCATTCAAAAATTCATAACTTTTGTCTGGTGTAATGTTTTTGAGCAGTTCTTTGGGCGAAAAATCCGTCTTGATCCCATCTTCATTTTGTATGTTCAGGTCGAAGAGTGATTCTTTGAGGAAGGTTCCCGAAAATGTGAATTACCAAAGATTTTATAATGTTGAACTGGAATTTTAATTCATTGTTTCTGATATTGTAAAAATCATAATTACTTTAATCTTTATTGTATCAAGGAGATTCTATCGACATAATTTCATAAATTATATCAGCTACAAGTTTGCTTCAGACCCTGAGTTCAGATTTTGATCAGAGCATTTTCGTTCGTGACATTCTTTGTAAACTGAACGATGAAATTAACTAAGAAAAATATGCATTAGCTAACTCTGCTTTGCGTCTGTGGACCTTCAAAAATTCATAATTTTCTCGTCGTTTATCCGATTGAGTCTGTTATTTCGGAATTGCATCACAAATTTTGTCATCTTCATTTTTGATATTGAGCTCGAGTCGAGATTTCGCACCAATAATGAAGTGGAATTTTGTACTCGCATTGTGTGTTAAATTTGCTGACACTGTCAAAACAAGGCCCAATTGAAATTATAATCCAAGGCCAAATTGGAGGGAATATATAAGTTCAAAATTCATATTTTTCTCTCATAACTCACTCACTCCCAATAACCTCTCCCAAATATCTCTTTATTCTCTCAAAGGTCAAACATATTCTTCTCTCAATTTTACTCAAGAACATCAACAATATTCATCAATCTTCAAAAATTCATCAAGAACAAAAGAGTCAAAAATCACAAGTCCCTTTCCTCTTTATCCATTGATCCGCAATCAGACCTCCGCCTAGCACCGTCTGGTGGTGACTGAGCCACCACAAGCTCCCTCTACTCCGGAGAAATCTCTGTGTATCACTCTCTCCTCTCTCTTCGTTGTGGACCCGCGGCTTCCTCCTCCCTCCGCTTATGTGTTTTTTCCGGTGACAACATCAATCTCCTCTTCATTAATTTTGGTAATTCAATTACTCTTATTTCAATTATCTTTGATTGGATTGGATTATTCTTGAAGTTTAGGAGTTTGTTTAAATGCTTGAGAGATATAATTACATTGAATTGAGTTGAATTGCATAATTGTGAATTGATATGATTCTTGAATGTTGATTTCAATTATGTGGAGAAGAGGAATTAGTTCGAAGTCATGTGAATTCATGTGTTAATTTTGATTCTTGGATTGAACATAAACATGAGTTGAACCTTGAATTGAGAAGTTGTAGCATGTTGAGAATTAGAGTTTAATTTTTTAGTTGAACTTCATAATATTGAGAATTTGGTGCAATTTCATGAGTTAATGTAATTTGATACCAATTTGTTGATGATTTAATTCTTTGACATTGAAAACCTCAAATTGGTTGAAATTACATTAACACATAATTTTTGACTTATTCTTGGATCTAAGGCATTAATTGTGTTTCTCTTGTTTATAACTTGTGCATTTCTCATAAAGTGATGATACTTGAACCATTGATCACTTTTACGCACTTGTTTTCGTTGTTTATGCTTGATTTTGGTTGAAATTTACACAAATATACACGGCTTCCCTGGGAATGGAAGTGGTACTTGTGCTTGGATTTAATCTGAGGCATATACTTTTTTGAGTTCGTTAATGCATTTGGAAGCTACCATGTAATTTTCGTGCGATTCTGTTTCGACATTTCGTGCACCTAAATTTTGAACATAGTGCTATTTGGTTCTTTATAACATGTACATTGAGCTTTGAATTTCATATGATGCATGTGTGCACTTTATTGTTTGTTTATGAACCATTGTGATTGATTCTCCTTGATTCTAGTGCGTTTTTCGGGACAATTCATGTTATAACCGTAGTGTTGCCCCGTAACGGTAAAGTGTGCTTCCGATGCGATTTAATTTGTGATATATACTTTTGTGAACTTTTTGGTAAGTTTTGGAGCTACCATTCCATTTTTGTGCAATTCCATAACGACTTTTTGAGCACTCATTTTCATGGTGCAATGCTGCTTGGAGTTTTGTTTTATGCTTCTAACATGCATTTAATCTTTATTCCTTCATGATTTAATCATAAATTGAATTATGTTGTGAACGTATAACTCCGATTGCGGTTTCTAGCTATCACTAATGCGTTTGTTGACTTGTGCAAAGTATATTGAGAGAGTTTTCAATCATGTAACTAAAGTGTTGGTTATGTGATTGAAAAGCATATGATTTGTGGTTTCGCTTTCGACGCCGTTTATCTTGTTTCTCATTTCATGAGAAATATATTGTTTGTGTTTTTTTGTCTGGATTGCGCTTTTGTCTAGATGTGAATTATGTGTAGAAACTCTGATGCGATGCGATGCATTCTTGGCTCACAATTTATTTTCTCACTTGATATTCATTGGATATTATTCATGACTATTGCGCTTTCTTGATGCTAGCTCGCTTGAAGTATTCTGGTTTTCTTTGCTTTCATCTGATAATTGACGAACTTGCATTTGATTGGTATTCTCATCTATTTCCTTTGTATCTCTCGCATTATTTACCACTTTCTGATGCCATGAGAAGTAGGAATAGAGATGCATTCTTTACTACTTTCTGATTCCATGGGAATTATGGCTAGAGATGCATGTTCTGGGAGTCCCTTTGAGGAAAGTTGTTATTTAAAAGACCTGTAGCAGGAAATTCCTACTTGTGCGTGTTTAGCATTATGTTTGTTTACATTTGTACCAAAGACCTCGATGAAGGAGTCTCATTCCCCATTATTTAGTCCTCACATAAGGCAGGACGAGCAGAGGGTTCACAATTGACCCCGTCATTTTCAGTTCGTGTCATTCATAGCTCACGTCGTGCATTGATGCTATGAATCGTGGTATTCTTGTTATCGAGTCAGTCAAGTGGAATATAGAGATCTGCAACCAATCCCCCATGCTTTGTTATTAGCTCACGTGACGTACACGTTGATGCTCTGATATGATGTCACTATTTCCTTTTATCTCCTACCTAGTTAACGTGATATCTTGGTTAGGTGTTTAATCGTCTGTGATGATTTATTCTTGCTCTTCTCTTTCCTAGATAATGTGATATCTTAGTTAAGGGTCGATGCCTTTCATCTTTCTTGCCTTGGTAACGTGATACCATGGTTAAAATAATTATGACATTATTGAAATGTAAGTATATATTACATCTGTCAATATGTTGTTTGTGTTTATCATCTTAAAACTTTGAATAATTTATCTTCCAATAAGCGAGCTACCCTTGCTGTTTGTTTAGGTTGCAACGTGAATTTTACATGAAGTTCAAAACCATGATTATCCTAGTTTTTGTGAAAATTTTGTATTTTTCCCATTGGAAGGAATAACATAGGTTAATCCTAGTACTACTATGATTTATGGTTTGTCGTTTGTGTTGCAACTTTATCAAATGATTTATGGGTTCTGAAATAGACGTAGGTATCTGATTTATTTTGCTAATTATAAAAAAAATTAGAGCTTTGGGAGCTTATAATAAGTTACAAGGTGTGAGAAAGCAAAACAAAAAAAAATGATTTTATCCCATTGTAAGGTGTTAACTTTATATTTAAATGAATAGTTTCACACACACAAGTAATATAATTGTTTTAACAAGTTGTATCAATTAATTAATACTATTTTTTATGTTGATATAATAATTTAAAGTTATGTCAACATTTATTTATTCAGATATTTTTCAGGATTCAAATCCATTTCACAAAGATGAAGTTAAAAATGATCAAGAATGTTGTGCAAATATGATACTAGAACATATTGAAGCAAATGCGGACACTGATATAAATTAGGTGTTAGATTTTGGTTGTTTGAAAGATATGATATTTTTAGTCAATCTTTAAGGTTTATTGTTTTGATTGTATTTTGATAAGTACGTAGTTACTATTTCACCTAAGTGTTAACTCTTGTTTATGTTTTTTGATAAGACTAGTTTTATCTTTATTGAGTTTATATTTTAGTGCAACTGAACTTACTTACTAGCATCCAGAGCTTGTGTATTTATTTTGATTATAATGATATTTTAATTAGATATGACAATATTTTTACTTTTATGATTTTATTTTGAAGTCTAGGTGAGATATATGGAACAAAATTATTATATAATGTTATATTAATATAATTATTTTGATATCCTATCGTGGTTATATATATATATATATATATATATATATATATATATATATATATATATATATATATATATATATATATATATATATATATATATATATATATATATATATATATATATATATATATATATATATATATATATATATATATATATATATTATGGGTGTGTGTGGGATTCAAAAAAAATATATAAAAAAAATTTAACTTGTTAGGTCAGTTAATTAAATTCGATTTAAGAAAGAAAGTTCTTAGGTCAGGTATAAATATTATAAGAGTTTTATTAAAAAATAAATTTATAAAGTCAGGCGATTTTTACCCGACCTAATAACACTTTCTTAAATTAGTTTAAAATCTGACTTAAAAAGTCAAAATTTCTTATGTCGACAGTTCTCAGGTCTGTCTCGAATCCGAGTTAAGAAGTCAATTTTAACTGACTTAACAAGTGTTTTTCTACTAAGGATGGTCTTGTGAAATTTTGTAAATTTATTCATTATATTCTCTACCATTCATAATAAGTAGAGTTGTTGCTCCAAACATAACACGTGAGCCAAAAATGATCATATACAATGATTCAATCTTATTTTATATCTAAGTCACATTCTTCTCTCTAGAGATTTTCCTTTGAACTTTATCCCCGAAAAATAAGATAATGAAATTTCCGGCCTTATCCACCATCTCAATCTTCTCATCTTGTGTTAGACGTGAAGACATTAATATTTCACCCTTCAATGTTTCAATATATTTTTATTGTGTTACACTTGCTTGTATTTTCACTATCCACAACGCAAAATAGTTGTTTCCGAAATACTTTCTGATATCTTATTTATTACTATGCTCACTTGTAAATTAAACTCCTTTGTCTCACAATGGGTGCCATTTTTTGTGAAAACTAATTCTATTGAATTTGTTAATAGCTTCAAACACTAAAAAAAATTATGTGCAGGGACAAAGAACAATGACAATAAAAATATGGCCTCAAGCAACACACTAACTTTTCAAGTAGTGTAGGCAAATCCATAGAGTGCAAGAGGAAGATAAAAGAGAATAAACAAAAAGAAACTTGTTCACACATTTCGATCAAACTAATCTAGTATAGGAGAAAGAACAACTATCTCATTCACTATGCTTCCAATAATTGTTGCAAGATATTATAAAAGAAAGACAAGAAAACAATATTCCAAGTTTCCAAGAATAAACAATATTTTTTATCCCAAGTGTTTTTCAATCTTTCCAACTCTCAATATATGAATCACACAATATCAATGTGTTTAAAAAATTTTCTCAATTCTCTTAGAGAGTTTTCTCAATTCCAAAAGCTACCATTGTTTCTCTAATTTTTCCATAAATTTATCACATATTTCATTTGTCATTCATATTATATTTTAAAGATTGTTGAGACAAGAATAATAGAGATATATATTTATAACTGCTTAAATTAACAGATTCATAACGAACACAAAACACAACCCGTTAACGAACATATCCATAAATTAAAACGACCAAACCAATACATAGAATCATTGATCCGACTCTGACCGATCAGCCGCTGCGACACCACAGATTGTCGACATCAATTTTGCCACTGGCCACAATGTCCGCCACTAACACCGGCCACCATGGTTTCGACATCTTTCGTCGATCTTTTTATTAAAATATATTTTAAGTTTCTACAACTCGTGTTTCTAAAAGTCTTAAAATATAATCTTTCTCTTTATCATTTGAGTTTTCAAAACATATTTCTACTTTTTTGACTAAATTCTCTAACGTATAATCCATTCATGAAAATCTTCCACAATTCAAATTCATCATCAAAATCCTTGCATTTTTTTTCTCTTTTTGTAAATACTAGTTAAAAACTACACTTTACTCTCTCATCTCAATTACACATGAGAGAAGTCTAAATTTCCCCTTCCGAATATGTGATGTGAGACATGTCATATCATTATCAGCAGCCAATCAACAATGTGAGAGAAATTAAGTCATTGAATACGTCATTAGAATTAAGTTAATTATTATATCCAAATCCGTGTTTCTTCAACTGATAATTAATGTTCTTAATCCCCTAAAAAAAGTAATGTTCTTAATCCCCTAAAAAAAGTAATGTTTTTAAATATTATCAAAACACTATCTACTTATTGGATAATTTTGATTTTCCATTTCATAAGCCTGTAAAAAAAATGAAAAATGTCAACACCAACAACCGACAGTCTTGTACCTTATTTAGTATTTAATAGTACTAATTTTAGTGCCCATTTAGCAATTATAGATGCAACGTAAGAAAAACAAATTATAGGAAAGTGGCCACATTCCAAAACCTATAAACTCCACTAGGTTAAATGTGGGACGGTTTAAGATTATGTGATACTAGTATTTTACATGTAAAAAGACCTTTTAAGATTAAACTATAACTTGCTTGCCTTTAAAAAAAATTAAAATATAGCCTAAAAAATTAAAATATAGTTAACCATCACAAAAACAAAACAAAAAAAACTATTGATCTTTTTCATGTTGTGCTATTGGTTATCAAATATTTGAAAATGAAGAGTAGTTATTGGTTAAACCAATCAAACCAATGCTTTTGTTCATAATCTAAACGATTGGCCAACTATTTGTTGTTCAAAAGCAAAATAATGGAAGTTGAGATTAGATTTATGATATTAAAGACATCAATAACTATATTCCATCATGATTATAAGGTTAAAAAAACATATATTTTGTATTTTAATTAAAAATAAAAATTTTGAATGCGAAACAATGGAATGATCATCATTATCTCGAATACGTGAAAGACAGATTACATGAAATTTATGAGTGAACTTGAAAGTTATTCAATATAGTTAATTGATCTCAAATATTCTCTTTGTTTAACGTGTTCTTCAGTTTTTCTCGATATTTCTTTTCTTTTTTTTTTCCAATCCACATGTGTTTTATTTCCTTAGAATGTGGCTACATATAAATTACAATTTTAATTAGTGGTGTTACAAGGAATATGAGAAAAATATCATATTGTTTAGTTTCGCTATTTAGTCTTCATGATTCATGATTAGTTACTATTTATTAGCTTAGCAATACTTGTATATAATGACTCAATCATATCAAATAATAATCATAGAACATATTTCTTATAATTAGACTCTCTAAAATCGAACCCATATTCATTAAACATATTTTTCTATTTATAATTAAAATTAAGATTTCATGCAATTGTGTTGCGTTGTTCCTTAGCTATGTTGTGATTTAACATTTAAAATGTTCGTGTCTTGGCAGAAGTTCATATCGCGCCATTATGCATTGAGTGCTTTGTGATTGGGTCTTTGAAATGAATTTGCACTTCAAGAAAAAAATTTAGTTCATGTTGTTGTCTTGTGTTCGCGCCACTTTAGCCTTTTCATGTTGAATCAT
Source organism: Vicia faba (assembly GCA_948472305.1). NCBI lineage: Eukaryota > Viridiplantae > Streptophyta > Magnoliopsida > Fabales > Fabaceae > Vicia > Vicia faba. The sequence goes on along the minus strand of OX451739.1, from coordinate 283,329,736 downwards.
GTCGTTGTAAGCTATATGTACATTGTTATTTGCATATTTTTTCGTAGTCTTCTCTAATTTTTCTTCATTCTTTGTGTTCTATTCCTCTTATTGCTTTTCCATCATAACTTTCAATGTAAAATATTATAATATATGTCTGATTAAGATGATTTTTACATAGTTTGTTTTTTCCACGATTCTTTGGATATTTTATTAAAATCTACAAAAACAAACAAAATACATTAATAGTAAAAGTAATAAAAATAGAATATTTAGGTATTAAAAATATAGAACGACGGATTGTCATCAACTTCTTGAACCTGCCATGACTATTTTACAAAATAGTTTTGTGCAATGTCTGGTCACACAACTAGCCTTGTTTGATTACAATCCCTAATGTCTTGGGCAAAGTCGAAATCAAAGAATGTTTGATCGAATGTAAAATACTTATGCCCTAAATTCATATACCTTATGTCTAGTAATTATAAATAATCTCTCATTAATATTTTGTTACAATAGTGTTATCTACGGTTAGTTCTCAAACACTATCTAAAACAATTCCCCCAAATTCATTAACAGAAAAAATATTAAATGCAAAATATTATTTAATATCTATAATAGAGAATATATCTAAACGGATCACATGATTCACATTATTAGGAGAAAATTCATATAAGGGGACTTAATCTAGGGAAACTAGTCACTCGTCCTTAAAGAATTCATGGTGAATTCAACACAAAGAAAGAAGTTACACTTTACAAACAATAAGAGTTGAAACTATTATGATTTATTGACTTCTCCTCGATTCAAATACTTCATAATGTGTCTCTTTGCTCATGAAATTCTAAAGCCTAATGACTGAATGCATTTTATAATTTATAGGAACATTTTTTGTTTTCCCAAAAATTGTGTCGCACTACCCTAGTGGTGAAGCACGATATAACGATGATGTTAACGTGTAATCTTCAGATTATAGAAATTATGTTGCTCTTTATGTCTGGTGCAACTATATTTTTCTAGTGTTAATTTATGAATTCCATGCTCCAAATCGCGTTGCTCTGCCTATCTGGTGCAATATATTTTTTCTTATATTAATATCACCCCTCTTCTTCTGTTTCTTGCATGCAATTCCTCTCATTTGTTCATCATCATAACTTCTATATATAGAGAGAGAGAGAGCTTTAAGAGGATGAAGGCCCAAACAATATAACTAGCCTACAGGAGGCATTTGTTCAACAATTCAATCACTACTAATTACATCATAAATTATATTTTTCTTATCTTGAAAGGAAACTTAATCTATAAGAGAAATGGATGTTCTTTAACTATTGGGAATTTCTTTTCCCACCCTTACACCTTCTTAGCCATCTCTAGTGAAATTTTGTTTTTACCTCCAGAATTCGGAGATGTATCTCCGAACGCACCATAATTTAGTTTTTTTTGGGTTATTTCAGAGATGCATTGCCGAAACACTTTTTTTCAAAATCAGAGGTGTTTCATAAATGCATCTATGAAATAGGGTATTACATAAACAAATGTGAATAGTCACCCCCCTTATTCTCATTTCATCCAAAATCTAACTCTCAAACACCCAAAAATCTGTAATTTCAAAACTCATTCAAGTTGGTATACTCATTTGCCTTTGTTACAACTCACTCTAACTCCTAATTTTTCAGCACACTTCAATAACTCTAAAAGCTTCAAATTTGAGTAAGTTCTCCAATCCCTTTTAATCTTTGCATTTCTATTTTAAGTTGTATAGATTATGTATGGACTGTAAAAAAGTTGTTTTTTTGTGTAAAAATTGGATTTTCGTGTAAGAATGGTGCTGCTAGGTTGAAGTTTTTGGAATGGAAGTCACGGGTTTTTTCGAAGATACATCTTAGAAAACCCCTCTAATGTGTTTCGAAGATGCATCTCTGAAAAAAGGCTTGGGTTGATTTTTTTTTTAATTTTCATAGATGTTCTTGTTTGTCCTTTTACCTTTGATTTAATTAACGATTGATTATTTTTTCAAAATAATGGTAGAGAACCCCAACAAACTGAGACTTGGTAGGCCTAGTCAAACTGCATTTGCTCGACGAGAGAGAGTCGAGCAGACTACGAGTCGTCGAGGACGCGGTTGGGTACTGCGGGTGAAAGTGGAAGGAACATCGACTTCTGCTTCGAGGAGTCGACTTTCATGTACGTCCTCATCTAGGAATGTCGAGGAGGAGGAACCCGAGCGGCTTCAGGTTCCGGAACCCGAAATGGAGTTTATTCTAGAACCCAGGGAGAAGGTTAACCCTGGTTTTGCAATAGGGTCGTCTGACACCTCTCAGCTGATCTATTACACTGATCATGTCGCTTGATATGTTTCGGAGGGACATGTATTTTAATTTTTGTAACAGTTTTCATTTTAATGATTTACGTACTAGTATGTTAAAATTGACATCAATTATTTGTCTTTACAGGAACGATGGTCACTATAGTGTGTGAACCACGCGCAGAAGATATCTGAGCTGCATCACCCTGATGAGGATTTATTTAGACAGGTCATTTTTGCCTCCGAATTTGCAGGCCTTTGTTGTTCTGGTTATAGCACCATCGTCCATGACATGCATGGGGCATTTGTGGAGAGGTGGCACAAGGTGACGTCATCTTTCCACTTGCTTGTTTGGGAGATGACGATCACACTTGATGACATCGCCTTCCTGCTACACCTTCCTATCATAGGGAGGTTACTTAACCACTCCCAAGTCGATTGTAATGATGCGATTGAATGGATGGTCGACTATCTGGGAGCTGATCCAGAAAAGGAATTTAAGCAGTGTTCTTTCACCAATGGGGCTCATGCCAAGTTCTCTTTCCTTAATCTGCTATATCTGGTCCTCATCCTTCGAGAAGTAAACATCAACAATCTTTGATCATCCTCCCTCAAGACGCTCCAACTTGATTAACAAACAGACTCTTGAATCCATGTTACCTTCGGATTCGGGAAACAACAAAACTTCAACAATACTTGCACTATCGCCATACCGAACCAACATCTTACAACAAAAACATATCCGAGAAGCAAAGCTTCTTCCCTACTTATCTTTAAACCAACTCCTGCAAACAATCGATTGGAAAAGCAAACAAGTATCGACAGTGTGTCGCACACATGTCACGTACTAAGAAACAACACATCAATAATATTCAATTGTCACGCTACTCTACTGACTCAACAACTTGGTTGAACGGACCGACCTGCTCTGATAACACTAATGTAACACTCCATTTCTACCCGGAAAATATTAATAAAATCAAATTTATAAAATTTCGACATATAAATAGGATGCTACACTTTCAACTTATAAAAACGACATTTAATCGCATATAAAAAAGATACATAACACTTAAATCATCGGATGAACAGGTAACAACAATTTTAGTCCTTAAAATGAAACAACTTTATTACTTAAGCAGCGTGTTATACCCCAAAATTCCCCCCTCCTTTCATTCAAAGATATCCCTCCATATTCCTAGGGTTCTTAATCACTTTAAGCACCCAAGGTTCAATGGCTCAATGGTTGCGCAATATTAGGGTTTGACATTTGAGTTTACCTTGCGTCAGGTTTTGATTCATGATAAAAGATTTTGAACTCAAGGATTCTTTTATGACACATTGTTTGCTTGTGAAGAAAGTTAACAAAGTTGAATTTGAGATTGGGGTGTTCTCATATTTTGGTTTTGGATTGTTGAATTTCTTCGATTGAGGAGAATTTCTGATTTCTAAGATCAGGTGAATATTTGGTTACTTGTTGATTTTATTTTTGAGTCAAGTGGTGAAGTTGTGATTTCAAGTGGGGAGATCTTTTAGTTTTCATTACTTTTGAAAGGAATTTTGGTCCTTGATTCATGGTGAAGTTTGGTGCAAAACACGTTCATGATCTTGAGGAAGGTCTTATGGTTTCAATAAAGATTTTATTTTTTGTTTTGATCTTCAAATTCAAAGTCATATATAATTTGATTTTGGAATCAATATGGTCATTCGAATATTTTCTTTGAACCTAATATCGTTTGCATAATGGACATCAAGACTTTTGAACTTTAAACAAAAGAGTTTTAGATTACGAATATGGAGATTTCTCTTTATCTAAAGTTTCAAAGCTTCACTTGTCATCTCAAATTCACTTTCAAAAATCCAAATTATTGTCTTCATACAAGTTTCTCATTCAAGACTAAGATTTCTACAAAGTTTACAAGTTTACAAGGTTCTTGCAAAGAAACTCTTACATACAAATATGAACTTTCCCTAAAGTTTTGTTACAAACATAATTCAATTCCTAAGCATTCTAAATTCTAAGATTCTATTTACTAGAGATTCAAATTCTTAATTTCTTCATATTTCCCTCCAAAATCCTTCAAAGTCATGCCACGGTTTCCTTTTCCATTTCCATCTTTCTCCCATTGTTGATCACATGAAACAAAAGGAAAAGCTAATTGGTTAGAAAACAAAAACAATAAACAAGAATTTTCAAAGAGTTTTCTCCTCAAACTCATGATTAGGGTGTTGCTTAAGGAATCAGGAAAGGTTTGTTTCTCAATCATGCTCAAATGTATATTAAAGCCTCATGCAAAATTGGGTTTAATCATAGGCCTAAGTCTATTGCAAATCACAAGTGGATTGGTTCATAATAAGACAGATTTAAAGAGGTTTAAAACAGAAGTTCATCACAAAGCAGTCCAATTACAGCAGACACGGATTCAAAGGCCTAAAGAGACAAAAATTCAAAAGTCAGAACTCACTATCAAGCCCAACAAGAAGCATCACAAATCAGAATTGTAAAAGCCCAACAAAAGCCTCAAACAATTATGTTCTATCATTGGCCTAAAAAACATCTTATTGCAAATCACAAAACAAGTTGGTTCACAAAAAGGCAAAGATAAATCCAAATCAGAATTTCAAACTCAACATCATGCTTTCACGCAGCAAAAAGGGCCTCATGTTGTTTCACTTTAATGAAAAGTCAGAATTTACTAAATCAAATCACAGGCCTAAGATATTGTTGCAAATCTCAAACAGCTATTCAAAAGAAGTTTGTTTGGTTCACAGCAAAAGCAAAATAGAAAACCAGATCAACAAGCAACAAGTACAAACTCATGTACTGCAAATCCAAGCCAACAAGCAACAAAGTACAAAGACTAGCAAGCAAAGTCAAAATACAGCATAGAAAAAGTACAGCAAAATTGACATATCTGAAAGTAATCAAGATATTAGAAGTGACAAGTTCAATACAAGTTGGACAAACCTTGTTGAGCTCAAGAAGTGAACCCTAATTTCACACTACTTAAACCCTTCAAAAATTGTTCACAAGAGGGAAGATACTGACAGTTCACACAATATAAAAATACTGCACAACCCAATACACAATAATACAACCACAGAACCCTAACACAACACAAAGCCCTAACTGTTGTTCATCACTTTCCAAAACCAAAACCCTTCAGAAAAGAAAAAGAAACTGAGTCATAGTAACCCTCAAAACCCTAAATTCACTCATCACTTTCCAAAACCAAAACCCTTCAGAAAATATATATAAGTCATAGGTGCAAATCAACAAAGAACAAGTCAGAAAGATCTCACCCAAATAACGAAGGATCTTCGCAATCAGAGCCGCTAGGGGTTCGTTTCCCCTTTCGCGATCTACTCAATTTGGTGAACCATATGCAAAAATCAACCATGGATTATGATATAGGAGAGAAAGACGGAAAAAAAGATGTAAAAAAATGAAGATCGGAGCCAAGCCGCCGTGAGAGCCGCCGCTTGCCACCGCCTACCACTGCTGAGGCAATTTCTGGCGAGCTCTGGAGACAGAGAGAATGAAGAGAGCGTAGGGAATAGAGAGACATGTTTTCTTTTTCCTTGATTAAAATTATTTAAGTATTTCAGTTGTTTTATTTAATCTACTTGTTTTTTTTTTAATTTCAGAACAGGCTTAGCTATTATGGGCCTCATCTCAAAACTCTCCTCCAGGCCCAAACTTATCTTTGTTCACACCCCCCTCTATTTTCAATGATGCGCAATAACAACATCCTGGGCCTTGCATTTCGCTTCCCTCTAGCCCAATTCCATTTTTACTGTCTTTTTTTGTTACAAGCATTATGGGGTTCAATTTAACTCTACTCACTAACAACCCCCCCCCCCCCCCCCCCCCCTAATTACTCATATCATGCAAGTCCAACTTGTATATTTTTATTTTGTTTATTTTTCTAATTTCACATAAAACAGACATGGGCCTAAGTCAACAAAAAAAAATTGTTTTACTTTTAACCTCCTTAATTTCTTTTTAACCCCCTTTAATTTTTATTTCAATTTTTATTTCTTTTGATTTATTATTTTATTTTATTTTTTATTTATTTATTTTCTTTAATAAAAAATATTTTCTTAACAAATTAATTTTTTTACTTAATTAATTTAGACTTAGTTTTATTTTAATTTCCTTTTTTCAATTAAATCAATTTAGATTAATTATTTAATTTCTTTCTTTTTATTAGTTTAATTAGGTTAACTTTAAAATCTTTTCATAACAAAACCATTAAAAAAACAATTTTCTTCTCTTTTACACTATCCTTATATTCTTGTATATTTTGCATTCTATTATTCAATATGGTTGTAATAGTAATTAGGTTTTAATTACTTTCATCCCCATTTGTAATTTGTAAATCCTCATCCCCTAAAGTGATGTAATAGTGTAGGGATTTTAAATTTCCGCAATTTATCGCTTTCAATATTATTGCTAGTAACTAGAGTTTGTATGGAAAGATTTAAAATCAAATAAATAGACAACCTTAATTCAAGACAAAAATGCATGAAATCACTTGCACCTCTAGGGTTAATCCACACTTGTTCCCTTAGAATAAAACAGGCATGTCCCTCAAACGTGGGATACTTTAGCAAAGACCCTCGATTACAAAATCGTAGTCCCTCGATGACCCTTCGATGTTGCCTTCGACAAATGATCTTAGTCCCTTACATCAAATTGCTAAGGTATCCTACAATGTTGCCTTCTATGATTGTCCGATGACCCGCACATGTCCCTTCACGTCCAATGATAAAGTTTTTTACTAACTAATGGTAAGATAACATTATCTAAAGGAGGAGGAAAAGAAATAAGACTTTTCGAGTAGGTAGAACGCTCGTAGTTGCTTGCTCACAAACTAAAACCATTTCCGCACTCAAACTTTCAAAACATCTTTCCAAAAACAACATCTCTTTGAACTATTTTCAAAACCAACATTTTGTATACATTCTTATAGAGACGAGAATCATTACAAAGTTTGCCGAAACAAAGGCACTTTTCAAAAATACTTTCAAAAACAAATCACAAGCACATTTACAAAGTATTTCAAAGTGGGCTAGCAACTAAGAGCCCGTAGATAACTACGGATGAAAAAGGTTATAACACCTTCCATTTTCATAACCTACCCCCCGAACTCAAGAAAATTCTCAAAAGGTCTTTCCTGTTCTTTTCACTCTTTCCTTTATTGGATAAAAGAAAAGTCGGTGGCGACTCTTGCTATCTGCAACAATTGCGATAAAATGCAAAACACACAAGTCAGTTCTCCCACCGTATCACACAGCAGAATCAAAATTTTCAATTCAAATGACATAACATCTTTGTCCAACTGAAAACAACTTTAGAAACAACAAAGTACTTAACAAAATCAACTTAAAATTCAGCAACAGAAGTAAAATCAACAATAAAGCAACAAGTGTGCATCCCCCCCTGAGTGTTATGCATCAGAGCAACGACACTGACTCAAACTACTGAAGGTAAACAACCTTCATTGTGGATTACCTACACGTTACCAACATAGGGGTAACATTCAAATAGAATGGGTGAGATTTCAAACAATATAATAGAATGTATGATGAATAATATATTAGAATCAGTTCATATAACAATCACCACTTCACAGCTTTTTAACAATATTTAACACAACTAATTCTTCCATACAACAACTCAGGATGCAACATGAAATGTGACTTGATTTTTATGCACATGCATGTGGTACCAACAGAGCAAAACTCCCAACTTAATAATCTGTCAATAAATAGAGGCATCAACGAGGCATAAGCCTTCAAATTAATATTTTTCCAATCCAGGCCAACTTAACGAGCATCAACTCCAACTTGATATGTGATGTATGAGACACAACATAAATGTAGCAACAATAACAACAAATAACAAATCAACATAAATCAATGTTGTCCATAAGCCTGTAACATCAACAACAATTCAACATTAACTCAACACAAATCAACATTGGTCATAAGCCTACAACATAATATCTATCAAGAATTAGAGGCATTTCAAAAACATCGGTATATCCTGCAACTTCGCATCGTCAACAATATTGACATTACAATAATAAAGTAAAATTCACAAATACAATCGAAACCCATGTCAACAACACTACATAATTATTCAGCTATACGTCTATATTCGGCTATTAGACGTTATGCGACTGTTCCTCTAATATTAATCTACTGCAACTATTATATATGCTAGTACTGCTATCAACAATTTCCACTACTGCTAGTGTTACTAATTAATTATCTATTGTTGTTTTATTGTTAATAGCTCTCTGTCACTATTTCATAATTAACTCCTACTGTCAAATTATTCCTGCTACATGTACTATGTTTTTATACTATTAATAGTTTTCCGATAAGGTTCCTGCAATTACATCTTACTACTATGAATCATCTCCTACTACTATGAATTATCTCTGCTATTATCTTACTATTAATAGCTTACAACTTGGTTTTAGCCAATCAATACAGGCAACACAACAAAATTCATTCCTGCCTGCAACTTCAATAATTAATAACAAGCACATCACAGCGACTTATATAAATCAATACTATTATCGACCAAGTTGATCAGTGCATTTTGATGCACATTCTTCCATGATTGTACTTAAGCATTTTCATGGTTTGTTTAGCTTATTTTTGTATTTTATAGTGTTTTTCTATTTTAGTTTATTTCTACTCTTATTTGATTTTCGCACTTTATTTTCAGCATTAGCAGTCTGTACGAATAAATTCATAACTTGAGCTACGGGAGTCGGAATGAGGCTTGCTACCAGTCGTTGGAAAGCTAAGAGAAAGAACTACGATTTTTATTCAGAAGTTGAGAGATGAATCGGACTGTAGCAAGGCCATAAAATTTGTTGAAGTTGCAGCATTTTATATTTAAGTTTTGGATCATTTGTTTTGGGTCTGGGTTATGTTTTCGACCCAGTTGGGTTATGAACTGAATCCTTGTCCTTGTTATACCCAGTAGCCACTATAGTAATTTAGTTTTTTTAACCTTTTTCATTATTGAGAAAAAAATACATTTTGCTTTGTACGAATCTTATGGAGAGCTAAATTTTCTGAGTTGATCTGCTACATTCATGTTTCGATACTTGAGGTTAATATAATTTTGCAATTCAATTCCTATTCCTTTCAACTCTATTATATGTTTATCGTTTGCTTAATTCGATTGTCATAAAATAGTTTTGTTTGGTTCGATTGATTTATGTTCCCTAATTTTCATTGCGTGTTATCGTTTGCTTGCTTAATTCGGTAAACAGGAAACATAATTCTTATAATATCATTCTCGCTTGTTGAATGTTATTGTGATCGAACAAGAATAGTACCCGCTTAGGGTAGCGATGTTATAATAATCAATGATAGATAGGAACTGAATTAGCATATTAGCTTATTTTGATAATCACTTATTTCGTGTTATAAATCGATCCTAAAACCAACCTCCATTAGATTTCTATTAGTTAATAATAAAATCAAGAATCCTTGTGATACGACTCGAGCCATTGTCGCTATACTGCATTTTACAAAATACTCATTTTTGATCCGTGTGCGACAGCGAATCAAATTGGCACCGTTGTCGAGGGTTCTTGTTGTTATTAATTAATATTTTAGTCATAGGTATAGTGTTCTTGTTTTTTTTTCTTCTTGTTTTTTTCGTTGTGTTTGTTGATTTTCAGGGTTGCAATTTCGGTTGCAATACAGTTTTTCAGCATAGCAGATAAGTTTGAAACCTACTGTTTCGATTTGCTCCAAATTTTTTCCTGAAGTTCAGAAAAAAATCGACGAACAGTACTCCTTTAGAATAAAATTCTAAAAGATTTCGGCCCTCAAAATCGCAAATTCCTCTTTTTTTCTATTTTTAAATTTTTTTTTTTACTGTTTTCATTGAGTCGAAAAAAATCGAAAGAATTCTCAAAAATGTTAATTTGGCTAATTAGATTAAATCTGGTGTTATTTTATTTTATTTTTAATTTATTTTAATCGTTTTCCTTCTTTCTATTTGTTTCTGCCTGTTTGGGATATAGTTGGTATTGTTGTGTTTATTGATAACATGGTTGAACAAAGAACTTTGAGGCAGTTGGTTGGCCTTGATGTGAGCTATAATGGTTTATGTATTGACTATTCTGCAGCTGATACACCTTTTGAATCGAAATCTGATTTAATACACTTGTTGTCAAAGTTTAACAGTCTTACAGGTGAGAATCCGCATAAGCATCTGAAGGAATTCCAGGTTGTGTGCTCAGCACCTTCTGAACATTCGCTAGAGGAAATTGTCAAACAAATGGCTGCAAATAATCTCCAGTATGAATAAAAAATAGATTCTACTCTCCAGACTTTGCAAACACAGATTGAACAACTTGCCTCTTTGATGAATATCATGCAACAAGCTCAAGGATCTAACCAACAACCCTTGGAAGAGAATTTTGTTTTTCCAATAGAGTTGCTTTTTGAGACTGTTGATGATACTTGTACTGATTTATTTGCAGCTGATTTTCCATCATTATCTGATTTTGATGATGTTTACTCTTGTGATGTTTGTACTGATATTAAAAGTTGCTCTGTTTGTGCTGAAATTGAGGCCGCCTTGCAAGTTGATATTCTTACTGCAGATGAGGTTGCAAATGAAGTTATTCATGTGGATGAAGCTCTCGACACTCTGGCTGCCCAAAACAAATCATCCATCAAACAGTCACCTTTCCGAGAGCTGAAACTAATTCCTGAAAATCTTAAATATGCTTATTTAGAGATGAATGAAAAACTTCAGTTATAATTTCTTCTAAACTTTATTTTGATCAAGAAAGTAAATTTTTGCAAGTATTGAAGAAGCATAAGAAAGGAATTGGATGGATCTTGGATGGTATTTATGATACTAGTCCGTCCATGTGTATGCATAGGTTCTCACTTGAAGATGTAACAAATATAATGAGGCAACCCCTCAATCTTTTGATCTTTGGTGTTGTGGAAAAGAAGATCACGTGCCCATTCAACACTTTTACTTATCAAAGATTCTTCTTTGATCCTGGAATAAAAGGTGAAGGCATTAATAAAAATTTCAAGTTCAATGCACATTACCCAAAGCTACTCCATGAGAGTCTCACTTTGAAAGAAGAGAATATAGAAGATCTCTCTCTAGAAAAGGCTGCTTGTGTGATCACTTATCCTCCTTGACTATTCGGGTGTGTTCTTTCCTTTCTCTCACTCTTATTTAATAGTTATGTCATTTCATTGAGGACAATGCATGTTTAAAGTGTGGGGGAGGAAATCATTTATTTTCTTTGTTTTCTTTGCTTTTGTTCTTTGTTTTGTTTTTTTAGTGATTATTAAAAAATGCATCTTTTTGAAAGTTTTGGGTTATAGATTAATATGAGGTTAGTTGTGGAGACTTGGGAAAAGTTCACAAGATTGGTATCGTCTTAACACTGTAAGTCTCGTGCATATGGAAGTTAATTTGAATTTTTATTATGATGTAGCCTTGAATTCTCATATTTTAATAGCTATTGAGTAGTTTATTTCAGTAGTCAGCACCATCTCACATGCACTCTACGCAGGGAAGCTGATGAAAATAAGTGAGTGATCCAAGTTTTATTTGAAAAAAAGGAAATAAAAAGGAATGTGCCTTCTAAGTTTGGTGACCCTCACCCGGTCACTTAACCCAACGGTCATAGAACCTACAAAAAAAAGTTGATAATAAGACTCGTTGTTAGTTGGTTCAGCGGTTTCTGGTGCTGAATTTGGTAGGGCGGATTACGCTCTGATCCTCCGCAACTACAACTGAATAAGCAAAGGGTTATGTCATGTAAGTACCAGAACCCCGTGTAAAAAGGATCAGAGTCACTAACCGGTCGCCTTGTTATGAGTGTGTGGAGATAACGGGCTTAATGTGATTGCGCCTGAATGAAAAAGAGCAAAAAGGAGGATGAGTAAGTTAGGCTTTAGCATAATAATATGATTCGAATTGGTTTGTATATTCAAGAGACAAGATTAATATTCCTACGATATCTTTAGTGTGCAAGATTAGTACCTATTGATGCAATCTTAACCGAAGAAGAGTTTGTAGCCTAGAATGAGTAGCTGATGATGCTGTTGTGTTTCTTTTGATTTTATTTTGCTCGGAGTGCAAAAGTTCAAGTGTGGAGGAATTTGATCAGTGCATTTTGATGCACATTCTTCCATGATTGTACTTATGCATTTTCATGGTTTGTTTAGTTTATTTTTGTATTTTATAGTGTTTTTCTATTTTAGTTTATTTCTACTCTTATTTGATTTTCGCACTTTATTTTCAGCATTAGTAGTCTGCACGAATAAATTCATAACTTGAGCTACGAGAGTCGGAATGACGCGTGCTACCAGTCGTTGGAAAGCTAAGAGAAAGAGCTATGATTTTCATTCAGAAGTCGAGAGATGAATCGGATTATAGCAAGGCCATAAAATTAGTTGAAGTTGCAGCATTTTATATTTAAGTTTTGGATCATTTATTTTGGGTCTGGGTTATATTTTCGACCCAGTTAGGTTATGAACTGAATCCTTGTCCTTGCTATACCTAGCAGCCGCTATAGTAATTTAGTTTTTTTAACCTTTTTCATTATTGAGAAAAAAATACATTTTGCTTTGTACGAATCTTATGGAGAGCTAAATTTCCTGAGTTTATCTGCTACATTCATGTTCTGATACTTGAGGTTAATATAATTTTGCAATTTAATTTCTATTCCTTTCAATCTATTATATGTTTATCATTTGCTTAATTCGATTGTCATAAAATAGTTTTGTTTGGTTCGATTGATTTATGTTCCCTAATTTTCATTGCGTGTTATCGTTTGCCTAATTCGTTAATTCGATTATTTTTAACCGTTTGCTTAATTTGGTAAACAGGAAACATAATTCTTATAATATCATTCTCGCTTGTTGAATGTTATTGTGATCGAACAGGAATAGTATCCGCTTAGGGTAGCGATGTTATAATAATCAATGATAGGTAGGAACTGAATTAGCAGATTAGCTTATTTTGATAATCACTTATTTCGTGTTATAAATCGATCCTAAAACCAACCCCCCATTAGATTTCTATTAGTTAATAATAAAATCAAGAATCCTTGCGATACGACTCGAGCCATTGTCGCTATATTGCATTTTATAAAATACTCATTTTTTATCCGTGTGCGACAGCGGATCACAAGTCTTATTAATTCACTTCTACTAAAATATTCTACTGTTAAGGTCATCCTACCAAATAATCACTAGCTCTATAATCCAATCCAATCATCTATTTCATTACTCTGCTATATGAGTCAGTCCTATAATTTGTGTACTTAATTTTCTGCTATTAACCAATTAACAGAATAAGGTAACAGACACACAGGAAAAAGAGCGACCAAAAGAAAACATAAAACAGATGTTTAAGGTGTGCCCCTCGTCACCCAATTGTGTCCCTCGGCACAAAACTAAAAGGCCATGCCGCTTGTCATGGAGTTCTGCCGCTCGACACACTCCTCTCCAAACCATTCCGCTCGGCATGCTCGTGTGCCCATCGACACGTTCCTTCACCTTGTGTCGTTCGGCACAGCACTTGTGCCCCCCGGCACAGAGTGTTTCTCATGCAGCTTCTTCACAGACTTACTGATTCAAACATAAAATTCTCCAAATCTTTCTTCGATTAACGGTATTTTCACAATAACATGATACCACACAGTATTACATTGACATAGCAACATAATGACTATATCAGCAATATTATAATTTCCAACAACATATAATTAATTCTGCGAATAATTCAAGAACATCCACAACATGATAACAGCCAATTTCAAAAACAGCAATAACAACATACGCACATCAACATTACACCAACCCAATTCCTACATAATATTCATCACAATTTCCATTATAGAGGCAGAACCTCACCCTTACCTCGGATTAAAGGTCGCTCTACAATTATCTGATCGAACCTAGCTTTGCCTCTTTTCCTTATTCCTCTTCTCTGCCACTTCTTACGTTACTGCATCAGACTTTCTTAGTCTTTCTAATTAACCTAATTTGTTATTAAATAACTAAACCTAATAATAATATTATTACTCCTAATGGGCTTAACTTACACACTCCACCTATTACTACTCCTAACTATCAAAATAGGTCAAACTAATATTCTACTAATATTCTATACTTTCTAATATTATTACTAATATTATTAATCAACTAAAATAATCAACTAAATAACATCACTGCAACTTATACCAACATACACAACATATCATCAAATAATTCAAAAATAATTTAATTATATCATTAATTGAATTAACGGGCGTTACAACTCTCTCCCACTTAGAATATTTCAGGACTGGGAGCATCATTTGAGGAGTGTCAGATGATGCAGACATCCAACAATTGACATTATGTTGAGGGATACGTGACATGGTTCTACACAGTGTCACATCCTATCATGACACTGGATGCTCTTGGACGTCCACCTAGGTCAGCTCATGAGAAGATCTTAGAGAACCAGCTGTCCGAGGATGACCATGCCGTTGATCTCTTGTCTATATGTCACCGGATACAGATTATTGGGCGAGAGGCTTTGGACATATGTGTCATTGACCTGGACGGTCCTGAGGTGGTGGCCATTGTAGAGCAGATGGTTGGGGAGGCAAAGAGTGTGGCGGGATACAGTAGACAAAGGAGGGGCCATGGAGTGAGAATCAGGCATACCTAGTAGCCTATGATTTTTTTTATTTTAGAATAATTATTGTATTATTTTTTTATTTTAAACAACTTATTGTGTCTTTTATAGTTATTTATGTCTTATCATTTTTAATTTACGTTTTTATTATCGTATTCATCTAATTATTTATCAACTCATTGTTGATTTTTTTTTAAAATTAAAAGAAAATCACTGCCTAGGGTTTCAGAGATGCATCTCTGAAATCACCAACTCAGGGTGTTTCGGAGATGCATCTCCAAAAATATCACTACATGTTTAAATATAATGTTCAAGTCTAAATAGATTATTTTCGGAGATACATTTTTGAAACACAATGACTTGGGGTGCATTCAGAGATATACTTCCGAAAGATATTTTCAAATTTTCAGAGACTTTTCCTCATTCATAAGAGATGTACAAATAAATTTCCTTTAACTATTTATACTTGTAACAATAGAAAACGATTGGTAATATAAGCCTTTCATGCTGAAAACCACCAATTTTAAGGTTTTATTATTATTATTATTATTATTATTATTATTATCTTATTATTATTATTATTATTATTATTATTATTATTATTATTATTATTATTATTATTATTATTATTATTATTATTATTATCTTAAATAAAATAAGTACAAAGTTTTTTTGACCAATCAAAATAAAAAATAAAACTGATACTCAAATACTCATTGACCATGACTCTTGATATATCTTGAAGAGATTTTTTTTTTCTTTCTACTACTTTATTTTATTGTGGAATTTTAGGAAGAGATATCTTAAGAAGTATTATTTTCATTCACATTATTTTTTCCAAAGATTTATTTTCAAATTCCTCATCGCAACCACTTTTATTAGCCTTAGTTTTCAAACTTAAATAGTCCATAATTTAGCCAAGTTCATATGTTGTTAGTCATTAACAATAATTACTTCATAATTTTCTCAAATCCGTATAATTATTATACAAGTAAATATATATCAAATTTTGATATTTGTTTATTGTGATTGGAATACAATAGGACAAGTCCACATAAAAATAACTACAAAGAACTAGACAAGGAGTTAAGCCTCCACCCACATGAGCATTCAAGTGATCCTTGATTTTAGCTAGACAAATCTCATAAGAGTAATTTCTCATTTCATCCTTATATTCTTTTTTTTCTTTTTTTAGGTTTTGCACGAAACTTTTAAAATACCTCTATTTTTGGAAATGTATTTTTGAGCGAATTAAAAACTTTTTTTTTTATATTTAGAGATGCACAACTGAAGTCATTTTAAGGGTGTGTACGAAGATGTGTCTTTGAATGAACCTTTTTCTTAATTCAAAAAACAAGTTCGGAGATGCATCTCTGAACTAGGTGAGCATATTTAATTACTCACGTCAGACCCTCCCTCTTCTCCTTCTTCATTTTTCAGAAAAACAACATTCTCTCTACCTCATTCTACCCATTTCAAGTTTCCACTCAAGATCAAGTTTTGAAACTACATTTACTTGTTTCTTACCATTCTCATTCCTTCTACCTACTGCATTCAACATTAGAGCACTTTAATCTCTCACCAACACATGTTTTAGTAAGTTTCTCATTTAACTTATTTTGATTTTTGATTAATGTAGTAGTTCAAATAGGTTAGTTTTAATGCATTAGATAGCTCAAGTTTGGAGACTGTTTATATGATTTAGATGAGTCTGGGTGTGTTGGGATGCTAGGGCAGTTGCAAAAGCACTTCTGCCATTGAAGCAGAACGAAGCTTTTTTTCAGGTATGCATGTTCAAACTAGGTTGTTTCAGGTGTTCGAGATGCATATCCTAACTCTTTCCTTCCTCATAATTTGTTTTTTTTTCTTCAGGATATGGCTGAAAATCAAGGAAACCAAGAAAGGATAAGACTCGGGCGACCCACCCTAACTGTCTTTGTACATCACGAGAGGACTCGTCGGCACGAGCAAGCTAAAGTCGTCTCTCTCCTCTACCTCATGATAGGGAGGTGTCGGCCTTTAGCAGTCGACTTTCACGGGGTCAGGATCCCATAGTCGTGCAACCCATGATGAGGATGCCCTAGTTGTACCTCAGGTCTGAGTTGTTGAGGATGCCCCCCTTGCAGACCTGATTCTAGGAGAGCCCGCAAACACGTCTTTACTTATATAATTTGGAGGGCAAGTGGCTCTGCATGTCTGAAAAGGAGAGGTATATTTTTGAACTTCCTCTATTTTTTTATTTTTTATCTAAATTCAACTCAACTGATCATGTTATATTTTATTTTCAACAGGAGTGTGACTATCTGAAATGTTTGAATCATATAAGAAAGATTCACAGTCTTTATCAGCCCAAGGAAGTCTGGTTCCAAAATATACTTTAAAACTCCTGAATTACAGATGTCTGTGCTACCGGGTACACCAACATCATCCATGCCACGCAGACTGTATTTACTGAGAAATGACATAGTGAGACGTTATCTTTCCACCTCCTCATCGATGAGATGACTATTACACTAGATGATGTAGCATGCCTCATACATCTTCCCATCAGAGGAAGGTCACTTGATCATTCTAAGATCAGCATGACTGATGTCACTATATGATGGTGAATTTTTTGGGATACGAATATGAGGATGTCTTTTAGCAGTGTAGAAGCACCAGGGGTACACATGTCAAGTTTGTTTGGTTGGCAAAATTATATGAAAAAACTTAGAGACATTCGAACATCCGGACACCGATGATTTTTGTGTTACCTACCATAGAGAGTGTTCCATGAGGTGCTTCTTTCTATTTTTGGTTGACACGTCCATGTTTGTGGACAAAAATGCAAACTACGTGGATGTGGCTTACCTCAAATACTTAATCGACTTGGAGTCCATTCATGAGTGGAATTATGGGGTAGCATGCTTGGTTTACCTGTATTCCAACCTGATCGATGGTTGCAAATGGATGACAAAGCAGATGGCAGGCCCGTGTACCCTGCTTACGGTAACTTATAAATCTCACTATTAAGTTACAAACTAATATTTTTTCACACTTGTTACTAATATTTTTTCTTATTCGTTTTCAGTGATGGATCCTTGCTCACTATCACCGTATCCACGGGTTTAAACGTGACCCGTTATATACTCATGATTGGTCATTTACTTGCCGATTTATCCCTAGCAGAGGGAATGATCATATCTTGATGTACCATTTATATATTGATAGAACTCAGGATGATGATGTAACATGGAGGTCATACGGTACTCACTGAGACACAGTTCCATTCGACCACATGGCCTTATGCTCTGGATGGTTGGTATGTGGGACCAACATCATGTGCAAGTATTTTCTTGAGCGGTGCATGTGACAGAGAGTACGTGTAGATCATTCCGCCCCCTTCCAGGTTACTCCTATCAATATTGTATGCAGAGATCTTGAGGATATTCTGATAGATTTTGAGTCGTCTAGTATCAGTGGAGTATCAGACTCATGAGGCCACATCTCAGTGGAGTTATGTTGATGGTTACATGACATGGTTCTATAATATGTTACACCCTTACATGACATAAGAAGTTTACCTACGCTTGCTTGGAGAATGAGCAGATCAGGGATGATAATGATGTTGACGTCTTGCCGATTTGTCAGACTATTATGCAATTGACAGGAGAGGGCATGGATTATGTATTGTTCTAGAGGGGTCGAGATGAAGCGGTTGAACTAGCACATTCAATTCTAGTCGAGGCACGAAATGCCTTGAGTTACCATCGGCAGAGGAGGAGATAGGGGTTAGGATTAGGTATACTTAGTAGACTATATTTTTTATTGTATTTTGTTTATTTTTCACCGACTTAGAGAACCATTGTTTAATTATTATAATATTTTTTATATTCTTTTCTATATTATTCAGTTTTATTAACCCATTACTCAATCCTGTAATTTCATTTTTATTAATTGTTGAAATAAATAACGATAATGCTACTCGAATTAAAATCAATTTGGATTGAAAACAGCACAATATTATTAAATTAGTTCAAGAAAAAAGACGCAAGCAATAATTCGAAGATGCATATCCGAATTTACTCCAAAATAATTCGAATATACATCTCTAAAGTTATTTCTCATTAAAATTGGGTGGCAGTTTAATTTTATGAGGGCGTAGTGACTTCAGAGATGTAACTCTGAATTTATCCTAGAGGTGCATTCGGAGATGCATCTCTGAACTAAATTTTTTCAAAAAATAGTATTTGATGCATTCGAAAATGCATATCCGAATTCATCCAGAGACATTTTCAAATTTTCAAAAGTGCACCTCATATATTGCCTAAATGGAGATCTCATCATTCAAATCAAAGGACATATTAGCCGCCGGTTAATTTGTACAAAGGTTTGTTTCTAGATAAACATGACTGATCGTCGGATTTGAATCCTCTAACTTTAACTTTCATATCTTTCTCTAACTTTCTCTCTATCTCTCTCTTGATCTACTTTCTCTTGCATATTTTTTCCTCCAAAATCAACAACAACACTATTTTTTTTTATTTCACCTAAAATTTATCTAAAATTACTCTAATTTTCCCACCCAAAAATTAGAAAATCCTTGTCCCTAATCTTCACCTCCCAATGAAGAGTATTCATTTAATATTTAATTTATACCGTTCATAAATATATACAAATACATAAATTTAAAAAACACTAACAAATACCGGTATTATAAGTTTGTGATAGTGTATTTACACGTCATGCTGCAAACTTTAGAGATTCTCCGTTAATACTTTCTCCACACATACAAATTTCAATTGCTAGAAACCTTACTAAATTGCTTCAAGTGTGGATCTTCATTTGATGCTTTGCTAAACAAGGTCATATAATTGAACTCAAATATTGCAAAATTAGTCATGTCGGTGGTGGTTGGAACAGAGTCATGTTTCTTTGGATTCTAAATTCAATAATCACTTGTTCAAGATCTTGCCAAACTCGACTTCTTCTGAAAGCTCTCTATTTCTAGGTCAACGTGAAATTATACTGAAGATTGTGAAGTGTCCATACAAATCACACTTGCTGGGTACTAATCAAATACATCTAATAGTGTTGAAAATCACCCTTGAAAATCCAAAAATATTCTTTAGAGATGCACTTCTGAACACACCTATCAACAATATTTTGGATGTGCATCTCCGAGGACACCCTTTTCCATGTTTTATAACATAAATGTTGGATTTGAATTTTTCAAGGTAGTTTCAGAGATGCACATGCAAAATATACTGATAGGTGATTTCGGAAGTGCATCTCTGAAACTTCCTTTGTTTGTGTCAGTTTTGTGCACAACAATGTAGTTACCCATACCATATAAACAATATAAAATTTTCAAAAGTATGAAACAAACATTACGGAAATTTATATCAGTAACAAAAAAAAACAAAACATAATATACAAAATGGTTTAACAAACTAACTACCAGCATTACATGCACAAGCTATGCAACTAACATAACTACTATAACCATTAAAACTACCCAACAACTAACAAACTAACTCCTCTGGAAACCACTAAACACAAATAGTTTTGTAAAGAAACTAATCATCACCCAATCATGAAGAACATTATTTCAAATCATGCTTAAGCTACAAAACCCAACAAAGTCTATTGTTAGTGTAATTTCTGACAGGTTACATGTACTTGTGAACACATTTGCAGTACTCACAATGGAATTGCAGTATTAATGAAAAAATAAATCTCAAAAATGAGCAATCCAAGCCTGCCTCTAATGAGAATTGAATCTCAATACTACTTCAAAGAGCTATGAAAAATTTACAACTAAAATAACACAACAGTATGCACTATAAGTTACTACATCTTATAGCCAAAATGAACTAACACTTGCTACTATGGTCAGATTCTCACAAACAACAACAAAACCTTTAGGGGAACAATATGCTACCAAAACAACCTAAGGACAAAAACAAGTACTAATAACCTTATAAAAAAACAGTCAATAAACCATGACAAGGATCAGAATAAAGATTGTAATCAACGCAGGAAGAACAGAACATTGACAGTAGTAGTAGCAAGTAATTGAAGTAATTAAAAACTGTGGGGAGAAGTCTAGATTATCATTCCATACTAGAATGCAACCCACGCCTTTTGTTACAACCCCTTTGATATAGGAGATGTTGCGAATGTCACAGTGCAATAACTAAACAAAGGACAAGGGCCATCTTCAATTTTTTTTTCTTAAAAACTTCAATTACCGTTACTACTGCTACACACAAATCTATATTCTTCCGTCTCAAACCTTTTACTATAAACCCATCATTTCCTTGTCATTTCAAATCGAAGTATGTGCGTACAAAGATAAACCTAGATGAAAAAATGCAAACTTTCTTCATGAACTGAATGAAAAATTAAAATTTTTTTACAAACAGGTTGAAAAAATTTGATTTGATTGTACCCATAAAAGAAAAACGAAAAACTGAATTGTTTAGAAAATAGAACATGCGTGTTGATTTGATTAAGAGGTGAAAGAGAGTGGTGAGAGATTGGGGAAAATGAGGAACAGCGGCGCCAGTTGAAGAAATTAGGGTTGTGTTTGGATCGGGCGGGGTAGTGTAATTGGATTTTAGCCCAAAACATATTCAAAGAAAGGTATTGCTATTAGCACCTCACTATTCTTATACTAATTTTGTGTTTTTTTCTTTCAAAATACTAAGCAACCAATGTTCTCCATTTTTCTTTTTTCTATTTTATTAGTTTTATAAATATAAATGTAATTATGTGATATTTGATGGATTTACTTATTTTTGATATATTATAAATATTTTTTAAACTATAATAATAGAGAAAGAAAATGGAGAGAAAAAATAGAGATGATCTTGACTCCCACCATACATAATTTAGTAAAATAAACACTACACTTCTAATTTTTTCAAATTCTCATTGATCTGATATATTAGAATATTTTTACAAAGAAAAGCATTCATTGTAGAAAAATTTAATTAGTTGATAACCATATTGAAAACAACAACAACAAAAAGGTAGAATGAGATTGTATAAATACTAAATTATTTGCTAGATTAAAATACTAAATTATTTGCTAGATTAAAATACTAAATTATATGGTTTGATAATAATTAAATGAATAAATAAATTTATTCTATTTAAAATTAGACTATAAAAAATGCAAAAACATCTTTTCTATATTAGAAACAGCTTTATTTCAAAATAAATAATAAAATAAAAATAAAAAATAAAACACTTAAATAATATTTTTTATAAACAATATAATGTATTTTTTAAATTTAATAATTAATTACAACAAATTGAATTAATATACTTATTCACATTTTTGTTCATTAATTAGATCTTGTAGACTATTTTCTAATATAGTATATTGCAGTGAAATTATCATTTTATATCAATTAATTTACACCAAAAAAATATCTTTTTATAATTTTATCATTTTTAATTAATTTTAATGGAATGATTTTATGATCTTTGTAATTTAATTTAATCCTTTTGGTCTAATCAAGTCTAAGACTAAGTCCATATATGTTGCAGTATTTGGATTATCGGCTATCATTTTTCTACAACTGTCTCTCATGTCCTCATTTTTTATCTATCTCTCTTATGTTTATTATTTTATTTTTTTTTATTTTCAATTTCTCTCTCTTCACACTTACAAAATTGGAAAATTTTTACTGTTCTATAATTCTTTTAAAAAAAATATATCAACCTACATTCAATTCAGTAATATATCTTAATATACTATAGTTTCAAAAAAAATATTATTATTGGTAAAGATGTTTCACTCATTTAATGAACGAAGCTTAATTGGAATAGTGATTTAGGGATCCAAGGAATAGATAAGTCAAAACAAGAGGAATAGAAGAGCAAGTTATTTTGATCGATCGTGAAAATGAGAGAAAGGTATAAGCGAGAAAGAGCTGGGGAAAGAAGACTCATTGTTGAAGTTTGAGAAATCTACAACCTAAGGTAAGGATGGGGTTTCAATTCTCTAATAGGCGGTATAGTCGTTGATAGATGAAGATATGAATGTTAGGGTTTTGGGTGTAGATGATTTTGTTAAAATAATTGTTATAATTGATTGAAGTTGGTGAAATTGATGTGATGATTTAATTAGAATTATTGTGTATAATGTGTGTTGATGATCACATGAATTTACATGTTTTAATGTGTGTATAAAAGTGATTTTGGGTGAAAAAGGTTAAAATTTGGTGGCAGAAAAAATAATATACTTTTGACTCTGTACGTAGTGTAATCGAGTACAACATATGGGGTAACCGGTTACCTGTGTAATTTTGGGGAAAATTGGGCAAAACGTGAAGGTGTAATCGGTTACTGCATATGTGGTAGTCAGTTACCCAACTAGACAGTAACTTGTATTTTTGAGTTTCAGAGGCGTAATCGGTTACCCCATATGCAGTAACAGGTTACCACTGAAGCTGACAGATTTTTTACAAACTTTGAAAATTAATAACTTTTTACTCGGGTGTCCATTTGACGCATCGTTTGAACCGTTGGAAAGCTAAAAATATTTTCTACAATATGATAATAACTTTGATAACAATAGGCGAATTATTTAGGGTTGGATACTTATACTTTGGGTGTCAGTGTCAGATAAGTTGAGGGGTATTCGTGATAACTGAACATGATAAATTTTGCGAATGTGTACGAATGGACAATAGGTTATATTGCTGGATAATTATGACGTTATTGGCCTGGATTGGCGTAAGATTGAGAGTTTATGCTCTATTATTGCATAATTAATGTTGATTTCATAATGTTAAGGATTATGTCGTTGGCCCGAATTGGTTTTTATGTTGAAGGATATTTCCTTATAGTTGTATAATCTTGTCGTTGCATGCCAGTGTCGCATACATGCATCATTGACAACCCAAATTTAACTTATGTTGTTGGCCCATATTTTGTTGTATGTTGATAGCCCATATTAGCTTATGTTGTTGGTCCGGATTGGCTTATGTTGTTGGCCCAGATTTGGTCGTATGTTGATAGCCTGAATTTAGCTTTATGGAGAGGGATTATGCCCTGATGGTATCACATGCATCGTGCATCGACGTCAGTTGCATTGTATTTTGATTGAATTATTGATATAATTGATGATTGTTCAGCTTGAAATCTTGCATGATATATTTGTCGTATACTTATGATTATATAACTTATTATATTATTGTGATATCTCACCCCTTATGTTTGAATGTTGCCTCTACATGGGTAAAATACAGATAACCAGGAGTAGTTTGAGTTGTGGAGTCTATAAGAGGTTTCTCTTCTTATCCTTGAGTCGGCGTCAGTGCTCTGATACGTAACACCGGGGGGATTAACGCTTGCTTATTTCGTTGTTTCATTGTTTTATTTTGGTGATTTGTGTTGAAGTATTATGAACTCCCTTTTGTTTAAATGTTGTTTGATGTTGGTTGAGGAAGTTTTAATGACAACCCTGAATTCGTTTCGCTGTGTTAATAAAGTTGAAATTGAGAACTATGTTAAAAAGTCTTGTCGATTCATCCGCAAAATATGTTATGTATCAATTCAATTATGCACGAGTAGGTTTTTGATATGTTGCAAAATGTGGCATCATATTCTTGATGTTTCTTTTGTGAATTAATTTACTCTAATTTTATTAAATTATTATTGGGGAAATAGGGTGTTACATTAGTGATATCAGAACAGGTCGGTCTATCCGACCAAGTTGTCGAGTCAGTAGTGTAGTGTGACAATTGAATATTGTCGATGTGTTTCTTCTACTCATTGTTTGATGTTATGATGTGAAACAGAGTGATGGCTGAAAGAAACGATATTGCAGTTACTACTGCTTTGCAGGCTTTGGCTCAGGATGTGCAACATCAGCCTAATGTTGGTGGGAGCGATGGATCCCGCGTCTTGGAAACCTTCTAGAGGAACCATTCACCTAAGTTCAAGGGTAAGCATGACCTCAATGAAGTGTAGAGTTGGCTCAAAGAGATCGAGAGGATCTTTCGGGTTATGGAATGTACAAATGCATATAAGGTACACTTCAGTATGCATTAGCTTGCAGGAGAAGCTGATGACTGGTGGGTTAGCACTCGTCAGAGATTGGATGGTGAAGCTGAAGAGGTTACGTGGGTTATATTTAGCAGGGAATTCCTGAGGAAGTACTTTTCGAAAGATGTTCGTGGTAAGAAAGAAATTGAATTTCTGGAACTAAAACAATGAGATTTGTCAATAACTGACTACGCTGCTAAGTTTGTGGAGCTGGCAAAGTTCTACCCTCATTACAGCAAGGCCACTGCTGATTTTTCTAAGTGCATAAAGTTTGAAAATGGCTTGCGTTCAGAGATCAAGAAGGCCATTGGGTATCAACGAATTTGTAAGTTTCCAGATTTGGTGAATAGCTGTAGAATTTATAAAGAGGATAATAAGGCTCACTACAATATCATGAATGATAGGAGGGGTAAACAACAACAGAATCATGGGAAGCCTTACAATGCTCTGACTGACAAAGGAAAACAGAAAGTTGTTGATGGTAAGAGGCCAAGTGAGAGAGGTGTACATGCTGGTATTGTGTGTTTCAGATGTGGAAAACATGCTCATCGCAGTACTACGTGTACTGACGGAATGAAGAGGTGTTTCCGTTGTGGTAAGATTGGGCATGAAATAACTCATTGTCAACACAAAGAAGTAATATGTTTTAACTGTGGTGAAGAAGGACATATCAGTACTCAGTGTCAGAAACCGAAGCAAGCTCGAGCCAGTTGAAAGGTGTTTGCTTTAGCTGAGACTCACACATCCAGTGGAGACCGCTTGATCAGAGGTGTATGTTTCATTAATAGTACTCCTTTAATTACTATTATTGATATTGGTCCTACACATTGTTTTATTATTGCCGACTGTGTGAAAAGGTTGGGTCTTGTATTATCTTTTATGGATGGAGAGATGGTTATCGATACTCCAGCACATGGATCAGTGACTACTTCTCTAGTGTGTTTGAGGTGTCATCTGTCAATCTATGATAGAGATTTTACTGTGGATCTAGTTTGTTTACCGTTGAGTGGTCTGGATGTGATTTTGGGTATGAACTGGTTAGAATATAATTATGTTCATATTAATTGCTATAACAAATTCATTCAGTTTTCTTCTCCCGACAAGGAGGAGGAAGTTGGATTCTTATCTGCTAGACAGCTGAATGAGTTGATGCAGGATGAAACTCTGGTGTTTTCGTTAATGGCATCTTTATCTCTTGAGAATCAGGTTGTGATCATGAGTTGCAAGTAGTATGTGGTTTCCATGAATTTTTCCCAGATGATATTCTAGTTGTGCCTCCAGAAAGAGAAGTGGAATTTGCTATTAATCTTGTCCCTGGTACCATACCTATTTCTATGGCGTCGTATAGGACGTCAGCATCTGAATTGGCAGACTTAAAGAAGCAGTTAGAAGACTTACTTGAAAAGAAGTTTGTGAGACCAAGCGTATTGCCCTGAGGAGCTCTGGTATTACTGGTGAAAAAGAAATGTGGTAGTATGAGGCTTTGTGTATATTACCGACAGCTGAATAAAGTGACAATCAAAAACAAGTATCCACTTCCAAGAATAAACGACTTGATGGATCAATTGGTAGGTGCGCGCGTGTTTAGCAAGATTGAATTGAGATCAGGTTATCATCAAATTCGAGTCAAGAATGAAGATATTCAGAAGACAACTTTCAGAACTCGATATGGACATTATGAGTATTCGTTGATGCCTTTCGGTGTTACTAACGCGCCAAGAGTTTTTATGGAGTATATGAATGGTATCTTTCGCACTTATTTGGATCGGTTTATGGTAGTATTCATTGACGATATTTTGATATATTCCAAATCGGAATAAGAACATGCTAAGAATTTGCGAATTGTGTTGCAAGTGTTGAAAGAGAAGAAGTTGTATGCAAAATTGTCAAAGTGTAAATTTTGGTTAGAGACTGTTAGTTTTCTTGATCATGTTATTTCAGGTGATGGAATTGTTGTGGATCCATCCAAAGTAGACGTAGTGTTGTAGTGGGGAGCTCCAAAGTCAGTCACGGAGATCAGAAGCTTTTTAGACTTGGTTGGTTATTACATAAGGTTTATTGAAGGTTTTTCTAAGTTAGCACTTTCGCTAACTCAGCTAACTTCTAAAGGAAGGGCGTTTGTGTGGGACATCCAATGTGAAGAAAGTTTTGTTGAGCTAAAGAATAAATTGACGACGACTCTGATTTTAATATTACCTAATCCTGAAGAACCATTTATGGTGTACTGCGATGCTTCTAAATTGGGTTTAGGTGGTGTGCTTATGCAGATGATAAAGTAGTAGCTTATGCATTGATACAATTGAGGATTCATGAAAGGAATTATCCTACTCATGATCTTGAATTAGCTGCAGTGGTGTTTGTACTAAAGATTTAGAGACATTACATTTATGGTTCTAGATTTAAAGTGTTTAGTGATCATGAGAACTTAAAACATTTGTTCGATTAGATAGAATTAAACACGAGGCAAAAGAGGTGGTTAGAACGGTTGAAAGACTATGACTTTGGCTTGAATTACCACCCTGGTAAAGCTAATGTTGTGGAAGATGCTTTAAGTAGGAAAATGTTACATATGTCTGCTATGATGGTCAGAGAGTTATAATTGATCGAGCAATTCAGAGACATGAGTTTAGTATGTGAAGTAACACCGCAGAGTGTGATGTTGGGGATGTTGAAGATTAACAATTATTTCTTGGACAATATTAGAGAGTCTCAGAAGTTAGATGTGAAGCTGGTAGACTTGATGGTTGGGAGTAACCAGTTTAAGGATAGCGAATTCAAAGTAGATGCCTAAGGTGTGTTGAGGTTTCGAGAGAGAATTTGTATTTATGATGACACATAGATGTGTTGGCTGAAGATTTTGATAATGTTATCTAGAAATCAAAAGAGTTAAAAGTTCTGATCGAAATGGAATTGAACACCATATTTCGAAGTTGCAGAAGCAGTGTTTCGAATGAGTGTGTCAAAGCTTGGAGCTTCGAACGGTGATCATGGGAAAATATCCAAAGGGGTCTCGAAACAACAGCGAGGCTAGGTTTGGGAAGAGCGTTCGAAACGGAGGAACACCAAAGCATTTAAAATTTAAATGGAAGCGGGACTTTCAAAGTTTGAAAGTTATGTGTTGGAGCATTTGGGGACACGTGGAAAGATGAAAGAAGCATTGTCTTGCATGTTCGAAACGTGGCATGATCCTATAGCGAGACCGTTAGGGTCGAATTAGTATAAATAGAAGTCTTAGTATTAGGATTTCAGTGTGTCATATCTGTTATACAAAATACTCAATAACATTCAAACTACCACATGGCAAGGGAAACGAATGCAAGAGAGATGTATGTATGATAGCACCATGTATTTTTAACTTAATGAAAGCCTTTTTACCATTTCCAGTACTTTCCTCTTTTCTTTTTATCGAATAAACATTTACAAGTTTCTTTATTTATCGTCTTTTCATTTCAAAGCCTTTTCCTCAAAAGTTTTACTCTTTATTGCTTTCTTTATATTTCGAGCACTTTATATTTCAGAGAACTGTTACGCTTTCAATACCTTTACTTCCAAGTATTGTTTTTCAAACGCATCCTTTTACTTAAAATTGCATTAAACGTTTTCTTCACATTTTAAACTTCTATATTCCAGAAACCTTTTATGTTAAACGTTTTGCAAATCGAAATCATTTACTTCATTTTTCATACAGTTTTACATGTCTCTTCAATCGGCATTACAATTAGCATTTATTCGTATAATCTAGTTTTCATGTACAATTTGACCACATTTTAAACTCTTAGAGAGAAGGATCGAAATAAACCAAACGCTTGTACAATAGCAACCATGAATAATTGTTCGATTGTGAGAGTAACTTTAATATCCAAGGAGTCCTAGGATCAATCTAGTCGATCCTGTGAGTTACCAGAGAGATTGAGTAGCATTAATAAAGATTATTCGATAGTTTGGAAGACTAGCGGTTGTTTACCAGAAATCACTGGAAACAAATTGGCACACCCGGTGGGACCAATAGTTGGATATCAGAATTAAGGATTGTCGAGACATAGCCATCCCAAAAACATAGAAACCATAAGAAATTTGCTGTTTTATGAACCTAAGAAGTGGTAAGATAACCAACAGCAACCAACCTTTATCCAGAAGAAAACGTTTGGACAAAATGTCTAATTCAGACAATCAACAAGGAAACCAAGGTGACCCACATGCAACAGGCACTAACGCGTCCATTTCGAGCGGAACATCTAATGTAATCCCCTCGAATGCACAGTCTGTTGCATCTTCCACCAGTAACATAGCCACCACTGGAGTAAGTGGCATATCAACTAACAGTTCGATCTTAGGAAATACTGGAACTATGGGCTACCCTGGGGGATTCGTTCCACCACCAGGAACACAATCCCATTTAGCCACACCATCAACTAGACCACCCGGCTTCGATGGGAATAGAATTAGAAGTTCTTCTTACGGAATGCCAACATCTTTTATGGCAGGTTTACACAATTCCACTTCGAATTCATCCCCACAACTAGGATCTGGGTCTGGGGCGAACCAATTTATGACAAATAACCAAGGGTCAGTGGGTTATAGCACGTTGCCTATCCTAACCACAGATAACCAGTTGGCTTTTAGGCAATTGATGGATGACAGCAACCACAATATGATAGGGGTGTTAGCGCAAACTATGCAGGAAATATTTGCCCCAATAGTTCAGAATGTGACTGTGACGAACAGGGAAAACGCTGAAAATATGAGTCGAATAGCAGATTTCTTTGCTCCCACAGAAAGGCGTAGGCAGAACCAGGCGGGATTTCGAACAAACATGCCTGTTATAGAACGAATTGCTAACGACCCAATTCAGAGACTACCCAGAGAAGAAGCTAACTTAGGGGCCAGAGCACCAAGGTTA
The DNA here is from genome assembly GCA_948472305.1 of Vicia faba. Taxonomy (NCBI): domain Eukaryota; kingdom Viridiplantae; phylum Streptophyta; class Magnoliopsida; order Fabales; family Fabaceae; genus Vicia; species Vicia faba. The sequence goes on along the minus strand of OX451739.1, from coordinate 283,299,799 downwards.
GAAGCCCCAGTAATTCAAGGCCCACAAAGGGAAGTTATGGAACCAGGGGCAAGGATCGAAAGGCCAGAAGCCCCAGAATTTCGAGAAGAACAACCTAGGGGAGTTGTTTTGGTTGGTCGAAATCAAGATGCCGATGCCGTCGTTCATAGGATTCGAAACGATAACATCTTGGCAGAAAACAACCTAACCACCATGATAGAGAGGATCATGGCCCAAAATGGCCTCAATACGGGAATGAGGAGGCCAAATTACGCTTCTCCTATATTGGATTGTATAATGCATACTGATTTGCCAAGGGGATACAAAGTCCCTAAATTTACAAAGTTCGCTGGGGATACCAACGAGTCAACAGTCGAACACATAGCGAGATATTTAACCGAAGCGGGAGACATAGCCAATAATGAAGATCTCAGGATCAAATACTTCCCAAGTTCCTTGACAAAAAACGCCTTCACTTGGTTTACCACGTTGCCTCCCGGATCTATTGACACTTGGCCCCTTTTAGAGAGATTATTCCATGAACAATTTTACATGGGACAATCGAAAATAAGTTTGAAGGAATTGGCCAGTGTTAAGAGAAAATTCACTGAACCCATAGATGATTATTTGAATAGATTTAGGCTGTTAAAATCCAGATGTTACACAGTAGTGCCTGAACATGAGTTAGTCGAAATGGCCGCTGGGGGTTTGGATTATTCTATTCGAAAGAAATTAGATACTCAGTATTTGAGGGATATGGCTCAATTAGCCGACAGGGTTCGACAGGTCGAAAGACTAAAAGCTGAAAAAGCCAGAGTCTTTAAGAATAGTAAGAAAGAAAGGGTTTCCTATGTTGGGACTGAGGAAGTAGAAGAATATCCTGAATTCGAATTCGAAGAGGTCGAAATCGACCTCGCTGAATTAAAACAGGCCCCACCTTACTCCTGCAAAATGTTAGTTCCCACGAAAGGGAAAGATATTGTTGAAAATGAGAAAAGTGACAAGTTTCCAAAGAAGGTTTACACCTTCGACGTCACTAAGTGTGACAAAATTTTTGACTTGCTTGTCAAGGATGGCCAACTAATTGTGCCATCAAATGTCAAAATACCTCCCTTGGATCAGAGGAAGAAAAGGGGATTTTGCAAATATCATAGTTTCCTAGGCCACAAGACCTCACAATGTTTTCTTTTTAGGGACTTGATTCAAAACGCGATCAAAGATGGCAGACTAAAGTTTGTTGATAAGGTGAAGATGAAAGTGGACGAAGATCCTTTGGACGTCGCAGACACCAACTACTCCGAGCCTGCATGCATTGGAGAGGTCAACATGGTGGAAACTGATCAAAGCGATGCCCCAACAGGAGAGAAGGACACTGGAGTCGAAAACTGGGTGATGGTCGAAGTCAGCGAGGAAGTCACTGAAGACATCCAGAATACGCCAGATACTTCGATTGTTGCACCTGTGGCTGTTGCAGGAGAAACCCAGGCTACTGAAGGCCAAGGAAATCAAAACGAAGGATTGACACAAGTCACTGAGGGCTTGAGGCTGGAATTGGAGAAAGTCCAAATTACGCAGCCAGTTCCCCTTCGGAAGGAAATATGGGACACTCTGGGGGAACCCAGTGGGAAATTTGACTATCTGGTCAAATATTCTGCCCCAGAAAGTTCGAAGGTCCAGATCGAAGATATAAAGCCCACAGGATGGGGCGATGACGAAACTAAAGAGGGGGATGTGGAAATAAATATGGTGGATATGGAAGGACCCCGTTCTGAGATGGAAGAAGTGAAAAAATACTTAGAAAAAGAAAAGCACAGAATGGGGGATAATCACACTGGAGATGCTACTCTCAAAGACTATCTCATGACATGCCACAAAGGAGATCCAGGCATGATATTGTGCCCTAGGTGCAGCATCCTCTGCAACCAAAGAATTGCTGCAAATTTCGAAAGGGGACAGAGGGCTCGAACTGGCAATAATTGGCGCCAAGATAACCAACTCTTTAGGTGCTATCCCAAGGCTGGAGAGAGTCTGTTGGAGTTTGTTTTTCGCTGCTACAAAGGGGCAACTAAGTGTTTGGTTTGCCCAAGATGTTCTGCTGTGTATGACCAAAGCATGTCCAGGGCCTTCGAAACGATCCCCTTCGCCCCTTGCTGGAACCATCAAGAAACTGCCCAGATGGGCCCGCGTTTCGACAGCAGATACAAACAGCGAAGACCTGATAGCCCTCACCCCAAAGTTGCTCGAAGAGTGACTTTCAAACTCCCTGCTGAAGTGCCAACCGATAGATGGCTACAAGTCAGAAATGACAAAGGCAAAGACAAATGGAGGAATGCTGAACGAAATGCCCGCCATGCTATGACATACAGGAGGCAATTCAACACACAAAAAAGGGAGGAAGTGAGATTAGAGAATTACAAAGGAAGGAACCTCATGTCAAGATCCCAGTGGCGCAGACAGCAAAGGATTCGAAAGGCTGAGAGAGAAGCTATGGCAAACAAAGGGGATACTTCAACGAAGATACAAGGTGAATCAAGCACCAACAAACCAAAAAATCAGACTGAAGAGAAACCTCCAGTCAATAGGAGGCTTTTTTCTGAAGACCAACGAGACGAACCAAAGGAATGTATTCCAGGCCCGGAAGAGGACGAAGATATGGTAACAGATAACTTCGAATCGGAGGGGGAGTCTTCATTCAACCTGAACTGTAACGTGGTGTCCGTGCTTCCCTGCGAATTTGGGCAGGAAACCGAAATCAATGAATATGAGGAGGAAGACACCACAGATTTAATGAAACATAGGCCCGTGTGCTACTACGTGATGGACAATGGGGCTGTTGAGGAACAAAATGCGTTCTTCGAACGCCCAGAGCCTGCAATGAAGAATCATCTCAAGCCACTTTTCATTCGGGCGAAAGTAGGTGTCCATGGTGTGAACAAAGTTCTAGTGGATGGGGGTGCTGCAGTCAACCTGATTCCCCATTTCATGCTAAAAAGGTTAGAGATCCGCGAAGGAGATATCAAGCCCCATAATATGGTTCTATCCAATTATGAGGGAAAAGTGGGCAAAACACTGGGGGTGGTCCAGTTGGAATTGACAATAGGCTCAAGTTGCAGGCCCACCATGTTTATGGTTATCGAAGCCAAGGCCAACTATAACCTACTGCTAGGAAGAGAATGGATTCATGGCGTGGGGGCAGTTCCTTCGTCAATGCATCAACGACTAGTTCTGTGGAGAGAGGACGGAATCGTGGAAAACATCGAAGCAGACCAGAGTTACTTTATGTCAACTGTCAATTTAGTTGACAAAAGGGATTATGATAAAAATCTGGCAAAGATTGCTCCATGTGTCCCAAACGATGAGATGAATGAAACTAGAAACGCCCACTACTACATGACACTTCGTCATGATGGTCTTTACTGGGATAGAACAATAATCAGTGAAGAGGAGGAAGTTGAAGGTGCTATGCAAAAACGGCCAGCAGGCTGGAACTTCGACAACCTTAACCATGACTGAGTCTACCTTCTTCGAAAGGATTTCGGCCTATATGGCTGAGAATGAATCGAAAGCGGCCTTAGAGGCTGAAATAAATGAGTCAACTGAAAAGACGAATGAAGTCAGTAGGGGGGGGGTGCGAAATGCTCACCCATCAAAGAATTGGAGATGGATCAAAGGTTGGATGCCATCTATGACAAAGAACCCTTAGGCTTCGAAAGGGACCCCATAAACTCAGGTGTCAAAATGTTGGCACAGGACCCGCTCGAAGAAGTCAACTTAGGGGATGAAGAAACGAAAAGAGTAACTTACGTGAGTGCTAAACTTAACCCAGGCCTCAAGGAAAAAGTGATCGAAGTCCTTAGGAAAAACAAAGATTGTTTCGCATGGGATTATGATGAGATGCCTGGTTTAAAGAGGGAGTTGGTCGAACATAGACTGCCAATCAAAGATGGCAAGAGGCCCATCAAACAAACTCCCAGAAGATTCGCACCAGCGGTTCTCACAAAAATTAAAGCTGAGATCGAAAGGTTGCTGCGCTGCAAATTCATCAGAACAACAAGGTACGTTGAATGGTTAGCAAACATAGTACCTGTTATTAAGAAAAATGGTTCTTTAAGGATTTGCATAGATTTTAGGGATTTAAATACTGCAACCCCTAAGGATGAATATTCCATGCCCGTGGTAGAAATGCTAGTAGATTCTGCTGCAGGATTCGAATACTTGAGCATGTTAGATGGATACTCTGGATACAACCAGATTTTCATTGCTGAAGAAGATGTTGCAAAAACAGCATTTCGTTGCCCAGGAGCCTTAGGCACCTACGAATGGGTGGTGATGCCTTTCGGTTTAAAAAATGCTGGGGCAACTTATCAAAGGGCGATGAATTCAATCTTTCATGACTTCATCGAAACCTTCATGCAGGTGTACATTGATGATATAGTCATCAAATCTATATCTGCAGAAGCACATTTGCATCATTTAGGCCAATCATTCGAACGGATGAGAAAACATGGCTTAAAGATGAATCCCCTTAAATGTGCATTTTTTGTGCAGGCTGGAGACTTTCTCGGTTTTGTGGTCCACAAGAAAGGAATTGAGATCAACCAGAACAAAACCAAAGCCATAATGGAGACGAAAGCACCCGCGTCAAAAAGGGAGTTGCAATCTCTACTAGGGAAAGTTAACTTCCTCAGAAGATTCATTTCGAACCTGAGTGGAAGGACCCAAGCTTTCTCTCCGTTACTTCGTCTGAAGCAAGGTCAGGCCTTCGAATGGAACGAAGCTCACCAGGAGGCGTTTGACAAAATAAAAGAATATCTTTCCCAGCCTCCTATTTTGTCTCCACCATCATGGGGGAAGCCCATGAGATTGTACATATCTGCCTCTGAAGTTAGCATAGGTAGTATGTTAGCACAAGAGGATAACAATGGCGTCGAAAGAGCCATATACTATTTAAGTAGAGTGCTAAATGATGCAGAGACCAGATACAGCAATTTAGAAAAGCTATGTCTCTGTTTGTACTTCTCTTGTATGAAACTCAAGTATTATATAAAACCTGTTGATGTTTATGTTTCGTCTCACTTCGATGTCATTAAACATATGCTTTCAAAACCAATAATGCATAGTAGAGTTGGAAAGTGGGCTCTGGCCTTAACAGAATATTCATTGACTTTTATGCCCTTAAAAGCTATGAAAGGTCAAGTGATTTCTGATTTCATTGTGGATCATTCGTTGGTTGAGCAGACAAGCATGAGTTACGTCGAAATGCAACCATGGAAATTGTACTTTGATGGTTCAACCCACAGGAATGGAAGTGGTGTTGGAGTCCTTCTAATTTCTCCTGAAGGAATTCCAACAAAATTCAAGTATAAATTGGATGGTCCTCGTTGTTCGAACAACGAAGCTGAATATGAAGCGCTCATTGTTGGACTTGAAGCTTTGTTGGAATTGGGGGCAACCAGAGTCGAAATTAAAGGAGACTCTGAATTGGTGGTCAAACAAATCACAAAAGAATACAAGTGCATAAAGGAAAATTTAATGGTATACTTCGTCATAGTCAATAGGCTATTACGAAAGTTTGAATACATGGACATTCAACACATACCAAGATTAGAAAACCAAGAAGCAAATGACTTAGCGCAGTTGGCTTCAGGTTATAGAGTATCTACCAAGAATCTTAAAGATTTGGTCGAAATAAGGGGAAGAGTTATGGCTACTAGATTCACACCATCGGATCTGGAAAGTATGAGATTGGGATATGCTGAGAAACAAGGATTCGAAATTCTAGCCATAAATACTTTGTCAGATACAGACTGGCGAAGTCCATTAAAGAGTTATTTAGCAGACCCAACTTTAAAAGTAGATAGAAAAACAAAATATAGAGCATTGTCATATCTCCTCATGGGGAACGAATTGTTCAAAAAAACCCAAGAAGGTGTATTATTGAAATGCCTAGGAGAAAGTGAGGCATATTTAGCATTGTCTGAGGTCCATAATGGGGCATGTGGGGCACACCAAGCAGGCCATAAAATGAAATGGTTGCTATTTCGATATGGTTTGTATTGGCCTAGCATGCTCAAAGATTGCATAGACTTTGCTAAAGGATGTGAGGAATGTCAGAAACATGCGGGAATTCAACACGCCCCTGCAAGTGAGTTGCATTCGATCATCAAACCATGGCCATTCAGAGGATGGGCATTGGATCTGATAGGAGAGATAAATCCTGCTTCGTCCAAAGGTCAGAAATATATCTTGGTAGGAGTAGATTATTTCACCAAATGGATCGAAGCTATACCTTTGGTAGTTGCTGATCAAGAGGCAATTATCGAGTTTATACAAAAGCACATTATCTATAGGTTTGGATTGCCAGAAAGTATAACTACAGACCAAGGCTCTGTATTTACTGGTAGAAAGATGCAAGGATTTGCCCAAGAAATGGGGTTCAGATTGCTAACATCAACACCATATTATGCTCAAGCAAACGGACAAGTCGAAGCAGCAAACAAAGTAATAATAGGATTAATCAAGAAGCATATTGGCAAGAAGCCAAGAAATTGGCATAAAACTCTGGACCAAGTGTTGTGGGCTTGTAGAACATCTCCTAAGGAAGCCACCAACACTACGCCTTTCCAACTTACATTCGGCCATGATGCAGTATTACCAGTAGAAATTCATCTGCAATCAGTTCGAATCCAGAAACAAAACGAAATTCCAGCTGCATTATATTGGGAAATGATGATGAATGAATTAGTTGAGTTGGACGAAATTAGGTTACATGCGTTGGAAATTTTGATGAGGCAAAAAGAAAGAGTGGCCAGAACATACAATAAAAGGGTAAAGAAAAAAGTATTCGTTATTAATGACTTGGTTTGGAGAGTCATATTGCCTATGGATAAGAAGAACAAAGCGTTAGGTAAATGGTCACCTCATTGGGAAGGACCTTTTCGAATATTAAAAGTATTCTCAAACAATGCATACGAAGTCGAAGAACTCTTGGATGATAAACGTGTCCTAAAGGTTAATGGGAAATATTTAAAGAAATATAAGCCAAGCCTGCGGGAGATTCGAATAATAACAACATAAACAAAATATTATAAAAAGCCAAGATGGCAAGATAAGAATGCCAAAATGGCGTTGTTCAAATATTACATGTAAAAACCAAAGTTATGGTCAGATGAGATATAAAAATTTAGAAATAAACATTATTTTTCAATCGATTAAAGGTGCTTCGAAATGTTTCAAGTCTCTGCTGAGCAAACCGCCTGGCACCTTCCAAGGTTGCCACTTCTCCTTTAAGTTGTTCTGCAGTCTCCATTTCTGCAAGCCCCCGGTTGAGAAGCTCTTCGAATTGGTTACCTGCAGGATTAGTTTCGAAGGCTAGTTGTTGTTCCTTAGCCTCCTTAACTTTCTGCTGAAGTTCAAGAATCTGCCTTTCCCAAATAAGAATGGACTCAGCTCGAGCCTCATATTCAGTTTTCGCCTGCTTCAGATGCATAGCCTGATCCTCAGCTTCTTGAGAAAGCTTCGAAGCTTGTTCATAGGCGGCATCCATGGCAATGCGTTTCTCATGAACCTTCTTGGCAGCAGATTCGTCTTGGAGAAGGTAGCCAGTTACGTTGTCCAACAAAGTCTGAAGATCAAACAAGAGAGTACTAACTGGCAAAGAGCAGTTGGAAAGATTAACCTTTGTGAGCAGCTCCTTCATAGTATAGCAAGCAGTACTATCTTGCTTAAGCACTTCGAAGATATCCACATTGAGAATAGTTCTCCTAATTTTGTTAAGAAGAACGACTCTTTCATCTGTGGGAAGAGGATAGTTGGTTGAACTTGTGCCAGCCCTAGCGAGTGGAACGTCCCTCTGAGCCAACTTTGCCTTCATATACCCGATGGGGTCATTTCGCCTCAGAAGTGCCAGTTCCTCGTCAGTCATTCGAGACGGAGAGGATTGGGGGAATTCCACGCATAGGGGAACCACGTTTGTTTCAACCTCTAGGGTTTCGTTGATTGCATCACCATCCCCTTCATTTGCTTCGTGCTCTTGGTCTTCTTCATCTTCGTCCAAATCTACCACTTCGATACCATCCCTTTCGCCGCTATGTGCGTTAGACTCCGTCCCGGCAGTCGAACCATCATTGGCGTTTTCCTCTTCATTGGCGTTTTCCTCCTCAGATTCTTCGCCTGCAGATTCTTCGAATTCTCGCCCAGAATCAGCTTTTTCTTCTTCAGTCTGAGTATCCTTTGGGTCCTCTTGAAGAGTTTCAAGAGGGGACTTTTGAAGAACCCTTTGTGAATCCTCTACAGACGTTTGAAGTATCGTTTCGTTTACCTCTTTCAGAGGAATGGAGGTACCTTGGTCATCTGGCTGTTCAGAAGTTCCAGCTAAAACCGCCACATTGGAAGAACCTTTGTTTTGGACCAAATTGCTGGAATCTCCTTGAGGAGAGGAGTTAAGCGGAGCAGCAGCTCTGGACGGTGAGGTCGAAATGGTAGAAGTGGGATTCAAGATGTTCTGCAAAGAGTGGCAGAATGTTAAAGAAATATATTCACCAAGATAATAAGAAGTTAAACATTTTTAGAGGAAGTTCGATTTACCTGTGGGCCCTCAGAGGAGAGGTTACTAGCTATGCGTTCCAACTGTGGGTTGGAGGTCGAAGGTGGATTTTTGGATTTTGGTAAGGGAGCATCATCCCTGGAGTCGAGTCCAAAGACGCTAGTCGGAACAGTACTTTTAGGTATAGCTTTCTTTAGCTTCTTCTTCGAAGCAGTAGTTGAGTTTCCTCCAGCAGTGGGATCTTCCCCAGTAGTGCTTGGTTTTCGCTTCTTAGGAGTAGTGGGAGGAAGCTTGTTGGTCTGAACGAATTTTAACGAAGTTGGATATAAGAAGCTTGAGTGAATTCGAAGCATCAAGAACTAAGTGATTACCGTTGGAATTGGGGCACTTGTTGTTGGCGTTATTGTTGTTGTTGTAGTTGCAGCAGTAGCAGTTGTTTCGGGTGGATTAGCTTTTTCAGTAGTGTCAATGGAGGTCTGAGAGGCACTTCCTTCCTTCGATTTTGAGGCAGCAGTCTTTATCCTGATAGCTGAAAATCAAAACAATTAAGGCAAAGGTTAAAGATATGGAAAATAAAAGACATTTGGGATTGTTCCCAAGCATTCGCACCTGTGCCTTGATCAGATTTAATTGACATGGCAGAAAGGTCATATCGAAGATGTCCTGGGAAATCATGAAGCCAGTGTCGAGCCCATGTCACAGTCTCAGATGGCTTTGGTTTCCTTTGAAGATATTTGAACATCTCTTTGCAAGTAAACCACCATGGATATGGGGGAAACCAAGCCAGAGCCAGTTCTGAGGTAGGTAATCTGGGAAATTTAGGTGGATGCATTTCGAATGCCAACCTATACCTATCCTCAGGTGACAGCCCTGAAGGAAGTTTTAACTTAGAAACTTTTTGTTTAAATTTTTCCTTCAAGGTCTCAGCTGCTTGATGCACAGTGGAGTCCAAGCGCGTGGGGTCGTAAGTAGTTTCAAAATAATTTTGAAAAGCTTTTATCTCTTTGGCATGAGTAAACATACCTTTCTTTGCTGGTACCTGCACATCGAAGGCATCAATTAGTTTCTGTCGAATTGTAAGTGTATCGAACATGCAAGTTTGATAAAACTTAATCCACCACTCCAGAAACCCTTTAGCCGCGAGATGGGTAGGTTCGAAGGCTATCAGCTCAAATTGGGCAAAGCCTTGATATTGTTCTTGTTGAATCTTGGCTTCCCTTGCCTTGAAAGTTCGACCAGATGTGATGGCGCTCTCAGTCTGGAACAAAGGTTCAGGAATCAGTTGGCATAAGCCAAACTGCCTCGAAACGAAGTTTGGTTGATAGGCAAAAAGGAGAATTTGATTCTTAGCTGGGGTTATCCTTGAAGAGATGAGTCTAGGAAGCAAAAAAGCTCTCCATACATCTTGGATCTCCTTGCTCTTGATGGCTTCTGAGAGAGCCATGGTGAACCAAGAGGGTCCATGAGTCCTCGAAGCAAAAGGCGCCATGCTCTCTTCGAACTTATGCCTTTTGGAGAGGATCATGATGTACTTCGAGAATTGAACCTTGAAGTCATCCTTGTCATCATTAGGAGTTAGTCTTCGAAGCCTAGTGCCTTCGACTATCCTATCACTTATTTCTGAATCTTGCTCATCTATGGTGTTGGCGGTTGGTAAAGAAGGTTCGAACATGGCGTTTAGCCATAATTGGAGTAACCAAAATGGGCCAGCTAATAGAATGTTTTTAGAGGTGTGGGATTTGAGACTCGAAACGGCTGACCTCAGGCTCTCATAGAGGTCAACTAAGAGTAATTCACTTAGGCACACTTTGCGATTTTCGTGTAAATCCCTAGCCAGAGGAATCAATCTACTAGCTACCTGCAGGGATCTACTGCAGAAAACGTACCTAGACAGCCACAGGGTTAAGAATGCAATATGCTCTATGTCAGACACATTATCCCCTTCAGCATGATAATGGCTGATAAATTTGGAAAAGCTGGCTAACTTGACTTCGAAGTCAATTATGCTGGAGTGTTCTTCGTTGTCAGGAACATAAGTTTCTCCCACTGGCGACAGCCTAGTAATAGCCGCTATATCAAAGAAAGTTGGGGTAATCATTCCACCTGGGAGATGGAAAGTGTTGTAGGTACTATCCCAGAAATAAAGGGACGCGAACAGCAGAGGGTGGCTATAGGTGAATCCAGGTTTCGATAGCTTAATGAGGTTATAAATGCCTAGTTCTTCCCATTGCTGGGATTTTTTGGCTTCTACTTTCGCGAACCAATTTTGATAGGCAATATCAGAAGTAGGGCAATATCTAAATGGTTTAAAATTGCTTTTTACATAATCCAAAACAAATGGGTCCTTGGGAGGAACAGTTGGGGTTTCTGCGGTATTCGAACTGAGGGATTCTACTACCCTAGGGGTATCCATTTTGTTGAATAAAGGTTTGAAGCTATAACATACGGGAAAAATTGTCCTGGTGTCCTTTAGTATTTCAAAAACTGTAAGAGGACCATTTAAGGCTAACCTCTTACCAACAACATGGGTAGGGATGAGTACCTGTGATGCGTACAGCATTTCTTTCTCTTTGGAAATCATTTGAGGAGCAAGAGCAGATTGGCCTTGAATGGTGACGATTTTACTCTCCATGGTTGCTCCTGTAGTCTTTCCCTTCTTCTTTGAGACTTTCTTGAGTTGGGAAGAGGTGGAGGAAGACATTTCTGGTGTTAAAGAGCTTAGATTGTTTATGAGAGAAGAAGAGTGAAAATTCAGAGTATGAAAGATTTAGAGTGTAAAAAAGGAAAAGGAAGAGTAAATTGACGTTTTATAATGAGAAGATCAAACATCCACCGAGTAAAAGTGTGATACGTGGAGATCATGGGTTGGTGTGATGAAGAGGTGGCGAGAAGGTGATATAGGTAATAGGCGTGATTTAAAAACAATCATTACTTATAACTGCTCCACACTGTGAAGTGACTCTGGGCGGTTAAGGAACTCAAAAGGTGCTATGATTGATGTGACTGGAGTCAAAGGCATTAAATGTTATGATGATTCGAAAATCCTATCAAAATCTTGTATAAATGTTTAAAATAGGTATTTCTCAAAAAGATCGAAATACATATTTTAAAGGGGCAATTTGTTGGCTGAAGATTTTGATAATGTTATCTAGAAATCAAAAGAGTTAAAAGTTCTGATCGAAATGGAATTGAACACCATATTTCGAAGTTGCAGAAGCAGTGTTTCGAATGAGTGTGTCAAAGCTTGAAGCTTCGAACGGTGATCATGGGAAAATATCCAAAGGGGTCTCGAAACAACAGCGAGGCTAGGTTTGGGAAGAGCGTTCGAAACGGAGGAACACCAAAGCATTTAAAATTTAAATGGAAGCGGGACTTTCAAAGTTTGAAAGTTATGTGTTGGAGCATTTGGGGACACGTGGAAAGATGAAAGAAGCATTGTCTTGCATGTTCGAAACGTGGCATGATCCTATAGCGAGACCGTTAGGGTCGAATTAGTATAAATAGAAGTCTTAGTATTAGGATTTCAGTGTGTCATATCTGTTATACAAAATACTCAATAACATTCAAACTACCACATGGCAAGGGAAACGAATGCAAGAGAGATGTATGTATGATAGCACCATGTATTTTTAACTTAATGAAAGCCTTTTTACCATTTCCAGTACTTTCCTCTTTTCTTTTTATCGAATAAACATTTACAAGTTTCTTTATTTATCGTCTTTTCATTTCAAAGCCTTTTCCTCAAAAGTTTTACTCTTTATTGCTTTCTTTATATTTCGAGCACTTTATATTTCAGAGAACTGTTACGCTTTCAATACCTTTACTTCCAAGTATTGTTTTTCAAACGCATCCTTTTACTTAAAATTGCATTAAACGTTTTCTTCACATTTTAAACTTCTATATTCCAGAAACCTTTTATGTTAAACGTTTTGCAAATCGAAATCATTTACTTCATTTTTCATACAGTTTTACATGTCTCTTCAATCGGCATTACAATTAGCATTTATTCGTATAATCTAGTTTTCATGTACAATTTGACCACATTTTAAACTCTTAGAGAGAAGGATCGAAATAAACCAAACGCTTGTACAATAGCAACCATGAATAATTGTTCGATTGTGAGAGTAACTTTAATATCCAAGGAGTCCTAGGATCAATCTAGTCGATCCTGTGAGTTACCAGAGAGATTGAGTAGCGTTAATAAAGATTATTCGATAGTTTGGAAGACTAGCGGTTGTTTACCAGAAATCACTGGAAACAAGATGAAAAGGATGATTCTGGAAGAAAGTCATAGAAGTAGATTAAGTATTCATCTGGGGGCTACTAAAATGTATCGCGACCTGAAGAAGTTATTTTGGTGGTCCGGATTAAAACAAGATGTAGCGTGCTTCACGTATGCGTGTTTGACTTGTCAGAAGTCGAAAGTCGAACATCAGAAACTTGTGGGATTGTTGAAATCATTAGAAGTTCTGGAGTGGAAGTGGGATAGTATATCAATGGACTTTGTGACGGGGTTGCCAAGTACTCCAAGAGGACGTGATACGATTTGGGTGATTGTTGATAGGCTAACAAAATCATCTTATTTTATTCTGATTAATATCAATTTTCCTGTGCCGAAGTTGGCGGAGATTTATATTCGCGTAATTGTGAAGCTACACGGTGTTCCGTCGAGTGTTGTATTTTATAGAGATCTAAGGTTTACTTCTGGTTTTTGGAAGAGTCTGCAAGATACTTTGGGTTTTAAGCTGAGATTGAGTTATGCGTATCACCCGCAAAAGATGGTCAGACAGAGAGAACTATTCAGTCGTTAGAGGATTTGTTGAGGGCTTGTGTTCTTGAACAGAGAGTTACATGGGATAATGATCTTTCACTGATTGAGTTCACTTATAACAATAGTTTTCACTCCAGTATTGGTATGGAACCTTTCGAATCATTGTATGGTCGAAGGTGCAAAACACCTTTGTGTTGATATGAATCTGGTGAAAGTGTAGTGCTCGGACGGAAATTATGCGAGAGACTACAGAGAAAGTGAAATTAATTCGAGAAAATATGAAGGCTTCGTAGAGTAGGGAAAAGAGTTACCATGATATGAGGAGGAAGGATCTTAAGTTTCAAGAGGGAGAGCATGTATTCTTGAGAGTATCTCTGATAATCAGTGTAAGTCGTGCTTTAAAGTCGAAGAAGATTACTCCTTGATTTATTGGTCAGTATTAAATTTCCAAAAAAGTGGGGAATGTTGCGTATAAAGTGGCCTTGCCACCTAATCTGTCGAATTTGCATGATGTGTTCCATGCATCGTAACTTCGGAAGTATATTTTAGATCTGTCGCATGTAATCTGGATGGATGATGTACAAGTGCGGGATAATCTTACTGTTGAAACTATACATGTGAAGATCGAAGATCGTGAAATAAAGAAGCTGAGGTGCAAAGAGATCACCTTTGGGAAGGAGATGTTGGAGAGAATGTTACGTGGGAATTGGAAGGCAAGATGTGAGAGGCTTATCAAGAGTTATTCGCATTAGGTAATTTTCGAGGACAAAAATATTCTAAGTGAGGGAGATTTGTAACACCCCGATTTTATTGAATTATTTTATTTAATATAATTAGATGATGATATGTATTTATATGCGTTGGTGAATCTGGATTCTTAAGGATTGTGGGAGGAGAAGTACAGGGGGACTTTCTCCATGTTTAGATAATAGAAATCTTTTGGTCGTGAGATTCTCATGGCAACCAGAATAACATTGAGATCGGGGGACTTCTTCCCTTCCTCGGCGTTTTTGGTTTCTGGTGCTTCGTCACGGGCACCCTCCTTCTTTTTATATTGCTCGAGGTGCCTATCTCTGATCATTATTTCAATTGCATCCTTGAGATGAATGCAATCCTCTGTGTCATGCTTGTGACTTTTATGGAACCTGCAATATTTGCTCTTGTTGGTTCCTAGTTTGGACGGTGTTTATCGGGGGAAGCGCACCCCGGCTTTCTTAAATTCAGAATTTTCACATTTAGAAAGAATACACTCCCTTGATGTAGTTAGAGGGATGTAGTCATGGAAACTATCGGCTGACCCCTTGTAGTCTTTGGAATCGCGGGACTTGTCTTCCCGTTTCTTCTCTCCCTGACGGGATGTCGAGGGCTCGTTGTTCTTTAAGGATTTGGCACTCTCTCTGTGCCTTGATTCCATGGCGTTGTTGGCCGCCTCCTTCTCCTTATACTGTATGTACACCTGGGCCTTGATGAGGAGGGAGTCGAGCATGGTCGTTGTCTCAATTCCTACAACTTTGGAAAAGTCATTGCAGGGACAGAGCCCGCGCTCAAGGAGATACTTCTTCATGTTATCAATCGTTGAGACCTGGATTGCTTCCTTGTTGAAGCGTTCAATATACCCCCAAGAGACACATCCCTGCCTTGGATGATTGATTCGAGCGAAGCCTCCGAATTTGGGTGTCGACGAGAGGTGGTTAAATTCCTCGAAAATATCCTCATGAGCTTCTTCCATAAGGTGATGGATTCATCGGGGAGGCTCTTGTACCATGACATAGCCCCCTTCCTGAGAGTAGTTGGGAAGAGTCTGCATTTGACGGCCCCCTGACTCCTTTGTAGTCGAGGAGAGCGTCAATGTTCTCGATGTGCTCTTCAGGGTCTATTTTTCCATCATAGGTTCCTAGTGGAGGTGGCTTCTCCAGGCCGACAGAGAGTGGGGCCTCAGTAATCTCCCTTGATAGCGGGCCACGGGGCTCTTCATCCTCACTATCCGTAGGAGATGGAGAAGGGGAGTGACACTTTCTTCCCCGTTGATCATCACGGTCTCGTCGGGGAGAGGGGCTCATCTGTTTCTGCTTTGGTTCAGGCGAAGGATGTCGAGAACGGTCGATTTTTCGGTTGTCTTTCCCCTTCTTGAACAAAGGGAGTCTTGATCTCTTGCAGGAGGTGTGCGGTTGCGTTTCTTGAAGAAAGAAACGTCGCGCCTCTCCTTTCTTGGTGGTAGGCCACACCTGATTGGTGATATACTGGGGGAGTTTCATCGTCGGGTTCTCCGAGGAGGAGATCTTGATCGCCTGTTCTCTCAGTCCCATATCCTTTGATTCTGTTGTAGGATGAGGGTGTTGGTCTGATTGATAGCAGTGAGCACTGTTGCCATGGCCGGGTCAGTATTGAGAAGGATAGGAACTGATTGCATGACTTCTGGCAGTTCCTCGGTGGGATTCTTGGGGTGTTCTGTTGTACCCCAAAATTTTCCCTCCCATTGTACTCAACATATATTCATTAATACACTCAATTTGCTTAAGGATGCCCAAGAGTTGACCAAACAAATGCTCTCTTAAGACAATGAAACTCAAACTAGGGTTTCCATTTGCATCAAGATGGGTGAACTCCAAAGGTCTCAAATATTATCCATGGTCTTAATATGTTCTCAGGATCATCCATGTCAAGTTTCATGCCCTGCACAAGAAGTTTGCTCAGTCAACTGCTCAAATGCCTGACAATCAACTGTACTAGGTCAAAAATCAATTGTGGTCCACATGCAGTCAAACTTCAAGGTTTTTGGTCAACATTAATATTTTTTAAGTGATATATATCATTTGATCAAGGGTTGATCATTATTCCACAAGGAAGGCTCCTAATTCATCAAAACTCAAAAGTTGTTAAATTAGGGTTTCTCAAGGAAAAGTCAACCAAACTTTGACCAAGCATAACTTTCTCATACTTTATCAGAAATTTCCCATCCAAGGCTCATTCTTAAGAGAATTCAATTCCCTACAACCTATCTTCATCCCTCAAGTTCAAGAAATTCACTCATGGAAAGATATGAACTCAGACATTATAGGTTATTCCAAAAAGTCAACAAAAACACCTTTTGGGTCACAACTCCTTACATGAACATGGAAGATCCACTTAAGATGAAACAAAATAGGTTGCTTAGGGGACATCCTAAGCTTTCTAAAAAGTCCAAGAACACCCTCTTAGGGTCAAAATTGAAGGATATGTGCATTGTCAAAGTTGGCCATTTTTGGAGAATTAGAAAAAGTCAACAATGCCCAAAATTGCATTTTTTGGAAAATGGGCTAACTTTTTATGCTTTCATCTTACTTCTAGCAATGCCCACGACCCAAGCACTCTCTCATATATTATTGACTTTATTTATTTAATTTATTTTGATTTTAATCATTTGAAAATCAAATTAAATCAAATAAATGGTATAAAATATAGAAGATTTGTTTTTTGATTTGATTTTGAATAAAATCTCAATTCATTGACGCTGTCAAACAGAATCAAATCGTGCCAAGGTTGATTAGAGTGAGAATGGAATGATTTAGCTTGATTTAGAATGAAATAATGCAAGGTTGGAATGGAATCAAATCTTAATAATTGGCAAGGATTTGGAGCTTTTTTGTTAACCTATTTCAAAGAGATACATATACATAACACATCCCAGGCATAGAGAGGCGGGGGAATCGTGGGAAACGGCCAGAGCAACTTGTGTTTTTTATCAAAAAAATCTCAATTGGAATTCCAAATTACAGCCACTCTCAAGGAGGTTTAAGGATTACAATCCATTCCTGGACGTCTCTGGAAGCTTTTCCAATCCTTGCTAGACTCTGAAGCATCAAGAATCACGCTCCATACACATCACGATTTTACATATTTTTTTGATTTTGATTACATGCATATAGGATTTGTTCATGTAGTTTAATCATGTATTCTGGTTTGCCATAAGGATTCGATGCTTTCTGAATTCTTTAATTAAGTTTTGAGTGCAGGGAAGGAAGATAGTCATTACTAGGGTTTCCAAGCTTCGTTTTGGGGCTTCCCTATATAGGCAAAATTAGATCAAATCATGGGCATCATTGAATCCAGGGCATGATTCCTGACCGTCCTGTACCTTTGGTTTACATTTATCTGGCTTGTGTTGCGTTTTCAGTTATTGTAGGTTTGTAGCCACGCATAAGAACTGTCACTATAGCTTATAGTGATGAATTCGTCCGTAGGTAAAAGCCTAAAATCAAAAACGACACTTCTGGAAAGAAGAGGAAGGCGTGGCAGCGTCCCACTGGTCCATTTTAAACTGGCATGCATTTCTGGGCAATGCACTTTATTTCAATTATATTTTTATTTGCTTTATTATATTTACAAGTAGAACAGCTAGCACAAATGGTGGAAGGGCGCGCTTATGAAGCAATCATCCTGGGTTTGATCCCAGACGTGTGTGTGATACGGTGGTAGAACCAAATTTTATACTGGTTTACATTTTATGCTTTTTGTTCGCAAAATGTCGCGGTAAGCAAGAGTCGCCACCGACTTTTATTTCATCCAATCATGGAAAAGGAAAAAGAACAGAAAAAACCTTTTTTCGAGATATTCTGAGTATGGGGGCTAGATTATAGAAAGGGAAGGTGTTAGAACCCTTTCTATCCATGGTTTTCCATGGGCTCTTAGGTACTTGTTCATCTTTCAAGTTGCTTGTGTGTGTGCTTGTTTGTTCTTGAAAATATTTTTTTTCTTCGTGATAATCCTTGTATCAGTCCTCAAGGATGTGACGAAGTTTGTTTTGAAAAATTTGTTTTGAAAGGTGTTTGTGTGAAAAAAATTTATTGAGCAAGTACTTAAGATTCTACCTACTTGAAAAAAAGATTGTTTGTTCTCGTTTCCTTTAGACAGCATTATCCCACTATTAAGGAGTAGGTAGCCCCATCGTTGGAGTTTGTAAGGGACATTCGAAAGGGACAAGTACAATCACTAAAGCAATGGGTTGGAAACTTTAGTAGTAACCCTAGAGTCTTAAGATCTTTCTGAGGCAACATTTCCAAGGCAACATCCGAATGGGACAATTTGATCTTTTAGACTGAAGGGCAACCACTAAAATCCCCTATGCTTAATGATTGTTTTACCGAAGGCAACCGAAGTGGGGTAAACCCTAGGAGTGAATATGTGCATATGAATTGTTCCAGTTATTTAATCTTTGCACATTAGGTGATCTACCATTTTAATTTCAAGATACTCTTGCCATACAATCCTATTAGCATGCATCTAACAGTTAAATATTTGCAGGAATTTAAAGTGCGAAAAATAAACCTAGCTATTACAAGGCTTTGTTAGTTACATAATTGTCTTGACGGAAAATAAAAATTTGGAAGCTTAAAACCCTAATTAAAACTATTACATCCTCGGAACAATTACAATAATAATAAAAGGAATTAAAATGCGCGCGGCAAATTAAGTGCGAGAAAAATTGAAAACCCTAAAAGTCTAACTGAAAAAATATTTAAGTTATTCTTGAGAAAAAGACTTAATTAGGTTATGTACAATTAAAACCCTAATTCTAATCATTTTTTAATTATAAAAAGAAATTGAAATTAACCTAATTTAAACTAAATTAAATAATTCAATAAAAATAAAATATTTTGTAAAAAAATATTTTATGTATTTTTGTGGTTTTTTATTTGAGAAAAGAAACAATTTAATTACAAACTTAAAACCTAATTTCTATTTAATTTTAATTAAAACAAATAATCAAATAAACCAATTAACCTAATTTATTTTCAAAAATATTAATTTGAATAAATAATATTTAATTCTGTATTTTTGTGATTTTTTAGTTTTATAAAAAATAATAATTTTTGTTAAAACAATTAAAGAAATTAATTAAAGAAATTAAAAAGAAAATAGAAAGAAAAGCAAATTGGGCCTGTATGTTGTTAGCAAATGGAGGTATATCTTGAAATTTTCAGGCCCAATAGCGCTTGAGCCCGGCCAACGCATGATTTCCTGTGGTGTTGACCTGGGGGTGTATCATAGTCTCTCATTGCTTATGCGTTAGATCTGAGACCATGCTTGATCAAGTGGCTGGATGTTGGTGATGTATGGTGGACACCAGGATGAGAGCTGCACACAATCTGTAAGTGGAAAAATTGAAAATAAGCGTTGTTGGGACCTGGGGTCGAACCCAGGTCCTTATGTTTACCAACAACACGCCTCTGCCAACTACGCTATTATGACTTGTTGTTAATACAATGAAAACAAAATATAATATAAAGAAAACAAATGGCTAAATCCCACGCGCGCAAATTTCAAATAAACCAATAGGGTGATGCCAAATCATCTTCTTCTACCTCCAGCCTATCGTCTTAGGTACAAAACTTATACCTACAGACAAATCGCCATAGCTATAAACCTGTGAGTTTCAAAAATCATCAAAACGCATGATAAATTGAATGTAGCTACATGGATCGATTCGTCTTGATGCCACGAGCCTCATGGTACCCATTTTATTAGCCAATTTAACCTATGCAAGAAAACCTTAAAACGACAAGCTGAACCCTAGCAATGACACTCAAACATACAGGCATCAAAACACAAAATTATGTAAACCAAAACATCCCAAATGATAATACAAACACAATTCTATGTTTAATGATGATTAATTATGCGTAAATCATGAAATCAAATTCAAGCTTAGAGGTGCAAACCGTGGGTCTGTAACTCGAGCTTCTAGGTGTTCGAATGCCTGCAATTGGTTGGGACATGTTCTGGAGATGTCCAGGAGTCTATTGGTAGTGTTAGAATGGATTGAATCGCCCTCTAGGTCCAAGAATGATCTACCACTTTCTTGCAAATTTTGAAGTTTTGTTCTGCCTCTTTTCACAACTGCCACCCTCTTTTCATGCCTTGTACATGTTCCCTATATATATTAGAATGAATTAGGGTTGTAAAATTAGATTGAATCTTTGCTTAGTAATAGTTAGGGTTTTAATTTCTCACTTTTAATTTCTGCAACTATTAAATTGTTAGATGTATGGACATTAGGATTGCATGGGAAAGATAAATCAAATTAAAATGGTAGACAACCCTAATTGTGCAAAGATAATTAACTGAAAAAAGGCACACTTGCACATGCTCACTCTTAGGGTTTGTCCCCACTTGGTTTCCTCAGAAATAATGGTCATGTCTCTCGAATGTAGGGATACCTTAGCAATGACCCGTGATTCAAACTCATCATAAAGATCACCGTCCCTATTTGTCCCTCGAGTTACCTATGAATTGATCTTATGACGATAGTCCCTTCGAAATGCTAAGGTATCTATACTTGTTGCCTTCAGAGACCATTTCATCCCTTCGAACGTCCCTTTACAAATCCAATGACGAAGCTACCTACTCCTTGATAGTAGTATAGCGTTGTCTAAAGGAAACGAAAACGAACAAACTTTTTTCGAGTAGGTAGAAATATTAAGTACTTGCTTAAAACAAAAATTCTTCACTCAAACCCTTTTCAAAAACAGTTTTTAAAACAACTTCGTCACACTCTTGAGGACCGATACAAGGGTTATCACGAAGTGAACAAAACTTTTCAAAACAAGCACGCACAAGCAATTTTAGAAAATGAGCAAGTACCTAAGAGCCCATGGAAAACCACGAATAGAAAGGGTGCTAACACCTTCCCTTTCTATAATCTACCCCCCGTACTCAGAAACTCTCGAAAAAAGGTTTTTTTCCTTTCCTTTGTCAGATGAAATAAAAGTCGGTGGCGACTCTTGCTTACCACAACATTTGCAAACAAAAAACACAAACCAATATTAATAGTCGGTTCTGCCACCGTATCACAGAACTGGCGACTCTGCTGGGAAATGTTAATAAAGTGGGATTTATCTTAGGATCTAGGTCATTTTAATTGATTTCTTTTTTGATTTGCCTGCTTTATCTTTAAGGGTTTTGCTTCGGTATTATTGAAGATCCTACACCCGGATCGGGGGACACTCTTTAGGTAAACAACAATAGATCATGGAGAGTGTACGGTGTAGACCGATATGGTTTAAGCAATGGTTGTGTTGGTGTGACACTTTGGTTGGTACCGGTATCCTTTGTGTGGAAACGAGGAGAATACGGGGCTTCCGCGTGGTGTTGTGAAGCACTAACGGACCTTAGAACCTTAGTTGAACAAACTTAGCCATTAGAAAGTAGTGAGATAGCTGGCCTCAATATAAAGCTGAGGATTGGTTGATACTCGATGCTACACTCATTGAGGTCAGACTTTTGGGATATTTCGGTCGCAAGAAAAGATTGCCTGAGCTGAAATAATGCCCGATAAAGGATGATCAGTGATATTGAGAATCTTTAAAACCCAATTACTTTTCTAAGACAGGTTTGAAACCAACTAAAGTTCAAGAGGGTACTTACCTTTAACCTCATGCAGGCATTTGAACCTAAGGTCTATTGTGTGCTTTGCTTGTGTGTGTTGTACCCTGTTTGAACATAACTTCATGAATCATAACATAGCATCCATTCTTATTACACTAATCATTTCAAGGACCAAGGGAATTTATCTTTGATCTGTTTTGTAGATCATGGCTTCCGCTCGTAGAAACACTATCTGAATCAGATTTGTGAGGATACCTCCCTAACTCAAGGAGTTAGTATCAAGGGTTCCTGAAACTTTTGCATTCACTAGGAGACATAGTCTACTTCTCAACCTGGTTACAGGAAGCTTTAATGAAAAGATGATGGGTGTACTCTTTCAGTTCTTTGATCCCAAGCACCACTGCTTCACCTTTCCAGACTATCAGTTGGTACCTACCATGGAAGAGTTCTCTCAATTATTGAATATACCCATTCTTGAACAGTTGCCTTTCACAGGTTTAAAAGAGGTTCCTAAGCCAGAAGTCATTGCCTCAGCCTTGCATCTGAAACGAGCCAACGTGGTATCCAATTGGAAAATAAGAAGTGGAGTCAAGGGTTTTCTAGTCAAGTTCTTAATAGATAAAGCCTAGCTGTTTTGGGATGATTTGGACTTTCAGGCTTTTGAGGAGGTCTTGGCCCTTATAATCTATGGATTAGTACTATTCCCTAACCCATACTTACTCATAGATGTGAGTGCTATCAAGATCTTCCTCTCCCGCAACCATGTGCCTACCTTGCTCGGAGATATCTTGCACGCTCTCCATACTCGTACCATGAAGAGAATAGGGTTTCTTATGTGTTGCATGCCATTGCTTTTGAGGTGGTTTATTTCTCACCTCCGTAAGTCTGTACTGAAGAATGAAGAAGGTTTGGGTTGGTCGCAAAGGATAATTTCACTTGCTCACACGGATATTCTCTGGTATTCCCGAGCTATGGGAGATACTGCTATTATTGACCGCTGTGGGGAGTTCTCTAATGTCCCACTACTTGGAATTAGGGGAGGCATAACTTACAATCCTTGGTTGGCTCTGCGACAATTTGGTTACGCTCGAAGGGATGGTCCTCATGAGTTACTTATCCAGGGCATTATATTTAACTATGAGGATGATGTTCAAGGGTATCGCCAGAGGTTCATACGAGCTTAGGGCATGGTAAACAGATCTGACGTCAAGGCTTTGGGGCCGAAGGCTTCCATTCCTATGGAACCTTATCTCCAATGGGTACGAGCTCGCGCCCAGAAACTTATGATGCCCTACATGGCCGTTTTACCAGTGATTATGGAATCCACTAGTGAAGGGGGTATTCCTTACACGGTTCTCCATCATGATATGCCCACTGATCTTGAATAACTAGAGGTATTAGATTCAGTTTAAGAAAGAGCGAGATACTTATAGGGATCAGTTCTATGCCCATGAGAGGAAGGTTTTAGAGCTCACAAAGCAGCTTCGTGAGGAAAGAAGCCTTAATGTCTATCTCGGCACGAAGAGGAAGCATCCATGGGAAATTTGATTTTTTTTCTAGTTTTTTAGAATTGTTTTTAATTGTAACGCCTAAAAGGCATTTGAACTTTGAATTCTACTAATAAAATCTTTGTTTCATTTTGGTTCGCAAATTTAAATTTCCCAAAGTCCTTGAAATCATTGCATATGCATCCCATCCATAAACACTGCATATACAAGTACCATTACAGGCTTCTCATCTTCTTCGCTGTTTATTTCAGCAGAAATGTCTTATGAACAAAGCATCAAAGATCTTCAGGCACAAAATGCCCAATTTCAACAGATGTTCATAACTCTGGCGAAAGGGCAGGAGGATCTGAAAGCCCTCATCCTGAAGGAGAAGAAGAAAAAGAAGAAGGTCTCTGGTATTATAAATACGGGCATAAGGTTCAGGGGGGAATTAAAGCAACCCGTCGATCTAACTTCCTCATCCAAGGAAGGGGAGAATCAAGAAAGGGAGACAAGGGAAAAGGACCTCAGTCCTGAAGTTTCTGACAATGATACAGACTACAATGATGAGCAGTATCCTTCCACTGAGGATAGATACAAGCAGTTGGAAGATCGTTTGAGTTCTGTGGAAGTCCAAAGGATACCTGGGTTGGATTTCGAAGAACTGGGATTGGTGTCGGGAGTGGACATCCCACGGAAATTTGAGGCTCCAATTTTTTCAAAGTATGATGGGGTGTCTTGAACTAAGCTCCATCTCCGTTCCTATGTAAGGAAGATCCAGCCCCACACCATTGATAGAAACTTGTGGGTTCACTTCTTTCAAGACAGTCTGTCAGGGACTCAGCTTGAATGGTTCTACCAACTGGAGAGAACCAATGTCCGAAATTGGGAGGACTTGGCCGCTGCTTTTTATAAGCAGTATCAATACAACGCCAACCTTGCCCCCACTTGTACTCAACTCCAGAGTATGTCCATGGGTGCAGGTGAAGGCTTTAAGGACTATGTGAAGAAGTGGAGAGACTTGGCTGGAAGATTCCAACCCCATTTATCTGACAGGGAGTTGGCTGACATGTTTCTTGGGACGTTTTCTGGTCCTTTCTTTAATCATTTTATTGGTAGCTCATCAGCTGGTTTCATCGAGCTGATATTAACAGGAGAAAGGGTAAAAGCTGGGATTTAGAGCAGTAAGATACAGAAAGACACCTCTTCGAGTTCAGTAAAGAAGACTTTCACTGGTAAGAAGGAAGCCAGTGCCATCTATAGCCTGAGAGGCCAAAGCAGAGTTGAACACCATCTGACGGTAAGTGCTGTAATGATACCTAGGCCTGTGGCTGCTCCACAACGCCACAATAAACAAAGGGTAGAAAGACCATAAAGGCAGTTTACTAGGATTAACATGACATTGACAGAGGTTCTACCCTATCTACTGAGATCCAACTTGGCAACATTGAAAGAGGCTCCCAAGAATCCAAATACTACATCTCCTCGGTACAATCCAAACGCTCGGTGTGCTTACCATTCTGAGAGTCCTGGCCACAATACAAATGGTTGTTGGGCTCTAAGAAATAAGGTACAAGACTTGATTGAAGCCAAAGAGATTGAGTTCGATGCTCCGGAGAAACCCAATGTCATAACTGCTCCCATGCCTAAGCACAATCATGGAGTTAATGTTGTTGATACCGATCTATTTGTGACCTCATTTGATGAATTTTCCACTCCTCTTATGTCTATTAAGAAGAATTTTTTGTTGGCCGGTTTATTTTTGGGTTGTGGTGATTATTGATACGTGTGTTCATCTTTGCCTTCTGGTTGCCATTTGCCGAAAACAGATGTCCAACGCCTGATAGACAACAGAGAAATTTTGTTCGAAAAAACTTTGATTCCAACTGTTCCATGTGAAGATATTGCAATTATAACCATTTCCGCCAATCCTTCAAAGGTCTACTCGAGAAGACCTGTTAAGATTACATATGCTCCAAGAGTCGCTCTTTTAATAATCACCCTTCTTGGTCATGTCCCATACGCCTCGGACAAAGCTGTCCCTTGGCATTATGGCGCAAATGTCTACTATCATGGCGTTAAACAAGACCTGAAGAAGGAAGAGGCTGATCCCGATGTCAGTAACATTTTCGGTACCAGTAAGATCACCAGAAGTGGAAGGGTTTTCTCTCTTGATATTTCCACAAATACTGTCAATAAGTGTTGTACCCCAAAATTTGCCCTCCCATTCTTCTCAAAACATTTCAAGAAAGATCTCCAAATTGCTCAAGGTAGTCCAAGGGTTGGCCAGACAAGCTCTATCCTAAGGCAGTCTACCCAAAACTAGGGTTTCATGTTGCATCAAGATCCTTGAGTCCAAGTGGTCCAAAATGCTCAACATTGTCCTAATATGTTCTCAAGATGATCCATGTCAAGCTTCAAGCCTTGCAGAGGAAGTTTGCTCAGTCAATTGCTCAAAGGTCCAAAAATCGATTGTGCTAGGGCAAAAGTCAATTGTGACCCACATACAGTCAAACTTCAATATTTTTGGTCAACATCCTCAATTGGAAGTATATTTCATCATTTGATCAAGGGTCGATCATGATTAATCAAGGGTTGCTCATAATTCATCAAGACTCAAAAGTTGTTAAATTAGGGTTTTGTAGGAAAAGTCAACTCAAATTTGACCAAGCATAACTTTCTCATACTTTATGAGAAATGACCCATCAAAAGCTCATTTTGAAGAGGATACAATTCCTTACAATCCATCTTCATCTCCCAAGATCAAAATATGCACTCACAAGAAGTTATGAATTTGGACATTATAGGTCATTTTGAAAAGTCAACAAAAACACCTTTTTTGTCAAAGCTTCATACATGAGCATGGAATATCAAAATGATATGAGACCAAAAGGGTTGATTAGAGGACATCTAAATATTTCTAAAAAGTAAAAGAACACCTCCAAAGAGTCAAAATTGAGGAAGTTATGCATTATTGAAGTTGACCTTTTTTGCAAAATTGCCAAAAGTCAACTATCCCCAAAACTTCAAATTTTGCCAAATGGGCCCATTCTTTTTCACTTGTTTTGAGTTGGCATCATAGCCCACGTGCTCTAGCCCTTTCCACTTGTCCATATAATATTTTTATTAATTATTTTGATTTTTATTTGAATTAATTTGATTTAAATCAAAATAAATCAAATAAAAATCCAAAGCATTGATAACAAGGGATTTTGTGCTTGTTTCAGGTTCCAATTACAGCTAGCATCATTCCAAATTAGCATCAAAGCTTGTGTGCACAAAAAGATTCAAAATAAGCCACGTTTGGAAAGATCTTCAAAGTAAATAAAATCAATATCCAAAGCATTGAAAGAAGAAGATTTGGACACAACTATTAACCCTAATGCATTGCTGGATACATAAGGAGGCGAGGCAGATCAAAAGCAAGGTTGGAAATCAGGCCCAGAGAAAGAACAAAAATATGAAAAAATACTAAAAAAGTGTGAGTTCGAAATCCCCTTTAGAGGCAATTTCAAGACTCTTTGATGATCCCAATCGCTTCCAGGGAGTCTCCACAAGCGAAAGCAATTGAAAGCAAGCGTTTTCAAGCCCTCCCACACATTGTAAGTCCGTAACAACATCAATATATTCTTGAATTCGAATAGCTTTGTTCTTGCATCCATAGTGTAAAATAATTGTACATTCTTAATCACCATAACATTTGCAAGCTTTTGGCATTATTCAATTTCATTTATATGGACTGAATCAAAATCCACCATTGTTAGGTTTTCGAGTTTGGTTTTAGGGTTTTTGTTTTCAGGTACAATTAGCTTTCAAAAGGGGTATGGTTGTGATCAGGAAGATGAGACGGACACAACCATGGCTTTAGATTTTATTTCTATAGCCTGTAGAGGATTTTGGAAACACACATACCTGTAGCAACAGACTTTGTCCGTAGGTATAGGCCAATGGACTTTTAGCCACAGCACGAGCACAGGGATGAAGGCGTGTCACTTCCCCATAGGCCCATTCAAATCTGGCGTGCTATTTTTTTGTTACATCATCCACTGACCTTTTTTGTATATATTATCTTTGTTTATTGGCATATGTACAATGAAATCAGAATAGCCCAGTGGTGACCACGTCAGCGCATAAGGATTCAGAGGCTGGAGGTCAGGGGTTCGATCCCTGCCTCCAGCATTTGCCATTTTCTTGTTTGTTTTCAGGAGATCCAATGCACGCTTGATCCTGACGTCTACCATATTCCTTCCTCATCAAAGCGCCAGATGGCCAGATCTGGTGGCTACCATTGAGGATGCACCAAAGGACCAGTCAAACGCAATGCACTGAATTGTAAAAAGTCAATATGGATCAGCATCATTGGGCCCAAATTCTTGCTATGCACACCCCTCTAATCAGGCCCATTTCTATCCTTTCACATTTTTTTATTATTCTATTTAATTTATTTGCTTTTTATTTATTTACTAACAAATAAAATAATTTTCTTTTTTTTTATCAAAAATCACAAAAAAAAATTTATGTCCAAATAAATTTAGAATTTTATTTTTCATCAATAAATATTAATTAAATTAATTAGGTTATTAATGTTAGATAATTTTAATCTATTTTTGTAAATAATTAAAATCAATTAGAATCAATAGGTTTTTATTATTAATTTAATTATTTTATTTCTTTCCTAAAATAACAAAAACCCAAAAATATGACATTTAATTATTTTTCATTAATAAATTTAATAACTAATTAATTTAGCATTTAATTTTAGGATTTAATTTATTTTCTTAAAAAATATTAAAAACAACAGAAACATTTTCTTTTAATTAGGAGGGTCAAAACCCTAGTTCTAGCATTCGATCTAATTATCTCGCGTGTTTTATTTTTATTCAATTATTGTATCTGCTCCCGGTTTGTAATAATTAAATTAGGACGTTTATTTATTTTTACCACTTTTAAACTTCAAAGGGTTTGTTTTTGGCGATGTAAATACCCGACGCCTTGTAATAGTTTAGTTTAAATTCCGCACCTTTAATTTCTGCAAATATTTAACTGTTAGATGTTTGATAATAGGGTTTGCATGACAAGAATGAATGTTTAATCTTAAAACGGTTAGATCACCCTTAATTGTGCAAAGATAAATAATCTGAAATCAACACACTCGCACATGCGCACTCATAGGGTACATCCCACTTGGTTGCCTTTGTAAATGGTCATTAAGTATAGGTTATTTTAGAGGTTTCCCTCTTGCCTCGGATATCGTTGCCTCAGATAAATGATCTAAGACATTAGGGTTACCGCTAAGACATTCTAACATTACTTTAGTGACTGTATGTCCCTCTTTCAAATTGACCCTCAAAACTCCAACAATGATGCTACATACTCGTTAATAGTGGGATAGCATTGTCTAAAGGAAACAAACATAGAACCATTCCTTTTTCGAGTAGGTAGATTAGTTCTTAGATACTTGCTCATACAAAACAAAGCTTTTTCACACTTACACTCTTTTACAAACAATTTTTTTTCAAAACGCTTCATTACACTCTTGAAGACAGAAGCAAGAGTTAAATCGAAGTCAAAACAAAAACTTTTCAAAGCGCACAAACACAAAGAAAACAATTTTGAAAATGATGAGCAAGTATCTAAGAGCCCGTAGATAACTACAAATAGAAAGGATGTTAATACCTTCTGTTGTACCCCAAAATTTGCTCTCTCATTTCATCAACATTTTCTCATCACAAGACTCTTGGAGCTCAAGATCAAGTTAGGGTTTGCTCTGCTCAAGGCCCCTCCTTGCACTGTTGACCCAAATTAGGGTTTGAGTTTGCACATGGATGTTTTGACCTAAAATGCCCAAAGTGACTTTCATGCTTCATGTTGGACTTACAAGTTTATCCATACCAAGTTTCAAGCCTTGATTCCAATCTTTGCCCAGTCAATTGGACAGTTGACCCAGAAATCAACTGTATTGGGGAAAAAGTCAACCGTGGCCAATTGACAGTCAAACCTCATGATTTTTGACCCACATAAACATTATGAACTCATATGAATCATTTGATCAAGTTTGGATCACAACTCCACAAGAAATTTGATCAGATCACCAAAAGGGCAAAATGGTCATTTTTAGGGTTTTGACTGCACAAAGGCAATTTTTGACTGTTTGACCTAACCAATGGCAAACCAAGCTCACATATGGACTCAAGGACTCAATGGAATTGTCTTGACCCATTCAACAAGTTCAAAAGATCTCAAATGCATAGGATTGACAGATGAATTTTTCAGTCAACTGATCAAAATTTGACTGTATACTGAAAAGTCAAACTTTGACTTTTTGGTCAAAATCAAGTGCCAAGATTCATTTTTCATCAAGACATGTCAAATTATGAAACTTGTTCATCAAGAAACCCAAAATTGCAAATTAGGGTTTAAAATGAAAAAATTTCATAACTTAGAAATTTTCTAAGTTATGAAATTTCCTTATTTTTTCCTAACTTTGTCCCATTTTTTCACCAAGATGCAAATGGATTCAAACAAAACTTGAAACATGAAAGTTGTAGTCCATTGCAAAATCTACAACTTTCACAAAGTTTTCTCAAAGGAAGCTTGTATCTCAAGTTAGGATTTTTGGAACAAGGGTACAAAACATTTTTAACTTAGAGAAATTTTGCCCTATTCTAGGCAGGATTTTTATCCAACTTCTTGGCCATTTTTCACATGGTTCCACTTGGATTTTCAATTTGAATTACAAATATGGATTATAGTACACATTCCAAGCTTTCCAAATTTTCCAAGAACTTCTCAAACACCCTTGTGGTTAGAGAGAATCGAATTTGCAAAGTTGGCCAAAACTCACTTTTGTTCATGGCCAAAGCATGTTCACAACAATTTGCATTTTCAACTCAGCATGGTTTATGCTAGATTGCAGGCCTCTAAACCTCTCCAAACTCAATAATTTAATGCCTAACCATTGTGTTAAGGTGTTATTTTATCTATTTGGGCATTACACATCAAACTAACCCTTAATTGGTAAAAGTGATTTTGCCATTTTTGCAAAAGTAGCTTTATGTCAAACCATTATGCATTGAGCCTTGGACAAAGATCTGAGATTGAAAATCAAATCTAGGGATTAGAGGGGGCCTAGAGGTTTGTTTGAAGCATACAAGATGGCCTGTACAGGCCTTTGACACATTACACACATCTTTTGCTTCATATAGAAGAAACTTGGCAAAACTGAACCAACTTGGATTTCCTGCAACCTAGAGCTTAAACAAACTTTGTGAACATCTTCCACACATAAAAACAAGCCAAAAGCACGACTCATTCATCCCTAAGACCTGCTCATATTCAGAATCCCTGTTTTGCTGCAAAACAGGGCAAGTTCTGCAACTTGACCTCTACAACAATATCCACTCGTGCGTTTTTGCCCAAGCTTGTCCAAACACATTCCATACCATCCACTGAAACTATCCCAAGCCCTAAACACAAGCTGTAACTCTCCTAACCTCAACTGCCATTTTCATTTTTCAGTTTTGCAGGTGAATTTCCATAGCACGATACAAAGTGATTCAAAGCAAGCTAGGTGTTGGAGAAGATTCCTTGGACTTCAGGCAAGCTATACAGAAGCTCAAACTCCATTGAAGTTGGCCACATTGCTGTATACGATTCAAGCTGAAACAAGTAAAACCATGGACTACTATCTCTCAAACTAGGAAGAGTTAAGCTTAGGTTTGTGAATGAAACATGTCCTACTCATAGCCCTGAAGTCATACATATGATCACTTTTCATTTATATTAAGCATGCTGTGAGAATTTTAACCATGAACATTGAAGAAAAACTAGGTCAGAAATTGGGGGTGAAGAAATTCTCCCTGGTTTTTTAGAGTTAGGTCAAGTTTTTTACATATTTGGAATCGTGGTTTGATGCTCTACATTATTTGTGTTATGAGTTTTTGCTAAAAATCAAAGAATCAGGAGTTTGTATTTTGAACAAGGAAGCGCGCGTTTAGACAAAGCTGAAGGTTGAAGATGACTGGCTTGGGCTGGGCCTGAGTCAGTCTTGCTGTTTATACCCTTTTTTTCCATTTGCACCCCCTGGCCCATTATGTGAAATATTTGTTATTTTTGCATTTTTCTTTTTGATTCTGACTTAATATTTTTTGTTCAAACATAAAAAACACCAAAAATATTTTTCCACATTTTTTTACATTTATTTGGCATTTATTTGTTTTATTAAAATATATGTATGTAAATAAATATATTTCCTTTTCATTTTAAAACCCTAAAAATAATACAAAAATATTTATTTTTTGGTTATTATTTTTTATTTACATTTTGAAAACATTTTCTAAAATATATATTTTTGTAAATAATTAATATTTTATTTTTGTACATATTTAGCATATTAAATATATATAATATATACTTATACATATTTTATTAAATATTTAGGGCAAAAATACAAAAAATAATACCTTTTATTCTTTATCTAATATTTGACACCAAAAATGCTTTTTCTACAATATACTTCCTTTTTTTATAAATTAATATATATTTGTATACATTTAATAAATAAATGCTATTTACTTGAAAATTAGGGTTTTGCCCTAAACCATAAAAATGATTAAAAAAAGACTTTTTTTTTTCTTATTTTGTTTATACTTCAAACATGAAAACCTTTTTACATATATAACAAAAATCATTTTTGTGCATAATACATTTTGTATATTTATTGTATTTACTTAAATATTGTACAATTAAATATTTGTATATTCGATATGGTTGTAATAATTTAGATTTTATTTCCTTGTCAAATATCCCCCAAATTCAAACTTGTACCCCCATCCCCATAATCATTGTTGTAATAGCTTAGCATTTAAATTTCCGCATTTAAAAGCTTTCAATAATGCCATGTTTAGACTTAGGGCTTGTATGCAAATCAAATTAACAAATAGCTTGACCTAATTCAAGATAAACATGCATGAAAAACAAACACAATGCACACTTGCACCCCTAGGGTTACTCCACTCGTTGCCTTCAAAAATGGGCCATGGTTGCATGTTAAGTGTCTTTGGCAAAACAAAAACAAATCAAATGATCATAGTCCCTCGATGACACTATCTTGTTGCCTAAACAAAAATGATCATAGTCCCTCAAGAAAATTGCCAAAGATACTTGACACTATTGCCTCTATGGTCTATACGATGACCCGCGCCCGTCCCGTTAACATCCTAACACAAGGTTGTTCACCAAATACAATGGTGAAGCAATACTGTTAAAATGGTTAAAACATGAGAAAGATCTTTGAGAAATTTAGAGTAGATAGCTCTTAGTTACTTGATCAAACTTGCAAAACAATCCTTGCCATTTTTCAAAACACACATCACAACACAACTTCCAAAACAAACTTTCAAAAAAAAAACATTGAAACATCTTTTCAAAAAGACAAACACCTTTGTAAAACATTCGAGTAAAGAATTGTTACAATGGTTGCCTAGACAAGGCATCTTTTTCAAAACATTTTCAAAAACACACACAAAGCACCATTTCAAACAATTGAAAAGCAAAGGCAAGTGATCTAAGCAAGTAACTAAGAGCCCATGGATAACCATGGATAGAAAGGGTGCTAATACCTTCCCTTTCTATAATCTACTCCCCGAACCCAAGAAAATATCTCAAAGGTTTTTCCTGTGCTTTTTAACCTTTCCTTAGGATAAAATAAAAAGTCGGTGGCGACTCTTGCTCAACCGAAACATTTGCGAACACAAACGCAAAACCTCAAGTCAGTTCTCCCACCGTATCACAGAACTGGTGACTCTGCTGGGGAATTACTTTAAAAGTGGAGTAACCTTAGGGCTTAGATCACCTTTTGCATGATTAATTGTTTGCTTTGATTGCTTTAAATTTTGGTTCTCTTGTTTGGGCTTGAAATCCTGCACACGGATTTTGGGAAACATTCATAGATAGCAATACATTGTGGAAACTGTGTGGGGTATACCGACACGGTTGAAGCAATGGCTATATTAGTGCGACATATTTGTGAGTACTGGTAACCCTTGAGTTCAATCAAGGAGAGTACGGGTCCGCTGAGTGATGTCACTAAGCACTAATGACCTAGAACCTTACTTGACCATCTTGGCCTTTTATTTTCCAATGATATTGAGCTCCTTAGAACCCGATTACTATTCTTAGGACATGTTTTAAGCCAACTAAACTCAAGAGGGTACTTACCTATGAAACGTCATGCAAGCCTGAAACTTGGGTTTTGTGTGATTTGTTTGTACATGTGTTTGTGCATACATCATGAAAATCATAAAGCATCATATGCATCCACTAACCATTTCAAGGGTTTGGATCTTCATCTTTGTTCCTGTTTTGTAGGTCATGGACATTCTTCCCAGGAAAACTATCCAAGTCAACCTTGTGAGAATCCCTCCTCAACTCAAGGAGCTTACATCCAGAATTCCAGAAATCTCTCTCTTCAGTGAAAGACATGGTAGACTGCTCAGCCTAGTCAACACCAACATTGAAGAAGACATGGTGAAAGTGTTGTTCCAATTCTTTGACCCCCTTCACCACTATTTCACATTCCCCGACTACCAATTGGTGCCTACTTTGGAGGAATTTTCTCAACTCCTTAGAATTCCTATTCTTAATCAACTACCTTTCAACGGTACGAAAAAAGAACTAAAGCCTGAAGATGTTGCTCAAGCACTACACTTACAACCATCCGACATCAAGGGGCATTGGGAAACCAGAAGTGGTGTCAAGGGCTTCTTGGCAAAGTTCTTGTTTGAGAAAGCACAAGAGTGTTGCAATTCCTTGGATCTGCAAGCCTTTGAAGAAATTGTGGCACTCCTTATTTATGGGTTGGTCTTGTTCCCAAATCCTGACCAACTTATAGATGTGAATGCTGTCAAAATCTTCATATCCAGGAATCCCATACCTATATTGCTTGGGGACATCCTCCACTCATTTTACACACGAACAATGAGGAAGAGAGGTGTTCTCATGTGTTGTACTCCTTTCCTTGCAAGGTGGTTTATTTCTCACCTTCCACAATCAATTTTGAAGAATGAACAAGGCTTAAGGTGGTCACAACGATTGATGACCCTCACACATTCTGATGTACATTGGTGTTCTCGGTCCAGAGAAAATGTCATCATCGTCGATCGTTGTGGTGAGTTCCCTAATGTTCTATTACTTGGCATTACCTACAACCCCTGTCTAGCTTTGAGACAATTTGGATACGCTCGGAGGGATGGCCCTCATGACATGCTGATTCCTGACCTAGTTTTCGACTTCGACAACGATGTGCAAGGACTTGGCCAAAGATTCATCAGAGCTTGGAGGATGCCTAACAAGGTAGATAGCAAGACACTGGGACACAAGAACTCCATTCCTCTTGAGCCTTATCTCAAGTGGGTACGAACCCGCGCCCAGAGTCTTATGATGCCTTACCCTCACATTCTCCCTTTGATCAAAGAGCCTGTTAAGGAAGGAGAGGTTCCATACACCATCCTACATCCTGACATGCCAACATCATGGGAGGAAATGCAGAAGAGTTGGATCCAACTCAAGGAAGAACGGAATACTTTTGAAGCCAGCTTCTACGCCAGTGAGAAGAAGGTTTTGGAGCTTACCCGTCGACTTCACGAGGAGGAGACCCTTAACACTTACATCGCACCAAAGAGGATGCGCAACGTCTTTTTACCTTAAGAAGTTTTTGTAATATTTGGCCCATGGGGCATTTATGTACTGACAAAATTTCTTCTTATTAATATGACGTGTGTTCTTTTTGTTTGCAACAACTTTGAATTTCTAAATCCTTGAATGCATTACATGAATAAACATATCATTCATCATATGCATAAACAGGTCTTCACACTAGGTTTTCTTATCTTTCTGTTGTTTATTTCAGTAAGATGGATATTGAGCAGACGATCAAAGATCTGCAGACACAAAACTCGCAGTTTCAACAGCTTCTCATGACCTTAGCAAGGGGTCAGAAGGATCTTAAAGCACTGTTGGGGAACAAAGAGCAAGAAAAAGGAAAAAAGAAGAAGAAAGGAGTTGGGGTAGCTACACTGGGAAGAAGATTTGAGAATGAAGCTAGGAGAGTTCTTGAATTCCCCTCCACATATGACGAGGGGACCGGTAAGGGAAAAGGAGATGCATTACCTTCTGAGTCCGAGGCTGAAGAGGAAGAGGTTGAGGAAGATGAAGATTATTCAGAGCAGCAATACCCGCCAGCGGACGACAAATACAAAAACTTGGAGGATAGACTCGCAGCCATGGAGCTACAAAGGGTTCCCGGGCTAGATTTTGAAGAATTGGGATTGATTGCTGGGATTGTGATCCCTCCAAAGTTTAAGGTGCCAATTTTTGCAAAATACGACGGTCTGTCTTGCCCGAAGATGCACCTGAGGTCATATGTCAGAAGAATTCAACCTCATTCATCCGATAGAAATCTTTGGGTACATTTTTTCCAAGACAGCTTGTCCGATACTCAGCTAGATTGGTTTTACCAGCTTGAGAGGTCATAAGTGCATAACTGGGAAGACTTGACAGCTTCCTTTTATCGCCAGTATCAATATAATACCGACTTGGCGCCAACCCGTACTCAGCTACAAAGTATGGGGATGGCCTCAAATGAGGGGTTCAAAGAATACGCCCAGAAATGGCGCGACTTGGCCGGAAGGGTACAACCACCGCTTTCAGATAGGGAGCTAGTTGATATGTTCTTGGGGACCCTATCTGGCCCTTTCTTCAACCATTTGATCGGGAGCTCTTCTGCAGGGTTTACCGAACTAATTCTGACTGGAGAACGGGTGGAAGCTGGTATTAAGAGCGGAAAAATTCAAAGGGATGCCTCTGCATCCACAACTGTTAAAAAACCATTCCCAACCAAGAAGGAAGCAGCTGTTGTGTACTCTCAAAAAGGATTGGGAAGAACTGAGCATCGACCGATTGTAGGGGCCGTGATGATTCAAAATTCATTAAGTGATCAGCCTCGTAACAATCAGTCCAGACCTAAACAGCATTGGGGAGAACGGCCACAACGACGGTTCACCCGCATCAACATGACGCCCGCACAAGTTCTTCCTCATTTGTTGAAGCTGAATCTCACCAATATTAAGGAGGCGCCAAAGAATGTGAATACCACTTCCCCACATTATCATCCCAACGCAAAGTGTGCCTATCATTCTGATAGCGCCGGGCATGACACCAACGATTGATGGGCGCTTAAGAATAAAATTCAGGATTTGATAGACGCGAAGGAGGTTGAGTTCGACGCCCCCGAGAAGCCGAATGTAATATCCGCCCCAATGCCAAAGCATGGTCGCGATGTCCATGCTGTTGAAGAAGATCTGTTTGTTTCTACTGTTGATGATCTGATAACTCCACTACTGACAATCATGTTGAATCTGTTGAAGGCTGGGATTTTCCCAGGTTGTAAAGAAGATTGCTACCTTTGTTCCTCCCTACCAATCGACTGTCCATTGCTGAAGATAGGCATCCAACGCCTAATGGACAACCAACAAATTATTTTCGAAAAGACTCCTATTACTCCAACCCCTATCAATGAAGTTTCAATAATCACCATTTCCGCCAATCTTTCCAAGGTCCCCAAAAGGCCTGTTAAGATTACATCCGCTCCGAAGATTGTACCTCTGAAAATAACCATGCCTGGGCCCGTCCCCTATGTGATCGGTGGATCTGGAACTGACTGTTTAACGCTGGATCGCGAAATGTCGCGGAAGCAAGAGTCGCCACCGTCTTTTATTTTCTCCAACATGGACAGGACAAAAGCACAGGAAAATTCCTTATGAGATAGTTTCTCGGTTCGGGAGGTAGATTTATAGAAAGGGAAGGTGTTAGCACCCTTTCTATCCATGGTTATCCATGGGCTCTTAGATACTTGCTCATTGTGTTTTCAAAAGTGTTTCCTTTTCAAAGTGTGAGTGGGTTTGAAAAAGTTTTGTTTAAAGATTTCAGATCGACTCTTGTATCAGTCCTCAAGAGTGTTTGAAAAAATTGTTTTGAAAGCTTTTTGAAAGTGTCGGTGTGAAAAGAGTTTGTATTTGTTTTTGAATAGAGCAAGTATCTATGAGTCATCTACCTACCCTAAGGAATTAGGCTGTGTAAATGTCCTTAAGGTAGTGCCATCCCACCATTGAGAGGTAGGTAGCACCACCGTTGGAGGTGTTCGGGTCAATTCGTTTGTAGAGACAGTGTGGTCACCAGAGCAACAGTAGGACACCTTATAAGCTACCCCTATACCATAGATCATGGACATAAGGACTTACTAAAACGTCCTATACTCGACGACCACGTTTCGAGGGCAAGGCAACAGTGAGGCGTACCCTAAGAGTGGTGTGTGAATTTGTGTGTTGTTTTCAGTTTAGCATTTATCTTGTACATGTCATGGGTGATCTACGCTTGTTTTTAATTTGCCATACATTCTTTCATGCAATTAGAATTTAAAAGTACGGAAATTTAAATGCGGAAAGATAAATCCTACGCTATTACAAGGCGCGGGTCTATACATCGCCAAATTACAAAGACCCGTTTTTGATAAAGATGCGGAAAGTAAAGACGGAAAGATAAACCTAATTACTATTACATCTGAGAAACAGTTACATAATGATCGAAAGAAATAATGCGTGAAAAAAATTAAAATTAGAACGTCCGAGGGTTTTGACCCTTTGCATGAAATTAAATTAAATTAAAGTCCAATTAATTATTTAATTAAAGAAAAGAAAGTATTTTAGTGTTTTTTTGTATTTATGAAAAATAAAGAACAAGAATTAAAAGGAAACCCTAAATCTAGATTATTTTAATTATTAATGAAAATATTAAAGTTAACCTAATTTACTAGTTAATTAATTTATTTACATGTTTATTTACAAAATTAATGGTAATTAATAATAATGATAAATAATGATGATTAATAATTTATTTAAGAAAAAGATGAAAATGTAAAAAAAACCTAATTCTAGATACTTTTTACTTATTAAGAAAAAGATTAAAGTTTAAAAACCTAAATTAAACTAAGTTAATTGTTAGAGTTTATTTACAAAAATAGGTTAGTGATGAAATTAATAATAATTAAATATATTTGTATTTTTGATTTTTCTATTATTATTATAGAAAATTATTTTATGGTGAAAAAAACAATTAAAACAATTAAAAAAGAATTAGAAAAGAAAATAAAATAAAATTAAAAAGGATGCAAACCAAGGGGGGTTTCAGGCCCAAGGGGAGGTTTTTTTGAAGTATTCTGGCCCATTAGACAAAAAGCCTTGTTTGACTTTCTGGCATCATGTGCGTGTTCATTGGCTCCTGAGTACCGTGGTCTGCATTCTTTGGCCATTGGATTGGGTTTCATGGCCATTTGTATTCTGGCTGTTGGCCATTTGTGTTCTGGCCTCAACGTTCCTTAATCTTTTCAGGATGTCCGTTCGCCATGTATTGGTGTCATGCATAAGTTGTTCTACTTTGGCCATTTGGCTTTTGGCTTTTGGCCATTTGTGTTTTGGCCTCAACGTTCCTTAATGAACCTGCATGGGATCCTGTCTAAATCCTTACTGGAAAATCAGTGACATGAATGATTTTATGTATTTTGGATCATGGAGATCAAGCCAGCCTTACCCTTACTGAAGAAGTAGTGAGGTGTTGGTTTGTAACTGTGATGGCTTGTTTGTAGTGAGAGAGGGATTTGTAATAAGGATTTCAAGGTTTTAGGGTTCTTGAAAGAATTTGATATTCTAACAGTGTTGTGGCAAGATTTTTTCTCTCTTTTCCTCCTCTGGTTTGTGTGAAAAGAATGTGATTATATAATGGAAATTAGGGTAAAGAAAATGGGCTTTGATTGTGCAATTGGGCCTCTAATGTTCACTTGAGTTTGTCACTTTCCAAGCTAAATCGCAGGGACTTAAGTGCAATTTTTGAAGTTGAAATGTGAAAACAAAATGTAGCTGACATCGATAACTAACTCCTGTCCGAAAATCGGCTCAATTGGATAAACGGTGAATTAGTTATGAATTTTTGAAGTTTCAGCTCAGACAAACTTATTTTGGGCTCCAGTGTCGACTCTGACATGTTCTTCAATAAAAAACTGGTATTGATCGGAGCATAATCCGGTCTCGACTTTTGAAGCAAAGTTGTAGATCTATGAGTCAGTGACCTTGTGTAAAAATATGAGCCCAATCCGATAAAAATTGACCGAGTTATGAATTTTCGAAGTTTCGGCCCAGATGAAATAATATTCAGCATTCAGGATTTTCAGCGTGTCACGCACTCTGAGCAAAAAACGAAGGCCTTTTGAATACCGTTTGAACTCAATACCTTATGTGAAAATTTAGCCAACTCAATTTGTGAAATTTTGACGCTGGAACCAGCTCGATACGATGAAAATCGACCAAGTTATGATTTTCTGAACATGACGCAAATAAACTTGTCACAAATTTTTTGTATGAAAATACTTGATAAATCCACATTTTTGAAGACCTTCTGATCGAAATTGGCTTCCAGCCGTGAGAGATGAAAACGTAGATAATGTCAAGACGGAATTTTTGCCACCGGAACGGGTTCAAAACGAGCCACGATCTTCAAGTTATAAATTTTTTAACGCATAAAAACTGCACTTTCAGCACACTTTTTCACCATATTTCTTCGAGAAAACTCACACATTCGGATACCTTCTTTAAAGAATTGACTCTTAAGCCGAACCTGAATTTGAGAATACGTTATCAGAGATATCTTGGCGAAAGAACACTTGAATATGACGCGCCGGATTGGACTTGTGAATTTTTCTTGAAATGTTTTGAGAAATATGGGAGGGCAAATTTTGGGGTACAACACCCTACAAATCTGATAAATCGATACCGTGGAATTATGGTGGAGAAATCTACTACCACGGTGTTAAGCAAATTGAGATAACTGAAGATTACTCTGACGAAGAAACTGTCGACATTGGAAACATTGCCGATACGAGAAAAATTACCCGAAGTGGAAGAATTTTCTCTCCAGAGATTGCCCCTCCAAAGGCGATCTTTGGACCCTCAGCTGCTCCCAAGGTTACCCCTGCACCGGTAAGACTATCTGCAAGAACTCCAACGATTGAAGAAGCTGTTACTTCTGTGGTTGTCCCTCCTGCTGCTGCTGATAAAGGGAAAAGGATCCAAGAAGAGCTCGTCAGGACGAGGGCTCAGCCATTGGTCATCCCTGAGACCTCTAAAAAGGAAATGGAGGAGATTCTGAAAATAATCAAGAAGAGTGATTATGATGTGATAGAGCAACTGGGGAAAACCCCCTCGAAGATCTCCATGTTAGCTTTGATGCTTTGTTCGGAGGCTCATGCCAAAGCTCTAATAAGGTTTTTGAAGACAGCCCATGTGCCCCAGGAAACCTCAGCCGACCAATTCCAGGATTGTGTAGCCAGCCTTACCGCCGACAACAGCCTGGGTTTCTCTGATGCTGACCTGACTCCGAAGGGAAGGAAGCACAATGACGCATTGCATGTGTCAGTCGAATGCCGAGGAACCAATCTCGCCCATGTCTTGGTCGATATTGGTTCTTCTCTAAATGTGCTGCCTAAGAAGGCTCTGGACCGGTTGGATTGTGAAGGCTTGGAGCTGAAACCAAGTAATATTATTGTTAGAGCCTTTGACGGGTCTAAAAGAATGGTGCATGGGGAGGTCGACATTCCCATCAAGGTAGGCACTAAAGTGTTCCACTCAACCTTCTATGTGATGGACATCCGCCCATCATACTCTTGCTTGCTAGGAAGACCGTGGATTCATAATGCTGGGGCAGTCACTTCCTATCTACATCAGATGCTGAAATACCCTGTTAAGAGAAAAATCATAATTGTACACGGTGAGGAGGAGTACATGATCAGTCATCTGAATTCCTTTCGGTATGTGGAAGTGGATGGCGAATTCATCGAAACACCCTTTCAAAACTTCGAGGAAGTTTCTCTCGAGGTTGTAGTAGCAAAGGCAGTAGCTGAGGTACCCAAGCAGGTGGCCAGGATGGCATCTCTGAAAGACGCAAAGGTTGCAATGAAGGAGGGGAAGAGCACAATGTGGGGTCAGTTGCCTGACTTTCCCCACAAGACATACAAGTTTGGGTTGGGGTTTACCGCTGTGGGGCAAAAGGCTATGCTTCGTTCCAAAATTGAAAAGGCACCCATCAAGATTTCTCCTCATGGAATCAATGCTTTAGAAGACGAAGACGAAGAGGGTAACGTTGAAGATTGGATCTTCCCAACCATTGAAGGGGGACTGCATAACTGGGAGGCGAAAGACTTCGTTCCCATTACTTTCATTAATTAGTAATTTATCTTTCGAACAGTTCCTGTTGGTCTGTAATAATTACTCTTAAACAATTCGCACACTGCTTTTCACCTCATGCCTTGCCGGGGGCATGTAGGTCCATTTGTAAGGGCTTGATTCTCTTCATAATCATATGCCATGTTTAATGAATCATTAGACGTTTTTCATTTATAAACTATTGTGTTCATTTTCTTTCCTTTTGCATTTTTGTTAGTTTAAGGATGGCTATCCCTTACACACACCCACACTCACAAATGCAGGTACCCATCCACTCCGGATTCCATGGGTGACTATTCTATTGTATCCTTCAATAACTCTGAAGATTTGGTCAATCAGGCTGAGTACGAAGACGACGAAGATTGTGAAGTACCGGGAGAGTTAGCCAGACTTCTACAACAAGAAGAGAGGGCCATCTTACCTCATGAAGAGTTGTTAGATACCATCAACTTAGGGACAGAGGAAGACAAGAAAGAAGTCAAAGTGGGTGCCAATCTGGAACCAAGTGTCAAGGAGCGCTTAATACAGCTGTTGAATGAATACGTTGAAATCTTCGCCTGGTCTTATGAAGACATGCCAGGGTTAGACACAGATATCGTGGTTCACCGTCTCCCTACAAGAGAAGATTGTCCACCGATCAAGCAAAAAGTCCGCCGAATGAGGCCCGACATGTCTGAGAAGATTAAAGTTGA
Source organism: Vicia faba (assembly GCA_948472305.1). Classification (NCBI taxonomy): domain Eukaryota; kingdom Viridiplantae; phylum Streptophyta; class Magnoliopsida; order Fabales; family Fabaceae; genus Vicia; species Vicia faba. Next base: position 283,257,635 of record OX451739.1, on the reverse strand, counting down.
AGTAATGAAGCAATTCAACGCTGGCTTTCTGGCTGTTATATCCTATCCATAATGGGTTGCTAACATTGTGCTCGTTCCCAAAAAAGACGGCAAGGTCAGAATGTGTGTGGGCTACCGGGATTTGAACAGGGCTAGCCCTAAAGATGATTTTCCGCTGCCACATATTGACATCTTGATTGACAACACGGCTCAGCACAAAGTATTTTCTTTCATGGATGGATTCTCGGGCTATAATCAGATTAAAATGGCCCCCGAGGACATGGAGAAAACAACCTTTGTTACAAAATGGGGTACCTTCTGTTACAAGGTGATGCCGTTCGGACTGAAGAACGCAGGGGCAACTTATCAACGCGCCATGGTAGCTTTGTTTCATGATATGATACATCATGAGATCGAAGTTTACGTAGACGACATGATAGCTCGATCACAAACAGAAGAGGAACACCTTGAACATTTGCAAAAGCTGTTTGCCAGGTTGAAGGAATACAAACTCAGACTGAATCCAAGTAAGTGAACTTTTGAATTTAGGTCTGGTAAACTTCTGGGATTTATTGTCAGCAACAAGGGCATTGAGGTCGATCCAGCAAAAGTAAAGGCTATACAAGAAATGCATGGCCCCCGTACTGAAAAGGAGGTTATAGGATTCTTGGGACGCTTGAACTATATCGCCAGGTTCATCTCTCACCTGACGTCTACCTGTGAGCCAATTTTCAAACTATTGAAGAAGGATCAGGTAGTCGAATGGAACGATGATTGTTAAATTGCTTTTGATAAGATCAAGGAGTATTTGCTAGAACCTCCAATTCTGATGCCACCCGTCAAAGGAAGGCCATTAATCATGTATCTGACTGTTTTGGATAACTCAATGGGGTGCGTACTGGGTCAACATGACGAGTCTGGTCGAAAAGAGCATGCCATTTATTACCTTAGCAAAAAGTTTATCGACTGTGAGACTTGTTACTCACTGCTCGAGAAAACTTGCTGCACTTTGGTATGGGCTGCTCGCCGACTAAGGCAGTATATGTTGACTCATACCACTTTGCTGATCTCCAAAATGGACCCAATCAAGTATATCTTCGAGAAGCCTGCTTTATCTGGAAGAATCGCTAGATGGCAAATGATCCTGACTGAGTATGACATCCAGTATACTACCCAAAAAGCTATAAAAGGGAGTGTACTAGCTGACCATCTAGCTCATCAAGCTATCGAAGATTATCAATCCATGAGATTCGACTTCCCAGACGAGGACATCATGACATTGGACAACATTGAAGGTAACAGACCGTATGACGGACCTGAAAATGGATCCCGATAGACCCTGTACTTTGATGGTGCTTCAAATGTACTCGGAAACGGTATCGGTGCGGTACTCATTTCCCCGGAAGGTTGCCATACACCTTTCACTGCCCGACTTTGTTTCAGCTGTACCAATAACATGGCTGAATATGAAGCTTGCATCTTTGGTCTCAAGGCTGCTATAGACTTGGGAATCAAATCTTTGGTCGTATTTGGGGACTCGACTTTGGTTATCAGTCAAATCAAAGGATAGTGGGACACCAAACATCCTAATCTTATCCCATACAAAGAACATGTCTTAACATTGTTGCCTCATTTCGAGCAGATTACTTTCGAGCATTTCCCGCGAGAAGAAAATCAGCTAGCAGATGCTCTGGCTACAATGTCTTCCATGTTTAAACTCAACTGGGATAACGAGGCTCCCCAAATCACCATCGAGTGAATGGATGAACCTGCGCATTGTCATGAGATTAATACCGAAGAAGTAGTGGAACAACCTTGGTTTCACGAAATCAAAAGGTATCTCCAGACTAGAGAATATCCTGAAGGAGCTTCCGTAAATGACAAGAAGTTCTTAAGGAGGTTTGCTGCCAAGTTCTTCCTAAGCAATGGCATCCTTTATAAACGCAACCATGATTGTGTTTTAATTCGTTGTGTGGACAAAGCTGAAGCAGAGTTAATCATGACTGAGATACACAGTGGCACATTTGGCACCCACTTGAGCGGACATACGATGGCTAAGAAGATTCTAAGGGCAGGTTACTACTGGTCTACCATGGAAGCTGATTGCCATCAACATTCTCGTACTTGCCATAAATGCCAAATCTACGCCGACAAGATACATATTCCTCCTGTCCCTCTCAATGTTCTGACAGCTCCTTGGCCATTCGCAATGTGGGGCATTGACATGATTGGAGAGATCAAGCCCACGACATCCAATGGACATCGCTTCATCTTGGTCGCTATTGACTATTTTACCAAGTGGGTCGAAGAAGCTTCCTTCGCCTCTGTTATAAAGAATGTGGTCGCCCGCTTCATCAAGCAGAACCTCATATGCCGGTATGGTGTCCCCGACAGGATCATCACGGACAACGGTACGAATCTGAACAATAATATGATCACCGCTCTATGCGAACAATTCAAGATTTATCATCACAATTCATCTCCCTATCGGCCGAAGATGAACGGTGCTGTTGAAGCTGCGAACAAAAACATCAGAAGATCATTCAGAAAATGACAGTTACTTACAAAGACTGGCATGAGATGTTACCGTTTGCTCTGCATGGATATCGTACCACGACACGTACTTCAACAGGGGCAACCCCGTTTTCTTTGGTATATGGCATGGAAGCTGTCCTACCCATGGAAGTTTAGATTCCTTCTTTAAGGATTATGAAGGACTCGGGTTTGAGTGAAGACGATTGGATTCAGACCCGACTTGATAAACTCAATTTGATCGATGAGAAGCGACTCACTGCTGTTTGCCATGGTCAGACGTACCAAAAACGGATGATCAAGGCTTTCAACAAAAAAGTCAGACGTCAAGTATATCAAGTCGGAGATCTCGTAATCAAGTGGATCATCTTGCTGCAAAGTGATCCCAGGGGCAAATGGACTCCTACTTACGAAGGACCATTTGTAATCAAGAGCATCTTTTCTGGTGGTGCAATGATTCTGACAACCATGGACGACGATGATTTGCCACACCCTGCGAACGCAGACATAGTCAAAAGATACTACGCATAAAATAACCCGACAAGTCGAAAACCCGAAAGGGCGACTTGGGCAAAATGGGCATCCCGGTGAACCGAAAACCCGAAAGGGCGGTTCAGGAAAAAATTAGGGATAAAACAAAAAAATCTGTACACCCGGCAAGTTGAAAACCCGAAAGGGCGACTTGGGCAAAAAAGGATTTCCCGGTGAATCGAAAACCCGAAAGGGCGATTCAGGCAAAAGTTAGGGAATTGAAGCATATGACTATGTCTCGTCGGATCACTTTAAAGAACAATCTCTTCACCAACAAGCTCCGAGCTTCTGATCAATCCAATCATCGGCGGACGAAGCAATGAATGGACAAGATAATCAGAGTTGTGAAGGCTATAACAGAATGGAATCCCATGGAATTGTTACACATAGCCATCTTTCTTTTGTATAAAATTTTCAATTTTTTACGACAACATCCTCTTACTAGGATGTCTGTCTCCTTTGTACAAAGATACTCATAAAAAGTTAATACAAACACTTTTCCAAATACAGAAATTTGCTTTGTCTTCCTTTTGCTTTTTACACTTATGTTTTATTTGAGAAACGTCCAATGTTTTGTTAAATAGGCATATGCATTTGAACATAATCATTTTCTTACAAATCAAGAAAGTTGATTGTTGATAGGTTGAAGGTACAGATAGATATCTTGATACCCTTTCAGAAGAAATCCCCGGCGGAATTAAACTCCAAATTCCTCAAAGTTAAAATCCAGAACATAATTCCCCAAACAGAGTTAAACTTCAGGATCCTCAGCAGAGCAAAAGCTTTCTAAAAGCTGGCTTCCCCAACCACGGGAGCATTCCAAAACTTAAATCCCCTCAGAGTTAAGTTTCAAGATTCCCAGTGGAGGCAAAACTGTTAATCCCCAGCGAAACTAAAACTTCCAACTATCAATCTCCAGCGGAACCAGATTAGTGAACATTCTCCCACAGAGATACTTCCCATCAGATTGAAGATTCTCAGTCTCACTCCTCCAGCATGAGTCTCCCAGGTTCTGAACTCCCCAGTAGAGATCATCAGAATTCTCATTCCCCACAAGTCACCAAGGATTTTTCAAACCCCAACAGTGATCCTAAGATCCCTCAACAACTGAAGATCTTGTTCCCCAAGCAGTCAGCAGTCAACAAGGATGTCTCAGCTTCAGCAATCAAAGATTCTTGCAATCCCCTGCAGCTGTCAAGGATTCACTTTCCCCGGCAACAGTCAAGATTCTATTATCTCCGGCTATCCAGGATTCATCTATCCTCAGTAAGACAACTCATCAACTTACATGCGCATTCATTACATTCATATCATAAACATTGATATAACATATATTGCATCATACATTTAATGCAACATAACTTTGTGTTTCAACTAATATTTTACCCTTTTCAGGATAAGATTAATAAGCTTCAACTTCAACTTCTGAAAACATTTTTATGGGTTCTCCAGATACGGATGTTAATCTATCGCTTGTTCAGATTCAAAACTTTTGAAAACAGTTTACGGGTTCTCCAAATATGGATGTTAATCTATCGCTTGATTCAGATTCAAGACTTCTGAAAACAGTTTACGGGTTCTCCAGATATGGATGTTAATCTATCGCTTGTTTAGACTCAACTTCTGAAAACAGTTTACGGGTTCTCCAGATATGGATGTTAATCTATCGCTTGTTCAGACTCAACTTCTGAAAACAGTTTACGGGTTCTCCAGATATGGATGTTAATCTATCGCTTGTTCAGACTCAACTTCTGAAAACAGTTTACGGGTTCTCCAGATATGGATGTTAATATATCGCTTGTTCAGACTCAACTTCTGAAAACAGTTGCCGGGTTCTCCAGATATGGATGTTAATTTATCGCTTGTTCAGACTCAACTTCTGAAAACAGTTTACGGGTTCTCCAGATACGGATGTTAACCTATCACTTGTTCAGATTCAAAACTTCTGAAAACAGTTTACGGGTTCTCCAGATATGGATGTTAATCTATCGCTTGTTCAGATTCAAGACTTCTGAAAACAGTTTACGGGTTCTCCAGATATGGATGTTAATCTATCGCTTATTCAGACTCAACTTCTGAAAATAGTTTACGGGTTCTCCAGATATGGATGTTAATCTATCGCTTGTTCAGACTCAACTTCTGAAAACAGTTTACGGGTTCTCCAGATATGGATGTTAATTTATCGCTTGTTCGGACTCAACTTCTGAAAACAGTTTACGGGTTCTCCAGATATGGATGTTAATCTATCGCTTGTTCAGACTCAACTTCTGAAAATAGTTTCCGGGTTCTCCAGATATGGATGTTAATCTATCGCTTGTTCAGACTCAACTCCTGAAAACAGTTTCCGGGTTCTCCAGATATGGATGTTAATCTATCGCTTGTTCAGATTCAAAACTTCTGAAAACAGTTTACGGATTCTCCAAACACGGATGTTAATTTATCGCTTATTCAGATTCAACTACTGAAAACAGTTTACGGATGATTCCAAACACGAATGTCAATCTATTGCTTATTCAGACCCCCAGTCCAGAGATATTCCAAACATGGATACCTTTCTGATACTCACTTACTCACCAACGACATACAATTCAGTAAACAATCTCCAGATGGCATCTTTAAGCCCATCCCCGACAAGATCCTGTCACCTCTCCAGATGGCATCTCTAAGCCCATCTCCAACAACTATCCATCATATCTCCAAATGGCATCTTTAAGCCCATTCCCTCAACTACGCTTGGACGAGTGCAAATTTTTTGGGCACTCTAGTGTCCAATCTCCTTTTACCATTCGAGTCGCGAAAGGCAATCTTGCCAATCTAACTCTTCAGGTGCAAGAAGATTGAACAGGGGAAACTGTTGTACCCCAAAATTTTCCCTCTCATTTCATCAACATTTTCTCATCACAAGACTCTTGGAGCTCAAGATCAAGTTAGGGTTTGCTCTGCTCAAGGCCTCTCCTTGCACTGTTGACCCAAATTAGGGTTTGAGTTTGCACATGGATGTTTTGACCTAAAATGCCCAAAGTGACTTTCATGCTTCATGTTGGACTTACAAGTTTATCCATACCAAGTTTCAAGCCTTGATTCCAATCTTTGCCCAGTCAATTGGACAGTTGACCCAGAAATCAACTGTATTGGGGAAAAAGTCAACTGTGGCCAATTGACAGTCAAACCTCATGATTTTTGACCCACATAAACATTATGAACTCATATGAATCATTTGATCAAGTATGGATCACAACTCCACAAGAAATTTGATCAGATCACCAAAAGGGCAAAATGGTCATTTTTAGGGTTTTGACTGCACAAAGGCAATTTTTGACTGTTTGACCTAACCAATGGCAAACCAAGCTCACATATGGACTCAAGGACTCAATGGCATTATCTTGACCCATTCAACAAGTTCAAAAGATCTCAAATGCATAGGATTGACAGATGAATTTTTCAGTCAACTGATCAAAATTTGACTGTATACTAAAAAGTCAAACTTTGACTTTTTGGTCAAAATCAAGTGCCAAGATTCATTTTTCATCAAGACATGTCAAATTATGAAACTTGTTCATCAAGAAACCCAAAATTGCAAATTAGGGTTTAAAATGAAAAAATTTCATAACTTAGAAATTTTCTAAGTTATGAAATTTCCTTATTTTTTCCTAACTCTGCCCCATTTTTTCACCAAGATGCAAATGGATTCAAACAAAACTTGAAACATAAAAGTTGTAGTCCATTGCAAAATATACAACTTTTATTCACAAAGTTTTCTCAAAGGAAGCTTGTATCTCAAGTTAGGAATTTTGGAACAAGGGTACAAAACATTTTTAACTTAGAGAAATTTTGCCCTATTCTAGGCAGGATTTTTGTCCAACTTCTTGGCCATTTTTCACATGGTTCCACTTAGAGTTTCAATTTGCATTACAAAGATGGATTATAGTACACATTCCAAGATTTCCAAATTGTCTAAGAACTTCTCAAACACCCTTGTGGTTAGAGAGAATCGAATTTTCAAAGTTGGCCAAAACTCACTTTTGTTCATGGCCAAAGCATGTTCACAACAATTTGCATTTTCAACTCAGCATGGTTTATGCTAGATTGCAGGCCTCTAAACCTCTCCACACTCAATAATTTAATGCCTAACCATTGTGTTAAGATGTTATTTTATCCATTTGGGCATTACACATCAAACTAACCCTTAATTGGTAAAAGTGATTTTGCCATTTTTGCAAAAGTAGCTTTATGTCAAACCATTATGCATTGAGCCTTGGACAAATATCTGAGATTGCAAATCAAATCCAGGGATTAGAGGGGGCCTATAGGTTTGTTTGCAGCATACAAGATGGCCTGTACAGGCCTTTGACACATTACACACATCTTTTGCTTCATATAGAAGAAACTTGGCAAAACTGAACCAACTTGGATTTCCTGCAACCTAGAGCTTAAACAAACTTTGTGAACATCTTGCACACATCAAAACAAGCCAAAAGCACGACTCATTCATCCCTAAGACCTGCTCATATTCAGAATCCCTGTTTTGCTGCAAAACAGGGCAAGTTCTACAACTTGACCTATACAACAATATCCACTCGTGCGTTTTTGCCCAAGCTTGTCCAAACACATTCCATACCATCCACTGAAACTATCCCAAGCCCTAAACACAAGTTATAACTCTCCTAACCTCAGCTGCCATTTTCATTTTTCAGTTTTGCAGGTGAACTTCCATAGCACGATACAGAGTGATTCAAAGCAAGCTAGGTGTTGGAGAAGCTTCCTTGGACTTCAGGCTAGCTATACAGAAGCTCAAACTCCATTGAAGTTGGCCACATTGCTGTATACGATTCAAGCTGAAACAGGTAAAACCATGGACTTCTATCTCTCAATCTAGGAAGAGTTAAGCTTAGGTTTGTGAATGAAACATGTCCTACTCATAGCCCTGAAGCCATACATATGATCACTTTTCATTTATATTAAGTATGCTGTGAGAATTTTAACCATGAACATTGAAGAAAAACTAGGTCAGAAATTGGGGGTGAAGAAATTCTCCCTGGTTTCTTAGAGTTAGGTCAAGTTTTTTACATATTTGGAATCGTGGTTTGATGCTCTACATTGTTTGTGTTATGAGTTTTTGCTAAAAATCAAAGAATCAGGAGTTTGTATTTTGAACAAGGAAGCGCGCATTTGGACAAAGCTGAAGGTTGAAGATGACTGGCTTGGGCTGGGCCTGAGTCAGTCTTGCTGTTTACACCCTTTTTTTCCATTTGCACCCCCCTGGCCCATTATGTGAAATATTTGTTATTTTTGCATTTTTCTTTTTGATTCTGACTTAATATTTTTTGTTCAAACATAAAAAACACCAAAAATATTTTTCCACATTTATTTGACATTTATTTGTTTTATTAAAATATATGTATGTAAATAAATATATTTCCTTTTCATTTTAAAACCCTAAAAATAATACAAAAATATTTATTTTTTGGTTATTATTTTTTATTTACATTTTGAAAACATTTTCTAAAATATACATTTTTGTAAATAATTAATATTTTATTTTTTGTACATATTTAGCATATTAAATATATATAATATATACTTATACATATTTTATTAAATATTTAGGACAAAAATACAAAAAAATAATACCTTTTATTCTTTATCTAATATTTGACACCAAAAATGCTTTTTCTACAATATACTTCCTTTTTTTATTATTTTTTGTATAAATTAATATATATTTGTATACATTTAATAAATAAATGATATTTACTTGAAAATTAGGGTTTTGCCCTAAACCATAAAAATGATTTTAAAAAATGACCTTTTTTCTTATTTTGTTTATACTTCAAACATGAAAACCTTTTTACATATATAACAAAAATCATTTTTGTGCATAATACATTTTGTATATTTATTGTATTTACTTAAATATTGTACAATTAAATATTTGTATATTCGATATGGTTGTAATAATTTAGATTTTATTTCCTTGTCAAATATCCCCCAAATTCAAACTTGTACCCCCATCCCCATAATCATTGTTGTAATAGCTTAGCATTTAAATTTCCGCATTTAAAAGCTTTCAATGATGCCATGTTTAGACTTAGGGCTTGTATGCAAATCAAATTAACAAATAGCTTGACCTAATTCAAGATAAACATGCATGAAAAACAAACACAATGCACACTTGCACCCCTAGGGTTACTCCACTCGTTGCCTTCAAAAATGGGCCATGGTTGCATGTTAAGTGTCTTTGGCAAAACAAAAACAAATCAAATGATCATAGTCACTCGATGACGCTATCTTGTTGCCTAAACAAAAATGATCATAGTCCCTCAAGAAAATTGTCAAAGATACTTGACACTATTGCCTCTATGGTCTATATATGACCCGCGCCCATCCCGTTAACATCCTAACACAAGGTTGTTCACTAAATACAATGGTGAAACAATACTGTTAAAAGGGTTAAAACATGAGAAAGATCTTTGAGAAATTTAGAGTAGATAACTCTTAGTTACTTGATCAAACTTGCAAAACAATCCTTGCCATTTTTCAAAACACACATCACAACACAACTTCCAAAACAAACTTTCAAAAAAAAAACATTGAAACATCTTTTTAAAAAGATAAACACCTTTGTAAAACATTCGAGTAAAGAATTGTTACAACGGTTGCCTAGACAAGGCATATTTTTCAAAACCACACACAAAGCACCATTTCAAACAATTGAAAAGCAAAGGCAAGTGATCTAAGCAAGTAACTAAGAGCCCATGGATAACCATGGATAGAAAGGGTGGTAATACCTTCCCTTTCTATAATCTACTCCCCGAACCCAAGAAAATATCTCAAAGGTTTTTCCTGTGCTTTTTAACCTTTCCTTAGGATAAAATAAAAATTCGGTGGCGACTCTTGCTCAACCGAAACATTTGCGAACACAAACGCAAAACCTCAAGTCAGTTCTCCCACCGTATCACACCTTCCCTTTCTATAAATCTACCCCCCGTACTCAGAAATATCTCGAAAAAGGAATTTTTCTGTGATTTTTTCCTTTCCTTGTTGGATAAAATAAAAGACGGCGGCGACTCTTGCTTACCGCAACATTTTGCAAAAACAAACGCAAAACGCAAACCAGCATTCCAAAAACTGTCAGTTCTCCCACTGTATCGCAGAACTGGCGACTCTGCTGGGGATGATAAGTGGGGTGTACCTTAGGATTAGTTCATCATATTGTTTTCAATTGTTTTATTTGCTTGCTTTATCTTTATGGGCTTTGTATCGGAGTTACTATAGATCCTAACCCGGATCTAGGGACACCTTTTAGGTAAGTAGTAATAGACTGTGAGGGAACTGTACGGCGTAGACCGATACGGTTGAAGCAGTAGCTACGTTGGTGTGACATATTAGTTGGTACCGATATCCCTTGTGGAGGAACAAGGAGAGTATAGGGCTGCTAATGGGTCATTAAGTATCAACTGACCGTAGAACCTATAATTGACCAACTTGGCCATAGAAAAGTAGAAGTATGCTACACTCATTGAGACCATACTCTCGCGATGATTCTGGCTGCAAGAAAAGGTTGCTAAACTAGAATTATGACCGATCGAGGATGGTCAGTGATATTGAGAACCTGTAGAACTCGGTTACTATTATTAGGACAGGTTGAACCAACTAAACTGCAAGAAGGTAGTACCTAAACTCCATGCCAGCCTAAAATTTAAGGGCTATTGTGTGACTTGTGTGCTTTCAACTTGAACTACTTGCACATGTTTGTTATCTAACAACATGAGTTCTTTGCAGGTTTTGTTTACAGTCCTTGTCCAATAACTTGGATTTCTTGCCGGATTTACTTACTTACATCGCCTCGCATTTGCTTAAACGTATAACATACACATCATAACATCATGCCTTAACATTTCCTTAACCATTTCAAGGATCTCAAATGCTTGTGATGCAGGTTATGGTAAATCAAACGTCTAGCAAGGGGCAAAGGGGATTTATTTTCCTCTAGCCCATATTCTCAAGAGATCAAAACACGATAACTTGAATCGGTGGCTATGACCTACTCGATATGGTGAGCTTGACTCTTGAAGAAGGACTCTTAACGACACAAAGTTTCTTCAATCAATCTGCAAACAAATTCTAACAGTTTCTTGTTTACCCCGCGAGATCCTTGAAAACATTGCATACATACATATCATTGCATAACAGGTCTCCCAATACAAGTCTCTCATGTTCTCGCTGTTTATTCAGCAATGGCTCTCCAACAAGACAACAAAGAGCTTCAAGAAACTCAGTTCAGGGACATGTTCCTAAACCTATCTAAGGGGCAGGAAGAGTTGAAAACACTCCTTGTTGGGAACTTGGTCAAGAAAAGTCCTGAAGACAATAAGGACGAACGGCTGGAAAAACTGCAAGCTGAGGTAGGTGTAATAAGAACCTAAATGTTGGGGCAGATGGCTCTTATCCAAAGCTTAGCCCGGGAACAAGAAGAGTTGAGAACCATTATCAACCAGCTTCATCAAGACAAATACAAAAGTATGAAGTAAACAGTCAAGGTCGGGGACCAAGTCATTGATCAGCCTCCAAGAAGACAAAGATTTGGTTTGGTAAAGAATGGACCTCTCCAAGTTGCTACTACCTCCCGGGTCCAACAACAACCTCTCCATAAACAACCGGTTAATCAGAGTAAGCCGGATAGGCCCAAGAGGCAGTTTACCAAGCTCAACATGCCGATGTCTCAAGCTTTACAACACCTGTTGAGATTGAATCTAGTGACATTGGTAGAACTTCATCCAAATCCCAATACTTCTTCACCTAACTACAATCCTGATGCAAGGTGTGCATACCATTCCAACAGCCCGGGGCATGATATTGACGACTGTTGGAAGTTGAAGTACAAAATTCAAAACCTGATTGATGAAGGAGCATTGGAATTCACACAAGATGGTCAGGCTGAATTATTCTACCATCCCTCCAAGGCACGTCCTCTTAAGTGACAAGACCAGACGAGAAGACTTTTTGTTCATTAGAATTTTCAATTTGTAATTTTCTTTTGATTGTTCAAACATTTATTCATGTCAAACTTTGTTACTTTATCAATGCATTGCATATGTCTGTTTTGAATCAATCCATTCGTATTCACTATATTCAAATTAGTTTCATTTTTGTGATGTTCAACTCTCGATTAAAAATTCTAAACCTTTAGAGGGAGGATGACAAAAATGATATCAAAAATCTCTACACTATGCTTTTGAACTGACCTCGCGGACGATGTACAGGCGTTGTTTCAAATCCTAAACAGTGGAGTTATAAGGAAGATAATCCCTAGTCAACCCCTTTGAGCCAAAGAAGTTGGAGTTTTTCTTTTCACACAAATTAAAACCCTTAATCACAACCTGGGGCACGGTAGTTTGCTCAGTTAATTCAGGTGCACAATGAATGGCATCAAAGACGTTCTCCCAAACTAAAAGACGGTGATGGTCCCTGTTGTACCCCAAAATTTTCCCTCCCTTTTTTACAAGAAATCACAACTTCAGGATTTTCCCTGACTTTTCAAGATTGGCTCAAGAATCGGTCAAACAGACTTTTCTTTACCAGTCATTCCAGAATTAGGGTTTCCATTGATTTTGAATTGATCAAACAGACTTTTCTTTGACAACAAGTCCAGAATTAGGGTTTCTATTGATTAGGTTGAGATTGGCTCAGGAATTGATCAAACAGACTTTTCTTTGACGACAAATCTGGAATTAGGGTTTTCGCTCGTATTTCTCAGAAGAAATTGAATCCACAATAATTCAATTGGTTGTTACATTATTTTTACGCTTGTTCCAGATTACCAGTTGTTTCTCAAGACCTAAATATCTGGGATAGGAGCTGAGGATTTGATTGAAACTTTGAGGCATTGGATTGATCAGTGAAGTGAAACGTGTGCGGAATGCTTGTTTGTTTAACTGTACAAAGCATATGATTAATTGGAGTGCCAGGCGTATTGTGATTAATGCGAGATTGCGAGACGACAAAGTTTGTTGATTTATTTATTTCATCTGGATTAAAGTTATTGGGATACATTTCCAGTTATTTTAATTCAAGAGATTTAAATAATTAAATAGACAGTGCAAAAGAAGGAATGAAATATTTGACAGTAAAGAATTCTTATTTGACAAAGACTTTTTATTTATTTATTTCAAATATTGTTACAAATGTTATTCGAATATTGTAAATTTATAATTTACAGTGTTTACAATAATATTTATTACAATAAATGAAAAGAAAATAAATCTAAAGCCTAAATCTCTTGAAATCTTTGATCTTCTACTGCTTCTTCCATTATCCAACTGATACTTACCTGCAAAGGACAAAAGAAAAAGAAATCAGTGCAGATAAATTGAAAAGCATTTTCAAGCAGATAAATATAAAGTCATCATTAAAGCTTGTTAGCCGGAATCAGATTGTTTTTGGGTTCAGCATGTTTTACTTGTCCTCTTTGCAAATCACAAAGAAGATTTCTCTTCTTGGTTCACAAAGAGGAAAGATTTTGCAAGCATACAATCAATTAAATATACAAGGCAGAAAGGCAAAGCAAACTGAACAACAAATTGCATTAGTCAACCAAAAGCAAACTAAGTTGCAAAAATGTCAAACCAAGTTGCAAAGCTGTCCAAACCAAGTTGCAAAGCTGTCAAAGCATAAGCTGTCAAAGAAAGCATAAATGCGGGAAATCTGGAAGAAAGTACAGAGTGCAGAGATAAACCAAGATACAAGCAAGCAGGTTTGTCAAAACTTCTCATCATATTCTGGCCAAAACAAGCTTTTCAGAAAAAAGACATTAAGCAATTTAAAATGCTTTTATGGAGAGAGAAAGAGAAAACCAGAAAAAGAGTTTTGCAGTTTGGCAGGCTGTACAAAGCAGTGAAAAAGATATAAGAGAACAAGACTGTAAACAGTCTAAGGGAGAGCACAAACGGCAGAAGCAAAAACTGCCTCCAAACTCAAGCAAACCTGCTTCCAACAAAAAGAAGCAAGCCCAACACCGAGGCCTGGTCTTACAAAACAAAGACTGCAAGCCAAAATTTTCAAACCTGCAAGACTGCTTGTAAACACAAGCACAACATAACGCATCCTGCCTGCATAACCTGCAAATTTGCTTGTAAACACAAGCACCACAAAGCACAACAAGCCTTCAAGCATGCTTTCTCCATAGCCCTGCATTACAAAACTGCATCTCAAAAATGTAGTAACAAACACAAAACACCTGTTAGACTGCATAAGCCTGCCTCACAAAGTAGCAAGCTTGCTTCCCAACTACAAAGACACAAACCTGTTTCAAACTGCAAAACCACAAAATAGCAAACCTGCAGAAGCAAGCCTGCTTCCAAACTTACAGCCTACCATTCAAACAAATCCAAAAAACCAAAGAACCTGTTCAAACAACAAAGGCCAAAACTGCAACTCAAGGCCAAAAAAACTGCCTAAGCTACTAATACAGTTCAGTCTCACCATCATCAAAACAACAAAGGCCAAAAACTGCAACTCAAAGCCAAAAGCTACCTAAGCTACTAACATAGTTCAGTCTCACCATCATCAAATATTAAGCATCAGCCAAAAGAAGAAAGGAAGAGAGTCAAATCAATCTCAGAACAAACAAAGTTCATCATCAAAAACCAAATCAACAAGAGGCAAAAATCTCAGAAAACCCTCATCATTAACATAGCCATGAAGAACAACAAGCAATGTCTCAGAAAATCATCCTCATAGACAAAACCAAAGAAAGGAAGAGTTTTAGAAACAAAAGAAACAAATTTTCAGAAATGTTCATCATCATCAAACGTGCACAAAGGAGTCTCAGAAAACATTCATCATTAACGAATCAGGGGCCAACAGAAAACATTCCAGAAGCATAGTTTTCAGAGTAATATCATCACTAAACATTCAAAAAGGAAGTTAAAGATACAAAATACCAGAAAGCAACGCTCTTGTCATCATCCTCCCTCCGCCTTGGCCACCTAAGAGCGCCACCAATCCAAGCCCTCTCCCTCCATCGTCTTACAGAATAAAACGCCAAAGGTATAGTCTCTTCTCTCAAACTTTTCCTACATCTCACAACGAAACACCAAAAATTAAACTTTGCAAACAATAAAACATATAAGAATTAAACATGCAAACTGTAAAGAAAACGCGTACCCTTTTGAATCACCGCCTTGTATAGTCACGGAGAGGAGAGGATGGAGGTAGCATTCTGGTAGCCTGGAGCTTGGACGGAAGAATCAGAAGCTCATGGGGTTTGAGAGAGACGAAGAGAACGAAGAGGAGAGGAGCGGCGCCGTTAAACTGTAAACCCTAGGCTCTGAGTGTACAAAACTCAAACCCTAAAAACGTTGTACGTCTCAAATGGGCTTTTGCCTCATAAACCACCAAGGCCCAATACCCTTTCAGCGCCTACACCCCCTTCCCTCTTCTTTATTTTGTTGTTTTTCTTTATCCTTTTTTTATTTGGGCCATTCAAGAACTTTTTTTTAGGCCCATTGTCTTTTCCTTTTGTTAAATGTTTTTAAAACTAATACTTTTTTATCATTTTATTTTCATCTTTTATAATATAATTTTTCTTTTCTTTTGTTAAAAAATATATATACATATTAAATAGTTTTTTTTAATAAACACACATAAATAATAGAATTTTTAACTTAAATATTTTTTTCTTTTCTTTAAAACTCTTTATCTATATAATCAATAAAAAAACAAAAAAATAATAAATACATAATCTTTTTAGGTTAGAATTTTTATTTATTTGTAAATAAATATACATATCTCATATCTCTTTGATTTTTATTATCTTATACCTTGTTATATTTTTACATTGAGAATGCGACAATTCGATTTGGTTGTAATATATACTTGGACATTACTATTCTGATAAGACTCATCCCCATTTGTAAACATTTGTACCCCCATCCCTGGATACTTATTAGTAATAACTTAGACTTTAAATTCCCGCAATTTATCGCTTTCCATATACTATATAGCAATTAGGGTTTGTATGCGAAGATTCAAAATCAATCGTTAGATGACCTAATACAAGACAAATGCATGAACATGACAAACACCATTCACACTTGCACCTCTAGGGTAACCTCGCTTGTCGCCTCGGAAAATGCAATCATGTCCCTCGAGTATGAGACACTCTAGCAAATGCCCCTTCGATGAACAAAGATCGTAGTCCCTCGATGACCCTCGATGTTGCCTTCGATAAAACGATCTCATCCTTTACAAAATTGCTAGAGCGTCTCACAAGTTGCCTTCAATGATTGTATACGATGACCCGCACCTGTCCCGTTAAACATCCTAACACAAGGTTGTTCACTAAATACAATGGTGAAACAACACTGTTAAAAGGGTTGAAAAACATAAGAAAGATCTTTGAGTAAAATAGGGTAGACAACTCTTAGTTACTTGATCAAAAATCTTGCAAAACATCATTGCCATTTTTTAAAACACATTTCATAACACAACTTCAAAACAATTTAAAAACAACTTTTAAAACATTGAATTATCTTTTCAAAAAGACACACACCTTTGTATATATTCAAACAAGAATCATTACAAAGGTTGCCTAGACAAGGCATCTTTTTCAAAACATTTTCAAAACCACACACACAAAGCACCATTTCAAACAATTGAAAAGCAAAGGCCAGTGATCTAAAACAAGTAACTAAGAGCCCATGGATAACCATGGATGAAAAGGGTGCTAGCACCTTCCGTTTTCATAATCTACCCCCCGAACCCAAGAAAACATCTCAAAGGTCTTTCCTGTGCTTTTTGACCTTTCCTTTGGATAAAATAAAAAGTCGGTGGCGACTCTTGCTAAACCGAACAAGTGCAAAAACAAACGCAAAATCCCAAGTCAGTTCTCCCACCGTATCACAGAACTGGCGACTCTACTGGGGAATTATTTCTAAAAAGTGGGGTTACCTTAGGGTTTTAGATCACCTTTACTTGCTTACTTTGATTGCTTTGATTGCTTTACTTTTTGGGTTCCTTGTTTGGGTTTGTTTTAAATCCTACACCCGGATTTGGGGGCACCTTTTAGGTAAGTAGCAATAAACTGTGAGGGAACTGTGCGGGGTATACCGACATGGTTGAAGCAGTAGCTACGTTAGTGTGACATATTTGTGGGTACCGGTAGCCTTTGAGTTAATTAAAGAGAATACGGGGCCGCTGAGTGGTGTCATGAAGCACTAACGAACTCTTAGAAGCTTACTTGACCATCTTGGCCTTTTTATGGGTAGTGAGATGACTGACTTTGGTACAGTCCGAAGTTGGTAGATACTCGATGCTACACTCATTGAGGATTGTTTTCTTGGAATATTTTGGTCGCCAGTTAAGTGGCTAAACCAAAACAATGAACACAGAAAATAATCCAGTGATATTGAGCTCCTTAGAACCTGGTTTCTATTTTAGGACAGATTGAGCCAACTAACTTCAAGAGGGTACTTACCTACAAACCCCATGCAAGCCTAAACTTAAGGAATTGTCTGCTTTGTGTAAATATGATTACCTGTATATACACTTACTTAATTTTGCATACATGTACATAACATCATAACATCATACCATAGCATTTTCAATAACCATTTCAAGGATCTCAACGGTCTTTGGATGCAGGGTCACGTTGAACCAGACGTCTACCAAAGGGCAAGAGGTTTCATTTTCCTCTAAACAAACACCGTCAAAGGTCAAGTGCAACAACTTGAATCGGGGGCTATGACCCACTTGACATGGTAAGCTTGATTCTCATGGAAATACATCCACCAATACAAAGTTCTCTAATCAAAGATGTTGATCAATGTTCAACCTCTAACATTTTTTTGTGTTTACCCCGAGAGACTCTTGAAAACATGCATCCACATATCATGCATTGTATCATAACAGGTTTTCCTTTTCAGGTTTCCTTATTCTCCTACTATTTATTTCAATAGGGATGGCTCTAGAGAGGACTGTCAAAGATATCCAGGATCAAAACACTCAGCTTCAGGAAATGTTCTTGAACCTGTCCCAGGGGTAAGAAGAAGTGAAAGCTCTCCTCACAAGGGGCATGGTCCTAGGGAATCCCGGCAGCGTCGGGAATGATCTGTTGGAAGAACTACAGATTGAGCCGGCAACAATGAAGATCCAGATGATGGGACAGCTGGTGGGCCAGATGGCTCTCATTCAAGACCTGGCTCAAAGACAAGAAGAGCTCAGGGCCCTCGTCAACAAACTGCTTCGAGACAACCAAGTGGGGCAAACAACTAGGGTTGAAGACCAAGTCATCATTCAACCTCCTTTGAGACAAGAAGACAAGGGAAAGGCTCCCCAACTTGCTTCAGGGTCACAAGCCCAGCAACAACCTCGCCAGTGTCAACAGGATAATCGGCGTAAGAAAAATACGTCTGGAAGACATTTCTCTGAGACTGACATACCATCATATCTAATACTGAAACGCTTGTTGGAGGTCAATCTGCTTGCTTTAAGGGATCCTATTCGGAAACCCAATACCTCTACTCCTAGCTATCACCCCGACGCATTTTGTGTATACCACTCCCATAGTCCTGGACATGACACCGATGACTGTTGGGCCTTGAAAAACAAGATCCAAGACTTGATTGATGAAGGAGTGTTGGAATTCATGCTGGATGGCGAGATGAAAATCTTCCGCTAAGGGTTCTCCACCTGAATTGACAAAGCTCGAACTGAGAGACTTTTGTTCCATTTGAATTTTCAAGTTGTAATTTCTTTTGTTATTCAAACAATTATCTGTTGATGTCAAACTCTGTTTCGTTAATGCATTGCATATGTTTATCTTAAATTCATCCATTCGTTTTCACTATTCTTGAATTATGCTTTCTACTTTCTATATGATATTTAACTCTTGATAAAAGTTACAAGCCTTTAGAGGGAGGATGACGAAACAATGCCATAATCTCATACTGTATGTGTTGTACCCCAAAATTTGCCCTCGTATCTTTCCACAAGAAATCGCAGCTTCGGGCTTTTCCTGATTTTTCAGACTGGCTCAGGAATCGGTCAAACAGACTTTTCTCGTCAGTCAGAAAAAATTAGGGTTTTCATTGATTTTAAAGCAGTTCAGGCAGATTGCTAAGGTTTGGTTGAGTTGGCTCAGGTTTTGATCAGGCGGACGTTTCTTTGACATTTAATCAACAAAACTAGGGTTTTTGTGCGCGTATTCTCAGAAAGGATTAATTCTACAGTTTCTTTTCAGTTTACTCTGAGATTTGGACTGAAGCATTTGGATTGAGTCTGAAGAGGACATGTGGACGTTTGTTGTTTGACTGTGCATTGTTATGTTTAATTCGGAACGCCGGACGTTTATTAATTATTTCTTTTTCTAAGTCAGAATAATTGGATTTATTTCCAATTGTTTTAATTTAAGAAACTCAAATAATTAAAATAAACAGTTTAAGGAATTAACTGACAAAAAGAGATTTTTATTCATATTTAATTGTTTATTACAAATTATTATTTAAACAACTGTAAATTTATTTACATTTTGTTTCCAATGATAATGTTACAAATAATTTAAATTGAAATAAAACTATGTCCTAATTTTCCTAAGTCTTCATCTTCTATCCAATGCTCCTTTGCTCAATTATTTTTATCTGCAAAACAAACAAAGAAAAAGAAAAGTCAAAAGCAGATAAAATAAAAGACAGACAGATAAAAGATGGACTCATCATTAAAAGCGACTGGCCGGAATCAGTTTGCCCTCTCTGCAAATCACGAGATTTCTCTCGGTTCACAAAGAGGGAAGGATAAAAATGCTTGCAAAAACATGAAATTTAAAAAGTTGTAATATTGCACAATTTCAAAGTGGTCAGACAAACTGCATAGTTCATGATTCGAAATTGTCAAGCAAGACTGCATAAAATGCCAAACAAAATCCAAATGGGCAACCAAAAAGGCAAACTGGGCAGTTGCTGATTATGCCAAAAGAACAATGCAAGTCACAATTTCAAACTAAGTTCAAAGTCAACTAGAGCTGCCCAAAGCCAAAGATATCAAAGTTGTCCAACAAGATATGGAAAGATATCAAAGTACAAAATGCTGTCAACAAAGTATGCAGAAAATCTTGAAAGTACACAGAGAAAAGAAGTATGCAGAGCTAAACAAATATTACAAGCAATGTTCAGTCATCATTTCCCAGCCAGTACACTTTTTCAGAAAAGTACAATAAGCAATAAAAAAATGCTTAAAACTGTGGAGAGAGAGAGAAGAGAAAAAAGAAGAAAGGCTTACAGGCTTTAGGCAAGAAATATATAAAACAAACTGTTATCAACACAGTAGAAAAAAAAGGAGAGATATCACAAAAAGAGGATACCACAAACTGTAAGACAAAAAAGATATTGCAAACTATCTCCACAAACTTGAAGCCTAAGCTCCAAACATCACAAAAGACCATAACCTGCTTCAAGTCAAACAGCAAACCAGTTACTGCATAAAAACCCAAATGTCCTAAACCTGCATAAGTTAACCTCCCAAACCTGTATTCCAAAAACAACTCAGAACATCAAACACCAAGCTCATACTAGAAGCCTTAAACTTGCTCCAAGCAAGCCTGAAAGCCAAAAGGCCATCAACCTGTCAAAAACATAAGCCAGCCTGTTGAACAACATAACCATACCAACCTGTGTCAAACCTTGAACCAGAAATATCAACCTGTTAAAAGCCTGATATCCAAGCCTAAACCAGTATCCAAACATACAGAACCAAACCAAAACCCTCAGAAGAATTTCATCACAGGGTGATACATCAAACAACTCAAAACATCCAACCCAAACAATCAAACTCTGTAGCATATACGCGTTTTCAAAACCAACATCAACATATCAACAGTAATCAAACATCTCAGACAAATCATCATTGAAGGCAGGCGAGGCTAACAAGAGGAGAAGAAAAGAAGCAATACTCAGCAAAACAACATTCAACAGCATATCAGGGTCATCATACAAGCATACAGGGGCAAAGGTTTCACACAGAAGCAGAGAAAAAGAATAAAATCATACAGAGCCAAGCGGACAGAAGAGGAAAAGGTTTATGCTAGGGTTTTCAGTACCTTCATCATTAAACCACCAAAAGTAAATACAAAATACCAGGAAGAGCAAGCTCGAGCATCACGTTCCTCTGCCCAAGCCACCCACAGCGCCTCCGATCCTCTCCTCCTCCGTCTCCAAGGGTTAAGGTAGTATCTCTTCTTTCCTTTCCTTTCACGCGCTTCAACGGAAACAAATTACAATACATGAAATTAGAATCTATAAAATCAAAACATGTATGAATCAAAACCCTCAAAAATGTGCTAAGACGAAATCAAACCTTGTGTAACCGCTACTGGAACGACCCATGGAGGGAGAAGAAGTGGAAGTTGCGCTGGTTGGCTTTAGGCGAAGAAGAGGCTTAGCTCAGTGGCTATGGTGAGGAAGATGAAGAGGAACGAAGCAATGGAGAAACAGCGCTGTAACTCACAAACCCTAGTTCCCAAATGAAAACAAAGCTGAAACCCTTGCAAAATTGTTCAAAAGCCTTGGGCCTTGCCCTGTCCAACAATGCCTAAGCCCGTTTCAGATTTGGCACCCCCCTTTTTTATTATTTTGATTATTCAGTTTGGGCCAAATCCACCAAGCCCATTAAATTTCCAAACTAATCTTTTTTTACATAAAACATATCCTATCCTTTTTGTTAAACAAATTAATATACTATTTTTTACATTAAATTTTTATACTAATACTATCTTATTTTTTTTATAATACAAATTGTTTCTTTTGTAAATAAAAAACACTTTACCCCTTTTTTTACACATATACAAAATTTTCTAGGATAGTTTATATTTTATTTTTGAACAATTAAAAAGACATAAAAACTTAGTTCTATTAAGTTTAGTTTTTTTGTTAAATCTAAGTTTTGTACATAAAAAATACTAACATATAACATTAATATGTAATACATAAATACATAAAAAATAGAACTTAAAACATTCTTTTCTTTTCTTAAAATATTTTGTTTTGTACATAAATACATGAAAAATATAATTAAACTTAAAACGTTTCTTTTTCTTTTCTTAAAACCTTTTTAATACAAATATCCAAGAATAAATAAATACTTAATTTTTCATTAAATTAACTTTTTTTACCTTGTAAATAAATCATAC
Source organism: Vicia faba (assembly GCA_948472305.1). NCBI lineage: Eukaryota > Viridiplantae > Streptophyta > Magnoliopsida > Fabales > Fabaceae > Vicia > Vicia faba. The sequence goes on along the minus strand of OX451739.1, from coordinate 283,235,413 downwards.
ACTTACACATTTACAATACACAAATACATTGATACGTTTACATTTGTTTATCTTGTACATTTGACACATTATTACATTTGCGATTGATTTGATTTGGTTATAATTATATTTGGACACTACTCTCCTATTTAAGTCTCATCCCCATTTGTAAATATTTGTACCCCCACTCCCGGATACTTATTTGTAATAGCGTAGACTTTAAATTCCCGCAATTTATCGCTTTCAAATATATCATGGTTAGACCTAGGGTTTGTATGTACATAAAATCAAACGCTAGATAACCTAATACAAAGACAAATACATGAAATCAATACACAATCACACTTGCACCCCTAGGGTAATCCCGCTTGTTGCCTTCCAAAATGGGCCATGCTTGCACGTCGAGTTTCTTTGGCAAAACAATTCAAATGATCATAAGTCCCTCGATGACGCTTTCGAAAGTTGCCTATCAAAATGATCATAGTCCCTTCAAGCAAATTTCCAAAGACACTTGGCACCATTGCATTCATGGTCCATACGATGACCCGCGCCTGTCCCATTAAATATCCTAAACGCAAGATTGTCCACCAAATACAATGGTGGAACAAAATTGTTAAAAGGGTTAAAACATGAGAAAAACCTTTGAGTAAATTTAGGGGTAGACAACTCTTAGTTACTTGACGAACTTGCAAAACACGCTTGCCTACTTTTTCAAAATCACACTCCACGAACACTTTCAAAACAAACTTTCAAAAACATTTGAAACATCTTTTCGAAAAGATACACACCTTTGTAAAACACTCAAACACGAGTCATTACAATGGTTGCCTAAGACAAGGCGTCTTCTTCAAAAAACATTTTCAAAACACACACACACACACACACACACACACACACACACACACACCATTTCAAGCAATTGAAAATCAAAGGCAAGTGATCTAAACAAGTAACTAAGAGCCCATGGATAACCATGGATAGAAAGGGTGCTAATACCTTCCTTTTCTATAATCTACCCCCCGAACCCACGAAACATCTCAAAAGGTTTTTCCTGTGCTTTTTTAACCTTTCCTTTAGGATAAAATAAAAATTTGGTGGCGACTCTTGCTAAACCGAACAAGTGCGAATACAAACGCAAACCTCAAGTCAGTTCTCCCACCGTATCACAGTATGCTTTTGAACAGACCTTGCTGACGATGTACAAGCGTTTCTTTCAAATCCTAAACACTGGAGTTATAAGGAAGATAATCCCTAGTCAACCCCCTTCGAGCCAAAGAAGTAGGATTTTTCTGTTTTAAACATAAATTGAAACCTTTGATTAAACCTGGGGCAGGGTAGTCTCTCAGATGCGCATTGAAGTCGCAAACTCTCAGTTCGTAATACAACGAATGATATCAAAAACATTCCTTTGGAACCAAAAGACAGTGATGGTTCCTTATCTCATAGGCAGTCATTATATCTCAAAAGAGAAAAGTCCGCTGAGCCAAAACCTACAAAGGAGGCTTGAGAAAGTTGGGGCATCCCGCTGACTGTAATCTCGAAAACCAGAACAGTCAAGCAAAAGTTAGGGATATTAAATAAAAAAAAAGAGGTTGTTGTAAATCCTCAACAACATGAAAAATGTTGCAAAGATGACTGCCTTTCCATAAAATTCAATTGGTGTGAACCATCACCCAAAACGTTGTTCCAAACTCGAATAGAGTTTGACGCACAATTAACTGAGTTTAGGATTGAAGAACATCACGAAGAGCGGGTGGGTACAAATATACTTTGAGCCTTTATCCTTTGTTTCTTAAACCGTGAACCAAGCCATATTACAACCCTTTAAAAGTCCTAATTGAAGCATGGGTTAGTTCGAAAGCATGCTGTTACAAAAGGTATCCTGACTCCTGTAAGGCTTTGCTCTAAATCTTGTGTTGAATTTGTCTTATATAAAGTTTTCTGTTAAAAAACGCATTTTTTCAAAACTTCGAGACAAGCATAAAATTTGCATTATTTGAATATCATTGTTTGCACATATTTATTTCTTTGACAGCGAAGAAATTCACAACAGTGAATGTTCGGAGGAACGAAAGCTCTCTCAGTAAGTAAAATCACTTCAAATGGGATGACACTCCCATGGAAAAAATCTCCCATCAACAAAAAAGGGACTTGGTATGGTATTTTCCAGTAAACCTAGGGCAGTCCAGTCAAGATTTCAACAAATCTTTCAAAGTTCAGTAAACCTGGGGCAGTCCAGTCAAGATTTCAAGAAATCTCTCAATTGCAGGATAACCTGGGGCAAGTCTCCCTCACCGTCACTTGGGGCATTTAAAACGTCAATCTCAACAAAGGGTTACGTGCGGTCCAAGTTTCCTGGCAATACCACAAACATCTGATACTAGGGGCAATGATGAAACCTCTCTGAAATCTTTCTGAAAAGAAGTTCAAGCGTCCTCGAGAAGGTTATCACCTCTCTAGCAGACCAACAGTCATGGGTTTATTTCCACAACATTTGTCAAGGATTTATTCTCCAAAACAAATTACATTTCAAGTTGAACGGTCGTCATCAAAAATTCCTTCATCACCTATTGGAATTCACGGTCGTTAAAAATTTCCTTCATCACCTGCTGGAAATTACGATCGTCATCAAAATTCCTTCATCACCTGTTGGAATTCACGGTCGTTAAAAATTTCCTTCATCACCTGCTGGAAATTACGATTGTCATCAAAATTCCTTCATCACCTGTTGGAATTCACGGTCGTTAAAAATTTCCTTCATCACCTGCTGGAAATTACGGTCGTCATCAAAATTTCTTTCATCACCTGTTGGAATTCACGGTCGTTAAAAATTTCCTTCATCAACTGCTGGAAATTACGGTCGTCGTCAAAATTTCTTTCATCACCTGTTGGAAGTTACAGCCACCAACAGAATAATGGACAACTGAAGCTCCTAAAAATCTGTTTCTCCCAAGAATGAAGATTCTCATCCTGGAAACCTCAGAAGATTGGTATACTCCCAAGCTCCTGATACCGTTAACATAATGAAGATTCTCATCCTTGAAGCCTCAAGAGATTGGTATACTCCCAATTTCCTGACCCTTAACAGAATGAATACTCTCATCCTTGAAACCTCAGAAGATTGGTATACTCCCAATTTCGTGACCCTTAACAGAATGAAGACTCTCATCCTTGAAACCTCAGAAGATTGGTATACTCCCAATTTCTTGACCCTTAACAGAATGAAGATTCTCATCCTTGAAACCTCAAGAGATTGGTATATTTCCAACCTCCTGACCCTTAACAGAATGAAGATTCTCATCCTTGAAACCTCAGAAGATTGGGATACTCCCAACCTCCTGACCCTTAACAGAATGGAGATTCTCATCCTTAAAACCTCAGAAGATTGGTATACTACCAACCTCCTGACCCTTAACAGAATGAAGATTCTCATCCTTAAAACCTCAAGAGATTGGCATACACCCAATCTTATGACCCAAGACCTAAATGGAGATTCTCATTTTGGTTTCCCCAGTAGATTGGCATACAACCCAAACTCCTGATTTCCCAAACGGTGGTCCCAGGACTTCTCATTTTCAACGATCAAAGGATTTTCAATCCCCAGCAGCAGTCAAGGATTTACTTTCCCCGACAGCAGTCAAAGATTTCATTATCCAGGATTTATTTTCCTCAGCAAGACAGCTACTCAGCTTACATGCGCATCCATTACATCCATATCATAAACATTGATGAAGTACAGTTCACTGCATCATACATATCATGCAACATGACTTTATGTTTTGGCTAACATTTTACCCTTTTCAGGATAAGATTAAAAGGCTATCGTTAATAATTAGTCAAATACAGTACAAGTATACCCCAGACACGACGATCATTCTACTACTCATTCAGACTTCGGCAATCCGATACAGACTAGATATGCTCAAGACACGGTGGCCATTTTATCTCTCATTCAGATTCAACTATCAACTTCAAGTTCAGATATGCTCCAAACACGAATGCCATTCTGGCCTTTGTACCAGCAGTTTGATTTTCCCCAGTGCAGTCGCCACGGAAGTCATTCTGCTACTCATACATACCTCAACTTCTTAAAACAGTTTATGGATTCTCCAAACACGGATGTTAGTATATCGCTTGTTCAGACTCAACTTCTGAAAATAGTTTACGGATTCTCCAAACACAGATGTTAATCCATCGCTTGTTCAGACTCAACTTCTGAAAACAGTTTACGGATTCTCCAAACACGGATGTTAATCTATCGCTTGTTCAGATTCAACTTCTGAAAACAGTTTACGAATTCTCCAAACACGGATGCTAATCTATTGCTTATTCAACTTCAAGACTTCTGAAAACAGTTTACAGATTCTCCAAACATGGACGTTAATCTATCGCTTGTTCAGACTCAACTTTTGAAAACAGTTTACGGATGCTTCCCAACATGGATGCTGATCTATCGCTTATTCAACTTCAGTTTGCTGAAAACAATTTATGGAAGCTCCAAACGCGGATGCTAATCTATTGCTTATTCAGACCCCGATTCAGAGATGTTCCAAACATGGATACCTTTCTGATACTCACCCACTCACCTACGACATACAGATTCTATCACATCTCCAGATGGCATCTTTAAGCCCATCTCCGACAAGATTCTGTCACATCTCCAGATGGCATCTTTAAGCCCATCTCCGACAAGATTCTGTCACATCTCCAGATGGCATCTTTAAGCCCATATCCGACAAGATTCTATCACATCTCCAAATGGAATCTTTAAACTCATTCCCTCAACTATGCTTTGACGAGTGCAAATTTTTTGGGCACTCTAGTGTCCAATAATCTTTTACCTTCGAGTCGCGAACGACAAAGTTGCCAATCTAACTCTTCAGGTTCAAGAAGATTGAACAGGGGCAACTGTTGTACCCCAAATTTTGCCCTCCCTTTTTTAGAAGAAATCACAACTTCAAGATTTTCCCTAACTTTTCAAGATTGGCTCAAGAATCGGTCAAACAGACTTTTCTTTACCAGTCATTCCAGAATTAGGGTTTCCATTGATTTTGAATTGATCAAACAAAATTTTCTTTGACAACAAGTCCAGAATTAACGTTTCCATTGATTGGGTTGAGATTGGCTCAGGAATTGATCAAACAGACTTTTCTTTGACGATAAATCTGGAATTAGGGTTTTCGCTCGTATTTCTCAGAAGAAATTGAATCCACAATAATTCAATTGGTTGTTACATTATTTTTACGCTTGTTCCAGATTACCAGTTGTTTCTCAAGACCTAACTATCTGGGATAGGAGTTGAGGATTTGATTGAAACTTTGAGGCATTGGGTTGATCAGTGAAGTGAAAGGTGTGCGGAATTCTTGTTTGTTTAACTGTACAAAGCATATGATTAATTGGAGTGCCAGGCGTATTGTGATTAATGCGAGATTGCGAGACGACAAAGTTTGTTGATTTATTTATTTCATCTGGATTAAAGTTATTGGGATACATTTCCAGTTATTTTAATTCAAGAGATTTAAATAATTAAATAGACAGTGCAAAAGAAGGAATGAAATATTTGACAGTAAAGAATTCTTATTTGACAAAGACTTTTTATTTATTTATTTCAAATATTGTTACAAATGTTATTCGAATATTGTAAATTTATAATTTACAGTGTTTACAATAATATTTATTACAATAAATGAAAAGAAAATAAATCTAAAGCCTAAATCTCTTGAAATCTTTGATCTTCTACTGCTTCTTCCATTATCCAACTGATACTTACCTGCAAAGGACAATAGAAAAAGAAATCAGTGCAGATAAATTGAAAAGCATTTTCAAGCAGATAAATATAAAGTCATCATTAAAGCTTGTTGGCTGGAATCAGATTGTTTTTGGGTTCAGCATGTTTTACTTGTCCTCTTTGCAAATCACAAAGAAGATTTCTCTTCTTGGTTCACAAAGAGGAAAGATTTTGCAAGCATACAATCAATTAAATATACAAGGCAGCAAGGCAAAGAAAACTGAACAACAAATTGCATTAGTCAACCAAAAGCAAACTAAGTTGCAAAAATGTCAAACCAAGTTGCAAAGCTGTCCAAACCAAGTTGCAAAGCTGTCAAAGCACAAGCTGTCAAAGAAAGCATAAATGCGGGAAATCTGGAAGAAAGTACAGAATGCAGAGATAAACCAAGATACAAGCAAGCAGGCTTGTCAAAACTTCTCATCATATTCTGGCCAAAACAAGCTTTTCAGAAAAAGACATTAAGCAATTTAAAATGCTTTTATGGAGAGAGAAAGAGAAAACCAGAAAAAGAGTTTTGCAGTTTGGCAGGCTGTACAGAGCAGTGAAAAAGATATAAGAGAACAAGACTGTAAACAGTCTAAGGGAGAGCACAAACAGTAGAAGCAAAAACTGCCTCCAAACTCAAGCAAACCTGCTTCCAACAAAAAGAAGCAAGCCCAACACCCAGGCCTGGCCTTACAAAACAAAGACTGCAAGCCAAAATTTTCAAACCTGCAAGACTGGTTGTAAACACAAGCACAACAAAATGCATCCTGCCTGCATAACCTGCAAATTTGCTTGTAAACACAAGCACCACAAAGCACAACAAGCCTTCAAGCATGCTTTCTCCATAGCCCTGCATTATAAAACTGCATCTCAAAAATGCAATAACAAACATAGAACACCTGTTAGACTGCATAAGCCTGCCTCACAAAGTAGCAAGCTTGCTTCCCAACTGCAAAGACACAAACCGGTTTCAAACTGCAAAACCACAAAATAGCAAACCTGCAGAAGCAAGCCTGCTTCCAAACTTACAACCTACCATTCAAACAAATCCAAAAAACCAAAGAACCTGTTCAAACAACAAAGGCCAAAAACTGCATCTCAAGGCCAAAAAAACTGCCTAAGCTACTAATACAGTTCAGTCTCACCATCATCAAAACAACAAAGGCCAAAAACTGCAACTCAAGGCCAAAAGCTGCCTAAGCTACCAACATAGTTCAGTCTCACCATCATCAAATATTAAGCATCATCCAAAAGAAGAAAGGAAGAGAGTCAAATCAATCTTATAACAAACAAAGTTCATCTTCAAAAACCAAATCAACAAGAGGCAAAAATCTCAGAAAACCCTCATCATTAACATAGCCATGAAGAACAACAAGCAATGTCTCAGAAAATTATCCTCATAGACAAAACCAAAGAAAGGAAGAGTTTTAGAAACAAAAGAAACAAATTTTCAGAAATGTTCATCATCATCAAACGTGCACAAAGGAGTCTCAGAAAACATTCATCATTAACGAATCAGGGGCCAACAGAAAACATTCCAGAAGCATAGTTTTCAGAGTAATATCATCACTAAACATTCAAAAAGGAAGTTAAAGATACAAAATACCAGAAAGCAACGCTCTTGTCATCATCCTCCCTCCGCCTTGGCCACCTGAGAGCGCCACCAGTCCAAGCCCTCTCCCTCCATCGTCTTACAGAACAAAACGCCAAAGGTATAGTCTCTTCTCTCAAACTTTTCCTACATCTCACAACGAAACACCAAAAATTAAACTTTGCAAACAATAAAACATATAAGAATTAAACATGCAAACTGTAAAGAAAACGCGTACCCTTTCGAATCACCGCCTTGTATAGTCACGGAGAGGAGAGGATGGAGGTAGCATTCTGGTAGCCTGGAGCTTGGAGGGAAGAATCAGAAGCTCATGGGGTTTGAGAGAGACGAAGAGAATGAAGAGGAGAGGAGCGGCGCCGTTAAACTGTAAACCCTAGGTTCTGAGTGTACAAAAATCAAACCCTAAAAATGTTGTACGTCTCAAATGGGCTTTTTCCCCATAAACCACTAAGGCCCAATACCGTTTCAGCGCCTACACCCCCTTCCCTCTTCTTTATTTTGTTGTTTTTCTTTATCCTTTTTTTATTTGGGCCATTCAAGAACTTTTTTTTAGGCCCATTGTCTTTTCCTTTTTTTAAATGTTTTTAAAACTTATACTTTTTTATCATTTTATTTTCATCTTTTATAATATAATTTTTCTTTTCTTTCGTTAAAATATATATATATATACATATTAAATAGTTTTTTTTAATAAACACACATAAATAATATAGATTTTAACTTAAATATTTTTTTCTTTTCTTTAAAACTCTTTGTCTATATAATCAATAAAAAAACAAAAAAAATAATAAATACATAATCTTTTTAGGTTAGAATTTTTATTTATTTGTAAATAAATATACATATCTCATATCTCTTTGATTTTTATTATCTTATACCTTGTTATATTTTTACATTGAGAATGCGACAATTCGATTTGGTTGTAATATATACTTGGACATTACTATTCTGATAAGACTCATCCCCATTTGTAAACATTTGTACCCCCATCCCTGGATACTTATTTGTAATAACTTAGACTTTAAATTCCGCAATTTATCGCTTTCCATATACTATATAGTAATTAGGGTTTGTATGCGAAGATTCAAAATCAATCGCTAGATGACCGAATACAAGACAAATGCATGAACATGACAAACACCATTCACACTTTCACCTCTAGGGTAACCTCGCTTGTCGCCTCGGAAAATGCAATCATGTCCCTCGAGTATGAGACACTCTAGCAAATTCCCCTTTGATAAACAAAGATCGTAGTCCCTCAACGACCCTCGATGTTGCCTTCGATAAAACGATCTCGTCCCTTACAAAATTGCTAGAGCGTCTCACAAGTTTCCTTCAATGATTGTATACGATGACCCGCACCTGTCCCGTTAAACATCCTAACACAAGGTTGTTCACTAAATACAATGGTGAAACAACACTGTTAAAAGGGTTAAAAAACATAAGAAAGATCTTTGAGTAAAATAGGGTAGACAACTCTTAGTTACTTGATCAAAAATATTGCAAAACATCCTTGCCATTTTTTAAAACTCACTTCATAACACAACTTCAAAACAATTTCAAAATAACTTTCAAAACATTGAATTATCTTTTCAAAAAGACACACACCTTTGTATATATTCAAACAAGAATCATTACAAAGGTTGCCTAGACAAGGCATCTTTTTCAAAACATTTTCAAAACCACACACACAAAGCACCATTTCAAACAATTGAAAAGCAAAGGCAAGTGATCTAAAACAAGTAACTAAGAGCCCATGGATAACCATGGATGAAAAGGGTGCTAGCACCTTCCCTTTTCATAATCTACCCCCCGAACCCAAGAAAACATCTCAAAGGTCTTTCCTGTGCTTTTTGACCTTTCCTTTGGATAAAATAAAAAGTCAGTGGCGACTCTTGCTAAACCGAACAAGTGCGAAAACAAACACAAAATCCCAAGTCAGTTCTCCCACCGTATCACAGAACTGGCGACTCTACTGGGGAATTATTTCTAAAAAGTGGGGTTACCTTAGGGTTTTAGATCACCTTTACTTGCTTACTTTGATTGCTTTGATTGCTTTACTTTTTGGGTTCCTTGTTTGGGTTTGTTTTAAATCCTACACCCGGATTTGGGGGCACCTTTTAGGTAAGTAGCAATAAACTGTGAGGGAACTGTGCGGGGTATACCGACATGGTTGAAGCAGTAGCTATGTTAGTGTGACATATTTGTGGGTACCGGTAGCCTTTGAGTTAATTAAATAGAATACAGGGCCGCTGAGTGGTGTCATGAAGCACTAACGAACTCTTTGAAGCTTACTTGACCATCTTGGCCTTTTTATGGGTAGTGAGATGACTGACTTTGGTACAATCCGAAGTTGGTAGATACTCGATGCTACACTCATTGAGGATTGTTTTCTTGGAATATTTTGGTCGCCGGTTAAGTGGCTAAACCAAAACAATGAACACAGAAAATAATCCAATGATATTGAGCTCCTTAGAACCCGGTTTCTATTTTAGGACAGGTTGAGCCAACTAACTTCAAGAGGGTACTTACCTACAAACTCCATGCAAGCCTAAACCTAAGGACTTGTCTGCTTTGTGTAAATATGATTACCTGTATATACACTTACTTACTTTTGCATACATGTACATAACATCATAACATCATACAATAGCATTTTGAATAACCATTTCAAGGATCTCGACGGTCTTTGGATGTAGGGTCACGTTGAACCATACGTCTACCAAAGGGCAAGAGGTTTCATTTTCCTCTAAACAAACACCGTCAAAGGTCAAGTGCAACAACTTGAATCGAGGGCTATGACCCACTTGACATGGTGAGCTTGATTCTCGTGGAAAGACATCCACCAATACAAAGTTCTCTAATCAAAGATGTTGATCAAAGTTCAACCTCTAACATTTTTTTGTGTTTACCCCGAGAGACTCTTGAAAACATGCATCCACATATCATGCATTGTATCATAACAGGTTTTACTTTTCAGGTTTCCTTATTCTCCTACTGTTTATTTCAGTAGGGATGGCTCTAGAGAGGACTGTCCAAGATATCCAGGATCAAAACGCTCAACTTCAGGAAATTTTCTTGAACCTGTCCCATGGGAAAGAAGAAGTGAAAGCTCTCCTCCCAAGGGGCATGGTCCTAGCGAATGCAGGCAGCGTCAGGAATGATCTATTGGATGAACTACAGATTGAGCTGGCAACAATGAAGATCCAGATGATGGGACAGCTGGTGGGCCAGATGGCTCTCATTCAAGACCTGGCTCAAAGACAAGAAGAGCTCAGGGCCCTCGTCAACAAACTGCTTTGAGACAACCAAGTGGGGTAAACAACTAGGGTTGAAGACAAAGTCATCATTCAACCTCCTTTGAGACAAGAAGACAAGGGAAAGGCTCCCCAACTTGCTTCAGGGTCACAAGCCCAACAACAACCTCGCCAGCATCAACAGGGTAATCGGCGTAAGAAAAATACGTCTGGAAGACATTTCTCTGAGACTGACATACCATCATCTCTAATACTGAAACGCTTGTTGGAGGTCAATCTGCTTGCTTTAAGGGATCCTATTTGGAAACCCAATACCTCTACTCCTAGCTATCACCCCAACGCATTTTGTGTATACCACTCCCATAGTCCTGAACATGACATCGATGACTGTTGGGCCTTGAAAAACAAGATCCAAGACTTGATTGACGAAGGAGTGTTGGAATTCATGCCGGATGGCGAGATGAAAATCTTCCGCTAAGGGTTCTCCACCTGAATTGATAAAGCTCGAACTGAGAGACTTTTGTTCCATTTGAATTTTCAAGTTGTAATTTCTTTTGTTATTCAAACAATTATCTGTTGATGTCAAACTCTGTTTCGTTAATGCATTGCATATGTATGTCTTGAATTCATCCATTCGTTTTCACTATTCTTGAATTATGCTTTCTACTTTCTATATGATATTTAACTCTTGATAAAAGTTACAAGCCTTTAAAGGGAGGATGACGAAACAATGCCATAATCTCATACTGTATGCTTTTGAACAGACCTTGCTGACGATGTACAAGCGTTTCTTTCAAATCCTAAACACTGGAGTTATAAGGAAGATAATCCCTAGTCAACCCCCTTTGAGCCAAAGAAGTAGGAGTTTTCTGTTTTAAACATAAATTGAAACCTTTGATTAAACCTGGGGCAGGGTAGTCTCTCAGATGCGCATTAAAGTCGCAAACTCCCAGTTCGTAATACAACGAATGATATCAAAAACATTTCTTTGGAACCAAAAGACAGTGATGGTTCCTTATCTCATAGGCAATCATTATATCTCAAAAGAGAAAAGTCCGCTGAGCCAAAACCTACAAAGGAGGCTTGAGAAAGCTGGGGCATCCCGCTGACTGTAATCTCGAAAACCAGAACAGTCAGGCAAAAGTTAGGGATATTAAATAAAAAAAAAGAGGTTGTTGTAAATCCTCAACAACATTAAAAATGTTGCAAAGATGACTGCCTTTCCATAAAATTCAACTGGTGTGAACCATCACCCAAAACGTCGTTCCAAACTCGAATAGAGTTTGACGCACAATTAACTGAGTTTAGGATTGAAGAACATCACGAAGAGTGGGTGGGTACAAATATACTTTGAGCCTTTATCCTTTGTTTCTTAAACCGTGAACCAAGCCACGTTACAACCCTTTAAAAGTCCTAATTGAAGCATGGGTTAGTTCAAAAGCATGCTGTTACAAAAGGTATCCTGACTCCTGTAAGGCTTTGCCCTAAATCTTGTGTTGAATTTGTCTTATAAAAAGTTTTCTGCTAAAAACGCATTTTTTAAAACTTCGAGACAAGCATAAACTTTGCATTATTTGAATATCGTTGTTTGCACATATTTATTTGTTTGACAGCGAAGAAATTTACAACAGTGAATGTTTGGAGGAACGAAAGCTCTCTCAGTAAGTAAAATCACTTCAAATGGGATGACACTCCCATGGAAAAAATCTCCCGTCAACAAAAAAGGGACTTGGTATGGTATTGTCCAGTAAACCTAGGCAGTCCAGTCAAGATTTTAACAAATCTTTCAAAGTTCAGTAAACCTGGGGCAGTCCAGTCAATATTTCAAGAAATCTCTCAATTGCAGGATAACCTGGGGCAAGTCTCCCTCACCGTCACTTGGGGAATTTAAAACGTCAATCTCAACAAAGGGTTACGTGCGGTCCAAGTTTCCTGGCAATACCACAAACATATGATACTAGGGGCAGTGATGAAACCTCTCTGAAATCTTTTTGAAAAGAAGTTCAAGCGTCCTCGAGAAGGTTATCACCTCTCTAGCAGACCAGCAGTCATGGGTTTATTTCCCCAACATTTGTCAAGGATTTATTCTCCAAAACAAATTACATTTCAAGTTGAATGGTCGTCATCAAAAATTCCTTCATCACCTGTTGGAATTCACGGTCGTTAAAAATTTCCTTCATCACCTGCTGGAAATTACGGTCGTCATCAAAATTCCTTCATCACCTGTTGGAATTCACGGTCGTTAAAAATTTCCTTCATCACCCGCTGGAAATTACGGTCGTCATCAAAATTCCTTCATCACCTGTTGGAATTCACGGTCGTTAAAAATTTCCTTCATCACCTGCTGGAAATTACGGTCGTCATCAAAATTTCTTTCATCACCTGTTAGATTCACGGTCGTTAAAAATTTCCTTCATCACCTGCTGGAAATTACGGTCGTCGTCAAAATTTATTTCATCACCTGTTGGAAGTTACAGTCATCAAAGATTCCTCCATCACCTGTTGGAAGTTACAGCCACCAACAGAATAACGGAAAACTGAAGCTCCTAAAAATTTGTTTCTCTCAAGAATGAAGATTCTCATCCTGGAAACCTCAGAAGATTGGTATACTCCCAAGCTCCTGATACCGTTAACAGAATGAAGATTCTCATCCTTGAAGCCTCAAGAGATTGGTATACTCCAAATTTCCTGACCCTTAACAGAATGAAGACTCTCATCCTTGAAACCTCAGAAGATTGGTATACTCCCAATTTCCTGACCCTTAACAGAATGAAGACTCTCATCCTTGAAACCTCAGAAGATTGGTATACTCCCAATTTCCTGACCCTTAATAGAATGAAGATTCTCATCCTTGAAACCTCAAGAGATTGGTATATTCCCAACCTCCTGACCCTTAACAGAATGAAGATTATCATCCTTGAAACCTCAGAAGATTGGTATACTCCCAACCTCCTGACCCTTAACAGAATGGAGATTCTCATCCTTAAAACCTCAGAAGATTGGTATACTCCCAACTTCCTGACCCTTAACAGAATGAAGATTCTCATCCTTAAAACCTCAAGAGATTGGCATACACCCAATCTTATGACCCAAGACCTGAATGAAGATTCTCATTTTGGTTTCCCCAGTAGATTGGCATACAACCCAAACTCCTGATTTCCCAAACGGTGGTCCCAGGACTTCTCATTTTCAACGATCAAAGGATTTTCAATCCCCAGCAGCAGTTAAGGATTTACTTTCCCCGGCAGCAGTCAAAGATTTCATTATCCAGGATTTATTTTCCTCAGCAAGACAGCTACTCAGCTTACATGCGCATCCATTACATCCATATCATAAACATTGATGAAGTACAGTTCACTGCATCATACATATCATGCAACACGACTTTATGTTTTGGCTAACATTTTACCCCTTTCAGGATAAGATTAAAAGGCTATCGTTAACAATTAGTCAAATACAATACAAGTATACCCCAGACACGGCGGTCATTCTACTACTCATTCAGACTTCGACAATCCGATACAGACTAGATATGCTCCAGACACGGCGGCCATTTTATCTCTCATTCAGATTCAACTATTAACTTCAAGTTCAGATATGCTCCAAACACGGATGCCATTCTGGCCTTTGTACCAGCAGTTTGATTTTCCCCAGTGCAGTCGCCACGGAAGTCATTCTGCTACTCATACAGACCTCAACTTCTTAAAACAGTTTATGGATTCTCCAAACACGGATGTTAGTCTATCGCTTGTTCAGACTCAACTTCTGAAATTAATTTACGGATTCTCTAAACACAGATGTTAATCCATCGCTTGTTCAGACTCAACTTCTGAAAACAGTTTACGGATTCTCCAAACACGGATGTTAATCTATCGCTTGTTCAGATTCAACTTCTGAAAACAGTTTACGGATTCTCCAAACACGGATGCTAATCTATTGCTTATTCAACTTCAAGACTTCTGAAAACAGTTTACGGATTCTCCAAACACAGATGTTAATCTATCGCTTGTTCAGACTCAACTTTTGAAAACAGTTTACGGATGCTTCCCGACATGGATGCTGATCTATCGCTTATTCAACTTTAGTTTGCTGAAAACAGTTTATGGAAGCTCCAAACGCGGATGCTAATCTATTGCTTATTCAGACCCCGGTTCAGAGATGTTCCAAACATGGATACCTTTCTGATACTCACCCACTCACCTACGACATACATATTCTGTCACATCTCCAGATGGCATCTTTAAGCCCATCTCCGACAAGATTCTGTCACATCTCCAGATGGCATCTTTAAGCCCATCTCCGACAAGATTCTGTCACATCTCCAAATGGAATCTTTAAACCCATTCCCTTAACTACGCTTTGACGAGTGCAAATTTTTTGGGCACTCTAGTGTCCAATCATCTTTTACCTTTGAGTCGCGAACGACAAAGTTGCCAATCTAACTCTTCAGGTTCAAGAATATTGAACAGGGGCAACTGTTGTACCCCAAAATTTGCCCTCCCTTTTTTACAAGAAATCACAACTTCAGGATTTTCCCTGACTTTTCAAGATTGGCTCAAGAATCGGTCAAACATACTTTTCTTTACCAATCATTCCAAAATTAGGGTTTCCATTGATTTTGAATTGATCAA
Source organism: Vicia faba (assembly GCA_948472305.1). Classification (NCBI taxonomy): domain Eukaryota; kingdom Viridiplantae; phylum Streptophyta; class Magnoliopsida; order Fabales; family Fabaceae; genus Vicia; species Vicia faba. The sequence continues at coordinate 283,220,158 of OX451739.1, read as the reverse complement.
ACAGACTTTTCTTTGACAACAAGTCCATAATTAGGGTTTCCATTCATTGGGTTGAGATTGGCTCAGGAATTGATCAAACAGACTTTTCTTTGACGATAAATCTGGAATTAGGGTTTTCGCTCGTATTTCTCAGAAGAAATTGAATCCACAATAATTCAATTGGTTGTTACATTATTTTTACGCTTGTTCCAGATTACCAGTTGTTTCTCCAGACCTAAATATCTGGGATAGGAGCTGAGGATTTGATTGAAACTTTGAGGCATTGGTTTGATCAGTGAAGTGAAAGGTGTGTGGAATGCTTGTTTGTTTAACTGTACAAAGCATATGATTAATTGGAGTGCCAGGCGTATTGTGATTAATGCGAGATTGCGAGATGACAAAGTTTGTTGATTTATTTATTTCATCTGGATTAAAGTTATTGGGATACATTTCCAGTTATTTTAATTCAAGAGATTTAAATAATTAAATAGACAGTGCAGAAGAAGGAATGAAATATTTGACAGTAAAGAATTCTTATTTGACAAAGACTTTTTATTTATTTATTTCAAATATTGTTACAAATGTTATTCGAATATTGTAAATTTATAATTTACAGTGTTTACAATAATATTTATTACAATAAATGAAAAAGAAAAGAAATCTAAAGCCTAAATCTCTTGAAATATTTGATCTTCTACTGCTTCTTCCATTATCCAACTGATACTTACCTGCAAAGGATAGAAGAAAAAGAAATCAGTGCAGATAAATTGAAAAGCATTTTCAAGCAGATAAATATAAAGTCATCATTAAAGCTTGTTGGCCGGAATCAGATTGTTTTTGGGTTCAACATGTTTTACTTGCCCTCTTTGCAAATCACAAAGAAGATTTCTCTTCTTGGTTCACAAAGAGGAAAGATTTTGCAAGCATACAATTAATTAAATATACAAGGCAGCAAGGCAAAGCAAACTGAACAACAAATTGCATTAGTCAACCAAAAGCAAACTAAGTTGCAAAAATGTCAAACCAAGTTGCAAAGCTGTCTAAACCAAGTTGCAAAGCTCTCAAAGCACAAGCTGTCAAAGAAAGCATAAATTCGGGAAATCTGGAAGAAAGTACAGAATGCAGAGATAAACCAAGATACAAGCAAGCAGGCTTGTCAAAACTTCTCATCATATTCTGGCCAAAACAAGCTTTTCAGAAAAAGACATTAAGCAATTTAAAATGCTTTTATGGAGAGAGAAAGGGAAAACCAGAAAAAGAGTTTTGCAGTTTGGCAGGCTGTACAGAGCAGTGAAAAAGATATAAGAGAACAAGATTGTAAACAGTCTAAGGGAGAGCACAAACGGAAGAAGCAAAAACTGCCTCCAAACTCAAGCAAACCTGCTTCCAACAAAAAGAAGCAAGCCCAACACCCAGGCCTGGCCTTACAAAACAAAGACTGCAAGCCAAAATTTTCAAGCCTGCAAGACTGCTTGTAAACACAAGCACAACAAAACGCATCCTGCCTGCATAACCTGCAAATTTGCTTGTAAACACAAGCACCACAAAGCACAACAAGCCTTCAAGCATGCTTTCTCCATAGCCATGCATTACAAAACTGCATCTCAAAAATGCAGTAACAAACATAGAACACCTGTTAGACTGCATAAGCATGCCTCACAAAGTAGCAAGCTTGCTTCCCAACTGCAAAGATACAAACCTGTTTCAAACTGCAAAACCACAAAATAGCAAACCTGCAGAAGCAAGCCTGCTTCCAAACTTACAACCTACCATTCAAACAAATCTAAAAAACCAAAGAACCTGTTCAAACAACAAAGGCCAAAAACTACAACTCAAGGCCAAAAAAACTGCCTAAGCTACTAATACAGTTCAGTCTCACCATCATCAAAACAACAAAGGCCAAAAACTGCAACTCAAGGCCAAAAGCTGCCTAAGCTACTAACATAGTTCAGTCTCACCATCATCAAATATTAAGCATCAGCCAAAAGAAGAAAGGAAGAGAGTCAAATCAATCTTATAACAAACAAAGTTCATCTTCAAAAACCAAATCAACAAGAGGCAAAAATCTCAGAAAACCCTTATCATTAACATAGCCATGAAGAACAACAAGCAATGTCTCAGAAAATCATCCTCAAAGACAAAACCAAATAAAGGAAGAGTTTTAGAAACAAAAGAAACAAATTTTCAGAAATGTTCATCATCATCAAACATGCACAAAGGAGTCTCAAAAAACATTCATCATTAACGAATCAGGGGCCAACAGAAAACATTCCAGAAGCATAGTTTTCAGAGTAATATCATCACTAAACATTCAAAAAGGAAGTTAAAGATACAAAATACCAGAAAACAACGCTCTTGTCATCATCCTCCCTCCGCCTTGGCCACCTGAGAGCGCCACCAGTCCAAGCCCTCTCCCTCCATCGTCTTACAGAACAAAACGCCAAAGGTATAGTCTCTTCTCTCAAACTTTTCCTACATCTCACAACGAAACACCAAAAATTAAACTTTGCAAACAATAAAACATATAAGAATTAAACATGCAAACTGTAAAGAAAACGCGTACCCTTTCAAATCACCGCCTTGTATAGTCACGGAGAGGAGAGGATGGAGGTAGCATTCTGGTAGCCTGGAGCTTGGAGGGAAGAATCAGAAGCTCATGGGGTTTGAGAGAGACGAAGAGAACGAAGAGGAGAGGAGCGGCGCCGTTAAACTGTAAACCCTAGGTTCTGAGTGTACAAAAATAAAACCCTAAAAATGTTGTACGTCTCAAATGGGCTTTTTCCCCATAAACCACTAAGGCCCAATACCCTTTCAGCGCCTACACCCCCCTTCCCTCTTCTTTATTTTGTTGTTTTTCTTTATCCTTTTTTTATTTGGGCCATTCAAGAACTTTTTTTTAGGCCCATTGTCTTTTCCTTTTTTTAAATGTTTTTAAAACTAATACTTTTTTATCATTTTATTTTCATCTTTTATAATATAATTTTTCTTTTCTTTTGTTAAAATATATATATATACATATTAAATAGTTTTTTTTAATAAACACACATAAATAATAGAATTTTTAACTTAAATATTTTTTTATTTTCTTTAAAACTCTTTGTCTATATAATCAATAAAAAAACAAAAAAATAATAAATACATAATCTTTTTAGGTTAGAATTTTTATTTATTTGTAAATAAATATACATATCTCATATCTCTTTGATTTTTATTATCTTATACCTTGTTATATTTTTACATTGAGAATGCGACAATTCGATTTGGTTGTAATATATACTTGGACATTACTATTCTGATAAGACTCATCCCCATTTGTAAACATTTGTACCCCCATCCCTGGATACTTATTTGTAATAACTTAGACTTTAAATTCCCGCAATTTATCGCTTTCCATATACTATATAGTAATTAGGGTTTGTATGCGAAGATTCAAAATCAATCGCTAGATGACCGAATACAAGACAAATGCATGAACATGACAAACACCATTCACACTTTCACCTCTAGGGTAACCTCGCTTGTCGCCTCGGAAAATGCAATCATGTCCCTCGAGTATGAGACACTCTAGCAAATGCCCCTTTGATAAACAAAGATCGTAGTCCCTCAACGACCCTCGATGTTGCCTTCGATAAAACGATCTCGTCCCTTAAAAAATTGCTAGAGCGTCTCACAAGTTTCCTTCAATGATTGTATACGATGACCCGCGCCTGTCCCGTTAAACATCCTAACACAAGGTTGTTCACTAAATACAATAGTGAAACAACACTGTTAAAAGGGTTAAAAAACATAAGAAAGATCTTTGAGTAAAATAGGGTAGACAACTCTTAGTTACTTGATCAAAAATCTTGCAAAACATCCTTGCCATTTTTTAAAACACACTTCATAACACAACTTCAAAACAATTTCAAAACAACTTTCAAAACATTGAATTATCTTTTCAAAAAGACACACACCTTTGTATATATTCAAACAAGAATCATTACAAAGGTTACCTAGACAAGGCATCTTTTTCAAAACATTTTCAAAACCACACATACAAAGCACCATTTCAAACAATTGAAAAGCAAAGGCAAGTGATCTAAAAGAAGGAACTAAGAGCCCATGGATAACCATGGATGAAAAGGGTGCTAGCACCTTCCCTTTTCATAATCTACCCCCCGAACCCAAGAAATCATCTCAAAGGTCTTTCCTGTGCTTTTTGACCTTTCCTTTGGATAAAATAAAAAGTCGGTGGCGACTCTTGCTAAACCGAACAAGTGCGAAAACAAACGCAAAATCCCAAGTCAGTTCTCCCACCGTATCACAGAACTGGCGACTCTACTGGGGAATTATTTCTAAAAAGTGGGGTTACCTTAGGGTTTTAGATCACCTTTACTTGCTTACTTTGATTGCTTTGATTGCTTTACTTTTTGGGTTCCTTGTTTGGGTTTGTTTTAAATCCTACACCCGGATTTAGGGGCACCTTTTAGGTAAGTAGCAATAAACTGTGAGGGAACTGCTCTTCGTTGTCAGAGACCACAGGACTAGGAACCCTCCCCCCTTGGGGACTGCCTTTCCCTACAGAAGAACCAGCTTGGTCAACCTCATTTTGCAGTGTATTGCCAAACCTCCGTCCAGTGTTGAATAATACAGTTCTCTTCTTCTTCTTCGTTACCAGCAGAGCCTTCAATTCCTCTTGACCTTGGGCTAAACTCATGATCAACTCTTGGAACTGGGCGTTCTGAGCCTGGAGGGCCTTGATGGATTGCTCAGTAGATGATTCAGGATTCATGATGAATGCTGAAATAAACAGCGAAGAAGATTAAGCAACCTGTAAGAAAAGTACCTGTGATGCACATGATGAATGGAATGCGTATGATTTATGTTTTCAAAGACAATCGGGATTCAACTTTGTAAACAAAAAGGAAGCGCACTTTATTAGATTCAACTTTGAAGTTTAAATTGTTCAACAGATTGCCCTTAGGCGTTACATAAAATGGAAATACTGAAAAGGGAAATGAAAACTGTAAAAGATCATCCAAAGCTCATCAGTGATCCCATGGTCTCTTCTTCTCAGTACTGATGTAATCATTCAAGGCCCGCTCGTTCTCCAACTGCTTTGTCAGCTTCTAGATTTTCTGTTCTTGCTCGTTGAACTTTTCCCGATAAGAATCTCGTTCTTCTTGTAGTTGCGCCCAAGGCCTCTTTAGTGTATCAACATCAGTAGGTATCTGAGGAGGGAGAACAGTTGGAGGAACCCCGTCTCTATCAGATATTCAAGAATGATGGGTCTGACAGCTTCGTATGGCACACCTAACTTCTGAGCACGGATGCGGACCCATCTGTAGTAGGATTCCATAGGTAGAGAAGTCTTCGGTCCCAACTCAAGTGGGTCAGCTTTGTGAATTCTGTCCCAAGCCTTGATGAATCTACGATGCAACTTGTCGCTATTTACCTGAAACTCAAAACTGATGTGAGGCACCAACATCTCATGAGGCCCTGCTCTTCTGGCTCTTCCAAACTGACGGAGAGCTAGACATGGATTATAAGAGATCCCTCCTTGGGTACCAATTAAAGGAACATTTGGATATTCTCCGCAACAATCAATAACAGCTACCTCATCCAAACCTCTGAGAGTCCAAATGATGTCATTATCAGTGAGAGACATTAACCTATGAGCCCAACCTCTTCCTTCTTGGTTCTTCAGCACGAACTTAGGAAGGTGAGAAATAAACCACCTCACTAACAAAGGAGTACAACACCATATAGTCCCTCGTCTTCGGGCAGTACGAGCATATAGTTGTTGCAGAATATCACCCAAGAGAGTGGGTACAGGGTTCCGAGACATGACGATCCTTATGGCATTGACGTTGATGAAGTTATCAGGATTAGGAAACAAAACTAGACCATAGATTAAGAGAGCCAGAATGTCTTCATACGCCCTGAAGTCTAAGTCATTCCAGAAACTGTTAGCTTTACCAACCAGAAACTTGGCCAAGAAGCCCTTAACTCTGCTTCTAGTCACCCAGTTGTCCATTACCTCTTTGGTGGTCAAAGGGAGGGCTGCAGCAATCTCCATAAGCCTAAGAGTCTTTTCCCAACCAGTGAAGGGAGTCTGATCCAAGATAGGGATGCCAAGTAAATCAGAGAATTCTTCCAGGGTAGGGACCAGCTGGAAGTCTTGAAAGGTGAAGCAATTATACAAGGGATCATAAAACTGGGTCAAGACACTCATCAATTGTTGGTCCCACTTTGCAGTGACTAAACCGAGAAGAGAACCATGCCTCTGGATGAAGGACGTGGTATTTGGAATTCTGCTAACCAATTCTTCAAGCAACTCAGGTGGGTGAACAAAATTAAGGCGGATAGTGTTCCTTCGCACAGGCATCATGATGTCCTACAAAACAGAGCAAAGATGAAACCCTCTTGTCTTTGAAATGGGTCAGTCCTTATGCAGGATGCATGCAATGGTATGATGGCATGATGTTATGATAAAGCACACCACAAGTATTCACAAAGGCAAACATGATAAGGCACACAAGTCACACAAGACAGCCCTTAGAGTTTAGGCCAACATGAAGTTCATGTACTACCCTCTTTCAATTTCGTTGGTTAAGACCTGTCCTACCAAAAGTAACCGGGTTCTAGAGGATCCCAATATCACTGACTATCCTCAATCGGTCATAACTCCAGCGTCACAATCTTTTCTTGCAGCCAGAACCATCGCGAGAGTTTAGCCTCAATGGGTGTAGCATACTGCTACTGTTCTATGGCCAAGTTGGATCAAATTAGGGTTCTAAGGTCGGTTGGTGCTTAATGACTCCTCAGAAGACCCATATTCTCCTTGTTGCAACACAAGGGATATCGGTACAGACCAAGGTGCCACACCAACGTAGCCACTGCTTCACCCGTGTCGGTCTACACCGGACAGGTCCCTCACAACTTATGCTACCTAAAAGGGTATCCCCAGATCCGGGTTAGGATCTATGAAACTCCAAGATAATGGCCACAATAATAAAGCAAACAAAACATTCAATTGAAAACATAAGTATGATCTATCCTAAGGTACACCTCACTTTAAGTATCCCCAGCAGAGTCGCCAGTTCTGTGATCGGTGGAAATAGAACTGACTGTTTAAAGCTGGATCACGTATGTCGCGGTAAGCAAGAGTCGCCATCGTCTTTTATGTTCTCCAACATGGAAAGGACAAAAGCACAGCAAAATTCCTTATTGAGAATGTCTCTCGGTTCGGGAGGTAGATTTATAGAAAGGGAAGGTGTTAGCACCCTTTCTATCCGTGGTTATCCACGGGCTCTTAGGTACTTGCTCTTATGTTTTCAAAATGTTTGCTTTTCAAGTGTATGTGGGTTTTGAAAAAAAGTTTCGTTTGAAAAATTTCTAAGTAACTCTTGTATCTGTCCTCAAGAGTGTTTGAAAAATTTGTTTTGAAAACTTTTGGAAGTGTCGGTGTGAAAAGATTTTTGTTTGTTTTTGAAGAGAGCAAGTACCCATGAGTCATCTACCTACCCTAAGGAATTAGGCTGTGTAAAAGTCCTTAAGGTAGTGCCATCCCACCATTGAGAGGTAGGTAGCACCACCGTTGGAGGTGTTCGGGTCAATTCGATTGAGGGACAGTGTGGTCACCGAAGTAATAGTAGGACACCTTAGAAGTAACCCTAATGTCCTAGATCCTTTTATCTGAGGCAACCGTTTCGAGGCAACTGGATCTTAGACATAAGGGCGACCGCTAAAACACCCTATACTTGACGACCACTTTCGAGGCAACGAGTGAGGCGTACCCTAGAAGTGGCATGTGCATTGTGTGTTGTTTTCATGTTAACATTTATCTTTGACCATGCAATTGTGAGCTACGAGTTGTTTTTAGTTATCATACATTCTTTCATGCAATTTAGCAGTTAGGAGTGCGGAAAATAAAACACGGAAAGGTAAAAGCTACGCTATTACAAGGCGCGGGTCTATACATCGCCAAAAAACAAAGACCCGTTTTTGATAAAGATGCGGAAAGTAATAATAAATAAATCCTAATTACTATTACATCCCTGGAAACAGTTACATAATAATCAAACTGTAAAAATAAGTGCGAAAGAATTAAATTGGAACGTCCGAGGGTTTTGGACCCTTTTGAGAAATTAAGAGTTTTTGTCCTTTGCTTGAAATTTAAAATTAAAATTAAACCTAATACTAATTTAATTAATTATTTACAAGAAAGATATTTTTTGTGTTTTTTTTGTATTTAATAAAGAAATTAAAATCAAAAGAAAACCCTAGTTCTAAGTTTATTTTAATTATTAAGAAAATGTTAAAGTTAACCTAATTTAAGCTAATTAATTAATTTTCATGTTATTTACAAAAATAATAATTAATAAATAGTAATAATGATGATTAATAAAATATGATTAAAAATGTCAAAACCTAATTCTATGCAATTTTTATTTATTAAGAAAAAGGATTAAAATTTAAACCTAAATTAAACTAAGTTAATTGTTAATATTTATTTACAAAATTAATGGTTAATAGTAAATTTAATAAAGAATAAAAATATATTTACAATTTTGATTTTTCTGATTTTTATTAGGAAAAATTAATTTGGTGAATTAATAATAATTATTAAAAACAATTAAAAGAATTTAAAAGAAAAGAAAATAAAATTAAATATGCAAACCAAAGGGGGTGTGATGGCCCAAAGTGGAGGTAAAATTTTGGAATTCAAGCCCATTAAGACAAAGCCACATTTGACTTTCTGGCATCACGTGCTTGCTGGCTGACTAGGGCATATAGTGTTCATCACCTCCTGGCCTTCAGATTATTGATCAAGGCCAGTTGGCAAGCTAACGCGTGAGGCTTATGGTGGGACATTTGAGAAGCGCTGCACTTGAAAGCTTTAAGAAAAATATGAAGAAGTATATGGGGGACCTGGGAATCGATCCCAGGTCCCAGTGTTTGCAAGACACGTCCACCACCACTATGCCATCTGCAATTGTTTGTAAACATAATAACTAATAAACATAATATATGAAAAGTAATAATTGTGCTGGGAACACAAAAAGCGCGCCACTCATTTGAATCACCCAGTCACATGTTGCCACGCCTATTGTCTTCTTCGTTTCACCTGTAAACATAAGCAAGATAGCGGGGGTTTTAAACCCCCACAAACCAAAAGTGTCAATAATAGCGATTAGCAGCAGGCATCACATAAATTGAGCGCGAGGGTTCCATTCAATTCGTCTTGTTGCAACAAATCCAGTCATATGCATCACTAGTCCTAATTGTTCTGGGTTTAGAAAGCCCCAAATTTGAAACTGAAGAACCCTAGAATTTGTTCATGGTGATTTTGGATTCAGCGCGTTTCAGTTCAATTAAACTGTTTCACTAGCTTCAGAATGTTCCTAACAACACAAACCAATCAAGAAAATGGGTTAAAAACGCATGTAATATGACATGCAGATTTGGAAATATATTCAAACCGTGGGACTTGTATTCTTTGATTCTTCGTGTGTTAGGACTGGTTCTTGATGGCAATGACTTCCTGGAGACCCAGGCAAGATGTTTGAACCACAAAAAGGCTTTGAATTGCGCTGCAAATAGGAATTCAGTTTCACACTTTTCTTCAATTTTTTGCAATTTGGTTATGGAGTTTTAGCAGCAATTTCGTGTCCTTTGGAATAGGGTTGGCTTCAGCATCTTTATGTGAAGAGAATTAGGTTAAAATTAAGCCCATAAATCCATTGTATTCAAGTTTGCATATGTGATTGGGAATCAAATCTTTTCCAATCTTTTCTTTCATAAAACCTTGCCAATCATGGATATTTTGAGGTCCTTGAGGTGCACACGAATTGCCAGCTTGCCCTAGCCTTATTTTCTTCACAAAAAGATTTAAAAAGCATATCTTTTGAATTTTCCTACAATTAAAACCAATTAAATGAATCAATATTAATATAAATTCAATTAATTAATTAAAAATAAGAAAATAAATCAAATTAAGTTCAATGGGTCGTGCATAGGCTTTGGGCAAAGATTCAAGAAGGAATTTGAGGCCCATTAGCAAAAATGAAGTGTTTTAGGCAAAGTTGACTTTTGAAAGTTCCCAAAAATTTCCCAACTTCTCTAATGCATATCTTGCTCAATTTTGAAGCTATGAACATGTTCTTGGACATTTTGGAAAGGTCTTGAAGTCCTCTAACCAATGCCTTTGGTCCCATGTCATTTTTATTTACCAATCTCAAGTTATGGTCTTTGACTTAAAGTGCCTTTTTGTTGACTTTTGAAAATGACCTATAATGTTGAAATTGATAACTTTTTGTGAGAGCATTTCTTGGACTTGGAATGTGAAGATGAATTGTAGGAAATGTCATCCCCTTCAAAATGAGCATTGGATGGGATTTTTCTGATAAACCATGAAGAAGTTATGCCTTGGTCAAGTTACAGTTGACTTTTTCAACTGTCCAAAAATAGAAACTTTTGACATCTTGAGACTTTGTGAGCCATGCTTGTGGAATCATGATCAAGAATTGATCAAATGATGATTGTGGCTTCAAAATAAGATGTTGACCAAAATTTTTGACTTTTGACTGTCAAATGACCATTTTGCCCCTACAGTTGACTGTGAAGCATTAAGGGCTTTTGACTGTGCAACTTGATGCTGTGAGTCTTGAAAATTGTCATATGGATGTTTGACAATGTATATAGGCATATGGGACTTGATTGGACCCTTGAAAACCTCAATTTCTTTGCAAGAACCAAAACCCTAATTTTGACTGTGTTAGGAGGCAATTGGACTGTGCAACCCTTGAGAGATTTTGAACCATTTGGAGATTGATCTTGACAAATCTTAAAGAATATGGGAGGGAAAAATTTTGGGTACAACAATTGCCCCTGTTCAATCTTCTTATACCTGAGGATGTAGATTGGCTGGCGTGCCCTTCGTAATCCGAAGGTGGAAGATGATTGAACACTAAAGTGCCCAGAAATTTGCACTCACATAGTAGAATGTTAGCAGTGTGATGGCGGGAATGGGCTTACAGATGCCATTTGGAAAGATGGTGGATAGGAGTATGGGCTTATAGATGCCATCTGGAGACTGTTGGTATGTGGATGGGCTTATAGATGCCATCTAGGTGTCGATCGCGTAAGAGATTCCTTAGCGAGAACTTGCATACCTGAGAAAGAAAGATAATTACCTGGCCTGTTACAGGGGTTGATCTTCAAACTCTGTATGTAGATATGCCCTGGCTGGATACAGGTATCAAATCTCTAAACTCTTCATGTAGATATGCCCTGGCTGGATACAGGTATCGAGTCTACAATCAGTTACTCACAGATGTGCCCTGGCTAGATACAGGAATCAAATATGGAATTAGTCGTCAACAGATATACCCTGGCTGGTTACAGGAATCGAATCTTCAAACTCTTCAGACGTGCCCTGGCTGGATACAAGAATCGAGTCCGGAATTAGTCGTCAACAGATATGCCCTGGCTGGATACAGGAGTCGAATCTTCAAACTCTTCAGACGTGCCCTGGCTGGATACAAGAATCGAGTCCAGAATTAGTCGTCAACAGATATGCCCTGGCTGGATACAGGAATCGAATCTTCAAACTCTTCAGACGTGCCCTGGCTGGATACAGGAATCGAGTCCGGAATTAGTCGTCAACAGATATGCCATGGCTGGATACAGGAATCGAATCTTCAAACTCTTCAGACGTGCCCTGGCTGGATACAGGAATCGAGTCCGGAATTAGTCGTCAACAGATATGCCCTAGCTGGATACAGGAATCAAATCTTCAAACTCTTCAGACGTTGTGATACGGTGGGAGAACTGACTTGAGGTTTTGCGTTTGTTTTCGCAAATGTTTCGGTTGAGCAAGAGTCGCCACCGACTTTTTATTTTATCCTAAGGAAAGGTTAAAAAGCACAGCAAAAACCTTTTGAGATGTTTTCTTGGGTTCGGGGAGTAGATTATAGAAAGGGAAGGTATTAGCACCCTTTCTATCCATGGTTATCCATGGGCTCTTAGTTACTTGCTTAGATCACTTGCCTTTTGTTTTCAATTGTTTGAAATGGTGCTTGTGTGTGTGTGGGTTTGAAAATGTTTTGAAAAGAAGCCAATGTGGTGGCAACCTTTGTAATGATCCATGTGGGGATGTATACAAAGGTGTATATCTTTTGAAAAGGTTTTCATTTGTTTTTTAAAGTTGTTTTGAAAGTGTAGTGAGGTGTGGTTTAGAAAATAGGCAAGTGTTTTATTTTGCAAGTTTGATTCAAGTAACTAAGAGGTTATCTACTCCTAAATTTCTCAAAGGATTATTGCTATGCTTCAACCCTTTTAACAAGTTTGTTCCACCATTGTATTTGGTGGACAATCTTATGTTTAGGATGTGAAAGGGACGGGCGCGGGTCATCGTTTAGACCATAATTGCAATGGTGCCAAGTATCTTTGGGCATTTTCTTTAAGGGACTTGATCATTCGTTTTTGTTTGTTTTGAAAAATGTTATCGAGGGACTATGATCATTCAATTTGTTTGTTTTGAAAAATGTTATCGAGGGACTATGATCATTCAATTTATTTGTTTTGCCCAAAGAGACCTAACATGCAATATGGCCCAATTTTGAAAGGCAACAAGTGGAGTACCCTAGGGGGTGCAAGGGTGATTTGTGTGTTCATTTTCATGCTTATTTGTCTTGAGATTAGGTCATAACTATTTTATCGTTTTTTCGCATACAAACCCTAATTCTAACATGGTATAATTAGAAAGCAATAAAGTGCGAAAATAAACTTACTAAGCTATTACAAAACCAAATATGGGAAGGGGGGGTACAAATGTTCAAATGGGGATTTTGACAAGGAATTTAAACCTAAAACTATTACATCAATATTGAATTTATACAATTTAATTAATGTATAATAATTAAATAAAAATGGAATAAAATATGCAAGATGCAAAAATGTTTTGTATATGTATGAAAAAAAAGTATTATTTATGTAAAAATAAAAGATAATAAAAAGGTATTATTTTTGGAGTTTTTTTTCATATTTTGGGGCAAAACCCTAATTCTATTAAATAAAATGTGTTATTATTTAATTTAATACAAATATTTATTTATTATGTACAAAAATAAAAATAAAATGAAGTATATTATAAAAAAGTATTTTTTATATCAAATATTAATAAAAATGAAAAATATAAGTATTTTTGTATTCTAACCTAAATATATTAATAAATATATCTATATATGTATTAAGTTCTAAATATGTATTATATATATAAATAATAATAATTTTTAATATGTATAAAAAAAGTATTTTTTTGTGTAAAATATTTTCAGAGGGTATAATAAAACAAAAATGAAAATAAAAGTATTTTTACCTATTTCTCAATATTTTAATGAAATGTATATATTTATTTATCTAAGTATTAATCAAAATAAAATCATATAAATACCTAATAAATTAAAAATGGTGAGAAAAAATATTTTCATATTTTTTATGTCATGAGAAAAAATAAACAAAGTCAATCAAAAAAGAAAAAGGTCAAAAAGTCAAAGAAATAAGCAAATGGGCCTTGGGGGTGTAAAAGCAATTAGCATGGTGTGAATAAGAAAAATACACAGGCCCAGCCCAAAAGACCACTGTCTTCAACCTCCAGCAACAATGTTTGAACAAAACGCGCGCCACTTTCCTCCATTGCTAAGTCCTGATTCTTGGCTTTTTAACAAAAACTCATAACATAAAAAATGTTCAGCATGAAGAGACGATTCTAACCATATGCATAACTTGATCTAACTCTCTAAGATGAGGGCGAATTTATCCTCCCCCAAATCCTAACCTAGTTTTTCTGCCATTTTCAAACTCCAAATTCTCACAACTCAAGCAAAAGAAATGAAAAGTAAAAACATGTTCATGTTCAGTGGCATGAGTAGAACCTTGTTTCTTCACAAACTTAAAGCTAATGATGCCTAATAAGAGAGATACGAATTCAAAAACTTACCTGTTCAGTTGAAGTTCTATCTGGAGATGTAGGAACTTTCAGTGCAAGGTGATGAGTGGAGAAGCTTCCTTGAGGTCCAGGGATGCTATTCCAATGTTTACTTTGTCTTGAAAGCTTCTGAATCGAGCTAGAGAACTTCACCTGCAAGTGAGAAATGTAAATATGGTGGAAGTGGTTAGAGTGATTACAGGTCGTGCTTTTTCTTTTGGTTAGCTTGCATAGATGGTATGGAAGGTGTGTGAACTGGTTTTGGCAAGAATGCTTGAGAGAAAAAGAAGTTGGCACTCAAACTGCAGAGGCAACTCTGTTTTTGCAGTTTGATGGTGTTTTTTGGTTTGATGATGTTTGGGAGGCCAGTGGCTCGTGAAATAGCTTGGTTATGATGTGTGTAATGTGTTTGATAACTTTGTTCTTGTGTTTGTAAGCTGGTTTCTGAGTTGGTACAAGTTATGCCACATTTCTTGAACTTGAAGCAAACAAAAGCCACTTGATCATTCTAGCTTGTACAGGCCCTCACACTATGCTGCATCTTTTTGTCTTGATCAGAGTGTTATGTCCATGAATCCTGTGTCCAAAGATATGCATTGTACCATTTGATTTTCAAACTTGACATAAAGTTCTTCTTTTCAAAAATGGATAAACCACTTTTTCCAATTAAGGCTTAATTCCCTGTGTAATGACTATATGAACAAAACAAAGCTAAAACACAATGGATTGGCATTTAATTATTGAGTGTAACTTGGTTTAAGGACCTGTAATCAAGGGCATGTTGGTTTTGAGAAGTTTGCATAACTTATGAACATGAAAAATGGCCAATTCAAAAGTGAGTTTTTGCTATATTGTGAAATTCGATTCTCCCTAACCATGAGGTTGTTTGAGAAGTTCTTGGACATTTTGGAAAGCTTGGAATGTGTACTACAATCCATCTTTGAAGTGCAATTTGAAATTCCAAGTGGAAGTGTATGGAAAATGGCCTTGAAGTGGGGTAGAAAAACTTGTCAAAATAGGTCAAAAAATTCACTAAGTTAAGAATGGTTTAGTGCCCTTATTCAAAAATTTGTAACTTGGGATACAAGCTTAAAATGAGAAAACTTTGTGAATCAAAGTTGTAGATTATGCAACAAGCTACAATTTTCATGTTTTGACTTTTGTTTGAATCCAAATGAATCATGGTGAAAAAGTGGGGCAAAGTTGGGAAAAAATTAGGGTTTTCCATAACTTAGAAAAATTCTAAGTTATGAAAAATTCCATTTCAAACCCTAATTTGCATTTTGTGATTTCTTGGTGAACAAGTTTCATGATTTGGCAAGTTTTGATGAAAAATGAATCTTGACTCTTGATTTTGACCAAAAAGTCAAAGTTTGACTTTTCAGTATACAGTCAAAATTGATCAATTGACTGGGAAATTCAACTGTCAATCTTGTGTACTTGGGATCTTTTGAACTTGTTGAGTATGTCAAGACAATTCCATGGGGTCCTTGAGCCCATATGTGAGCTTGGTTTGCCATTGGCTAGATCAAACAGTCAAAAATTGCCCTTGTGCAGTCAAAACCCTAAAAATGACCATATTGCCCTTTTGGTGATCTGATCAAATTTCTTGTGGAATTGTGATCCAAACTTGATCAAATGGTCCATGTGAGTTCATAATGTTGATGTGGGTCAATTTTCATGAGATTTGACTGTCAATTGGCCACAGTTGACTTTTTCCCCAATACAGTTGATTTCTAGGTCATCTGTCCAATTGACTGGGCAAAACTTGGAATCAAGACTTGAAACTTGGTATGGATAAACTTGGGAGTCAAATATGAAGCATGAAAGTCATCTTAGGCATTTTAGGTCAAAACATCTTTGTTCAAACACAAACCCTAATTTGAGTCCACAGTGCAAGGAGAAGTCCTGAGCAGAGGAAACCCTAACTGGATCTTGATCTTCAAGGTTGATGAGAAAATGTTGAGGAAATGGGAGGGAAAATTTTGGGGTACAACAGTTGCCCCTGTTCAATCTTCTAGGACCTGAAGAGTTAGATTGGCAAGTTTGCCTTTCGTGACTCGAAGGTAGAAGGAGATTGGACACTAGAGTGCCCAGAAATTTGCACTCGCATGTTGGAGTATCAGTTAATGTGATGTCGGGAATGGGCTTATAGATGCCATTTGGAGAGATGGTGGATAGGGAGATGGGCTTATAGATGCCATCTGGAGATGTGACAGAACTTTGTCGGGAATGGGCTTATAGATGCCATTTGGAAGTGTTGATCGCACCAGAGATTCCTTAGCGAGAACTTGTGTATTTGAGAAAGACAGATGTTTTCCTGGCTTGTTACAGGTGTTTGATCTTCAATCTCCTCATGCAGATATGCCCTGGCTAGATACAGGTGTCGAATCTATAATTGGTTACTCACAGATGTGCCCTGGCTGGATACAGGAATCGAATCCGGAAATAGTCGTCCATAGATATGCCCTGGCTGGATACAGGAATCGAATCTTCGAACTCTTCAGACGTGCCCTGGCTAGATACAGGAATCGAGTCTGGAAATGTGGTCAACAGATATGCCCTGGCTGGATACAAGAGTCGAATCCGGAATTGTGATAGTTGTTAGATATGCCCTGGCCGGATACAGGAATCGAATCTTCGAACTCTTCAGACGTGCCCTGGCTAGATACAGGAATCGAGTCTGGAAATGTGGTCAACAGATATGCCCTGGCTGGATACAGGAGTCGAATCCGGAAACTGATCACTCTCAGATGTGCCCTGGCTAGATACAGGTATCGAATCTGGAATTGTGACAGTTGAAGGTAGTTGTCTTTGGGATTGTCTTTTTCCCTGAAAAAGGCAAAACATAAGTTGTATGCAATGCCATGATGTATGATATTCATGATGTCATGATGTTCAACATGAGATAGTGTTGTATGCACTTTATCATGTATATAAACAAGATGTATGAAAATGTGAAATGTTTATGAATGTAATTTCGTCTTAGGAAAATAAATCCTTGACGACCGGCCGGGGAATTGCTCTGTGGAAGAGATACTTTGCCGAAGCTTTGATGAGAGGCCTGCTAAGGAATTCAATGATGGACTCCGCTGGGGATTGAAGGAACTTTGCCGAGGGCGATCTTCTGTGGCAATTAGCTGAGGATAACCCAGTTATAAGTCCTTGTGAGGAAATAACTCTAAATAAAACTCGGGAGAGACGTCCGTACCCTGCAGGGAACAAGCTTCCAGAATCTACTGGGGGTGAGCTTTAAGACCTGCCGGGGAATGTTGTGCCCTTTTCAGGATTGACGGGGAGTCAACTCTGCTCGGGGAAAGTACAGCTGAATCTTGTTTTACTCTGCGGGGAGTTGAGATGATTTGGTCACATTCTTCGGTCGAATCTACCTGGGTACCTTGGCGGACAAAGCAACCAGACTGCATCAGACAACTTCATATTGCCCCTGTTTCTGATGTCACCTGTAATTAATCTTTCGTTTCATGTGCAAATATTTATGAATCAGCAATTTTAATGTCAAATGCATATATCAAAAATGAACATTGGACGTTTTTCGCAAAACAAAACAGAAAAAAGAAAAACAATGGCAATTTGTATGGACAAGTGAATTTGTATTGATTTGAACTTTGCCTGTGAATAGGTGTTTTTGTACAAGAGGCTGACATCCTAGTAAGAGGACGCCGCCCAAATAACATAGAGTTTACAATTTTGAAAAGAAAACAAAACAGCTATGTGAACAATCCCACTGGGTTCCAACTCTGCTATCGCCTTTATGTCTCCAAGCGTCTCATCGCTTTGCTGCTTGGTCGAAGATGAAGCTGATTGGTCGATGTCGAAATCTGAGCCAGATAGTTGATGCCGAACTCCGGATGCGAAGTGATCCAATGAGACATAGTGTTACGCTTTATCCCTAACTTTTGCCTGGACCGCCCTTTCGGGTTTTCAGTCCACCGGGATACCCATTTTTGCCCAAGCCGCCCTTTCAGGTTTTCGACTTGCCGGGTGTACAGATTTTTATTCATTTCATCCCTTATTTTGCCCGAACCCTTTTGGTTCGCCGGGAAGCCCTTATTTTTGCCTAGGTATGTCAACCTAGCGGGTCTTTTATTTATGCGTAGTATCTTTTCACTATGTCTGCATTAGCGGGGTGAGGAAGGTCGTCACCATCCATGGTGGTTAGGATCATGGCTCCTCTTGAGAACACATGTTTAACCACAAATGGCCCTTCGTACGTAGGGGTCCATTTGCCCCGGGGATCACTTTGAGGAAGGATGATGCGTTTGATTACCAGGTCCCCAACTTGATACTCTTGCGGTCTGACTTTCTTGTTAAATGCCCCGATCATCCGTTTTTGATACGTCTGACCATGACAGATAGCGGTGAGCCTTTTTTCATCAATCAGGTTTAATTGATCAAGTCGAGTCTGTATCCAGTCATCTTCACTCAAGTCTGCATCCCTCATTATCCGGAGAGAGGGTATCTGGACTTCGATCGGCAAGACTGCCTCCATGCCATAGACCAAGGAGAAAGGAGTTGCCCCGGTTGACGTCCTTGCTGAGGTACGGTACCCATGAAGAGCGAATGGTAACATCTCGTGCCAATCTTTATAGGTCACTGTCATCTTCTGCACAATTTTCTTGATATTTTTATTAGCTGCCTCTACAGCCCCATTCATCTTCGGCCGGTAGGGAGAAGAATTGTGGTGATGTATCTTGAATTGTTCACAGAGTTCAGTGATCATCTTGTTATTGAGATTGGTACCATTGTCCGTAATAATTCTTTCCGAGACACCGTACCGACAGATCAGATTATGCCAGATGAAACGTGCCACGACGCTCTTGGTTACTGTGGCGTAGGAAGCTGCCTCAACCCACTTCGTGAAGTAATCGATCGCCACCAAGATGAAGCGATGCCCGTTGGTTGCCGTTGGTCGGATCTCACCGATCATATCGATGCCCCACATTGCGAAAGGCCAAGGTGCCGTCAGGACGTTCAAAGGAACCGGAGGGATATGCACCTTGTCAGCATAGATTTGGCATTTATGACAAGTTCGAGAGTGTTGGTAACAATCGGCTTCCATTGTGGACCAGAAATATCCTGCCCGAAGGATTTTCTTAGCCATGGTGTGCCCACTGGAATGCGTTCCGAATGTACCTTCATGCAGTTCTATCATGATTTTCTATGCTTCAGCCTTATCCACACAACGTAGTAGAGTCGAATCATGATTCCGTTTGTAGAGAATGCCGTTGCTGAGGAAGAATTTTGCCGCAAACCTCCTCATGAATTTCTTGTCATTGACAGATGCACCTTCAGGGTATTCCTGAGCTTCCAAGTACCTCTTCACCTCATGATACCAAGGTTTTTCAGTCACCTTCTCGGCCTCGAGATCGCAGCAGTATGCCGGTTCATCCAACTTCCATATAATGATCCGGGGAGCCTCATTGCCCCATTTAACTTTGAACATTTAAGACATCGTAGCTAGTGCGTCCGCTAGCTGATTCTCCTCTCTTGGGAAGTGCTCAAAAGTTATTTCTTCAAAGTGGGGAAGCAAGGTTGACACATACTTCTTGTAAGGAATAAGATTTGGGTGTTTCGTATCCCACTCGCCTTTGATCTGATTGATCACGAGAGCGGAATCTCCGAAGACACTCAGAAATTTGATCCTTAAGTCGATTGCAGCTTGTAAACCCATGATACATGCCTCATATTCTGCCATGTTGTTGGTGCAGTTGAAACACAACCGGGCGGTGAGTGGAGTATGAGTTCCTTTGGGAGATATGATTACAGCGCCGACGCCGTTTCCAAAAGCATTAGAGGCTCCATCAAAATGCATAGACCATCGGGATCCTTCCTCAGGTCCTTCATCCGGTCCAGGTACTTCACAGTCGGTTACCACTATGATGTCTTCGTCCGGAAAATCAAAGTTCAATGATTGGTAATCGTCCACAGGTTGGTGTGCCAAATGATCTGCCAGTACACTTCCTTTAATAGCTTTCTGAGTTGTATACTGGATATCATACTCTGTCAAGATCATTTGCCATCTCGCTATTCTCCCAGACAGAGCAGGCTTTTCAAATATGTACTTGATGGGATCCATCTTTGAAATCAACAAGGTAGTGTGAGTCAGCATATACCGTCTCAGCCGGCGAGCAGCCCATACAAGAGCGCAGCAAGTTTTCTCAAGCAGTGAGTAACGAGACTCACAGTCGGTAAACTTTTTGCTCAAGTAATAAATAGCGTGCTCTTTTCGGCCAGACTCGTCATGCTGCCCCAGCACACACCCCATTGAATTATCAAGCACTGTTAAGTATAGTATCAGAGGTCTTCCTTCCACTGGTGGCATAAGAATGGGTGGCTCTTGGAGATATTCCTTTATCTTTTCAAAGGCAGCCTGACATTCATCGTTCCAGCGTACTACTTGATCTTTCTTCAGTAATTTGAAGATTGGCTCACAAGTAGCAGTCAGATGCGAGATGAATCGGGCAATGTAATTCAGCCGTCCTAGGAAGCCTCTGACTTCTTTCTCTGTCTTTGGAGTCGGCATCTCTTGTATGGCTTTTATCTTGGCAGGGTCCACCTGAATTCCTTTGTCACTTACAATGAAACCTAGCAATTTTCCGGATCTTACCCCAAAGGTGCATTTGTTGGGATTCAACCTCAGCTTGTATAACTTGAGTCGATCAAACAACTTCCTCAGATGGTCAAGGTGCTCTTCCTCAGTTTGAGACCTTGCAATCATGTCATCAACATATACCTCAATCTCATGATGGATCATATCATGAAATAAAGCAACCATGGCACGTTGATAGGTTGCCCCAACATTTTTCAATCCGAACGGCATGACCTTATAACAGAAGGTGCCCCACTGAGTCACAAAGGTAGTCTTCTCCATATCCTCTGGAGCCATCTTGATCTGATTATACCCTGAAAAACCATCCATGAAGGAGAAAACCTTGTGTTGAGCGGTATTGTCAACAAGAACGTCGATGTGAGGTAAGGGGAAGTCATCCTTGGGGCTTGCCCTGTTCAAATCCCTATAGTCGACACACATTCTGACTTTACCGTCCTTCTTTGGCACTGGCACCACATTGGCAACCCACTGCGGGTAAGAAGTCACTGCAAGAAACCCGGCATCGAATTGCTTCATAACTTCGGCTTTGATCTTTTCAGACATCTCTGGGCGCATACGTCGGACTTTTTGCTTTACCGGAGGACAATCTTCCTTGGTTGGCAGGTGATGAACTACAATGTCGGCATCCAAACCAGGCATGTCTTCATAGGACCAAGCAAATATCTCCATGTAATCTTGTAGCATCTGGATCAATCGTTGCTTCACGCTGAGCTCTAGATTAGCCCCAATGTTGACCTCTTTCCTATCTGTCTCAGTACCCAGGTTGGTCGTTTCTACCGGCTCTTCGTGTGGTTGAATAGCCCTCTCTTCCTGGAGTAGCAGTCTTGCGAGTTCACCAGGCACTTCGCAATCATCTTCACCTTCGTCTTCGGCCAAGTTGATCGGATTCTCGAAGTCATAACTGGCGGTAGCAGAGCTGTTACCAGTGAGATCCAGAGTGGATTGAAACCTGTATAAGTGAGTGTGTGTAAATATAGTTGTTTTGCAGTATATATAACACAAAGAAAAAGAGCACAAGATTTGAAATGCAACAAACGTCCAATGTTTTGATTGATGATATATGGAAATGTCATACAAAAAGCCCTCACAAATGGAGCTACGATGCCCCAGGTAGGACACCGAGCCAACAAAGTTTTAACATATTGTCTGTTACAAATTGGAAATCAAAAGAAATTAATTACTGCGTGACAAATGTGATAGGTGTAAAATCCTTTGCCGTCCAGTTGCTTGGTCCGTTGCTGGTGGTTGGATAGATCCAACTGTCAAACTCTGCTTCCTCTACATCCTCCTCGATGGCATTCACCATTGGGTTGGAGATAAACACCGGAGCCTTTCTGATCTTTTCCTTGCGCACAACCCTCTGAGCCTCTGTAGTAAAGCCCAGTCCAAATTTGTCAGTTTTCTGTGTAAAGTCAGGAAGCCTGCCCCAGTTAGTATATTCACCTCTCTGAACCACAGCCCGGGCATCCTTTAGGGAAGCCATCTTCAAAGGAACACTCTCTTCGACTGCTGTTTCTGCTGCTGCTGAAATTGGATGCACCTCCTCGAAATGCTGAAAGGGGGTTTCAATAAACTCCCCATCCATCTCAATGTATCTGAAGGAATTCAAATGGCTCACCATATACTCCTCTTCTCCTTGCACAGTGACGATCTTCCCTCTGACAGAGTACTTCAGCTTCTGGTGCAAGGTAGAGGTCACTGCCCCAGCTTTATGGATCCAAGGTCGACCCAGTAGACAAGAGTATGATGGACGTATATCCATCACATAAAAAGTAGAGTCAAACACCTGAGAGCCCACACGAATAGGAATGTCAACCTCTCCATGAACCATCCTTTTTGAACTATCAAAGGCCCTGACGATGATATTGCTGGGCTTCAGTTCCAGGCCTTCACAATCTAAACGGTCTAAAGCCTTTTTTGGTAGAACATTCAAGGAAGAACCAGTATCCACCAATACATGTGCCAGAGTAGTGCCCCTGCATTCGATAGAGACATGCAAGGCATCATTGTGATCTCTTCCCTTCGCAGTCAGGTCAGCATCTGAGAAACCCAAGCCATTGTCTGCTGTCAGATTTGCTACGCAATCAGTGAACTGGACTGCAGATGTCTCCTGTGGCACATGGGCCGTCTTGAGAAATGAGATCAAGGCCTTAGCATGGGCCTCGGAGCATAGCAATAAGGAGAGCATGGAGATCTTGGAGGGCGTATGCCCCAGCTGCTCGACAACATTGAAATCACTCTTCTTTATTATTTTCAGGATTTCCTCCATTTCTTGTTGGGAGGCCTCAGCGTTTATAGATATTGGTGCCTCCATTCGGGCAGGCTCCTCTTCAATCCCTTTGCCCCGAGCATTAGATGACTCGGTAGCAGGGGAAACAACTTGATCAGCAACAGGAACAGGTACACTTGTAGGTGTTATAAGGAGGAGTCTTCGAGTAGCGGGCGGTGCAATGTCAGGCGAGAAGAGCCTGCCACTGCGGGTGACCTTGGCTGGACCAGTGATATCGCAGATACTGGCGCCAGTGTTGAATTCTTGTTTGATTCCATTCACATATACGTCTGCCCCATAATGCCAGGGGACAGCTTTATCAAACACGTAGGGGAGAGGCCCCGGAACAGTAATAACCACAGGTGCAACAGTCATGATTTGAACAGGCTTCTTCGGGAGAGCCTTGATTGGATTATTGAAGATGGTAACCACAGAAACTTCTTCTACCGGAACCAACTGAACAACAGACTTCTTAAATAGAATCTCCTTGCTATCCATTAGGCTTTGGATGCCTAACTTCAGCAAGGGACAACCAGATAGGGAAACAGCACAGAACAGGCAAACTTCACTGCAACCCGGAAATAAACCGGCCAGCAGTAGGTTCTTCTTGACAGTCTTCAGAGGGGTAGCTAGATCATCCACAGAAACAGCGTAAACATCTTCATCAACCGCATTTACTCCATGCTGGGGCATAGGAGCAGTTACAACATTCGGTCTCTCAGGCGCTTCAAACTGAATTTCCTTTGCGTCGATAAGATCTTGCACTTTGTTTCTCAAGGCCCAGCAATCATCAGTAGTGTGCCCGAGACTATCAGAATGATAAGCACACCGGGCATTTGGGTTATACTTAGGAGATGCAGTGTTGACGACCTTAGGAGCTTCTTTGAGGGTCACCAAGTTGGTTGATAATAGTTGGGGTAAAATTTGAGATAATGTCATACTCAGCCGAGTATACTGCCTCTTGGGCCTTTCACTTCTTTGTTGATTGTACTGCTGAGGAGCAGCAACGGGTTTTGAGATGACCAAAGCATTGACGGCTTGGAGACTTTCGGGCTTGACTTGTCTTCTAGGACCATAGACGGCACTTGCTTCTTTCTTAAATGGCCTCTTCTCAGTACTGGTGGAGGCAACCTTTTGTATCTTGCCTGACCTGATGCCAGCTTCAATTCTTTCTCCTGTCAGAATCAAATCCGTAAACCCAGCGGAGGAGTTACCAACCAAATGATTGAAAAATGGACCAGATAAAGTCCCTAGGAACATATCAACCAGCTCACGATCAGTCAATGGAGGCTGCACCCTGCCAGCCAAATCTCTCCATTTTTGTGCGTACTCTTTGAACCCTTCACCCGTTCCTAGAGACATACCCTGAAGTTGGGTACGCGTAGGAGCGAGATCAGAATTGTATTGGTATTGTCTGTAGAACGCGGTTTCCAAATCTTCCCAGTGTCAGATACTAGTTCCATCTAATTGGTAGAACCATTCAAGCTGTGACCCCGAGAGGCTATCTTGGAAGAAGTGAATCCAGAGGTTCTTATCCGCCGTGTAAGGTTGGATCTTCCTTACGTACGACCTCAGATGCAGCTTTGGGTAGGAGACCCCATCATACTTGGCGAAGGCAGGCGCCTTAAACTTGTGTGGAATTACTACTCCAGAAGATAACCCCAGATCTCCGAAATCCAGTCCCGACACATTCTGAATTTCCATGGCGCTCAAGCGGTCCTCCAATTGCTTGTATCTGTCAACAGCAGGTGGGTATTGTTCGTCATTATAGTCCGTCTCGTTGTCGGAGACTGCGGGACTAGGAGCTCCCCCTTGGGGACTGTTTTTCTCAGCAGAAGAAGTAGTTGGTTCAGCTTCATTATGGAGTGTGTTCCCAAATCTGCGTCCGGTGTTGAATAACGCAATCCTCTTTTTCTTCTTCTTCTTCAGGAGTAGAGTCTTCAACTCTTGCTGACCTTGGGCTAGGCTTAGGACCATCTCTTGAAACTGTGCACTTTGGGCCTGAAGGGCCTTGATTGCTTGCTCACTGGAGGAGTCTGGATTCATGATGACTGTTCAAAATAAACAGCGAAGGAGATTAAGCAACCCGTGAAATAGGGTACCTGCTATGCATATGGTGCAATGGAATGCGTATGTTTTATGTTTTCAAAGACAAACAAGATTCAACTTTGTAGACCAAAAGGAAACACACTTCATTAGATTAAAATTTTCAATTGTTCAACAATTTTCCCTTAGGCATTACAGGAATGAAAAAATACTGGAAAGGAAATAAAACTATAAAAGGAAATATCCAAAGCTCATCAATGCTCCCATGGCCTCCTCTTTTTAGTGCTGATGTAGTTGTTCAGGACCCTCTCTTCCTCTAATTGTTTAGTCAGCCTCTGGATCTTCCGTTCCTGCTCGTTGAACTTCTCCCGATAGAAATCCCGCTCTTCCTTTAGCTGCGCCCAAGATCTTTTCATTGTGTCAAAATCAGTAGGTATCTGAGGAGGGAGGACAGTTGGAGGAATCCCATCTTCATCAGGAGATTCAAGGATGAGAGGTCTAACAGCTTCGTACGGCATACCTAACCTCTGAGCACGGATGCGGACCCACTTGCAATAGGGTTCCATTGGTAGAGAAGTCTTTGGTCCTAACTCATGTGGGTCAGCTTTGTGAATTCTGTCCTAAGCTCTAATGAATCCATGGCGTAGTTTGTCACTATCTGCCTGAAACTCAAAATGGAAGTGAGGAACCAGCATTTCATGAGGCCCATCTCTTCTGGCTCTTCCAAACTGACGGAGAGCTAAGCATGGATTGTAAGAGATTCCTCCTTGGATACCGATCAACGGGACATTAGGGTATTCTCCGCAACAGTCAATAACAACTACCTCATCTAAACCTCTGAGAGTCCAGGTGATGTCATTATCAGTGAGAGACATTACCCTCCGAGCCCAACCTTTTCCTTCTTCATTCTTCAGCACGAACTTAGGAAGGTGCGAAATAAACCACCTTACTAGCAAAGGAGCACAACACCACGGGGTTCCCCGTTTTTGAGCAGTACGAGCATAGAGTTGTTGTAGAATATCACCCAAAAGAGTGGGTACCGGATTCTGAGACATGAAGATCCTTATGACATGGATACTGATAAAGGTGTCAGGGTTGGGAAACAATACCAGACCATAGATCAAAAGAGCCAGAATATCCTCGTATGCCTTGAAGTCCAAGTCATTCCAGAAATCATTAGCCTTGCCAACCAGAAATTTGACCAAAAAGCCCTTTACCCCATTTCTAGTTTCCCAGTTAGCTAATACCTCCTCTTTGGTCAAGGGGAGAATTGCAGCAATCTCTTCAGGCCTAGGAGTCTTTTCCAAACCAGTGAATGGAGTTTGCTCCAAGACAGGGATCCCAAGTAAGTAAGAGAATTCTTCCAGGGTAGGGACCAGCTGGAAGTCTTGAAAGGTGAAACAATGATACAGAGGGTCATAAAACTGGGTCAGAACACTTATCAGTTGTTGGTCCCATTTTGCAGTGATCAAGCCAAGGAGAGAACCATGTCTGTTGATGAAGGAAGAAGTGTTTGGAATCCTTCCAACCAAATCCTTGAGTAAAACTGGTGGTTGAACAAAGTTGAGCCGGACAGTATTCCTACGCACGGGCATCATGATGTCCTACAAAACAGAGCAAAGATGAAACTCTTTTGTCTTTGAAATGGGTTAGTCCGTTATACAGGATGCATGCAATGGTATGATGGCATGATGCTATGATGAATCACACCACAAGTATTCACACAGGCAAAAATGATAAGGCACACAAGTCACACAAGACACCCTTAGGTTTCAGGCCAGCATGAGTTTCAGGTATTACCCTCTTTTGGTTTTGTTGGTTAAAACCTGTCCTATCAAAAGTAACCGGGATCTAGAGGATCTCAAATCATTGGCTACCCTCAATCGGTCATAACTCCAGCATCGCAATCTTTTCTCGCGGCCAGAACCATCTCGAGAGTTTAGCCTCAATGAGTGTAGCATACTGCTACTGTCCTAATAGCCAAGTTGGTCAATTTAGGGTTCTAAGGTTGGTTGGTGTTTAATGACTCCTTAGAAGACCTATATTCTCCCCGTTGCAACACAAGGGATATAGGTACAAACTAAGATGCCACACCAACGTAGCCACTGCTTCACCCATGTCGGTCTACGCCGGACATGTCCCTCACAGATTATGCTACCTAAAAAGGGTATTTCCCAGATCCGGGTTAGGATCTATGAAACTCCGATGCAAAGCCCACAAATATAAAAGCAAACAAAGCAAATAATTGAAAACAAAGGTGATCTAATCCCTAAGGTTACTCCACTTTTAAGTATGTCCCCAGCAGAGTCGCCAGTTCTGGTGATACGGTGGGAGAACTGACTTGAGGTTTTGCGTTTGTTTTCGCAAATGTTTCGGTTGAGCAAGAATCGCCACCGACTTTTTATTTTATCCTAAGGAAAGGTTAAAAAGCACAGCAAAAACCTTTTGATATGTTTTCTTGGGTTCGGGGAGTAGATTATAGAAAGGGAAGGTATTAGCACCCTTTCTATCCATGGTTATCCATGGGCTCTTAGTTACTTGCTTAGATCACTTGCCTTTTGTTTTCAATTGTTTGAAATGGTGCTTGTGTGTGTGTGGGTTTGAAAATGTTTTGAAAAGAAGCCAATATGGTGGCAACCTTTGTAATGATCCATGTGGGGATGTATACAAAGGTGTATATCTTTTGAAAAGGTTTTCATTTGTTTTTGAAAGTTGTTTTGAAAGTGTAGTGAGGTGTGGTTTAGAAAATAGGCAAGTGTTTTGTTTTGCAAGTTTGATTCAAGTAACTAAGAGGTTATCTACTCCTAAATTTCTCAAAGGATTATTGCTATGCTTCAACCCTTTTAACAAGTTTGTTCCACCATTGTATTTGGTGGACAATCTTATGTTTAGGATGTGAAAGGGACGGGCGCGGGTCATCGTTTAGACCATAATTGCAATGGTGCCAAGTATCTTTGGGCATTTTCTTTAAGGGACTTGATCATTCGTTTTTGTTTGTTTTGAAAAATGTTATCGAGGGACTATGATCATTCAATTTGTTTGTTTTGAAAAATGTTATCGAGGGACTATGATCATTCAATTTGTTTGTTTTGCCCAAAGAGACCTAACATGCAATATGGCCCAATTTTGAAAGGCAACAAGTGGAGTACCCTAGGGGGTGCAAGGGTGATTTGTGTGTTCATTTTCATGCTTATTTGTCTTGAGATTAGGTCATAACTATTTTATCGTTTTTTCGCATACAAACCCTAATTCTAACATGGTATA
Organism: Vicia faba; assembly: GCA_948472305.1. Lineage (NCBI taxonomy): Eukaryota > Viridiplantae > Streptophyta > Magnoliopsida > Fabales > Fabaceae > Vicia > Vicia faba. The sequence continues at coordinate 283,191,997 of OX451739.1, read as the reverse complement.
ATTAGAAAGCAATAAAGTGCGAAAATAAACTTACTAAGCTATTACAAAACCAAATATGGGAAGGGGGGTACAAATGTTCAAATGGGGATTTTGACAAGGAATTTAAACCTAAAACTATTACATCAATATTGAATTTATACAATTTAATTAATGTATAATAATTAAATAAAAATGGAATAAAATATGCAAGATGCAAAAATGTTTTGTATATGTATGAAAAAAAAGTATTATTTATGTAAAAATAAAAGATAATAAAAAGGTATTATTTTTGGAGTTTTTTTTCATATTTTGGGGCAAAACCCTAATTCTATTAAATAAAATGTGTTATTATTTAATTTAATACAAATATTTATTTATTATGTACAAAAATAAAAATAAAATGAAGTATATTATAAAAAAGTATTTTTTATATCAAATATTAATAAAAATGAAAAATATAAGTATTTTTGTATTCTAACCTAAATATATTAATAAATATATCTATATATGTATTAAGTTCTAAATATGTATTATATATATAAATAATAATAATTTTTAATATGTATAAAAAAAGTATTTTTTTGTGTAAAATATTTTCAGAGGGTATAATAAAACAAAAATGAAAATAAAAGTATTTTTACCTATTTCTCAATATTTTAATGAAATGTATATATTTATTTATCTAAGTATTAATCAAAAGAAAATCATATAAATATCTAATAAATTAAAAATGGTGAGAAAAAATATTTTCATATTTTTTATGTCATGAGAAAAAATAAACAAAGTCAATCAAAAAAGAAAAAGGTCAAAAAGTCAAAGAAATAAGCAAATGGGCCTTGGGGGTGTAAAAGCAATTAGCATGGTGTGAATAAGAAAAATACACAGGCCCAGCCTAAAAGACCACTGTCTTCAACCTCCAGCAACAATGTTTGAACAAAACGCGCGCCACTTTCCTCCATTGCTAAGTCCTGATTCTTGGCTTTTTAACAAAAACTCATAACATAAAAAATGTTCAGCATGAAGAGACGATTCTAACCATATGCATAACTTGATCTAACTCTCTAAGATGAGGGAGAATTTCTCCTCCCCCAAATCTTAACCTAGTTTTTCTGCCATTTTCAAACTCCAAATTCTCACAACTCAAGCAAAAGAAATGAAAAGTAAAAACATGTTCATGTTCAGTGGCATGAGTAGAACCTTGTTTCTTCACAAACTTAAAGCTAATGATGCCTAATAAGAGAGATACGAATTCAAAAACTTACCTGTTCAGTTGAAGTTCTATCTGGAGATGTAGGAACTTTCAGTGCAAGGTGATGATTGGAGAAGCTTCCTTGAGGTCCAGGGATGCTATTCCAATGTTTACTTTGTCTTGAAAGCTTCTGAATCGAGCTAGAGAACTTCACCTGCAAGTGAGAAATGTAAAAATGGTGGAAGTGGTTAGAGTGATTACAGGTCGTGCTTTTGCTTTTGGTTAGCTTGCATAGATGGTATGGAAGGTGTTTGAACTGGTTTTGGCAAGAATGCTTGAGAGAAAAAGAAGTTGGCACTCAAACTGCAGAGGCAACTCTGTTTTTGCAGTTTGATGGTGTTTTTTGGTTTGATGATGTTTGGGAGGCCAGTGGCTTGTGCAATAGCTTGGTTATGATGTGTGTAATGTGTTTGATAACTTTGTTCTTGTGTTTGTAAGCTGGTTTCTGAGTTGGTACAAGTTATGCCACATTTCTTGAACTTGAAGCAAACAAAAGCCACTTGATAATTCTAGCTTGTACAGGCCCTCACACTATGCTGCATCTTTTTGTCTTGATCAGAGTGTTATGTCCATGAATCCTGTGTCCAAAGATATGCATTGTACCATTTGATTTTCAAACTTGACATAAAGTTCTTCTTTTCAAAAATGGATAAACCACTTTTTCCAATTAAGGCTTAATTCCTTGTGTAATGACTATATGAACAAAACAAAGCTAAAACACAATGGATTTGCATTTAATTATTGAGTGTAACTTGGTTTAAGGACATGTAATCAAGGGCATGCTGGTTTTGAGAAGTTTGCATAACTTATGAACATGAAAAATGGCCAATTCAAAAGTGAGTTTTTGCTATATTGTGAAATTCGATTCTCCCTAACCATGAGGTTGTTTGAGAAGTTCTTGGACATTTTGGAAATCTTGGAATGTGTACTACAATCCATCTTTGAAGTGAAATTTGAAATTCCAAGTGGAAGTGTATGGAAAATGGCCTTGAAATGGGGTAGAAAAACTTGTCAAAATAGGTCAAAAAATTCACTAAGTTAAGAATGGTTTAGTGCCCTTATTCAAAAATTTGTAACTTGGGATACAAGCTTAAAATGAGAAAACTTTGTGAATCAAAGTTGTAGATTATGCAACAAGCTACAACTTTCATGTTTTGACTTTTGTTTGAATCCAAATGAATCATGGTGAAAAAGTGGGGCAAAGTTGGGAAAAAATTAGGGTTTTCCATAACTTAGAAAAATTCTAAGTTATGAAAAATTCCATTTCAAACCCTAATTTGCATTTTGTGATTTCTTGGTGAACAAGTTTCATGATTTGGCAAGTTTTGATGAAAAATGAATCTTGACTCTTGATTTTGACCAAAAAGTCAAAGTTTGACTTTTCAGTATACAGTCAAAATTGATCAATTGACTGGGAAATTCAACTGTCAATCTTGTGTACTTGGGATCTTTTGAACTTGTTGAGTAGGTCAAGACAATTCCATGGGGTCCTTGAGCCCATATGTGAGCTTGGTTTGCCATTGGCTAGATCAAACAGTCAAAAATTGCCCTTGTGCAGTCAAAACCCTAAAAATGACCATTTTGCCCTTTTGGTGATCTGATCAAATTTCTTGTGGAATTGTGATCCAAACTTGATCAAATGGTCCATGTGAGTTCATAATGTTGATGTGGGCCAATTTGCATGAGATTTGACTGTCAATTGGCCACAGTTGACTTTTTCCCCAATACAGTTGATTTCTAGGTCATCTGTCCAATTGACTGGGCAAAACTTGGAATCAAGACTTGAAACTTGGTATGGATAAACTTGGGAGTCCAATATGAAGCATGAAAGTCATCTTAGGCATTTTAGGTCAAAACATCTTTGTTCAAACACAAACCCTAATTTGAGTCCACAGTGCAAGGAGAAGTCCTGAGCAGAGGAAACCCTAACTGGATCTTGATCTTCAAGGTTGATGAGAAAATGTTGAGGAAATGGGAGGGCAAATTTTGGGGTACAACAGACGTGCCCTGGCTGGATACAGGAATCGAGTCCGGAATTTCTTTATGCAGATATGCCCTGGCTGGATACAGGTGTCGAATCCACAAGTAATCGCTCACAGATATGCCCTGGCTAGATACAGGTATCGAATCCGGAATTGCGATAGTTGATAGTAATCATCTTTGGATTGACCTTTTTCCTGAAAAGGAAAAACATCAGTTGTATGCAATATCATGATGTATGAGATGCATGATGTCATGATGAGGTTGTATGATATGATGCGTATCATGTATGTGAGAAGGATGTATGAAATGTGATATGTTTATGAATATGTTTTCGTCTAGGAAAATAAATCCTTGACAAATGCCGGGAGCTTGTTGAATCCTGGGCTGATGTTGGAGAGTGGAGTTCTTCGTTTCCGCTGGGGATGATGGTTGCAAGAATAAACCGGTAGGAGAAGATGACTCCGCTGGGGAATAAACTTGGTGAAGACATTACTCTGCGGGGAATTACTCTGTGGGAAGAGATACTTCGCTGAGGTTTTGATGATATCTATGTTGGGGATTCCGTTGATAAGCTCTGTTGGAATTGATGAACTCCGCTGGGGGATAGGAAGAACTTCGTCGGGGACGATCTTTCCGTGGCAATTGGCTGAGGATAACCCAGTTATAAGCTCTGGTGGAGAATAACCTTTGAATAAAAAGTCTGGGAGATGCGTTCGTACTTTGCAGGTGATAAGCTTCCAGAATCTACTGGGGATAAGCTTCCTACTGGGGAGATGGTTCAACTCTCCTGGGGAAACTTTTGGACTGTACTGGGGAATTGGCTCCACTGGATGTCCGGTATTCCGCCGGGGAACAATCTTAGATCAAGATTGTCGGGGATGCTTGTTAGGAATGTTTGTATGCTTCGTTGGGGAATATTGAGATCTTCTGGGGATAATCCAATTCCTTAAGGCTGACAGTAGACTAACTCTGCTTGGGGAGAGTGTTGCTGACTTTCTAGGAATACTGTGCCTTTTTAGGGCTGATGGGAGACCAACTCTGTTTAGGAAGAATTGTTGAATTTTGTCTTACTCCGCAGGGAGTGAAGGTATCTGGGTTACATTCTTCAGCCGAACTTACCTTGGTACCTTGGTGGATAGAGCAATTAGATTGCTTAGATAACTCATTATTGCCCCTGTTTCTGATGTCACCTGTAATTAGTCCTTGGTTTCGTATGCAAATATTTATGAGTTAGCAATTAATGTCAAATGCATATATCAAAAATGAACATTGGACGTTCTTTGCAAAACAAAACAGAAAAAGGAAAAATAGTTGGCAATTTATCTGAAAAGTGAATTTGTATTGATTTTTGGAATTTGCCTGAAAATAGGCGTTTATGTACAGGGGCTGACGTCCTAGTAAGAGAACGCCGCCGAACAAACAGAGGTTATACAATTTTGTGAAAAAGGAAAACAAAACAGCTACGTGAAAAGAATAATCCCACTGGGTTCCAACTCTGCTATCGCCTTTATGTCTTCAAGCGTCTCATCACTTGGCTGCTTAGTTGAAGATGAAGTTGATTGATCGATGTCGTCTGAACCTGATGTTTGATACCGGATTCTGGATGCAAGGTGATTCAATGAGACATAGTATTACGCTTTAATCCCTAACTTTTGCCTGGACCGCCCTTTCGGGTTTTCGGTCCACCGGGATACCCATTTTTGCCCAAGCCGCCTTTTCAGGTTTTCGACTTGCCGGGTGTACAGATCTTTTTTATTTTTCATCCCTTATTTTTGCCCGAACCCTTTTGGTTCGTCGGGAAGCCCTTACTTTTGCCTAGGTGTGTCAACCTAGCGGGTCTTTAATTCATGTGTAGTATCTTTTTACTATGTCTGCATTGGCGGGGTGAGGAAGGTCGTCACCATCCATGGTGGTTAGAATCATGGCTCCTCCTGAGAAGACATGTTTAACCACAAATGGCCCTTCGTACGTAGGGGTCCATTTGCCCCTGGGATCACTTTGAGGAAGAATGATGCGCTTGATTACCAGGTCCCCAACTTTATACTCTTGTGGTCTGACTTTCTTATTAAATGCCCTGATCATCCGTTTTTGATACATTTGACCATGACAAATAGCAGTGAGTCTCTTTTCGTCAATTAGGTTTAACTGATCAAGTCGAGTCTGGATCCAGTCATCTTCGCTCAAACCTGCATCCTTCATTATTCGGAGAGAGGGTATCTGGACTTCAATCGGCAGGACTGCCTCCATGCCATAGACCAAGGAAAAGGGTGTTACCCCTGTTGATGTCCTTGCTGAAGTACGGTACCCGTGAAGAGCAAATGGTAACATCTCGTGCCAATATTTATAGGTCACTATCATCTTCTGCACAATCTTTTTGATATTCTTATTAGCTACTTCGACAACTCCATTCATCTTCGGCCGGTAGGGAGAAGAGTTGTGGTGCTGTATCTTGAATTGCTCGCAGAGCTCAGTGATCATCTTGTTATTAAGATTGGTACCATTGTCCGTAATGATCCTTTCCGGGACGCCGTATCGACATATTAGGTTGTGTCGAATGAACCGTGCCACGACGTTCTTGGTTACGGTAGCATAGGAAGCTGCTTCAACCCACTTTGTAAAGTAATCGATCGCCACTAGGATGAAGCGATGCCCGTTGGATGTCGTAGGTCTGATCTCGCATATCATATCAATGCCCCACATCGCAAAAGGCCAAGGTGTCGTCAAGACATTCAGAGGAACTAGAGGAACGTGCACCTTATCTGCATAAATTTGGCACTTATGACATGTCCGAGAATGTTGGTAACAGTCGGCTTCCATTGTGGACCAGAAATGTCCTGCCCGAAGGATTTTCTTTGCCATGGTGTGTCCGCTGGAATGCGTTCCGAAGGTACCTTCATGCAGTTCTGCCATGATCTTTTCTGCTTCTGTTTTATCCACACAACGCAGTAAGGTTGAATCATGGTTTCGCTTGTATAGAATGCCATTGCTGAGGAAGAACTTTGCTGCGAACCTTATCAGAAACTTCTTGTCATTGACAGATGCACCCTCGGGGTATTCTTGAGCTTCCAGATACCTCTTCACCTCATGATACCAAGGTTTTTCAGTTACCTCTTCCGTCTCAAGATCACAGCAATATGCAGGTTCATCCAGTTTCCAGATGATGATCCGGGGAGCCTCGTTGTCCCACTTGACTTTGAACATAGAAGACATTGTAGCCAGCGCGTCTGCCAACTGATTCTCCTCTCTTGGGAAGTGTTCAAAAGTTATCTCCGTGAAATGGGGGATCAATGTCAACATACATTCTTTGTAAGGAATAAGGTTTGGGTGTTTCGTATCCCACTCGCCTTTGATCTGATTGATCACAAGAGCGGAATCTCTGAAGACACTCAGAAACTTGATCCTTAGGTCAATTGCAGCTTGAAGACCCATGATGCATGCTTCATACTCCGCCATGTTGTTGGTGCAGTTGAAATATAGCCGGGCAGTAAGTGGAGTATAAGTGCCTTTTGGGGATATGATCACAGCGGCGATACCGTTACCCAAAGCGTTGGAGGCTCCGTCAAAGTGCATAGACCATCGGGATCCTTCCTCAGGTCCTTCATCCGGTCCAGGTACTTTACAATCAGTCACTACCATGATGTTCTCGTCGGGAAATTCAAAGTTCATAGATTGGTAGTCGTCCACTGCTTGATGTGCCAAATGGTCTGCCACTACATTTCCCTTGATTGCTTTCTGAGTCGTGTACTGGATGTCGTACTCGGTCAAGATCATCTGCCATCTTGCTATTCTTCCAGACAGAGCAGGCTTTTCGAATATGTACTTTATTGGATCCATTTTTGAAATCAACAGAGTAGTGTGAGTCAGCATATACTGTCTCAGCCGGCGAGCAGCCCATACCAAAGCACAGCAAGTTTTCTCGAGCAGTGAGTATCGGGTCTCACAGTCGGTAAACTTTTTGCTAAGGTAATAAATTGCGTGCTCTTTTCGGCCAGACTCGTCATGCTGCCCCAGCACACACCCCATCGAGCTGTCAAGTACTGTCAAGTATAAGATTAGAGGTCTCCCTTCAACCGGTGGCATAAGAATGGGTGGTTCTTGGAGATTAGAGGTCTCCCTTCAACCGGTGTCATGCTGCCCCAGCACACACCCCATCGAGCTGTCAAGTACTTGTCGAAAGTGGCCTGACATTCATCGTTCCAACGTACTATCTGATCTTTCTTCAGCAGCTTGAAGATTAGCTCACAGGTAGCAGTTAGATGTGAGATGAATCGAGCAATGTAATTCAGACGTCCTAGAAAGCCTCTGACTTCTTTCTCTGTCTTGGGAACTGGCATCTCTTGTATGGCTTTAACCTTGGCGGGGTCCACTTGAATACCTTTGTCGCTCACGATGAAGCCTAGCAACTTCCCAGATCTTACCCCGAAGGTGCACTTGTTCGGGTTCAACCTCAGCTTGTACAACTTCAGACGGTCAAACAACTTCTGTAGGTGGTCAAGGTGTTCCTCCTCAGTTTGGGACCTTGCAATCATATCATCGACATATACTTCAATCTCATAATGGATCATGTCATGAAAAAAAGCAACCATGGCACGTTGGTAGGTTGCCCCAACATTTTTCAACTCAAAAGGCATGATCTTGTAGCAGAAGGTGCCCCACTGAGTAACAAAGGTAGTCTTTTCCATATCTTCAGGAGCCATTTTGATCTGATTATAACCTGAAAAGCCGTCTATGAAGGAGAACACCTTGTGCCGAGCAGTATTGTCAACCAGAACGTCGATGTGAGGCAGGGGGAAGTCATCCTTAGGGCTCGCCCTGTTCAAATCCCTGTAATCAACACACATTCTGACCTTACCATCCTTCTTCGGCACCGGGACCACGTTGGCCACCCACTGAGGGTAAGAAGTTACTGCAAGAAAACCGGCGTCAAATTGCTTCATAACCTCAGTGTGATACGGTGGGAGAACTGACTTGAGTTTTTGCGTTTGTATTCGCACTTGTTCGGTTTAGCAAGAGTCGCCACCGACTTTTTATTTTATCCTGAAGGAAAGGTTAAAAAGCACAGGAAAAACCTTTTGAGATGTTTCGTGGGTTCGGGGGGTAGATTATGAAAAGGGAAGGTATTAGCACCCTTTTCATCCATGGTTATCCATGGGCTCTTAGTTACTTGGTTTTAGATCGCTTGCCTTGATTTTCGATTGCTTGAAATTGTGGTGTGTGTGTGTGTTTTGAAAATGTTTTTTTGAAATAGACGCTTTTGTTTCGGTAATCGTTATAATGACTCGTGTTTGAGTATATACAAGGGTGTGTATCTTTTCGAAAAGATGTTTCAAAATGTTTTTGGAAATTTATTTTGAAAGTGTTTGTGGAGTGTGGTTTTGAAAAGGAGGCAAGTGTTTTTTGCAAGATTGATCCCAAGTAACTAAGAGTTTTGTCTACCCCTATTGTACTCAAAGGTTTTCTCTATGTTTTCAACCCCTTTTTAACAATTTTGTTCCACCATTGAATTTGGTGGACAATCTTGCGTTTAGGATGTGATCGGGACAGGCGCGGGTCATCGTATGGACCATGAATGCAATGGTGCCAAGTGTCTTTGGCAATTTTGCTTGAAGGGACTATGATCATTTTGATAGGCAACTTTCGAAAGCGTCATCGAGGGACTTATGATCATTTGAATTGTTTTGCCAAAGAAACTCGACGTGCAAGCATGGCCCATTTTGGAAGGCAACATGTGGGGTTACCCTAGGGGGTGCAAGTGTGATTGTGTATTGATTTCATGTATTTGTCTTGTATTAGGTTATCTAGCGTTTGATTTTATGTACATACAAACCCTAGGTCTAACCATGGTATATTTGAAAGCGATAAATTGCGGGAATTTGAAATCTACGCTATTACAAAATAGTATCCGGGAGTGGGGGTACAAATTTACAAATGGGGATGAGACTTAAATAATTACAACCAAATCGAATCGATCGCAATGTAAAATATAATGTATAGCAATGTATAAGAATAAAGCACATGTGAATGTGTCAATGTATGTGTATTGTGTAAGTGTAAGTGTATATGTAATTTATTTACAAGTTGAGAAATGTTAATGTATTAATAGGAAAATTAAGCATTGTTAACTTAATGAAAAGAATTAAATATTTTGTTTATTTAATTTTTGTATTCTTGTATTTTTGTTTAATATGTACAAAAAAGTATTTTTTAGAAAAAAAAAAGAAAGTATTATCTTAGGAAAATTAACATTTCATGTATAAAAATTTTAATTAAAGAAAGTGTAAGTTTAATTGTAATTTTACATGTTCCAATGTCTTTATGTACAAAGTCTTAATAAAAAAAAAAGAAATTTTTTAAGTTTTAGGAAAAATTAATGTATTAATTATTTATGTTAGTATTTTTTATGTATGTACAAAGTTTTAACTAAAAATGTTTTTTAAGAAAAAATTAATGTTTTGGTGTATTTTAAATAATATATTATATACAAAAATATAATTATATAAAAGGTATTGTTAGTGAAATTTGATGTAAAAATTAAAGTGTTAATTTATATATAATAGATATGATAAGATATTGATAAAAAAAATGAAATGAAACAAAAGGAATGAATGGGCCTTGGAGATTTGTGGCAACCAGACAAGGGGGTGCGTTTGGCTTTTGAAATGGGCTTAAACGCTGAAACGGGTCGTGGCCCAAGTGTTTCACACAACAATGTTTTTTAGGGTTAATTGGTTTTGTTTGCATTTGGGGAAGCTAGGGTTTGATACAGCAAGGCGTCGTTCATCGTTTCTTCGTTCGTCTTCGTCTTTCGTATACCTCCGCCTCTGAGTTTCTTTCGCCCACGGCCACCGGCGTCATCGTCCATCTTCCTCCTCACGCTCACTCAAACGGCGGTAACAAGAAGGTTATGATTTTCTCGCTTATGTCTTAAAATTTTCATTACTCCTTTTTTGCATGTTTAGTTTTTCATTTTTTATGTCTTCTTGCTTCGCTTTTGTTTATGATTCTGACTTTAGCTTCGTTATTGTTCGTTATGGAGGTTGTGGAAAGGAAAGAAAATGAGAGAAACTACCTTGACGGAGGAGGGGGAGGATTGAGGGTGGAGGCGCTCAGGCGGCTGGACGGCGAGGGGATGATGATGATGAAGCTAACTTGGAATCCTGGTATTTTTGTATTGCTTCTTTCTATTAGGGTTTGATGATGATCCCTGAAAACCTCTTCTATCTGCCTGGCTCTGTATGATTTCACTCTTTTTCTCTTCTTCTGTTAACCTTGCTTCTGTTGCCAACTTGTATGCTGAGTATGGTTGCTTGCCCTGTTGCCTTGAAATGCTTCTTTTCCTTGTTTCTGACTTTGAGTTGTCTTTGAATGCTTGATGATTTTGAGTTGAATGTTATTGAACGCGACTCGTGTATTTGCCCGATGATGAGATTTTTCTGAGGGCTCGTGTTGGTTTGGAAATTGGTTCTGGAAAAGGCTTGACAGTTTGAGGTCACAGGCCTTGGTTTATGCAGATTTGAACATTTACTTGAAAGGTTGAGCCTTGAGGCTTAACACAGGTTCTGTGTTTTTTAGGCTTTGACTTTGAAGCTTTAGCAGGTTATGATTTACTGGTTGTTTGACAGTTTAGGCTTGAATGGTTTGATTTGTTTATGCTGGTTTTGAGCTTGACAGTTCAGGTTTTTGGCTTCTAGTTCATGGCTATGTGTTTGAGGTTTGTTGAGGTCTTTTGGCTTATGCAGATCTGAGGCAGCTTAGGTTAAGCTTGAGGCTTTGGTTTTCTCTGAGTTATCTTTTTGTGATTTCTTTTGATATGTTTTTTGATATCTTATGCTGCCCCCCTTTTTACTGTCTTGATCAGTTTGTTATATATCTCCTCATGCCTAAAGCCAGTAAGCCCATCCTCTTTTCTCTCTTCCCTCTCTCTCTAGTACAGTTACAACATTAAATTATGTTTATGTTTGTACTTTTTTCTGAAAAGGCACTGCTGGAAAATGATGACAATGAAACCTTGCTTGCAATATTGGTTTTTAACCTGCATACTTTCTTTCTTCAGCTTTCCTGCATCTTCGTGACAGTACTGAGTAGCCTTTTGTTTGATATCTTGATATCTTTCCATATTTTGGACAGTTTGACAGCTTTTTGGATAGTTTGAATGTGAACTCAGTTTGGACTCTTGACTTGGTTTAGGCCATTCAGTTTGGTCTTGGACTTTGTAGTTTGTTTGGAAATTTTGAAATTATGCAGTAGGTTTTGACAAAATTTGAATTTGTGCATTTCAACTTTGTGCATTCATGTTTAGCAAGCATTATCCATCCCTCTCTGTGAACCGGGAGAAATCCCGTGATTTGCAGAGAGGGCTAACTGATTCCAGTCAGTTGCCTTTAATGATGAACCCGAATTAACTGTCTGCTCTAAATTTTGATTTATCTGCTTCTGACTTTTTCTCCTTTTCTTTGCAGCTAAAAAAATCAAATGGAGAGGAATAGCAACCAATGGAGGATGAAGAATTGAAGACTTAGGAATTTAGGATAGTTTTATTTAAATTTAAATTACTGTAACATTATTATTGTAAATATTTTGTAAACAATAACAATTATACAGATGATTTAAAGATAGATAAAAAGTCCTTTTATTAACATTCAATTTTAATTCTTCTTCAGATATTTATCTAATTGTTTATAATTCTTAAATTATAATAAAATGGAAATAAATTCCAATTATTCTAACTTAAAATAAATAATCAATTGATAAACACTGGTCTTATAATCAATAACAACCCCGACGCTCCAATTATCCAAAGCAAAGCACAGTTAATCAAACCAGACGACAGTTAATCAAACAAAATGTCCACATGTCTCCTTTCACTGATTAAATCCAAACAAATGCAAATTAACAACCAGCAGCCTCAGTTCTTATTTCAGAGTAATTTGAAAAGCATTGATAGAACTAACTCTTCTTGAGAAATATGCGCACACAACCCCGATTCTTGATTTAAATGCCAAAGAAACATCCGCTTGATTAAAACCTGAGCCAAAATCAACCAAACCTAAGCAATCCGCCTGAACGGCCTTAAAATCAATGAAAACCCTAATTTTGTCTGACTGACGAGAAAAGTCTGTTTGACCGATTCTTGAACTAGTCTGAAAAATCAGGAAAAGCTCGAAGCTGTGATTTCTTGTGGAAAAATACGAGGGCAGTCTCTGGACGCATACGGCGGACCTTCTGTTTAACCGGAGGGAAGTCTTCCTTGGTAGGCAGGTGATGAACCACAATGTCGGTATCCAACCCAGGCATGTCTTCGTAAGACCAGGCAAAGATTTCCACATAATCCTGCAACATCTGAATCAACCGTTGTTTCATGCTGAGCTCTAGATTGGCACCAATCTTGACTTCCTTTTTGTCTGTCTCAGCACCCAGATTTACCGTTTCCACTGGCTCTTCATGTGGCTGAATGGCCCTCTCTTCCTGGAGTAACAGTCTTGCAAGCTCACCAGGTACTTCGCAATCATCTTCACCCTCGTCTTCGGCTAAGTTGATCTGATTTTCGAAGTCATAACTGGCAGTAGCAGAGTCGTTACCAGTGAGATCCAGAGTGGATTGAAACCTGTATAAGTGAGTGTGTGTAAATATAGCTGTTTTGCAATATATAAAGAAAGAAAGGGAGCACAAGATTTGAAATGCGAAAAATGTCCAATGTTTTTATTCATGATATATGGAAATGACAAGTAATAAGCCCTCACAAATGAAGCCAACGGTGCCCCGGGTAGGACACCGGGCCATAAAGTTTCACATTATTGTTCGTTACAAGTTTAAAAACAAAGGAATTCATTACTGAGTAACAAAAGTAACAGGTATGTAGTCTTTTGCAGTCCAATTGTTCAGTCCACCGTCGGTCGTCGAGTAGATCCAGCTATCAAATTCAGATTCCTCCGCATCGCCTTCAATAGCATTCACTCCCGGGTTGGTGATGAACACGGGAGGTCTTCCAACCCTTGCTTTACGTACAACCCTCTGAGCCTCTGCAGTGAAACCCAGCCCAAACTTGTTAGTCTTTGGAATAAAATCAGGGAGCCTGCCCCAGTTTGCACATTCACCTTTCTCAATCACAGCCCGGGCGTCCTTCAAGGAAGCCATCTTCAAAGGAGAGTCTTCTTCAATCACTGTCTCTGCTGACGCCAATGTTGGAGGCACTTCTTCAAAGTGTTGAAAGGGGGTCTCAATGAACTCCCCGTCCATCTCTATATACCGGAACGAGTTAAGATGACTAACCATGTATTCTTCCTCCCCCTGCACTGTAACAATCTTCCCTCTGACAGGGTATTTAAGCTTTTGGTGTAGAGTGGAGGTCACAGCCCCAGCCTTGTGGATCCAAGGACGACCCAACAAACAAGAATAGGATGGACGAATGTCCATCACATAGAATGTTGAGTCAAAGACTTGAGAACCAACCCGGATCGGAATATCTACTTCACCATGTACCATCCTCTTCGACCCGTCAAAGGCTCGGACAACGATGTTACTAGGCTTCAACTCCAAACCCTCACAATCCAACCTGTCTAAGGCCTTCTTGGGCAATACGTTCAGTGAAGAACCGGTGTCTACCAATACGTGTGCAAGAGTAGTGCCCCTGCATTCAATAGAGACATGCAGGGCATCATTATGATTCTTTCCCTTAGCGGTCAGATCAGCATCAGAGAAACCCAACCCATTGTCAGCTGTTAAGTTGGCCACACAATCAGTAAATTGATCAGCCGAAGTTTCTTGTGGCACATGGGCCGTCTTTAGGAAGGAAATCAGGGCCTTGGCATGGGCCTCTGAGCATAACAACAGTGATAGCATAGATATTTTAGAGGGGGTGTGCCCCAGCTGCTCAACGACGTTGAAATCACTTTTCTTGATAATCTTGAGAATTTCTCCATCTCTTGCTGGGAGGCTTCAACACTAACAGTCTTCGGTGCCTCCATCTGGGCAGGTATATCAGCAATCCCTTTGCCCCGAGTGTCAGATGACTCGGCAGCAGGGGTAGAAGCTTGATCAGGAGGGGAAACAGGCGCACTTATAGGCGTGATGATAAGAGGTCTTCGGATGACTGGTGGCGCAATGTCAGGCGATAAGAGCCTGCCACTGCGAGTAACTTTAGCGGGACCGGTGATGTTACTGATACCGGTACTAGTGTTGAACTCCTGCTTCACTCCGAGCACATAAACGTCTGCCCCATAATGCCATGGGACAACCTTGTCAGATTTATAGGGGAGGGGCCCCGGAACAGTAATGATGATAGGTGCAACAGACATGATTTTGACTGGCTTCCTCGGGGGAGCCTTGGTAGGATTGTTGAAAATGGTGACAATGGATATTTCGTCAATAGGAACAATAGGAACAACAGTCTTCTTGAACAAGATCTCTTTGCTATCCATCAGGTTTTGGACGCCTGACTTCAACAACGGACAACCAGTAGGTGAAATGGCACATAAAAGGCAACCCTTGCTACAACCCGGAAATAAACCGGCTAGCAACAGGTTCCTTTTTACGGACAACAACGGAGTCACAATATCATCCACAGAGGTTACATACGGGTCTTCCTCAACAGCACTCACTCCATGCTGGGGCATGGGAGCAGTCATAACATTGGGCCTTTCGGGCGCCTCAAACTGTATTTCCTTAGCGTCGATCAGGTCCTGAACCTTATTCCTCAAGGCCTAACAATCATTAGTAGAATGCCCCGGGCTATCAGAGTGATAAGCACAACGAGCATTGGGATTATACTTCGGAGAAGTTGTGTTTACCACCTTCGGAGCTTCTCTGACAGTTACCAAGTTGGTTGACAGCAGTTGCGGCAAGATCTGAGACAAGGTCATACTAAGCCGAGTGTATTCTCTTCTGGGTCTCTCACCCCTTGGTTGGTTAGGTTGCCAAGGAGCGGCAACAGGCTTTGAAATTACCACCACGTTGACAGCTTGGCGGCGTTCCGGTTTATTTTGCCTTTTGGGACCATACACAACACTGGCTTCCTTCTTGAAAGGCTTCTTTTCAGAACTTGAGGATGCACCTTTCTGTATTTTCCCTGATTTCATACCAGCTTCTATCCTTTCACCCGTCAGAATGAGGTATGTAAACCTTGCAGAAGAATTACCAATCAGGTGGTTGAAGAACGGCCCAGACAGGGTCCCTAAGAACATGTCCACGAGTTCACGATCGGTCAACGGTGGCTGCACCCTGCCAGCCAGGTCTCTCCACTTTTGTGCGTACTCCTTAAAACCTTCTCCTGATCCTAGCGACATACCCTGAAGTTGGGTACGTGTAGGAGCGAGGTCGGCATTGTACTGATACTGCTTATAAAAAGCAGTAGCCAAGTCCTCCCAGTTTTAAATACTGGCTCCATCCAGCTGATAGAACCACTCGAGTTGAGCCCCTGAAAGGCTATCCTGGAAGAAATGGATCCATAAGTTATTATCCACAGTGTACGGTTGGATCTTCCGCACATAAGATCTGAGATGTAGCTTAGGGCAGGAAGCCCCGTCATACTTTGCGAAAGAGGGTGCCTTGAACTTATGTGGGATCACCACCCCAAAAGATAAACCCAGATCTCCAAAATCCAACCCAGGCACTTGTTGAATTTCCATGGCACTCAGACGATCCTCTAACTGCTTGTACCTGTCTTCAGCGGGAGGGTACTGCTCTTCATTGAAATTAGTCTCGTTGTCAGAGACCACAGGACTAGGAACCCTCCCCCCTTGGGGACTGCCTTTCCCTACAGAAGAACCAGCTTGGTCAACCTCATTTTGCAGTGTATTGCCAAACCTCCGTCCAGTGTTGAATAGTACAGTTCTCTTCGTCTTCTTCTTTACCAGCAGAGCCTTCAATTCCTCTTGACCTTGGGCTAAACTCATGATCAACTCTTGGAACTGGGCGTTCTGAGCCTGGAGGGCCTTGATGGATTGCTCAGTAGATGATTCAGGATTCATGATGACTGCTGAAATAAACAGCGAAGAAGATTAAGCAACCTGTAAGAAAAGTACCTGTGATGCATATGATGAATGGAATGCGTATGATTTATGTTTTCAAAGACAATCGGGATTCAACTTTGTAAACAAAAAGGAAGCGCACTTTATTAGATTCAACTTTGAAGTTTAAATTGTTCAACAGATTGCCCTTAGGCGTTACATAAAATGGAAATACTGAAAAGGGAAATGAAAACTGTAAAAGATCATCCAAAGCTCATCAGTGATCCCAGGGTCTCTTCTTCTCAGTACGGATGTAATCATTCAAGGCCCGCTCGTTCTCCAACTGCTTTGTCAGCTTCTGGATTTTCTGTTCTTGCTCGTTGAACTTTTCCCGATAAGAATCCCGTTCTTCTTGTAGTTGTGCCCAAGACCTCTTTAGTGTATCAACATCAGTAGGTATCTGAGGAGGGAGAATAGTTGGAGGAACCCCGTCTCTATCAGGATATTCAAGAATGATGGGTCTGACAACTTCGTATGGCATACCTAACTTCTGAGCACGGATGCAGACCCATCTGTAGTAGGATTCCATAGGTAGAGAAGTCTTCGGTCCCAACTCAAGTGGGTCAGCTTTGTGAATTCTGTCCCAAGCCTTGATGAATCTACGATGCAGCTCGTCGCTATTTACCTGAAACTCAAAACTGATGTGAGGCACCAACCTCTCATGAGGCCTTGCTCTTCTGGCTCTTCCAAACTGACGGAGAGCTAGACATGGATTATAAGAGATCCCTCCTTGGGTACCAATTAAAGGAACATTTGGATATTCTCCATAACGATCAATAACAGCTACCTCATCCAAACCTCTGAGAGTCCAAATGATGTCATTATCAGTGAGAGACATTAACCTATGAGCCCAACCTCTTCCTTCTTGGTTCTTCAGCACGAACTTAGGGAGGTGAGAAATAAACCACCTCACTAACAAAGGAGTACAACACCACAGAGTCCCTCGTCTTCGGGCAGTACGAGCATATAGTTGTTGCAGAATATCACCCAAGAGAGTGGGTACAGGGTTCCGAGACATGACGATACTTATGGCATTGACGTTGATGAAGTTATCAGGATTAGGAAACAAAACTAGACCATAGATTAAGAGAGCCAGAATGTCTTCATACGCCCTGAAGTCTAAGTCATTCCAGAAACTGTTAGCTTTACCAACCAGAAACTTGGCCAAGAAGCCCTTAACTCTGCTTCTAGTCACCCAGTTGTCCATTACCTCTTTGGTGGTCAAAGGGAGGGCTGCAGCAATCTCCTCAAGCCTAAGAGTCTTTTCCCAACCAGTGAAGGGAGTCTGATTCAAGATAGGGATGCCAAGCAAATCAGAGAATTCTTCCAGGGTAGGGACCAGCTGGAAGTCTTGAAAGGTGAAGCAATTATACAAGGGATCATATAACTGGGTCAAGACACTCATCAATTGTTGGTCCCACTTTGCAGTGACTAAACCGAGAAGAGAACCATGCCTTTGGATGAAGGACGTGGTATTTGGAATTCTGCTAACCAATTCTTCAAGCAACTCAGGTGGGTGAACAAAATTAAGCCGCATAGTGTTCCTTCGCACAGGCATCATGATGTCCTACAAAACAGAGCAAAGATGAAACCCTCTTGTCTTTGAAATGGGTCAGTCCTTATGCAGGATGCATGCAATGGTATGATGGCATGATGTTATGATAAAGCACACCACAAGTATTCACAAAGGCAAACATGATAAGGCACACAAGTCACACAAGACAGCCCTTAGAGTTTAGGCCAGCATGAAGTTCAGGTACTACCCTCTTTCAATTTCGTTGGTTAAGACCTGTCCTACCAAAAGTAACCGGGTTCTAGAGGATCCCAATATCACTGACTACCCTCAATCGGTCATAACTCTAGCGTCGCAATCTTTTCTTGCGGCCAGAACCATCGCGAGAGTTTAGCCTCAATGGGTGTAGCATACTGCTACTGTTCTATGGCCAAGTTGGGTCAAATTAGGGTTCTAAGGTCGGTTGGTGCTTAATGACTCCTCAGAAGACCCATATTCTCCTCGTTGCAACACAAGGGATATCGATACAGACCAAGGTGCCACACCAACGTAGCCACTGCTTCACCCGTGTCGGTCTACGCCGGACAGGTCCCTCGCAACTTATGCTACCTAAAAGGGTATCCCCAGATCCGGGTTAGGATCTATGAAACTCCAAGACAATGCCCACAATAATAAAGCAAACAAAACATTCAATTGAAAACATAAGTATGATCTATCCTAAGGTACACCTCACTTTAAGTATCCCCAGGAGAGTCGCCAGTTCTGTGATCGGTGGAAATAGAACTGACTGTTTAAAGTTGGATCGCGTATGTCGCGGTAAGCAAGAGTCGCCACCGTCTTTTATGTTCTCCAACATGGAAAGGACAAAAGCACAGCAAAATTCCTTATTGAGAATGTCTCTCGGTTCGGGAGGTAGATTTATAGAAAGGGAAGGTGTTAGCACCCTTTCTATCCGTGGTTATCCACGGGCTCTTAGGTACTTGCTCTTATGTTTTCAAAATGTTTGCTTTTCAAGTGTATGTGGGTTTTGAAAAAAAGTTTCGTTTGAAAAATTTCTAAGTAACTCTTGTATCTGTCCTCAAGAGTGTTTGAAAAATTTGTTTTGAAAACTTTTGGAAGTGTCGGTGTGAAAAGATTTTTGTTTGTTTTTGAAGAGAGCAAGTACCCATGAGTCATCTACCTACCCTAAGGAATTAGGCTGTGTAAAAGTCCTTAAGGTAGTGCCATCCCACCATTGAGAGGTAGGTAGCACCACCGTTGGAGGTGTTCGGGTCAATTCGATTGAGGGACAGTGTGGTCACCGAAGTAATAGTAGGACACCTTAGAAGTAACCCTAATGTCCTAGATCCTTTTATCCGAGGCAACCATTTCGAGGCAACTGGATCTTAGACATAAGGGCGACCGCTAACACACCCTATACTTGACGACCACTTTCGAGGCAACGAGTGAGGCGTACCCTAGAAGTGGCATGTGCATTGTGTGTTGTTTTCATGTTAACATTTATCTTTGACCATGCAATTGTGAGCTACGAGTTGTTTTTAGTTATCATACATTCTTTCATGCAATTTAGCAGTTAGGAGTGCGGAAAATAAAATACGGAAAGGTAAAAGCTACGCTATTACAAGGCGCGGGTCTATACATCGCCAAAAAACAAAGACCCGTTTTTGATAAAGATGCGGAAAGTAAAAAAAAATCCTAATTACTATTACATCCCTGGAAACAGTTACATAATAATCAAACTGTAAAAATAAGTGCGAAAGAATTAAATTGGAACGTCCGAGGGTTTTGGACCCTTTTGAGAAATTAAGAGTTTTTGTCCTTTTCTTGAAATTTAAAATTAAAATTAAAACTAATACTAATTTAATTAATTATTTACAAGAAAGATATTTTTTGTGTTTTTTTTGTATTTAATAAAGAAATTAAAATCAAAAGAAAACCATAGTTCTAAGTTTATTTTAATTATTAAGAAAATGTTAAAGTTAACCTAATTTAAGCTAATTAATTAATTTTCATGTTATTTACAAAAATAATAATTAATAAATAGTAATAATGATGATTAATAAAATATGATTAAAAATGTCAAAACCTAATTCTATGCAATTTTTATTTATTAAGAAAAAGAATTAAAATTTAAACCTAAATTAAACTAAGTTAATTGTTAATATTTATTTACAAAATTAATGGTTAATAGTAAATTTAATAAAGAATAAAAATATATTTACAATTTTGATTTTTCTGATTTTTATTAGGAAAAATTAATTTGGTGAATTAATAATAATTATTAAAAACAATTAAAAGAAAATAAAATAAAATTAAATATGCAAACCAAAGGGGGTGTGATGGCCCAAAGTGGAGGTAAAATTCTGGAATTCAGGCCCATTAAGACAAAGCCACGTTTGACTTTCTGGCATCACGTGCTTGCTGGTTGACTAGGGCATAGAGTGTTCATCACCTCCTGGCCTTCAGATTATTGATCAAGGCCACTTGGCAAGCTAACGCATGAGGCTTATGGTGGGACATTTAAGAAGCGCTGCACCTGAAAGCTTTAAGAAAAATATGAAGAAGTATATGGGGGACCTGGGAATCGAACCCAGGTCCCAGTGTTTGCAAGACACGTCCACCACCACTACGCCATCTGCAATTGTTTGTAAACATAATAACTAATAAACATAATATATGAAAAGTAATAATTGTGCTGGGAACACAAAAAGCGCACCACTCATTTGAATCACCCAGTCACATGTTGCCACGCCTATTGTCTTCTTCGTTTCACCTGTAAACATAAGCAAGATAGCAGGGGTTTTTAAACCCCCACAAACCAAAAGTGTCAATAATAGCGATTAGCAGTAGGCATCACATGAATTGAGCGCGAGGGTTCCATTCAATTCGTCTTGTTGCAACGAATCCAGTCATATGCATCACTAGTCCTAATTGTTCTGGGTTTAGAAAGCCCCAAATTTGAAACTGGAGAACCCTAGAATTTGTTCATGGTGATTTTGGATTCAGCGCGTTTCAGTTCAATTAAACTGTTTCACTAGCTTCAGAATGTTCCTAACAACACAAACCAATCAAGAAAATGGGTTAAAAACGCATGTAATATGATATGCAGATTTGGAAATATATTCAAACCGTGGGACTTGTATTCTTTGATTCTTCACGTGTTAGGACTGGTTCTTGATGGCAATGACTTCCTGGAGACCCAGGCAAGATGTTTGAACCACAAAGAGGCTTTGAATTGCGCTGCAAATAGGAATTCAGTTTCACACTTTTCTTCAATTTTTTGCAATTTGGTTGTTGAGTTTTAGCAGCAATTTCGTGTCCTTTGGAATAGGGTTGGCTTCAGCATCTTTATGTGAAGAGAATTAGGTTAAAATTAAGCCCATAAATCCATTGTATTCAAGTTTGCATATGTGATTGGCAATCAAATCTTTTCCAATCTTTTCTTTCATAAAACCTTACCAATCATGGATATTTTGAGGTCCTTGAGGTGCACACGAATTGCCAGCTTGCCCTATCCTTATTTTCTTCACAAAAAGATTTAAAAAGCATATCTTTTGAATTTTCCTACAATTAAAACCAATTAAATGAATTAATATTAATATAAATTCAATTAATTAATTAAAAATAAGAAAATAAATCAAATTAAGTTCAATGGGTCGTGCATAGGCTGTGGGCAAAGATTCAAGAAGGAATTTGAGGCCCATTAGCAAAAATGAAGTGTTTTAGGCAAAGTTGACTTTTGAAAGTTCCCAAAAATTTCCCAACTTCTCCAATGCATATCTTGCTCAATTTTGAAGCTATGAACATGTTCTTAGACATTTTGGAAATTTTTTGAAGTCCTCTAACCAATTCCTTTGGTCCCATGTCATTTTGATTTACCAATCTCAAGTTATGGTCTTTGACTTAAAGTGCCTTTTTGTTGACTTTTGAAAATGACCTATAATGTTGAAATTGATAACTTTTTGTGAGAGCATTTCTTGGACTTGGAATGTGAAGATGAATTGTAGGAAATGTCATCCCCTTAAAAATGAGCATTGGATTGGATTTTTCTGATAAACCATGAAGAAGTTATGCCTTGGTCAAGTTACAGTTGACTTTTTCAATTGTCCAAAAATAGAAACTTTTGACATCTTGAGACTTTGTGAGCCATGCTTGTGGAATCATGATCAAGAATTGATCAAATGATGATTGTGGCTTCAAAATAAGATGTTGACCAATTTTTTTGACTTTTGACTGTCAAATGACCATTTTGCCCCTGCAGTTGACTGTGAAACATTAAGGGCTTTTGACTGTGCAACTTGATGCTGTGAGTCTTGAAACTTGTCATATGGATGTTTGACAATGTATATAGGCATATGGGACTTGATTGGACCCTTGAAAACCTCAATTTCTTTGCAAGAACCAAAACCCTAATTTTGACTGTGTTAGGAGGCAATTGGACTGTGCAACCCTTGAGAGATTTTGAACCATTTGGAGATTGATCTTGACAAATCTTAAAGAATATGGGAGGGCAAATTTTGGGGTACAACACTTACCTACAAACCCCATGCAAGCCTAAACCTAAGGACTTGTCTGCTTTGTGTAAATATGATTACTTGTATATACACTTACTTACTTTTGCATACATGTACATAACATCATACCATAGCATTTTCAATAACCATTTCAAGGATCTCGACGGTCTTTGGATGCAGGGTCACGTTGAACCAGACGTCTACCAAAGGGCAAGAGGTTTCATTTTCCTCTAAACAAACGCCGTCAAAGGTCAAGTGCAACAACTTGAATCGAGGGCTATGACCCACTTGACATGGTGAGCTTGATTCTCGTGGAAAGACATCCACCAATACAAAGTTCTCTAATCAAAGATGTTGATCAAAGTTCAACCTCTAACATTTTTTTGTGTTTACCCTGAGAGACTCTTGAAAACATGCATCCACATATCATGCATTGTATCATAACAGGTTTTCCTTTTCAGGTTTCCTTATTCTCCTACTGTTTATTTCAGTAGGGATGGCTCTAGAGAGGACTGTCAAAGATATCTAGAATCAAAACGCTCAGCTTCAGGAAATGTTCTTGAACCTGTCCCAGGGGCAAGAAGAAGTGAAAGCTCTCCTCCCAAGGGGCATGGTCCTAGGGAATCCAGGCAGCATCAGGAATGATCTGTTGGAAGAACTACAGATTGAGCTGGCAACAATGAAGATCCAGATAATGGGACAGCTGGTGGGCCAGATGGCTCTCATTCAAGACCTGGCTCAAAGACAAGAAGAGCTCAGGGCCCTCGTCAACAAACTGCTTCGAGACAACCAAGTGGGGTAAACAACTAGGGTTGAAGACAAAGTCATCATTCAACCTTCTTTGAGACAAGAAGACAAGGGAAAGGCTCCCCAACTTGCTTCAGGGTCACAAGCCCAGCAACAACCTCGCCAGCATCAACAGGGTAATCGGCGTAAGAAAAATACGTCTGGAAGACATTTCTCTGAGACTGACATACCATCATCTCTAATACTGAAACGCTTGTTGGAGGTCAATCTGCTTGCTTTAAGGGATCCTATTTGGAAACCCAATACCTCTACTCCTAGCTATCACCTCGACGCATTTTGTGTATACCACTCCCATAGTCCTGAACATGACACTGATGACTGTTGGGCCTTGAAAAACAAGATCCAAGACTTGATTGACGAAGGAGTGTTGGAATTCATGCCGGATGGCGAGATGAAAATCTTCCGCTAAGGGTTCTCCACCTGAATTGATAAAGCTCGAACTGAGAGACTTTTGTTCCATTTGAATTTTCAAGTTGTAATTTCTTTTGTTATTCAAACAATTATTTGTTGATGTCAAACTCTGTTTCGTTAATGCATTGCATATGTCTGTCTTGAATTCATCCATTCGTTTTCACTATTCTTGAATTATGCTTTCTACTTTCTATATGATATTTAACTCTTGATAAAAGTTACAAGCCTTTAGAGGGAGGATGACGAAACAATGCCATAATCTCATACTGTATGCTTTTGAACAGACCTTGCTGACGATGTACAAGCGTTTCTTTCAAATCCTAAACACTGGAGTTATAAGGAAGATAATCCCTAGTCAACCCCCTTCGAGCCAAAGAAGTAGGAGTTTTCTGTTTTAAACATAAATTGAAACCTTTGATTAAACCTGGGGCAGGGTAGTCTCTCAGATGCGCATTGAAGTCGCAAACTCCCAGTTCGTAATACAACGAATGATATCAAAAACATTCCTTTGGAACCAAAATACAGTTGGAATTCACGGTCGTTAAAAATTTCCTTCATCACCTGCTGGAAATTACGGTCGTCGTCAAAATTTCTTTCATCACCTGTTGGAAGTTACAGTCATCAAAGATTCCTTCATCACCTGTTGGAAGTTACAGCCACCAACAGAATAACGGACAACTGAAGCTCCTAAAAATCTGTTTCTCTCAATTATGAAGATTCTCATCCTGGAAACCTCAGAAGATTAGTATACTCCCAAGCTCCTGATACTGTTAGCAGAATGAAGATTCTCATCCTTGAAGCCTCAAGAGATTGGTATACTCCCAATTTCATGACCCTTAATAGAATGAAGACTCTCATCCTTGAAACCTCAGAAGATTGGTATACTCCCAATTTCCTGACCCTTAACAGAATGAAGACTCTCATCCTTGAAACCTCAGAAGATTGGTATACTCCCAATTTCCTGACCCTTAACAGAATGAAGATTCTCATCCTTGAAATCTCAAGAGATTGGTATATTCCCAACCTCCTGACCCTTAACAGAATGAAGATTCTCATCCTTGAAACCCAGAAGATTGGTATACTCCCAACCTCCTGACCCTTAACAGAATGGAGATTCTCATCCTTAAAACCTCAGAAGATTGGTATACTCCCAACCTCCTGACCCTTAACAGAATGAAGATTCTCATCCTTAAAACCTCAAGAGATTGGCATACACCCAATCTTATGACCCAAGACCTGAATGAAGATTCTCATTTTGGTTTCCCCAGTAGATTGGCATACAACCCAAACTCCTGATTTCCCGAACGGTGGTCCCAGGACTTCTCATTTTCAACGATCAAAGGATTTTCAATCCCCAGCAGCAGTTAAGGATTTACTTTCCCCGGCAGCAGTCAAAGATTTCATTATCCAGGATTTATTTTCCTCAGCAAGACAGCTACTCAGCTTACATGCACATCCATTACATCCATATCATAAACATTGATGAAGTACAGTTCACTGCATCATACATATCATGCAACATGACTTTATGTTTTGGCTAACATTTTACCCTTTTTAGGATAAGATTAAAAGGCTATCGTTAACAATTAGTCAAATACAATACAAGTATACCCCAGACACGGCGGTCATTCTACTACTTATTCAGACTTCGGCAATCCGATACAGACTAGATATGCTCCAGACACGGCGGCCATTTTATCTCTCATTCAGATTCAACTATCAACTTCAAGTTCAGATATGCTCCAAACACGGATGCCATTCTGGCCTTTGTACCAGCAGTTTAATTTTCCCAAGTGCAGTCGCCACGGAAGTCATTCTGCTACTCATACAGACCTCAACTTCTTAAAACAGTTTATGGATTCTCCAAACACGGATGTTAGTCTATCGCTTGTTCAGACTTAACTTCTGAAATTAATTTACGGATTCTCCAAACACGGATGTTAATCTATCGCTTGTTCAGACTCAACTTCTGAAAACAGTTTACGGATTCTCCAAACACTGATGTTAATCTATCGCTTGTTCAGATTCAACTTCTGAAAACAGTTTACGGATTCTCCAAACACGGATGCTAATCTATTGCTTATTCAACTTCAAGACTTCTGAAAACAGTTTACGGATTCTCCAAACACGGATGTTAATCTATTGCTTGTTCAGACTCAACTTTTGAAAACAGTTTACGGATGCTTCCCGACATGGATGCTGATCTATCGCTTATTCAACTTTAGTTTGCTGAAAACAGTTTATGGAAGCTCCAAACGCGGATGCTAATCTATTGCTTATTCAGACCCCGGTTCAGAGATGTTCCAAACATGGATACCTTTCTGATACTCACCCACGACATACATATTCTGTCACATCTCCAGATGGCATCTTTAAGCCCATATCCGACAAGATTCTGTCACATCTCCAGATGGCATCTTTAAGCCCATCTCCGACAAGATTCTGTCACATCTCCATATGGCATCTTTAAACCCATCTCCGACAAGATTCTGTCACATCTCCAAATGGAATCTTTAAACCCATTCCCTCAACTACGCTTTGACGAGTGCAAATTTTTTGGGCACTCTAGTGTCCAATCATCTTTTACCTTCGAGTCGCGAACGACAAAGTTGCCAATCTAACTCTTCAGGTTCAATAATATTGAACAGGGGCAACTGTTGTACCCCAAAATTTGCCCTCCCTTTTTTACAAGAAATCACAACTTCAGGATTTTCCCTGACTTTTCAAGATTGGCTCAAGAATCGGTCAAACAGACTTTTCTTTACCAGTCATTCCAAAATTAGGGTTTCCATTGATTTTGAATTGATCAAACAAACTTTTCTTTAACAACAAGTCCATAATTAGGGTTTCCATTCATTGGGTTGAGATTGGCTCAGGAATTGATCAAACAGACTTTTCTTTGACGATAAATTTGGAATTAGGGTTTTCGCTCGTATTTCTCAGAAGAAATTGAATCCACAATAATTCAATTGGTTGTTACATTATTTTTACGCTTGTTCCAGATTACCAGTTGTTTCTCAAGACCTAAATATCTGGGATAGGAGCTGAGGATTTGATTGAAACTTTGAGGCATTGGTTTGATCAGTGAAGTGAAAGGTGTGTGGAATGCTTGTTTGTTTAACTGTACAAAGCATATGATTAATTAGAGTGCCAGGCGTATTGTGATTAATGCGAGATTACGAGACGACAAAGTTTGTTGATTTATTTATTTCATCTGGATTAAAGTTATTGGGATACATTTCCAGTTATTTTAATTCAAGAGATTTAAATAATTAAATAGACAGTGCAAAAGAAGGAATGGAATATTTGACAGTAAAGAATTCTTATTTGATAAAGACTTTTTATTTATTTATTTCAAATATTGTTACAAATGTTATTCGAATATTGTAAATTTATAATTTACAGTGTTTATAATAATATTTATTACAATAAATGAAAAGAAAATAAATCTAAAGCCTAAATCTCTTGAAATCTTTGATCTTCTACTACTTCTTCCATTATCCAACTGATACTTACCTGCAAAGGACAGAAGAAAAAGAAATCAGTGCAAATAAATTGAAAAGCATTTTCAAGCAGATAAATATAAAGTCATCATTAAAGCTTGTTGGACGGAATCAGATTGTTTTTGGGTTCAGCATGTTTTACTTGTCCTCTTTGCAAATCACAAAGAAGATTTCTCTTCTTGGTTCACAAAGAGGAAAGATTTTGCAAGCATACAATCAATTAAATATACAAGGCAGCAAGGCAAAGCAAACTGAACAACAAATTGCATTAGTCAACCAAAAGCAAACTAAGTTGCAAAAATGTCAAACCAAGTTGCAAAGCTGTCCAAACCAAGTTGCAAAGCTGTCAAAGCACAAGCTGTCAAAGAAAGCATAAATGCGGGAAATCTGGAAGAAAGTACAGAATGCAGAGATAAACCAAGATACAAGCAAGCAGGCTTGTCAAAACTTCTCATCATATTCTGGCCAAAACAAGCTTTTCAGAAAAAGACATTAAGCAATTTAAAATGCTTTTATGGAGAGAGAAAGAGAAAACCAGAAAAAGAGTTTTGCAGTTTGGCAGGCTGTACAAAGCAGTGAAAAAGATATAAGAGAACAAGACTGTAAACAATCTAAGGGAGAGCACAAACGGCATAAGCAAAAACTGCCTCCAAACTCAAGCAAACCTGCTTCCAACAAAAAGAAGCAAGCCCAACACCCAGGCCTGGCCTTACAAAACAAAGACTGTAAGCCAAAATTTTCAAACCTGCAAGACTGCTTGTAAACACAAGCACAACAAAACGCATCATGCCTGCATAACCTGCAAATTTGCTTGTAAACACAAGCACCACAAAGCACAACAAGCCTTCAAGCATGCTTTCTCCATAGCCCTGCATTACAAAACTGCATCTCAAAAATGCAGTAACAAACACAGAACACCTGTTAGACTGCATAAGTCTACCTCATAAAGTAGCAAGCTTGCTTCCCAACTGCAAAGACACAAACCTGTTTCAAACTGCAAAACCACAAAATAGAAAACCTGCAGAAGCAAGCCTGCTTCCAAACTTACAGCCTACCATTCAAACAAATCCAAAATACCAAAGAACCTGTTCAAACAACAAAGTCCAAAAACTGCAACTCAAGGCCAAAAAAACTGTCTAAGCTACTAATACAGTTCAGTCTCACCATCATCAAAACAACAAAGGCCAAAAACTGCAACTCAAGGCCAAAAGCTGCCTAAGCTACTAACATAGTTCAGTCTCACCATCATCAAATATTAAGCATCAGCCAAAAGAAGAAAGGAAGAGAGTCAAATCAATCTCAGAACAAACAAAGTTCATCATTAAAAACCAAATCAACAAGAGGCAAAAATCTCAGAAAACCCTCATCATTAACATAGCCATGAAGAACAACAAGCAATGTCTCAGCGAAGATGTTTCCTCAGTTGAATTACGGACTAGCTCCTAAATCTCAGTGAAGATGTTTCCTCAGTTGAATTACGGACGAGTTCCTAAATCTCGACAAAGACGTTTCCTCAGTCGAATTACGGATGAGTTCCTAAATCTCGACGGAGATGTTTTCTCAATTGAATTACGGACGAGTTCCTAAATCTCAACGAAGATGTTTCTTCAGTTGAATTATAGACGAGCTCCTAAATCTCAGCAAAGTTGTTTCTCAAGTTGAATTATGGACGAGCTCCTAAATCTCAGCAAATTTGTTTCTCAAGTTGAATTACGGACGAGCTCCTAAATCTCAGCAGAGATGTTTCCTCGGTTGAATTACAGACGAGTTCCTAAATCTCAGCAGATATGGTTTCTTAGTTGAATTACGGATGAGTTCCTAAATCTCAGCAAAGTTGATTCCTCATTTGAGTACAGACGATCGAAGTTCCTAAATATCGACAGAGACGACTCACCAGCAGAATAACGGATAACCAAAGCTCCTAAAATTCTATTTCTCTCAACAAAGATCAGACTTCCCCGGTAGAATCTTCCTCAACAACAGGTATACAAGCTCTCGCTAAGGAATCTCTTATGCGGTCGACACTCCTTCAGATGGCATCTCGAAGTCCATCCACTCGTCAGCAATTTCCAAATGTCATCTTTAAGCCCATTCCCGACATCACAAGACAATTACCACTTCATGCGATTGCAAATTTTTGGGCACTCTAGTGTTCAATCCTCTTCCACCTTCGGATCACGAAAGGCACGAAAGCCAATCTACATCCTCAGGTTTAAGAAAATTGAACAGGGGAAGATGTTGTACCCCAAAATTTTCCCTCCCATGTTTCTCAAAACATTTCAAGAAAGATCTCCAAATTGCTCAAGGTAGTCCAAGGGTTGGCCAGACAAGCTCTTTCCTAAGGCAGTCTACCCCAAACTAGGGTTTCATGTTGCATCAAGATCCTTGATTCCAAGTGGTCCAAAATGCTCAAAATTGTCCTAATATGTTCTCAAGATCATCCATGTCAAGTTTCAAGCCTTGCAGAGGAAGTTTGCTCAGTCAATTGCTCAAAGGTCCAAAAATCGACTGTGCTAGGGCAAAAGTCAACTGTGACCCACATACAGTCAAACTTAAAGATTTTTGATCAACATCCTCAATTGTAAGTATATTATCAAGGGTTTATCATGATTCATCAAGGATTGTTCATAATTCATCAAGACTCAAAAGTTGCTAAATTAGGGTTTTGCAGGAAAAGTCAACTCAACTTTGACCAAGCATAACTTTCTCATACTTTATGAGAAATAACCCATCCAAAGTTCATTTTGAAGAGGATGCAATTCCCTAAAATCCATATTCATCTCCCAAGATCAAAATATGCACTCACAAGAAGTTATGAATTTTGACATTATAGGTCATTTTGAAAAGTCAACAAAAACACCTTTTTTATCAAAGCTTCATACATGAGAATGGAATATCAAAATGATATGAGACCAAAAGGGTTGATTATAAGACATCTCAAGATTTCTAAAAAGTCCAAGAACACATCCAAAGAGTCAAAATTGAGGAAGTTATGCATTGTTGAAGTTGACCTTTTTTGAAAATTGCCAAAAGTCAACTATCCCCAAAACATCAAATTTTGCCAAATAGGCCCATTCTTTTTCACTTGTTTTGAGTTGGCACAATAGCCCACGTGCTCTATCCCTTTCCACTTGTCCATACCATATTTTTATTAATTATTTTGATTTTTATTTGAATTATTTTGCCAAATTTATTTGTGCTTGTTTCAAGTTCCAATTACAACTAGCATCATTCCAAATTCGCATCAAATCTTGTGTGCACAAAAAGATTAAAAATAAGCCATGTTTGGAAAGATCTTCAAAGCAAATCAAATCAATATCCAAAGCATTGAAATAAGAAGATTTGGACACAACTATTAACCCTAATGCATTGCTGGATACATAAGGAGGTGAGGCAGATCAAAAGCAAGGTTGGAAATCAGGCACAAAGAAAGAACAAAAATCTGAAAAAATACCAAAAAAGTGTGAGTTTGAAATCCCCTTTAGAGGCAATTTCAAGACTCTTTGACGATCCCAATCGCTTCCAGGGAGTCTCCACAAGCGAAAGCAAGCGTTTTCAAGCCCTCCCACGCACTGTAAGTCCGTAACGACATCAATATATTCTTGAATTCGAATAGCTTTGTTCTTGCATCCGTAGTGTAAAATAATTGTACATTCTTAATCACCATAACATTTGCAAGCTTTTGGAATTATTCAATTTCATTTATATGGACTGAATCGAAATCCACCATTGTTAGGTTTTCGAGTTTGGTTTTAGGGTTTTTGTTTTCAGGTACAATTAACTTTCGAAAGGGGTATGGTTATGATCAGGAAAACGAGACAGACACAACCATGGCTTTAGATTTTATTTCTATGGCCTGTAGAGGATTTTGGAAACACACAGACCTGTAGCAACAGACTTTGTCCGTAGGTATAGGCCAATGGACTTTTAGCCACGGGACGAGCACAGGGATGAAGGTGTGTCACTTCCCCATAAGCCCATTCAAATCTGGCGCGTTATTTTTTTTGTTACATCATCCACTGACCTTTTTTTATATATTATCTTTGTTTATTGGCATATGTACAATGAAATCAGAATAGCCCAGTGGTGACCATGTCAGCGCATAAGGATTCAGAGGTTGGAGGTCAGGGGTTCGATCCCTGCCTCCAGCATTTGCCATTTTCTTGTTTGTTTTCAAGAGATCCAATGCACGCTTGATCCTGACGTCCACCATATTCCTTCCTCATCAAAGCGCCAGATGGCCAGATCTGGTGGCTACCATTGAGGGTGCACCAAAGGGCCAGTCAAATGCAACGCACTGAATTGCAAAAAGTCAATATGGATCAGCATCATTGGGCCCAAATTCTTGCTATGCACACCCCCTCTAATCAGGCCCATTTCTATCCTTTCACATTTTTTTATTATTCTATTTAATTTATTTGCTTTTTATTTATTTACTAACCAATAAAACAATTTTCTTTTTTTATCAAAAATAACAAAAATATTTTTATGTCCAAATAAATTTAGAATTTTATTTTTCATCAATAAATACTAATTAAATTAATTAGGTTATTAATGTTAGATAATTTTAATCTATTTTTGTAAATGATTAAAATCAATTAGAATCAATAGGTTTTTATTACTAATTTAATTATTTTATTTCTTTCCTAAAATAACAAAAACCCAAAAATATGACATTTAATTATTTTTCATTAATAAGTTTAATAACTAATTAATTTAGCTTTTAATTTTAGGATTTAATTTATTTTCTTAAAAAATATTAAAAACAACATAAACATTTTCTTTTTGAATTAGGAGGGTCAAAACCCTAGTTCTAGCATTCGATCTAATTATCTCGCGCGTTTTATTTTTATTCAATTATTGTATCTGCTCCCGGTTTGTAATAGTTAAATTAGGACGTTTATTTATTTTTACCGCTTTTAAACTTCAAAGGGTTTATTTTTGGCGATGTAAATACCCGACCGACGCCTTGTAATAGTTTAGTTTAAATTCCGCACCTTTAATTTCTGCAAATATTCAACTGTTAGATGTTTGATAATAGGGTTTGCATGACAAGAATGAATGTTTAATCTTAAAACGGTTAGATCACCCTTAATTGTGCAAAGATAAATAATCTGAAATCAACACACTCGCACATGCGCACTCCTAGGGTACATCCCACTTGGTTGCCTTTGTAAACGATCATTAAGTATAGGTTGTTTTAGAGGTATCCCTTTTGTCTAAAAGATCATAAGTTGCCTCGAAATGGTTGCCTCGGATATCGTTACCTCGGATAAATGATCTAAGACATTAGGATTACCGCTAAGACATCCTAACATTGCTTTAGTGACCGTATGTCCCTCTTTCGAATTGACCCTCAAAACTCCAACGATGATGCTACCTACTTGTTAATAGTGGGATAGCATTGTCTAAAGGAAACAAACATAGAACGATTCCTTTTTCGATTAGGTAGATTAGTTCTTAGATACTTGCTCATCCAAAATAAAATTTTTTCACACTTACACTCTTTTACAAACAAGTTTTTTTCAAAACGCTTCATTACCCTCTTGAAGACAGAAGCAAGAGTTAAATCAAAGTCAAAACAAAAACTTTTTAAAGCGCACAAACACAAATAAAACAATTTTGAAAATGATGAGCAAGTACCTAAGAGCCCGTAGATAACTACGGATAGAAAGGGTGCTAATACCTCCCCTTTCTATAAATCTACACCCCATACTCAGAAATATCTCGAAAAATGAATTTTTCTATGCTTTTTTTCCTTTCCTTGTTGGATAAAATAAAAGACGGTGGTGACTCTTGCTTACCGCGACATTTTGCAAAAACAAACGCAAAACGCAAAACGCAAACCAGCATTCTAAAAACAGTTAGTTCTCCCACCGTTAATAATCACCCTTCCTGGTCATGTCCCATACGCCTCGGACAAAGCTGTCCCTTGGCATTATGGCGCATATGTCTACTATCATGGCGTTAAACAAGACCTGAAGAAGGAAGAGGTTGATCTCGATGTCAGTAACATTTTCGGTACCAGTAAGATCACCAGAAGTGGAAGGGTTTTCTCTCCTGAGATTTCCTTAAAGACTATCAATAAGCCTGTCGTTATTTCGCCCGTTATTCCTATTGGTGCTTCAACTACTACTCTTGTTCTTACTCCAATTATTACCCCTGCCATCGAGTCATCTGGTACCCAAGGTGTGATACGGTGGGAAGAACTGACTGTTTTTTGGAATGCTGGTTTGCATTTTTTGTTTATTTTCGCAAAATGTCGCGGTAAGCAAGAGTCGCCACTGACTTTTAATTTATCCAACAAGGAAAGGAAAAAAGCACAGAAAAATTTCTTTTTTGAGATATTTCTTGGGTTCGGGGGGTAGATTAAAGAAAGGGAAGGTGTTAGCACCCTTTCTATCCGTGGTTATCCACGGGCTCTTAGGTACTTGCTCATATTGTTTTCAAAATTGCTTTTCTTTGTGTTTGTGGGTTTTGAAAAAGTTTTTGTTTTGAAACTACGATTTAACTCTTGCTTCTGTCCTCAAGAGTGTATGAAGTGTTTTTGAAAACTTTGTTCGAAAAGGAGTGTAAGTGTGAAAAGTTTTTTTTTTGTTTTTGAAAGAGCAAGTACTTAAGAACCATCTACCTACTCGAAAAAGGAATCGTTCTATGC
The DNA here is from genome assembly GCA_948472305.1 of Vicia faba. Lineage (NCBI taxonomy): Eukaryota > Viridiplantae > Streptophyta > Magnoliopsida > Fabales > Fabaceae > Vicia > Vicia faba. The sequence continues at coordinate 283,158,376 of OX451739.1, read as the reverse complement.
TAATTTCCTTTAGACAATGCTATCCTACTATTGATGAGTAGGTAGCACCGCCGTTGGAGTTTGAGGGTCAATTTGAATGCGGGACTTACGGTCATTAAAGCAATGTTATGACGCCTTAGTGGTAACCCTAATGTCTTAGATCATTTGTTTTGAGGCAACAATATCCGAGGCAACCATTTCGAGGTGACTATGATCTTTTAGACAAGAGGGCGACCTCTAAAGCGACCTATACTCAATGACCGTGTATGAAGGCAACCAAGTGAGGTATACCCTAGGAGTGCGCATATGCGAGTGTGTTGTTTTCATTTATTTTTATCTTTGTACATGTTAAGGGCGATCTAAGTTAATTTTAGGTTAAAACATCCAGTCTTGTCATGCAACCCTATTATCAAACATCTAACAGTTATAATTTGTGGGAAATAAAATGCGGAATTTAAATTACAAGGCGTCGGGTATTTACATCGCCAAAGACAAACCCTTTAAAAAATAAATAAAGCGATAAAAAATAAATAAAAGTCCTATTAACTATTACAGTCCGGGGGCAAGTACATTATTGGTAAAAGAAAGTAAATCGCGGCGCAAAATTTAATCGGACGCATGATTAGGGTTTTGACCCTTTAAAGAAGATATCTTTTTGTTGTTTTTATTTTAAGAAAGAAATTAACCTAAATTAATGATTAAATTAATTATAAAATTAACTAAATGAAAATTTTTTTTTTTGGAATTTTTGATTATTTAGGAAAGAAAAATAAAATAATTAAGTTAGTGATTAAAACCTAATTAAATCAAATTTAATTTTAATTATTTACAAAAAATAGGTTAAAGTTATTCTAATTAAAAACTAAATTAATTAATTAGTGTTTATAAATAAAAATAAAAATTTGATTGAATAAAAATATTTTTTGGTGATTTTATTTTATAAAAGACAGAATTTTAATTGGTTAGTAAATCAAATGAAAATGATAAAAAAATTAAATAAACAAATAAAATAAATGAGAATAAGGGAGTATGGGCCTGATTATGGGAGTATGAGAAGCAATCCTGAGGCCCAAAAATGCTGGCCTTTATTGACTTTTTGAAATCTGGTGGGCATGCGTGGACCAACGCCTATGGTGGGCCTTCAGCTGGGACTCTCAGATCTGGCCTTTGGCCATCTGTCCCTTGGATGCCTGAGGGTGTATGGTGGGCTGCAGGCCAACACGCGCATTGGAACACCTGAAAGACAACATTAAATAGAAATTGTGGGACCTGGGATTCGAACCCAGGTCCTGAAGGAGTTTACACGTACATGCTTGCCACTACACCATTTGTCCTTGTTTGTTAATATAATGGAAATAATATATATTATATAAAAACAAAAACTATTGCCAGAAATTAAAAAAAAGCGCACTTGGTTTGAATGGCCCAATGATGGGGCGCCACGCATCATCTTCAACTTGTCGTCTGTGGCCAAAAGTACACAGGCCTATACCAACGGACAAAAGTCCGAAGTTATAACATTGTTCATCTCAAAATTCCTCTCAGGCCACAAAAATGAATTCCAAGGGTATGGTTGTGTTCGTCTCACCCTCCCGGTCACAACCATACCCTTCTTGATTGCCAATTGTTCCTGAAAACAAAACCCCCAAAAATATCCAAGAAAACCTAGCTATGGCAAATTGCAGTACAGGTTATATAAACGAAATTGAATGATGCACATAGCTTGGAAATGTTGTGAGGATTACAAATATGCCAATAGTTTTCATTATAGATGCAAGAATGATGAGTTTAGATTTCAAAAACAGGGGTGGTTATCGTGACACTTACAGTGCGTTTGGATGTATGAACAAGCTTGCTTTGGATTCAGATAGGTTGAGTGAACACCTAGGAATCGATTGGGACATGTCTTGGCCTCTGAAAATGCCTCTAGATATGATTTCAATTTCCAACTTTTTAGTGAATTTTTCCAATCTTGTACTGCCTCTCTCTGCAATTGCCAACCCTTGTCTCGACCCCTTTGGCTTGCTTATGTATTGTGTGGTGTATTAGGGTAGAAATTATGGATCAAATCTTCTCATATCAATGCCTTTGAACTTGATTTGATTCCCATTTACAAACTTGCCAAATTTGATTTGATTCAATCTTTTTGCACATGATATGGCCTGATACGAATTCCATGGTGTTGCTAGCTGTAAACAAAGCCTAAAACAATCAATAAATCAAGAGTTTTTAATTATTTGGATTTTCTATGATTTTATTTGATTTAAAATGAATAAATTCAATAAATAATAAAATTAAATAATAAAAAAGAAATATGAGCTCATGGATGAAGCTAGGACACGTGGGAAATGATGCAAGCTCAAATCAAGTGGAAAAGAATGGGCCCATTTGACAAAATTTGAAGTTTTGGGGATAGTTGACTTTTGGCAATTTTGCAAAAATGTCCAACTTCAACAATGCATAACTTCTTCAATTTTGAACTTTTGGAAGTGTTCTTGGACTTTTTAGAAAGCTTGAGATGTCCTCTAACCAACCCTTTTGGTCTCATCTTATTTTGATATTCCATGCTCAAGTTATATGCTTTGGAAAAAAATGTGTTTTTGTTGACTTTCAAAAATGACCTATAATGTCCAAATCTATAACTTCTTGTGAGTGCATTTTTTGATCTTGGAGTATGAATATGGATTGTAGGAAATTGCATCCTATTCAAAATTAGCTTTGTATGGGTAATTTCTCATAAAGTATGAGAACGTTATGCTTGGTCAAAGTTGAGTTGACTTTTCCTACAAAACACTAATTTAACAACTTTTGAATCTTGATGAATTTTGAGCAATCCTTGATGAATCATGATCAACCCTTGATAAAATGATGAAATATCCTTAAAAATTAGAATTTTGGCAAAAAAATCTTGAAGTTTGACTGTATGTAGGTCCCAGTTGACTTTTGCCCTAGCACAATCGATTTTTGGACCCTTTGAGCAATTGACTGAGCAAACTTCCTTTGCAAGGCTTGAAATTTGACATGGATGATCTTGAGAACATATTAGGACATTGGGGAGCACTTGAGGTCATTTGGACTCAAAGATCTTGATGCAACACAAAAACCCTAATTTGGGATTGACTGCCTTAGGAGATGGCTTGTTTGTCCAACTCTTGAGCAAACTTGAGCAACTTGGAGATTTTTCTTGCAATGCTTTGATAAATATGAGAGAGAAAATTTTGGGGTACAACATCTGCCCCTGTTCAATCTTCTTAAACCTGAGGATGTAGATTGGCTTTCGTGCCTTTCGTGATCCGAAGGTGGAAGATGATTGAACACTAGAGTGCCCAGAAATTTGCACTCGCGTGAAGTGGTATCAGCCTGGTGATGTCGGGAATGGGCTTACAGATGCCATTTGGAGATTGCAGGAGGGAGGATGGGCTTAAAGATTCCATTTGCAGGAGTTTCGATCGCATAAGAGATTCCTTAGAGAGAACTTGCATACCTGTTGTTGTGGAAGATTCCGCTGGGGTAGCCTGATCTTTGTTGAGATTTAGGAACTTGCCTGTACCTTAGCTGAGAGAACATCTTTGCAAAGTTTTAAGAACTTTTCCATAATTCAACTGGGGGAAATCTGTCGAGATTTAGAACCTTATCTGTAATTCAACCGAGAATAATTCAATTGAGATTTAAGAACCGGTCAGTACTTCGACTGAGGAGGATTGGCGAGATTTAGAACCTTATCTGTAATTCAACTGAGACTAATTCAGTTGATATTTAAGAACCGGTCAGTACTTCGAATGAGGGAAACATCGTCATTGAGATCTAAGAATTGTCTGTACTTCAACGGAGGATAATTCTGTTGAGATTTAAGAACTCGTCCACACTTCGATGGAGGAAAATTGTCGAGATTTAGAACCTTATCTGTAATTCAACCGAGACTAATTCAGTTGAGATTTAAGAACCAGTCAGTACTTCGACTAAGGGAAACATCTTCATCGAGATCTAGGAACTGTCTGTACTTCAACAGAGGATAATTCTGTTGAGATTTAAGAACTCGTCCACACTTCGACGGAGGAAAATTGTCGAGATTTAGAACCTTATCTGTAATTCAACCGAGACTAATTCAATTGAGATTTAAGAACCGGTCAGCACTTTGACTGAAGGAAAAATCTTCATCGAGATCTAGGAACTGTCTGTACTTCAACGGAGGATAATTCTGTTGAGATTTAAGAACTCGTCCACACTTCGACGGAGGAAAATTGTCGAGATTTAGAACCTTATCTGTAATTCAACCGAGAATAATTCAACTGAGATTTAAGAACCGGTCAGTACTTCGACTAAGGGAAACATCTTCATCGAGATCTAGGAACTGTCTGTACTTCAACGGAGGATAATTCTGTTGAGATTTAAGAACTCGTCCACACTTCGACGGAGGAAAATTGTCGAGATTTAGAACCTTATCTGTAATTCAACCGAGACTAATTCAGTCGAGATTTAAGAACCGGTCAGTAGTTCGACATAGCTGAGAACTTAACTGCATCCTTCCTGAAAGGTAAAGGTCAGTTGTATGCAATGCATGATATATATCAATCAATGATATTCTCAAAATAAATGAGATTGTGTTGTATGATGCGTATATGCATGTATCATGATGTATGGAAATGTAATGTTTTGGCAGGGGAAAATAAATCCCGGATAGCTGCTGGAGAATAGAGTTGAATTCTTCATTTCCGCTGGGGATAGCGAATGAAGATGATTGTGAGACTAAATCTGCATGAGAGGATAACTCCATTGGGGAATAAACTGACGAGGAGATTACTCTGTGGGGAAGAGATGTTTAGCTGAGGATTCCACCGATAAATTCTGCTGGGGATGAATTACCGTTGCTGGTGATACTGAACCCTGTTGGGGATTGACTTATTGTTTGTCAAAGGAATGAAATCTGTTGGGGATGATCTTTTCAGTTGCGACTTCACTGGGGATAACCTTTTAGACTCTAATGGGGATAATCTTTTGAGTTTTGTTGGGGATAATCTTCCAAAGTCTACTGGGGATGATTCTCCAAACTCCATTGAGGAAGCTTTTTCAGACTGTGCTGGAAAAAAATTTAACTCCGCTGGGGATATCTTGTATTCTGTCGGGGAATGTTCTTATACTCCATTGGGGAATATTAAGACTGTCGGGGATATTAATCATTTTCAGTGTTGATGGTAGATAAACTCTACTTGGGGAGAATATTACCGATTCATTCGCAACTGCAAGTCTCAGCTGGGGAGAGTTAACATTATTGTCTTACTCTGCGAGGAGTGAAGGCACTTTGGCCATATTCTTCAGCTGAATCTACCTTGGTATCTGGTGGATAGAGAAACTGTACAGTTTGGACAATTCTTATTGCCCCTGTTTCTGATGTTACCAGTAATCGTCTTTTGTTTTGTATGTAAATATTCATGAGCAGAAATCAATGTCAAATGCATATATCAAAAATGAACATTGGACGTTCTTTGCAAAACAAAACAGGTAAAGGAAAAACGGTTTGAAATTTCCCTGAAAATGAATCGTATTGATTTTGAAGTTTTGGCCTGTAAATAGGCGTTTTGTACAAGAGGCTGACGTCCTAGTAAGAGAACGCCGCAGAACAAATAGAATTTATACAATTTTGTGAAAAACAAAAACAAAACAGCTATGTGAATGATCCCACTGGGTTCCAACTCTGCTATTGCTTTTATGTCCCCGAGCATCTCATCACTTTGCTACTTGGTTGAAGGTAGATCAGATTGGTTAGTGTCGTCCGAGCTTGATAGTCGATATCGAAGTCTGGTTGCAAGGTGATCCAATGAGACATAGTGTTACGCTTTGATCCCTAATTTTTGCCTGGACCGTCCTTTCGGGTTTTCAGTCCACCGGGATACCCATTTTTGCCCAAGCCGCCTTTTCAGGTTTTCGACTTGCCGAGTGTACAGTTTTTTTCCTTCATTTTCATCCCTTATTTTTGCCCGAACCCTTTTGGTTCACCGAGAAGCCCTTATTTTTGCCTAGGCCAGTCAACCTAGCGGGTCTTTGGTTATGCGTAGTATATTTTCACTATGTATGCATTGACGGGGTGAGGAAGGTCGTCACCATCCATGGTGGTTAGAATCATAGCTCCTCCTGAGAAAATGTTCTTAACCACAAATGGCCCTTCGTAAGTAGGGGTCCATTTGCCCATGGGATCACCTTGAGGTAGAATAATGCGCTTGATAACCAGGTCCCCAACTTTATACTCTTGTCGTCTAACTTTCTTGTTAAATGCCTTGATCATTCGCTTTTGATACGTTTGACCATGACAAATAGCAGTAAGTCTCTTTTTGTCAATTAGATTTAGCTGATCAAGCCGGGTCTAGATCCAGTCATCTTCGCTTAAACCTGCATCCTTCATGATTTGAAGAGAGGGTATCTGAACTTCAATGGGCAATACGGCCTCCATACCATATACCAAGGAATAGGGTGTTGCCCCTGTTGACGTCCGCGCTGAGGTACGGTACCCATGAAGAGCAAACGGTAACATCTCGTGTCAGTCTTTGTATGTCACTGTCATCTTCTGCACAATCTTCTTAATGTTCTTATTAGTCGCTTTAACAACCCCATTCATCTTCGGCCGGTAGGGAGAAGAGTTATGATGTTGTATCTTGAACTGCTTGCAAAGCTCAGTGATCATCTTATTGTTGAGATTTGTACCATTGTCCGTAATTATCCTCTCTAGTACACCATATCGATAGATCAGATTATGCCGAATGAACCGTGCCACGACGTTCTTGGTTACAGTAGCAAAGGAAGCTGCTTCAACCCACTTCGTAAAGTAATCAATTTCTACCAGGATGAAACGATGCCCGTTGGACGCTGTAGGTCTGATCTCGCCGATCATGTCAATGCCCCACATTGCAAAAGGCCAGGGTGCCGTTAAGAAGTTTAGAGGAACTGGAGGTATGTGCACCTTATCAGCATAAACGTGGCACTTGTGACATGTCCGAGAATGCTGATAACAGACGGCTTCCATTGTGGACCAAAAATATCCTGCCCGAAGGATTTTCTTTGCCATGGTATGTCCAATGGAATGAGTCCCGAAAGTACCTTCATGCAAATCTACCATAATCCTTTCTGCTTCGTTCTTATCCACACATCGCAATAAGGTTAAATCATGGTTACGCTTGTAAAGGATGCCATTGCTGATGAAGAACTTTGCCGCGAACCTTCTTAGGAACTTCTTATCATTAACAGATGCACCCTCGGGGTATTCATGGGATTCCAGATACCTCTTCACCTCATGAAACCAAGGCTTTTCTATTACCTCTTCAGTCTCAATGTCACAACAATGTGCCAATTTGTCCAACCTTTCAATAATAATCTAGGGAGCCTCGTTGTCCCAATTGACTTTGACCATAGAAGACATCTAAGCCAGCGCGTCCGCCAATTGATTCTCCTCTCTAGGGAAGTGTTCAAAGGTTATCTCTTCGAAATGTGGAAGAAACATCAATACATACTCCTTGTAAGGAATAAGATTAGGGTGTTTCATATCCCACTCGCCTTTGATCTGACTGATCACGAGAGCGGAATCTCCGAAAACACTTAGAAACTTAATCCTTAGGTCAATTGCTGCTCGAAGACCCATGATCATACTCAGCCATATTGTTGGTGCAGTTGAAACATAGTCGAGCGGTGAATGAAGTATGAGAGCCTTTAGGAGATATGATCACGGAGCCAATGCCATTGCCTAAAGCGTTCGAAGCTCCATCAAAGTACATAGACCATCGGGATCCCTCCTCAGGTCCTTCATCCGGTTCAGGTGTCTCACAATCAGTTACTAACATGATATTCTCATCCGACAATTAAAAGTTCATAGACTGGTAATCATCCACTGACTAGTGTGCCAAATGATCTACCAACACACTTCCCTTGATTGCCTTTTGGGTCGTATATTGGATGTCATACTCAGTCAAGATCATCTGCCATCTTGCTATTCTTCCGGACAAGGCAGGCTTTTCGAAGATATAATTGATTGGATCCATCTTTGATATCAATAGAGTAGTGTGAGTCAGCATATACAGTCTCAACAGGCGAGCAGCCCATGCCAAAGCGCAACAAGTTTTCTCAAGCAATGAGTATCAGGTCTCGCAGTCGGTAAACTTTTTGCTAAGGTAATAAATAGCATGCTCTTTTCGGCTAGACTCGTCATGCTGCCCCAGCACGCACCCCATTGAATTGTCGAGTACTGTCAAGTATAAGATTAAAGGTCTCCCTTCAACTGGAGGCATCAGAATGGGTGGCTCTTGGAGATACTCTTTGATCCTTTTGAAAGCGGCCTGACATTCATCATTCCATCTTACCAATTGATCTTTCTTTAGTAGCTTGAAGATTGGCTCACAAGTAGCAGTTATGTGTGAGATGAATCGGGAAATGTAGTTCAGGCATCCCAGAAAGCCTCTGACTTCTTTTTCTGTTCGGGGAGCTGGCATCTCCTGTATAGCCTTTACCTTTGCAGGATCCACTTGAATACCTTTATCACTTACGATGAAACCCAGTAGCTTACCGGATCTCACCCCGAAGGTGCACTTGTTCGGGTTTAGCCTCAGCTTGTACAACTTCAACCTGTCAAATAACTTCTGAAGGTGGTCCAGATGTTCTTCCTCAGTCTGGGACCTTGCAATCATGTCATCGATGTATACCTTAATCTCATGATGGATCATGTCATGGAACAAAGCGACCATGGTGCGCTAATACGTTGCCCCAACATTCTTCAATCCAAAAGGCATGACCTTGTAGCAAAAGGTACCCCATTGAGTAACAAGGTTGTCTTCTCCATATCTTCAGGAGCCATTTTAATCTGATTATAACCAGAGAAACCATCCATAAAGGAGAAAACCTTATGCTGAGCGGTGTTGTCAACCAGAACGTCGATATGAGGCAGAGGGAAATCATCCTTGGGACTCGCCCTGTTCAGGTCTCTATAGTCAATGCACATTCGAACCTTACCATATTTCTTCGGCATAGGAACCACATTAGCCACCCACTGTGGGTAAGAAGTAACTGCTAGAAAATCGGCGTCAAACTATTTCATCACTTCAGCTTTGATTTTCTCAGACATCTCTGGGCGCATTAGACGAACCTTCTGTTTCACTGGATGACAGTCTTCCTTGGTAGGCAACCGGTGAACCACAATATCGGTATCCAACCCAGTCATATCTTCATAGGACCAGGCAAATATCTCAACATAGTCACGTATCATCTGAATCAATCGTTGTTTCACACTAAGCTCCAGATTTGCATCGATCTTTACCTCTTTCTTGTCCACTTCTGTACCCAGATTCACTGATTCCACGGGCTCTTCATGCGGTTGTATGGCCCTCTCTTCTTGAAGTAGCAGTCTAGCAAGTTCACCAGGCACTTTGCAATCATCTTCACCTTCGTCTTCGGCTAAGTTGATCATACTTTCGAAGTCATAACTGGCAGTAGCATAGTCGTTACCAGTGAGATCCAGAGTGGATGTAGACATGTATATGTGAGTGTGTGTAAAATAGCTGTTTTGCAATATATAAAGAAAAACAAGGAGCGCAAAATTTGAAATGTAAGAAAACGTTCAATGCTTTTATTAATGATATATGTAGATGACACACATAAAGCCCTCACAAATGAAGCCACGGTGCCCCGGGTAAGACACCGGGCCATAAAGTTTAAAACATTGTTCGTTACAAATTCAAAACAAAAAGTCTCATTACTGGGTAATAAAAGAAATTGGGACTTAGTCCTTTGCTGTCTAGTTGCTCAGTCCATCATCAGTAGTGGGATAGATCCAACTGTCAAACTCAGATTCTTCAACATCGTCTTCTTCAATGGCATTTACTCCTGAATTTCTGATAAACAGGGGAGGTTTTCCGATCCGCGCACTTCGAACAGCCTTTTGAGCTTCTGCAGTGAAACCCAAACCAAACTTGTTAGTCTTATGTGCAAAATTAGGGAGTTGGCCCCAATTTGCACACCCATCTTTCTCAACAACAGCCCGTGCATCCTTAAAGGAAGCCATCTTCAATGGAGGATCTTCAACAACAGTCTCCGTTGATGCCAGCGTATGGGGAACCTCTTCAAAATGTTGAAACGAGGTCTCAATGAACTCCCCATCCATCTCTATATATCGGAGAGAGTTGAGGTGGCTCACCATGTACTCCTCTTCTCCTTGTACTGTCACAATTTTTCCTTTGACTGGGTATTTTAGCTTCTGGTGGACTGTTGAGGTTACTACCCCAGATTTGTGGATCCACGGGCGACCCGGCAAACAAGAATAAGATGGTCGAATGTCCATCACATAGAATGTAGATACGAAAACCTGAGAACCAACCTTGATTGGAATATCCACTTCTCCGTGTACCATCCTCTTGGACCCGTCAAAGGCCCTGACCACAATGTTACTCGGCTTCAGCTCTAACCCTTCACAGTCTAACCGGTCCAGCGCTTTCTTGGGTAACACATTCAACAAAGACCCATTATCCACCAATACGTGAGCAAGAGTAGTGCCCCTGCATTCAATGGAGACATGCAGGGCGTCGTTGTGATTTTTCCCCTTAGCAGTCAAATCAGCGTCGGAGAAACCCAACCCATTATCAGCAGTCAGACTAGCCACACAATCTTTAAACTGATCAGCTGATGTTTCTTGAGGTACGTGTGCAGTCTTCAGGAAAGCAATTAGAGCCTTGGCATGGGCTTCTGAGCATAGCAACAGTGACAACATAGAGATTTTGGATGGGGTGTGCCCTAGCTGCTCGACTACATTGTAGTCGCTCTTTTTGATGATCTTCAAAATTTCCTCCATCTCTTGTCTAGAGGCTTCAACAGTAATCGTCTTCGGTGCCCCCGTCCGGGCAGGCTCATCAGTGGTCCCTTTGCCCCGAGTATCAGATGACTCGGCAACAGGGGTAAGAATTGGAACTTGAACAAGGGTAGTAGCATGTGTATTGGTAGGTGTAATAACAACAGGCTTCCGAACAACTGGTGGAGAGATCTCAGGGGAGAAAAGTCTTCCACTGCGGGTGACTTTGGCAGGTCCAACAATATTGCTGACGTCAGTATCAGCCTCTAGATCTTGTTTAACCCTGTGATAATACACGTCAGCCCCGTAGTGCTAAGGGATAAATTTATTGGATGTATAGGGGATAGGCCTTGGAACAGTGATGATCAATGGTGCGATTCTTGGAACAGATGTAATTCTAACAGGCTTTCTCGAGGAAGCCTTGGAAGAATTGTCGAAAATGGTAATTATAGAAACTTCTTTAGTAGGAACCAAAGGAACAAGAGTCTTCTCAAACATAATTTCTTTATTATCCATCAGGCGTTGGACACCTGACTTCAAAAGATGGCAACTAGTAGGTGGGACAGAACACATACGGCAACCTTCGTCACAGCCTAGAAATAAACCGGCTTACAAAAGGTTCTTCTTTACAGTCATCAATGGGGTAACAATGTCATTCACAGAAACCACAAACGAGTCTCCATCTATAGAATTCACTCCATGCTTGGGCATAGAAGCAGTCACAACATTAGGTCTTTCAGGTGCTTCGAACTCAATCTCCTTAGCATCAATTAAGTCATGTACTTTATTCTTTAAGACCCAACAGTTATCCGTGTCATGCCCTGGGCTACCAGAGTGAAAAGCACAACGGGCATTCGGATCGTACATGGGTGATGTAGTGTTGGGAGTCTTCGGGGCCTCCTTCAGAATCACCAAGTTGGTTTTCAATAATTATGGCAATATTTGGGATAAAGTCATGTTGAGCTGAGTGAATTGTCTTTATGGCCTTTCGGCCCTTGATTGATTGTTGCGCTGAGGAGCACCAACAGGTCTTGAAATAACAATCGCATTAATAGCTTGGAGGTGTTCAGTTCTATTATGACTTTTTAAACTGTAAACATCACTCACCTCTTTCTTAAAAGGCTTCTTCTCGGTGCCTGATGAAGCACCCTTCTGTATCTTACCGGATTTGATACCAGCCTCGATTCTTTCTCCGGTCATAATCAGATTTGTAAACCCGGACGATGAACTTCCAATCAGATGGTTGAAATACGGACCAGATAAGGTCCCCAAAAACATATCCACTAGCTCCCTATCAGCCTAGGGAGGTTGCACTCTTCCAGCAAGGTCCCTCCACTTCTGAGCATAATCTTTGAAACCTTCACCCGCACCCATAGACATACCCTGGAGTTGGGTACGCGTGGGAGCGAGGTCGGCATTGTATTGGTACCGCTTGTAGAAAGCAGCGGCCAAATCTTCCCAATTACGGATACTAGCTCCTTCCAGCTGGTAAAACCATTCAAGCTGAGTCCCTGAGAGACTGTCTTGAAAGAAATGGATCCAGAGGTTCTTATCAGCGGTGTATGGCTGAATCTTTCTAACATACGAACGGAGGTGCAGCTTCGGGTAGAAACCCCGTCGTATTTGGCAAAGGTCAGTGCTTTGAACTTGTGGGGAATTACCACCCCAGATGATAAACCAAAGTCCAGACTAGGCACTTTCTGAACTTCCATCGCGCTCAATAAGTCTTCCAGTTGCTTATATCTATCCTCAACCGGAGGATACTGGTCTTCGTCAAAGTCAATCTCGTTGTCTGAAACCACAGGGCTAGGAGCCCTCCTTTCTTCCTGATTATCTCCCCCTCCAAATGAGTGGGTCAAATCAACCTCTTCTCGCAAATCGTTTCCGAATCTACGACCCATATTAAATAGGACCGTCTTCTTCTTCTTCTTCTTCTTCTTCTTCTCTTTCAAGATAAGGGCCTTCAGATCTTGCTGACTGTTGTACCCCAAAATTTGCCCTCCCATATTCTTCAAGATTTGTCAAGATCAATCTTCAAATGGTTCAAGATCTCTCAGAGGGTTGCACAGTCCAGATGCCTCCTAAGCCAGTCAAAATTAGGGTTTTGGTTCTTTCAAGGAAATTGAGCTTTTCAGTGGTCCAATCAAGTCCCATATGCCTATATACATTGTCAAGCATCTACATGTCAAGACTCAAGACTCACAATGTCAAATTGCACAGTCAAAAGCTTCATTTACTTCACAATCAACTGTAGGGGTAAAATGGTCATTTTGCAGTCAAAAGTCAAGATTTTTGGTCAACATCTTATTTTGAAGCCACAATCATCATTTGATCAAGTCTTGATCATGATTCCACAAGCATGGCTCAAAAATCATCAAGATGCAAAAGTTTCTATTTTTGGACAGTAGAAAAGTCAACTGTATCTTGACCAGGGCATAACTTTTTCATGGTTCATCACAAAAATCCCATCCAATGCTCATTTTAAAGGGGATGACATTTCCTACAACTCATATTCACATTCCAAGTCCAAGAAATGCTCTCACAAAAAGATCAATTTCTACATTATAGGTCAATTTCAAAAGTCAACAAAAATGCACTTTAAGTCAAAGACCATAACTTGAGATTGGTAAATCAAAATGACATGGGACCAAAGGCATTGGTTAGAGTACTTCAAGACCTTTCCAAAATGTCCAAGAACATGTTCATAGGATCAAAATTGAGCAAGATATGCATTGGAGAAGTTGGGAATTTTTTGTGAATTTGTAAAAGTCAACTTTGCCCAAAACACCTCATTTTGATAATGGGCCTCAAATTCCTTCTTGAAACTTTGTCCAAGGCTTATGAACGACCCATTGAGCTTAAATTGATTTATTTTCTTATTTTTAATTAATTAATTGAATTTTTTATTAATATTAATTCATTTAATTGTAGGAAAATTCAAAGATATGATTTCTCAATCTTTTTGTGAAGCAAAAGAGGTCAACATATGCTGAAGATTTCGTGTATCAATCAAGGGGACCAAAATCTCCAAAATTAGCAAGTTTTGTCAATCAAAAATATGCAAAAGGATGTGATTGGAAATCAAATATTGAAAACATTATTCCATGGATTTTTGGACAAAGATTTACCCTAATTTCATTCTACTACATATACAGAACCTAAACCTAATGCCTCACACGTGAAAACTCTGCACAAAAGCCATAAGAACATTGAAAAAAACCAAAGAAAACTCAAAACTGAATTCCACCTTCCAACGTGATTCAAAGCCTTTTCTTGTTTCTAACACCTTGCAGGAACTCTCAGGAATCTTTTGGAATCAAAATCAAGGGCTGAAGCTTGAGAAATCGCACCAAACAGAATCACGGTTTGAACAGTTTTTCCAAAATCATATACTTTGATTCATGCATGTTTAACATCTTTTGTTGATTGTTTTGTGTTCATAAGGACTGTACGAAGCTTTTGGTACAAAATAATTGGATTAAGATGCCCTGAAACAGAAATCACCATGAACGATTTCTAGGTTTTCCAAGCTCTAGAATTGGGGCTTTCTTATTTAGGAAAAATTAGACCTCAAGAGACCTATGGTTGAACTCAGGAGATTGAGACAAACATATTGACACCATCGCGCCATATTTATATGTATTGTACGCCTATTCGCTATTTTCTGTGGATGCAGGTTGTGGGGGTTAAAAACCCCCGCTATTTGATTTTATTTTACAGGAAAAAGGAAGAAGATGACTGACGTGTTGAGCTATGGTTGGAGTATTCAAATATAACGCGCGTTTTTATTAATTTCCAGCATATGCGTTGTTTTTATATATTATTTTTATTGCCCATTATAATAACAAAGACATGAGCTTGGCTTAGTGGAAGATGATGTGGCTGGTCACCATTGGGACCTGGGTTCGATTCCCAGGTCCCCCCAAAACAATTATTTGCTATTTTCTTATGCATGTTCATGTGTAGCTTTCCAGGGGCGGTACACCATGTGCCTCCAGACATCCAGCATGCCATGTGTCTTATGCACCAATCCAAAGGCCATGAGAGAGGGAACACCATGTTCCTGGTCAACCAACGTGCAGCCAATTCCCAAAGTCAACAGGGCTTGGAGTGCTATTGGGCCTGAAATCTGCAATCAGCACCTCCTAATGGGTCCATCAACCCCCTAGTTTACTATCTTTTTTTCATTTTCTTTTTCCTTTTATTTTCTTTAATAACTATTATTATTATTATTTAATTAATTAACAAATTAATATTTTTCATAATAAATTAAGAGAATAAAAAATATAAATATTTTTATTAATTCTTATTATTCTTATTTATTAATTTATTTTGTAAATAAATTCTAATTAATCAACTTAGTTTAAATTAGGTTTAATTTTGACTTTTTTTACAATAAATAAAACAAATTTAGAATTAGGGTTTCTTTTGACTTTTAATCTTTTTTTATTTTTATTAAAGACTTAAAAAACACAAAAATATTCTTTTTCTTTTAATTAATTAATTAATTAGTGAATTAGGTTTAATATTTAATTTAATTGCAAAAAAGGACAAATTACTTTATTTTCTAAAAAAGGGTCAAAACCCTAAGGACGGTCCCGATTCAATTTCTTTCGCGCTTTAATTCCTTTTGATTATATTGATGTAACTGTTTCCAAGGATGTAATAGTTAATTAGGTCTTTTACCGCTTTCTTTACTTTTCTCGCATTTATTTTCAAAACGGGTTTTGTTTTTGGCGATGTATAGACCCGCGCCTTGTAATAGCGTAGATTCATTTTCTGCACTTTATTTTCCGCACTCTTAAGTGTTAAAAATGCATGCAAGACTTGCTCGAAAAATAAAATCAATCCGTAGCTCACAAATAACATGTTCAAAGATAAACATTAACATGAAAAACAACACACATGCACATGCCACTCCTAGGGTACGCCTCACTAGTTGCCTCGAGGTGGTCGTCAAGTATAGGGTGTTTTAGAGGTCGCCCTTCTATCTAAAGATCCAGTTGCCTCGAAACGGTTGCCTCGGATAAAAAAAGGATCTAGGACATTAGGGTTACCGCTAAGGCGTCCTACTATTGCTTTGGTGACCACACATTATCCCAATAATCGAATTGACCCGAATAACTCCAACGACGGTGCTACCTACTTCTCAATAGTGGGATAGTACTGTCTAAAGGACTCTTACACAGCCTAATTCTTTAGAGTAGGTAGATTTCTCCTGGGTACTTGCTCTTTCAAAAAACAAAAACAAACTTTTCGCACCTACACTTTCAAAAAGTTTTCAAACAAATTTTTCATACACTCTTGAGGACAAATACAAGAGTTACCTAGAAAATTTTCAAACGAAACTTTTTCAAAACCCACATACACTTGAAAAGCAAACAATTTTTTAAAACATAAGAGCAAGTACCTAAGAGCCCGTGGATAACCACGGATAGAAAGGGTGCTAACACCTTCCCTTTCTATAAATCTACCTCCCGAACCGAGAAACATTCTCGAAAAGGAATTTTGCTGTGCTTTTGTCCTTTCCATGTTGGAGAACATAAAAGACGGTGGTGACTCTTGCTTACCGCGACATTTTGCGAACCAGCTTAAAAACAATCAGTTCTATTTCCACCGATCACAGAACTGGCGACTCTGCTGGGGATATTTAATAAGTGAGGTGTACCTTAGGATTATATGATACTTATGTTTTCAATTGCTTGCTTTGATTGCTTTTATATTTTTGGGCATTGCATCGGAGTTTCATAGATCCTAACCCGGATCTGGGGAATACCCTTTAGGTAGCATAAGCTGTAAGGGACCTGTCCGGCGTAGACCGACACGAGTGAAGCAGTGGCTACATTGGTGTGACACCTTGGTCTGTACCGATATCCCTTGTGTTGCAACGAGGAGAATATGGGTCTTCTGAGGAGTCATTAAGCACCAACCGACCTTAGAACCCTAAATTGACCCAACTTGGCCATAGAACAGTAGCAGTATGCTACACTCATTGAGGCTAAACTCTCGCGATGGTTATGGCCGCAAGAAAAGATTGCGATGCTGGAAATATGACCGATCGAGGGTAGTCGATGATATTGAGATCCTCTAGAACCCGGTTACTATTTTCTAGGACAGGTCTTAACCAACGAAACTGAAAGAGGATAATACCTAAACTTCATGCTGGCCTAAACTCTAAGGGCTGTCTTATGTGACTTGTGTGCCTTATCATGTTTGCCTTTGTGAATACTTGTGGTGTGCTTTATCATAACATCATACCATCATACCATTGCATGCATCCTGCATAAGGACTGGCCCATTTCAAAGACAAGAGGGTTTCATCTTTGCTCTGTTTTGTAGGACATTATGATGCCCATGCGAAGGAACACTATCCGACTCAATTTTGTTCACCCACCTGATTTGCTTAAAGAATTGGTTGACAGAATTCCAAATACTACTTCCTTCATCCAGAGGCATGGTTCTCTTCTCGGTTTAGTCACTTCAAAGTGGGACCAACAACTGATGAGTGTCCTGACCCAGTTTTATGATCCCCTGTACCATTGCTTCACCTTTCAAGACTTCCAGCTGGTCCCTACCCTGGAAGAATTCTCTGATTTGCTTGGTATCCCAGTTTTGGAACAGACTCCCTTCACTGGTTGGGAAAAGACTCTTAGACTGGAGGAGATTGCTGCAGCCCTTCCCTTGACCACCAAAGAGGTAATGGATAACTGGGTGACTAGAAGCGGAGTTAAGGGCTTTTTGGCTAAGTTTCTGATTGGTAAAGCTAATAGTTTCTGGAATGACTTAGACTTCAGGGCGTACAAAGACATTCTGGCTCTCTTAATCTATGGTCTAGTATTGTTTCCAAATCCTGATAAATTTGTCAATGTCAATGCCATAAGGATCTTCATGTCTCGGAACCCTGTGCCCACTCTTTTGGGTGATATCCTGCAACAACTCTATGCTCGTACTGCCCGAAGACGGGGAACTTTGTGGTGTTGTGCTCCTTTGTTAGTGAGGTGGTTTATTTCGCACCTCCCTAAGTTTGTGCTGAAGAACAAAGAAGGAAAGGGCCGGGCTCATAGGTTAACGTCTCTCACTGATAATGACATCATTTGGACTCTCATAGGTTTAGATGAAGTGGCTGTTATTGATCGTTGCGGAGAATATCCTAATGTTCCATTGATCGGTACCCAGGGAGGAATCTCTTATAATCCATGTTTAGCTCTCCGTCAGTTTGGAAGAGCCAAAAGAGCAGGACCTCATGAGATGTTGGTTCCTGACATCAGTTTTGAGTTTCAGGTAGACAGTGACGAGCTGCGTCGTAAATTCATCCGGGCTTGGGACAGAATTCACAAAGCTGACCCACATGAGTTGGGACCAAAGACTTCTCTACCTATGGAACCCTACTACAGATGGGTCCGCATCCGTGCTCAGAAGTTAGGTATGCCATACGAAGCTGTCAGGCCTATCATTCTTGAATTTCCTGATAGGGACGGGGTTCCTCCAACTGTACTCCCTCCTCAGATACCCACTGATGTTGATACACTAAAAAGGTCTTGGGCGCAACTGCAAGAAGAACGGGATTCTTATCGGGAAAGGTTCAATGAACAAGAATAAAAGATCCAGAAGCTGACTAAGCAATTAGAGAATGAACGAACCCTTAATGACTATATCCGTACTGAGAAGAGGAGGCCATGGGAGCACTGATGGGCCTTGGATGTTTCTTTTACAGCTTTCATTTCCTTTTCAGTATTTTCATTTATGTAACGCCTAAGGGCAATTTCTTGAACAATTTAAAGTTTGAATATAATAAAGTGTGTTTCCTTTTTGTCTACAAAGTTGAATCCCGATTGTCTTTGAAAACATAAATCATACGCATTCCATGCATCATATGCATAACATGTACTCTTTTTCTACAGGTTGCTTAATCTTATTCGCTGTTTATTTCAGCAATTATCATGAATCCTGAACCTACTACTGAACCAGCTATCAAGGCCCTCCAGGCCCAGAACGCCCAGTTTCAAGAGCTGGTCATGAGTTTAGCCCAGGGTCAACAGGAATTGAAGACTCTGCTTTTGAAAAAGAAGAAGAAGAGGACTGTGCTATTCAACACTGGACGGAGGTTTGGGAATACACTGCAGAATGAGGCTGATCAGACTGCTTCCTCTGTAGGGAAGGACAATCCCCAAGAGGGAAGGGTTCCTAGTCCCGTGGTCTCCGACAACGAGACAGATTACAATGATGAGCAGTATCCTCCTGCTGAGGATAGGTACAAGCAACTAGAGGACCGTCTGAGTGCTATGGAGATTCAGCACGTGCCTTGGTTAGATTTTGGAGATCTAGGTTTATCTTCTGGGGTGGTGATCCCTCACAAGTTCAAGGCACCGGCTTTTATGAAGTATGACGGCGCTTCCTGACCTAAGCTGCATCTCAGATCATATGTAAGGAAGATCCAACCTTACACTGCAGACAAGAATCTATGGATCCATTTCTTCCAGGAAAGTCTTTCAGGGACTCAACTCGAGTGGTTCTATCAGCTGGATGGAACCAGTATTCGAAACTGGGAGGACTTGGCTACTGCATTTTACAAGCAGTATCAGTATAATTCCGACCTCGCTCCTACGCGTACCTAACTCCAGGGTATGTCGCTAGGGACGGGAGAAGGTTTTAAAGAGTATGCGCAAAAGTGGAGAGACCTGGATGGAAGGGTGCAACCACCTTTGACTGACTGTGAGCTTGTGGACATGTTCTTGGGGACCCTGTCTGGTCCATTCTTTAACCACCTGATTGGGAATTCTTCTGTTGGGTTTACAGATCTGATCTTAACCGGTGAGAGGATAGAAGTTGGAATCAAGTCGAGGAAGATACAGAAAGGTGCCTCCTCGAGTACTGAAAAGAAGCCCTTCAAGAAGGAAGCTAGTGTTGTGTATGGTCCCAGAAGACATAACAAACTAGAACGCCGCCAGGCTGTCAACGCGGTGGTAATTTCAAAGCCTGCTGCTGCTCCTCAGCAATATAACCAACCAAGAGGTGAGAGGCCCAAAAGGCAGTACACTCGGCTCAGTATGACCCTGTCTCAGATATTGCCGCAACTACTGTCAACCAATCTAGTAACTGTAAAAGAAGCTCCGAAGGTAGTGAACACCACATCCCTGAAGTACAATCCCAACGCCCGCTGCGCTTATCACTCTGATAGCCCGGGGCATGCTACGGACAATTGTTGGGCTCTGAGGAATAAGGTTTAGGACCTTATTGATGCTAAAGAAATACAGTTCGAGGCGCCCTAAAGGCCCAATGTTGTGACTGTGCCCATGCCCCAGCATGGAGTAAATGCTGTGGAAGAAGACCTGTATGTAGCCTTTGTGGATGAGATTGTTACTCCGTTATTGACTGTCAAAAGGAACTTGTTGCTAGCCGGTTTATTTCCGGGATGTAGTAAAGGTTGTTGTTGTACCCCAAAATTTGCCCTCCCATAATCTTCAAAGTTATGACAAGCAAATGGTTCAAAGTCTACTCAAGGGCTACACAGTCAACTATCCTCCTAAGCCAGTCAAACTAGGGTTCTGGTTCTTGCAAGGAAGTTGAAGTTTTCAAGGGCTCAATCAAGTCTCACATGCCTACAAATATGGTCTAGCATCCTCATGTCAAGTTTCAAGACTTTCAGCACAAAATTGCACAGTCAAAAACCCTAATTGCACTACAGTCAACTGTAGGGGCAAAATGGTCATTTGGCAGTCAAAAGTTCAAATTTTTGGTCAACACCTTATTTTGAAGCCACAAACATCATTTGATCAATTCTTGATCATGATTCTCAAAAGTATGGCTCAAAAATCATCAAGATGCAAAAGTTTCTATTTTTGGACAGCTGAAAAGTCAACTGTAACTTGACCAAGGCATAACTTTTTCATGGTTCATCAGAAAAATCCCATCCAATGCTCATTTTGAAGATAAAGACATTTCGTACAACTCCTCTTCATACTTCAAGTCCAAGAAATGCTCTCACAAAAAGTTATCAATTTCAACATTATAGGTCATTTTCAAAAGTCAACAAAAAGGGACTTTAAGTCAAAGGCCATAACTTGAGATTGGTAAATCAAAATGACATGGGACCAAAGACATTGGTTAGAGGACTTCAAGACCTTTCTAAAATGTCCAAGAACATGATCAAAGCTTAAAAATTGAGCAAGATATGCATTGGAGAAGTTGGGAAATATTTGTGAAATGGCCAAAATCATTTATCCTTGAAATTTCATTTTTGACAAAAGGGGCCCACTTTTTCCACTTGAATTAACTTGGCCATGCTTCCCACGTGTCCCACCTTTTATTTCAGATTTTTTAATTATTTTTTTCATTTTTTATTGATTTTATTGGATTTAATTAATTTTAGATCTTTTAAAATCAAGAGAAATTCAAAAAAATTAATTTAAGGGAATATTTGGCTTTGATTAACCTTGAAGCACCATTATGTATATCCCATTTTCGTGCCAAGGCTCAAAGAAGCAAGAATTCAAAAAAATGATCTAAAAAAGGAAGTTTGGTTATGGAGGTTTATGGAGGATTTTGAACTTGAATGCTATACATTATGGAGCCATAATTCTCATCAAAACACATTGCCTAAGGTATATACAAGTGATCAGAAACCAAATTGAGACCTGAGCTGCGCCCCAATACTAAAAACAAAACTCATATTTTTGCCACATTTTTGAAAAACTGAAAACAAGGCTAGAGGTTGGCTCAAGGCAAAAGAGTTGTTCAAACACCTTCCTTGAGGACCATAGAACATTTTCCAATCATTCACCAAGCCCCATACTCAAGAAATCACGAAATCACCATTGAAGTTGGTAAGGAAAATTCTAAAATCGTTTTCCATCATTCATGCATTTCTAACATGTTTCATGGCTGTTTTTGTGTTTAGAATGATGTTTGCAAGCTAACAGCATAGTTTGATTGGAGTTTCGTGCCAAAACGAAGAAATCACCATTATCATATTTTAGGGTTTCAGGCTTGAAAATTTAGGGCTTTTCACTCAAGGAACAATTGGAGCCTAAGATTGCTACCATTAAAATCAGGGCCTTCCACTGAGTGGATTTGAACCATCGCGCCCTATTTCTTTCCCACCACGGCCTAATCGCTATTTCTTGTAATGTCACTTTTGGGAACGGTCAAAAAACCGTTGCTTCTTCTTTTCATGTTTCAGGAAATAAGCCAAGCGAAGGAGACGATGAAGTGGCTGGTTCTGGTTGGTCCATTTAAAATCGCGCGCTAAAAATCCGCTAGCGTGTTGTTTTATTTTATATTGATTGTTGCTTATTTAATTTACAAAGAAACAAAGTGGCTCAGTGGAAGGCACAAGCATTGGCAAACTACAGGACCTGGGTTCGAGCCCCAGGTCCCTCACTATTTCCATGTTATTTTTCATGCAATGTTCCCATGCAGTTTCAGCCTGAAGGAGCACCCTATGTCCATACAATCTGGCCATCCACGTGCCTATGGAGATGGATCAAATGGCCACAATCTGAAGCGCACCATGGACTGCAGTCAACCACCTCACACCCTAGTGTCAAAGTCAACGAGGCTTAAGGAATTGGGCCCTAAATTGCTGGGCTTCACCTCCAAAATTAGGGGCAGACCCCTAGGTTTGCAAACTTTTTCATTCTTTGTTTTTTTATTATTATTTTTCTTTCTTTTAATTATTGTTTTATTAATTAATTTAATATTTTCAATATATAAAAAAAACACCAAAAAAATCAGAAAAGATAAAAAATAATAAATTTTTTTATTTTTATTAATTTTGTAAATAAATCCCATAATTAATTTAGTCTTAATTTTAATTTAATTCTTTTTCTCAATAATCAAAAATAACAAAAAAATAGATCTTTAGCACTTTTTCCCCTTTTTTTTAATTAATTAAATATTTTATTATAAGTATCGTTAACTATTAATTTTGTAAATAAATTATATAATCAATTTAGTTTTAATTTTAGGTTTTTAGCTTTAATGTAGTTTTTTAATAAATTAAAAAACAATTAGAACTAGATTTATTTAACTTTTAAATTCCAATTTAATTCTTTCTTTAATGTCATAAATACAAAAAAAAACATAAAAAATAAGTTCTTTCTTTTTATTTAACTTAATTATTTTAATAATTTTATTTTAATTCCTTCAAAGGGTTCAACGCCCTCGCATTCGATTATATTCTCTTTTCGCGCGTTTTATTTATTTCTTTGATGTAAATATAATGTACTTGTTCCAAAGCCCTGTAATAGTTAATTAGGCATTTATTTTCTGCACTTTATTTTAAATCGGGTCTGGATTAATTTGGCGTTGTAGACCCGCGCCTTTGTAATAGTGTAGGACCTTTTATCCTTCCCGCACCTTTAACTGTTAAACAATAACATGAAAGAATGAATGCCCAAAAATAAAATCAAAGCGTAGATCACCAATGCATGACAAGACAAACAATAAACTGAAAATGACACACAATTCACACACCACCCCTAGGGTACGCCTCACTGTTGCCTTGCCTCGAAAGGTGATCGTCGAGTAGAGGATGTCTTAGTAAGTCCTCATGATCCGGGAACCTGGCATGAGGGTAGCTTCTAAGGTGTCTTCCTATTGCTCCGGTGATCACCATGTCCCGAACCTTCGAATTGACCCGAACACCTCCAACGGTGGTGCTACCTACCTCTCAATGGTGGGATGGCACTACTCTAAAGGACATTTACACAGACGAATTCCTTAGGGTAGGTAGGTTCTCGTGGATACTTGCTTTAAATTTCAAAACAAACAAAATACTTTTCACACCTTACACTTTCAAAAAGTTTTTTCAAACAATACTTCATACACTCTTGAGGACTGATACAAGAGTTACCTAGAAGTTTTCAAAACGAACTTTTTTCAAAACCCACACACAGTTGAAAAGCAAACAAACCATTTTTGAAAACACAAATGAGCAAGTATCTAAGAGCCCATGGATAACCATGGATAGAAAGGGTGCTAACACCTTCCCTTTCTATAACCTACCTCCCGAACCGAGAGCAATCTCTTTAAGGAATTTTTCTGTGCTTTTGTCCTTTCCATTTGGAGAAAATAAAAGACGGTGGCGACTCTTGCTTCCGCGACATTTCGCGACCAGCGTTAAACAGTCAGTTCCAGATCCACCGATCACAGAACTGGCGACTCTGCTGGGGAATTAAATTTAAAGTGAGGTGTACCTTAGGGTTAGTTCATAACTGTGTTCTCAATTGTATTGACTTGTCTGCTTTAAATTTGTGGGTTGCATCGGAGTTACATAGATCCTAACCCGGATCTGGGGATACTCTATTTAGGTAGCATAAGCTGTGAGGGACCTGTCCGGCGTATACCGACATGGGTGAAGCAGTGGCTACGTTGGTGTGGCACCTTGGTCTGTACCGATATCCCTCGTGTTGAAACGGGGAGAATATGGGTCTTCCAAGGAGTCATTAAGCACCAACAACCTTAGAACCTTAAATGACACAACTTGGCCATTAGAACAGTAGCAGTATGCTACGCCTATTGAGGCTAAACTCTCGTGATGGTTCTGGCCGCAAGAAAAGATTGCGATGCTGGAGTTATGACCGATTGAGGGTAGTCAATGATATTGGGATCCTCTAAGAACCCGGTTACTTTGATAGGACAAGTATGAACCAACAAACTGAAAGAGGGTAATACCTAGACCTCATGCCGACCTTAAACTCTAAGGGCTTCTCTTGTGTGACTTGTGTGCCTTCGTACTTGACTATTTGCATGCTTGTTATCTGACACATGAACTACTTGCAGGTTTTGTTTATAGTCCTTAATTGGGACTCATAACAGGGTTTACTAGTTTCTTGCAGGTTTTGTTTATAGTCCTTAATTGGGACTCATAACAAGAGTGTACTAAGTTTCTTGCAGGTTTTGTTTATAGTCCTTAATTGGGACTCATAACAGGGTTACTAAGTTTCTTGCAGGTTTTGTTTATGGTCCTTAATTGGGACTCATAACAGGGTTACTAAGTTTCTTACAGGTTTTGGTTTGCAGTCCTTAATTAGGACTCATAACAGGGTTTACCGAGTTTCTTGCAGGTTTTGTTTTTTAGTCCTTAACTGGGACTCATGACAGGTTTTACTTGAGTTTCTTGCAGGTTTCTGTTTATAGTCCTTAATAAGGGCTCATAACAGGGTTTATTCATATTACCCCATGCATAGCATAACATCATACCATTGCATGCATCCTACATAAGGACTAATCCATTTCAAGGATCTCAAGGGGCTGTGATGCAGGTCATGATGAATCATATGTCTAGCAAGGGGAAAAGGGGATTTATTTTCCTCTAGCCAAGGTTGATACCTTGAGTCAGGGGCTATGACCCACTCGATATGGTGAGCCTTGACTCTTAAAGAAGGACTCTCAACAAAATGAAATTCCTTCCATCAAGCTACAAAATTCAAATTCTAACAATTTTCTTGTTTACCCCGCGAGATTCTTGAAAACATTGCATGCATAAATAACATTGCATCACATGTACCCTTTTTGACAGGACACTTACCTTCTTCGCTGTTTATTTCAGCAGTCATCATGAATCCTGAATCATCCAACGAGCAAGCTATCAAGGCCCTCCAGGCCCAGAACGCCCAGTTCCAGGAGCTGGTCATGAGCTTAGCCCAGGGGCAACAGGAGTTGAAGACTCTGCTCTTGAAGGAGAAGAAGAAGAAGAAGAGAAGGACTGTGCTGTTTAACACTGGACGGAGGTTTGGGAATACACTGCAGAATGAAGCTGATCAGGCTACTCCATCTGTTAGGGAAGACAGACCCTAAAGGAGAGTGGTTCCTAGTCCTGTAGTCTTTGACAGCGAGATAGATTTCAATGATGAACAGTACCCTCCTGCTGAGGACCGGTACAAACAGCTGGAGGACCGGCTAAGTGCTATGGAGATACAGAAAGTGCCCGGCCTGGACTTCGAAGATCTAGGTCTATCCTCTGGGGTGGTGATCCCGCACAAGTTCAAGGCACCTGCCTTTGCAAAATATGACGGAGCTTCATGTCCTAAGCTGCATCTGAGGTCTTATGCAAGGAAGATCCAATCGTATACAGCTGACAAGAATCTATGGATCCATTTCTTCCAGGAAAGTCTCTCAGGGACTCAACTAGAATGGTTCTATCAGCTGGATGGAGCCAGCATTCGTAACTGGGAGGACTTGGCTACTGCGTTCTACAAGCAGTATCAGTATAATGCCGACCTCGCTCCTACGCGTACCCAACTCTAGGGTATGTCACTAGGGACAGCGCGAAGGTTTTAAGGAGTACGCGCAAAAGTGGAGAGACTTTGCGGGCAGGGTGCAGCCACCGTTGACTGACCGTGAGCTTGTGGATATGTTCCTGGAGACCCTATCTGGTCCATTCTTCAACCATCTGATTGGAAATTCTTCTGCTGGGTTTACAGACCTAATCTTGACTGGGGAAAGAATTGAAGCCGGTATCAAGTCGGGGAAGATACAGAATAGTGATTCCTCGAACACTGAGAAGAAACCATCCAAGAAAGAATCTAGTGTTGTCAACGCAGTAGTTATCTCAAAACCGGTCGGTGCTCCTCAACATCGCAACCAACAAAGGGAAGAGAGACCTAAAAGGAAATTCACTCCCCTCAGCATGACCTTGTCCCAGATATTGCCACAACTGCTGGAGACCAAGTTGGTAACTCTAAGGGACCCTCCTAAGAATCCCAACAGGACACCTTCAAGGTATAACCCCAATGTTCGCTGCGCTTATCATTCTGACAGCCCGGGGCATGCTACAAATGATTGTTGGACTTTGAGAAACAAGGTTCAAGATCTGATCGACGCAAAGGAAGTCCAGTTCGACTCTCCAGAGACTCCCAATGGGATCACTGCTCCCTTGCCAAAACGTGGCTAGGATTAGAAATTTTTTGTTCATTCGAATGTTCAAGTTGTATTTTTTCTTTGATTGTTCAAACATTTACTCATGTTAAACATTGTTATTTCATTAATGCATCGCATATGTCTGTTCTGAAACAATATATTTGTATTCACTAAATGCAAATTATTTTCATATTTTTTCTGATGTCAACTCTTGATCTAAAATTCTAAGCCTCTTGAGGGAGGATGACGAAAACGATACCATAATCTACAGTATGCTTTTGAACAGACCCCGCTGATGAGGTACAGGCATTGTTTCAATCCCTAAACACTGGAGTTATAAGGATGATAATCCCTCGTCAACCCCTCCGAGCCAAAGAAGTAGGAGTTTTTTCTTTTCGAAAATTAAAACCCTTTATCATAACCTGGGGCAGGGTAGTCTCTCAGTTGATCCAAGTGCATAACGAATGACACCAAAGAGGTCCTTACAAAACGAAGAAAGACAGTGATGGTTCCGAATAATCAATAAAGAAAGGCAATCATTATCTCAAAAAAAAAAACCCATTAAGTCAAAACCCATGAAGGAGACTTGCAAAACTGGGGCATCCCGCTGACTGTAATTCCAAAAAAAAAAAGAGGAAACAGTTCAGGCAAAAAAAGAAAGGGATAACAAAAATAAAAAAAAGAAAGAGGTCCTACAAACCCTCAGCAAAAAAGGAGATGACTGCCTATTCAAATAAACGTTCAATATCCGAATCATCACTAGTATATCAGAGCAAAGACTCAAACAAGGTCTAACGTATGATCAACTGAGCTTAGGTTTGAAGAACATCACGAAGAGCGGGTGGGTACAAATAATTTGAGCCTTTATTCTTTGTTTCTTAAACCATGAACCAGGCCACGTTATAACCCTTAAAAGTCCTAGCTGAAGCATGGGTTAGTTCGAAAGCATACTGTTACGAAAGGTATCCTGACTCCTTAAGGCTTGCGGTAAAATAACGAGTTGACATCACGTTTTACAAACATTCATTTGTTTTATGAAAAAAGAATGCATTTTCAAAATCTTCAAGACAGACATAGGTTTTTCATTTTTAACATAACTTTGTTTGCATATGACTTTTTGTTTGAACAGCAGGAAAATTCGCACGACGAATGCCTAATGAACAGAAGCACCTCCAATCAAGGGGCATGAAATGATCATGGTCTACCATCTGGGGCAATCCAATCAAGATTCGGAGAATCTCTCAAAGGCCAAATAGCCTGGGGCAAATCTCCGCCTGAGTCACTTGGGGCGTTCCAGCAACAAATTTTGCACGATCAGACATCTTCTGGTAATATGGCAACACAAACAGCCAGGGGCAACTCCCTACATTCTAAGAGAACGTACATAGTCGAAAAATACTACGCATAATCAAGGACCCGCTAGGTTGACATACCTAGGCAAAAATTAGGGCTTCCCGGCGAACCAAAAGGGTTCGGGCAAAATGAAGGGATGAAATGAAAAAATCTGTACACCCGGCAAGTCGAAAACCTGAAAAGGCGGCTTGGGCAAAAATGGGTATCCCGGTGGACTGAAAACCCGAAAGAGCGGTCCAGGCAGAAGTTAGGGATCAAAGCGTACGACTATGTCCTGTCATCTTGTCACCTGCCGACCAGAAGAAAGTTGGTCCATCAACAACTATCATCACCTCACAGGTCTTCTTCTCCCACCTCAGAAACAGGGGCAATGATGAGTGGTCTAAACGATCTGATTGTTCTGTCCTCCAAGGTATCAAGGTAGGTTCGGTGGAAGAACATAACCAATACATCTTAATTCCCCAGAGAGTGAGCCAGCAAGTCAGTGCACTCTCGCCAAGCAAAGCTACTATCAAACTCAAGGAAAGTTGGGCATCCTCCCGCAGATCTCAACATTCCCCAGCAGCAATATACATATTCTTAACAAGCATCCCCGGCAGTCTTGGTCTAAAGATTGTTCCCCGGCGGCATATCAACATTCAAAGGAATCACTTCCCCCGCAGTTCAAAACTCCCCCAAGAGAGTCCAATCTAGTTCCCCAGGAAAGTTGGAGTCCATCTCCCCAAGCACTAAGCTTATCCCCAGTAGGTTCTGGAAGCTTATCCTCACAGAGCACGAACGTGTCTCCCGGCTTTATTCAAAGAGTTATTTCCTTACCAGGATATAACTGGGTTATCCTCAGCCAAAAGCCACGGAAAGATCGTCCTCGGCAAAGTCTTATTACCCCCAGCGAAGTCCATTAACACTTCCAATATAACGATGGTGTCCCCAGCAAGTTACTATCAACAATTCAACAAAGTATCTCTCTCCCCACAGAGTATTGCTTCCCAGCAAGATCGTCAGGGTACTCTTCTCCCCGCAGAAATAATCCATTCGCCAAGTTTATTCCCCAACGGAGTCATCTTCTCCTACCGGTATTCTTACAACTATCATCCAGCGGAAGCAAGATCTATTCTTCAAACTTCAGCCCAGGAGTGACCTCCCGGCACCCGTCAAGGATTTACTTTCCTAGACGAAAGCATACATTCCTAAACATCACATACATCATTATAGCATGCATAGACGCATCATATCTTACAAGTCTCATTTATGTTGAGAACATCATTGCTTGATCCATATCACGCATTACATATGACTGACCTTTACCTTTCAGGAAAGATTCAGTTAAATTCTCAATCATATTTCAAGACCTAGACCGGTTCAGTTAATCGACTCCAAAGATTTCTTATCCAGTCCAAGGCCTTCTCTAGTCCAACTAAATCGACCCCAAACCGATTTTTCTGATGAAGACTCAGTAGAAGTTATCAAAGGTTTTTCTCAATGTTTGCTTTTGAGATTATAATTTCCTATGGTTCTCTCCCCGATCCTGCGGAGATGATAATTCCATTCCAGGTTTTTCTCAATGAATGTTATTGAGATTATAATTTCCTATGGTTCTCTCCCCGATTCTGCGGAGACGATAATTCCATTCCAGGTTTTTCTCAATGTTTGCTTTTGAGATTATAATCTCCTATGGTTCTCTCCCCAAAGTGGTGGAGATGATAATTCCATTTCAGGTTTTTCTCAAACGTCCGCTTTTGAGATTATAATTTCCTTTGGTTCTCTCCCCAATGCTGCGGAGACGATAATTCCAACCCAGGTTTTTCTCAAACGTCCGCTGTTGAGATTATAATTTCCTATGGTTCTCTCCCCAATGCTGCGGAGACGATAATTCCATCCCAGGTTTTTTCTCAAACGTCCGCTGTTGAGATTATAATTGCCTATTGGTTCTCTCCCCGATGCTGCGGAGACGATAATTCCATTCCAGGTTTTTCTCAATGTTTGCTTTTGAGATTATAATTTCCTATGGTTCTCTCCCTAATGTGGTGGAGATGATAATTCCATTTCAGGTTTTTCTCAAACGTCCGCTTTTGAGATTATAATTTCCTTTGGTTCTCTCCCCAATGCTGCGGAGACGATAATTCCAACCCAGGTTTTTCTCAAACGTCCGCTGTTGAGATTATAATTTCCTATGGTTCTCTCCCCAATGCTGCGGAGACGATAATTCCATCCCAGGTTTTTTCTCAAACGTCCGTTGTTGAGATTATAATTGCCTATTGGTTCTCTCCCCGATGCTGCGGAGACGATAATTCCATCCCAGGTTTTTTCTCAAACGTCCGTTGTTGAGATTATAATTGCCTATTGGTTCTCTCCCCGATGTTGCGGAGACGATAATTCCATTCCAGGTTTTTCTCAATGTTTGCTTTTGAGATTATAATTTCCTTTAGTTCTCTCCCCAATGTTGCAGAGACGATAATTCCAACCCAGGTTTTTCTCAAACGTCCGCTGTTGAGATTATAATTTCCTATGGTTCTCTCCCCAATGCTGCGGAGACGATAATTCCATCCCAGGTTTTTTCTCAAACGTCCGCTGTTGAGATTATAATTGCCTATTGGTTCTCTCCCCGATGCTGCAGAGACGATAATTTCATTCCAGGTTTTTCTCAATGTTTGCTTTTGAGATTATAATTTCCTATGGTTCTCTCCCCGATACTGCGGAGATGATAATTCCCACCAAGATTTTCTCAACGATTGCTGTTGAAGTTGAAGTCGCCCAAGGTTCTCTCACCGTTCCTGCTGAGGTAGTAACCACCACTGGTTCATTCATCATCTTTTGAAGCTCCAGATCCAACTCCTGTAACCAGTCAGGACACATCTATACAAAGAGTTTGAGGACCAGCCCCGTAACAGGTCAGGTAATCATTTTCTTCTTTGTAGGTGTGCAAGTTCTCGCTAAGGAATCTCTTATGCGATCAACATCCAGATGGCATCTATAAGCCCGTCATCCTATCCATCAATCTCCAAATGGCATCTATAAGCCCATTCCACCATCATACTGCTACTATGTGAGCGCAAATTTCTAGGCACTCTAGTGTTCAATCATCTTCCACCTTCGGATTACGAAAGGCACGCAAGCCAATCTACATCCTCAGGTCTAAGAAGATTGAACAGGGGCAACTGTTGTACCCCAAAATTTGCCCTCCCATAATCTTCAAAGTTATGACAAGCAAATGGTTCAAAGTCTACTCAAGGGCTACACAGTCAACTATCCTCCTAAGCCAGTCAAACTAGGGTTCTGGTTCTTGCAAGGAAGTTGAAGTTTTCAAGGGCTCAATCAAGTCTCACATGCCTACAAATATGGTCTAGCATCCTCATGTCAAGTTTCAAGACTTTCAGCACAAAATTGCACAGTCAAAAACCCTAATTGCACTACAGTCAACTGTAGGGGCAAAATGGTCATTTGGCAGTCAAAAGTTCAAATTTTTGGTCAACACCTTATTTTGAAGCCACAAACATCATTTGATCAATTCTTGATCATGATTCTCAAAAGTATGGCTCAAAAATCATCAAGATGCAAAAGTTTCTATTTTTGGACAGTTGAAAAGTCAACTGTAACTTGACCAAGGCATAACTTTTTCATGGTTCATCAGAAAAATCCCATCCAATGCTCATTTTGAAGATAAAGACATTTCGTACAACTCCTCTTCATACTTCAAGTCCAAGAAATGCTCTCACAAAAAGTTATCAATTTCAACATTATAGGTCATTTTCAAAAGTCAACAAAAAGGGACTTTAAGTCAAAGGCCATAACTTGAGATTGGTAAATCAAATGACATGGGACCAAAGACATTGGTTAGAGGACTTCAAGACCTTTCTAAAATGTCCAAGAACATGATCAAAGCTTAAAAATTGAGCAAGATATGCATTGGAGAAGTTGGGAAATTTTTGTGAAATGGCCAAAATCATTTATCCTTGAAATTTCATTTTTGACAAAAGGGGCCCACTTTTTCCACTTGAATTAACTTGGCCATGCTTCCCACGTGTCCCACCTTTTATTTCAGATTTTTTAATTATTTTTTTCATTTTTTATTGATTTTATTGGATTTAATTAATTTTAGATCTTTTAAAATCAAGAGAAATTCAAAAAAATTAATTTAAGGGAATATTTGGCTTTGATTAACCTTGAAGCACCATTATGTATATCCCATTTTCGTGCCAAGGCTCAAAGAAGCAAGAATTCAAAAAAATGATCTAAAAAAGGAAGTTTGGTTATGGAGGTTTATGGAGGATTTTGAACTTGAATGCTATACATTATGGAGCCATAATTCTCATCAAAACACATTGCCTAAGGTATATACAAGTGATCAGAAACCAAATTGAGACCTGAGCTGCGCCCCAATACTAAAAACAAAACTCATATTTTTGCCACATTTTTGAAAAACTGAAAACAAGGCTAGAGGTTGGCTCAAGGCAAAAGAGTTGTTCAAACACCTTCCTTGAGGACCATAGAACATTTTCCAATCATTCACCAAGCCCCATACTCAAGAAATCACGAAATCACCATTGAAGTTGGTAAGGAAAATTCTAAAATCGTTTTCCATCATTCATGCATTTCTAACATGTTTCATGGCTGTTTTTGTGTTTAGAATGATGTTTGCAAGCTAACAGCATAGTTTGATTGGAGTTTCGTGCCAAAACGAAGAAATCACCATTATCATATTTTAGGGTTTCAGGCTTGAAAATTTAGGGCTTTTCACTCAAGGAACAATTGGAGCCTAAGATTGCTACCATTGAAATCAGGGCCTTCCACTGAGTGGATTTGAACCATCGCGCCCTATTTCTTTCCCACCACGGCCTAATCGCTATTTCTTGTAATGTCACTTTTGGGAACGGTCAAAAAACCGTTGCTTCTTCTTTTCATGTTTCAGGAAATAAGCCAAGCGAAGGAGACGATGAAGTGGCCGGTTCTGGTTGGTCCATTTAAAATCGCGCGCTAAAAATCCGCTAGCGTGTTGTTTTATTTTATATTGATTGTTGCTTATTTAATTTACAAAGAAACAAAGTGGCTCAGTGGCAGGCACAAGCATTGGCAAACTACAGGACCTGGGTTCGAGCCCCAGGTCCCTCACTATTTCCATGTTATTTTTCATGCAATGTTCCCATGCAGTTTCAGCCTGAAGGAGCACCCTATGTCCATACAATCTGGCCATCCACGTGCCTATAGAGATGGATCAAATGGCCACAATCTGAAGCGCACCATGGACTGCAGTCAACCACCTCACACCCTAGTGTCAAAGTCAACGAGGCTTAAGGAATTGGGCCCTAAATTGCTGGGCTTCACCTCCAAAATTAGGGGCAGACCCCCTAGGTTTGCAAACTTTTTCATTCTTTGTTTTTTTATTATTATTTTTCTTTCTTTTAATTATTGTTTTATTAATTAATTTAATATTTTCAATATATAAAAAAAACACCAAAAAAATCAGAAAAGATAAAAAATAATAAATTTTTTTATTTTTATTAATTTTGTAAATAAATCCCATAATTAATTTAGTCTTAATTTTAATTTAATTCTTTTTCTCAATAATCAAAAATAACAAAAAAATAGATCTTTAGCACTTTTCCCCCTTTTTTTTAATTAATTAAATATTTTATTATAAGTATCATTAACTATTAATTTTGTAAATAAATTATATAATCAATTTAGTTTTAATTTTAGGTTTTTAGGTTTAATGTAGTTTTTTAATAAATTAAAAAAACAATTAGAACTAGATTTATTTAACTTTTAAATTCCAATTTAATTCTTTCTTTAATGTCATAAATACAAAAAAAAACATAAAAAATAAGTTCTTTCTTTTTATTTAACTTAATTATTTTAATAATTTTATTTAAATTCCTTCAAAGGGTTCAACGCCCTCGCATTCGATTATATTCTCTTTTCGCGCGTTTTATTTATTTCTTTGATGTAAATATAATGTACTTGTTCCAAAGCCCTGTAATAGTTAATTAGGCATTTATTTTCTGCACTTTATTTTAAATCGGGTCTGGATTAATTTGGCGTTGTAGACCCGCGCCTTTGTAATAGCGTAGGACCTTTTATCCTTCCCGCACCTTTAACTGTTAAACAATAACATGAAAGAATGAATGCCCAAAAATAAAATCAAAGCGTAGATCACCAATGCATGACAAGACAAACAATAAACTGAAAATGACACACAATTCACACACCACCCCTAGGGTACGCCTCACTGTTGCCTTGCCTCGAAAGGTGATCGTCGAGTAGAGGATGTCTTAGTAAGTCCTCATGATCTGGGAACCTGGCATGAGGGTAGCTTCTAAGGTGTCTTCCTATTGCTCCGGTGATCACCATGTCCCGAACCTTCGAATTGACCCGAACACCTCCAACGGTGGTGCTACCTACCTCTCAATGGTGGGATGGCACTACTCTAAAGGACATTTACACAGACGAATTCCTTAGGGTAGGTAGGTTCTCGTGGATACTTGCTTTAAATTTCAAAACAAACAAAATACTTTTCACACCTTACACTTTCAAAAAGTTTTTTCAAACAATACTTCATACACTCTTGAGGACTGATACAAGAGTTACCTAGAAGTTTTCAAAACGAACTTTTTTCAAAACCCACACACAGTTGAAAAGCAAACAAACCATTTTTGAAAACACAAATGAGCAAGTATCTAAGAGCCCATGGATAACCATTGATAGAAAGGGTGCTAACACCTTCCCTTTCTATAACCTACCTCCCGAACCGAGAGCAATCTCTTTAAGGAATTTTTCTGTGCTTTTGTCCTTTCCATTTGGAGAAAATAAAAGACGGTGGCGACTCTTGCTTCCGCGACATTTCGCGAACCAGCGTTAAACAGTCAGTTCCAGATCCACCGATCACAGTTGCCATCTATGTGCTGTTTCACCTGCTGGTTGTTCTTTGTTGAAGTCAGGTATCCAAAGCCTGATGGATAATAAAGAGATCTTGTTCGAGAAGATTGTTGTTCCTGCTACCCCTACTGAAGAAGTTTCTATTGTCACTATTTTAAACAAACCTCCTAAGGCTCCCTCAAAGAAGCCTGTCAAAATCCTGTCTACTTAGAAGATTGCTCCCATCATCATTACTGTTCTGGGGCCCCTCCCTTATACATCTGACAAGGCTGTCCCGTGGCACTATGGGGCAGATGTTTATGTGCTTGGAGTTAAGCAAGAATTTGATACTAGTACCGGCGTCAGTAACATCACCGGGCTTGCCAAAGTCACTCGCAGTGGTAGGCTGTTCTCACCAGATATTACACCACCAGCTATTCAGATACCTCTTGTCATTACACCTGCAAGTGTGCCCACTTCCCTGCCTGACCAAGTTCCTGTTTCTACCCCTGCTGCCGAGTCATCTGACGCTCGGGGAAAAGGGATTGCTACTGATGTGCCTGCCCAGACGGAGGCACCGAAGACCGTCAATGTTGAATCTTCCAAGCAAGAGATGGAAGAGATTCTTAAAATTATCAAGAAGAGTGATTTCAATGTAGTTGAGCAGCTGGGGCACACCCCATCAAAAATTTCTATGCTATCACTGTTGTTGTGTTCAGAGGACCATGCCAAGGCCCTAATTTCCTTCCTGAAGACGGCCCACGTGCCACAAGAAATGTCTGCTGATCAATTTACCGATTGTGTGGCTAACTTGACTGCTGGTAATGGGTTGGGTTTCTCTGACGCTGATCTGACTGCCAAAGGAAAGAACCATAACGACACCCTGCATGTCTCCATTGAATGCAGGGGCACTACTCTTGCCCATGTGTTGGTAGACACCGGTTCTTCGTTGAATGTATTACCCAAGAAAGCTTTAGAAAGGTTGGATTGTGAGGGTTTAGAGCTCAAGCCTAGTAACATTGTTGTCCGGGCCTTTGATGGGTCGAAGAGGATGGTACATGGTGAAGTTGACATTCCAATCAGGGTTGGTTCTCAAGTTTTTGATTCTACTTTCTATGTGATGGACATCCGGCCATCCTATTCTTGTTTGCTGGGTCGTCCATGGATCCACAAGGCTGGAGCTGTGACCTCCACATTACATCAAAAGCTTAAGTACCCGGTCAGAGGGAAGATTGTTACAGTTCAGGGGGAAGAGGAATACATGGTCAGCCACCTTAACTCGTCCCGGTACATAGAGATGGATGGGGAGTTCATAGAGACCCCCTTTCAACACTTTGAAGAGGTCCCTCAGACATTGGCAGCAGCAGAGACTGTGATTGATGATTCTCCTTTGAAGATGGCTTCCTTGAAGGATGCCCGGGCTGTGGTTGAGAAGGATGAGTGCGCAAACTGGGGCCGACTTCCTGATTTCACTCCAAAGACTGACAAATTTAGTTTGGGTTTCACTGCAGAAGCTCAGAGGGCTGTTCACAAGGCAAGGGTTGGAAGACCTCCTGTATTCATCACCAACCCGGGAGTAAATGCTATTAAAGATGAAGCGGAAGAATCTGAATTTGACAGCTGGATCTACCCAACGACCGACGGTGGACCAACCAACTGGACTGCGAGAGACTTCGTACCTATTACTTTTGTCACTCAGTAATGAACTCCTTTGTTTTGAATTTGGAACTTTATGGCCCGGTGTCTTACCCGGGGCATCGTGGCTTCATTTGTGAGGGCTTATTATTTGTCATTTTCATATATCATGAATAAAAGCATTGGACGTTTTTCGCATTTCAAATCTTGCGCTCCTTTTCTTTCTTTATATATATATTGTGAAACAGCTATATTTACACACACTCACCTATACAGGTTCCAATCCACTCCGGATCCCACTGGTAACGACTCTGCTACTGCCAGTTATGACTTCGAAAATCCGATCAACTTAGCCGAAGACGAAGGTGAAGATGATTGTGAAGTGCCTGGTGAGCTTGCAAGACTGTTACTCCAGGAAGAGAAGGCCATTCAGCCACATGAAGAGCCAGTGGAAACGGTAAATCTGGGTACTGAGATAGACAGAAAGGAAGTCAAGATTGGTGCCAATCTAGAGCTTAGTGTGAAACAACGGTTGATTCAGATGCTGCATGACTATGTGGAAATCTTTGCCTGGTCTTACAAAGACATGCCTGGGTTGGATACCGACATTGTGGTTCATCACCTGCCTACCAAGGAAGAATGCCCTCCGGTAAAACAGAAGGTCCACCGTATGCGTCCAGAGATGTCCGAGAAAATCAAAGCTGAGGTTATGAAACAATTTGACACCGGTTTTCTTGTAGTAACTTCTTACCCTCAGTGGGTTGCCAACGTGGTTCTAGTGCCGAAGACAGATGGTAAGGTCCGAATGTGTGTTGATTACAGGGATTTGAACAGGGCGAGCCCCAAGGATGACTTCCCTCTACCTCACATCGACGTTCTGGTTGACAATACTGCTCAGCATAAGGTATTCTCCTTCATGGATGGTTTCTCCGGTTATAATCAGATCAAGATGGCTCCTGAAGATATGGAGAAGACCACTTTTGTTACTCAGTGGGGCACCTTTTGCTACAAGGTCATGCCTTTTGGGTTGAAAAATGCTGGGGCAACCTACCAACGTGCCATGGTTGCTTTATTTCATGACATGATCTACCATGAGATTGAAGTATATGTCGATGATATGATTGCAAGGTCCCAAACTGAGGAGGAACACCTTGACCATCTATAGAAGTTGTTTGACCGTTTGAAGTTGTACAAGCTGAGGTTGAACCCAAACAAGTGCACCTTTGGGGTGAGATCTGGAAAGTTTCTAGGCTTCATCGTGAGCGATAAAGGTATTCAAGTGGACCCTGCCAAAGTGAAAGCCATACAAGAGATGCCAGTTCCCAAGACAGAAAAAGAAGTCAGAGGCTTTCTAGGACAGCTGAACTATATTGCCCGATTCATCTCACATCTAACTGCTACCTGTGAACCAATCTTCAAGTTGCTGAAGAAAGATCAAGTAGTACGTTGGAACGATGAATGTCAGGCCGCTTTCGATAGAATCAAAGATTATCTCCAAGAACCACCCATTCTTATGCCACCGGTTGAAGGGAGACCTCTAATCTTATACTTGACAGTACTGGACAACTCAATGGGGTGTGTGCTGGGGAAGCATGACGAGTCTGGCCGAAAAGAGCACGCTATTTATTACCTTAGCAAAAAGTTTACCGACTGTGAGACCCGATACTCACTGCTCGAGAAAACTTGCTGCGCTTTGGTATGGGCTGCTCGCCGGCTGAGACAGTATATGTTGACTCACACTACTCTGTTGATTTCAAAAATGGATCCAATAAAGTACATATTCGAAAAGCCTGCCTTGTCCGGAAGAATAGCAAGATGGTAGATGATCTTGACTGAATATGATATCCAGTACACGACTCAGAAAGCAATTAAGGGAAGTGTATTGGCAGACCATTTGGCACACCAGGCAGTGGACGATTACCAATCGATGAACTTTGAATTTCCAGACGAGAATATCATGGTGGTGACTGATTGTGAAGTACCTGGACTGGATGAAGGACCTGAGGAAGGATCCTGATGGTCTATGCACTTTGACGGAGCCTCAAACGCTTTGGGTAACGGTATTGGCGCCATGATCATATCCCCAAAAGGCACTCACACTCCACTTACTTCCCGGCTATGTTTCAACTGCACCAACAACATGGCGGAGTATGAGGCATGCATCATGGGTCTTCAAGCTGCAATTGACTTAAGGATCAAGTTTCTGAGTGTCTTCGGAGATTCCGCTCTCGTGATCAGTCAGATCAAAGGCGAGTGGGATACGAAACACCCAAATCTTATTCCTTACAAAGAGTATGTGTTGACATTGATCCCCCACTTCGAGGAGATAACTTTTGAACACTTCCCAAGATAGGAGAATCAGTTGGCGGACGCGCTGGCTACGATGTATTCTATGTTCAAAGTCAAATGGGATAACGAAGCTCCCCGGATCATTATTTGGAAATTGGACGAACCTGCACATTGCTGTGATCTCGAAACTGAAGAGGTAACTGAAAAACCTAGGTATCATGAAGTGAAGAGGTACTTGGAAGCTCAAGAATACCCCGAGGGTGCATCTGTTAATGACAAGAAGTTCCTGAGAAGGTTTGCGGCAAAGTTCTTCCTCAGCAATGGCATTCTATACAAGCGAAACCATGATTCAACCTTACTGCGTTGTGTGGATAAGACTGAAGCAGAAAGGATCATGACAGAGCTACATGAAGGTACCTTCGGAACACATTCCAGTGGGCATACCATGGCAAAGAAAATCCTTCGGGCAGGATATTTCTGGTCCACAATGGAAGCTGACTGTTACCAACATTCTCGGAAATGTCACAAGTGCCAGATTTATGCAGATAAGGTGCACATTCCTCCAGTTCCTCTGAACGTCTTGACAACACCTTGGCCTTTTGCAATGTGGGGCATTGATATGATCGGCGAGATCAGACCTACGACATCCAACGGGCATCGCTTCATCCTGGTAGCAATTGATTACTTCACGAAGTGGGTTGAAGCAGCTTCTTATGCTACCGTAACCAAGAACGTAGTGGCACGGTTCATTCGGCACAACTTGATCTGTCGATACGGCATCCCGGAAAGGATCATTACGGATAATGGTACCAATCTTAATAACAAGATGATCACTGAGCTCTGCGAGCAATTCAAGATACAACACCACAACTCTTCTCCCTACCGGCCGAAGATGAATGGGGCTGTCGAAGCGGAAAATAAGAATATCAAAAAGATTGTGCAGAAGATGACAGTGACCTATAAATATTGGCATGAGATGTTACCGTTTGCTCTTCATGGATACCGTACCTCAGCAAGGACGTCAACAGGGGCAACCCCCTTTTCCTTGGTCTATGGCATGGAGGCAGTCTTGCCTATTGAAGTCCAGATACCCTCTCTCCGGATAATGAAGGATGCAGGTTTGAGCAAAGATGACTGGATCCAGACTCGACTTGATCAATTAAATCTAATCGATGAAAAGAGACTCACTGCTATTTGTCATGGTCAAACGTACCAAAAATGGATGATCAGGGCATTTAACAAGAAAGTCAGACGACAAGAGTATCAAGTCGGAGACCTGGTAATCAAGCGCATCATTCTTCCTCAAAGTGATCCCAGGGGCAAATGGACCCCTACGTACGAAGGGCCATTTGTGGTTAAACATATCTTCTCAAGAGGAGCTATGATTCTAACCACCATGGATGGTGACGACCTTCCTCACCCCGCCAATGCAGACATAGTAAAAAGATACTACGCATGAATTAAAGACCCGCTAGGTTGACACACCTAGGCAAAAATAAGGGCTTCCTGACGAACCAAAAGGGTTCGGGAAAAAATAAGGGATAAAATGAAAAAATCCGTACACCCGACAAGTCGAAAACCTGAAAAGGCGGCTTGGGCAAAAATGGGTACCCCGGTGGACTGAAAACCCGAAAGGGCGGTCCAGGCAAAAGTTAGGGATAAGCGTAATACTATGTCTCATTGGATCACCTTGCATCCAGAATTCGGTATCAGCTATCAGGCTCAGACGGCACCAATCAATCAACTTCATCTTCAACTAAGCAGCAAAGTGATGAGACGCTTGAAGACATAAAGGCGATAGCAGAGTTGGAACCCAGTGGGATTATTTTTCACATAGCTGTTTTGTTTTCCTTTTCAAAATTGTATAAATTCCATTTTGTTCGGCAGCGTTCTCTTACTAGGACGTCAGCCTCTTGTACATAAACGCCTATTTACAGGCAAAATTCAAAATCAATACAAACTCACTTTTCCAGACAAATTGCCAATCATTTTTCCTTTATCTGTTTTGTCTTGCAAAGAACGTCCAGTGTTCATTTTTGATATATGCATTTGACATTAATTGCTAACTCATAAATACTTGCATGCGAAACAAAGGACTAATTACAGGTGACATCAGAAACAGGGGCAATAATGAGTTGTCTAAGCGATCTAGTTGCTCTGTCCACCAAGGTACCAAGGTAGGTTCGGCTGAAGAACGTAACTAGGATACCTTCACTCCCCGAGAGTAAGACCAGATTCAGCAATACTCCATCCAAGCAAAGTTGGTCTCCCATCAGCCCCGAAAAGGCACAGTATCTCCAGCAAGTCAGTAATACTCCATCCAAGCAGAGTTAGTCTACTGTCAGCCTTAAGGAAGTTGGGTACCCCCAGAAGATCTCAACATTCCCCAGCGGAGTATACAGATGTTCCTAAGCAAGCATCCCCGACAGTCTTAATATAAGATTTTTCCCCGGCGGAATACCAGGCACCCCAGTGGAATCAATTTCCCCAGTGCAGTATAAAAGTTTCCCCAGGAGAGTTGAATCAATCTCCCCAGTAGATTCTGGAATCTTATCCCCAGTAGATTCTGGAAGCTTATCCCCAGTAGATTCTGGAAGCTTATTCCCCGCAGAGTACGAACGCATCTCCCCGACTTTATTCAGAAGGTTATTCCCCACCAGAGCTTATAACTGGGTTATCCTCAGCTAATTACCACGGAAAGATCGTCCTCGGCGAAGTTCTTCCTATCCCCCAGCGGAGTTCATCAATTCCCCAACAAAGCTCATCAACGGAATCCCCAGCGGAGTTATCTTCAAAATCTCAGTGAAGCATCTCTTCCCCACATAGTAATTCCCCGCAGAGTAATCTCTCCAACAAGTTTATTCCCAGAACGGAGTCATCTTCTCCTACCGGTTTATTCTTGCAATCATCATCCTCAGCGGAAATGAAGAACTCTACTCTTCAACATCAGTCCAGGATTCAACAAGCTCCCAGCATTCGTCAAGGATTTATTTTCCTAGACGAAAATACATTCATAGACATTTCACATTTCATACATCCTATTCATATACATGATAAAGTGCATACGACACGATCTCATTTATTCCTGAAAACATCATGACATCATGCATTTCATACATCATGACATTGCATACAACTGATGTTTTGCCTTTTCAGGAAAAAGGTCAATCCAAAGATGATTACTATCAACTGTCGCAATTCCAGATTCGATACCTGTATCTAGCCAGGGCATATCTGTGAGCGATTAATTGTAGATTCGATACCTGTATCTAGCTAGGGCATATCTGCATGAAGAGTTTAGAGATTCGATACCTGTATCCAGCCAGGGCATATCTGTAGACGACTAATTCCAAATTCGATTCCTGTATCTAGCCAGGGCATATCTGTGAGTGACTAATTATAGATTCGATACCTGTATCTAGCCAGGGCATATCTGCATGAAGAGTTTAGAGATTCGATACCTGTATCCAGCCAGGGCATATCTGTAGACGACCAATTCCAGATTCGATTCCTGTATCTAGCTAGGGCATATCTGTGAGTGACTGATTTTAGATTCGATACCTGTATCTAGGCAGGGCATATCTGCATGAAGAGTTTAGAGATTCGATACCTGTATCCAGCCGGGGCATATCTGTAGACGACTAATTCCAGATTCGATTCCTGTATCTAGCCAGGGCATATCTGTGAGTGACTGATTATAAATTCGATACCTGTATCTATCCAGGGCATATATGCATGAAGAGTTTAGAGATTCGAAACCTGTATCCAGCCAGGGCATATCTGTAGACGACCAATTCCAGATTCGATTCCTGTATCTAGACAGGGCATATCTGTGAGTGACTGATTGTAGATTCGATACCTGTATCTAGCCAGGGCATATCTGCATGAAGAGTTTAGAGATTCAATACCTGTATCCAGCCAGGGCATATCTGTAGACGACCAGTTCCAGATTTGATACCTGTATCTAGCCAGGGCATATCTGTGAGCGATTGATTGTAGATTCGATACCTGTATCTAGCCAGGGCATATCTGCATGAAGAGTTTGAAGATCAATACGTGTAACAGGCCAGGAAATTATCTTTCCTTCTAAAGTACGCAAGTTCTCGCTAAGGAATCTCTTACGCGATCGACACCCCGGATGGCATCTTTAAGCCCATCTCCACAACTATCCATTACA
Source organism: Vicia faba (assembly GCA_948472305.1). Lineage (NCBI taxonomy): Eukaryota > Viridiplantae > Streptophyta > Magnoliopsida > Fabales > Fabaceae > Vicia > Vicia faba. The sequence goes on along the minus strand of OX451739.1, from coordinate 283,115,417 downwards.
CTTCCAAATGGCATCTATAAGCCCATTCCCGACAAGGTTCTGTCACACTTCCAGATGGCATCTATAAGCCCATTCTCCTATCCATCATCTCTCCAAATTGCATCTGTAAGCCCATTCTCGACATCACATTGCTGATACTCTACTATGTGAGTGCAAATTTCTGGGCACTCTAGTGTTCAATCATCTTCCACCCTCGGATCACGAAAGGCACGCAAGCCAATCTACATCCTCAGGTCTAAGAAGATTGAACAGGGGCAACTCTTGTACCCCAAAATTTTCCCTCCCATATTCTTCAAGATTTGTCAAGATCAATCTTCAAATGGTTCAAGATCTCTCAGAGGGTTGCACAGTCCAGATGCCTCCTAAGCCAGTCAAAATTAGGGTTTTGGTTCTTTCAAGGAAATTAAGGTTTTCAGTGGTCCAATCAAGTCTCATATGCCTATATACATTGTCAAACATCTACATGTCAAGACTCAAGACTCACAATGTCAAATTGCACAGTCAAAAGCTTCATTTGCTTCACAATCAACTGTAGGGGTAAAATGGTCATTTTGCAGTCAAAAGTCAAGATTTTTGGTCAACATCTTATTTTTAAGCCACAATCATAATTTGATCAAGTCTTGATCATGATTCCACAAGCATGGCTCAAAAATCATCAAGATGCAAAAGTTTCTATTTTTGGACAGCAAAAAAGTCAACTGTATCTTGACCAGGGCATAACTTTTTCATGATTCATAAGAAAAATCCCATCCAATGCTCATTTTGAAGGGGATGACATTTCCTACAACTCATCTTCACATTCCAAGTCCAAGAAATGCTCTCACAAAAAGTTATCAATTTCTACATTATAGGTCAATTTCAAAAGTCAACAAAAATGCACTTTAAGTCAAAGACCATAACTTGATATTGGTAAATCAAAATGACATGGGACCAAAGGCATTGGTTAGAGGACTTCAAGACCTTTCCAAAATGTCCAAGAACATGTTCATAGGATCAAAATTGAGCAAGATATGCATTGGAGAAGTTGGGAAATTTTTGTGAATTTGCAAAAGTCAACTTTGCCCAAAACACCTCATTTTGCTAATGGGCCTCAAATTCCTTCTTGAAACTTTGTCCAAGGCTTATGCACGACCCATTGAGCTTAAATTGATTTATTTTCTTATTTTTAATTAATTAATTGAATTTTTTATTAATATTAATTCATTTAATTCATCTAATTGTAGGAAAATTTAAAGATATGATTTCTCAATCATTTTGTGAAGCAAAAGAGGTCAACATATGCTGAAGATTTCGTGTATCAATCAAGGGGACCAAAATCTCCAAAATTAGCAAGTTTTGTCATTCAAAAATATGCAAAAGGATGTGATTGGAAATCAAATATTGAAAACATTATTCCATGGATTTTTGGACAAAGATTTACCCAAATTCCATTCTACTACATATACAGAACCTAAACCTAATGCCTCGCACGTGAAAACTCTGCACAAAAGCCATAAGAACATTGAAAAAAACCAAAGAAAACTCAAAACTGAATTCCACCTTCCAACGTGATTCAAAGCCTTTTCTTGTTTCTAACACCTTGCAGGAACTCTCAGGAATCTTTTGGAATCAAAATCAAGGGCTGAAGCTTGAGAAATCGCACCAAACAGAATCACGGTTTGAACAATTTTTCCAAAATCATATACTTTGATTCATGCATGTTTAACATCTTTTGTTGATTGTTTTGTGTTCATAAGGACTGTACTAAGCTTTTGGTACAAAATAATTGGATTAAGATGCCCTGAAATAGAAATCACCATGAACGATTTCTAGGTTTTCCAAGCTCTAAAATTGGGGCTTTCTTATTTAGGAAAAATTAGACCTCAAGAGACCTATGGTTGAACTCAGGAGATTGAGACAAACATATTGACACCATCGCGCCATATTTATATGTATTGTACGCCTATTCGCTATTTTCTGTGGATGCAGGTTGTGGGGGTTAAAAACCCCCGCTATTTGATTTTATTTTACAGGCAAAAGGAAGAAGATGACTGACGTGTTGAGCTATGGTTGGAGTATTCAAATATAACGCGCGTTTTTATTAATTTCCAGCATATGCGTTGTTTTTATATATTATTTGTATTGCCCATTATAATAACAAAGACAGGCGCTTGGCTTAGTGGAAGATGATGTGGCTGGTCACCATTGGGACCTGGGTTCGATTCCCAGGTCCCCTCAAAACAATTATTTGCTATTTTCTTATGCATGTTCATGTGTAGCTTTCCAGGGGCGGTACACCATGTGCCTCCAGACATCCAGCATGCCATGTGTCTTATGCACCAATCCAAAGACCATGAGAGAGGGAACACCATGTTCCTGGTCAACCAACGTGCAGCCAATTCCCAAAGTCAATAGGGCTTGGAGTGCTATTGGGCCTGAAATCTGCAATCAGCACCTCCTAATGGGTCCATCAACCCCCCTGGTTTACTATCCTTTTTTTTTTCCTTTTTTTTTCTTTAATAACTATTATTATTATTATTTAATTAATTAACAAATTAATATTTTTCATAATAAATTCAGAGAATAAAAAATGTAAATATTTTTATTAATTATTATTATTCTTATTTATTAATTTATTTTGTAAATAAATTCTAATTAATCAACTTAGTTTAAATTAGGTTTAATTTTGACTTTTTTTACAATAAATAAAACAAATTTAGAATTAGGGTTTCTTTTGACTTTTAATCTTTTTTTATTTTTATTAAAGACTTAAAAAACACAAAAATATTCTTTTTCTTTTAATTAATTAATTAATTAGTGAATTAGGTTTAATATTTAATTTAATTGCAAAAAAGGACAAATTACTTTATTTTCTCAAAAAGGGTCAAAACCCTAAGGACGGTCCCGATTCAATTTCTTTCGCGCTTTAATTCCTTTTGATTATATTGATGTAACTGTTTCCGAGGATGTAATAGTTAATTAGGTCTTTTACCGCTTTCTTTACTTTTCTCGCATTTATTTTCAAAACGGGTTTTGTTTTTGGCGATGTATAGACCCGCGCCTTGTAATAGCGTAGATTCATTTTCCGCACTTTATTTTCTGCACTCTTAACTGTTAAAAATGCATGCAAGACTTGCTCGAAAAATAAAATCAATCCGTAGCTCACAAATAACATGTTCAAAGATAAACATTAACATGAAAAACAACACACATGCACATGCCACTCCTAGGGTACGCCTCACTGGTTGCCTCGAGGTGGTCGTCAAGTATAGGGTGTTTTAGAGGTCGCCCTCATGTCTAAAGATCCAGTTGCCTCGAAACGGTTGCCTCAGATAAAAAAAGGATCTAGGACATTAGGGTTACCGCTAAGGCGTCCTACTATTGCTTTGGTGACCACACATTGTCCCAATAATCGAATTGACCCGAATAACTCCAACGACGGTGCTACCTACTTCTCAATAGTGGGATAGTATTGTCTAAAGGACTCTTACACAGCCTAATTCCTTAGAGTAGGTAGATTTCTCCTGGGTACTTGCTCTTTCAAAAAACAAAAACAAACTTTTCGCACCTACACTTTCAAAAAGTTTTCAAACAAATTTTTCATACACTCTTGAGGACAGATACAAGAGTTACCTAGAAATTTTTCAAACGAAACTTTTTCAAAACCCACATACACTTGAAAAGCAAACAATTTTTGAAAACATAAGAGCAAGTACCTAAGAGCCCGTGGATAACCATGGATAGAAAGGGTGCTAACACCTTCCCTTTCTATAAATCTACCTCCCAAACCGAGAAACATTCTCGAAAAGGAATTTTGATGTGCTTTTGTCCTTTCCATGTTGGAGAACATAAAAGACGGTGGCGACTCTTGCTTACCGCGACATTTCGCGAACCAACTTAAAAACCGTCAGTTCTATTTCCACCGATCACACTGACCCTTAGCCAGATTCATGAACAATTCCTGGAATTGGGCGTTTTGAGCCTGTAGAGCCTTGATTGCTTGTTCAGTTGATGTTTCAGAAGACATGATGCTGAAATAAACAGCGAAAAAGATGAGAAAACCTGTAAGGGTACCTGTTATGAGGTGCATGGAATGAAATGCGTATGATATGATTTCAAAGACGTCGAGAGATTCAAATTCGTAAACAAAAAATGAAGCACACTTTTATTAGATAAACTTCAAAATCAATTGTTCGACAAATGCCTTTAAGGCATTACAAGAAAGGAAAACTGAAAAGTAAATCAAAACTAGAAATAATCAAAAAGACAATCAGTGCTCCCATGGTCGCTTCTTGTCGGTGCGGACATAGTCATTGAGGATCCGCTCGTTCTCCAGCTGCCTTGTCAACTTTTGGATCTTCTGTTCTTGCTTGTGATACTTTTCTCTGTAAGTATCCCGCTCTTCTCTCAGCTGCATCCACTATCTCTTTAATGCCCCAATGTCAGTAGGCATGTAAGGGTGTAGGATGGTAGGAGGAACCCCCTCTTCATCAGCAACTTCAACAATGATAGGCAAGACTGCTTCATAGGGCATTCCCAGCTTTTAGGCATGTATGTGAACCCATCGGAGATATGGTTCCATTGGTAGAGAAGTCTTCGCACCCAGCTCGTGTGGATCAGATCTGTGTACCCTATCCCAAGCTCTTATGAATCTGCGGCGTTGCTCGTTACTATCCCCCTGGAAATCAAAGACAATACTCGGCATTAGCAACTCATGAGGTCCTTCCCTCCTAGCTCGCCCAAACTGACGTAAGGCCAAGCACGGATTATAAGTGATTCCTCCATTGGTTCCTATCAGTGGAATGTTGGGGTATTCCCCACAGCGATCAATAATATCCACGTCTTCCATGCCCTTGATAGTCCAAATGATGTCATTATGAGAGAGAGACATGATCCTATAGGCCCAACCCATGCCTTCCTTATTCTTCAAAACTAATTTGGGGAGGTGAGAAATAAACCACCTCGCCAGCAATGGTGCACAACACATAAGGGTTCCCCGCTTCCGAGCAGTACGGGCATAAAGAGTGTGAAGAATGTCACCCAAGAGAGTGGGTACTGGATTATCGGACATGAAAATTTTCATTGCGTTCACGTCGACGAAGGAATCCGAGTTGGGAAACAACACCAAACCATATAAGAGAAAAGCCAAAATGTCCTCAAACGCCTGAAAGTCTAGACTGTCCCAAAACTGATTAGCCTTACCAACCAAAAATTTAGTCAAGAAGCCCTTTGCTCCACTACGAGTTTCCCAATTAGACATTACCTCAGCCTTTGTCAGATGGAGGGCTGAAGCAATCTCTTCCGGCTTAAGGATCTTCTCCTAACCTGTGAACAGGGTCTGCTCTAGAATAGAGATACCAAGCAGATTAGAGAACTCTTCCAAGGTAGGGACCAACTGGTAGTCCGGAAAAGTAAATCAACGATACAGTGGATCAAAGAACTGGACTAAGACACTCATCATCTGTTCATCCATCTTGGAGGTGACCAAACCAAGAAGGTGCCCATGTCTTCTGATGAAGGAGGTAGTATCTGAAACCTTTGCAACCAATTCCTTAAGCTGAGTGGGAACCTAGACAAAATTGATCCGAATGGTGTTTCTACGCATGGGTGCCATGACCTACAAAACAGAACAAAAATGAATCCCTCGTGTCTTTGAAATAGGTTAGTCCAATGCAAGATGCATGCAATGTCATGATGTCATGATGTCATGATAGAAAACACACCACAAGTATACACAACTAGCAAACATGGTAAAGGCACATAAGTCACACAGAGAGCCCTTAGATTTCAGGCTGGCAAAGAGTCTAGGTATTACCCTCTTTCAGTTCAGTTGGTTCAAACATGTCCTAAAAATAGTAACCGGGTTCTAGAGGATCTCAATATCACTGACTACCCTCGATCGGTCATAATTCCAGTTTAGCAACTTTTTCTTGCGGCCGGAATCATCGCGAGAGTTTAGTCTCAATGAGTGTAACATACTGCTACTGTTCTATGGCCAAGTTGGTCAATTTAAAGGTTCTAAGTTCAGTTGGTGCTTAATGACCCCTTAGCAGACCCATATTCTCCCCGTTGCGCCACAAGGGATATCGGTACATATTAAAGTGCCACACCAACATAGCTACTGCTTCAACCGTATCGGTCTATGCCGTACAGTTCCCTCACAGTTTATTGCTACTTACCTAAAGGGTATCCCCCAGATCCGGTTTAGGATCTATAGTGTGATACAGTGGGAGAACTGACTTGGGATTTCGCGTTTGTTTCCGCACTTGTTCGGTTTAGCAAGAGTCGCCACAAACTTTTTATTTTATCCAAAGGAAAGGTCAAAAAGCACAGGAAAGACCTTTGAGATGTTTTCTTGGGTTCAGGGGGTAGATTATGAAAAGGGAAGATGCTAGCACCCTTTTCATCCATGGTTTTCCATGGGATCTTGGTTACTTATTTAGATCACTTGCTTTGCTTTTCAATTGTTTGAAATGGTGCTCTTCAATTGTTTGAAATAGTGCTTTGTGTGTGATTTTGAAAGATGCTTTGAAAAAGAGGCCTTGTCTAGGAAACCTTTGTAATGATTCTTGTTTGAATATATACAAAGGTGTGTGTCTTTTTGAAAAAATATTTCAATGTTTTGGAAGTTATTTTGAAATTGTTTTGAAGTTGTTTTGAAGTTATGTTGTGAAGTGTGTTTGAAAATGGCAAGGATGTTTTGCAAGATTTTGATCAAGTAACTAAGAGTTGTCTACCCTATTTTACTCAAAGATTTTTCTTATGTTTTTAACCCTTTTTAACATTGTTGTTTCACCATTGTATTTGATGAACAAACTTGTGTTAGGATGTTAAATGGAACAGACGCGGGTCATCACATACAATCATTGAAAGCAACTTGTGAGACACTCTAGCAATTTTGTAAGGGACGAGAACGTTTTATTGAAGGCAACATCGAGGGTCATCGAGGGACTACGATCTTTGTTTATCGAAGGGGCATTTGCTAGAGTGTCTTATACTCGAGGGACATGATTGCATTTTTCGAGGCAACAAGCAAGGTTACCCTAGAGGTGCAAGTGTGCATTGTGTTTGTCATTTTCATGCATTTGTCTTGTATTAGGTTATCTAACGATTGATTTTGAATCTTCGCATACAAACCCTAGTTACTATACAGTATATTGAAAGCAATAAATTGCGGGAATTTTAAAGTCTAAGTTATTACAAATGAGTATCCGGGGATAGGGGTACAAATTATTTACAAATGGGGATGAGTCTTGTCAGAATAATAATGTCCAAGTATATATTACAACCAAATTGAATTGTCGCAATTCAATGTAAAAATTATGACAAATTATAAAATAAGGAAGATCAAAGAAATATGGGATGCATGTATTTATTTACAAATAAATCAATAAAATTTAACCTAATTAAGAGAGATTAAAAAATATATATTATTATTATTGTGTTTTATTTTTTTTAGGAACTTATGTAAAAAAAAGATTAGTTAAACAAAAATTCTAGTATTTTTTGTATTTAATTAAATATAACAAATATTAAAGAAAATTATATCAAAACAAACTTTAATATATCATTGGTTTTCTTTATTATTAACAAAACAAATTATTTTAGAGTGAAAATAATTAAAAAGAAGAAAAACTTGGTCTAAAAAAAAAAGAAATTTAAAGAGAAAAAATTTGAAGAGAAAAAATTTAAAGAAAAGAAAGGAAAAAAGATGGGCCTAAAGAGTGTTGTGGCCCAAATAAGAAAAGATGAAGAAGAATAACTTGTAAGTCAGAATGAGCAAAAAAGGGGGGGGGGGGGTGCTCAGAAGCGTTGGGCTTTGAGACAGTTGTTGGGGCGAAGGCCCAAATGTGAATTTGAACAATTTTTTAGGGTTTCAGAATTTCTTTAGGGTTTGTAATTTTGGCCTCAGCGGCGCCGCTTCTCTCATCTCTTCTCCGTTTCTCTCATTTCTCTCATGCGAAGCGTTTGATACTCTTAAGTCCTTAAGTCACCGGAGCGCCGCCCTATCTCACTTCCTGCTCTCTTCACGGCGGTCCAGAATCTTGAATGAACGGTACGAATTGTTAACCTTCGTTTTAGGGTTTCACAGTTATGTTTTCGTTTTGTTCTTGCATTTTTTAATTTATGGTTGTTATGATGTTTACATGTAGTAAAGGCCTGAGGGACGTACCTTGAGTGTTTTGTTCTATAAAATGGAGGAGAAGGATGTGAGACCAGCCAGTGGCGCTCCCAAGAGGCTAGGCGGAGGATGAAGATGATGCTTTTCTGGTATTTTTTGTCGTTCTTTCTTCTTTGAAGGTTTATGATGAATCTTGATTCTGAGACCTTGCTATTGTTGTTCGCTTCGTTGATATTGTTGATGATGAAGGTGTTTCTGAAACTCCATGTTATTTTGCTTCTAAACTCTTCCTCTCTCCTTGTTGACCCTGATTGTTTTGATGATGATCTTTAGCTTCTGAAAACTGTGTATATCTACTGAAACTTAGCTTTGCTTGATTTTCGTTGATGATGAATGTAATTCTGAAAACCCTATGTTGTTTTGCTTCTAAACTCTTCCTCTCTTTTGGCTACTGAGGTTAATGATGAAGAAGTTCTAAAACTATTTTTGGTTGCTTCTAAACTCTTCCTCTTTCTGGTTTTTGGTATAGATGGTGAAAGTACTTCTGAAACTTTTGTTGTTTCTGAATGTGTTGATGATGAAAATATATTCTGAAACTTTTGTGGGCTTCTGAATCTCTTCTTCTTTCTCTTTGTATGTTGATGTTTGATGATTCTGAAATCTAAAATTGTTGTTTTCCTTTTGTTGATGATGAGCTTTTTGCTTCTGAAACTCTATATTGTTTGAACTGAGCTTGGGTAAGCTAGTTTGTTGTTGTGAGTTTGAGTTTGTTAAGCTAGTTTTGTTGCAGTAAGTTTTGTGTTTAGGCCTCTGCAGGTCAGGAAGCTGCAGTTATGCAGGCTTGCTTGTTTTTGAGTTTTACAGTTTTGAGATGCAGTTTTGGTAAGTGTTCTGCAGTTTTGGAAACAGACTTGCAGGTTTGAGTTTTTGGAAGCAGGCTTGAGTGTTTGTAATGCAGGTTTGATTAGTTTTTGGGTTTACAGGTTTGCCATTGGTTTTGAGCTTTTGGGAAGTTGCAGTTTATGCCAGTTTGTAGTTTTTGAGAAGTGGCAGTTTATGCAAGTTTTTTGTGGGCTTTGTGTCCTCTCTCCCTGGACTGTTATGCAGTAGCCTCTTTCTATCTTTTTGTTTTCTTTTACTGTCTTGAAAAACCTGCCTTTGCTAAAACTGCAAACTCTTTTCACTCAAAGGTCCTCTCTTTCTCTCTCTCCCCTAAGCATGTTTGCTTATAATATTTTATTCTGAAAAGTCTGCTGGACAGAAAATGATGATGGCTAGGACAAGCTCTTGCTTGTAACTTGGTTTATCTCTCTGCATTGTTGTACTTTCTTTGACAGTTTGCATACTTTCTGCTTTGTGTACTTTCTTTTGACAGTTTGCATACTTTCTACTTTGTGTACTTGGTTGCTTGTATGCTTCTGCATTGTACTTTGTTGCTTTTTTGCACCTAGTTGGCTTGTAACTCAGTTTGACATGCTTGGTTATGTTTGCCCTGCTGACTTGGTTGACTAATGCAGTTTTGTATAACATGCAGTACACTTTGCTTCTAGTTGGCTTGTTTATGTATTTGAACTAAATGTATGCTTATATTTATATCTTTTATTTTTCTCTCTGTGAACCGAGAAGAGCGATCTTCTTGTGATTTGCAGAGAGGAAAATAAAATATGATGAATGTGATCGGTGGATCTGGAACTGACTGTTTAACGCTGGTTCGCGAAATGTCGCGGAAGCAAGAGTCGCCACCGTCTTTTATTTTCTCCAACATGGACAGGACAAAAGCACAACAATATTCCTTATGAGATAGTTTCTCGGTTCGGGAGGTAGATTTATATAAAGGGAAGGTGTTAGCACCCTTTCTATCCATGGTTATCCATGGGCTCTTAGATACTTGCTCATTGTGTTTTCAAAAAATGTTTGATTTTTAATCGTGAGTGGGTTTGAAAAAGTTTCTTTGAAAGTTTCAGAATGACTCTTGTATCAGTCCTCAAGAGTGTTTGAAAAATTATTTCGAAAGCTTTTTTGAAAGTGTCAGTGTGAAAAGAGTTTTGATTTGTTTTTGAATAGAGCAAGTATCTATGAATTATCTACCTACCCTAAGGAATTAGGCTGTGTAAATGTCCTTAAGGTAGTGCCATCCCACCATTGAGAGGTAGGTAGCACCACCGTTGGAGGTATTCGGTTCAATTCGTTTGTAGGGACAGTGTGGTCACCAGAGCAACAGTAGGACACCTTAGAAGCTACCCTTATGCCATGGGTCATGGACATAAGGACTTACTAAAACGTCCGATACTCGACGACCACGTTTCGAGGGCAAGGCAACAGTGAGGCGTACCCTAGGAGTGGTGTGTGAATTGGTGTGTTGTTTTCATGTTATATTTTATCTTGTACATGTATCATGGTGATCTACGCTTGTTTTTAATTTAGGCCATACATTCTTTCATGCAATTATAATTTAAAAGTGCGGAAATTAAAGTGCAGAAAGATAAATCCTACACTATTACAAGGCGCGGGTCTATACATCGCCAAATTAACAAAGACCCGTTTTAATAAAAATGCGGAAAGTAAAACCTAGTTACTATTACATGGCTTGAACAGTTATATAATATTCACAAGGGAAAATAAGAATAAATGCGCGAAATAATTAAAGTTGAATGTTTGAGGGCGTTGGACCCTTTTGAATTTAAATTGAAATTAAGAACTAATTATTTATTTAATAAAAGGAAAGAAATGTTTTTTAGGTTTTTTTTTTGTATTTATGAAAATAAAGAAGATTAAAATTAAAGGGGAAACCCTAATTCTAAGTATTTTTAATTATTAAAGAAAAATGCTAAAGTTTAACCTAATTTACTAAAGAATTTATGTATATGTTTATTTACAAAATAAATTAGTAATTAATAATGATAATAATGATGAGAAAATTATTTAAGAAAAAAAATGATGAAAAGTTAAGAAACCCTAATTTCTACATATTTTAATTTGTTAAGAAAAATATTAAAGTTTTGAAACCTAAATTAATCTAATTAATGGTTTGACATTTATTTACAAAAAATAATAATGAATTAAATATTAATTAAACATATTTTTAGTTTTTTTGATTTTCTGGTTTTATATTATAAAAATTAATTTATGAATTTTAAAGAAAATAATTAAAAACAATTAAAAGAATAAAAGAAAAATCAAAATAAAAATAAAAATGATGCAAACCATAAGGGGTGTCCGGCCCTTTTGGAGGTTAATTGTGAGAAATCTGGCCCAAGAATGCAAAGCCTTTTTGACTTTCTGTGCTTGCATGTGGAATGGTTGACTAGCGTGTATGGTAGACATCCTCTTACAGCCTTTGGATTGAAACTCATGGACACTTGGCAGGCCTGGATGTGAACGTGCATGATGGACCTTGGATGAAGTGCTGCATAGAAACACATTAAGGAAAAAGATATGAAATATGTGGGGGGGACCTGGGAATCGAACCCAGGTCCCAATACCTGCCAGGCAGCTCATTCACCAACCAAGCCAGCGTGTTTCTTTGTATGCATAATGGAACATGATTATTATATAAAAAAAAAGAAGCGTTAGTGGTATGCACAAAAAATCACGCGCCAAATTTGAATTATCCAGTAACATCAAGCCACGCTAGCTTTCTTCTTCGTTTGCCTGAAAATAGAAAACAGATAGCGGGGGTTTTAAACCCCCACTAAGTGAAACCTGTAAAAAATAGTGAATACGCCTATGGTTAACATAAATTGAGCGCAAATAGTTCAATCGCTTCGTATTGTTGCCACGATTTGGTCTGTACCGGTTTGAATGTCCAATTTTACCATATGAGGGAAACCCTAATTTAGAGCTTCTGAAACCCTAAAACACGTCCATGGCAGATCTGGCTACATGCAGTATTAGTTCAATTAATTGTTACCAATGGCTTCAGGACATCAATATTAGCAAGAATCAACAAATGAAATACATGAACAATGCATAAAAAGTAAAATACGATTATGGAAAAGTTCAAGAAGAAAGCAATTATGTTCTACCAATTCTTTGTGCGTGGAGATTGGAAAGGGATTGAAACACGTTCAAGGAAGTCCCAGCAAGCGTTTGGAATAGGTTTTAGGCTTTGAATCACGTTGTAACTATGTTTTCAGTTTTCAAAAATTTGATGAAAATTTGCAATTTGGTATGCAGCTTGTATGCAGTTTTTCGTGTCCAATGCATTAGGTCTTAGTTGTGCATATGTAGATGAAGCAAATTAGGTTAAAAAACCAAGCCCAAAGTCCATGTATTAATGTTTTCAATCTTTGATTTTTTCACATCTTTTTCCAATCTTTTTGCCATGGAAACTTGCCAAATAGGGATGATTTTGTCCCCTTGAGATAGTGCACGAAATCTCTTGCATATATGGAAGATATTTGCTGCATAAAAAAGATTTAAAAACATGATTTGGTATTTTTCTTATATTTAAATTTAATTAAATGAATTAATGATAATAAAAATTCAAATAATTAATCAAAAATAAGAAAATAACTCCCTTTGAGCTTAGTGGGTCGTGCATAGCCTTTGGGTAATGATTCATGGAAGAATTTGTGGCCCATTAGCATTTTTGAAGCCTTTTGTGCAAAATTGACTTTTCAAAATTCCCAAAAATTTCCCAACTTCTACAAGGCATATCTTGCTCAATTTTGAAGTTATGATCATGTTCTTGGACATTTTGGAAATTTTTTGAAGTCCTCTAACCAATGTCTTTGGTTCCATGTCATTTTGATTTACCAATCTCAAATTATGGTCTTTGACTTAAAGTGCCTTTTTTTTTACTTTTGAAAATGACCTATAATGTTGAAATTGATAACTTTTTGTGAGAGTATTTCTTGGACTTGAAGTGTGAAGATGAGTTGTAGGAAATGTCATTCTCTTCAAAATGAGCTTTGTATGGGATTTTTCTGATAAACCATGAAGAAGTTATGCCTAGGTCAATTTACAGTTGACTTTTTCAACTGTCCAGAAATAGAAACTTTTGCATCTTGAGACTTTTTGAGCCATGCTTTGAGAATCATGATCAAGAATTGATCAAATGATGTTTGTGGCTTCAAAATAAGATGTTGACCAAAAATTTTGACTTTTGACTGTCAAATGACCATTTTGCCCCTGCAGTTGACTGTGAAGCATTTAGGGTTTTTGACTGTGCAATTTGATGCTGTGAGTCTTGAAACTTGGCATATGGATGCTTGACAATGTATATAGGCATGTGGGACTTAATTGGACCCTTGAAAACTTCAATTTCTTTGCAAGAACCAAAACCCTAATTTTGACTGTGTTGGGAGGCAATTGGACTGTGCAACCCTTGAGAGATTTTGAAGCTTGATCTTGCCAAATCTTGAAGAATATGGGAGGGAAAATTTTGGGGTACAACAGTTGCCCCTGTTCAATCTTCTTAGACCTGAGGATGTAGATTGGCTGGCGTGCCTTTCGTAATCTGAAGGTGGAAGATGATTTAACACTAGAGTGCCTAGAAATTTGCACTCACATAGTAGAGTATCAACAGTGTGATAGCGGGAATGGGCTTACAGATGCCATTTGGAGACTGATGGATAGGAGTGGTGATGGGCTTATAGATGCCATCTAGGTGTCGATCGCGTAAGAGACTCCTTAGCGAAAACTTGCGTACCTGAGAAAGAAAAATAATTACCTGGCCTGTTACAGGAGTTGATCTTCAAATTCTTCAAACGTGCCCTGGAGAGATACAGGAATCGAGTCTGGTAATGTTAGTCGTCAACAGATACACCCTGGCAAGATACAGGAATCGGATCTTCGAACTCTTCAGACGTGCCCTGGCAAGATACAGGAATTGAGTCTGGTAATGTTAGTCGTCAACAGATACACTCTGGCAAGATACAGGAATCGGATCCTCGAACTCTTCAGACGTGCCCTGGCAAGATACAGGAATCGAGTCTGGTAATGTTAGTCGTCAACAGATACACCCTGGCGAGATACAGGAATCGGATCTTCGAACTCTTCAGACGTGTCCTGGCAAGATACAAGAATCGAGTCTGGTAATGTTAGTCGTCAACAGATACACCCTGGCAAGATACAGGAATCGGATCTTCAAACTCTTCAGACGTGCCCTGGCGAGATACAGGAATCGAGTCTGGTAATGTTAGTCGTCAACAGATACACCCTGGCAAGATACAGGAATCAGATCCTCAAACTCTTCAGACGTGCCCTGGCAAGATACAGGAATCGAGTCTGGTAATGTTAGTCATCAACAGATACACCCTGGCAAGATACAGGAATCAGATCCTCAAACTCTTCAGACATGCCCTGGCAAGATACAGGAATCGAGTCTGGTAATGTTAGTCGTCAACAGATACACCCTGGCAAGATACAGGAATCGGATCCTCAAACTCTTCAGACGTGCCCTGGCAAGATACAGGAATCGAGTCTGGTAATATTAGTCGTCAACAGATACACCTTGGAAAGATACAGGAATCAGATCCTCAAACTCTTCAGACGTGCCCTGGCAAGATATAGGAATCTAGTCTGGTAATGTTAGTCGTCAACAGATACACCCTGGCGAGATACAGGAATCAGATCTTTAGTTGCGACCGTTGATGGTAATTATCTTTGTATTGATCTTTGTCCTGAAAAAACAAAACATTAGTTGTATGCGATGTCATGTTGTATGACATGCGTGATGTTTTTAGAATGAATGAGACTGTATGTTCATGATGCGTATATGCATGCTATAATGTATGAAGATGCGATGTTTATGAGTGTATGTTTTCGTCTAGGAAAGTAAATCCTTGACGGGTGTCGGGAAGTTAAATCTTGGGCTGATGCTGAATAGTGTTCTTTGCTTCCGCTGGGGATGATGGTTGCAAGAATACCGGTAGGAGAAGATGACTCCGTTGAGGGATAAACTTGGCGAATAGATTACTCTGCGGGGAGTGAACTCTATGGGGAAAGAGATGTACTTCGCTGAAGTGGATGATAACTCCGTTGGGGATACCATTGATGTGTTATGTTGAAGATGAATTCTGCTGGGGATAGGAAGACTTTGTCGGGGACGATCTTTCCGTGGTTATTGGCTGAGGATAACCCAGTTATATCCTTGTAGGGAAATAACCTTTGAATAAAGCCGGGAGACGCGTTCGTGTTCTGCGGGTGACAAGCTTCCAGAATCTACTGGGGATAAGCTTCCTGCTGGGGAGATGGGTTCCACTTTCCTGGGGAAACTTTTGGACTGGACTCTCCTGAGGAAATTTTTTTGGGATTGGACTGGGGAAGTGGCTCCACTGAATGTCTGTATACCGCCGGGGAACAATCTTAGATCAAGACTACCGGGGATGCTTGTTAAGAATGTTTGAATACTCTGCTGAGGAATGTTGAGATCTGTTGGGGGTACCCAACTTCCTTAAGGCTGACAGTAGACTAACTCTGCTTGGGGAGAGTATCACTGACTTGCTAGGAGATATTGTGCCTTGTTAGGGCTGATTTGGAGATTAACTCTGCTAGGGGAGAGTATTGTTGAATCTTGGCTCACTCTCTGGGGAAATTAAGATATCTTGGTTACGTTCTTTAGCCGGATTTACCTTGGTACCTTGGTGGATAGGGCAATTAGATCGCTTTAGACAACTCATTATTGTCCCTGTTTCTAATGTTACCTGTAATTAATCCTTTGTTTCGCATGCAAATATTTATGAGTTAGCAGTTAGTGTCAAATGCATATATCACAAATTGAACCTTGGACGTTCTTCGCAAAACAAAACAGAAAAAGGAAAAAACAATTGGCAATTGGTTTGAGAAGTGAATTTGTATTGATTTTTGAATTGCCTGTAAATAGGCGTTTATGTACAAGAGGCTGACGTCCTAGTAAGAGAACGCCGCCGAACAACAGAGTTTATACAATTTTGTGAAAAGGGAAAATAAAACAGCTGTGTGAAAAAGATAATCCCACTGGGCTCCAGCTCTGCTATCGCCTTTATATCTTCGAGCGTCTCATCACTTTGCTGCTCAGTTGACGATGAAGCTGATTGATCGATGCCGTTTGAACTTGATAGCTGATACCGGATTCTGGATGCAAAGTGACCCAATGAGACATAGTATTACGCCTTAATCCCTAACTTTTGCCTGGACCGCCCTTTCGGGTTTTCAGTCCACCGGGATACCCATTTTTGCCCAAGCCGCCTTTTCAGGTTTTCGACTTGCCGGGTGTACAGATTTTTTCATTTCATCCCTCATTTTTCCTGAACCCTTTTGGTTCGCCGGGAAGCCCTAATTTTTGCCTAGGTATGTCAACCTAGCGGGTCTTTTATCATGCGTAGTATCTTTTTACTATGTCTGCATTGGCGGGGTGAGGAAGGTCGTCACCATCCATGGTGGTTAGAATCATGGCTCCTCCTGAGAACACATGTTTAACCACAAATGGCCCTTCGTATGTAGGGGTCCATTTGCCCCTGGGATTACTCTGAGGAAGAATGATGCGTTTGATTACCAGGTCCTCAACTTGATACTCTTGTGGTCTGACCTTTTTGTTAAATGCCCTGATCATCCGTTTTTGATACGTTTGACCATGACAAATAGCAGTGAGTCTCTTTTCGTCAATTAGATTTAATTGATCAAGTCGTGTCTGGATCCAATCATCTTCGCTCAGATCTGCGTCCTTCATTATCCAAAGAGAGGGTATCTGGACTTCAATCGGTAAGACTGCCTCCATGCCGTAGACCAAAGAAAAGGGAGTTGCCCTGGTTGACGTCCTTGCTAAGTTACGGTACCCATGAAGAGCGAATGGTAACATCTCATGCCAATCTTTATAGGTCACTGTCATCTTCTGCACAATCTTCTTGATATTCTTATTCGCTGCTTCTACAGCCCCATTCATCTTCGGTCGGTAAGGAGAAGAGTTGTGGTGCTGTATCTTGAATTGCTCGCAGAGCTCAGTGATCATCTTGTTA
This sequence comes from Vicia faba, assembly GCA_948472305.1. NCBI lineage: Eukaryota > Viridiplantae > Streptophyta > Magnoliopsida > Fabales > Fabaceae > Vicia > Vicia faba. The sequence goes on along the minus strand of OX451739.1, from coordinate 283,098,377 downwards.
TTGAGATTGGTACCATTGTCCGTAATGATCCTTTTCGGGATGCCATATCGACATATCAGACTATGTTGAATGAACCGTGCCACAACGTTCTTGGTTACTGTAGCATAGGAAGCTGCTTCAACCCAATTTGTAAAGTAATCAATCGCCACCAGGATGAAGCGATGCCCGTTGGATGTCGTAGGTTTAATCTTGCCGATCATATCAATGCCCCACATTGCAAAAGGCCAAGGCGCTGTCAAGACATTCAGAGTAACTGGAGGAACGTGCACCTTATCAGCATATATCTGGCACTTGTGACATGTCCGAGAGTGTTGGTAACAGTCAGCTTCCATAGTGGACCAGAAATATCCTGCCCGAAGGATTTTCTTTGCCATGGTGTGTCCACTGGAATGTGTTCCGAAGGTACCTTCATGTAGCTCTGCCATGATTCTTTCTACTTCAGTCTTATCCACACAACGCAACAAGGTTGAATCATGGTTTCGCTTGTATAGAATGCCATTACTGAGGAAGAACTTTGCCGCGAACCTTCTCAGAAACTTCTTATCATTGACAGATGCACCTTCGGGGTATTCTTGAGCTTCCAAATACCTCTTCACCTCATGATACCAAGGTTTTTCCATTACTGTCTCAGCCTCAAGATCACAACAATATGCAGGTTCGTCCAGTTTCCAGATAATGATCCGCGGAGCCTCATTGTCCCATTTGACTTTAAACATGGAAGACATCGTAGCCAACGCGTCCGCTAACTGATTCTCCTCTCTTGGGAAGTGTTCAAAAGTTATCTCTGTGAAATGGGGGATCAATGTCAACACACATTCTTTGTAAGGAGTAAGGTTTGGGTGCTTCGTATCCCACTCGCCTTTGATCTGATTAATCACGAGAGCGAAATCTCCGAAGACACTCAGAAACTTGATCCTTAAGTCAATTGCAGCTTGAAGACCCATGATGCACGCCTCATACTCCGCCATGTTGTTGGTGCAGTTGAAACATAGTCGGGCAGTAAGTGGAGTATGAGTGCCTTGAGGGGATATGATCACAGCGCCGATGCCATTACCCAAAGCGTTGGAGGCTCCGTCAAAGTGCATAGACCATCGGGATCCTTCCTCAGGTCCTTCATCCGGTCCAGGTACTTCACAATCAGTCACTATCATGATGCTCTCGTCTGGAAACTCGAAGTTCATTGACTGATAGTCGTCTACTGCCTGATGTGCCAAGTGATCTGCCAATACACTTCCTTTGATAGCTTTTTGAGTCGTGTACTGGATGTAGTATTCTGTCAAGATCATTTGCCATCTTGCTATTCTTCCGGACAGAGCAGGCTTTTCAAATATGTATTTGATCGGATCCATCTTTGAAATCAGCAGAGTAGTGTGAGTCAGCATATACTGTCTCAGCCGGCGAGCAGCCCATACCAAAGTGCAGCAAGTTTTCTCGAGCAGTGAGTATCGGGTCTCAAAGTCGGTAAACTTTTTGCTAAGGTAATAAATGGCATGCTCTTTTCGGCCAGACTCGTCATGCTGCCCCAACACACACCCCATTGAGTTGTCAAGTACTGTCAGGTATAGTATTAGAGGTCTCCCTTCAACCGGTGGCATAAGAATGGGTGGTTCTTGGAGATACTCTTTGATTCTGTCAAAAGCGGCCTGACATTCATCATTCCAACGTACTACCTGATCTTTCTTCAGCAGCTTGAAGATTGGTTCACAAGTAGCAGTTAGGTGCGAGATGAATCGGGCAATGTAATTCAGACGTCCTAGAAAGCCTCTGACTTCTTTCTCTGTCTTAGGAACTGGCATCTCTTGAATGGCTTTAACCTTGGTCGGGTCCACTTGAATACCTTTATCGCTCACGACGAAGCCTAGCAACTTTTCAGATCTTACCCCAAAGGTGCACTTGTTCGGATTCAACCTCAACTTGTATAACTTCAGACGGTCAAACAGCTTTTGCAGATGGTCAAGGTGTTCCTCCTCAGTTTGGGACCTTGCAATCATGTCGTCGACATATACTTCAATCTCATGATGGATCATGTCATGAAATAAAGCAACCATGGCACGTTGGTAGGTTGCCCCTGCATTTTTCAGTCCAAAAGGCATGACCTTGTAGCAGAAGGTGCCCCACTGAGTAACAAAGGTAGTCTTTTCCATATCTTCAGGAGCCATCTTGATCTGATTATAACCTGAAAAACCATCCATGAAGGAGAACACCTTGTGCTGAGCAGTATTGTCAACCAGAACGTCAATGTGAGGTAGGGGAAGTCATCCTTGGGGCTGGCCCTGTTCAAATCCCTGTAATCGACACACATTCTGACCTTACCATCTTTCTTTGGCACTGGAACCACATTAGCAACCCAATGAGGGTAAGAAGTCACTGCTAGAAACCCGGCATCAAATTGCTTCATAACCTCAGCTTTGATCTTCTCGGACATCTCTGGACGCATACGGCGGATCTTTTGCTTTACCAGAGGGCAGTCTTCTTTGGTAGGCAAGTGATGGACCACAATGTCGGTATCCAACCCAGGCATATCTTCGTAAGACCAAGCGAAGATCTCCACATAATCATGCAACATCTGAACCAACCGTTGTTTCACGCTGAACTCCAGATTGGCACTAATCTTAACTTCCCTTTTATCTGCCTCAGTACCCAGATTCACCGTTTCCACTGGCTCTTCATGTGGATGAATGGCCCTCTCTTCCTGGAGTAACAGTCTTGCAAGCTCGCCAGGCACTTCGCAATCATCTTCACCTTCGTCTTCGGCTAAGTTGATCGGATTTTCGAAGTCATAACTGGCAGTAGCAGAGTCGTTACCAGTGAGATCCAGAGTGGATTGAAACCTGTATGGGTGAGTGTGTGTAAATACAGTTGTTTTGCAATATATAAAGAAAGGAAAGGAAGAAAGGGAGCACAAGATTTGAAATGCGAAAAAACGTCCAATGTCTTTATTCATGATATATGGAAATGACAGTTAATAAGCCCTCAGAAATGAAGCCACGGTGCCCTGGGTAAGACACCGGGCCATAAAGTTTCAATTTATTGTTTGTTACAAATTAAAGAAACAAAGGAATTCATTACTGTGTAACAAAAGTAACAGGTATGTGATCTTTTGCGGTCCAATTGTTCAGTCCACCGTCGGTCGTCGGGTAGATCCAGCTATCGAACTCCGATTCCTCCACATCGCTTTCTATAACATTCACTCCCGGGTTGGTGATGAACACGGGAGGTCTTCCGATCCTTGCTTTGCGTACATCCCTCTGAGCCTCTGCAGTAAAACCCAGCCCAAATTTGTCAGTCTTTAGTGTAAAATTAGGGAGCCTGCCCCAGTTAGCACATTCACCTTTCTTAATTACAGCCCGGGCATCTTTTAAGGAGGCCATCTTCAAAGGAAAGTCTTCTTCAACCACTGTCTCAGCCGACGCCAATGTTGGAGGTACCTCTTCAAAATGTTGAAAGGGGGTTTCAATAAACTCCCCGTCCATCTCAATATACCAGAAGGAATTCAGATGACTAACCATGTATTCTTCCTCCCCCTGCACGGTGACAATCTTCCCTCTGACAGGGTACTTGAGCTTCTGGTGTAGAGTGGAGGTTACAGCCCCAGCTTTGTGAATCCAAGGCCGACCCAGCAAATAGGAATAAGATGGACGGATGTCCATCACATAGAACGTTGAGTCAAATACTTGAGAACCCACACGAATAGGAATGTCTACCTCACCATGAACCATCCTCTTCGACCCATCAAAGGCTCGGACAATGATGTTGCTAGGTTTCAACTCCAGGCCCTCACCATCCAACCGGTCTAAGGCCTTCTTGGGTAATACATTCAGGGAAGAATCGGTGTCCACCAACACGTGTGCAAGAGTAGTGCCCCTGCATTCAATGGAGACATGCAGGGCATCATTGTGGTTCTTTCCCTTGGCGGTAAGGTCAGCATCCGAGAAACCCAAACCATTGTCGGCGGTCAGATTGGTCACACAGTCAGTGAATTGATCTGCAGAGGTCTCTTGTGGCACATGGGCCGTCTTTAGAAATGAAATCAAGGCCTTGGCATGGGCCTCTGAGCATAGAAGCAATGATAGCATAGAGATATTGGAGGGGGTATTCCCCAGCTGTTCAACGACATTGAAGTCGCTCTTCTTGATTATCTTAAGAATTTCCTCCATCTCTTGCTGGGAGGCTTCAACATTCACAGTCTTTGGTGCCTCCATTCGGGCAGGCTCATCATCAATCCTTTTGCCCCGAGTATTAGATGACTCGGCAGCAGGGGTAGAAACTGGATCAGAAGTGGAAACAGGCGCATTTGCAGGCGTAATTATAAGAGGTCTTCGGATAACTGGTGGTGCAATGTCAGGCGAGAAGAGCCTGCCACTGCGAGTAACTTTGGCTGGACCGGTGATATTGCTGATGCTGGTACTGGTGTTGAACTCCTGCTTCACTCCAAGTACATATACATCTGCCCCATAGTGCCATGGGACAGCCTTGTCAGACTCATAGGGGAGGGGCCCCGGAACAGTAATAATGATGGGTGCAACAGCCATGATCTTTACTGGCTTCCTCGGGGGAGCCTTGGTAGGATTGTTGAAAATCGTGACGACAGATACTTCTTCAACAGGAACAAAAGGAACAGCGGTCTTCTTGAACAAAATTTCTTTGCTATCCATCAGGCTTTGGACGCCTGACTTCAGCAACGGACAACCAGTAGGGGAAACAGCACACAAAAGGCAACCCTTGCTACAACCCGGAAATAAACCGGCTAGCAACAGGTTTCTCTTAACAGTCAACAGAGGGGTAGCAACATCATCCACAGAAACGGCATACAAGTCTTCCTCAATGGCATTTACTCCATGCTGGGGCATAGGAGCAGTCACGACATTTGGTCTCTCAGGTGCCTCAAACTGTATCTCCTTCGCATCGATAAGGTCTTGAACCTTATTCCTTAGGGCCCAACAATCATCCGTAGAATGCCCCGGGCTATCAGAATGATAAGCACAGCGGGCATTTGGATTATACTTAGGAGAGGTAGTGTTCACAACCTTCGGAGCCTCTCTGACGGTCACCAAGTTGGTCGATAACAATTGTGGCAAGATTTGTGACAAGGTCATACTCAGCCGAGTGTATTCTCTTCTGGGTCTCTCACCCCTTGGTTGGTTAGGTTGCCGAGGAGCGGCAGCAGGCTTTGCAATAACCACCGCGTTGACAGCTTGGCGGCGTTCTGGTTTGTCCTGCCTCCTAGGCCCATACACAGCACTGGCCTCCTTCTTAAAAGGTTTCTTCTCAGAACTTGAGGACGCACATTTCTGTATCTTTCCTGATTTCATACCAGCCTTTATCCTTTCCCCAGTCAGAATGAGATCTGTAAACCCTGCAGACGAATTGCCAATGAGATGATTAAATAATGGCCCGGATAGGGTCCCCAAGAACATGCCCACTAGCTCACGGTCGGTTAATGGTGGCTGCACCCTGCCAGCTAGGTCCCTCCACTTCTGCGCATACTCTTTAAAACCTTCTCCCGATCCTAGCGACATACCCTGGAGTTGGGTACGTGTAGGAGCGAGGTCGGCATTATATTGATACTGCTTGTAAAAAGTAGTAGCCAACTCCTCCCAGTTACGAACCTTGGTTCCATCCAGCTGATAGAACCATTCGAGATGAGTCCCTGAAAGACTCTCCTGGAAGAAGTGGATCCACAAGTTCTTGTCCACAGTATACGGCTGAATCTTCCGCACATAAGATCTGAGATGTAGCTTAGGGCAGGACGCCCCGTCATACTTAGCGAAAGATGGTGCTTTGAACTTGTGTGGGATCACCACACCAGAAGATAAACCCAAGTCTCTGAAATCCAAACCAGGCACTTGTCGAATTTCCATGGCATTCAGACGGTCTTCCAACTGCTTGTACCTGTCTTCAGCTGGAGGATACTGCTCCTCATTGAAATCGGTCTCGTTGTCAGAGACCACCGGACTAGGAACTCTTCCCCCTTGGGGACTGCCTTTTCCCACAGAAGAACCAGCTTGATCAACCTCATTCTCCAGTGTGTTACCTAACCTCCGGCCAGTGTTGAATAGTACAATTCTCTTCTTCTTCTTCTTGACCAGCAGAGCCTTCAACTTCTCTTGACCTTGGGCCAGACTCATGATCAACTCTTGGAATTGGGCGTTCTGAGCCTGAAGGGCCTTGATAGACTGGTCAGTAGATGATTCAGGGTTCATGATGCTGAAATAAACAGCAAAGAACATTAAGCAACCTGAAAAGAAGGGTACCTGTTATGCACATGATGCATGATATGTGTTTATGCAATGCATTCAAGGGTTCGAAAGTTCAAATTTGTTGTAGACAAAAAAGGAACACACGTTATCATTAAGAAATCATTATTCAGTACATCAAGGCCTCATGGGCAAACATTACAAAGTAAATCAATCCTAGAAGACACTGCGCATCCTCTTTGGAGCAATGTAGGTGTTGAGAGTCTTTTCCTCGTGCAATAGGCGGGTGAGCTCCAAGACCTTCTTCTCACTAGCATGTAGACTAGACTCAAGAGAATTTCGTTCTTCCTTAAGCTGGATCCAGCTCTTCTGCATTTCTTCCCAGGATGTAGGCATGTCAGGATGCTGAATGGTGTAGGACACCTCTCCTTCTAAAATTGGTTCTTTGATCATAGGGAGAACATGAGGATAAGGCATTACTAACTTCTGGGAGCGGGCTCGTACCCACTTGAGATAAGGCTCCAACGGGATGGAGTTCCTGTTCCCCAGTGTCTTACTGTCTACCTTGTTGGGCATTCTTCAAGCTCTGATAAATCTCTGGCGAAGTCCTTGCGCATCATTGTCGAAGTCAAAAACTATGTCAGGAATTAACATGTCATGAGGGTTGTCCCTCCGAGCATAACCAAACTGTCTCCAAGCCAGACACGGGTTGTAAGTAATACCTCCTCTGATCCCAAGTAAAGGAACATTAGGAAACTCCCCGCAACGATCAATGATAGTGACATCCTCTCTGGACCGAGAGCACCAATGTATATCTGCATGTGTAAGAGTCATCAATCGTTGTGACAATCTCAAACCCCGCTCATTCTTCAAAACTGATTGTGGAAGGTGCGAAATAAACCACCTTCCCAGGAGAGGAGTACAGCACATAAGAACACCTCTTTTCCTCATGGTTCGAGTGTAACATGAGTGAAGGATGTCCCCAAGCAACGTAGGTATAGGATTCCTGGACATGAAGATCTGGACGGCACTGATATCTATAAGCTGATCGGGATTCGGGAACAAAACCAATCCATAGACAAGGAGGGCCACAACTTCTTCAAAAGCTTGTAGGTCAAGGGAGTTCCAACATTCTTGGGCCTTTTCAAACAGAAACCTGGCCAAGAACCCTTTGATACCACTTCTAACTTCCCAATGTCCCTTGATGTCAGATGGTTGTAAGCGTAATGCTTTAGCAATCTCTTCAAGTTTGGGTTCCTTTTCTGTACCGTTGTAGGGTAGTTGACTAAGGATAGGGATCTTCAGAAGCCGGGAGAACTCTTCCAATGTAGGCACCAGTTGATAATCCAGGAAAGTGAAACAGTGGTGCAGAGGGTCAAAGAACTGGAAGAGGACCTTTATCATATCTTCCTCAATGTTGGTGTTTGTTATACGGTGGGAGAACTGACTAGTGTTTTGCGTTCGTATTCGCACTTGTGCGGTTGAGCAAGAGTCGCCACCGACTTTTTACTTTATCCTAAAGGAAAGGTTAAAAAATCACAGCAAAAACCTTTTGAGATATTTCGTGGGTTCGGGGGGTAGATTATGAAGAGGGAAGGTATTAGCACCCTCTTCATCCATGGTTATCCATGGGCTCTTAGTTACTTGGTTTTTTAGATCACTTGCCTTGATTTTTGATTGCTTGAAAATGGTGTATGTGTGAGTGTTGTTGAAAATATTTTGGAAGAAGATGCCTTGTCTTAGGCTAACCTTGTAACAATTCTTTACTCGAATATTTTACAAAGGCGTGTATCTTTTCGAAAAGATGTTTCAAAATGTTTTGAGAGTTTGTTTTGAAAGTGTTGTGGATTGTGGTTTTTGACAAGAAGGCAAGTGTTTTTGCAAGTTGATCTCAAGTAACTAAGAGTTTTACCTACCCTATTGTACTCAAAGGTTTTTGTTATGTTTTAACCCCTTTTTAACAATTTTGTTCCACCATTGAATTTGGTGGGCAATCTTGCGTTTAGGAAGTTTATGCGGGACGGGCGCGGGTCATCGTATGGACCATGAATGCAATGGTGCCAAGTGTCTTTGGCAACTTGCTTTGAGGGACTTGATCATTTGTTTAGGCAACATTTTGAGGGACTTATGATCATTTTATTTTGTTTTGCCAAAGATTCTCGACGTGCAAGCATGGCCCATTTTGGAAGGCAACATGTGGGATTACCTTAGAGGGGTGCAAATGTGATTGTGTATTGATTTCACGTATTTGTCTTGTATTAGGTTATCTAGCGTTTGATTGTATGTACATGCAAACCCTAGGTCTAACCATGGTATAATTGAAAGCGGTAAATTGTGAAAATGTAAAGTCTACGCTATTACAAAATAGTATCCGGGAGTGGGGGTACAATATTCACAAATGGGGATGAGACTTATAGTATCCAATAAGTTACAACCAAATCGAATTTGCGATCAAATGTAAATAATGAATATCAATGTATAAGCAAAAGTGTATAGGGGCAATGTGAATGTATTTGTATTATGTAGGTATGAGATGTATTGTGTAAGTGATTATTTACATGTGCGACAATATGAAATTAAATGTGTATTAGGGTATTTGACCTAAATATGTGTTTAATGAATCTTTGATTTGTATATGAATTTAAATTAGAAAAAAGGTATTTTTATTTGTTTATGTACAAAATATGTTTCAATCAAATATCAAGAAATGAATTATGTATGTTAAAAGGAAATGTATTTTTAATTGTTAGGTACAAATTGAAATAAGTTTTAATAAAAGAAAGTGTTTTAAACAAACATATTTTTAGGCATTTTATGTATTAATGTATTAATTAAATATTAATCTTAAGAAAAATAAAATAAAATAAATGTATTCTATGTATATATAAGAAATGAAGGAAAAGATAAGTTTAAATAGAAAGAAAATATTTCTTATATGTTTATATATAAATCAAACTATACTATATATGAAATATTTGTTAGTATAAAAAGGTTACTATGTTTTTGTTAATTTCTCAAAAAGTGATGTGTTAAAAAAAAACAATTAAATGAAAGCAATGGGCTTTAAGTATGCAGAATGGGGCGAGGCCCACGTTTAGGCTTAGGAAGTTTTTAGGGTTTGCTGAATGTTTTCAATTTAGGGTTTATACAGCGGCGCTCATGGTTCGTTCGTCTTCTCCGTGCGTTTCTTGCTTCTTTGCCATGGCTACTGAACCACGTCCCTTTGCCTGAGCCACCATGCTACCACCATCTCCTCTACCTCTCTGATCCAACGAAGTTCTAAGGTGACATCTTTTCTTTCAACGTATTTTAGGCTTTTTATGATTTGTCTTGCATGTTTAATTTGTATTCCGATTTTGATTTCGTTATTGATTCTGACCATTTGTGTCCTTTTTTATTCGAGGTGTGAAGAGAAGGAAAAAGATTTACCTTCGTTGGAGGAGATGGTTAGGAGGCGTCTTGGAGGGCTCAACGGCGGAGAGGACGTGATGCTAGCTCTTTGAGCTTCCTGGTACCTTTGTGTATTTCGCCTGCTTATTGGGTTTGATGATGGTGACTTGACTGAAAACCTTATTTCTTGATGTTCACCTCTTTCTTCTTCTTCTTTGCCACTGTATGCTTGTTATCTTTGATGCTTCTCTGAGTTGCCTGCCTTATATTTATGTTGCCTTTGTTGCTTTTGAAACTGTTGAGCTTGTTTCCTATGATGAAGCCTTCTTCTGAGGCCTAGGGTTTAGTTGCCTTTATTGCTTTGAACTTGCCTGTTGGAATATTTCTTATGTTACTTTTTGCCCAATGATGTATTCTTACTGAGGGCTCGAGGGTTTTGACACTGAGTTGTTTTATCTGGCTATTTGTTTGGATAGTCTATGGTTTAGACTTGAGGCTGGACTGGTTTAGGCCTTAACAGATTTAAATGACTTAGCAGGTTATGCTTGGATTGAATGGTAAGGGTTTTCAGGCCATGTATTGCTGGGTTGTGCTTAGGCAGTTTTGACTGGTTTTATGGCCTTAACAGTTCTTTCTGCTTGAGGTTCAGTAGGTTTGAATTGGTGATGTTTCACAGGTTTGAGTTTTAGCAGGTTTGGCATATGTAGGTTTGGCATATGTAGGTTAGTGTACTTTAGCTTTGAACTTGGTTCTAGTTGTTTAGGCCAAGGTTTTGGTAATGTTTAGGCAGGTTGTGGTAATGCAGGTTTGTCTGGTTTCAGCAGGTGTGAGTTTGGCCGGGTTTCTGGTTTATGATGTTTAGGCCTTATGGTAATGCAGTAGGCAGGCTGTGCTTCAGGTTTTGCATATGCAGGTTATGTGTTTGGAGGATTTTTGCTTCTGCAGGTTGAATGCTTGGCAGTTTTTCTATATCTTTTCTTTTGTGTTGGTTTCTCCTCCTGAACTGTGTTTTTGCTCTTGTGTGTTATATCTTTTCTATCTATGCCTGCCTAAAGCCTAAAAACCTGCATCTTTTCTCTTCTTTTTCTCTCTCTTTAGTACAAAAAAAACATTAAAAATTGTTTATACTTGTACTTTCTCTGAAAAAGTAGATAGCTGGGAAATGATGAAGTTAATTTGTTTGCTTGCAATACAATTTTTCCTCTGCATTCTTCTCTCCTTTGACAGCTTTTGTGCTTGCTTGATATCTTGCCATATCCTCTTATTTGACAGCTTTTGACAGAAAGTTGGAATTTGGACTTGGTTGGCAATTCAATTTGGACCTTTAGTTGGGTTTGAATTTGTGCAGTACCATTTGAGATTTGAACTTTATGCAATTTTGGACAATTTTGAATTGTGCATTTTTTAAACTTGCATTCAAATAATTTGCAAACATTTTCACTCTTCTTTGTGAACCGGGAGAAATCCCGTGATTTGCAAAGAGGACTAACTGATCCCAGTTGTTGCTTTTAATGATGAGTCTAAATTAAACTGTCTGTCTCTTTTATTCAATTTAACTGTTATTTGACTTTTCCCCTTTTCTTTTGCAGATGAAAAATGGAGCACCGGAGCGAAGTGAAGAATGAAGAATTAGGGACTTAGAAAATGTTTAGAAAAAATAGGATAGTTTTTATTTTCAATTTAATTATTGTAAACCATTATTATTTTAAATACTTCGTAAATAAATACTTGTATCCAAATAATAATTGTAATAAATATTAAATATGAAATAAAAATTCTATTGATTCATTTAATTCTTTTCAATTCCTTTTCAATTATTTACTTATCATTCATGGTTCCTTAAATTAAAATAAATGAAAAGTAAATTCCAGATATTTAATTCTTAGAACCATGAATAATCAACTAAACATTGATTCTTTGTTGATCAAAATAAATGAACTTGACGTCTCCGTCATCCAAAGCAACGCACAGTCAAACGCAATAACTGATCAGACGCAATCCTTTCTTACTGATTTCTTACCAAGCACTGTAAATCCAAACTGCGTATTTCTTTTGACTGGCTCAAACAAAACAACGTGAATTCAAACCAACTGCCTCTTTTACTGATTAAATCAAAACAATGCGAATTCAACCCGAATCTTGGAATAACTTGCAAAGTGCTGTGGAATTTAAATCCTTCTGAGAATGTGCCCAAAAAACCTTAATTCCTGATTAAATGCCAAAGAGCGTTCGCTTGATCAAAATTGAGCCAAAATCAACCAAAACCCTAAGCCAACTGCTTGAACTGTTCTAGAGCCATGAAAACCAGTAAAACCCTAATTTTGCTTGACTGACAAGAAAAGTCCGTTTGTCCGATTCTTGAGCCAATCTGAAAAATCAGGAAATGCCTGAAGCTGAGATTTATTGTGGAAAAACGTGAGGCCAAATTTTGGGGTACAACAGTTGCCCCTGTTCAATCTTCTTGAACCTGAAGAGTTAGATTGGCAAGTTTGCCTTTCGCGACTTGAAGGTAAAAGAAGATTGGACACTAAAGTGCCCAGAAAATTTGCACTCGGCGATATGATGGTAGAGGTGAATGGGCTTAAAGATGCCATTTGGTGATGGGCTTAAAGATGCCATCTGGTGCGATAGAATCTTGTCGGGGAATGGGCTTAGAGATGCCATTTGGTGATGGGCTTAAAGATGCCATCTGGTGACTGCTGGTAGGAGGATGGGCTTATAGATGCCATCTGGACATGTTGAACTGTATGTCAAAAGTGAGTGGGCAAGTATCAGAAGGGCATCCATGTTTTGGAACATCTCTGAATTAGGGGTCCGAATATGCAACAGATTGACGTCCATGTCTGGAGAATCCGTAAACTATTTTCAGGAGTTGAGATTGAGTGAGCAATAGAGCGGCATCCGTTGTTGGGAAGCGTCCGTAAACTATTTTCAAAAGTTGAGAAGGGTCTGAACAAGTTGGTAGATTGACATCCGTTGTAGGGAAGAATCCGTAAACTGTTTTCAGAAGTCTTGAAGTTGAAGGGGAACCGGCGTAGGGTTTCCTGATGATGCGTCTGAATGGATCTGGAATAAGTATCAGAATGTCGCCGTGTCGGGGTCACATCTGAACTATTTCTGGATGAATCTCGGGAGATGATCTGTGTCTGTCGACTGCTCTTACCTGAAAAGTAAAGGGTTAGTTGTATGCAATGTTATGATGCATGATGCGATGTACGTGACATTAATGTTTATGATATGAATGTAATGAATGCGCATGTAAGCTGATGAGCTATCTTGCTGAGGATAAATGAATCTCGGACGGCTGAAGATAAAAGCATCTTGACCGCAGCCGGGAAAATAAATCCTTGGCTGTTGCTGGGGAAGAGAATTCCTGATGACCTCTACCGGGGAGCTCCAAACTAGTTGACCCATGCTGGGGAGGTAAGACTGAGAATCTTCAGCTCGGTGGGAAGTAACTCTGGCGACTTCACCGGGGAACTCAAGATTTGCCCTCTCCAAAACTCTATGGGGAGAAGGTTCAATGGTCTGGCTCCGCTGGGGATTATGAAGCTTGACTCCGAGTGGAGTTAGCTTCTAGAAGAATCTGAACAAGCGATAGGTTAACATCCGTTACTTGGAGAACCCGTGAACTGTTTTCAGAAATCTTGAGATTGAATAAGCAATAGAGCAGCATCCGTTGTTGGGAAGCGTCAGTAAACTGTTTTCAAAGGTTGCATCTGAACAAGCTGATAGATTAACATCCGTTGTTGGGAAGAATCCATAAACTGTTTTCAGGAGTCTTGAAGAAGAATCTGAACAAGTGATAGGTTAACATCCGTTACTTGGAGAACCCGTGAACTGTTTTCAGAAATCTTGAAGTTGAATCAGCAATAGAGCCGCATCCGTTGTTGGGAAGCGTCCGTAAACTAATTTCAAAGGTTGCATCTGAACAAGCTGATAGATTAACACCCGTTGTTGGGAAGAATCCATAAACTGTTTTTAGAAGTCTTGAAGAAGAATCTGAACAAGTGATAGGTTAACATCCGTTACTTGGAGAACCCGTGAACTGTTTTCAGGAGTCTTGAAGTTGAATCAGCAATAGAGCCGCATCCGTTGTTGGGAAGCGTCCGTAAACTAATTTCAAAGGTTGCATCTGAACAAGCTGATAGATTAACATCCGTTGTTGGGAAGAATCCATAAACTGTTTTCAGAAGTCTTGAAGAAGAATCTGAACAAGTGATAGGTTAACATCCGTTACTTGGAGAACCCGTGAACTGTTTTCAGAAATCTTGAAGTTGAATCAGCAATAGAGCCGCATCCGTTGTTTGGAAGCGTCCGTAAACTAATTTCAAAGGTTGCGTCTGAACAAGCTGATAGATTAACATCCGTTGTTGGGAAGAATCCATAAACCGTTTTCAGAAGTCTTGAAGAGGAACCGGTGTAGGGTTTCCTGATGATGAGTTTGTGTAGAACTGCATCGGTTTTTGAACACTTTTGACATTCGAATGCCCCAAGTGGTGATGTAGATAATTTCCTGGCTTATTACAGGTGTTGGTCTACAATCGGTCGTTCACAGATGTTTTCCTGGGTTGTTACAGGTGTTGATCTGGAATTCTTCAGACGTGCCCTGGCTGGATACAGGAATCGAATCTGGAAATGTAATAGTTGATTTGTTGAACACTTTTGACATTCGAATGCCCCAAGTGGTGGAGAAGGAGTCTTGAATCAGATCACTCTGCATATTGGGAGATTTCTTGAAATCTTGACTGGACTGCCCCAGGTTAGCTGAACTTTGAAAGATCTGTTGGACCTTGACTGGACTGCCCCAGGTTAACTGAACTTTGAAAGATCTGTTGGACCTTGACTGGACTGCCCCAGGTTAATTGAATTGTGACATGCCATGCCCCTTGTTGATAGGGGATTTGATGGAAGTGTTATCCTCTTGAAGTGATTTTGACTTACAGAGAGAGTTTTCGTTCCTCCGAACATTCGCTGTATGAATTTCTTCGCTGTCAAACAAAAAGGTCAAATGCAGACAGTGATATTCGAATAATGCAAAGTTTATGTTTGTCTCAAAATTTTGAAAAATGCGTTTTTAGCAGAAAACTTTTCACAAGACAAGTCAACACAAGATTTAGAGTAAAGCCTTACAGGAGTCAGGATACCCTTTTGTAACAGTATGCTTTCGAACTAAACCATGCTTCAATTAGGACTTTTGAAGGGTTGTAACGTGGCTTGGTTCACGGTTTAAGAAACAAAGGATAAAGGCTCAAAATATATTTGTACCCACCCGCTCTTCGTGATGTTCTCTAACCTAAGCTCAGTTAATTGTGCGTCGCACTCTGTTTTGAGTTTGGAACGACTTTTGGGCGATGGTTCACCAGTTGAATTTGGGGAGACAGCCATCATCTCCTTTTTTTTTTTTCTTTTTCAACATTTTTCATGTTGTTGAGGATTTTGTAATGACCTCACTATTTTGATTTTGATTTGTTATCCCTAACTTTTGCCTGACTGTTCCCATTTTCGAGATTACAGTCAGCGGGATGCCCCAGCTTTCTCGAGCTTCCTTTACAAGTTTTGGCTCAGTGGGCTTTTTCTCTTTTGAGAGATTGACTGTCTATGTGATAGGGAACCACCCTTGTCTTTTTGATTCCAAAGGAATGCTTTCTTTTTCGACGTCGTTCGTTGTGTTACGAACTGAGAGTTTGCGACTTCAATGTGCGTTTCTCTTGAATTAACTGAGATACTACCCTGCCCCAGGTTTATATCAAAGGTTTCGATTGTTTAGAACAGAAAACTCCTACTTCTTTGGCTCGAAGGGGTTGACTAGGGATTAACTTCCTTATAACTCCGGTGTTTGGGAATTGAAAGAAATGCCTGTACATCATCAGCAAGGTCTGTTCAAAAGCATACTGTATAAGATCATGGTATTGTTTCGTCATCCTCCCTCTAAAGGCTTACAGCTTTTTATCAAGAGTCAAATATCATAAAGAAAAGCATAAGAGTAGTGAAATGAATGGATGAATTCAAGACAAACATATGCAATGCATTAATGAAAACAGAGTTTAACATCAATAGATAATTGTTTGACAACAAAAGAAATTACAACTTTGAAAATTCAAAAAGAAGCAAAAGTCTTTCAGCTTGAGCTTCGTCACTTCAGGTGGAGAACCCTTTAACGGAAGATTTTCATCTCGCCGTCTGGCATGAATTCCAGCACCCCAATGTCGATCAGATCTTGAATCTTGTTCTTCAAGGCCCAACAGTCGTTGGTGTCGTGTCCCGGGCTGTAGGAATGGTAAACACAAAATGCATCGGGATGATAGTGAGGAGAGGAGATATTGGGCTTCTGAGGAGGGTCCTTCAAGGTAAGCAAGTTGACCTCCATCAGACGCTTCAGTATGAAGAAAGATGGTATTTCAGTCTCCGTGAACTGTCTTCCCGACTTTTCTTGCTTACGCCGATTACCCCTTTGACGCTGGCGAGGTTGTTGATGGGCTTGTGACCCTGAAGCCAGCAAAGGAGCTTTCCCCTTGTCTTCTTGAATGGATGGAGGTTGAGCGGTGACTTGTTCTTCGACCTCAGATGCTTGCCCCAGTTGGTTGTTTGGAAGCAGTTGGCGGACAAGAACTCTGAGTTCCTCTTGTCTTTGAGATAGGTCTTGGATGAGAGCCATCTGGCCCACCAACTGTCCCATCATTTGGGTCCTCAAGGTTGTCAGATCAAACTGCAGCTCCGCAAGCTGATCACTCCTGGCATTGTTGGAATTCTCCAAACCCTTGGTGAGGAGAGCTTTCATTTCTTCTTGCCCCAGAGACAAGTTCAGGAACATCTCCTGCAGCTGAGCAGTCTGGTCTTGGATGTCTTTGACAGACCTTTCTAGAGCCATCTCTTGCTGAAATAAACAGCAGGAGAGTAAGGAAACCTGAAAAAGGAAAGACTGTCAAAATGCAATGCATGATATGTGGATGCATGCTTTCAAGGATCTCTTGGGGTAAACACAAGAAAATGTTAGAGGTTGAACTCTGCTCTTGGATTGGGGATCTCTGCACCGGTGGACGTCTTTCCACGAGAATCGGGCTCACCATGTCGAGTGGGTCATAGCCACTGATTCAAGTTGTTGCACTTGATCTTTGACTGGAGAACTTTGTATCGATGGATGTCTTTCCATGTGAATCAAGCTCACCATGTCGAGTGGGTCGTAGCCACTGATTCAAGTTGTTGTACTTGAACTTTGATTGGCATTCGTTAGAGAAGAAACCTCTTGCCCCTTGGTAGACGTCTGGTTCAACGTAACCCTGCATCAAAAGAACCCTCGAGATCCTTGAAATGGTTATTGAAAATGCTATGGTATGATGTCATGATGTTATGCACCTGTATGCCAAAAGCAAGTGAGTGTATATACAGACAAACATATTCACACAGAGCAAACAAGGCCTTAGGTTTAGGCTTGCATGAGGTTCAGGTACTACCCTCTTGAAGTTAGTTGGCTCATCCTGTCCTAAAATAGAAACCGGGTTCTAAGGAGCTCAATATCATTGGATTGTTTTCTGTGTTCATTGTTTCGGTTTAGCCACTTACTGGCGACCAAAATATTCCAAGAAAACAATCCTCAAAAGAGTGTAGTATCGAGTATCTACCAACTTCGGACTGCACCAAAGTCGGTCATCTCACTACCCCTAAAAAGGCTAAGATGGTCAATTAAGGTTCTAAGAGTTCGTTAGTGCTTCATGACATCACACAGTGGCCCCGTACTCTCCTTGACTACTCAAGGGTTACCGGTACTCACAAATATGTCACACTAACATAGCTTACTGCTTCAACCATGTCGGTATACCCTGCACAGTTTCCTCGTAGTTTTTTGCTATTTACCTAAGAAGGTGCCCCAAATCCGGGTGGAGGATTTATAACAAACCCAAACAAGGACCCAAAAAGATAAATCAATCAAGTCAATCAAAGCAAGAAAGTAAAGGTGATCTAAACCCTAAGGTAACCCCACTTTTAAGAAATCTCCCAGCAGAGTCGCCAGTTCTGTGATACGGTGGGAGAACTGACTAGTGTTTTGTGTTCGTATTCGCACTTGTGCGGTTGAGCAAGAGTCGCCACCGACTTTTTACTTTATCCTAAAGGAAAGGTTAAAAAAGCACAGCAAAAACCTTTTGAGATATTTCGTGGGTTCGGGGGGTAGATTATGAAGAGGGAAGGTATTAGCACCCTCTTCATCCATGGTTATCCATGGGCTCTTAGTTACTTGGTTTTTTAGATCACTTGCCTTGATTTTTGATTGCTTGAAAATGGTTTATGTGTGAGTGTTGTTGAAAATATTTTGGAAGAAGATGCCTTGTCTTAGGCTAACCTTGTAACAATTCTTTACTCGAATATTTTACAAAGGCGTGTATCTTTTCGAAAAGATGTTTCAAAATGTTTTGAGAGTTTGTATTGAAAGTGTTATGGATTGTGTTTTTTGACAAGAAGGCAAGTGTTTTTGCAAGTTGATCTCAAGTAACTAAGAGTTTTACCTACCCTATTGTACTCAAAGGTTTTTGTTATGTTTTAACCCCTTTTTAACAATTTTGTTCCACCATTGAATTTGGTGGGAAATCTTGCGTTTAGGAAGTTTATGCGGGACGGGCGCGGGTCATCGTATGGACCATGAATGCAATGGTGCCAAGTGTCTTTGGCAACTTGCTTTGAGGGACTTGATCATTTGTTTAGGCAACATTTTGAGGGACTTATGATCATTTGATTTTGTTTTGCCAAAGATTCTCGACGTGCAAGCATGGCCCATTTTGGAAGGCAACATGTGGGATTACCTTAGAGGGGTGCAAATGTGATTGTGTATTGATTTCACGTATTTGTCTTGTATTAGGTTATCTAGCGTTTGATTTTATGTACATGCAAACCCTAGGTCTAACCATGGTATAATTGAAAGCGGTAAATTGCAAAAATGTAAAGTCTACGCTATTACAAAATAGTATCCGGGAGTGGGGGTACAATATTCACAAATGGGGATGAGACTTATAGTATCCAATAAGTTACAACCAAATCGAATTTGCGATCAAATGTAAATAATGAATATCAATGTATAAGCAAAAGTGTATAGGGGCAATGTGAATGTATTTGTATTGTGTAGGTATGAGATGTATTGTGAAAGTGATTATTTACATGTGCGACAATATGAAATTAAATGTGTATTAGGGTATTTGACCTAAATATGTGTTTAATGAATCTTTGATTTGTATATTTTAATATGCACAAAAGAAATGTTTTAATTGAATGTTCAAGCTCTAATTAAATTATGTATAAAAAATGATGTTTTAAGAAAAGGAAATATTTCTAAGTTTTAATTATGTATACGAAAAAGTATTTTTATTAAGTGTTTAAGAATTTAAATTAGAAAAAAAGGTATTTTTATTTGTTTATGAATTTAAATTAGAAAAAATGTATTTTTATTTGTTTATGTACAAAATATGTTTCAATCAAATATCAAGAAATGAATTATGTATGTTAAAAGGAAATGTATTTTTAATTGTTAGGTACAAATTGAAATAAGTTTTAATAAAAGAAAGTGTTTTAAACAAACATATTTTTAGGCATTTTATGTATTAATGTATTAATTAAATATTAATCTTAAGAAGAAGAAAAAAATGTATTCTATGTATATATAAGAAATGAAGGAAAAGATAAGTTTAAATAGAAAGAAAATATTTCTTATATGTTTATATATAAATCAAACTATACTATATATGAAATATTTGTTAGTATAAAAAGGTTACTATGTTTTTGTTAATTTCTCAAAAAGTGATGTGTTAAAAAAAAACAATTAAATGAAAGCAATGGGCTTTAAGTATGCAGAATGGGGCGAGGCCCACGTTTAGGCTTAGGAAGTTTTTAGGGTTTGCTGAATGTTTTCAATTTAGGGTTTGTACAACGGCGCTCATGGTTCGTTCGTCTTCGCCGTGCGTTTCTTGCTTCTTTGCCATGGCTACTGAACCACGTCCCTTTGCCTGAGACACCATGCTACCACCATCTCCTCTACCTCTCTGATCCAACAAAGCTGTAAGGTGACATCTTTTCTTTCAACGTATTTTAGGCTTTTTATGATTTGTCTTGCATGTTTAATTTGTATTCCGATTTCGATTTCGTTATTGATTCTGACCATTTGTGTCCTTTTTTATTCGAGGTGTGAAGAGAAGGAAAAAGATTTACCTTCGTTGGAGGAGATGGTTAGGAGGCGTCTTGGAGGGCTCAACAGCGGAGAGGACATGATGCTAGCTCTTTGAGCTTCCTGGTACCTTTGTGTA
The DNA here is from genome assembly GCA_948472305.1 of Vicia faba. Taxonomy (NCBI): domain Eukaryota; kingdom Viridiplantae; phylum Streptophyta; class Magnoliopsida; order Fabales; family Fabaceae; genus Vicia; species Vicia faba. Next base: position 283,078,504 of record OX451739.1, on the reverse strand, counting down.
TTTCGCCTGCTTATTGGGTTTGATGATGATGACTTGACTAAAAACCTTATTTCTTGATGTTCACCTCTTTCTTCTTCTTCTTTGCCATTGTATGCTTGTTATCTTTGATGCTTCTCTGAGTTGCCTGCCTTATATTTATGTTGCCTTTGTTGCTTTTGAAACTGTTGAGCTTGTTGCCTATGATGAAGCCTTCTTCTGAGGCCTAGGGTTTAGTTGCCTTTGTTGCTTTGAACTTGCCTGTTGGAATATTTCTTATGTTACTTTTTGCCCAATGATGTATTCTTACTGAGGGCTCGAGGGTTTTGACACTGAGTTGTTTTATCTGGCTATTTGTTTGGATAGTCTATGGTTTAGACTTGAGGCTGGACTGGTTTAGGCCTTAGCAGATTTAAATGGCTTAGCAGGTTATGCTTGGTGTTGTACCCCAAAATTTGCCCTCCCATATTCATCAAGAAATTGCCAAGCCAAGGTCATAAAATTCTCCAAAGGCTATGCAGTTCAACTGTCTCATATACAGTCAAAACTAGGGTTTGCATTCTGGTCAAGAAAATGGAGTGTTCAAGGGTTCAATCAAGTCTCATATGCCTACAAAGATGGTCAAGTATCCTCATATCAAGTTTCAAGGCATTCAGCTCAAAATTGCACAGTCAAAACCCTAAATTGCACTACAGTCAACTGTAGGGGCAAAATGGTCATTTGGCAGTCAAAAGTTCAAATTTTTGGTCAACATATCATTTTGAAGCCACAAACATCATTTGATCAATGCTTGATCATGATTCCCAAGATTTGGCTCAGAAATCATCAAAGATGCAAAAGTTGCTATATTTGGACAGCTGAAAAAGTCAACTGAAATTGACCAGGGCATAACTTTCACATGGATTATCATAAAAATTCCATCCAAAGCTCATTTGGAAGAGAAAGACATTTCCTACAACTCATCTTCATATTCCAAGTCCAAGAAATGCTCTCACAAAAAGTTATCAATTTCAACATTATAGGTCATTTTCAAAAGTCAACAAAAAGGGACTTTAAGTCAAAGGCCATAACTTGAGATTGGTAAATCAAAATGACATGGGACCAAAGGCATTGGTTAAAGGACTCAAAGACCTTTCCAAAATGTCCAAGAACATGTGAAAAGCTTAAAAATTGAGCAAGTTATGCCTTGTGGAAGTTGGGAAATTTTTGGAAATTTTTGAAAGTCAACTTTACTTCAAATGATCCAAAAATGCAAATGGGCCCATTTTTCTTCCAAGTTTCTTCATGCCAAGCCTATGCACGACCATTAGGCCCAAAAGGAAGTTTTTCTCCATTTTTATTTATTTATTTGAATTTTTTTATCATTTATAATTCATTTAATTAAATAAATTGCATGAAAAATACAAACCTAATGAAAATAAATCTTTTTATGCATGATTTGGACTTAATATTTCGTGCACATGCTAATATAGAAGGTTTTGGCTTGATTGAAACCTAATTGACACAAAAACCATGAAAAAAGATTCAAAAAGATATTAAGGAAATCAAATATTGAAAACAATGAATTCATGAGATTTTGTTGATTTTTGTTGACCTAAAAGCCTCACTATATGATCAGGAACACAAACCTAATCAAAGAACACTCCAAGCTGCGCAGAAAATCAATATACAAACTTGCAAAAATTCTCAAAAAACACAAAAACTGTTTTCAAGGTTAGGAGACGATTCAAGCCCCAATTCTTGTTCTATCATCATCCTGAGACATCATTGAACGTTTCTCAATCATTAACATCAACCAAAACGCCCTGAATTGGTATCCATAAGTCAAACTGTACCTCAAAATTTCTGAAATCGTATAGCATGATTCAAGCATATTTTTGCATTTTTATTTATGTATTCATGCTCATAATGATGTTTCTAAGCTAATCACTGTATTTAATTGGATTTTCGTGCTGTATATAAGGTTTTGCCATGATCGTCCTCTAGGGTTTACAGGCTTGCTAATTTGGGGTTTTTGAGATAACGCAAAATTGGGGCTCAAGACCATTGCCATCGCCCTTAACACATCCAAACGAAAAGATTCCAGCCCTCGCGCTCAATTTATGAGCGTCGAGGGCCTGTTCGCTATTTTCTGTTAGATGGTATTAGGCAACGTTTGCCAAACCGTTGCCTCTGAGTTTTGTTTTACAGGGACGAAGAAGAAGGTGGAATCGTGGCACGTACTGACTGGCTCATTCAAATGTTCCGCGCGCTAATCCACTCATGTCTTGTTTTTCTATTATATTATTTATTTGTATATTATATATCAAAGTAGTTAAATGGCTCAGCTGGCAAGCTATCAACGCGTTAACCTTCATGACCTGGGTTCAAGTCCCAGGTCTGTGCAATTTCTCTTATTATTTTCCAATGCAGATTCCTATGCAACGCTGGCACTAAGGACCACCATATACCATCCAGATCAAGCGTGCCACGTCCATCCCAACGTTAGATCAACGGCCAAGAATCTAAGGAACACATAAACCCTGGTCAAATGCACCATACGTGATTCCAAAAGTCAACGGATTATGAAGCAAATGGGCCTGATTTGCTAGGCCTATACCTCCTGAATTGGGGACTACCCCCCCCCCCCTGGTTTGCCTTATTATTTTTTCTTTAATTTTTCTTTTTATTTCTTTTATTTGCTATTTATTTAGTTAATTATTTTTACAAAATATAAAAACATTCAAAAATCAGAAAAGGCCAAAAATTAATAAATATTTATATTATAATTATTTTCATAATAAATGCTTATAATTATTTAGTTTTAATTAGGTTACAAATTTAATTCCTTTTAATAAAAATCCCAAAAAAATAGAGTTTAGGTTTAATAACTTTTTATTTTCTTTTTAATTTTTCCCTTTTTTCAGAATAATAATATTAGTTATTTATTTTCATAAATTAAAAATTGTACATAAATAAATTAAGGTTTAATGTAGATTATATTTTAATTCTTTCATAATAAATAAAAATATTAGAATTAGGGTTTGCCGTTTAATTTAATTTCAATTAACTCTTTTTTCTCATTAAATCTAAAAAACACAAAAATACCATTTTCATTTAATTTTAATTTTAAATTCCTTGTTAAGTTTAATTATTTGCAAAAGGGTCCAACGCCCATTGTTTTAATTTAATTGCGCGTATTTACTTTATGTCGTTCATTATAATTATGTAAATCTCCCGAAGCCATATAACTTTACTTTTCGCACTTTTGTTTATTCGCTTTATTTATTTTCTGTCAAATCGGGTCCGGTTTAATTTTGGCGATGTGGACCCGCGCTTTTGTAATAGTTTAGAACTTTTAATTTTCCGCATCTTTTTAACTGCTAATAAAATGCATGCAAGAATGAATGGCCCTAATTAAAATCAAGCGTAGATCACAACAAACATGTCAAGACAAAATATCTGAAAACGACACACCATTCGTACACACCACCCCTAGGGTACGCCTCACTGTTGCCTTTCGAAAGGTGGTCGTCGAGTAGAGGATGTCTTAGTAAGTCCTCATGATCCGGGAACCTGGCATGAGGGTAGCTTCTAAGGTGTCTTCCCATTGCTCTGGTGATCACCATGTCCCGAACCTCGACTTGACCCGAACGACTCCAACGGTGGTGCTACCTACCTCTCAATGGTGGGATGGCACTACTTTAAAGGACATTTACACAGACGAATTCCTTAGGGTAGGTAGGTTCTCAAGGATACTTGCTCTAATCTCAAAATAAACTCAAAAAGACTTTTCACACTGACACTTTTCAAAAGCTTTCAAAACAAACTTTTCAAACACTCTGACGCATGAGTCGATCTGAAATTTTTCAAAGAAACTTTTTAAACCCACATTGAAAAGAAAACAAACAATTTTGAAAACACATTGAGCAAGTATCTAAGAGCCCATGGATAACCATGGATAGAAAGGGTGCTAATACCTTCCCTTTCTATAATCTACCTCCCGAACCGAGAGCAATCTCTTTAAGGAATTTTTCTGTGCTTTTGTCCTTTCCATTTGGAGAAAATAAAAGACGGTGGCGACTCTTGCTTCCGCGACATTTCGCGAACCAGCGTTAAACAGTCAGTTCCAGATCCACCGATCACAGAACTGGCGACTCTGCTGGGGAAATAATTTTAAAGTGAGGTGTACCTTAGGGTTTAGTTCATAACTGTGTTTTCAATTGTATTGATTTGTGTGCTTTAAATTGTGGGTTGCTTGGGAGTTCTATAGATCCTAACCCGGATCTGGGGATACCTTTCTTAGAAAGTAGCAACAAGGTTGTGAGGGAACTGTGCGGGGTATACCGACATGGTTGAAACAGTCTGCTACGTTGATGTGGCACTTTGGTGTGTACCGGTAACCCTTGAGTTCAGTCAAGGAGAGTACGGGGCCTCCGCGTGGTGTCGTGAAGCATCAACAGACCTTAGGAACCTTAATTGAACTATCTTGGCCTCTTTAGGGTAGTGAGATAACTGACTTTGGTGCAGTCCGAGGTTGGTTGATACTCGATACTACGCTCAATTGAGGGTTGCTTTCCTGGAATATTTCGGTCGCCAGTTCAGTGGCTAAATCGAAACGATGAACAATGAAAGCAATCCCGTGATATTGGGAACCTTAGAACCCGGTTACTTTGATTAGGACAGGTTGAGCCCACCAACTTCAAGAGGGTACTACCCAGACCCCATGCTGGCCTAAACCCTAAGGGTTTCTCTTGTGTGACTTGTGTGCCTTTGTACTTGCCTACTTGCGTACTTGTTACCTGACACTTGTTTCTTGCAGGTCTCGTTTATAGTCCTTAAGTGGGACTCATAACAGGGTACTAAATTTCTTGCAGGTCTTGTTTATAGTCCTTAACTAGGACTCATGACAGGGTTTACCAAATTTCTTGCAGGTCTTGTTTATAGTCCTTAACTAGGACTCATGACAGGGTTTACCAAATTTCTTGCAGGTGTTGTTTATAATCCTTAACTGGGACTCATAACAGGGTTTACTAGATCTCTTGCAGGTTTTGTTTATAGTCCTTAATAGGGACTCATAACAAAGTATACTGAATTTCTTGCAGGGTTTGTTTATAGTCCTTAATTGGGACTCATAACAGGGTTTACCTACATCACCCCATGCATAGCATGACATCATACCATTGCATACATCCTAACCCATTTCAAGGATCTCAAGGGCTTGTGATGCAGGTCATGATGAACCAACTGTCCAGCAAGGGGCAATAGGGATTTATTTTCCTCTAAGACAAGGTTGGCAGGGGCTATGACCCACTGGATATGGTGAGCCTTTGACCTTTGAAGAAGAATTCTCAACAACATGGGTTTCCTTCAATCAAGCTATAAATTCCAATGCTAACAATTGTCTTGTTTACCCTACGAGGTCCTTGAAAACATTGCATACATATCATACATCTCATTGCATTACAGGTACCCTCTGTACAGGTCGCTTACCCTTCTCCGCTGTTTATTTCAGCCGATCGTCATGAATCCTGAATCATCAGCCGAGCAGACTATCAAGGATCTCCAGGCTCAGAATGCCCAGTTCCAAGAGCTGATCATGAATCTGACCCAGGGGCAGCAAGATCTGAAGGCTCTGCTCTTGAAGAAGGACAAGAAGAAGAAGAGGACTGTTTTGTTCAGCCCTAGACGCAGATCTGGGAATACACCGCAAATTGAAACTGAGAGGACAACCCCATCTGTGGGGAAGAGCAGTCATCCAGAGGAAAGGGTGCCCAGTCCAGTGGTCTCTGACAATGAAACAGATTTCGACGACGAACAATACCCTCCGGCTGAGGACAAGTACAAACAATTGGAGGGTAGGCTGAAGGCTATGGAGGTTCAACAGGTATCTGGGCTGGATTTTGGAGATCTGGGTTTGTCAACTGGTGTGGTTATTCCTCGGAAGTTCAAAGTACCACCCTTCTCTAAGTATGACGGGGCGTCTTGTCCCAAGCTGCATCTAAGGTCCTATGTTCGGAAGATCCAACCATATACGGTGGACAAAAACTTGTGGATCCACTTCTTCCAGGAAAGTCTTTCAGGGACTCATCTCGAATGGTTCTATCAGCTGGATGAGACCAAAATTCGTAACTGGGAGGAGTTGGCAACTGCTTTCTATAAGCAGTACCAGTATAATGCCGACCTTGCCCCTACGCGTACCCAACTCCAGGGTATGTCGTTAGGATCAAGTGAAGGTTTTAAAGAATATGCGCAGAAATGGAGGGATCTCGCTGGAAGGGTACAACCACCTCTGACTGATCGGGAACTTGTTGATATGTTCTTGGGGACCCTGTCTGGTCCGTTCTACAACCATCTAATTGGGAATTCGTCTGCTGGATTCACAGATCTCATCTTGACTGGGGAGCGAATAGAAGCTGGTATCCGGTCTGGGAAAATTCAGGAGGTTGCACCTGCTGATAAAAAGCCTCATCATGGAAAGAAAGAATCCAATGCTGTGCACGGTAAAAAGAGCCGTCATGAGGCAGGGGCAATCCAGATTTCCAATCCCGGGCCTGCTCAACAAGGACAGGGACAGCAGCGCAAGGAGAAACGGCAGTATACCAAACTTAACATGTCGCTGGATCAAGCACTGCAACAAATGTTGAAGGCAGGGCTGATCACCTTAAGGGCTCCTCTTCGGAATCCGAACACTTCTGCACCCAACTATCATCCCAACGATAGGTGCGCATATCATTCAGATAGCCCGGGGCATACTACAGACAATTGCTGGCCTCTCAAGAATAAGATTCAAGATATGATCGACGCTGGAGAGATTCAGTTTGAAGTGCCAGAGACTCCGAACATAGTCACTGCTCCGTTGCCCAATCATTGAAGCCTTTTGTTTATTTGAATATTTTGAGTTGTACTTTTCTTTGCTTATACAAACAATTAATGTCATAGCAAACTCTTTTATTCTATTAATGCATCGCATATGTCTGTTTTGGAAATTAATACAATTATTTTCATTATGTTCAAATATCTTTTCATATTTTTTCTGATGATCAACTCTTGGTTAATGATTCTGAGCCTCTTGAGGGAGGATGACGAAAACGATACCACGATCTTTACAGTATGCTTTTGAACAGACCCCGCTGATGAGGTACAGGCATTGTTTCAATTCCTAAACACTGGAGTTATAAGGATGATAATCCCTCGTTAACCCCTCTGAGCCAAAGAAGTAGGAGTTTTTATTTTCGAAAATTGAAACCCTTAATCATAACCTGGGGCAGGGTAGTCTCTCAGTTGATCCAGGTGCATGACGAATGGCACCGAAGAGATCTTTACAAAACGAACAAAGACAGTGATGGTTCAGAACAATCATAAGGACAGGCAGTCACTATCAAAAACAAAATCATAAATAAAAGCCCATAAAGTCTAAACCTACAAAGGGGACTTATGAAACTGGGGCATCCCGCTGACTGTGATTCCAAAAAGGAAACAGTTCAGGCAAAAAAAGAAAGGGATAACAAAACAGAGAAAGAGGTCTTATAAACCCTCAACAAAGAGGAAATGACTGCCTATTCAAAATAAGTTATCAACATCCGAATCATCACCGGAACATCAAAGCAAAGATTCAAGCAAGGTCTAACGCACGATCAACTGAGTTTAGGTTTGGAGAACATCACGGAGAGTGGGTGGGTACAAATAAAATTTGAGCCTTTATCCTTTGTTTCTTAAACCGTGAACCAGACCACGTTATAACCCTTAAAAGTCCTAGCTGAAGCATGGGTTAGTTCGAAAGCATACTGTTACGAAAGGTATCCTGACTCCTTAAGGCTGACGGTAAATACGGAGTTGACATCACGTTTTACAAACATCCACTTGTTTTATGAAAAAAAGAATGCATTTTCAAAATCTTCAAGACAGACATAGGCTTTGCATTTTTAATATAACTTTGTTTGCATATGACTTTTTGTTTGAACAGCAGGGAAATTCGCACGATGAATACCTAATGAACAAAAGTACCTCCAATCAAGGGGCAGACATGATTATTGTCCATCATCTGGGGCAATCCAATCAAGATTCGGAGAATCTCTCAAAGGCCAAATAACCTGGGGCAAATCTCCGCCTGAGTTACTTGGGACACTCCAGCAACGAATCTGGCCTGATGAAACACCTTCTGGTAGCATGATAAAACACTTCTAACAGGGGCAATTCCCTACATTCTGAGAACGTGGACATAATCGAAAAATACTACGCAAAATCAAAGACCCGCTAGGTTGACATACCTAGGCAAAAATAAGGGCTTCCCGGCGAACCAAAAGGGTTCGGGCAAAATGAAGGGATGAAACAAAAAAATCTGTACACCCGGCAAGTCGAAAACCTGAAAAGGCGGTTTGGGCAAAAATGGGTATCCCGGTGGACTGAAAACCTGAAAGGGCGGTCCGGGCAAAAGTTAGGGATTAAAGCGTACGACTATGTCCCGTCATCTTGTCACCTGCTTACCTGAAGAAGGTCTAACCCTCAGCAATTATCAGCATCCCACAAGTGCCTCCCCCATAGAAACAGGGGCAATGAAGGGTGGTCTAAGCAGTCTGATCGTTCTATCCTCCAAAGCATCACTTCCCCAGAAAAGTCCAATCCGGTTTCCCCAGGAAAGATGGGGTCCATATCCCCGAGCAGCAAGCTTATCCCCAGACTATCCGGGAGGTTTATCCCCTCACAGCGCACGAACGCGTCGTCCGGCTTGATTTAAAGAGTTATTTCCTTAACAGGATATAACTGGGTTATCCTCAGCCAAAAGCCACGGAAAGAGCGTCGCCAACAGAATCTTCTTATCCCCAGCGAAGTCCATTCATACTTCCGATACAGCAAGGTATCCTCAGCGAGTCATCCTCAACAATTCAGCAAAAGCATCTCCCCACAGAGTATTTCTTCCCAGCATGGTCGCTAGAATATCTTTTCTCCCCGCAGAATCTTCCATTCGCCAAGATTATTTCCCAACGGAGTTATCTTCTCCTACCGGTATGCTTGCAACTATCAACCCCAGCGGAAGCAAAAGCTATTCTTCCACATCAGCCCAGGATACGACTTCCCGGCACCCGTCAAGGATTTATTTTCTTAGACAAACATACATTCATAAAACGTCACATACATCATTATAGCATGCATATGCATCATACTACACGAGTCTCATTGATTTGGAAGACATACAGTTCATGCATCATGATTTTGCATCCAATTATGTCTCGCCTTTTCAGGAAAAAGATCAATACAAAAATGACTACTATCAACTAATCACAATTCATTCTAGATATAGTTTCAGATGTAAACCCAGCGATGGTGACGTTCTGATGCTGCTTCCAGATTTCCTTCTAGATATAGTTTCAGATGTAAACCCAGCGATGGTGACGTTCTGATACTGCTTCCAGAATCCCTTCTAGATATAGTTTCAGATGTAAACCCAGCGATGGTGACGTTCTGATACTGCTTCTAGAATTCCTTCTCGATATAGTTTCAGATGTAAACCCAGCGATGGTGACGTTCTGATACTGCTTCCAGATTTCCTTCTAGATATAGTTTCAGATGTAAACCCAGCGATGGTGACGTTCTGATGCTGCTTCCAGATTTCCTTCTAGATATAGTTTCAGATGTAAACCCAGCGATGGTGACGTTATGATACTGCTTCCAGATTTCCTTCTAGATATAGTTTCAGATGTAAACCCAGCGATGGTGACGTTCTGATACTGCTTCCAGAATCCCTTCTAGATATAGTTTCAGATGTAAAACCAGCGATGGTGACGTTCTGATACTGCTTCCAAATTCCCTTCCAGATATAGTTTCAGATGTAAACCAGATATGGCGACGTTCTGATACTGCTTCCAGAAGTCTTTCTGATATTCCCCTCTCCGACGATGAGTGTGAGGTGATATTCTCCCTATGGTTCCCTCTCCAACGGTGTGTGAGGTAGTAATCCCTTTTTGATATTCTCCCTATGGTTCCCTCTCCAACGGTGTGCGAGGTAGTAATCCCTTTTTGATATTCCCCTCTCCGACGATGAGTGTGAGGTGATATTCTCCCTATGGTTCCCTCTCCAACGGTGTGTGAGGTGGTAAGCCCTTTTCAGATGTTTCCCTCCCCGACGATGAGTGTGAGGTGATCATTCCTTTCAGATTATAATTGCCTATGGTTCTCTTCCCGATATTGCAAAGATGGTAGTTCCCGCCAAGATTTTTCTCAACGAGCGTTGTTGAAGTTAAAGTCACACAAGGTTCTCTTACCATTCATGCTAAGGCAGTAACCATCCCTGGTTCATTCATCAGCGTTTGAAGCTCCGGACTCAGCTCCTGTAACCAGTCAGGACACATCTATACCAAGCATCTAAAATCAGCTCCTGCAACGTGTCAGGTACTCATTTGTTCTTTTGCAGGTATGCAGGTTCTCGCTAAGGAATCTCCTACACAATCAACATCCAGATGGCATCTATAAGCCCATCATCCTATCCAGCAATCTCCAAATGGCATCTATAAGCCCATTCCCCCATCACTACTATGTGAGCGCAAATTTCTGGGCACTTTAGTGTTCAATCATCTTCCACCTTCGGATTACGAAAGGCACGTCAGCCAATCTGCATCCTCAGGTCTAAGAAGATTGAACAGGGGCAACTGTTGTACCCCAAAATTTGCCCTCCCATATTCATCAAGAAATTGCCAAGCCAAGGTCATAAAATTCTCCAAAGGCTATGCAGTTCAACTGTCTCCTATACAGTCAAAACTAGGGTTTGCATTCTGGTCAAGAAAATGGAGTGTTCAAGGGTTCAATCAAGTCTAATATGCCTACAAAGATGGTCAAGTATCCTCATATCAAGTTTCAAGGCATTCAGCTCAAAATTGCACAGTCAAAACCCTAAATTGCACTACAGTCAACTGTAGGGGCAAAATGGTCATTTGGCAGTCAAAAGTTCAAATTTTTGGTCAACATATCATTTTGAAGCCACAAACATCATTTGATCAATGCTTGATCATGATTCCCAAGATTTGGCTCAGAAATCATCAAAGATGCAAAAGTTGCTATATTTGGACAACTGAAAAAGTCAACTGAAATTGACCAGGGCATAACTTTCACATGGATTATCATAAAAATTCCATCCAAAGCTCATTTGGAAGAGAAAGACATTTCCTACAACTCATATTCATATTCCAAGTCCAAGAAATGCTCTCACAAAAAGTTATCAATTTCAACATTATAGGTCATTTTCAAAAGTCAACAAAAAGGGACTTTAAGTCAAAGGCCATAACTTGAGATTGGTAAATCAAAATGACATGGGACCAAAGGCATTGGTTAAAGGACTCAAAGACCTTTCCAAAATGTCCAAGAACATGTGAAAAGCTTAAAAATTGAGCAAGTTATGCCTTGTGGAAGTTGGGAAATTTTTGGAAATTTTTGAAAGTCAACTTTACTTCAAATGATCCAAAAATGCAAATGGGCCCATTTTTCTTCCAAGTTTCTTCATGCCAAGCCTATGCACGACCATTAGGCCCAAAAGGAAGTTTTTCTCCATTTTTATTTATTTATTTGAATTTTTTTATCATTTATAATTCATTTAATTAAATAAATTGCATGAAAAATACAAACCTAATGAAAATAAATCTTTTTATGCATGATTTGGACTTAATATTTCGTGCACATGCTAATATAGAAGGTTTTGGCTTGATTGAAACCTAATTGACACAAAAACCATGAAAAAAGATTCAAAAAGATATTAAGGAAATCAAATATTGAAAACAATGAATTCATGAGATTTTGTTGATTTTTGTTGACCTAAAAGCCTCACTATATGATCAGGAACACAAACCTAATCAAAGAACACTCCAAGCTGCGCAGAAAATCAATATACAAACTTGCAAAAATTCTCAAAAAACACAAAAACTGTTTTCAAGGTTAGGAGACGATTCAAGCCCCAATTCTTGTTCTATCATCATCCTGAGACATCATTGAACGTTTCTCAATCATTAACATCAACCAAAACGCCCTGAATTGGTATCCATAAGTCAAACTGTACCTCAAAATTTCTGAAATCGTATAGCATGATTCAAGCATATTTTTGCATTTTTATTTATGTATTCATGCTCATAATGATGTTTCTAAGCTAATCACTGTATTTAATTGGATTTTCGTGCTGTATATAAGGTTTTGCCATGATCGTCCTCTAGGGTTTACAGGCTTGCTAATTTGGGGTTTTTGAGATAACGCAAAATTGGGGCTCAAGACCATTGCCATCGCCCTTAACACATCCAAACGAAAAGATTCCAGCCCTCGCGCTCAATTTATGAGCGTCGAGGGCCTGTTCGCTATTTTCTGTTAGATGGTATTAGGCAACGTTTGCCAAACCGTTGCCTCTGAGTTTTGTTTTACAGGGACGAAGAAGAAGGTGGAATCGTGGCACGTACTGACTGGCTCATTCAAATGTTCCGCGCGCTAATCCACTCATGTCTTGTTTTTCTATTATATTATTTATTTGTATATTATATATCAAAGTAGTTAAATGGCTCAGCTGGCAAGCTATCAACGCGTTAACCTTCATGACCTGGGTTCAAGTCCCAGGTCTGTGCAATTTCTCTTATTATTTTCCAATGCAGATTCCTATGCAACGCTAGCACTAAGGACCACCATATACCATCCAGATCAAGTGTGCCACGTCCATCCCAATGTTAGATCAACGGCCAAGAATCTAAGGAACACATAAACCCTGGTCAAATGCACCATACGTGATTCCAAAAGTCAACGGATTATGAAGCAAATGGGCCTGATTTGCTAGGCCTATACCTCCTGAATTGGGGACTACCCCCCCCCCCCTGGTTTGCCTTATTATTTTTTCTTTAATTTTTCTTTTTATTTCTTTTATTTGCTATTTATTTAGTTAATTATTTTTACAAAATATAAAAACATTCAAAAATCATAAAAGGCCAAAAATTAATAAATATTTATATTATAATTATTTTCATAATAAATGCTTATAATTATTTAGTTTTAATTAGGTTACAAATTTAATTCCTTTTAATAAAAATCCCAAAAAAATAGAGTTTAGGTTTAATAACTTTTTATTTTCTTTTTAATTTTTCCCTTTTTTCAGAATAATAATATTAGTTATTTATTTTCATAAATTAAAAATTGTACATAAATAAATTAAGGTTTAATGTAGATTATATTTTAATTCTTTCATAATAAATAAAAATATTAGAATTAGGGTTTGCCGTTTAATTTAATTTCAATTAACTCTTTTTTCTCATTAAATCTAAAAAACACAAAAATACCATTTTCATTTAATTTTAATTTTAAATTCCTTGTTAAGTTTAATTATTTGCAAAAGGGTCCAACGCCCATTGTTTTAATTTAATTGCGCGTATTTACTTTATGTCGTTCATTATAATTATGTAAATCTCCCGAAGCCATATAACTTTACTTTTCGCACTTTTGTTTATTCGCTTTATTTATTTTCTGTCAAATCGGGTCCGGTTTAATTTTGGCGATGTGGACCCGCGCTTTTGTAATAGTTTAGAACTTTTAATTTTCCGCATCTTTTTAACTGCTAATAAAATGCATGCAAGAATGAATGGCCCTAATTAAAATCAAGCGTAGATCACAACAAACATGTCAAGACAAAATATCTGAAAACGACACACCATTCGTACACACCACCCCTAGGGTACGCCTCACTGTTGCCTTTCGAAAGGTGGTCGTCGAGTAGAGGATGTCTTAGTAAGTCCTCATGATCCGGGAACCTGGCATGAGGGTAGCTTCTAAGGTGTCTTCACATTGCTCTGGTGATCACCATGTCCCGAACCTCGACTTGACCCGAACGACTCCAACGGTGGTGCTACCTACCTCTCAATGGTGGGATGGCACTACTTTAAAGGACATTTACACAGACGAATTCCTTAGGGTAGGTAGGTTCTCAAGGATACTTGCTCTAATCTCAAAACAAACTCAAAAAGACTTTTCACACTGACACTTTTCAAAAGCTTTCAAAACAAACTTTTCAAACACTCTGACGCATGAGTCGATCTGAAATTTTTCAAAGAAACTTTTTAAACCCACATTGAAAAGCAAACAAACAATTTTGAAAACACATTGAGCAAGTATCTAAGAGCCCATGGATAACCATGGATAGAAAGGGTGCTAATACCTTCCCTTTCTATAATCTACCTCCCGAACCGAGAGCAATCTCTTTAAGGAATTTTTCTGTGCTTTTGTCCTTTCCATTTGGAGAAAATAAAAGACGGTGGCGACTCTTGCTTCCGCGACATTTCGCGAACCAGCGTTAAACAGTCAGTTCCAGATCCACCGATCACACTTGGATTGAATGGTAAGGGTTTTCAGGCCATGTATTGCTGGGTTGTTCTTAGGCAGTTTTGACTAGTTTTATGGCCTTAACAGTTCTTTCTGCTTGAGGTTCAGTAGGTTTGAATTGGTGATGTTTCACAGGTTTGAGTTTTAGCAGTTTGGCATATGTAGGTTAGTGTACTTTAGCTTTGAACTTGGTTCTAGTTGTTTAGGCCAAGGTTTTGGTAATGTTTAGGCAGGTTGTGGTAATGCAGGTTTGTCTGGTTTCAGCAGGTGTGAGTTTGGCCGGGTTTCTGGTTTATGATGTTTAGGCCTTATGGTAATGCAGTAGGCAGGCTGTGCTTCAGGTTTTGCATATGCAGGTTATGTGTTTGGAGGATTTTTGCTTCTGCAGGTTGAATGCTTGGCAGTTTTTCTATATCTTTTCTTTTGTGTTGGTTTCTCCTCCTGAACTGTGTTTTTGCTCTTGTGTGTTATATCTTTTCTATCTATGCCTGCCTAAAGCCTAAAAACCTGCATCTTTTCTCTTCTTTTTCTCTCTCTTTAGTACAAAAAAAACATTAAAAATTGTTTATACTTGTACTTTCTCTGAAAAAGTAGACAGCTGGGAAATGATGAAGTTAATTTGTTTGCTTGCAATACAATTTTTCCTCTGCATTCTTCTCTCCTTTGACAGCTTTTGTGCTTGCTTGATATCTTGCCATATCCTCTTATTTGACAGCTTTTGACAGAAAGTTGGAATTTGGACTTGGTTGGCAATTCAGTTTGGACCTTTAGTTGGGTTTGAATTTGTGCAGTACCATTTGAGATTTGAACTTTATGCAATTTTGGACAATTTTGAATTGTGCATTTTTTAAACTTGCATTCAAATAATTTGCAAACATTTTCACTCTTCTTTGTGAACCGGGAGAAATCCCGTGATTTGCAAAGAGGACTAACTGATCCCAGTTGTTGCTTTTAATGATGAGTCTAAATTAAACTGTCTGTCTCTTTTATTCAATTTAACTGTTATTTGACTTTTCCCCTTTTCTTTTGCAGATGAAAAATGGAGCACCGGAGCGAAGTGAAGAATGAAGAATTAGGGACTTAGAAAATGTTTAGAAAAAATAGGATAGTTTTTATTTTCAATTTAATTATTGTAAACCATTATTATTTTAAATACTTCGTAAATAAATACTTGTATCCAAATAATAATTGTAATAAATATTAAATATGAAATAAAATTTTTATTGATTCATTTAATTCTTTTCAATTCCTTTTCAATTATTTACTTATCATTCATGGTTCCTTAAATTAAAATAAATGAAAAGTAAATTCCAGATATTTAATTCTTAGAACCATGAATAATCAACTAAACATTGATTCTTCGTTGATCAAAATAAATGAACTTGACGTCTCCGTCATCCAAAGCAACGCACAGTCAAACACAATAACTGATCAGACGCAATCCTTTCTTACTGATTTCTTACCAAGCACTGTAAATCCAAACTGCGTATTTCTTTTGACTGGCTCAAACAAAACAACATGAATTCAAACCAACTGCCTCTTTTACTGATTAAATCAAAACAATGCGAATTCAACCCGAATCTTGGAATAACTTGCAAAGTGCTGTGGAATTTAAATCCTTCTGAGAATGTGCCCAAAAAACCTTAATTCCTGATTAAATGCCAAAGAGCGTTCGCTTGATCAAAATTGAGCCAAAATCAACCAAAACCCTAAGCCAACTGCTTGAACTGTTCTAGAGCCATGAAAACCAGTAAAACCCTAATTTTGCTTGACTGACAAGAAAAGTCCGTTTGTCCGATTCTTGAGCCAATCTGAAAAATCAGGAAATGCCTGAAGCTGAGATTTATTGTGGAAAAACGCGAGGGCAAATTTTGGGGTACAACAGTGTTGACCAAGCTGATGAGTCTTCCGTGCCTCTCACTGAAAGAAGAGCTCTCGGGGATCCTTGATATAAGTTCCTTAAGCTGAGGAGGGATCCTTACAAGGCTGGTCTGAATTGTCTTTCTGCGAATAGTTTCCATGTCCTACAAAACAAGAACAAAGATGAAGATTTGAACCCCTGAAATGGTTAGTCAATGCATATGATGCTGTATGATGTCATGATGCTATGATTAAACACACCACAAATATTCACAAGGGCAAACATGATAAAGCACGCAAGTCACACCACAACCCTTAGAGTTTAGGCCAGCATGGGGTCTGGGTATTACCCTCTTGAAGTTGGTGGGCTCAACCTGTCTTATCAGAAGTAACCGGGTTCTAAGGGTCCCAATATCATTGGATTGCTTTCATTATTCATCGTTTCGATTTAGCCACTGAACTGGCAACCGAAATATTCCAAGAAAACAACCCTCAATTGAGTGTAGTATCAAGTATCAACCAACCTCGGACTGCACCAAAGTCAGTTATCTCACTACCCTAAAGAGGCCAAGATGGTTCAATTAAGGTTCCTAAGGTCAGTTGATGCTTCACGACACCACGCGACGGCCCCGTACTCTCCTTGACTGGACTCAAGGGTTACCAGTACACACCAAAGTGCCACATCAACGTAGCAGACTGCTTCTACCATGTCGGTATACCCCACACAGTTCCCTCACAGCCTTGTTGCTACTTTCTAAGAAGGTATCCCCCAGATCCGGGTTAGGATCTATAGAACTCCCAAGACAGTACCCACAATTTAAAGAAAACAATTCAAAGCAATTGAAAACACAAGTGATCTTAGTCCTAAGGTACACCTCACTTTAAAATATTCCCTAGCAGAGTCGCCAGTTCTGTGATCGGTGGATCTGGAACTGACTGTTTAACGCTGGTTCGCGAAATGTCGCGGAAGCAAGAGTCGCCACCGTCTTTTATTTTCTCCAACATGGACAGGACAAAAGCACAGCAAAATTCCTTATGAGATAGTTTCTCGGTTCGGGAGGTAGATTTATAGAAAGGGAAGGTGTTAGCACCCTTTCTATCCATGGTTATCCATGGGCTCTTAGATACTTGCTCATTGTGTTTTCGAAAAATGTTTGCTTTTCAATCGTGAGTGGGTTTGAAAAAGTTTCTTTGAAAGTTTCAGAATGACTCTTGTATCAGTCCTCAAGAGTGTTTGAAAAATTGTTTCGAAAGCTTTTTTGAAAGTGTCAGTGTGAAAAGAGTTTTGATTTGTTTTTGAATAGAGCAAGTATCTATGAATTATCTACCTACCCTAAGGAATTAGGCTGTGTAAATGTCCTTAAGGTAGTGCCATCCCACCATTGAGAGGTAGGTAGCACCACCGTTGGAGGTATTCGGGTCAATTCGTTTGTAGGGACAGTGTGGTCACCAGAGCAACAGTAGGACACCTTAGAAGCTACCCTTATGCCATGGGTCATGGACATAAGGACTTACTAAAACGTCCTATACTCGACGACCACGTTTCGAGGGCAAGGCAACAGTGAGGCGTACCCTAGGAGTGGTGTGTGAATTGGTGTGTTGTTTTCATATTATGTTTTATCTTGTACATGTATCATGGTGATCTACACTTGTTTTTAATTTAGGCCATACATTCTTTCATGCAATTATAATTTAAAAGTGCGGAAATTAAAGTGCGGAAAGATAAATCCTACGCTATTACAAGGCGCGGGTCTATACATCGCCAAATTAACAAAGACCCGTTTTAATAAAAATGCGGAAAGTAAAACCTAGTTACTATTACATGGCTTGAACAGTTACATAATATTCACAAGGGAAAATAAGAATAAATGCGCGAAATAATTAAAGCTGAATGTTTGAGGGCGTTGGACCCTTTTGAATTTAAATTGAAATTAAGAACTAATTATTTATTTAATAAAAGGAAAGAAAAGTTTTTTAGGTTTTTTTGTATTTATGAAAATAAAGAAGATTAAAATTAAAAGGGAAACCCTAATTCTAAGTATTTTTAATTATTAAAGAAAAATGCTAAAGTTTAACCTAATTTACTAAAGAATTTATGTATATGTTTATTTACAAAATAAATTAGTAATTAATAATGATAATAATGATGAGAAAATTATTTAAGAAAAAAAAATGATGAAAAGTTAAGAAACCCTAATTTCTACATATTTTAATTTGTTAAGAAAAATATTAAAGTTTTGAAACCTAAATTAATCTAATTAATGGTTTGACATTTATTTACAAAAAATAATAATGAATTAAATATTAATTAAACATATTTTTAGTTTTTTTGATTTTCTGGTTTTATATTATAAAAATTAATTTATGAATTTTAAAGAAAATAATTAAAAACAATTAAAAGAATAAAAGGAAAATCAAAATAAAAATAAAAATGATGCAAACCATAGGGGGTGTCCGGCCCTTTTGGAGGTTAATTGTGAGAAATCTGGCCCAAGAATGCAAAGCCTTTTTGACTTTCTGTGCTTGCATGTGGAATGGTTGACTAGCGTGTATGGTAGACATCCTCTTACAGCCTTTGGATTGAAACTCATGGACACTTGGCAGGCCTGGATGTGAACGTGCATGATGGACCTTGGATGAAGTGCTGCATAGAAACACATTAAGGAAAAAGATATGAAATATGTGGGGGGGACCTGGGAATCGAACCCAGGTCCCAATACCTGCCAGGCAGCTCATTCACCAACCAAGCCAGCGCGTTTCTTTGTATGCATAATGGAACATGATTATTATATAAAAAAAAAGAAGCGTTAGTGGTATGCACAAAAAATCACGCGCCAAATTTGAATTATCCAGTAACATCAAGCCACGCTAGCTTTCTTCTTCGTTTGCCTGAAAATAGAAAATAGATAGCTGGGGTTTTAAACCCCCACTAAGTGAAACTTGTAAAAAATAGCGAATACGCCTATGGTTAACATAAATTGAGCGCAAATAGTTCAATCGCTTCGTATTGTTGCCACGATTTGGTCTGTACCGGTTTGAATGTCCAATTTTACCATATGAGGGAAACCCTAATTTAGAGCTTCTGAAACCCTAAAACACGTCCATGGCAGATCTGGCTACATGCAGTATTAGTTCAATTAATTGCTACCAATGGCTTCAGGACATCAATATTAGCAAGAATCAACAAATGAAATACATGAACAATGCATAAAAAGTAAAATACGATTATGGAAAAGTTCAAGAAGAAAGCAATTATGTTCTACCAATTCTTTGTGCGTGGAGATTGGAAAGGGATTGAAACACATTCAAGGAAGTCCCAGCAAGCGTTTGGAATAGGTTTTAGGCTTTGAATCACGTTGTAACTATGTTTTCAGTTTTCAAAAATTTGATGAAAATTTGCAATTTGGTATGCAGCTTGTATGCAGTTTTTCGTGTCCAATGCATTAGGTCTTAGTTGTGCATATGTAGATGAAGCAAATTAGGTTAAAAAACCAAGCCCAAAGTCCATGTATTAATGTTTTCAATCTTTGATTTTTTCACATCTTTTTCCAATCTTTTTGCCATGGAAACTTGCCAAATAGGGATGATTTTGTCCCCTTGAGATAGTGCACGAAATCTCTTGCATATATGGAAGATATTTGCTGCATAAAAAAGATTTAAAAACATGATTTGGTATTTTTCTTATATTTAAATTTAATTAAATGAATTAATGATAATAAAAATTCAAATAATTAATCAAAAATAAGAAAATAACTCCCTTTGAGCTTAGTGGGTCGTGCATAGCCTTTGGGTAATGATTCATGGAAGAATTTGTGGCCCATTAGCATTTTTGAAGCCTTTTGTGCAAAGTTGACTTTTCAAAACTCCCAAAAATTTCCCAACTTCTACAAGGCATATCTTGCTCAATTTTGAAGCTATGATCATGTTCTTGGACATTTTGGAAAGGTCTTGAAGTCCTCTAACCAATGTCTTTGGTCCCATGTCATTTTGATTTACCAATCTCAAATTATGGTCTTTGACTTAAAGTGTCTTTTTGTTGACTTTTGAAAATGACCTATAATGTTGAAATTGATAACTTTTTGTGAGAGAATTTCTTGGACTTGAAGTGTGAAGATGAGTTGTAGGAAATGTCATTCTCTTCAAAATGAGCTTTGGATGGGATTTTTCTGATAAACCATGAAGAAGTTATGCCTAGGTCAATTTGCAGTTGACTTTTTCATCTGTCCAGAAATAGAAACTTTTGCATCTTGAGACTTTTTGAGCCATGCTTTGAGAATCATGATCAAGAATTGATCAAATGATGTTTGTGGCTTCAAAATAATATTTTGACCAAAATTTTTGACTTTTGATTGTCAACTGACCATTTTGCCCCTGCAGTTGACTGTGAAGCATTTAGGGTTTTTGACTGTGCAATTTGATGCTGTGAGTCTTGAAACTTGGCATATGGATGCTTGACAATGTATATAGGCATGCGGGACTTGATTGGACCCTTGAAAACTTCAATTTCTTTGCAAGAACCAAAACCCTAATTTTGACTGTGTTGGGAGGCAATTGGATTGTGCAACCCTTGAGAGATTTTGAAGCTTGATCTTGCCAAATCTTGAAGAATATGGGAGGGCAAATTTTGGGGTACAACAATGAACATAGCATTTCTGATTTCGGCCGGCAGACTTTAATGATGATTTTTCTTTTTATCTGCTTGAAAATTCTTTTCAGTTAACTGTGCTGATTTCTTTTTCTTCTGTCTTTTGCAGGTAAGTACCAGTTGGATGATAGAGGAAACAGTAGAAGTAGAAGTCAAAGATCTTAGGAGATTAAGCTTAGATTTATTTTTCCATTTATTGTAAACAAGTATTATTGTAAATACTATAAGTTGTAATCTTACAATATTCGAATAAAATTTGTAACAACATTTGAAATAAATGAAAAAAAGTCTTTGTCAAATATCTTCCAATCTTTCCTTGCATTGTTTATTTAATTATTTAAGACTCTTAAATAAAAATAATTGGAAATGTGTCTCAATAATTCTAATCCATATGAAATAAATAATCAACAAACTTTGCATTCTCGCAACCTTGCATCAATCACAAAACGCGTAGTATTCCAATTAACATATGCATTGTACAGTTAAACAAACAAGCATTCCATAAACCTTTCACTCCACTGATCAAGCAAATGCCTTAAGGTTCCAAACAAAAGTCTCATCTCTTATCCCAGATAATTAGGTTTTGAGAAACAACCAGTAATCTTGAACAAGCGTGAAAACAATGTAACAGTTAACTGAATTTCTGAGGATTCAGTTTCTTCTGAGAAATACGAGCGAAAACCCTAATTCCGGATTTATTGTCAAAGAAAAGTCTGCTTGGTCGATTCTTGAGCCAATATGAAAAATCATAGAAAACCCTGAGGTTGTGATTTCTTGTGAAAAAGGGAGGGAAAATTTTGGGGTACAACAGTTGCCCCTGTTCAATCTTCTTGAACCTGAAGAGTTAGATTGGCAATTTTGTCGTTCGTGACTCGAAAGTAAAATATGATTGGACACTAGAGTGCCCATAAATTTGCACTCGTTAAAGCATAGTTGAGGGAATGGGCTTAAAGATGCCATTTGGAGATGTGACGGAATCTTGTCGGAGATGGGCTTAAAGATGCCATCCAAGAATGTTTGTTGAACTGTATGTTGTAGGTGAGAGGGTGAGTATCAGAAAGGTATCCATGTTTGGAACATCTCTGAGCTGGGGGTCTGAATAAGCAATAGATTAGCATCCGTGTCGGGAGGCATCAGTGAACTGTTTTCAGAAATCCTTGAAGTTTGAAACTTGCTAAAATTATCCTGCGACGGGTAAAATATTAGCTGAAACACAAAGTTATGTTGTATGATGCAATGTATGTGTTATATCAATGCTTATGATATATGAATGTAATGAATACGCATGTAAGCTGATTAGTCGTCTTGCTGAGGAAGATAAATCCTGGATAGCTGGAGATAATAAAATCTTTGACCGCTGTCGGGAAAAATAAATCCTTGACTGCTGCTGGGGATTGAAAATCCTTTGATCGTTGAGAATGAGAAATCCTGGGACCACTGTTGGGGAAATCAGGAGTTTGGATTATATGCCAATCTACTGGGGATTCATGTTTTGTCGTTTTGAGAAGAACTATGCTGGGGAATATCTGAAAACTCTGTGGAGATTTGAGAATGAGAATCTTCATTCTGCTAGGGGAATTGGTGTTGAGGAGTCAAGAACGAGAATCTTTGATCTGCAGGGGATTAAAAACTCTGAAAAATTATGCTGAGAGTAAAGAAAGCTCCGGAGAATTAAGGACAAGAATCTTGATTGGCTATTGTGATCGGTGGATCTGGAACTGACTGTTTAACGCTGGTTCGCGAAATGTCGCGGAAGCAAGAGTCGCCACCGTCTTTTATTTTCTCCAATATGGAAAGGACAAAAGCACAGAAAAATTCCTTGAAGAGATTGCTCTCGGTTCGGGAGGTAGGTTATAGAAAGGGAAGGTGTTAGCACCCTTTCTATCCATGGTTATCCATGGGCTCTTAGATACTTGCTCATTGTGTTTTCAAAAGTGTTTGCTTTTCAGCTGTGGGTTTAAAAAAGTTTCTTTGAAAATTCCAGTTCGACTCTTGTATCAGTCCTCAAGAGTGTTTGAAAAATTGCTTTCGAAAGCTTTTTGAAAAGGTGTCGGTGTGAAAAGTATTTTTTTATTTGTTTTGAAATTAGAGCAAGTATCTAGAGTCGTCTACCTACCCTAAGGAATTCGTCTATGTAAATGTCCTTTAAAGTAGTGCCATCCCACCATTGAGAGGTAGGTAGCACCACCATTGGAGGTGTTCGGGTCAATTCGAGGTTCGGGACATGGTGATCACCGGAGCAATGGGAAGACACCTTAGAAGCTACCCTCATTCCAGGTTCCCGGATCATGAGAACTTACTAAGACATCCTCTACTCGACGATCACCTTTCGAGGCAAGGCCACAGTGAGGCGTACCCTAGGGGTGGTGTGTGATTTGTGTATCGTTTTCAGTTATTTTTGTCTTGTCATGTCATGGGTGATCTACGCGTTATTTTTATTTTTTCATTCATTCTTGCATGCAATTATTAACAGTTAAAAAGTTGCGAGAAATATAAGGTTCCTAAACTATTACAAAGGCGCGGGTCCACATCGCCAAATTTAATCCAAGACCCGATTTGACAGAAAATAAAGAAGTAAAGTGCGAGAAATATAAATTTACACGGCTTTGGGAGAGTTACATAAATATTATAAGAAATAAAATAAAATGCGCGAATTGAATTAAAATTGAAAGCGAGGGCGTTGGACCCTTTGTTATGAAATTAAATTATATTAACAAATCAATTAAAATAAAGTAAAAAAGAAATTATTTTTGAGGTTTTTTTGTATTTATGAATTTTTTAATGAGAATTAAATGAAATTAATTAATTAACCCTAATTCTAGCTATTTTTTAATTTATTAAG
This sequence comes from Vicia faba, assembly GCA_948472305.1. Taxonomy (NCBI): domain Eukaryota; kingdom Viridiplantae; phylum Streptophyta; class Magnoliopsida; order Fabales; family Fabaceae; genus Vicia; species Vicia faba. The sequence continues at coordinate 283,054,871 of OX451739.1, read as the reverse complement.
AAAATATGAAAAATTACCTAAAATTAAACCTAATTAATTAATGCAATTTGATTTATGAAAATAAATAATTAGTTATTAGTAATGAGAAAATAAAAGAAAAAGTAATTAAAATAATTAAAACCTAATTCTACAAGTTTTTAATTTATTAAGAAAAGATATTAAAATTAACCCTAGAATTGAAAACTAAATTAAATGATATAATTTATTTACAAAAATACTAAATCAAATATATTTATTTTTTTGTCTTTTCTGATTTTTATATTGTTTTTTATATTTTATGAAAATAAATTAAATTAAAGGAATTAATTAAAAAAAGAAATAATTGAAACAAATAAAATAAAGAAAAGAAAAGAAATACAATACCTTGGGGGGTTCTGTCCCCAATTGGAGGTCATAACTTAGCAATTCAGGCCCAATAGCCTTTGGCCTTGTTGACTTTTTGGCTAGCGTGTGTGTGCCTTGACTCATGTCCATTATGTTCTTCAGATCATAGGCCTTTGATTGATCTTGATATGTGCGTGGCAAGCTGAGATTGTGGATGTATGATGCACCCAGGAATTGAAGCTGCATGGAATTATATTGGAAGAAAAAATATTGAGACAAAGAGGGGGACCTGGGATTCGAACCCAGGTCCCAGAGATTACCAACCCCACGCCTTGCCAACTGAACCACCTGAATGCTTTGTATGTAATATAACTAACAAATAATATCAATCAAAACGTGAGTTAGTGGACTTTTTTAGCGTGAAATTTAAATGAACCAATTGTTGTCCTACACATCATTGTCTTCTTCATGGTTTGCATTTTCCTGAAACATAAAAAAGAATTAGCGGGGGTTTTAAACCCCCCCAAAATATTCATTTTTCCAAAATAGCGATTAGGCTATGGTGCTTCATAAATTAGGCGCGACCATGGCAATCGATTCGTCCAAGTGTCCTGATTTTGATCATGGTATTGGGAAGTCCCAATTTTACAGTATATGAAAATACCCAATTCGAAGCTTGAAGAACCCTAGTTAGCATCAATGGTGAAATCGTGTATGGATGAGGAAAACTCAATCAAACTACTGGGTTAGCTTCAGAATGACAAGAGCAATACAAAACAAGCATTAGATTTGAAAATTATGGCATGAATGATCAGATGCGATTATGCAAAAAAAAGTGACACAGTCTGACTTATAATTACCAATTCTTGATGTTTCAAGCTATGATTTTGATCCAGGAACTTCCCTTGATGTCTCTTGAAGGTGATATAATGGTTATTTCTCCTTGAAACCTCTTGGAATCCTGTTTTCAGTTTTGAAAATTTTATGCAAAAACTCAAACTTTTCTCTTGGTTTCTGGCGCAGCTCAGAGGTTCTTAGGAGTAGGGTTTGCATGAGTATATATGTGTGAACGATTAGGGTAAGGTTTTTGGTCCAAAGAATCAATGAATTGATGGAGAGAATATTTGATTTTCCATGCATATATCTTCAATCTTTTTCATGCATATTTGCTTCAAATCATGTCTAATTACCATGATTCTTTCCAAATCTGATCATGCACGAAATCTTGAGGCTATTTCATGTATAAAAAGATTTGATTGCATTGGTTTGGTATTTTCCACATATTTATTTTAATTAAATGAATTATTGGCAATTAAAAATTCAAATAAATAAATAAAAATGATGAAAAACTTCCCTTTGGGCCAAATGGTCGTGCACATGCTTTGGATGATCAATCTTGGAAGAAAATGTGGCCCATTAGCATTTTTAAGACATTTGAAGCAAAGTTGACCTTTCAAAATATCCAAAACTTTCCTAACTTCCACAAGGCATATCTTGCTCAATTTTTAAGCTTTGCTCATGTTCTTGGACATTTTGGAAAGGTCTTGAAGTCCTCTAACCAATGCCTTTGGTCCCATGTCATTTTGATTTACCAATCTCAAGTTATGGCCTTTGACTTAAAGTCCCTTTTTGTTGACTTTTGAAAATGACCTATAATGTTGAAATTGATAACTTTTTGTGAGAGCATTTCTTGGACTTGAAGTGTGAAGAGGAGTTGTAGGAAATGTCTTTCTCTTCAAAATGAGCTTTGGATGGAATTTTTCTGATAAACCATGTGGAAGTTATGCCTTGGTCAAGTTACAGTTGACTTTTTCAACTGTCTAAATATGGAAACTTTTGCATCTTGAGACTTTTTGAGCCAAACTTTGAGAATCATGATCAAGCATTGATCAAATGATGTTTGTGGCTTCAAAATGAGATGTTGACCAAAAATTTGAACTTTTGACTGTCAAATGACCATTTTGCCCCTACAGTTGACTGTAGTGCAATTAGGGTTTTTGACTGTGCAATTTTGTGCTGTAAGTCTTGAAACTTGGTATGAGGATGCTTGACCATGTTTATATGCATATGGGACTTGATTGGACCCTTGGAAACTTCATTTTCTTTGTCAGAACCAAAACCCTAGTTTTTGACTGTTATGAGGCCCTTGAACTGTGCAACCCTTGGGGAGATTTTGAAGCTTTGACTTGGCAAATCTTGAAGAATATGGGAGGGCAAATCTTGGGGTACAACAGTTGCCCCTGTTCAATCTTCTTAGACCTGAGGATGTAGATTGGCTGACGTGCCTTTCGTAATCCGAGGGTAGAAGATGATTGGACACTAGAGTGCCCAGAAATTTGCGCTCACATAGTAGTAGTGTGATGGGAATGGGCTTACTGATGCCATTTGGAAATTGATGGATAGGATGATGGGCTTATAGATGCCATGCTAAGAGATGGTGGATGAATGGATGCGTGGATGGGCTTATAGATGCCATCTGGATGTTGATCGCGTAAGAGATTCCTTAGCGAGAACTTGCGTACCTGCAAAAGAAAAATGATTATCTGACCTGTTACAGGAGCTGGTCTTCAAATTCTTTGTGTAGATGTGTCCTGACTGGTTACAGGAGCTGGATCTGGATCTTCAAAAGGTGATGAATGAACCAGGGATGGTTACTACCTCAACAGGAACGGTGAGAGAACCTTGGACGATTACTACCTCAACAGGAACGCTGAGAGAATCTTGGACGACTTCAACCTCAACAGTAATGCTGAGAGAATCTGGGGATGATTACTACCTCCGCAGTAACGGGGAGAGAACCATAGGCGACTTCAACCTCAACAGTAATCATTGAGAGAATCTTGGACGACTTCAACCTCAACAATAATCATTGAGAGAATCTTGGGCGACTTCATCCTCAATAGTAATCATTGAGAGAATCTTGGGCGACTTCAACCTCAACAGTAATCATTGAGAGAATCTTGGGCGACTTCAACCTCAACAGTAATCATTGAGAGAATCTTGGGCGACTTCAACCTCAACAGTAATCATTGAGAGAATCTTGGGCGACTTCAACCTCAACAATAATCATTGAGAGAATCTTGGGCGACTTCAACCTCAACAGTAATCATTGAGAGAATCTTGGGCGACTTCAACCTCAACAGTAATCATTGAGAGAATCTTGGGCGATTTCAACCTCAACAGTAATCATTGAGAGAATCTTGGGCGACTTCAACCTCAACAGTAATCATTGAGAGAATCTTGGGCGACTTCAACCTCAACAGTAATCATTGAGAGAATCTTGGGCGACTTCAACCTCAACAGTAATCATTGAGAGAATCTTGGGCGACTTCAACCTCAACAGTAATCATTGAGAGAAATCTGGGGACGATTACTACCTCCGCAGTAACGGGGAGAGAACCATAGGCGACTACAACCTCAACAGTATCATTGAGAGAATCTTGGACATCTTCTACTGAGTCTTTATCAGGAAAATCTGGTAGGGGTCGATTTAGCTGGACTAGAGAAGGCCTTTGACTGGATAAGAAACAGAAAAATCTTAGGGTCGATTTAGCTGAACCGGTCTAGGTCTTGAAATCTTCAACTGGATAAGAAACAGGGAGATCTTAGGGTTGATCTGACTGAACCAGAGAAGGCCTTTGACTGGATAAGAAACAGAAAAATCTTAGGGTCGATTTAACTGAACCGGTCTAGGTCTTGAAATCTTCAACTGGATAAGAAACAGGGAGATCTTAGGGTCGATCTGACTGAACCAGAGAAGGCCTTTGACTGGATAAGAAACAGAAAAATCTTAGGGTCGATTTAACTGAACCGGTCTAGGTCTTGAAATCTAGCTGAGAACTTAATTGGATCTTTCCTGAAAGGTAAAGGTCAGTCACATGCAATGCATGATATGAATCAAGCAATGATGTTCTCAATATAAATGAGATTTGTAAGATATGATGCGTATATGCATGCTATGATGTATGGAAGTGCGATGTTTATGAACGTATGTTTTCGTCTCAGGAAAGTAAATCCTTGACGGATGCCGGGAGATCACTCCTGGGTTGATGTTGAAGAATAGATTTTTGCCTCCGCTGGGGATGATAGTTGCAAGAATACCGGTAGGAGAAGATAACTCCGTTGGGGAATAAACTTGGCGAATGGATTACTCTGCGGGGAAAAAGTACTCTAATGATCTTGCTGGGAAGCAATACTCTGTGGGGAGAGAGATACTTTGCTGAGTTGTTGATAATAACTTGCTGGGGATACCCTTGTTGTGTTGGAAGTGTTAATAGACTTCGCTAGGGATAAGAAGACTTCGTCGAGGACGCTCTTTCCGAGGCTTTTGGCTGAGGATAACCCAGTTATATCCTGGTAAGGAAATAACTCTTTTGAATAAAGCCGGGAGACGCGTTCGTGCTCTGCGAGGATAAGCTTCCAGAATCTACTGGGGATAAACTTACTGCTTGGGGAGATGGATCCTAACTTTCCTGGGGAAACTGGATTGGACCCTCTTTGGGAAGTTTTGAATTGTACCGGGGAAGTGACTCCACTGAATGTTTGATATACCGCCGGGGAACAATCTTTAGGTCAAGACTGCCGGGGATGCTTGTTAAGAATGCACATATACTGCTGGGGAATGTTGAGATCGGGAGGATGCCCAACTTCCATAAGCTTGATAATAGCTTTGCTTGGGGAGAGTGCACTGACTTGCTGGCTCACTCTCTGGGGAATTAAGATATATTGGTTATGTTCTTCGGCTGAACCTACCTTGGTACCTTGGAGGATAGAACAATTAGATTGCTTAGACAACTCTTTATTGCCCCTGTTTCTAATGTTACCTGTAATTAATCCTTTGTTTCGTATGCAAATATTCATGAGTTAGCAAATTATTGCCAAAGCATATATCACAAATTGAACCTTGGACGTTCTTCGCAAAACAAAACAGAAAAGGAAAAACAATTGGCAATTTTAACTGAAAAGTGTATTTTTGTATTGATTTTGAATTTGCCTGTAAATAGGCGTTTTATGTACAAGAGGCTGGCGTCCTAGTAAGAGAACACCGCCGAAAAAAGAGTTTATACAATTTTGTACAAGAAAATAAAACAGCTGTGTGAAATGAATGATCCCACTGGGTTTCAACTCTGCTATTGCCCTTATATCTCTGAGCGTCTCATCACTTGATGACCTTAGTTGAAGATGAAGCTGACTGATCGATATCGTCTGAGCTTGATGTAGATACCGGATTCTGGATGCAAAGTGATCCAATGAGACATAGTATTACGCTTTATCCCTAACTTTTGCCTGGACCGCCCTTTCGGGTTTTCAGTCCACCGGGATACCCATTTTTTGCCCAAGCCGCCTTTTCAGGTTTTCGACTTGCCGGGTGTACAGATTTTTCATTTCATCCCTTCATTTTGCCCGAACCCTTTTGGTTCGCCGGGAAGCCCTAATTTTTGCCTAGGCATGTCAGCCTAGCGGGTCTTTTTCATGCGTAGTATCTTTTTACTATGTCTGCATTGGCGGGGTGAGGAAGGTCGTCACCATCCATGTTGGTTAGAATCATGGCTCCTCCTGAGAACACATGTTTAACCACAAATGGCCCTTCGTACGTGGGGGTCCATTTGCCCCTTGGATCACTCTGAGTAAGGATGATTCGCTTGATTACCAGATCCCCAACTTGATATTCCTGTGGTCTGACCTTCTTGTTAAATGCCCTGATCATTCGTTTCTGGTACGTCTGACCATGACAGATAGCAGCAAGTCTCTTTTCATCAATGAGGTTTAGCTGATCAAGTCGTGTCTGGATCCAATCATCTTCGTTCAGATTTGCATCCTTCATTATCCGGAGAGAGGGTATTTGCACTTCGATCGGTAAGATTGCCTCCATGCCGTAGACCAAGGAGAAAGGAGTTGCCCCAGTTGACGTCCTGGCTGAGGTACGGTACCCATGTAGAGCGAACGGTAACATCTCGTGCCAATCTTTATAAGTCACTGTCATCTTCTGCACGATTTTCTTGATATTTTTATTTGCTGCTTCTACAGCCCCATTCATCTTCGGTCTGTAAGGAGAAGAGTTATGGTGCTGTATCTTAAACTGCTCACAGAGCTCAGTGATCATCTTGTTATTGAGATTGGTATCGTTGTCTGTAATGATTCTTTCCGGGACGCCGTATCGACAGATCAAATTATGCCGAATGAACCGTGCCACAACGGTCTTGGTTACCGTAGCATAGGAAGCTGCCTCAACCCACTTCGTGAAATAATCAATCGCTACCAGGATGAAGTGATGTCCATTAGATGCCGTATGTTTAATCTCACCGATCATATCTATGCCCCACATTGCAAACGGCCAAGGCGCAGTCAAAACATTTAGAGGAACTGGAGGAACATGCACCTTGTCTGCATATATCTGGCATTTATGGCATGTCCGGGAATGTTGGTAACAGTCAGCTTCCATGGTGGACCAGAAATACCCTTCCCGGAGGATCTTCTTTGCCATAGTGTGCCCACTGGAATGTGTACCAAAGGTCCCTTCATGTAGCTCTTCCATGATCCTTTCTGCTTCAGTTTTGTCCACACAACGCAGTAAGGTCGAATCATGGTTTCGCTTGTACAAGATGTCGTTGCTAAGGAAGAACTTCACTGTGAACCTTCTCAGAAACTTCTTGTCGTTGACAGATGCACCTTCAGGGTATTCCTGAGCTTCCAAATATCTCTTCACTTCATGGTACCAAGGCTTCTCAGTCACCAATTCAGTCTCAAGATCACAACAGTATGCCGGTTCGTCCAGTTTCCAGATGATGATCCGGGGAGCCTCATTGTCCCATTTGACCTTGAACATAGAAGACATTGTAGCTAATGCGTCCGCCAACTGATTCTCCTCTCTCGGGAAGTGTTCAAAGGTTATCTCTGTGAAGTGGGGGGTCAAGGTCAACACACATTCTCTGTAAGGAATAAGATTCGGATGTTTCGTATCCCACTCTCCTTTGATCTGATTGATCACGAGAGCGGAATCTCTGAAGACACTTAGAAACTTGATCCTTAGGTCAATCGCAGCTTGAAGACCCATGATGCACGCCTCATACTCTGCCATGTTGTTGGTACAGTTGAAACATAGCCGGGCAGTAAGTGGAGTATGAGTGCCTTGAGGGGATATTATCACAGCGCCGATACCATTACCCAAAGCGTTGGAGGCTCCGTCAAAGTGCATAGACCATCGGGATCCTTCCTTAGGTCCTTCATCCGGTCTAGGCACTTCACAATCAGTCACAATCATGATGCTCTCGTCTGGAAACTCGAAGTTCATTGACTGATAGTCGTCTACTGCCTGATGTGCCAAGTGGTCTACCAATACACTTCCCTTGATGGCTTTCTGGGTTGTATACTGAATGTCGTATTCTGTCAAGATCATTTGCCATCTTTCTATTCTCCCAGACAGAGCAGGCTTTTCGAATATGTACTTTATAGGATCCATCTTTGAGATCAACAAGGTAGTGTGAGTCAGCATATACTGTCTCAGTCGGCGAGCAGCCCATACCAAAGCACAACAAGTTTTCTCAAGCAGTGAGTATCGGGTCTCACAGTCGGTAAACTTTTTGCTAAGGTAATAAATGGCATGCTCTTTTCGGCCAGACTCGTCATGCTGCCCCAGCACACACCCCATTAAGTTATCAAGTACTCTCAGGTATAGTATCAGAGGTCTCCCTTCAACCGGTGGCATAAGGATGAGTGGTTCTTGGAGATACTCCTTGATTTTGTCAAAAGCAGCCTGACATTCATCATTCCAACGTACTACCTGATCTTTCTTCAGCAGCTTGAAAATTGGCTCACAGGTAGCAGTCAGATGCGAGATGAACCGAGCAATGTAATTCAGGCGTCCTAAAAAGCCTCTGACCTCTTTCTCTGTCTTAGGAACTGGCATCTCTTGAATAGCTTTGACCTTGGCAGGGTCCACTTGAATACCTTTATCACTTACAACGAAGCCTAGCAACTTTCCCGATCTTACCCCGAAGGTGCACTTGTTCGGGTTCAATCTCAACTTGTACAACTCCAACCGGTCAAACAATTTCTGCAGATGATCAAGGTGTTCTTCCTCAGTCTGAGACCTTGCGATCATGTCGTCAACATACACTTCTATCTCATGATGGATCATGTCATGAAATAAAGCAACCATGGCACGTTGGTAGGTTGCCCCAGCATTCTTTAATCCAAAAGGCATGACCTTGTAGCAGAAGGTGCCCCACTAAGTAACAAAGGTAGTTTTTTCCATGTCTTCAGGTGCCATCTTGATCTGATTGTAACCTGAAAAACCATCCATGAAAGAGAACACCTTATGCTGAGCTGTATTATCAACAAGGACATCAATGTGAGGTAAGGGGAAGTCATCTTTGGGGCTGGCCCTGTTCAGATCCCTGTAATCGACACACATTCTGACCTTACCGTCCTTCTTTGGTACCGGCACCACATTAGCAACCCACTGAGGGTAAGAAGTCACTGCAAGGAACCGAGCATCAAACTGTTTCATAACCTCATCTTTGATCTTCTCAGACATCTCTGGACGCATACGGCGGACCTTTTGCTTAACCGGAGGGCAGTCTTCCTTGGTAGGCAAGCGATGGACCACAATATCGGTATCCAACCCGGGCATGTCTTCGTAGGACCAGGCAAAGATCTCCATATAATCATGTAGCATCTGAGTCAACCGTTGCTTCGCGCTGAGCTCTAGGTTGGCACCAATCTTTACCTCTTTCTTGTCTGCCTCAGTACCCAGATTTATTGTTTCCACTGACTCTTCGTGTGGTTGAATTGCCCTCTCTTCCTGGAGTAACAGTCTTGCAAGCTCGCCAGGCACTTCGTATTCATCTTCACCTTTGTCTTCGGCTAAGTTGATCGGATTTTCGAAGTCATAACTGGCAGTAGCAGAGTCGTTACCAGTGAGATCCAGAGTGGATTGAAACCTGTATGAGTGAGTGTGTGTAAATACAGCTGTTTTGAAATATATAAAGGAAGGAAAGACAGAAAAGGAGCATAAGATTTGAAATGCGAAAAAACGTCCAAGATCTTTATTCATGATATATGAAATGACAATTTATATGCCCTCACAAATGAAGCCAACGGTGCCCCGGGTAAGACACCGGGCCATAGAGTTTTAATTGTTTATTACAAATAACAAAACAAAGAAGTTTATTACTGCGTAACAAAAGTAACAGGAGTATGGTCCTTAGCAATCCAATTGGTCAATCCGCCATCAGTTGTCGGGTAGATCCAGCTATTGAACTCAGCTTCATCCACTTCATTATTCTCCCCAACAGCATTCACTCCTGGATTGGTAATGAGCACAGGAGGTCTTCTGGTCTTTGCCTTCCGCATAGCTTTCTGTCCCTCTGCAGTAAAACCCAGTCCGAACTTGTCAGTTTTCTGTGTAAAGTCAGGGAGCCTGCCCCAGTTAGCACATTCACCTTTCTGAACCACAGCCCGGGCATCCTTTAGGGAAGCCATCTTCAAAGGAACATCCTCTTCGACCGCTGTTTCTGCTGCTGCTGAAATTGGAAGTACCTCTTCGAAATGCTGAAAGGGGGTTTCAATAAACTCCCCGTCCATCTCAATATACCTGAAGGAATTCAAATGGCTCACCATATACTCCTCCTCTCCCTGCATAGTGACGATCTTCCCTCTGACAGGGTATTTTAGCTTCTGGTGCAAGGTAGAGGTCACTGCCCCAGCTTTGTGGATCCAAGGTCGACTCAGTAGACAAGAATACGACGGACGGATATCCATCACATAAAAGGTAGAGTCAAATACTTGAGAACCCACACGGATAGGAATGTCCACCTCTCCATGGACCATCCTCTTGGAACCGTCAAAGGCTCTGACGATAATATTGCTAGGTTTCAGTTCCAGGCCTTCATAATCCATACGGTCTAAGGCTTTCTTGGGTAGCACATTTAGGGAAGAACCAGTGTCCACCAACACATGCGCCAGAGTAGTGCCCCTGCATTCAATAGAGACATGCAGGGCATCATTGTGGTCCCTTCCCTTGGCAGTAAGGTCAGCATCTGAGAAACCCAAGCCATTGTCCGCTGTCAGATTTGCTACGCAATCAGTGAATTGAACTGCAGATGTCTCCTGTGGCACGTGGGCCGTCTTGAGAAATGAAATCAAGGCCTTAGCATGGGCCTCTGAGCACAGGAGCAAGGAGAGCATGGAGATCTTGGAGGGCGTATGCCCCAACTGCTCGACAATATTAAAGTCACTCTTCTTGATTATTTTTAGAATTTCCTCCATCTCTTGTTGGGAGGCCTCAGCATTTACAGGTCTTGGTGCCTCCATCCGGGCAGGCTCATCTTCAATCCCTTTGCCCCGAGCATTAGATGACTCGGCAGCAGGAGAAACAACTTGATCAGAAACAGGAACAGGTACACTTGTAGGTGTTATAGTGAGGGGTCTTCGAATAGCGGGCGGTGCAATGTCAGGCGAGAAGAGCCTGCCACTGCGGGTAACCTTTGTTGGACCAGTGATATTGCTGATACTGGTGCCAGTGTTGAAATCTTGCTTGATTCCATTCACATACACATCTGCCCCATAGTGCCAGGGGATAGCCTTATCAGATTCGTAGGAGAGAGGCCCCGGAACAGTAATAACAACAGGTGCGACAGTCATGATTTGAACCGGCTTCCTTGGGAGAGCCTTGATTGGATTATTGAAGATTGTAACAACAACAACTTCTTCTACCGGAACCAACTGAACAGCGGACTTCTTAAACATAATCTTTTTGTTGTCCATTAGGCTTTGGATGCCCAACTTCAGCAAAGGACAACCAGAGAGGGAAACAGCACAGAACAGGCAACCTTCACTACAACCCGGAAATAAACCGGCCAACAGTAGGTTCCTCTTGACAGTCATTAGGGGAGTAGCCACATCATCCACGGAGACGGCGTATACATCTTCATCAACCGCATTTACTCCATGCTGGGGCATAGGAGCAGTTACCACATTCGGCCTCTCAGGCGCTTCAAACTGTATCTCTTTTGCATCAATAAGGTCTTGCACCTTATTCCTTAATGCCCAACAGTCATCAGTGGAATGCCCCGGGCTATCGGAGTGATAAGCACAGCGGGCATTTGGGTTGTATTTGGGGGAGGCAGTGCTCACAACTTTTGGGGCCTCTCTGTCAGTCACTAGATTGGTGGACAGCAACTGCGGCAAGATTTGCGATAAGGTCATGCTCAAACGGGTAAATTCCCTTCTAGGTCTTTCAGCTCTTTGAGGATTGGCTTGCCGAGGAGCGGCAGCAGGCTTAGCAATCATCACCGTGTTGACAGATTGGCGGCGCTCGGGTTTCTCTTGTCGTCTAGAGCCATATACAACACTGGCCTCCTTTTTGAAGGGTTTCTTCTCAGAACTTGATGATGCACCCTTCTGAATTTTACCAGACTTCATCCCATCCTCTATTCTCTCTCCAGTAAGAATAAGATCAGTAAACCCTGCAGATGAGTTACCGATAAGATGGTTGAAAAATGGCCCAGATAGGGTCCCCAAGAACATGTCTATCAATTCCCGGTCAGTCAACGGAGGCTGCAGCCTGCCAGCCAGATCCCTCCACTTCTGCGCGTACTCTTTAAAACCTTCGCTTGAACCTAGCGACATACCCTGGAGTTGGGTACGTGTAGGGGCAAGGTCGGCATTATATTGATACTGCTTATAGAAAGCAGTAGCCAACTCCTCCCAGTTACGAACCTTGGTCCCATCCAGCTGATAGAACCATTCGAGATGAGTCCCTGAAAGACTCTCCTGGAAGAAGTGGATCCACAAGTTCTTGTCCACTGAGTACGGTTGAATCTTCCGCACGTAGGATCTGAGATGTAGCTTGGGACAAGATGCCCCGTCATACTTGGTAAAAGATGGTGCTTTGAACTTATGAGGAATGATCACACCAGTAGACAAACCCAAATCTCTGAAATCCAGCCCAGGCACTTGTTGGATCTCCATAGCATTCAATATGTCTTCCAACTGCTTATATTTGTCTTCTGCAGGAGGATACTGTTCCTCATCAAAATCAGTCTCGTTGTCGGAGACTACCGGACTAGGACCTTTTTCCCCTTGAGGGGTACCCTTGCCTATAGAAGAACCAGCCTCTTCATTCTGTAGAGTATTGCCAAACCTTCGGCCCGAGTTGAAAAGAACAGTTCTCCTCTTCTTCTTCTTATCCTTCTTCAGAAGCAGAGCCTTCAGCTCTTCTTGGCCCTGAGCCAAACCCATGATTAGTTCCTGAAATTGCGCATTCTGCGCCTGAAGAGCCTTGATGGACATCTCGGTTGATGATGAGTCAGGATTCATGATGCTGAAATAAACAGCGAAGAACGGTAAGCAACCTGAAAAGAAGAAAACCTGCTTATGCATATGATGAATGATATGTGTTTATGCAATGCATTCAAAGGTTCGAAAGTTCAAATTTGTTGTAGACAAAAAATAACACACGTTATCATTAAGGAAATAATTGTTCAGTACATCAAAGCCTCATGGGCACAAATTACAAAGCAAATCAATCCCAAAAGACACTACGCATCCTCTTTGGAGCTATGTAGGTGTTGAGATTCCTCTCCTCATGCAATAGGCGGGTGAGCTCCAAGACCTTCTTTTCACTAGCATGTAGACTGGTCTCCAGAGAATTCCGTTCTTCCTTAAGCTGGATCCAGCTCTTCTGCATCTCTTCCCAGGATGTGGGCATGTCAGGATGCTGAATGGTGTAGGACACTTCTCCTTCCAAGACTGGCTCTTTGATTACTGGGAGCATATGAGGATAAGGCATTACTAACTTCTGGGAGCGGGCCCGTACCCACTTGAGATAAGGTTCCAACAGGATGGAGTTCCTGTGCCCCAGTGTCTTACTGTCTATCCTACTTGGCATCCTCCAAGCTCTGATGAATCTCTGGCGAAGTCCTTGTGCATCGTTGTCGAAGTCAAAAACTATGTCAGGAATTAACATGTCATGAGGACCATCCCTTCGAGCATAACCAAACTGTCTCCAAGCCAGGCATGGGTTGTAAGTGATACCTCCTCTGATTCCAAGTAAAGGAACATTAGGGTACTCCCCGCAACGATCAATGATAGTGACATCTTCTCTGGACCAAGGGCACCAATGTATATCTGCATATGTAAGAGTCATCAACCGCTGTGACCATCTCAAACCCCGCTCATTCTTCAAAGCTGATTGTGGAAGGTGCGAAATAAACCACCTTCCTAGGAGAGGAGTGCAACACATAAGGACACCTCTTTTTCTCATGGTTCGAGTGTAACATGAGTGAAGGATGTCCCCCAGCAACGTAGGTATAGGATTCCTGGACATAAAGATCTGGACAGCACTGATATCTATAAGCTGATCTGGGTTAGGGAACAACACCAAACCATAGACAAGGAGGGCCACAACTTCTTCAAAAGCTTGTAAGTCAAGGGAGTTCCAACATTCATGGGCCTTTTCAAACAGAAACCTGGCTAAGAACCCTTTGATACCACTTCTAACTTCCCAATGTCCCTTGAGGTCAGATGATTGTAGGTGTAAGGCTTTAGCAATCTCTTCCAGCTTAGGTTCCTTTTCCGTACCGTTGTAGGGTAGTTGATCAAGGATAAGGATCTTCAGGAGCCGGGAGAACTCCTCCAATGTAGGTACCAGCTGATAATCCAAGAAGGTGAAACAGTGATGCAGAGGGTCAAAGAACTGGAACAGGACCTTTATCATATCTTCCTCAATGTTGGCATTGACCAAGCTGATGAGTCTTCCATGTCTTTCACTGAATGAAGAGCTCTCGGGAATCCTGGATATAAGCTCCTTAAGCTGAGGAGGGACCCTTACAAGGCTGATTTGAATTGTCTTTCTGCGAACAGTTTCCATGTCCTACAAAACAAGAACAAAGATGAAGATTCGAACCCCTGAAATGGTTAGTCAATGCATATGATGCTGGATGATGTCATGATGCTATGATTAAACACACCACAGATATTTACAAAGACAAACATGTAAGGCACACAAGGCACACAAGACAAGCCCTTAGGGTTTAGGCCAGCATGGGGTCTGGGTATTACCCTCTTGAAGTTGGTGGGTTCAACCTGTCCTATTAGAAGTAACCGGGTTCTAAGGGTCCCAATATCACGGGATTGCTTTCATTGTTCATCGTTTCGATTTAGCCACTGAACTGGCGACCGAAATATTCCAGGAAAGCAACCCTCAATTGAGTGTAGTATCGAGTATCAACCAACCTCGGACTGCACCAAAGTCAGTTATCTCACTACCCTAAAGAGGCCAAGATAGATCAATTAAGGTTCCTAAGGTCTGTTGATGCTTCACGACACCACGCGGAGGCCCCGTACTCTCCTTGACTGAACTCAAGGGTTACCGGTACACACCAAAGTGCCACATCAACGTAGCAGACTGTTTCAACCATGTCGGTATACCCCGCACAGTTCCCTCACAGTCTTGTTGCTACTTTCTAAGAAGGTATCCCCCAGATCCGGGTTAGGATCTATAGAACTCCCAAGACAGTCCCACAATTTAAAGCAAGTAAAGAAAGCAATTGAAAACACAGTTATGAACTATCCCTAAGGTACACCTCACTTTAAAAAGATCCCCAGCAGAGTCGCCAGTTCTGTGATCGGTGGATCTGGAACTGACTGTTTAACGCTGGTTCGCGAAATGTCGCGGAAGCAAGAGTCGCCACCGTCTTTTATTTTCTCCAATATGGAAAGGACAAAAGCATAGAAAAATTCCTTGAAGAGATTGCTCTCGGTTCGGGAGGTAGGTTATAGAAAGGGAAGGTGTTAGCACCCTTTCTATCCATGGTTATCCATGGGCTCTTAGATACTTGCTCATTGTGTTTTCAAAAGTGTTTGCTTTTCAGCTGTGGGTTTAAAAAAGTTTCTTTGAAAATTCCAGTTCGACTCTTGTATCAGTCCTCAAGAGTGTTTGAAAAATTGCTTTCGAAAGCTTTTTGAAAAGGTGTCGGTGTGAAAAGTATTTTTTGATTTGTTTTGAAATTAGAGCAAGTATCTAGAGTCGTCTACCTACCCTAAGGAATTCGTCTGTGTAAATGTCCTTTAAAGTAGTGTCATCCCACCATTGAGAGGTAGGTAGCACCACCATTGGAGGTGTTCGGGTCAATTCGAGGTTCGGGACATGGTGATCACCGGAGCAATGGGAAGACACCTTAGAAGCTACCCTCATGCCAGGTTCCCGGATCATGAGGACTTACTAAGACATCCTCTACTCGACGATCACCTTTCGAGGCAAGGCCACAGTGAGCCGTACCCTAGGGGTGGTGTGTGATTTGTGTATCGTTTTCAGTTATTTTTGTCTTGTCATGTCATGGGTGATCTACGCGTTATTTTTATTTTGTCATTCATTCTTGCATGCAATTATTAACAGTTAAAAAGTTGCGAGAAATATAAGGTTCCTAAACTATTACAAAGGCGCGGGTCCACATCGCCAAATTTAATCCAGGACCCGATTTGACAGAAAATAAAGAAGTAAAGTGCGAGAAATATAAATTTACACGGCTTTGGGAGAGTTACATAAATATTATAAGAAATAAAATAAAATGCGCGAATTGAATTAAAATTGAAAGCGAGGGTGTTGGACCCTTTGTTATGAAATTAAATTATATTAACAAATCAATTAAAATAAAGTAAAAAAGAAATTATTTTTGAGGTTTTTTTGTATTTATGAATTTTTTAATGAGAATTAAATGAAATTAATTAATTAACCCTAATTCTAGCTATTTTTTAATTTATTAAGAAAATATGAAAAATTACCTAAAATTAAACCTAATTAATTAATGCAATTTGATTTATGAAAATAAATAATTAGTTATTAGTAATGAGAAAATAAAAGAAAAAGTAATTAAAATAATTAAAACCTAATTCTACAAGTTTTTAATTTATTAAGAAAAGATATTAAAATTAACCCTAGAATTGAAAACTAAATTAAATGATATAATTTATTTACAAAAATACTAAATCAAATATATTTATTTTTTTGTCTTTTCTGATTTTTATATTGTTTTTTATATTTTATGAAAATAAATTAAATTAAAGGAATTAATTAAAAAAAGAAATAATTGAAACAAATAAAATAAAGAAAAGAAAAGAAATACAATACCTTGGGGGGTTTTGTCCCCAATTGGAGGTCATAACTTAGCAATTCAGGCCCAATAGCCTTTGGCCTTGTTGACTTTTTGGCTAGCGTGTGTGTGCCTTGACTCATGTCCATTATGTTCTTCAGATCATAGGCCTTTGATTGATCTTGATATGTGCGTGGCAAGCTGAGATTGTGGATGTATGATGCACCCAGGAATTGAAGCTGCATGGAATTATATTGGAAGAAAAAATATTGAGACAAAGAGGGGGACCTGGGATTCGAACCCAGGTCCCAGAGATTACCAACCCCACGCCTTGCCAACTGAACCACCTGAATGCTTTGTATGTAATATAACTAACAAATAATATCAATCAAAACGTGAGTTAGTGGACTTTTTTAGCGCGAAATTTAAATGAACCAATTGTTGTCCTACACATCATCGTCTTCTTCATGGTTTGCATTTTCCTGAAACATAAAAAAGAATTAGCGGGGGTTTTAAACCCCCCCAAAATATGCCTTTTTCCAAAATAGCGATTAGGATATGGTGCTTCATAAATTAGGCGCGACCATGGCAATCGATTCGTCCAAGTGTCCTGATTTTGATCATGGTATTGGGAAGTCCCAATTTTACAGTATATGAAAATACCCAATTCGAAGCTTGAAGAACCCCAGTTAGCATCAATGGTGAAATCGTGTATGGATGAGGAAAACTCAATCAAAAAACTGGGTTAGCTTCAGAATGACAAGAGCAATACAAAACAAGCATTAGATTTGAAAATTATGGCATGAATGATCAGATGCGATTATGCAAAAAAGTGACACAGTCTGACTTATAATTACCAATTCTTGATGTTTCAAGCTATGATTTTGATCCAGGAACTTCCCTTGATGTCTCAGGAAGGTGATAGAATGGTTATTTCGCCTTGAAACCTCTTGGAATCCTGTTTTCAGTTTTGAAAATTTTATGCAAAAACTCAAACTTTTCTCTTGGTTTCTGGCGCAACTCAGAGGTTCTTAGGAGTAGGGTTTGCATGAGTATATATGTGTGAACGATTAGGGTAAGGTTTTTGGTCCAAAGAATCAATGAATTGATGGAGAGAATATTTGATTTTCCATGCATATATTTTCAATCTTTTTCATGCATATTTGCTTCAAATCATGTCCAATTACCATGATTCTTTCCAAATCTGATCATGCACGAAATCTTGAGGCTATTTCATGTATAAAAAGATTTGATTGCATTGGTTTGGTATTTTCCACATATTTATTTTAATTAAATGAATTATTGGCAATTAAAAATTCAAATAAATAAATAAAAATGATGAAAAACTTCCCTTTGGGCCAAATGGTCGTGCACATGCTTTGGATGATCAATCTTGGAAGAAAATGTGGCCCATTGGCATTTTTAAGACATTTGAAGCAAAGTTGACCTTTCAAAATATCCAAAAATTTCCCAACTTCCACAAGGCATATCTTGCTCAATTTGTAAGCTTTGCTCATGTTCTTGGACATTTTGGAAAGGTCTTGAAGTCCTCTAACCAATGCCTTTGGTCCCATGTCATTTTGATTTACCAATCTCAAGTTATGGCCTTTGACTTAAAGTCCCTTTTTGTTGACTTTTGAAAATGACCTATAATGTTGAAATTGATAACTTTTTGTGAGAGCATTTCTTGGACTTGAAGTGTGAAGAGGAGTTTTAGGAAATTTCTGTCTATTCAAAATGAGCTTTGGATGGAATTTTTCTAATAAACCATGTGGAAGTTATGCCTTGGTCAAGTTACAGTTGACTTTTTCAACTGTCCAAATATGGAAACTTTTGCATCTTGAGACTTTTTGAGCCAAACTTTGAGAATCATGATCAAGCATTGATCAAATGATGTTTGTGGCTTCAAAATGAGATGTTGACCAAAAATTTGAACTTTTGACTGTCAAATGACCATTTTGCCCCTACAGTTGACTGTAGTGCAATTAGGGTTTTTGACTGTGCAATTTTGTGCTGTAAGTCTTGAAACTTGGTATGAGGATGCTTGACCATGTTTATAGGCATATGGGACTTGATTGGACCCTTGGAAACTTAATTTTCTTTGTCAGAACCAAAACCCTAGTTTTTGACTGTTAGGAGGCCCTTGAACTGTGCAACCCTTGGGGAGATTTTGAAGCTTTGACTTGGCAAATCTTGAAGAATATGGGAGGGCAAATTTTGGGGTACAACAGCTATCCTGTTAGAGAGTAAAAAACTCAGGACTCTGGGAAAAGCTTATTCCTGTCTAGAAGAAGTTCAGGTTTAGGTTGTACGCCACTTTGAGAATGAGAATCTTCATTCTGTCGGGAATATCAGAAATTCAGATGTTATACCACTTTGAGAATGAGAATCTTCATTCTGTCGGGAATATCAGAAGGTTGGGAGTATGCCAACCTCTTGAGATTTCAAGGATGAGAATCTTCATTCTGTTAACGGTATCAGGAGCTTGGGAATATACCAATCTCTTGAGGTTTCAAGGATGAGAATCTTCATTCTGTTAATGGTATCAGGAGCTTGGGAGTATACCAATCTTCTGAGGTTTCAAGGATGAGAATCTTCATTCTGTTAAGGGTATCAGGAGCTTGGGAGTATACTAATCTCTTGAGGTTTCAAGGATGAGAATCTTCATTCTATTAACGGTATCAAGAGCTTGGGAGTATACCAATCTCTTAAGGCTTCAAGGATGAGAATCTTCATTCTGTTAACGGTATCAGGAGCTTGGGAGTATACCAATCTCTTGAGGTTTCAAGGATGAGAATCTTCCTTCTTGAGAGAAATAGAATTTTAGGAGCTTCATTTGTCCATTATTCTGCTGGTGAGTTGTTTCTGTTTGAGATTTAGGAACTTGTCCGGAATTCAACTGACGTAAAAGCTTTGTCGAAATTTAGGAACTTGTCCGTAATTCGACTGAAGAAAAGCTTTGTCGCTTGAATTTGATTGTACCTTTCCTGAAAGGTAAAGGTTAGTGGCATATATCAAACAATGATGTTCTCAAAATAAATGAGATCGCGTTGCATGATATCCTGATGCACAGAGGTGTAATTTTTTTTTAAGACGACCTTTCGCTGAGGAAAATAAATCCCGAGCTGATGAAGGAGAAAAGAGTTGGATTCTTCATCTCTGGTAGTGAAGAAACCCAGAATAAATCACTGGGAGATTTATCTGAAATATCAAAAACCCGGAATATCTTCCACTGGCATAAGAAAACAGGGAGATCTTAGTGTCTATCTGACCAAAACATAGAGGGTCTTGGATTAACTTTGATTCAACCGGATGATGGAAGAATCTTCGACGACCGTAACTTCCAACAGGTGATGAAGGAATTTTGATGACTGTAACTTCCGACAGGTGATGAAGGAATCTTCGACGACCGTAACTTCCAACAGGTGATGAAGGAATTTTTGACGACCGTAACTTCCAACAGGTGATAAAGGAATCTTTGACGACCGTAACTTCCAATAGGTGATGAAGGAATTTTTGACGACCGTAACTTCCAACAGGTGATGAAGGAATCTTTGACGACCGTAACTTCCAACAGGTGATGAAAGAATCTTCGACGACCGTAACTTCTGACAGGTGATGAAGGAAAATTTGACGACCGTAACTTCCAACAGGTGATGAAGGAATCTTCGACGACCGTAACTTCCAACAGGTGATGAAGGAATCTTTGATGACCGTAACTTCTAACAGGTGATGAAGGAATCTTTGACGGCCGACCGATCTGTGTATGTTATGAATGTTGTTGAAATGTAATTTCGTTTTGGAGAATAGATCCTTGACAAGTGTTGGGGAAATAAACCCATGACTGTTGGTCTGCTAGAAAGGTGATGAACTTCTCGAGGATGCTTGAATTCCTTTTCAGAAGGACTTTGGAGAGATTCGTCACTGCCCCTAGTATCAAATGTTTGTGGCATTTCCAGGAAACTTGGATTGTACGTAACCCTTTGATGAGATTGACGTTTTAATGCCCCAAGTGATGGTGATGGAGGCTTGCCCCAGGTTAAACTGCAATTGAGAGATTTCTTGAAATCTTGACTGGGCTGCCCCAGGTTTACTGGATTTTGAAAGATTTGTCGAAATCCTGACTGGACTGCCCCAGATTTGCTGGACAATACCAAACCAAGTCCCCTTTTTGTTGATGGGAGATTTTTGCAACGAGAGTATCATCCCACTTGAAGTGATTTTATTCACTAAGAGAGCTTTCGTTCCTCCGAACATTCACTGTTGTGAATTTCTTCGCTGTCAAACAAATAAACATGTGCAAACAACGATATTCAAATAATGCAAAGTTTATGCTTGTCTCGAAGTTTTGAAAAATGCGTATTTTAGCAGAAAACTTTTTATAAGACAAATTCAACACAAGATTTAGAGCAAAGCCTTACAGGAGTCAAGATACCTTTTGTAACAGTATGCTTTCGAACTAACCCATGCTTCAATTAGGACTTTTGAAGGGTTGTAACATGGCTTGGTTCACGGTTTAAGAAACAAAGGATAAAGGCTCAAAGTATATTTGTACCCACCCACTCTTCATGATGTTCTTCAATCCTAAACTCAGTTAATTGTGCGCCGAACTCTATTCGAGTTTGGAACGACGTTTTGGTGATGGTTTACGCAAGTTGAATTTGTTGGAAGGCGGTCATTTTTGCAACATTTTTCATGTTGTTGAGAATTTATAACGACCTCTTTCTTTTGATTCATTATCCCTAACTTTTTCCTGACTGTTCCTATTTTCGAGATTACAGTCAACGGGATGCCCCAGCTTTCTTAAGCCTCCTTTGTACGTTTTGACTCAGTGATTTTTTTAGAGATAATGACTGCCTATGAGATAAGGAACCATCACTGTCTTTTGGTTCCAAAGGAATGTTTTTTATGTCATTCGTTGTATTACGAACTGAGAGTTTGCGGCTTCAAGGCGCATCTTTTGAATTAACTGAAAGACTACCCTGCCCCGGGTTTGATTAAAGGTTTCAATTTGTGTTTAAAACAGAAAACTTATACTTCTTTGGCTCGAAGGGGTTGACTAGGGATTATCTTCCTTATAACTCAAGTGTTTAGGATTTGAAAGAAGCGCATGTACATCGTCAGCAAGGTCTGTCCAAAAGCATACTGTATGAGATTATGGTATTGTTTCGTCATCCTCCCTCTAAATACTTGTAACTTTTATCAAGAGTTAAATATCATAAATAAAGTAGAAAGCATAATTCAAGAATAGTGAAAACGAATGGATGAATTCAAGACAAACATATGCAATGCATTAATGAAACAGAGTTTGACATCCACAAATAATTGTTTGAATAACAAAAGAAATTACAACTTGAAAATTCAAATGAAACAAAAGTCTCTTAGTTCGAACTTTGCCATTTCAGGTGGAGAACCCTCAGCGGAAGATTTTCATCTCGCCATCCGGCATGAATTTCAGCACTCCATTGTCAATCAAGTCTTGGATCTTGTTTTTCAAAGCCCAACAGTCGTCGGTGTCATGTCCAGGACTATAGGAGTGGTATACACAAAAGGCGTCAGGGTGATAGCTAGGAGCAGAGGTGTTGGGATTCCGAAGAGGATCCTTTAAAGCAGTCAGATTGACCTCTAACAAGCGTTCCAGTATTAGAGATGATGGTATATCAGTCTCAGTGAAATGTCTTCCGGATGCATTTTGCTTACGCCGATTACCCCGTTGACGCTGGCGAGGTTGTTATTGGGCTTGTGACCCTGAAGCAAGTTGAGGAGATTTTCCCTTGTCTTCTTGTCTCAAAGGAGGTTTAATGATGACTTGATCTTCAACCCTAGTTGTTTGTCCCACTTGGTTATCTTGAAGCAGTTTGTTGATGAGGACTCTGAGATCCTCTTGTCTTTGAGCTAGGTCTTGAATGAGAGCCATCTGGCTCACCAGCTGTCCCATCATCTGGATCTTCATTGTTGCCAGCTCAATCTATAGCTCTTCCAATTGATCATTCCTGACGCCACCTGGATTCCCTAGGACCATGCCCCTTGTGAGAAGAGCTTTCACTTCTTCTTGCCCCTGGGATATGTTCAAGAACATTTCTTGAAGTTGAGCGTTTTGAGCCTGGATATCTTCGACAGTCCTCTCTAGAGCCATCTCTACTGAAATAAACAGTAGGAGAATAAGGAAACCTGAAAGGGAAAATATGTCATGATACAATGCATGATATGTGGATGCATGTTTTCAAGGATCTCGCGAGGTAAACACAAGAAAATGTTAGAGATTGAACTTTGATCAACATCTTTGATTGGAGAACTTTGTACCGGTGGATGTCTTTCCACGAGAACCAAGATCACCATGTCAAGTGGGTCATAGCCCCCGATTCAAGTTGTTATACTTGATCTTTGACAGTGTTTGTTTAGAGGAAAATCCTCTTTCCCTTTGGTAGATGTCTAGTTCAACTTGACCCTGCATCAAAAGACCCTCGAGATTCTTAAAATGGTTATTGAAAATGCTATGATATGATGTTATGTACAGGTATGCAAAAGTAAGCAAGCATATATACAGATAATCACATTCACACAAAGCAAACAAGTGCTTAGGTTTAGGCTTGCATGGGGTTTATAGGTAAGTACCCTCTTGAAGTTAGTTGGCTCAACCTGTCATATAAATAGTAATCGGGTTCTAAGGAGCTCAATATCACTGGATTATTTTTTGTGTTCATGGTTTCAGTTTAGCCACTTTACTGGAGACCGAAATATTCCAAGAAAAACAACCCTCAATGAGTGTAGTATCGAGTGTCTACCAACTTCGGACTGCACCAAAGCCGGTCACCTCACTACCCCTGAAAAGGCCAAGATGGTCAAGCTAGGTTCTAAAGGTTCGTTAGTGCTTCATGACATCACTCAGCGGCCCCGTATTCTCTTTAATTGACTCAAAGGCTACCGGTACCTATAAATATGTCACACTAGCGTAGCTACTGCTTCAACCATGTCGGTATACCCCACACAGTTCCCTCACAGTTTATTGCTACTTACCTAAAAGGTGTCCCCAAATCCGGGTGTAGGATTTAAAACAAACCCTAAACAAGGAACCCAAAAAGTAAAGCAATCAAGGTAAGCATGTAAAGGTGATCTAAAACCCTAAGGTAACCCCACTTTTAGAAATATCCCCATCAGAGTCTCCAGTTCTGTGATACGGTGGGAGAACTGACTTGGGATTTCACGTTTGTGTCCGCACTTGTTCGGTTTAGCAAGAGTCGCCATCGACTTTTTATTTTATCCAAAGGAAAGGTCAAAAAGCACAGGAAATACCTTTGAGATGTTTTCTTGGGTTCGGGGGGTAGATTATGAAAAGGGAAGGTGCTAGCACCCTTTTCATCCATGGTTTTCCATGGGCTCTTGGTTACTTGTTTATATCACTTGCTTTGCTTTTTAATTGTTTGAAATGGTGCTCTTAAATTGTTTGAAATGGTGCTTTGTGTGTGATTTTGAAAGATGCTTTGAAAAAGAGGCCTTGTCTAGGCAACCTTTGTAATGATTCTTGTTTGAATATATACAAAGGTGTGTGTCTTTTTGAAAATATATTTCAATGTTTTGGAAGTTGTTTTGAAATTGTTTTGAAGTTGTGTTGTGAAGTGTGTTTGAAAATGGCAAGGATGTTTTGCAAGATTTTGATCAAGTAACTAAGAGTTGTCTACCCTATTTTACTCAAAGATTTTTCTTATGTTTTTAACCCTTTTTTACAGTGTTGTTTCACCATTGTATTTGATTAACAAACTTGTGTTAGGATGTTAAACGGGACAGGTGCGGGTCATCGCATACAATCATTGAAAGCAACTTGTGAGACACTCTAGCAATTTTGTAAGGGACGAGATCGTTTTATTGAAGGCAACATCGAGGGTCATCGAGAGACTACGATCTTTGTTTATCGAAGGGGAATTTGCTAGAGTGTCTCATACTCGAGGGACATGATTGCATTTTTCGAGGCAACAAGTAAGGTTACCCTAGAGGTGCAAGTGTGCATTGTGTTTGTCATTTTCATGCATTTGTCTTGTATTAGGTTATCTAACGATTGATTTTGAATCTTCGCATACAAACCTTAGTTACTATACAATATATTGAAAGCAATAAATTGCGGGAATTTTAAAGTCTAAGTTATTACAAATGAGTATCCGGGGATGGGGGTACAAATTATTTACAAATGGGGATGAGTCTTGTCAGAATAATAATGTCCAAGTATATATTACAACCAAATTGAACTGTCGCAATTCAATGTAAAAATTATGACAAGTTATAAAATAAGGAAGATCAAAGAAATATGGGATGCATGTATTTATTTACAAATAAACAAATAAAATTTAACCTAATTAAGAAAGATTAAAAAAAATTATATTATTATTATTGTGTTTTATGTTTTTTAGGAACTTATGTAAAAAAAAGATTAGTTAAACAAAAATTCTAGTATTTTTTGTATTTAATTAAATATAACAAATATTAAAGAAAATTATATCAAAACAAACTTTAATCTATCATTGGTTTTCTTTATTATTAACAAAACAAATTATTTTAGAGTGAAAATAATTAAAAAGAAGAAAAACTTGGTCTAAAAAAAATAAATTTAAAGAGAAAAAATTTAAAGAGAAGAAATTTAAAGAAAAGAAAGGAAAAAAGATGGGCCTAAAGAGTGTTGTGGCCCAAATAAGAAAAGATGAAGAAGAATAAATTGTAAGTCAGAATGAGCAAAAAGGGGGGGGGGGGTGCTCAAAAGTGTTGGGCTTTGAGACAGTTGTTGGGGAGAAGGACCAAATGTGAATTTGAACAATTTTTTAGGGTTTCAGAATTTCTTTAGGGTTTGTAATTTTGGCCTCAGCGGCACCGCTTCTCTCATCTCTTCTCCGTTTCTCTCATTTCTCTCATGCGAAGCGTTTGATACTCTTAAGTCCTTAAGTCACCGGAGCACCGCCCTATCTCACTTCCTGCTCTCTTCACGGCGGTCCAGAATCTTGAATGAACGGTACGAATTGTTAACCTTCGTTTTAGGGTTTCACAGTTATGTTTTGTTTTGTTCTTGCATGTTTTAATTTATGGTTATTATGATGTTTACATGTAGTAAAGGCCTGAGGGACGTACCTTGAGTGTTTTGTTCTATAAAATGGAGGAGAAGGATGTGAGACCGGCCGGTGGCGCTCCCAAGAGGCTAGGCGGAGGATGAAGATGATGCTTTTCTGGTATTTTTGTCGTTCTTTCTATTTTGAAGGTTTATGATGAATCTTGATTCTGAGACCTTGCTATTGTTGTTCGCTTCGTTGATATTGTTGATGATGAAGGTGTTTCTGAAACTCCATGTTATTTTGCTTCTAAACTCTTCCTCTCTCCTTGTTGACCCTGATTGTTTTGATGATGATCTTTAGCTTCTGAAAACTGTGTATATCTACTGAAACTTAGCTTTGCTTGATTTTCGTTGATGATGAATGTACTTCTGAAAACCCTATGTTGTTTTGCTTCTAAACTCTTCCTCTCTTTTGGCTACTGAGGTTAATGATGAAGAATTTCTGAAACTATTTTTGGTTGCTTCTAAACTCTTCCTCTTTCTGGTTTTTGGTATAGATGGTGAATGTACTTCTGAAACTTTTGTTGTTTCTGAATGTGTTGATGATGAAAACATATTCTGAAACTTTTGTGGGCTTCTGAATCTCTTCCTTTTTCTCTTTGTATGCTGATGTTTGATGATTCTGAAATCTGAAATTGTTGTTTGCGTTTTGTTGATGATGAGCTTTTTGCTTCTGAAACTCTATATTGTTTGAACTGAGCTTGAGTAAGCTAGTTTTTTGCTATGAGTTTGAGTTTGTTAAGCTAGTTTTGTTGCAGTAAGTTTTGTGTTTAGGCCTCTGCAGGTCAGGGAGCTGCAGTTATGCAGGCTTGCTTGTTTTTGAGTTTTACAGTTTTGAGATGCAGTTTTGGTAAGTGTTCTGCAGTTTTGGAAACAGATTTGCAGGTTTGAGTTTTCGGAAGCAGGCTTGAGTGTTTGTAATGCAGGTTTGATTAGTTTTTGGGTTTACAGGTTTGCCATTGGTTTTGAGCTTTTGGGAAGTTGCAGTTTATGCCAGTTTGTAGTTTTTGAGAAGTGGCAGTTTATGCAAGTTTTTTGTGGGCTCTGTGTCCTCTATCCCTGAACTGTTATGCAGTAGCCTCTTTATATATTTTTGTTTTATTTTACTGTCTTGAAAAACCTGCCTTTGCCAAAACTACAAACTCTTTTCACTCAAAGGTCCTCTCTTTCTCTCTCTCCCCTAAGCATGTTTGCTTATAATATTTTATTCTGAAAAGTCTGCTGGCCAGAAAATGATGATGGCTAGGACGCTCTTGCTTGTAACTTGGTTTATCTCTCTGCATTGTTGTACTTTCTTTGACAGTTTGCATACTTTCTGCTTTGTGTACTTTCTTTGACAGTTTGCATACTTTCTGCTTTGTATACTTGGTTGCTTGTATGCTTCTGCATTGTACTTTGTTGCTTTTTTGCACCTAGTTGGCTTGTAACTCAGTTTGACATGCTTGGTTATGTTTGCCCTGCTGACTTGTTTGACTAATGCAGTTTTATATAGCATGCAATACACTTTGCTTCTAGTTGGCTTGTTTATGTATTTGAACCAAATGTATGCTTATATTTATATCTTTTATTTTTCTCTCTGTGAACCGAGAAGAGCGATCTTCTTGTGATTTGCAGAGAGGAAAATAAAATATGATGAACATAGCATTTCTGATTCCGGCCGACAGACTTTAATGATGATTTTTCTTTTTATCTGCTTGAAAATTCTTTTCAGTTAATTGCGCTGATTTCTTTTTCTTCTGTATTTTGCAAGTAAGTACCAGTTGGATGATAGAGGAAACAGTAGAAGTAGAAGTCAAAGATCTTAGGAGATTAGGCTTAGATTTATTTTTCCATTTATTGTAAACAAATATTATTGTAAATACTATAAGTTGTAATCTTACAATATTCGAATAAAATTTGTAACAACATTTGAAATAAATGAAAAAAAGTCTTTGTCAAATATCTTCCAATCTTTCCTTGCATTGTTTATTTAATTATTTAAGACTCTTAAATCAAAATAATTGAAACTGTGTCTCAATAATTCTAATCCAGATGAAATAAATAATCAACAAACTTTACAGTCTCGCAACCTTGCATCAATCACAATACGCGTAGTATTCCAATTAACATATGCGTTGTACAGTTAAACAAACAAGCATTCCATAAACCTTTCACTCCAATGATCAAGCAAATGCCTTAAGGTTCCAAACAAAAGTCTCAGCTCTTATCCCAGATAATTAGGTTTTGAGAAACAACCAGTAATCTTGAACAAGCGTGAAAACAATGTAACAGTTAACTGAATTTCTGAGGATTCAGTTTCTTCTGAGAAATACGAGCGAAAACCCTAATTCTGGATTTGTTGTCAAAGAAAAGTCTGCTTGGTCGATTCTTGATCCAATCTGAAAAATCAGAGAAAACCCGGAGGTTGTGATTTCTTATGAAAAAGGGAGGGCAAATTTTAGGGTACAACATATAGTAACTCTGATTCAAGCCCACAAAGATAAATCATACAAGTCAAGCAATTGAAAACAATATGAACTATTCCTAAGGTACACACCACTTATAAAAATTTCCCCAGCAGAGTCGCCAGTTCTGTGATACGGTGGGAAGAACTGACTGTTTTTTGGAATGCTGGTTTGCGTTTTGCGTTTGTTTTTGCAAAATGTTGCGGTAAGCAAGAGTCGCCACCGACTTTTATTTTATCCAACAAGGAAAGGAAAAAAGCACAGAAAAATTCCTTTTTTGAGATATTTCTCGGGTTCGGGGGGTAGATTATAGAAAGGGAAGGTGTTAGCACCCTTTCTATCCGTGGTTATCCACAGGCTCTTAGGTACTTGCTCATATTGTTTTCAAAATTGCTTTTCTTTGTGTTTGTGGGTTTTGAAAAAGTTTTTGTTTTGAAAGTTCGATTTAACTCTTGCTTCTGTCCTCAAGAGTGTATGAAGTGTTTTTGAAAACTTTGTTCGAAAAGGAGTGTAAGTGTGAAAAGTTTTTTTTGTTTTTGAAAGAGAAAGTACTTAAGAACCATCTACCTACTCGAAAAAGGAATCGTTCTATGCTAATTTCCTTTAGACAATGCTATCCTACTATTGATGAGTAGGTAGCACTGTCATTGGAGTTTGAGGGTCAATTTGAATGTGGGACTTACGGTCATTAAAGCAATGTTATGACGCCTTAGCGGTAACCCTAATGTCTTAGATCATTTGTTTTGAGGCAACAATATCCGAGGCAACCATTTCGAGGCAACTATGATCTTTTAGAAAAGAGGGCGACCTCTAAAGCGACCTATACTCAATGACCGTGTACGAAGGCAACCAAGTGAGGTGTACCCTAGGAGTGCGCATGTGCGAGTTTGTTGTTTTCAGTTATTTTTATCTTTGTACATGTTAAGGGTGATCTAAGTTAATTTTAGGTTAAAACATTCAGTCTTGTCATGCAACCATATTATCAAACATCTAACAGTTATAATTTGCGGGAAATAAAATGTGGAATTTAAATTACAAGGTGTCGGGTATTTACATCGCCAAAGACAAACCCTTTAAAAAATAAATAAAGCGATAAAAAATAAATAAAAGTCCTATTAACTATTACAGTCCGGGAGCAAGTACATTATTGGTAAAAGAAAGTAAATCGCAGCGCAAAATTTAATCGGACGCATGATTAGGGTTTTGACCCTTTAAAGAAGACATCTTTTTGTTGTTTTTATTTTAAGAAAGAAATTAACCTAAATTAATTATTAAATTAATTATAAAATTAACTAAATGAAAAAAAAAATTGGATTTTTGATTATTTAGGAAAGAAAAATAAAATAATTAAGTTAGTGATTAAAACCTAATTAAATCTAATTTAATTTTAATTATTTACAAAAAATAGGTTAAAGTTATTCTAATTAAAACCTAAATTAATTCATTAGTGTTTATTAATAAAAATAAAAATTTGATTGAATAAAAATATTTTTTGGTGATTTTATTTTATAAAAGACTGAATTTTAATTGGTTAGTAAATCAAATGAAAATAATAAAACAATTAAATAAACAAATAAAATAAATGAGAATAGGGGAGTATGGGCCTGATTATGGGAGTATGAGAAGCAATCCTGAGGCCCAAAAATGCTGGCCTTTATTGACTTTTTGAAATCTGGTGGGCATGCATGGACCAACGCCTATGGTGGGCCTTCAGCTGGGACTCTCAGATCTGGCCTTTGGCCATCTGTCCCTTGGATGCCTGAGGGTGTATGGTGGGCTGCAGGCCAACACGCGCATTGGAACACCTGAAAGAAAAAATTAAATAGAAATTGGGGGACCTGGGATTCGAACCCAGGTCCTGAAGGAGTTTACACGTACATGCTTGCCACTACACCATTTGTCCTTGTTTGTTAATATAATGGAAATAATATATATTATATAAAAACAAAAACTATTGCCAGAAATTAAAAAAAACGCGTGTGGTTTGAATGGCCCAATGATGGGGCGCCACGCATCATCTTCAACCTGTCGTCCGTGGCCAAAAATACACAAGCTTATACCAACGGACTGAAGTCCGTAGCTATAACATTGTTCATCTCAAAATTCCTCTAAGGCCACAAAAATGAATTCCAAGGGTATGGTTGTGTTCGTCTCACACTCCCGGTCACAACCATACCCTTCTTGATTACCAATTGTTCCTGAAAATAAAAACCCCAAAAATATCCAAGAAAACCTAGCTATGGCAAATTGTAGTACATGTTATATAAACGAAATTGAATGATGCACATAGCTTGGAAATGTTGTGAGGATTACAAATATGCCAATAGTTTTCATTATAGATGCAAGAATGATGAGTTTCGATTTCAAAAACAGGGGTGGTTATCGTGACACTTACAACGCGTTTGGATGTATGAACAAGCTTGCTTTGGATTCAGATAGGTTGAGTGAACACCCAGGAATTGATTGGGACATGTCTTGTCCTCTGAAAATGCCTCTAGCTATGATTATAATCTCCAACTTTTTAGTGAATTTTTCCAATCTTGTACTGCCTCTCTCTGCAATTGCCAACCCTTGTCTCAACCCCTTTGGCTTGCTTATGTATTGTGTGGTGTATTAGGGTAGAAATTATGGATCAAATCTTCTCATATCAATGCCTTTGAATTTGAATTGATTCCCATTTACAAACTTGCCAAATTTGATTTGATTCAATCTTTTTGCACATGATATGGCCTAATACGAATTCCATGGTGTTGCTAGCTGTAAACAAAGCCTAAAACAATCAATAAATCAAGAGTTCTTAATTATTTGGATTTTCTATGATTTTATTTGATTTAAAATGAATAAATTCAATAAAAAATCAAATTAAATAATAAAAAAGAAATATGAGCTCATGGCTGAAGCTAGGACACGTGGGCAATGATGCAAGCTCAAGTCAAGTGGAAAAGAATGGGCCCATTTGACAAAATTTGATGTTTTGTGGATAGTTAACTTTTGGCAATTTTGCAAAAATGTCCAACTTCAACAATGCATAACTTCTTCAATTTTGAACTTTTGGAAGTGTTCTTGGACTTTTTAGAAAGCTTGTTATGTCCTCTAACCAACCTTTTTGGTATCATCTTATTTTGATATTCCATGCTCAAGTTATAAGCTTTGGCAAAAAAAGGTGTTTTTGTTGACTTTCAAAAATGACCTATAATGTCCAAATTTATAACTTCTTGTGAGTGAATTTTGTGAACTTGGGGTATGAATATGGATTGTAGGAAATTGCATCCTATTAAAAATGAGCTTTGGATGGGTCATTTCTCATAAAATATGAGAAAGTTATGCTTGGTCAAAGTTGAGTTGACTTTTCCTACAAAACCCTAACTTAGCAACTTTTGAATCTTGATGAATTTTGAGAAATCCTTGATGAATCATGATCAACCCTTGATAAAATGATGAAATATACTTAAAAATTAGAATGTTGGCAAAAAAATCTTGAAGTTTGACTGTATGTAGGTCCCAGTTGACTTTTGCCCTAGCACAGTCAATTTTTGGACCCTTTGAGCAATTGATTGAGCAAACTTCCTCTGCAAGGCTTAAAATTTGACATGGATGATCTTGAGAACATATTAGGACATTGGGGATCACTTGAGGTAATTTGGACTCAAAGATCTTGATGCAACACAAAAACCCTAATTTGGAATTGATTGCCTTAGGAGATGGCTTGTCTGTCCAACTCTTGAGCAAACTTGAGCAACTTGGAGATTTTTCTTGCAATGCTTTGATAAATATGAGAGGGAAAATTTTGGGGTACAACACGAGGCAAATAAGTTATAGGTGAGCCTTCCCAGACGGAGGCACATATAAAAATTTTTGTAGAAGCCTTTAAGCAAGATGTTGTACCCCAAAATTTGCCCTCCCATATTCTTCAAAGATTTGCTAAGAGCATGCTTCAAAACCTCCCAAAGGTTGCACAGTCCAATTACCTCCTAACAGTCAAGAATTAGGGTTTTGGTTCTATCATAGAAATTGAAGTTTCCAAGGGTCCAAACAAGTCCCACATGCCTATAAACATTGTCAAGCATCCTTATGCCAAGTTTCAAGACTTACAGCACAAAATTGCATAGTCAAAAACCCTAATTGCTCAACAGTCAACTACAGGGGCAAAATGGTCATTTGACAGTCAAAAGTCAAAAATTTTGGTCAACATCTTATTTTGAAACCACAAACATCATTTGATCAATTCTTGATCATGATTCTCAAGGCATGGCTCAAAAAGTCTCAAGATGCAAAAGTTTCTATATTTGGACAGTTGAAAAAGTCAATTGTAACTTGACCAGGGCATAACTTTCACATGGTTTATCAGAAAAATTCCATCCAAAGCTCATTTTGAAGAGAATAACATTTCCTACAACTCATCTTCACACTTCAAGTCCAAGAAATGCTCTCACAAAAAGTTATCAATCTCAACATTATAGGTGATTTTCAAAAGTCAACAAAAAGGCACTTTAAGTCAAAGACCATAACTTGAGATTGGTAGATCAAAATGACATGGGACAAAAGGCATTGGTTAGAGGACTTCAAGAACTTTCCAAAATGTCCAAAAACATGATCAAAGCTTAAAAATTGAGCAAGATATGCCTTGTGGAAGTTGGGAAATTTTTGGGAATTTTGAAAAGTCAACTTTGCTTCAAATGCCTCAAAATTGCTAATGGGCCTCAATTTCTTCCAAGAATCATCACCCAAAAGCTATGCACGACCCATTGACCCAAAGGGGAGTTATTTTCTTATTTTTAATTAATTAATTGAGTTTATTATCCTATTAATTCATTTGATTAAAATTAAATATAAGAAAAATACTAAAACATGGTTTCCAAATCTTTTTATGCAGCATATTCCCTCATCATGACCTCAAGATTTCGTGCACAATCAAAAAAGGAAAAATTCTATGCAAATAGGCATGTTCTTCATGACAAAAAGATTGAAAAAGATGCTTGAAAATCAAATATTGAAAGGCATTAAAACATGGATCATGGGCTTTGTTTTTGACCTAAAAATCATTCCTCATACATATACAAAGAAACCCTAATGCTCAAGAACAAGGAAGCTGCGCAGAAGCATCAAGATAAAACTTGCATTTTTTCACAAAAATCTCAAAATCTGTTTTCATAGTTGCAGTGTGATTCAAGGTCTCCAAGGCATTCCAATAGACTCCTGACACTACCAGGAATCTTTTCCAACCAAAGCCAAGTCTCCATACTCGAAGAAGTGGTAGAACACAGTCGCCCTGTTCATGAAATTTTTCTTAATCGTATTTGAATTCACATGCCATATCAATGCATTTTAATGTTTAATTTGTACTAACATGATCATTCCAAAGCTAATGGTACCATTCAATTGAAGAATGGATGCCTGTACAAGAATACGCCATTGATGCTTGCTAGGGTTTCAGAAACCTCAAAAGAGGGGTTTATGTATCTGGAAAAATTAGGCCATGAAACTGGGACCAATGAACTCGTGACATTCCCATGAAGCCAAATCACTCATCGCGCCTTTTTTATGCTTGCTCAAATTCTATTCGCTATTATTCGTTGTTTCAGTTTGTGGGGGTTTAAAACCCCCGCTATCTAGCTTATGTTTTCAGGTAAAACGAAGAAGAAGGTAGACGTGTCTCAGCCAGATTGGACGGTTTGAATTTAGCGCGTTTTTTCAAGCCACCAGCACTTTCTCACATATCTTATTCATTGTCCATTATGATATCAAAGTGACTCAATGGCACGGTTGGTGAACACGCTGGCATGCAGGTATTGGGACCTGGGTTCGATTCCCAGGCCCCCCATATTTCTTCCATATTTTTTCTTGTAACATGTTTCTATGCAGCTTTCATCCAGTGGTCCACCAAACGCCTTGCCTGCTTGCCTGCCAAATGTCCCCAGGGATCCATCCAAGGGCCAGAACGGGCTGATTACCATGTACACTAGTCAAACGCTCCATACACAATCACTGAAAAGTAAAAAAGGCCTCAATCTGTTGGGCCAAAATGCTCACAATATACCTCCAAATTGGGACAACCACCCCCCCATGTTTGCATTTCTTTCTCTCTTTTTTTTTATTCTTTTCTTTTATTTATTTTAATCATGTTAATTGTTTTATTTAAATCCATAAAATTAATTTTCATAAAACACAAAAAACCAGAAAATCATAAAACAAAAAATATGTTTTATTAATATTAATTTCTATTAATTTTGTAAATAAATTCTAATAACCAAATTAGTTTAATTTTAGGTTTAATTTCAATGTTTTTTCCTAAATAAATAAAATACCTAAAAATTAGGTTTAGCATTTTCATTCTTTTTTTTTCTCAATAAATAATTTTTATTCTTATTATTATTAACCACTAATTATTTTGTAAGTAAATATGTATATTAAATAATTAGTAAATTAGGTCAAACTTGAATCTTTTTCTTTAGTAATTAAAAATGCTTAGAATTAGGGTTTCAATTCCAATTAATCTTCTTTATTTCCATTCAATACAAAAACATCAAAAAATAAGTCCCTCTCTTTATTTAATCGTTAATTAATTTAATAATTTCAATTCAATTCCTTAAAGGGTCCAACGCCCTCGCGCTCTCGATTCTTATTTCTTTTCGCACGTTTACTTTTATTTCCTTTTTAGATATTATGTAATTGCCCCAAAGCTTTGTAATAGTAATTAGGACATTTACTTTCCGCACTTTTATTCAAATCGGGTCTCTGTTTAATTTGGCGATGTATGGACCCGCGCCTTGTAATAGCGTAGAACCTTTATTTTTCCGCATTTTAATTCCCGCACCTTTTAACTGCTAATAATTGTATGAAAGAATGAATGGCCCAAATAAAAATCAAAGCGTAGATCACCCAATGCATGACAAGACAAATAAATAACTAAAAATGACACACAAATCACACACCACTTCTAGGGTACGCCTCACTGTTACCTTGCCCCCTCGAAACGTGGTCGTCGAGTAGAGGACGTTTTAGTAAGTCCTCATGTCCATGAACATGGCATGAGGGTAGCTTCTAAGGTGTCCTACTATTACTCTGGTGACCATATTGTCCCTAAACTCGAATTGACCCGAACACCTCCAACGGTGGTGCTACCTACCCCTCAATGGTGGGATGGCACTACCTCAAGGACATTTACACAGACTAATTCCTTAGGGTAGGTAGATGACTCATAGATACTTGCTCTAAAAAACAAATCAAAACTCTTTTCACATCGACACTTTTCAAAAAGCTTTCAAAACAACTTTTCAAACACTCTTGAGGACTGATACAAGAGTCGATCTGAAACGTTAAACGAAACTTTTTTCAAACCCACTCACTTTGAAAAGCAAACAAACATTTTGAAAACACAGATGGGCAAGTATCTAAGAGCCCATGGATAACCATGGATAGAAAGGGTGCTAATACCTTCCCTTTCTATAAATCTACCTCCCGAACCGAGAGCTAATCTCAATAAGGAATTTTTCAGTGCTTTTGTCCTTTCCATATTGGAGAAAATAAAAGACGGTGGCGACTCTTGCTTCCGCGACATTTCGCGAACCAGCGTTAAACAGTCAGTTCCAGATTCACCGATCACAGAACTGGCGACTCTGCTGGGGAATCATTATAAAGTGAGGTGCACCTTAGGATAGTTCATAACTGTGTTTTCAATTGCTTTGACCTATTTGCTTTAAATTGTGGGACTGTCTCGGGAGTTCTATAGATCCTAACCCGGATCTGGGGATACCTTCTTAGAAAGTAGCAACAAGGCTGTGAGGGAACTGTGCGGGGTATACCGACATGGTTGAAACAGTCTACTACGTTGATGTGGCACTTTGGTGTGTACCGGTAACCCTTGAGTTCAGTCAAGGAGAGTACGGGGCCTCCATGTGGTGTCGTGAAGCATCAACTGACCTTAGGAACCTTAATTGAACTATCTTGGCCTCTTTAGGGTAGTGAGATAACTGACTTTGGTGAAGTCTGAGGTTGGTTGATACTCGATACTACATTCAATTGAGGGTTGCTTTCTTGGAATATTTCGGTCACCAGTTCAGTGGCTAAATCGAAACGATGAACAATGAAAGCAATCCAGTGATATTGGGACCCTTAGAACCCGGTTACTTCTAATAGGACAAGTTGAGCCCACCAACTTCAAGAGGGTAATACCCAGACCCCATGCTGGCCTAAACTCTAAGGGCTTGTCTTGTGTGACTTGTGTGCCTTATCATGTTTGCCTTTGTAAATATTTGTGGTGTGTTTAATCATAGCATCATGACATCATACAACATCATATGCATTGGCTAACCATTTCAGGGGTTCGAACCTTCATCTTTGTTCTTATTTTGTAGGATATGGAAACTGTTCGCAGAAAGACAATTCAGATCAGCCTTGTAAGGATCCCTCCTCGGCTTAAGGAGCTTATATCCAGGATTCCCGAGAGCTCTTCATTCAGTGAGAGACATGGAAGACTCATCAGCTTGGTCAACACCAACATTGAGGAAGATATGATAAAGGTCCTGTTCCAGTTCTTTGACCCTCTGCATCACTGTTTCACTTTCCTGGATTATCAACTGGTGCCTACATTAGAAGAGTTCTCCCGGCTTCTGAAGATCCCTATCCTTGATCATCTACCCTACAACGGTACGGAAAAAGAACCCAAACTTGAAGAGATTGCTAAGGCCTTACACCTACAACCATCTGACCTCAAGGGACATTGGGAAGCTAGAAGTGGTATCAAAGGGTTCTTAGCCAGGTTTCTGTTTGAAAAGGCCCAGGAATGTTGGAACTCCCTTGACCTACAAGCTTTTGAAGAAGTTGTGGCCCTCCTTGTCTATGGTTTGGTGTTGTTCCCTAACCCAGATCAGCTTATAGATATCAGTGTTGTCCAGATCTTCATGTCCAGAAATCCTATACCTACGTTGCTTGGGGACATCCTTCACTCATGTTACATTCGAACCATGAGAAAAAGAGGTGTTCTTATGTGCTGCACTCCTCTCCTGGGAAGGTGGTTTATTTCGCACCTTCCGCAATCAGTTTTGAAGAATGAGCGGGGTTTGAGATGGTCACAACGATTGATGACTCTTACACATGCAGATATACATTGGTGTTCTCGGTCCAGAGAGGATGTCACTATCATTGATCGTTGCGGGGAGTACCCTAATGTTCCTTTACTTGGAATCAGAGGAGGTATCACTTACAACTCGTGCCTGGCTTGGAGACAGTTTGGTTATGCTCGGAGGGACGGCCCTCATGACATGTTAATTCCTGACATAGTTTTTGACTTCGACAATGATGCACAAGGACTTCGCCAGAGATTTATCAGAGCTTGGAGGATGCCAAGTAGAATAGACAGCAAGACCCTGGGGCACAGGAATTCCATCTCGTTGGAGCCTTATCTCAAGTGGGTACGCGCCCGCTCCCAGAAGTTAGTAATGCCTTATCCTCATGTTCTCCCTGTGATCAAAGAGCCAGTCTTGGAAGGAGAAGTGTCCTACGCCATTCAACATCCTGACATGCCCACATCCTGGGAAGAGATACAGAAGAGTTGGATCCAGCTTAAGGAAGAACGGAATTCTCTTGAGACCAGTCTACATGCTAGTGAAAAGAAGGTCTTGGAGCTCACCCGCCTATTGCACGAGGAGAGGAATCTCAACACCTACATAGCTCCAAAGAGGATGCGTAGTGTCTTCTGGGATTGATTTGCTTTTGTAATATTTTGCCCACGAGGCTTTGATGTACCAAACGATTATTTCCTTAATGATAACGTGTGTTCCTTTTTGTCTACAACAAATTTGAATTTTCGAACCCTTGAATGCATTGCATAAACACATATCATTCATCATGTGCATAGCAGGTACTCTTCTTTTCAGGTTGCTTACTGTTCTTAGCTGTTTATTTCAGCATCATGAACCCTGAATCATCTACCGAGCTGTTTATCAAGGCCCTTCAGGCGCAGAACGCACAATTTCAGGAGCTGATCATGGGTTTGGCTCAAGGTCAACAAGAGCTGAAGGCTATGCTCCTGAAGAAGAGTAAGAAGAAGAAGAGGACTGTGCTATTCAACACTGGGCGCAGGCTCGGGAACACTTTGCAAAATGAAGCTGAGAGGACTACTCCATCTGTGGGGGAAGGTAGTCACCAAGGGAGAGAGGTCCCTAGTCCTGTGGTCTCTGACACTGAGACAGACTTCAATGACGAACAGTACCCTCCTGTTGAGGACCGGTACAAATAACTGGAGGACAGATTAAATGCTATGGAGATTCAGCGTGTGCCTGGACTGGATTTCAGAGACTTAGGGTTATCTTCTGGGGTGGTAATTCCACACAAGTTCAAGGCGCCTGCCTTTGTGAAGTATGATGGGGCTTCTTGTCCCAAGATGCACCTCCGTTCTTATGTAAGGAAGATCCAGCCTTACACAGCGGACAAGAACTTATGGATCCACTTCTTCCAGGAGAGTCTTTCAGGGACTCACCTCGAATGGTTCTATCAGCTGGATGGGACCAACATTCGTAACTGGGAGGATCTGGCCACTGCTTTTTACAAGCAGTATCAATATAATTCCGACCTCGCTCCTACGCGTACCCAACTCCAGGGTATGTCGCTAGGATCGGGAGAAGGTTTTAAGGAGTACGCACAGAAATGGAGAGATCTGGCTGGCAAGGTGCAGCCACCATTGACGGACCGGGAGCTGGTGGATATGTTCTTGGGGACCCTATCTGGTCCATTTTTCAATCATCTCATTGGTAATTCCTCTGCTGGGTTTACTGATCTGATCCTGACTGGTGAGAGGATCGAGGTTGGTATAAAATCGGGGAAGATACCGAAGGTTGCCTCCTCAAATACTGAAAAGAAGCCCTTCAAGAAGGAGGCAAGTGTTGTGTATGGTCCAAGAAGGCAAGACAAACCTGAACGCCGCCAAGCTGTCAACGCGGTGGTTATTTCTAAGCCTGCTGCCGCTCCACAACAGTACAACCAACCCAGGGCTGAGAGGCCCAAACGGCAGTATACTCGGCTCAGCATGACTCTCTCTCAGATCCTGCCGCAACTGCTGTCAACTAGCCTGGTAACTGTCAAAGAGGCTCCGAAGATGGTAAACACAACATCTCCGAAATACAACCCCAACGCCCGTTGCGCATATCACTCTGATAGCCCGGGACATTCTACTGATGATTGTTGGGCCCTGAGGAATAAGGTTCAGGACCTTATTGATGCTAAGGAGATACAGTTCGAGGCGCCCGAGAGGCCAAATGTTGTGACCGCTCCCATGCCCCAGCATGGAGTGAATGTTGTTGAGGAGGATTTGTATGTAGCTTCTGTGGATGATGTTGCTACACCGCTGCTGACTATCAAGAGGAACCTGTTGCTAGCCGGTTTATTTCCGGGATGTAGCAAAGGTTGCCCTTTATGTGTTGATTCCCCTGCTGGTTGTTCTTTGCTGAAATCAGGCGTCCAAAACCTGATGGATAGTAAAGAGATTTTGTTCAAGAAGACTTTCGTTCCTGCTGCCCCTGTTGAAGAAGTTTCAATTGTTACCATTTTCAATAACCCTTCCAAGGCTCCTTCAAAGAAGCCTGTCCAAATTTTGTCTGTTCACAAGATTGCTCCCATCACCATTACTGTTCCGGGGCCCATCCCCTACAAGTCTGATAAAGCTGTCCCGTGGCACTATGGGGCAGATGTTTATGTTCTAGGAGTGAAGCAAGAGTTCAATACTGATACTGGTGTCACCAACATCACTGGGCCTGCTAAGTTCACTCGTAGTGGAAGACTGTTCTCACCAGACATTGCTCCTCCAGTAATTCAGAGGCCTTTGATCATCACACCTGCCAATGTGCCTGTCTCTTCCCCTAATCAAGTTTCCACCCCTGCTGCCGAGTCATCTGACGCTCGGGGCAAGGGGATTGCTGCTGATATGCCTGCCCGGACGGAGGCACCAAAGACCATTGTTGAGGCTTCCAAGCAAGAGATGGAAGAGATCCTCAAGATTATAAAGAAAAGTGATTTCAACATCGTTGAACAGTTGGGGCACACCCCCTCCAAAATCTCCATGCTATCACTGCTGTTGTGTTCAGAGGCCCATGCCAAGGCCCTGATTGCTTTCCTGAAAATGGCCCACGTGCCTCAAGAGACATCTGCTGATCAATTCATCGACTGTGTGGCCAACT
Organism: Vicia faba; assembly: GCA_948472305.1. NCBI lineage: Eukaryota > Viridiplantae > Streptophyta > Magnoliopsida > Fabales > Fabaceae > Vicia > Vicia faba. The sequence continues at coordinate 283,014,748 of OX451739.1, read as the reverse complement.
TAACCGTTGATAATGGCCTGGGTTTCTCTGATATTGATCTGACAGCCAAAGGGAAGAACCATAATGATGCCCTGCATGTCTCTATTGAATGCAGGGGCACTACTCTTGCTCACGTGCTGGTTGACACTGGTTCTTCACTAAACGTGCTACCCAAGAAGGCTCTGGACAGGCTGGACTGTGAGGGTCTAGAGCTCAAACCAAGTAACATTGTTGTCCGGGCCTTTGACGGGTCCAAAAGAATGGTACATGGTGAGGTTGACATCCCAATCAGGGTTGGGTCACAAGTCTTTGATTCAAAATTCTATGTGATGGACATCCGTCCATCCTATTCTTGTTTGCTGGGTCGCCCGTGGATCCACAAGGTTGGAGCTGTGACCTCCACGCTGCATCAGAAGCTCAAATACCCGGTCAGGGGAAGATTGTAACAGTGCAAGGGGAAGAGGAATACATGGTCAGCCACCTCAACTCCTTCAGGTACGTGGAAATGGATGGGGAGTTCATTGAGACCCCCTTTCAACATTTTGAAGAGGTGCCACAAACATTGGCAGCGGCAGAAGCAGTGACTGAAGAGGGTTCTCCTTTGAAGATGGCTTCCTTAAAGGATGCCCGGGCTGTGATTGAAAAAGGTGAATGTGCAAACTGGGGCAAGCTCCCTGATTTTACTCCTAAGACTAACAAGTTTGGGTTGGGTTTCACTGCAGAGGCTCAGAGGAACGTGCGCAAAGCTAGGATCGGAAGACCTCCTATGCTCATCACCAATCCAGGAGTGAATGCTATTGGGGATGAAGACGAAGTGGAAGAGTCAGAGTTTGATAGCTGGATCTACCCGACGACTGATGGTGGATTAAACAATTGGACCGCAAAAGATCATACTCCTGTTACTTTTATTACGCAGTAATAAACTCCTTTGTTTTTGTTATTTGTAATAAACAATGAATTGAAACTCTATGGCCTGGTGTCTTACCCGGGGCACCGTGGCTTCATTTGTGAGGGCATATTAATTGTCATTTCATATATCATGAATAAAGACCTTGGACGTTTTCTCGCATTTCAAATCTTATGCTCCTTTTTCTTTCTTTCCCTTCTTTATATATTGCAAAACAACCGTATTTACACACACTCACTCATACAGGTTTCAATCCACTCTGGATCTCACTGGTAACGACTCTGCTACTGCCAGTTATGACTTCGAAAATCTGATCAACTTAGCCGAAGACGAAGGTGAAGATGACTGCGAAGTGCCTGGCGAACTTGCAAGACTGTTACTCCAGGAAGAGAGGGCAATTCAACCACATGAAGAGCCAGTGGAAACGATAAATCTGGGTACTGAGGCAGACAGAAAGGAGGTTAAGATTGGCGCCAATCTGGAGCTCAGCGTAAAACAACGGTTAACTCAGATGTTACATGATTATGTGGAGATCTTCGCCTGGTCCTACGAAGACATGCCCGGGTTGGATACCGAAATCGTGGTCCATCATTTTCCTACCAAGGAAGACTGCCCTCCGGTTAAGCAAAAGGTCCGTCGTATGCGTCCAAAGATGTCCGAGAAGATCAAAGCTGAGGTTATGAAGCAATTCGATGCCAGGTTTCTTGTAGTGACTTCTTACCCTCAGTGGGTTGCCAATGTGGTGCCGGTACCAAGAAGGATGGTAAGGTCAGAATGTGTGTCGATTACAGGGATCTGAACAGGGCCAGCCCCAAAGATGATTTCCCTTTGCCTCACATCGACGTTCTAGTTGACAATACTGCTCAGGATAAGGTGTTCTCTTTCATGGATGGTTTTTCAGGATATAATCAGATCAAGATGGCTCCGGAAGATATGGAAAAGACTACCTTTGTTACTCAGTGGGGCACCTTCTGCTACAAGGTCATGCCTTTTGGACTGAAAAACGCTGGGGCAACCTACCAACGTGCCATGGTTGCTTTATTTCATGACATGATCCATCATGATATTGAGGTGTATGTTGACGATATGATTGCAAGGTCCCAAACTGAGGAGGAACACCTTGACCATCTGCAGAAACTGTTTGACCGTTTGAAACTGTACAAGCTGAGGTTGAACCCGAACAAGTGCACCTTCGGGGTTAGATCTGGAAAGTTGCTAGGCTTCGTTGTAAGCGACAAGGGTATTCAAGTGGACCCTGCCAAGGTTAAAGCCATTTAAGAGATGCCAGTTCCTAAGACAGAGAAAGAAGTCAGAGGCTTTCTAGGACGTCTGAATTACATTGCTTGATTCATCTCGCACCTAACTGCTACTTGTGAACCAATCTTCAAGCTGCTGAAGAAAGATCAGGTAGTACGTTGGAATGATGAATGCCAAGCTGCTTTTGACAGAATCAAAGAGTATCTCCAAGAACCACCCATTCTTATGCCATCAGTTGAAGGGAGACCTCTGATACTATACCTGACAGTACTTGACAACTCAATGGGGTGTGTGCTGGGGCAATATGACGAGTCTGGCCGAAAAGAGCACACCATTTATTACCTTAGCAAAAAGTTTACCGACTGTGAGACCCGATACTCACTGCTCGAGAAAACTTGATGCGCTTTGGTATGGGCTGCTCGCCGGCTGAGACAGTATATGCTGACTCACACTACCTTGTTGATTTCAAAGATGGATCCTATAAAGTACATATTCGAAAAGCCTGCTCTGTCCGGGAGAATAGCAAGATGGCAGATGATCTTGACGGAATACGACATCCAGTACACGACTCAGAAAGCCATCAAAGGAAGTGTATTGGCAGACCACTTGGCACATCAGGCAGTAGACGACTATCAGTCAATGAACTTCGAGTTTCCAGACGAGAGTATCATGATAGTGACTGATTGTGAAGTACCTGGATCGGATGAAGGACCTGAGGAAGGATCCCGATGGTCTATGCACTTTGACGGAGCCTCCAACGCTTTGGGTAACGGTATCGGCACTGTGATCATATCCCCTCAAGACACTCATACTCCACTCACTGCCCGGCTATGTTTCAACTGCACCAACAACATGGCGGAGTATGAGGCATGCATAATAGGTCTTCAAGCTGCAATTGATTAAGAATCAAGTTTCTAAGTGTCTTCGGAGATTCCGCTCTCGTGATCAATCAGATCAAAGGCGAGTAGGATACGAAACATCTGAATCTTATTCCTTACAAGGAGTGTGTGTTGACATTGATCCCCCACTTCACAGAGATAACCTTTGAACATTTCCCATGAGAGGAGAATCAGTTGGTGGACGCGTTAGCTACGATGTCTTCCATGTTCAAAGTCAAATGGGACAATGAGGCTCCCCGGGTCATCATCTGGAAACTGGACGAACCGGCATACTGTTGTGATCTTAAGGCTGAGGTACTGACTGAGAAACCCTGGTACCATGAGGTGAAGAGATACTTGGAAGCTCAGGAATACCCTGAAGGTGCATCTATCAACGATAAGAAGTTTCTGAGAAGGTTCGCAACGAAGTTTTTCCTTAGCAACGACATCCTGTACAAGCGAAACCATGATTCGACCTTACTGCGTTGTGTGGATAAGACTGAAGCAGAAAGGATCATGGCAGAGCTGCATGAGGGTACCTTCGGAACACATTCCAGTGGACACACTATGGCAAAGAAGATCCTTCGGGCAGGATATTTCTGGTCCACAATGGAAGCCGACTGCTACCAACATTCTCGGACATGCCATAAATGCCAGATATATGCAGACAAGGTGCATGTTCCTCCAGTCCCTTTGAACGTCCTGACTGCACCTTGGCCTTTTGCAATGTGGGGCATAGATATGATCGGCGAGATTAAACCTACGGCGTCCAATGGGCATCGCTTCATCCTGGTGGCAATTGATTACTTTACGAAGTGGGTTGAGGCAGCTTCCTACGCCACCGTAACCAAGAATGTCTTGGCACGGTTCATTCGGCATAACCTGATCTGTCGATACGGCGTCCCGAAAAGAATCATTACAGACAACGGTACCAATCTTAATAACAAGATGATCACTGAGCTTTGCGAGAAGTTCAAAATACAGCACCACAACTCTTCTCCTTACAGACCGAAGATGAATAGGGCTGTAGAAGCAGCGAATAAGAATATCAAGAAAATTGTGCAGAAGATGACAGTGACCTATAAAGATTGGCACGAGATGCTATCGTTCGCTCTTCATGGGTACCGTACCTCAGCAAGGACGTCAACCGGGGCAACACCTTTCTCCTTGGTCTACGGTATGGAGGCAGTCTTACCGATCGAAGTGCAGATACCCTCTCTCCGGATGATGAAGGATGCAGATCTGAGCGAAGATGACTGGATCCAGACTCGACTTGATCAATTAAACCTGATTGACAAAAAGAGACTTGCTGCTATTTGTCATGGTCAGACGTACCAAAAACGGATGATCAGGGCATTTAACAAAAATGTTAGACCACAAGAGTATCAAGTTGGGGATCTGGTAATCAAGCGTATCATCCTTCCTCAGAGTGATCCAAGGGGCAAATGGACCCCTACATACGAAGGGCCATTTGTGGTTAAACATGTGTTCTCAGGAGGAGCCATGATCCTAACCACCATGGATGGTGACGACCTTCCTCACCCCGCCAATGCAGACATAGTAAAAAGATACTACACATGAAAAAAGACCCGCTAGGTTGACATACCTAGGCAAAAATTAGGGCTTCCCGGCGAACCAAAAGGGTTCGGGAAAAATGAAGGGATGAAATGAAAAAATCTGTACACCCGGCAAGTCGAAAACCTAAAAAGGCGGCTTGGGCAAAAATGGGTATCCGGTGGACTGAAAACCCGAAAGGGCGGTCCAGGCAAAAGTTAGGGATAAAGCGTAATACTATGTCTCATTGGATCACTTTGCATCCAGAATCCGGTATCAACATCAAGTTCAGACGGCATCGATCAATCAGCTTCATCTTCAACTAGGTCATCAAGTGATGAGACGCTCGAAGATATAAAGGCGATAGCAGAGTTGGAACCCAGTGGGATTATTCTTTTCACATAGCTGTTTTGTTTTCCCTTTGTACAAATTGTATAAATTCTTTTGTTCGGCGGTGTTCTCTTACTAGGACGTCAGCCTCTTGTACATAAACGCCTATTTCACAGGCAAATTCAAAAATCAATATAAATACTCTTTTCGGACAAATTGCCAATTGTTTTTCCTTTTTTCTGTTTTGTTTTGCGAAGAACGTCCAAGGTTCAATTCGTGATATATGCATTCGACAATAATTGCTAATTCATAAATATCTGCATACGAAACAAAGGATTAATTACAGGTAACATTAGAAACAGGGGCAATAATGAGTTGTCTAAGTGATCTAACTGTTCTGTCCATCAAGGTACCAAGGTAGGTTCAGCTGAAGGATATGACCAATATACCTTAATTCCCCAGAGAGTGATCCAGCAAGTCAGCGATACTCTCCCCAAGTAGAGTTAGTCCACTATCAACCTCAAGGAAGTTGGGTATCCCCCGCAGATCTCAACGTTCCCCAGCGCAATATATGGATATGGCAGTCTTGATCTAAGATTGTTCCCCGACGGTCTACTAGACATTCAGCGGAGCCATTTCCCCAAATGTATCTCAAAAAGCTCCCCAGGAGAGTCCAACCCAGATTTCCCCAAGAAAGTTTGAATCAACCTCCCCAGCAGGAAGCTTATCCCCAGTAGATTCTGGAAGCTTATCCCCTACAGAGCACGAACGCGTCTCCCGGCTTTATTCAAAGGTTATTTCCCTACCAGGATATAACTGGGTTATCCTCATCCAAAAGCCACGGAAAGACCGTCCCCGATAAAGTCTTCTTATCCCCAACGGAGTCTATTAACACTTCCAACCTAACAATGGTATCCCCAGCGGAGTTATCATCAACATCTCAACAGAGTACCTCTCCTCCCACAGAGTATTGTTCCCCAGCAAGATCGCTAGAATAATTTTCTCCCCGCAGAGTAATTTATTCGCCAAGTTTATTCCCTAACGGAGTCATCTTCTCCTATCGGTATTCTTGCAACTATCATCCCCAGCGGAAACAACAAAGCACTATTCTCCAACATCAGCCCAGGATGTGACTTCCCGGCACCCGTCAAGGATTTACTTTCCTAGACAAAAACATACATTCATAAACATCGCATTTCCATACATTATAGCATGCATATACGCATCATATATTACAATCTCACTTATGTTGAGAACATCATTGCTTGATCCACATGACTGACCTTTACCTTTCAGGAAAGATCCAGTTAAGTTCTCAGCTATTCCAAGACTTTCGTCTGGTTCAGTTAAATCGATTCTAAGATTTTCCTGATTCTTATCCAGTCAAAGATATTCCAAGACTTTCGTCTAGTTCAGTTAAATCGATTCTAAGATTTTTCTGATTCTTATCCAGTCAAAGATAACCCAAGACCTTCTCTGGTTTAGTCAGATCGACCCTAAGATCTCCCTGATTCTTATTCCAGTTGAAGATTCCAAGACCTTGCCTGGTTCAGTTAAATCAACTCCTAAAGATTTTTCTGATGCCGATCCAGTCAAAGGCCTTCTCTGGTTCAGTCAGATCGACCCTAAGATCTCCCTGATTCTTATTCCAGTTGAAGATTCCAAGACCTTGCCTGGTTCAATTAAATCGACTCCTAAAGATTTTTCTGATGCCGATCCAGTTAAAGGCCTTCTCTGGTTCAGTCAGATCGACGCTAAGATCTCCCTGATTCTTATTCCAGTTGAAGATTCCAAGACCTTGCCTGATTCAGTTAAATCGACTCCTGAAGATTTTTCTGATGCCGATCCAGTCAAAGGCCTTCTCTTGTCCAGTTAAATTGATTCCTAAAGATTTTCCTAATGAAGACTCAGTAGAAGACATCCAAGGTTCTCTCATTGTTACTGTTGAGGTAGTAATCGCCCAAGGTTCTCTCATCGTTACTGTTGAGGTAGTAATCGCCCAAGGTTCTCTCATCGTTACTGTTGAGGTAGTAATCGCCCAAGGTTCTCTCATCGTTACTGTTGAGGTAGTAATCACACAAGGTTCTCTCATCGTTACTGTTGAGGTAGTAATCATCCCTGATTCATTCATCACCTTTTGAAGCTCCAGACTCGATTCCTGTATCTCGCCAGGGCACGTCTAACGAGGTTTAAAGATTCAATTCCTGTAACCAGTCAGGGCACATTTACACAAATAATTTGAAGACCAACTCCTGTAACAGGTCAGGTAATCATCTTTCTTTTTTTAGGTACGCAAGTTCTCGCTAAGGAATCTCTTACGCGATCGACACCCAGATGGCATCTATAAGCCCATCCACCTATCCATCACCTCTCAACATGGCATATGTAAGCCCATCTTCCTGTCCATCAATCTCCAAATGGCATCTGTAAGCCCATTCCCACCATCACACTGCTAACATGTGAGCGCAAATTTCGGGGCACTCTAGTGTTCAATCATCTTCCACTTTCGGATTATGAAAGGCACGCCAGCCAATCTACATCCTCAGGTTTAAGAAGATTGAACAGGGGCAACTGTTGTACCCCAAAATTTGCCCTCCCATATTCTTCAAAGATTTGCTAAGAGCATGCTTCAAAACCTCCAAAAGGTTGCACAGTCCAATTACCTCCTAACAGTCAAGAATTAGGGTTTTGGTTCTATCAGAGAAATTGAAGTTTCCAAGGGTCCAAACAAGTCCCACATGCCTATAAACATTGTCAAGCATCCTTATGCCAAGTTTCAAGACTCACAGCACAAAATTGCACAATCAAAAACCCTAATTGCTCAACAGTCAACTGCAGGGGCAAAATGGTCATTTGACAGTCAAAAGTCAAAAAATTTGGTCAACATCTTATTTTGAAGCCACAGACATCATTTGATCAATTCTTGATCATGATTCTCAAGGCATGGCTCAAAAAGTCTCAAGATGCAAAAGTTTCTATATTTGGACAGTTGAAAAAGTCAATTGTAACTTGACCAGGGCATAAATTTCACATGGTTTATCATAAAAATTCCATCCAAAGCTCATTTTGAAGAGAATAACATTTCCTACAACTCATCTTCACACTTCAAGTCCAAGAAATGCTCTCACAAAAAGTTATCAATCTCAACATTATAGGTCATTTTCAAAAGTCAACAAAAAGGCACTTTAAGTCAAAGACCATAACTTGAGATTGGTAAATCAAAATGACATGGGACAAAAGGCATTGGTTAGAGGACTTCACGACCTTTCCAAAATGTCCAAAAACATGATCAAAGCTTAAAAATTGAGCAAGATATGCCTTGTGGAAGTTGGGAAATTTTTGGGAATTTTGAAAAGTCAACTTTGCTTCAAATGCCTCAAAATTGCTAATGGGCCTCAATTTCTTCCAAGAATCATCACCCATAAGCTATGCAAGACCCATTGACCCAAAGGGGAGTTATTTTCTTATTTTTAATTAATTAATTGAGTTTATTATCCTATTAATTCATTTAATTAAAATTAAATATAAGAAAAATACTAAAACATGGTTTCCAAATCTTTTTATGCAGCATATTCCCTCATCATGACCTCAAGATTTCGTGCACAATCAAAAAAGGAAAAATTCTATGCAAATAGGCATGTTCTTCATGACAAAAAGATTGAAAAAGATGCTTGAAAATCAAATATTGAAAGGCATTAAAACATGGATCATGGGCTTTGTTTTTGACCTAAAAATCATTCCTCATACATATACAAAGAAACCCTAATGCTCAAGAACAAGGAAGCTGCGCAGAAGCATCAAGATAAAACTTGCATTTTTTCACAAAAATCTCAAAATCTGTTTTCATAGTTGCAGTGTGATTCAAGGTCTCCAAGGCATTCCAATAGACTCATGACACTACCAGGAATCTTTTCCAACCAAAGCCAAGTCTCCATACTCGAAGAAGTGGTAGAACACAGTCGCCCTGTTCATGAAATTTTTCTTAATCGTATTTGAATTCACATGCCATATCAATGCATTTTAATGTTTAATTTGTACTAACATGATCATTCCAAAGCTAATGGTACCATTCAATTGAAGAATGGATGCCTGTACAAGAATACGCCATTGATGCTTGCTAGGGTTTCAGAAACCTCAAAAGAGGGGTTTATGTATCTGGAAAAATTAGGCCATGAAACTGGGACCAATGAACTTGTGACATTCCCATGAAGCCAAATCACTCATCGCGCCTTTTTTATGCTTGCTCAAATTCTATTCGCTATTATTTGTTGTTTCAGTTTGTGGGGGTTTAAAACCCCCGCTATCTAGCTTATGTTTTCAGGTAAAACGAAGAAGAAGGTAGACGTGTCTCAGCCAGATTGGACGGTTTGAATTTAGCGCATTTTTTCAAGCCACCAGCACTTCCTCACATATCTTATTCATTGTCAATGATGATATCAAAGTGACTCAATGGCACGGTTGGTGAACACGCTGGCATGCAAGTATTGGGACCTGGGTTTGATTCCCAGGTCCCCCATATTTCTTCCATATTTTTTCTTGTAACATGTTTCTATGCAGCTTTCATCCAGTGGTCCACCAAACGCCTTGCCTGCTTGCCTGCCAAATGTCCCCAGGGATCCATCCAAGGGCCAGAACGGGCTGATTACCATGTACACTAGTCAAACGCTCCATACACAATCACTGAAAAGTCAAAAAGGCCTCAATCTGTTGGGCCAAAATGCTCACAATATACCTCCAAATTGGGACAACCACCCCCCCATGTTTGCATTTCTTTCTCTCTTTTTTTTATTCTTTTCTTTTATTTATTTTAATCATGTTAATTGTTTTATTTAAATCCATAAAATTAATTTTCATAAAACACAAAAAACCAGAAAATCATAAAACAAAAAATATGTTTTATTAATATTAATTTCTATTAATTTTGTAAATAAATTCTAATAACCAAATTAGTTTAATTTTAGGTTTAATTTCAATGTTTTTTCCTAAATAAATAAAATACCTAAAAATTAGGTTTAGCATTTTCATTCTTTTTTTTTTCTCAATAAATAATTTTTATTCTTATTATTATTAACCACTAATTATTTTGTAAGTAAATATGTATATTAAATAATTAGTAAATTAGGTCAAACTTGAATCTTTTTCTTTAGTAATTAAAAATGCTTAGAATTAGGGTTTCAATTCCAATTAATCTTCTTTATTTCCATTCAATACAAAAACATCAAAAAATAAGTCCCTCTCTTTATTTAATCGTTAATTAATTTAATAATTTCAATTCAATTCCTTAAAGGGTCCAACGCCCTCGCGCTCTCGATTCTTATTTCTTTTTGCACGTTTACTTTTATTTCCTTTTTAGATATTATGTAATTGCCCCAAAGCTTTGTAATAGTAATTAGGACATTTACTTTCCGCACTTTTATTCAGATCGGGTCTCTGTTTAATTTGGTGATGTATAGACCCGCGCCTTGTAATAGCGTAGAACCTTTATTTTTCCGCATTTTAATTCCCGCACCTTTTAACTGCTAATAATTGTATGAAAGAATGAATGGCCCAAATAAAAATCAAAGCGTAGATCACCCAATGCATGACAAGACAAATAAATAACTGAAAATGACACACAAATCACACACCACTTCTAGGGTACGCCTCACTGTTGCCTTGCCCCCTCGAAACGTGGTCGTCGAGTAGAGGACGTTTTAGTAAGTCCTCATGTCCATGAACATGGCATGAGGGTAGCTTCTAAGATGTCCTACTATTACTCTGGTGACCATATTGTCCCTAAACTCGAATTGACCCGAACACCTCCAACGGTGGTGCTACCTACCCCTCAATGGTGGGATGGCACTACCTCAAGGACATTTATACAGACTAATTCCTTAGGGTAGGTAGATGACTCATAGATACTTGCTCTAAAAAACAAATCAAAACTCTTTTCACATCGACACTTTTCAAAAAGCTTTCAAAACAACTTTTCAAACACTCTTGAGGACTGATACAAGAGTCGATCTGAAACGTTAAACGAAACTTTTTTCAAACCCACTCACTTTGAAAAGCAAACAAACATTTTGAAAACACAGATGAGCAAATATCTAAGAGCCCATGAATAACCATGGATAGAAAGGGTGCTAATACCTTCCCTTTCTATAAATCTACCTCCCGAACCGAGAGCTAATCTCAATAAGGAATTTTTCGGTGCTTTTGTCCTTTCCATATTGGAGAAAATAAAAGACGGTGGCGACTCTTGCTTCCGCGACATTTCACGAACCAGCGTTAAACAGTCAGTTCTAGATCCACCGATCACACAAGAGATAGATGAAATATTAAAAATAATTAAAAAGAGTGACTACAATATGGTCGAGCAGCTGGGGCAGACCCCCTCGGAGATATCCATGTTGTCTCTGTTATTATGTTCTGAGGCCCATGTGAAATCTTTGATCACATTCCTCAAGACTACGCATGTGCCACAAGAGACCTCAGCTAATCAATTCAAAGACTGTTTAGCCAGCTTGACTGCGGATAATGGGTTGGGTTTTTCAGATGTCGACTTAACACCAAAAGGGAGTAAGTATAATGATTCTCTGCATGTCTTGATCGAATGCAAGGGTACCACGACGGCTCATGTGCTGGTAGATACTGGGTCTTCACTAAATGTCCTGCCAAAGAAGGCTTTCAATCGACTAGATTGTAAGGGCTTGACCTTAAAGCCTAGCAACATTGTGGTAAGGGATTTTGACGGGTCAAAGAGAATGGTGCATGGGGAGGTGGACATCCCTGTCAAGGTAGGTTCTCAGACCTTTGAGTCCACCTTCTATGTAATGGACATACGACCGTCATACTCTTGTTTGTTGGGTCGTCCTTGGATCCATGAAGTTGGGGCTGTTACTTCTACACTGCACCAAATGCTGAAGTATCCAGTAAAGAGGAAGAATGTCACTGTACATGGCGAAGAGGAGTATATGATGAGCCACCTCAACTCCTTCAGGTACGTAGAAATGGACGGGGAATTCATAGAGACTCCTTGCCAAAACTTTGAAGAGGTTCACCAGATCTTGGCATCGACTGAGACTACTATCAGCATCAATCCTCCTATGAAGATGGCTTATCTCAAAGACACTAGAGCAGTGGTTGAAGAAGGTGGGTATACCAACTGGGGACAACTCCCTGATTTTACTCACAAAACTAACAAGTTTGGTTTGGGCTTTACTTCAGGAGCTCAAAGGGCTATTCAACGCGCTCGAGCTGGAGGACCTCCCCTACACATCAGCAATCGGGGAATTAATGCCATTGAAGACAGTGAGGAAGACTCTGACATCGATAGCTGGATCTACCCAACTACCAATGGTGGACCGAGTAACTGGACGACTAGGGATTTTATACCAGTTTCTTTTATTCCGCAGTAATTGTCTTACTTGTTTTTTAAATTTGTAATAAACAATTTAAACTCTACAGCCTCGTGTCTTTCCCAAGGCACTTTGGTTTTATTTGTGAGGGCTATTATGTGTCATTTCATATATCATCAATAAAACATTGGACGTTCCTTACATACAAATTTTGCGCTCTCTGTTTTTCTTTTCTGTTTTCACTTTATCAAAACAACTATGCTCTTACACACACTCATGTATCATACTGCAGATCCATATCCACTATGGATCCCATTGATAACAGTTCTGCTACTGCCGATTATGACTTGGAAAATCCGATCAACCAAGCTGAGGACGAAGGTAAGGACGATTGTGAGGTGCCTGGAGAACTTGCTAGACTGTTACAGCAGGAAGAAAGGGCTATACAACCTCGTGAAGAGCCAGTTGAGACGATAAACTTGGGCATAGAGGTAGACAGAAAAGAAGTCAAAATCGGTGCAAATCTAGAAGCTAAGATCAAATAGCAGTTGATACAGATGTTGCATGACTATGCTGAGATCTTCGCCTGGTCATATGATGACATACATGGTTTAGACACTGATATTGTGGTACATCGTCTGCCGACCAAGGAAGATTGTCCTCTGATTAAATAGAAGGTCCGCCGTATGCCCCCTGAAATGTCAGAGAAGATCAAGGCAGAGGTCACGAAGCAGTTTGACGCATGGTTCTTAGTTGTCACGAAGCAGAGGTCACGAAGCAATTTTTGAAATATTTTAATTAATAAGAGTTTTAAATGTAGAGGTAATCTAATAATTTAAAGTTTGTAATATTTGTTACTGTGATCGGTGGATCTGGAACTGACTGTTTAACGCTGGTTCGTGAAATGTCGCGGAAGCAAGAGTCGCCACCGTCTTTTATTTTCTCCAAATGGAAAGGACAAAAGCACAGAAAAATTCCTTGTAGAGATTGCTCTCGGTTCGGGAGGTAGATTTATAGAAAGGGAAGGTGTTAGCACCCTTTCTATCCATGGTTATCCATGGGCTCTTAGATACTTGCTCATTTGTATTTTCAAAATTGTTTGTTTGCTTTTTCAACTGTGGGTTTAAAAAAAGTTTCTTTGAAAATTTCAGTTCGACTCTTGTATCAGTCCTCAAGAGTGTTTGAAAGTTTGCTTTTGAAAGCTTTTTGAAAAGGTGTCGGTGTGAAAAGTATTTTTTTGATTGGTTTTGAAATTAGAGCAAATATCTACGATAATCTACCTACCCTAAGGAATTCGTCTGTGTAAATGTCCTTAAAGTAGTGCCATCCCACCATTGAGAGGTAGGTAGCACCACCGTTGGAGGTGTTCGGGTCAATTCGAAGGTTCGGGACATTGTGGTCACCAGAGCAATAGGAAGACACCTTAGAAGCTACCCTCATGCCATGTTCATGGACATGAGGACTTACTAAAACATCCTCTACTCGACGACCACTTTTCGAGGGGCAAGGCAACAGTGAGGCGTACCCTAGGGGTGGTGTGTGATTTGTGTGTCATGTTCATTTATGTTTATCTTGTTCATGCATTGGTGATCTACGCGTTGCTTTTATTTTGGCATTCATTCTTTCATGCAAATTATTAACAGTTAAAAGATGCGGAATTAAAAAGTCCTACGTTATTACAAAGGCGCGGGTCTACATCGCCAAATTAATCCAAGACCCGATTTGAAACAAGATAAAATGCGGAAAGGTAAATGTCTAATTAATCTATTACACGGCTTTGGGATAATTACATGAAATTTATAAGAAAAGAAACAAAATAAGCGCGCGAAACGGAATTATAATCGAAAGCGAGGGCGTTGGACCCTTTTAAAGAAATTGAATTGAAATTAATAAATTAATTAAGTTTAAATAAAAAGAAAGAATTTTTTTTTTTGAGTTTTTGTATTTATGGAGTTTAATGAGAAAATTAAATTGGAATTAAAAAAAGTTAATTAACCCTAATTCTAAATTGTTTTTTAATTTTATAAAAAATGTTTAAGTTATACCTAGTTTAACCTAATTATTTAATGGCAAATTTATTTACAAAATAAAATTAATTATTAAATATGGTGAGAAAGGAAAAAAGAATAAAAGCTTAAAACCCTAATTTCTACCTTTTTTTTAGTTTATTACAAAAAATATTAAAATTAAAACCTAGAATTAGAACTAAATTAATTATTACCTTTATTTACAAAATAGAAACGTTAGTGAATTAAATAATAAAATAGATTTTTATTTTTTGTCTTTTTGATTTTTTTGGTATTTTTATATTAAAGAAAAATTAATTTAAGGAATTAAAATAAAACAAATAATGTAATTAAAATAAATAAGAGAAAAAATAAAAAAGGAGAGAAAAATGCAAACATGGGGGGTTTGTTGGCCCTTTTGGAGGTATCATTGTAGCAATCAGGCCCACTTCATTGAGGCCTCTTTTGACTTTTCTGACCAGGTGCACATGCGTTGACTGGGGTGTTCCCTGGACCTTGATTTTTGACCTTCAGATTCGTCTCCTGGGCCATGTGGCAAGCTTGGATAGTGGATGTATGGTGAACCCCTGGAAGGCACGCTGCGTAGGAACATGGAAAACAAAATAATATTGAGAAGGGAGGGGACCTGGGAATCGAACCCAGGTCCCAATGCTTGTGTGACAACGCAGCTACCAATTGTGCCATTTGCTTTCTTTGTCAATATAATAGAGTATGAATAATAAGAGAGAGAAAACGTGGGTTAGTGGGAGTTTAGCAAAATGCGCGCCTGGATTTGAAATAGCCAACCATAGGATGACAAATCACCTTCTTCTTTGTTTGTTCTTTGTTTCACCTGAAAAAAATACATCAAATAGCAGGGGTTTTAAACCCCCACTAATCCTGAAACTGAAAATAGCGATTAGGCCATCGTTGCTCATAAATTGAGCGCGACATGTGAGTTTGAATCGTCATGAGCTTCCGGTTTCAGTGGTATAGGTCTTATAGCTTAATTTTTCCAGAGGAACAAAGCCCTCTTTTAAAGTCTCTGCAACCCTAAAGGGCTCCCATGGTGGATTCGTGCACAGGCATTAAAAACTCAATTAAAATACACCATTAGTTTCAGGGAGTGCATATTAGTACAAAACGATCATTAAAATGTATGAATATGGCATATAAATCAAAGCACGAATATGAGAAAAGTTTGAGAAAATTGGACTTTGTTCTACCACTTCTTGATGCGTGGGGACTGGAAAAGAATGCAGAAAGCTTCCTTGATGCCCTGGCAAGCTATTGGAATGACTACTTTGCTTTGAATTGCGCTAGAACTGTGTTTTCAGTTTTTGAGTATTTGACAAAAATTGCAAAGTTTGTATGAGGTCTAAGGCGCAGCTTCAAGGTCGTTTGCATTAGGGTTAAGTTCTGACTTATATGAGGGATGAATTAGGGTAACAAAACAAGCCTAATATCCAAGGAATCAATGCTTTTGAATTTTGTGATCTTCCATGATTTTTCCAATCTTTTCTTCATGCCAAATATGCCAATCATTGGAGATTCTTTCCATATTAGATATGCACGAAATCTTGAGGTTATGTTAGACCTATTAGCTGCATAAAAAGATTTAGAATACATGCTTGAGTATTTTTGTCATATTTTATTTAATTAAATGAATTAATGGTGATAAAAATTCAAATAAATAATAAAAAATGATAAAATAAATCCCCTTTGGGTCAAATGGTCGTGCATAGCCTTTGGATAATGATTCTTGGAAGAAAATGTGGCCCATTAGCAATTTTGAGGCATTTGAAGCAAAGTTGACTTTTCAAAATTCCCAAAAACTTCCCAACTTCCACAAGGCACATCTTGCTCAATTTTTAAGCTTTGATCATGTTCTTGGACATTTTGGAAAGGTCTTGAAGTCCTCTAACCAATGCCTTTGGTCCCATGTCATTTTGATTTACCAATCTCAAGTTATCGTCTTTTACTTAAAGTCCCTTTTTGTTGACTTTTGAAAATGACCTATAATGTTGAGATTGATAACTTTTTGTGAGAGAATTTCTTGGACTTGAAGTGTGAAGAGGAGTTGTAGGAAATGTCTTTCTATTCAAAATGAGCTTTGGATGGAATTTTTCTGATAAACCATGTGGAAGTTAGGCCTTGGTCAAGTTACAGTTGACTTTTTCAACTGTCCAAATATGGAAACTATTGCATCTTGAGACTTTTTGAGCCATGCCTTGAGAATCATGATCAAGAATTGATCAAATGATGTTTGTGGCTTCAAAATAAGATGTTGACCAAAAATTTGGACTTTTGACTGTCAAATGACCATTTTGCCCCTGCAGTTGACTGTTGAGCAATTAGGGCATTTGACTGTGCAATTTTGTACTGTGAGTCTTGAAACTTGGCATGAGGATGCTTGATAATGTTTATAGGCATGTGGGACTTGATTGGGCCCTTGGAAACTTCAATTTCTTTGCCAGAACCAAAACCCTAATTTTGACTGCTAGGAGGCCCTTGCACTGTGCAACCCTTTGGGGAGATTTTGAAGCATGCTCTTTGCAAATCTTGAAGAATATGGGAGGGCAAATTTTGGGGTACAACAGTTACCATTACATGACGAAATAGAAATATTGCGTATAAACATAGACAGTAAATAAAACAGTAAACTGGAAATGAAAAGAAATGAAAATTAAAATAAACTTTAATTGAATAAATTCATGACAAATTGTTTCAAAGTAACTAGGAATAAAAAATGATAATGCTGAAATAATAACCAAAAATCCCTCCCACACTAAAACTAAACAGTGTCCCAACTGTACGTACAAATGCAAGAGAGAAGAAAATGAATAACAATGGAAACTCTAGCCACGGGGAGGCGAAAACATATGCTGATGCATGTAGTCCAACTGATCAGTCACCAAGTCCATGAAGGTTATGAAGTCCACCCTGAGAGAAGTCAGCTCGCCCCGCATGTCCGTAATTGCCTCATGTAAGGAGTCCAGGGTAACAGTAGGTGGAGGTGGAGTAGTCTCAGGAGCCTGGGTCGCGGTCTCAGCGGAAGTAGCCTGCTGTTCCCAAGGATCAGGGAACTCATGGTATCCTGGTAGTGTAGCAGGATCTTCATCAGCATTAGTAGTGTTTGGAACCTCATAAATGTCAACCGTAGATGGTGAGGAGGGCGGTGAAGCAGGATGGTGAAGGTCAAACAGCCAGTTATCTTGGTTGTGCACACTGGTGATAGGGTCCGGAAGCTTAAACTGGTGGATCTGATGATTAACTAGCAGGTCAAATTGATCTGGTCCAAGGTTTCCGATCATGCTAGTGTTGAAACAGAATGCAATGTCCATCGGCTTTATTCCATAAAGCGGTGCAGATCCGAGCATAGGCCGGCGGAGTCCAATTGCATTAGATAGCATGGTAACTAACCCACCCAACAAGATCGGTGCATTCGGAGTCTGGATGATACGCTCCATATTAGCGAGCATATACGTTGCACCGTTCACCAGACGGCTCTGGGATGCACAATACATAATAAACAGCTCATCGCGGGATACAGATGTGACATTCTGCTATTTGCCAAAGATGGTGTGGGCTATGATCTTGTGGAAATACCTTATAGACGGGTTATGGATGCATTCAGAGTAAAGATCAGACGGCTCAGGATGGTTATTACCAGTGATGCTTCCCCAGAAATAATCAAGATCAGATTCAGGCAAGAGGTTCTCCTGTGTCATACTAATAACATCGGGTCCAAAAGGGAACCCAAGCAGCTGGCTAAACTCCCGTAGGTTATAAGTGTAATCCATGTTAAACATCTTGAATGTGATCAACCCACGGTTGAATCCCATCCCATGATTTGGAATGAAACTCAGGGTGCTTAGGAACTCAAGAGTCAGCCTTTTATAGGTACAGAACCGTCTACGGATAGGAGCAGTGTCCCAACCAATCTGATGCAGCAAGTACATGACACTCTCACGAATGCCAAGGGCGGTCATAGCATGATCATCTGCGTAGATAGTAGGGCACATCTCCCGTTCACCCAGGTCTGCAAACCGTCTTCTTTGGTGTCTGCTTCGCAATTTGACATTCATGAAGTTTGCACAATCCATAGCGCGAAATAAGAAAGTAAAAGAGTTACCCCCCTGAAAATATTTGATAAATGTTTGAAAAAAGAGAAATTAAGTAAGTATTTTCAGGTTAGGAAATTGCCAAAGTTAAATTAAAATGAAAAAAGAAAGATGAAAGGGAAAAATAAAAACAGAAGAAAAATAGAAAGGAGTAAGAGATGCAATCATGAAAATGTTTTAAAGATTAAGAAAAAGAAAAGAAAAATAAAAGCATGTTAAAGCAGAAAAAATAATTAAAGTAAAACATGGGTTGCCTCCCACGAAGCGCCTTTATTTTATGTCGACGGCTCGACAGTTAACACCTATTCAATTAGGTATTTGGGGTAGGCGGCTCACTTAACTGAAGATAAGTCGAATAGTCGATATTTCTGATGTTAAAGTAGTGCTTTAGGCGCTGGCTATTAACTATGAATGGTTCGATAGAACTACCTTTAATTTCTATCGCCCCACTTGGGAAAACTTTGTTAATTTCGAACGGTCCAGACCATCTGGAATGTAATTTTCCTGGGAAAAGTTTCAGTCTAGAGTTGAATAGGAGTATGATGTCTCCTTCCTTAAAGTCTTTCCGTGAGATACGCTTATCGTGCCACTTTTTTGTTTGTTCTTTATAGATTTTAGCATTTTCATAAGCGTCTAAACGCAATTCTTCTAGTTCATGGATATCTAACACTCGTTTCTCGCCAGCACTCTTATAATTTAAGTTAAGGGTTTTTATGGCCCAATAAGCTTTATGCTCTAATTCTACTGGAAAATGACAAGATTTTCCATAAACTAACTTGAACGGCGTTGTTCTGATAGGGGTTTTAAAAGCTGTCCGATATGCCCAAAGAGCATCGTTTAGCTTGGAGGACCAGTCCTTTCTGGATGTGGCTACGGTTTTCTCAAGTATTTGTTTGATCTCCCTATTTGACACTTCCATTTGTCCACTCGTTTGAGGATGGTATGGTGTGGCTATGCGATGTTTAACGCCATATTTGGAAAGTAACTTTTCGAAGATTCTAGAGATAAAATGGGAGCCACCATCGCTGATCACTAGTCTTTGTACACCGAATCGTGGGAAGATAATATTCTTGAATAGTTTTAGTACCACACGTGTATCGTTTGTGGGTGCGGCGATGGCTTCAATCCATTTTGATACATAGTCGACGGCTACCAAAATATATTTATTTCCAAAAGATGTAGGGAAAGGTCCCATGAAATCAATTCCTCATACATCGAAAACTTCTACTTCGAGGATTCCCTTTTGCGGCATTTCATCGCGTCTAGATATATTTCCTGTGCGTTGACATCTATCGCAGTTCATAATTGCTACGTGGACGTCTTTCCATAAGGTAGGCCAAAGGAAGCCAGCTTGAAGTATTTTTGCACAAGTTTTTGACGTACTAGCGTGTCCACCATAAGGGGCGGAATGGCAATGGGAAATGACGTCGTTTATTTCATCATTGGGAACGCAGCGACAGTAGATCCCATCGGCGCCTCTTTTAAAGAGTAATGGTTCATCCCAAAAGTAGTGTTTAAGGTCATGGAAAAATTTCTTCCGCTGTTGGTACGTCAAATCAGGTGGTAAAACACCGGCAGCTAAATAGTTGACGAAGTCAGCGTACCATGGCAGTGTGGTGTTAGTACAAATGGCTTTTACTACCGCAGTTGTTAAAGGTTCATTATGTTGATCTAAACTGTCGGTAGGGTTTATCTCTAGCTTGGCAATAAGGCGTTCATAAGGGAAATCTTCGTTTATGGGAACACTCTCGGTTTGGATTCCATCTAATCTCGATAAATGGTCTGCTACCACGTTTTCAGTTCCTCTCTTGTCTTTTATTTCTAAGTCAAACTCTTGTAGGAGTAAGATCCATCTGAGCAGTCGCGGTTTGGCGTCCTTCTTGCTTAGTAAGTATCGGATCGCAGCATGATCCGTATAGATAATGATTTTAGCGCCTACTAAGTAGGAACGAAATTTATCCAACGCGAATACCACAGCTAAGAGTTCCTTCTCCATAATGGCGTAATTCATCTGTGCGGGATCGAGCGTTCTGCTTGCGTAGTAGATAGCGTGAAGCTTTTTTTCTTTGCATTGTCCTAGGACTGCGCCTACAGCATAGTCGCTCGCATCGCACATTATTTCAAATGGTAAATTCCAATCAGGAGGTTGCATAATAGGTGTTGAGATTAAGGCCTCTTTAAGTGTCTCGAATGCGTTCAAGCATTTATCGTCGAAAATAAACTCAGCCTCTTTCATTAATAATTCGGTTAGTGGCTTGGTGATTTTAGAGAAATCTTTTATAAAACGTCGGTAAAAACCCGCGTGTCCTAGAAAACTTCGTATTTCTCTAACTGTTTTGGGTGGTTGAAGGTTTTTGATAATTTCGATCTTTGCTTTGTCGACTTCAATCCCTCTGTTTGATACGATGTGACCCAACACAATTCCTTGTCTTACCATGATGTGACATTTTTCCCAGTTGAGCACTAGGTTGACACTGACACATCGTTTCAATACTAATTCAAGATTTGATAAACATCCTTCGAAACTCTCTCCACAGACAGAGAAATCGTCCATGAATACTTCCATGATTCCGTCTAAAAAATCTGCGAAAATTGCCATCATGCATCGTTGGAAAGTTGCAGGTGCATTACATAGTCCAAATGGCATTCTCCGGTATGCAAAGGTACCATAGGGACATGTGAATGTAGTTTTCTCTTGATCATCAGGATGAATGGGAATTTGAAAGAATCCTGAGTATCCATCAAGGTAGCAGAAATGGGAATGTTTGGCTAAACGCTCGAGCATTTGATCAATGAATGGTAATGGGAAATGGTCTTTGCGCGTAACTTTGTTTAATTTTCTATAATCGATACACATTCTCCATCCAGTTTGAGTACGTTGTGCTACCGATTCGCCTTTTGTGTTCGTTATAACCGTAACACCTCCTTTCTTAGGCACCACGTGAACTGGATTGACCCAGTTGCTATCTGATATTGGGTATATGATGCATGCCTCTAGAAGTTTTTGCACTTCCTTCTTAACGACTTCACTTAGGATAGGATTTATTCGTCTTTGATGTTCTCTAGAAGTCTTGCAGTCCTCCTCCAGCATAATGCGGTGCATACAGAGAGAAGGGCTTATTCCTTTGAAATCTGATATATTATAGCCTAATGCGGCTGGATATTTCCTTAACACTCTAAGAAGTTTTTCGGTTTCGATCTCTCCTAATTTGGTATTGACTATAATTGGTCGTTCGAGTTCTTTATCTAAGAATTCATACCTAAGATCCTCAAGTAGTGTTTTAAGTTCTATACCAGGTTTCGTATTAGTTGGGTCAGGATCGGGCGTTAAGGCTAAACATTCGCTTAGGTTGGCATCTAAGTGTTCTTGTTTCCAGTCTTCGTTCTTGAGGATAGTTGGTGTCTGAATTTTCAGCATCTCAGAATAGATGTCCTCTTGGCATTCAAGTTCTTTGACACATTCATCAATGATATCTAAGAGACAACACGAGTCATCTATAGCAGGGGCTTTAAAGAATTGGGAAAGAATTAATTCTACTTTTTCTTCTCCTACCTCGAAGGTAAGTTTTCCTTTCTTAACTTCTATGATGGCTCCTGCAGTAGCTAAAAATGGTCTTCCTAGTATGATGGGAATGTTTGAATCTTCCTTGATGTCCATTATTATGAAGTCAGTTGGTATGTAAAATTGTCCTATTCGGACAGGAATGTTTTCTAGCATACCAACAGGAAATTTGACTGATCTGTCGGCTAGTTGTAGGGACATCTTGGTAGGTCTCATGTCGCCTTATTTGAGCTTCTCACAAATAGATAAGGGCATTAGACTGACACTGGCTCCTAAATCGCATAGAGCTTTGTCTATGACAGATTTTCCAATTACACATGGTATGGAGAAACTACCAGGATCTTTTAGCTTTGGAGGCATGTTATTTTGAATTATGGCGCTACATTCGGCAGTTAGCATGACGGGTTCGTTTTCAACGATTTTTTTCTTATTAGCCAATATTTCTTTTAGGAATTTAGCATATGACGACATTTGGGTTATAGCTTCTGTAAACGGAATAGTGACGTTTAGTTGTTTCAGAAGTTCTACAAATTTCTTGAATTGTCCCTCGTTCTTGGATTTTGCAAGTCTTTGGGGGTATGGAATTGGTGGTTTGTATGGTGGTGGAGGCACATAAGGTTTTTCTGAAGCCTATTTGTTCTCATTCGCGTCTTCCTCTACATTTTCAGATTGATCTTTCGACTTCTTTATTTCTTTTTCAGATTTTTGATACATGGTCGGGTTTTGGAGTCTAGGATCTACCGGTCCATCAAGGGCTGTCCCACTTCGTAATGTAATAGCATTTGCATGTCCTTTAGGATTGGGCTGTGGCTGTCCAGGAAATGTACCAGCAGGTGTGGCAGAACTAGCTTGGTGTTGTGCTACCTGGGAGATTTGGGTTTCTAACATTTTGTTGTGAGTTGCTAGGGCATCTACCTTGTTTGCTAATAGCTTTAACTGTTCACCGGTGTGAACGTTTTGATTGAGAAATTCCTTGTTTTGTTGGGCTTGATTAGCGATAAAATTTTCCATTAGGATTTCAAGGTTAGATTTCTTAGGAATGTTAGGAACATTAACAGCGGGTTTTTGATACCCTGGAGGTACAGCAAGTGCTTGGCCAGGTGCATATAAAGCGTTATTGCTCTTGTACAAGAAGTTAGGATGGTTCTTCCAACCAGGATTATAGGTATTGGCATAAGGATTTCCTTGAGCGTAATTTACCTGATCAGCTGATATTCCTGCTAAGATTTGACATTCGGTTCCAACGTGACCAGGAACTCCACAAACTTCGCAGCTTGGGGTAACTGCAGCCACGGTAGCTGCAGGAGGCAAGGTCAAGCTTTCTATCTTTTGGGTAAGAGCATCTACCTTAGCATTAACTTTATCTAGGCTACTAACCTCGTACATCCCGCCTTTGGCTTGAGTTTTCTCCACAAATGTTCTTTCTCCTCCCCACTGATAGTGGTTTTGAGCCATGTTTTCAATGAGTTGGTTAGCTTCGTCATAAGGCTTGTCCATCAGTGTACCACCTGCGGCGGCATCTATAGATAGTCTTGTGTTGTACAAGAGTCCATTATAAAATGTGTGGATTATCAGCCATTTTTCTAATCTGTGATGTGGGCACATTCGCATCATATCTTTGTAGCTCTCCCATGCATCGAATAGCGATTCAGTATCCTTCTGCCTAAATCCGTTGATTTGGGCTCTTAGTGCAGCGGTCTTGCTTGGGGGAAAGTATCGTGCCAAGAATACAATCTTCAGTCCTTCCCACGTAGTGACGGAATTTGATGGCAAGGATTGCAACCAAGCCCAAGCTCTATCTCTTAGTGAGAAAGGGAAAAGATGTAATCTTATCGCATCTTTACTAACACCATTCGCTATAACTGTGTCGGCAATTTGGACGAATTTTGTAAGATGTTCATTCGGATCCTCAAAAGGATCTCCAGAGAATTGGCGTTGTTGGATAGCTGATATCAATGACGGTTTCAACTCGAAATCATTTCGGTTTATTGCTGGAGCAGCAATGCTGTTATGGGGTTCTTGTTGTGATGGAGCTGCGTACTCCTTCAGTGGACGGGTCCTTTGTTCTTCGGCCATGTCTAATTCTGGATTGGTTTCGGTTTCATAGGAAGAATTAGAATCTGTTTCAGAATCAATCTTGATTTCGGGTTTAGGTAAAGGAATAACGTGATTTAAACTGTAATCCCTGACTGCACGTCTTACGGAAAGAATGCGTTCAGGTTCGTCCGTCGATTTGTCAAGTGGTTCGCCTTGTGAGCGAGTCCTTGGCATACAAATCGACAAAGGGTGTCTGTTGCTTAGTCTAAACGCGCAACAGAAGAATCGTAACTAATTGACTACCAGTCCCCGGCAACGGCGCCAAAAACTTGATTGGGACCTTATAAGTCTGTCGGGATACTAACTGCAAGTATACAGTTCAGTCGTTCTAGTTTTAAAAGATTATCGAACCCATAGAGACTGAGGATCAATCGCATACGATCTAATGCTACAGTTTGTCTAACTAAGCGATGAATATTAGATTTTTGGGGGAAACAGTTTAATTAAAAATAATAGTACTAATTATACCGGTATGTGATAATCAGACTTAGGGAATTCGGTGAATCGCTTGGCCTATAAAGTATTTCGGTAAAAGCTAATTGTTTAAAAACCTGAGACATACACTCTCATGTTTATGAAATAAGTCATGCTACTAAACCTAGTGGATGCACTTTAAATTTAATAACACTTTTTGAAAACAATTTGAATTTAATTAATTTATTAAAACACTCTCATGTATTTAAAAATCAATGCTTCGTTACCACTATCTGGGTTGAACCCCAGCTCTCGCATGCAGGTTCTTGCCTTAATTAATTTCCCACTCTCGTGGCAAAATCGTGTTAATTAACCTCTCACTCTCGTGACAAGGATAGTTAAATTAATCTTGTAAATTGGAAACCAGAAATTGTTTTATAAATATTTTTGGCCAAGGTATCACTGAATTCTTTCAGTTCTTACGGTCACATACCGGTATTAATAATTTAGCCAGACATAATTAACTTAACATCAATACAGTTCAAAATATAATTCATGGCAATAATTGGCATATTATAAAAACTGAATGAATAATAACTGCAATATAAAAACCTGGAATCAAAGTTGCTATGGTAATCTTGAAGTATTACAATAATCCGATCTTCGAGCTTGATTTGCAGTAAATAATTCGTGTTAATTCTTGAAAGAAGAATTAACACTTAAAACTAAAAACTAAGACTTTGAATGAAAATTACAGGGACGTGAAAACAAAATTCCAAAACAAGCAAATTGGAAAATAATTGCAAAAAGAAAATAATATTTGTTCTGAGGAAAATTCTTCGACCCTTGAACTGTGCACTGGTACACATATATATATCATAGGAAAATCAGCAGTTTTTGAATTCTTGATGAAGTCTTTCATGGAGAAAATATAGGAGCACTAATAGTGGTGGCAAGAAAATAGGAGACTCAGCAGAAAAAGGGAGAACGAGTCTGCCCTTAATGCCCACGTCTCAATCCATGTATAACGTCCACCTTCACGCGCATGACGATCGTCACAGGTGGGTGACGGTCGTAACGCGCTGAAGTAGTGCATTACGCTCGTCAGTGGAGTGTGACGAGCGTTTCTTCATGTTGGGGGGTGTTACGCCCGTCACTGTTCCAAAAATCCAAACTTTGTATTTTTTTATTCTTTTTCTCTTTGTTTATTGTCTAGCCTTCTTCATGTTGTCCTTTTCCATCGGTTTGGGTCGACAAATGTTATACCTGTAAAAAGACAAATAATCTCGGAATAATCGGGGGTTAGACGACTTAATGAAATATAAAAATCGGTGAAAAGCATGGTAATTATGCGATATGTTTTCTCGTTATCACGAGGAGTGCTTTAAACTCTTCCTTCCCCTTGGATAGGTTTATGAATATTTCCCTGAATTGAGTTTCTTGAGAATGAAGATCTTGGTTGTCTTGTTGGAGAGCCATTGCTGAAATAAACAGTGAGAATATGAGAGACATGTACTAGGAGACCTGTTATGCAATGATATGTATGATATGTATGCAATGTTTTCAAGGATCTCGCGGGGTAAACAAGGAATTGTCAGAATTTGATTGCAACTTGATTGAAGAAACTTCGTGTCGTTGGGAGTCCTTCTTCCAGAGTCAAGCTCGCCATATCGAGTGGGTCATAGCCACTGACTCAAGTTATCGTGTTTTGATCTCTAGACAACTTTGGCTAGAGGAAAATAAATCCCCTTTGCCCCTTGATGGACGTTTGATTTACCATAACCTGCATCATAAACCCTTGATATCCTTGAAATGGTTAAGGAAATGTTAAGGCATGATGTCATGATGTGTATGCTATGCGTTTAAGCAAATGCAAGGTGATGTAAGTAAGTAAATCCGGCAAGAAATCCAAGTTATTGGATAAGGACTGTAAACAAAACCTGCAAAGAACTTATGTTGTTAGATAACAAACATGTGCAAGTAGTTCAAGTTGAAAGCACACAAGTCACATAATAGCCCTTAAATTCCAGGATGGCATGGAGTTTAGGTACTACCCTCTTGCAGTTTAGTTGGTTCAACCTGTCCTAGTAATAGTAACCAGGTTCTAGAGGTTCTCAATATCACTGACCATCCTCGATCGGTCATAATTCCAGTTTAGCAACCTTTTCTTGCGGCCGGAATCATCGCGAGAGTATGGTCTCAATGAGTGTAGCATACTGCTACTTTTATATGGCCAAGTTGGTCAATTATAGGTTCTAAGGTCTGTTGATGCTTAATAACCCATTAGCAGCCCCATACTCTCCTTGTTCCTCCACAAGGGATATCAGTACCAACTAATATGTCACACCAACGTAGCTACTACTTCAACCGTATCAGTCTACGTCGTACAGTTCCCTCACAGTCTATTGCTACTTACCTAAAAGGTATCCCCGGATCCAGGTTAGGATCTATAGTAACTCCGATACAAAGCCTACAAAGATAAAGCATACAGATCAAACAATTGAAAACAATATGATGAACTAATCCTAAGGTACACCCCACTTATTAAGTCCCCAGCAGAGTCGCCAGTTCTGTGATACGGTGGGAAGAACTGACTGTTTTTGGAATGCTGGTTCGCGTTTTGCATTTGTGTTTGCAAAATGTCACGGTAAGCAAGAGTCGCCACCGACTTTTATTTTATCCAACAAGGAAAGGAAAAAAGCACAGAAAAATTCCTTTTTTGAGATATTTCTGAGTACGGGGGGTAGATTTATAGAAAGGGAAGGTATTAGCACCCTTTCTATCCGTAGTTATCTACGGGCTTTTAGGTACTTGCTCATCATTTTCAAAATTGTTTTCTTTGTGCTTGTGGGTTTTTAAAAGTTTTTGTTTTAACTTCGATTTAACTCTTGCTTTTGTCTTCAAGAGTGTAATGAAGTGTTTTTGAAAACTTGTTTCTAAAAGGAGTGTAAGTGTGAAAAAAGTTTTGTTTTGGATGAGCAAGTATCTAAGAATTAATCTACCTACTCGAAAAAGGAATCGTTCTATGCTAAATTCCTTTAGACAATGTTATCCCACTATTAGTGAGTAGGTAGCACCGTCGTTGGAGTTTGAGGGTTAATTCGAAAGAGGGACATACGGTCACTAAAGCAATGTCAGGACATCTTAGCGGTAACTCTAATGTCTAGATCATTTATCTGAGGCAACGATATCCGAGGCAACCATTTTGAGGCAACTATGATCTTTTAGACAAGAGGACGACCTCTAAAATAACATATACTCAATGACCGTTTACGAAGGCAACCAAGTGGGGTGTATCCTAGGAGTGCGCATGTGTGAGTGTGTTGATTTCAGTTATTTTTATCTTTGCACATGTTAAGGGTGATCTAACCATTTTAAGATTAAGCGTTCATTCTTGTCATGCAAGCCCTATTATCAAACATCTAGCAGTTGTATAATTTGCAAAATTAAAATGCGGAATTTAAACTAAATTATTACAAGGCGTCGGGTATTTACATCGCCAAAAACAACCTTTTGAAAATAAAATAAAAGCGGAAAAATGAATATCCTAATTAACTATTACAAGCCCGGAGCAGATACATCAATAATTGAATAAGGAAAAATAAACCGCGTGAGTGAATTGGATCGAATGTGAAATTAGGGTTTTGACCCTTTAAATTAAAAGAAGATATTTTTTGTTGTTTTTTATTTTATTTTTAAGAAAAGAAATTAAATCCTAAAATTAAATGCTAAATTAATTATTAAATAAATAAATTAATGAAAAATAATTAATGACATATTTTTGGAGTCTTTTGTTAATTTAGGAAAGAAAACAAAATAAATAAATTAGGGTTAAAACCTATTAAATTCTAATTGTTTTTAAATATTTACAAAATCAATTAAAGTTATCTAGAATTAATACCCTAATTAATTAATTAATATTTATTAAATAAAAATAAAGTTCTGAAATTTAATTGGATAAAAAGTATTTTTGTGATTTTTTTTTATAAAAAGAAATTATGTTATTGGTTAGTATTTAAATTAAATTAAATAAAACAATTAAATAAAACAAACAAAAATATATTAAAAAAAAGGTGAGAGATGGGCCTGATTTTGAGTGTGTCAAAAGCAATTTTGTTGGCCCAATAATGCTGATCCATTGGACTTTTCTGATTCAGTGTATGTGCGTTAACCTGGCCCTTTGATGCTCCTTCAATATTGGCCACCAGATCTGGCCATCTGGCACGTTGATTGGTGAGGGAGTATGATGGATCTCCAGCTTAGGCGTGCACCTGATTACCTGAAATATTTTGGAAAAATAACAAATGCTAGAGGCAGGGATCGAACCCTTGACCTCCAGCCACTAACGCTCTGAATGTACACTTGGTGACCAACTGGGCTACGTTGCTTTGTTGTATGTTAATCAAGCACTGAAGATAATATATGAAACAATAGAAATATTGGAAAAACAATAAAAAAGCGCGCAAATATTTGAATGGACAAATGGGGAAGCGACACGCCTTCGTCCCTGTCCTCTAAAAACTGTAACTTTTACCTGTGGAATTTATCCGCAGCTAAAGTCGTGGCTTCACTCTAAGTTCTTCCACGAGCAATATAAATGGAAGCTAGCGCCATGGTTGAGTTCGTCTTGTTCCCCTGAAAAAGATAGTACCTTTCACGAAGGCCAATTATTCCTGTAACAAAAATCTCTAAAAAACTCCAAGAAACCCTAGCTATGGTGAATCACGATATAGGTCATGTAAATGCAATTAAATAATACCAAAAACTTGCAAATGCTCTGTAGATTAAGATTATACCATAAATACATGTTAACAATGCCTAAATTTCAGAATACGAAATCAAGAACAGGGCGAGTTCGTGGGCGACTTACAACGCTTGGGAAGGTCTGAAAACGTGTGCTTTTGGTTGCTTTCGCCTGTGGAGATGGCCAGGAGACGATTGGGACAAGTGTTAAGCCTTAAGGATGCCTCTAAGCCCTGTTTCGATCTCACACTTTTTGCCTCTTTTTACAAATTATGTTCTCCCTCTATGCTTGATCTCCAACCCTTGTTTTGGTCTTCCCACGACCCTTATGTATTGCACAATGTATTAGGGTTGCAAGTTCTGTACAAATCCTACTCCATTGATGATTTTGATATTTGATTTGATTCCCTTTAACCAACTTCCAAATTTGGCCTAAATCCAATCTCCTTGTGCACAATTACCTTGATACGAGTTTGATTGCATTGCTAGCTATAATTAGAGTCTGAAACAACCAAAAAATCCTTTGTTATCAATGCTTTGGATTTTATTTGATTTTATTTAATTTAAATCAAATTAATTCAAATAAAAATAAAAATAATTAATAAAAATATGATATGGACACATGGCCAAGGCTAGAGCACATGGGCTACAATGGCAACTCAAAACAAGTGAAAAAGAATGGGCCCATTTGACAAAATTTGAAGTTTTGGGGATAGTTGAATTTTGGCAATTTTGCAAAAAAGGTCAACTTCAACAATGCATAATGTTGTACCCCAAAATTTGCCCTCGCATTTTTCCCCAAGAAATCTCAGCTTCAAGCCTTTCCTGACTTTTCAAACTGACTCAAGAATCGGACAAACGGACTTTTCTTGACAGTCAAGCAAAATTAGGGTTTTTACTGATTTTTAGGACTCTGGATTTGTTTCACAGTTGGCTTAGGGTTTGGATGATTTTTGGTTCAATTTTGATCAGGCGAGCGTTATTTGGCATTTAATCAGGAGTTAAAGTTTTTATGGGCGTATTCTCAGAAGAATTTAAATTCCACAGCACTTTGCAGTTTATTCCGAGATTCGGGTTAAAATTCGCGTTATCTTGATTTAATCAGTAAGAGGAGGCAGTTGGTTTGAATTCACCAGTCAAATGAGGTGTGCAGTGTGGAATTACAGCGCTTGGCAAAAGAATCAGTGAAAAAGGGGATTGCGTCTGATCAGTTTTTTGTGTTCGACTGCGCGTTGCTTTGAATGTTGGAAACGTCGAATTCATCAACAATTGTTTAGTTGATTATTTATGGCTCTAAGAATTAAATACTTGAAATTTAAATTTCATTTTATTTAATTTAAGGAATTATAAATAACAAGTAAATAAAGAAAAGGAATTGAAAAGAATTAAATATAAATGGAATTTTTATTTCACATTTAATAGTTGTTACAATTGTTATTATTTGGATACGAGTATTTATTACAAAGTATTTAAAATAATAATAGTGTACAAAAATTAAATTGAAAATATAAAAATTCTATCATATTTCTAATTCTTCATTCTTCACTTCATTCCGGTGCTCCATTTTTCATCTGCAAAAGAAAGAAAGAGGAAGTCAGAAAGCAGTTAAATTGGAAAAGACAGTTAAAATTTGCTCATCATTAGGGGCCACTGACTGGGATCAGTTGACCCTCTCTGCAAATCACGGGATTTCTCCCGGTTCACAAAGAGGGAAGAATTCCATTTTTATTCATGAATGTCAAAATGCATAATTTTTAAAAAAAGTTCAAACTGCATAGTTCAAATCCAAGTCAAACTGAAAAATCCAATTCCACTTTCCATCAAAAGCAAAAAGAGCAATTCACTGTCAAAAGTACAAGTCTACTCAAGGCTACCAAAGAGAGGTTTCGGCCAAGATATCAAGGAAAAGATAAAGTGTAGAAAGCTGTCAAAGAAAGAAAAGATGCAGAATAATGTGTTATGCAAGACTTAATCATCATTTCCCAGCATACAGGGGCCCCTTCAGAAAAGATAGTACAAGTAAAATCATATAATATTCAACTGTACTATAGAGTGAGAAGAAGAGAGAAATAGAGGCAGGTTTTGTAGGCTTTAGGTTTAGACAGTGCAGAAATAACAAGAAAAGATATAATCCAAGAGAAGCATCAATTCAGCATTATTCAAAACTGGGCAGAAATACACAGCATAGACAATTACCAAAAATAGAAAAGTGCCAAGAAACTTTGTAAAACTACCCAGCAAACTTGGATCAAAGAAAATACCAAGGTTTGAATAAATATTAGGCGCCAAAGACCAAGAAAAAGAGGACAAAAGAACAAAAGAAAATATACTGAGTTGAAAAACCTGATTGAGCCAAGCACCAACATCACAAATATATAACCTGCATAACTCAGAACAGAACCACCATACTGTCCAACAATATAACCTCCCAACACACTTACCTACATCAAGAAGGCCATCAAACACAAACAGAAGCAAATACATAACCTGATAAACCAGCTCAAAAGGCCTAAAACCATCATCCTGTAAAATGCCTCAAACACCAAACCATAAACCAAAATGCAAAAACCTACTGTCAACACATTTCAAAACTCAAAACTGAACATACAAACACATAACCTGAAAATACCACAACCCTGCCTCAACCTTCAAACCTTCAAAACCTGATAAACCCCCTAAACCAGTTAAAGGCCAAGCCACCCAAAACCTGTCCAGTTCACATAAAAAAACATCCAACCTCCCATAACCTGCAAGTTCAAACCTCAACAAAATGCAAACACTTACTGTCACAACCATGAACCCAAAAACCTGTCAATAAACCATCAAACATACAGCTCAAAAACATAATAACCTACAGAACTACCAAAACCTCACCTGCTACTGTCAAAAACCAACCATAACCTGAAATAACACAACCCTGTCTCAACATAAACTACACACATAAAAACCTGCATTATCCTGGCCTAAAACATCAAAAAGCAAGTTCAAATCCAAGGCCAAACCTCACAAAATCAATTCCTCAACCTTTGAGCCTGCTCAAGTCCATACTGTCAAACAACCACAGTATAACCTCATCAACCTGCATTACCCTCAAGAAGTAAAAACTTTCCATATCCAAATATTCAAACCAACCTCTAAGCCTCAGAATTTCTTCATCATAGGCAAAATTGTTCAAGGGGGGGCAAAGTCAGAAGAAGCACCAAGGCGACACAAGCAGGAATTCAAGGGTTTAAAGGCAACGTAAGCAAGTGTTCAGGGCAGTACAGGCATCAACTTTAAGGGCAACCAACAATTCAAAGGGACAAGAGAAGAAGAGGCAAGTTCAAGGCAACCTAGGCCCTCAGTACAAACATCACTGGGCAAGTTCATCTCAAAGCATACAAATTCCCAAAGGCAACATGCAGTAGAAGAGGTAAAAAGTGAATTTTCAAGATAAGGCTTTTCAGAACATCATCATCAAAACCCTAAAAACAACAACCAGATAAAAAATACCAGGGTCATCAGAAGCAAAGACTCGTCACGCTCCCTCCGCTCATTCCGGCCTCCTGAGCGCCACTCCTCCGCCTCTCCTCCATCTCCAAGGAACGAAGGTAGCAAAACTTTTCCCTCTCTTTTTCTCCTTCACCTCATAGTAAGTCAAAAATCAGGTTTTAGATTCAAAATGGAAATAACGCATGCAATCTGTAAAAAGAACATAAAAACTGAAAACTAACCTTGAATCACGAGTCCACTGAGCTGGAGGGAAGAGAGGTTTGAGGGTAGCGCTGGTGGCTTCGAAGCAAAGGGAGCACTGAGACAGCAAACGAGGAAGACGAAGATGAGCGAATGCACGAACGCGCCGCTGCCAACCCTAACTTTCGTTCTGAACAAACCAATTCCCTAACCCTAAATTCGTTCTGGCCCCCAAACGGGCCTTGCCCATTCCGTTTTGCCTTAAGCCCATTGGATTCAAAAAAGAGCCTTAATCTCATTTTTATTATCATTAACCCTTTTTTTATATATAACACATTAACATTAATACTAACCAATTTTCTTTATATTATACAAACTTTTTTTATCATAAAATCATATAAATAATAAACACTTTTATATCATATACTTAAAATTAAAATGACTTTTTTGTTCTTTTAACTAAAGATATACTTTGTACATAACTTAAGTAAAATACATTTTGCTACCTCATTTATTTAAAATTGAAGATATCTTTCTTTTCTTCTAATTAAAATACATTTTGTCATATACTTAAAAATTGAAAATACTTTCTTTTTTTTTACTTTGTTTACTCTTTAAATAAAATCCATTTGTACATACTAAAATAAATAAACATTTTTGTATAATTTGATTTCTTGAAATATTTTTATACATAACATTAAAAAAATACCTTTTTAAACATACATAATTTAATTTTGGACATTTAATACTTCTTGTACATAATAATAGAAATACATTTTTTCCCTAATATTAAAATTCACAAACATTTGATTAAAATACTTTTTTGTATGTAAACAAACAAAGATACTTCTTAATTAAAACTTGAACATTTAATTTAAAACACTTTTTTCTTTTATACATAATTAAATATACAAATCAAAGATTCATTAAAATACATATCTAGGTCAAAAACCCTAATACGCTTAAATTTCACACTATCACACTTGTAGATAATTACACATATTCATATACATGTACACTTACACCAATACATTCACATTGCCCTATATACATTTGTTTATCTTATATTTGCATATTCGATATTTACATTTGATCGCACATTCGATTTGGTTGTAACTTATTGGATACTATAAGTCTCATCCCCTCTTGTACATTTATACCCCCACTCCCGGATACCACTTTGTAATAGCGTAGATTTTATATTTCCGCAATTTATCGCTTTCAATTATACCATGGTTAGACCTAGGGTTTGTATGTACATAAAATCAAACGCTAGATAACCTAATACAAGACAAATACATGTAATCAATACACAATCACACTTGCACCCCCTAGGGTAATCCTACATGTTGCCTTCCAAAATGGGCCATGTTTGCACGTCGAGTATCTTTGGCAAAACAAAAATCAAAATGATCATAAGTCCCTCAAAGTGTTGCCTAAACGGAATGATCATAGTCCCTTCAAAGCAAAATTGCCAAAGACACTTGGCACCATTGCATTCATGGTCCATACGATGACCCGCGCCCGTCCCGAACAAACTTCCTAAACGCAAGATTGTCTACCAATTTCAATGGTAGAGCAAAATTGTTAAAAAGGGGTTAAAACATAACAAAAACCTTTGAGTATAATAGGGTAGACGAAACTCTTAGTTACTTGAGATCCAACTTGCAAAAACACTTGCCTTCTTTTCAAAAACCACAATCCACAACACTTTCAAAACAAACTCTCAAAAACATTTGAAAACATCTTTTCGAAAAGATCCACACTTTTGTAAAACACTCAAACACGAGTCAAATACATTAGTTGCCTAAGACAAGGCATCTTTTTCCAAAACATTTTCAAAAAGCACCCACACACACACCATTCTTAAAGCAATCGAAAAACAAGGCAAGTGATCTAAAAAACCAAGTAACTAAGAGCCCATGGATAACCATGGATGAAAAGGGTGCTAATACCTTCCCTTTTCATAATCTACCCCCCGAACCCACGAAATGTCTCAAAAGGTTTTTGCTGTGCTTTTAACCTTTCCTTTAGGATAAAATAAAAAGTCGGTGGCGACTCTTGCTCAACCGCACAAGTGCGAATACGAACGCAAAACACTAGTCAGTTCTCCCACCGTATCACAGAACTGGCGACTCTGCTGGGGATATTCTAAAAGTGGGGTTACCTTAGGGTTTAGATCACCTTTGTTTTCAATTGATTGCTTTGTTTGCTTTACATTTGTGGGCTTTGCATCGGAGTTTCATAGATCCTAACCTGGATCTGGGAAATACCCTTTTAGGTAGCATAATCTGTGAGGGACCTGTCCGGCGTAGACCGACATGGGTGAAGCAGTGGCTACGTTGGTGTGGCATCTTAGTCTGTACCTATATCCCTTGTGTTGTAACGGGGAGAATATAGGTCTTCTAAGGGGTCATTAAACACCAACCAACCTTAGAACCCTAAATTGACCAACTTGGCTATTAGGACAGTAGCAGTATGCTACACTCATTGAGGCTAAACTCTCGAGATGGTTCTGGCCGCGAGAAAAGATTGCGATGCTGGAGTTATGACCGATTGAGGGTAGCCAATGATATGAGATCCTCTAGAACCCGGTTACTTTTGATAGGACAGGTTTTAAACCAACAAAATCAAAAGAGGGTAATACCTGAAACTCATGCTGGCCTGAAACCTAAGGGTGTCTTGTGTGACTTGTGTGCCTTATTTGCCTATGTGAATACTTGTGGTGTGCTTCATCATAGCATCATGCCATCATACCATTGCATGCATCCTGTATAAAGGACTAACCCATTTCAAAGACAAAAAAAGGTTTCATCTTTGCTCTGTTTTGTAGGACATCATGATGCCCGTGCGTAGGAATACTGTCCGGCTCAACTTTGTTCAACCACCAGTGTTACTCAAGGATTTGGTTGGAAGGATTCCAAACACTTCTTCTTTCATCAACAGACATGGTTCTCTCCTTGGCTTGGTCACTGCAAAGTGGGACCAACAACTGATAAGTGTTCTGACCCAGTTTTATGACCCTCTGTATCACTGTTTCACCTTTCAAGACTTCCAGCTGGTTCCTACCCTGGAAGAATTCTCTTATTTGCTTGGGATCCCTGTCTTGGAACAAACTCCATTCACTGGTTTGGAAAAGACTCCTAGGCCTGAAGAGATTGCTGCAATTCTCCCCTTGACCAAAGAAGAGGTATTGTCCAACTGGAAAACTAGAAATGGGATCAAGGGCTTTTTGGTCAAATTTCTGGTTGGCAAGGCTAATGATTTCTGGAATGACTTGGACTTCAAGGCGTACGAGGATGTTCTGGCTCTTCTGATCTATGGTCTGGTATTGTTTCCCAACCCTGACACCTTTATCAGTATCCATGTCATAAGGATCTTCATGTCTCGGAATCCGGTACCCACTCTTTTGGGTGACATTCTACAACAACTCTATGCTCGTACTGCTCGAAAACGGGGAACTCCGTGGTGTTGTGCTCCTTTGCTAGTAAGGTGGTTTATTTCGCACCTTCCTAAGTTCGTGCTGAAGAATGAAGAAGGAAAAGGTTGGGCTCGGAGGTTAATGTCTCTCACTGATAATGACATCACCTGGACTCTCAGAGGTTTGGATGAGGTAGCTGTTATTGACCGTTGCGGAGAATACCCTAATGTTCCATTGATCGGTATCCAAGGAGGAATTTCTTACAATCCATGCTTAGCTCTCCGTCAGTTTGGAAGAGCCAGAGGAGATGGGCCTCATGAAATGCTGGTTCCTCATTTCCATTTTGAGTTTCAGGCATACAGTGACAAACTACGCCAGGGATTCATTAGAGCTTGGGACAGAATCCACAAAGCCGACCCACATGAGTTGGGACCAAAGACTTCCCTGCCATTGAAGCCCTATTGCAAATGGGTCTGCATCCGTGCTCAAAAGTTAGGTATGCCCTACGAAGCTGTTAGACCTCTCATCCTTGAGTCTCCTGATGAAGATGGGGTTCCTCCAACTGTCCTCCCTCCTCAGATACCCGCTGATTTTGACACAATGAAGAGATCTTGGGCACAGCTAAAGGAAGAACGGGATTTCTATCGGGAGAAGTTCAACGAGCAGGAACGGAAGATCCAGAGGCTGACTAAGCAATTGGAGGAAGAGCGGGTCCTGAACAACTACATCAGCACTGAAAAGAGGAGGCCATGGGAGCATTGATGGGCTTTGGATATTTCTCTTTATAGTTTATTTCCTTTCCAGTATTTGTCATTCCTGTAATGCCTAAGGGCAAATTGTTGAACAAATTGAAAATTTTAATCTAATGAAGTGTGTTTCCCTTTTTTTGTCTACAAAGTTGAAATCTTGTTTGTCTTTGAAAACATAAAACATACGCATTCCATTGCACCATATGCATAGCAGGTACCCTATTTCACAGGTTGCTTAATCTCCTTCGCTGTTTATTTTGAACAGTCATCATGAATCCAGACTCCTCCAGTGAGCAAGCAATCAAGGCCCTTCAGGCCCAAAATGCACAGTTTCAAGAGATGGTCCTAAGCCTAGCCCAAGGTCAGCAAGAGTTGAAGACTCTACTCCTGAAGAAGAAGAAGAAAAAGAGGACCGCGTTGTTCAACACCGGACGCAGATTTGGGAACACACTCCATAATGAGGCTGATCCAACTACTTCTTCTGCTGAGAAAAACAGTCCCCAAGGGGGAGGAGCTCCTAGTCCCGCAGTCTCCGACAACGAGACGGACTATAACGACGAACAATACCCACCTGCTGCTGACAGATACAAGCAATTGGAGGACCGCTTGAGCGCCATGGAAATTCAGAATGTGCCGGGACTGGATTTCGGAGATTTGGGGTTATCTTCTGGGGTAGTAATTCCACACAAGTTTAAGGCGCCTGCCTTCGCCAAGTATGATGGGGTCTCCTGCCCAAAGCTGCATCTGAGGTCGTACGTAAGGAAAATCCAACCTTATACGGCGGATAAGAACCTTTGGATTCACTTCTTCCAAGATAGCCTCTCGGGATCACAGCTTGAATGGTTCTACCAATTGGATGGAACTAGCATCCGACACTGGGAAGATTTGGCAAGCGCATTCTACAGACAATACCAATATAATTCTGATCTCGCTCCTACGCGTACCCAACTTCAGGGTATGTCTCTAGGAACGGGTGAAGGGTTCAAAGAGTACGCTCAAAAATGGAGAGATTTGGCTGGCAGGGTGCAGCCTCCATTGACTGATCGGGAGCTGGTTGATATGTTTCTAGGGACGTTGTCTGGTTCGTTTTTCAATCATTTGGTTGGTAACTCCTCCGCTGGGTTTACAGATTTGATATTGACGGGAGAAAGAATTGAAGCTGGCATCAGGTCAGGCAAGATACAAAAGGTTGCCTCCATAAGTGCTGAGAAGAGGCCGTTTAAGAAAGAAGCTAGTGCCGTCTATGGTCCTAGAAGACAGATCAAGCCCGAAAGTCGCCAAGCCGTCAATGCTTTGGTCATCTCGAAACCTGTTGCTGCTCCTCAGCAGTACAATCAACAAAGAAGAGAAAGGCCCAAGAGGCAGTATACTCGACTGAGTATGACCTTATCTCAGATTTTACCCCAACTGTTATCCACCAACCTGGTGACCCTCAAAGAAGCTCCTAAGGTCGTCAACACTACGTCTCCTAAGTATAACCCAAATGCCCGGTGCGCTTATCATTCTGATAGTCCCGGGCACACTACTGATGATTGTTGGGCCTTGAGAAACAAAGTGCAAGATCTGATCGATGCCAAGGAAATTCAGTTTGAAGCGCCGGAGAGACCAAATGTTGTAACTGCTCCTATGCCCCAGCATAGAGTAAATGCCATTGAGGAAGAATTGTATGTTGTTTCGGTAAATGAAGTTGTTACCCCTCTTTTGACTGTCAAGAAGAACTTACTGCTGGCCGGTTTATTTCCGGGTTGCAGTGAAGGTTGCCTGTTCTGTGCTGTTTCCCTATCTGGTTGTCCCTTGCTGAAGTTAGGCATTCAAAACCTAATGGATAGCAAGGAGATTCTGTTTAAGAAGTCTGCTGTTCAGTTGGTTCCGGTAAAAGAAGTTTCTGTGGTTACCATCTTCAAAAATCCAATCAAGGCTATCCCGAAGAAGCCCGTTCAAATCATGACTGTTGCACCTGTGGTTATTACTGTTCCGGGGCCTCTCCCCTACGTATCTGATAAAGCTGTCCCCTGGCATTATGGGGCAGACGTATATGTAAATGGAATCAAACAAGAATTCGACGCTGGCGCCAGTATCTGCGATATCACTGGTCCAGCCAAGGTCACCCGCAGTGGCAGGCTCTTCTCGCCTGACATTGCACCGCCCGCTACTCGAAGACCCCTCCTTATAACACCTACAAGTTTACCTGTTCCTACTGCTGATCAAGTTGTTTCCCCTGCTGCCGAGTCATCAAATGCTCGGGGCAAAGGGATTGAAGAAGAGCCTGCCCGGATGGAGGCACCAATACCTATAAATGCTGAGGCCTCCCAACAAGAAATGGAGGAGATCCTGAAAATAATAAAGAAAAGTGATTTCAATGTTGTCGAGCAGCTGGGACATACGCCCTCCAAGATCTCCATGCTCTCCTTATTGCTATGCTCCGAGGCCCATGCTAAGGCCTTGATCTCATTTCTCAAGACGGCCCATGTGCCACAGGAGACATCTGCAGTCCAGTTCACTGATTGCGTAGCAAATCTGACAGCAGACAATGGCTTGGGTTTTTCAGATGCTGACCTGACTGCGAAGGGAAGAGACCACAACGATGCCCTGCATGTCTCTATCGAATGCAGGGGCACTACTCTGGCGCATGTATTGGTGGATACTGGTTCTTCCTTGAATGTTCTACCGAAAAAGGCTTTAGACCGTTTGGATTATGAAGGCCTGGAACTGAAGCCCAGCAATATCATCGTCAGGGCCTTTGACGGTTCAAAAAGGATGGTTCATGGAGAGGTTAACATCCCTATTCGTGTGGGCTCTCAAGTGTTTGACTCTACTTTTTATGTGATGGATATACGTCCATCATACTCTTGCCTACTGGGTCGACCTTGGATCCATAAAGCTGGGGCAGTAACCTCTACCTTGCACCAGAAGCTGAAGTACCCTGTCAGAGGGAAGATCGTCACTGTGCAAGGAGAAGAGGAGTATATGGTGAGCCATTTGAATTCCTTCAGATACATTGAGATGGACGGGGAGTTTATTGAAACCCCCTTTCAGCATTTCGAGGAGGTACATCCAATTTCAGCAGCAGCAGAAACAACAGTCGAGAAGAATGTTTCCTTGAAGATGGCTTCCCTAAGGGATGCCCGGGCTGTGGTTCAGAAAGGCAATTGTGCAAACTGGGGTCAGCTTCCTGACTTCACTCAGAAGAACGACAAGTTTGGGCTGGGCTTTACTACAGAGGCTCAGAGGGCTGTGCGCCGGGAGAAGGTCAGAAAGGCTCCAGTGTTTATCTCCAGCTCAAGGGTGAATGCTATTGAGGAAGATGTAGAGGAAGCGGAGTTTGACAGTTGGATCTACCCGACCACCAGCGACGGACCAAGAAACTGGACGGCAAAGGATTTTACACCTATCACATTTGTCACGCAGTAATTGATTTCTTTTGATTTCCAAATTTGTAACAAACAATATGTTAAAACTTTGTTGGCTCGGTGTCCTACCCGGGGCATCGTAGCTCCATTTGTGAGGGCTTTTTGTACGACATTTTCATATATCATCAATCAAAACATTGGACGTTTGTTGCATTTCAAATCTTGCGCTCCTTTTTCTTTCTGTGTTATACATATTGCAAAACAGCTATATTTACACACACTCACTTATACAGGTTTCAATCCACCCTGGATCTCACTGGTAACAACTCTGCTACCGCCAGTTATGACTTCGAAAATCTGATCAACTTGGCCGAAGACGAAGGTGAAGATGATTGCGAAGTGCCTGGTGAACTCGCGAGACTGCTACTCCAGGAAGAGAGAGCTATTCAGCCACATGAAGAGCCGGTGGAGACGATTAACCTGGGTACCGAGACAGATAGGAAAGAGGTCAAGATTGGTGCCAATCTAGAGCTCAGCGTGAAGCAACGGTTGATCCAGATGCTACAGGATTACATGGAGATTTTCGCTTGGTCCTATGAAGATATGCCTGGTTTGGATGCCGACATTGTAGTTCATCACCTGCCAACCAAGGAAGACTGCCCTCCGGTAAAGCAAAAAGTCCGACGGATGCGACCAGAGATGTCTGAAAAGATCAAGGCCGAGGTTATGAAATAGTTTGATGTCGGGTTCCTTGCAGTGACTTCTTACCCTCAGTGGATTGCCAACGTGGTGCCGGTACCAAAGAAGGACGGCAAAGTCAGAATGTGCGTCGACTATAGGGACTTGAACAGGGCCAGCCCCAAGGATGACTTCCCCTTACCCCACATCGACGTTCTTGTCGACAATACTGCTCAACACAAGGTGTTCTCCTTCATGGATGGTTTTTCAGGGTATAATCAAATCAAGATGGCTCCAGAAGATATGGAGAAGACTACCTTTGTGACTCAGTGGGGCACCTTCTGTTATAAGGTCATGCCATTCAGATTGAAAAATGCTGGGGCAACCTATCAACGCGCTATGGTTGCTTTATTTCATGATATGATCCATCATGAGATTGAGGTATACGTTGATGACATGATTGCAAGGTCTCAAACTGAGGAGGAGCACCTTGACCATCTGAGGAAGTTATTTGACCGACTCAAGTTGTACAAACTGAGATTGAATCCCAACAAATGCACCTTTGGGGTAAGGTCCGGAAAGTTGTTAGGTTTCATTGTGAGTGATAAGGGTATCCAGGTGGACCCTGCCAAGGTAAAAGCCATACAAGAGATGCCGACTCCAAGAACAGAAAAAGAAGTCAGAGGTTTCCTAGGACGACTAAATTACATTGCCCGATTCATCTCACATCTGACTGCTACTTGTGAGCCAATCTTCAAATTACTGAAGAAAGATCAAGTGGTACGTTGGAATGATGAATGTTAGGCCGCCTTTGAAAAGATAAAGGAATATCTCCAAGAGCCACCCATTCTTATGCCACCAGTGGAAGGAAGACCTCTGATACTATACTTGACAGTACTTGACAATTCAATGGGGTGTGTGCTGGGGCAGCATGACGAGTCTGGCCGAAAAGAGCACGCTATTTATTACTTGAGCAAAAAGTTTACCGACTGTGAATCTCGTTACTCACTGCTTGAGAAAACTTGTTGCGCTCTTGTATGGGCTGCTCGCCGGCTGAGACAGTATATGCTGACTCACACTACTTTATTGATTTCAAAAATGGATCCTATCAAGTACATATTCGAAAAGCCCGCTCTGTCTGGAAGAATAGCGAGATGCCAAATGATCTTGACAGAATATGACATCCAGTATACAACTCAGAAAGCAATTAAAGGAAGTGTACTGGCCGATCATTTGGCACACCAGCCTGTGGACGATTACCAATCATTGAACTTTGATTT
The DNA here is from genome assembly GCA_948472305.1 of Vicia faba. NCBI lineage: Eukaryota > Viridiplantae > Streptophyta > Magnoliopsida > Fabales > Fabaceae > Vicia > Vicia faba. Next base: position 282,972,410 of record OX451739.1, on the reverse strand, counting down.
TCCGGACGAAGACATCATGGTGGTAACTGACTGTGAAGTACCTGGACCGGATGAAGGACCTGAGGAAGGATCCCGATGGTCTATGCATTTTGATGGAGCCTCCAATGCTTTGGGTAACGGCGTCGGCGCTGTAATCATATCTCCCAAAGGGACTCATACTCCCCTCACTGCCCGGTTATGTTTCAGCTGCACCAACAATATGGCGGAATATGAGGCATGTATCATGGGTCTACAAGCTGCAATCGACTTAAGGATCAAATTTCTAAGTGTCTTCGGAGATTCCGCTCTCGTGATCAATCAGATCAAAGGCGAGTGGGATACGAAACACCCGAATCTTATTCCTTACAAGGAGTATGTGTCGACCTTGCTTCCCCACTTTGAAGAGATAACTTTCGAACACTTCCCTAGAGAGGAGAATCAGCTAGCAGACGCCCTAGCTACGATGTCTTCAATGTTCAAAGTTAAATGGGACAATGAGGCTCCCCGAATCATTATCTGGAAGTTGGATGAACCGGCATACTGCTGCGAGATCGAGACTGAGAAGGTGATTGAAAAACCCTGGTATCATGAGGTGAAGAGGTACTTGGAAGCTCAGGAATACCCTGAAGGTGCGTCTGTCAATGATAAGAAGTTCATGAGGAGGTTTGCCGCAAAATTCTTCCTCAGCAACGGCATTCTCTACAAACGGAATTATGATTCAACTCTGCTACGTTGTGTGGATAAGGCCGAAGCAGAGAAAATCATGATAGAACTGCATGAAGGTACATTTGGAACACATTCCAGTGGACATACTATGGTTAAGAAAATCCTTCGGGCAGGATATTTCTGGTCCACAATGGAAGCCGATTGTTACCAACACTCTCGAACTTGTCATAAATGCCAGATCTATGCTGACAAGGTGCATATCCCTCCGGTTCCTTTGAACGTCCTGACGGCACCTTGGCCTTTTGCAATGTGGGGCATCGATATGATCGGTGAGATCCGACCGACGACATCCAATGGGCATCGCTTCATCTTGGTGGCGATCGATTACTTCACGAAGTGGGTTGAGGCAGCTTCCTACGCCACGGTAACCAAGAGCGTCGTGGCACGTTTCATCCGGCATAATCTGATCTGTCGTTACGGCGTCCCGGAAAGAATCATTACGGACAATGGTACCAATCTCAATAACAAAATGATCACTGAACTCTGTGAACAATTCAAGATACAGCACCACAATTCTTCTCCCTACCGGCCGAAGATGAATGGGGGTGTAGAAGCAGCTAATAAAAATATCAAGAAAATTGTGCAGAAGATGACAGTGACCTATAAAGATTGGCACGAGATGTTACCGTTCGCTCTTCATGGGTACCGCACCTCAGCAAGGACGTCAACCGGGGCAACTCCCTTCTCCTTGGTCTATGGCATGGAGGCAGTCTTGCCAATTGAAGTCCAGATACCCTCTCTCCGGATAATGAAGGATGCAGACTTGAATGAAGATGATTGGATCCAGACTCGACTTGATCAATTAAATCTGATTGACGAAAAGAGGCTCACGGCTATCTGTCATGGTCAAACGTATCAAAAACGGATGATCAGGGCATTTAACAAGAAAGTCAGACCGCAAGAGTATCAAGTTGGGGACCTGTTAATCAAACGCATCATTCTTCCTCAGAGTGATCCCCAGGGCAAATGGACCCCTACATACGAAGGGCCATTTGTGGTTAAACGTGTGTTCTCAGGAGGAGCCATGATCCTAACCACCATGGATGGTGACGACCTTCCTCACCCCACCAATGCAGACATAGTGAAAAAATACTACGCATAAATAAAAGACCCGCTAGGTTGACATACCTAGGCAAAAATTAGGGCTTCCCGGCGAACCAAAAGGGTTCGGGCAAAAATAAGGGATGAAATGAATAAAAATCTGTACACCCGGCAAGTCGAAAACCTGAAAAGGCGGCTTGGGCTAAAATGGGTATCCCGGTGGATTGAAAACCCGAAAGGGCGATCCAGGCAAAAGTTAGGGATAAAAGCGTAACACTATGTCTCATGGGATCACTTCGCATCCGGAATTCGGCATCAACTATCTGGCTCAGATTTCGGCATCGACCAATCAGCTTCATCTTCAACTAGGTAGCAAAGCGATGAGACATTCGAAGACATAAAGGCGATAGCCGAGTTGGAACCCAGTGGGATCGTTCACATAGCTGTTTTGATTTCCTTTTTTTCAAATTGTTAACTCTATGTTATTTGGCGGCATTCTCTTACTAGGATGTTAGCCTCTTGTACAAAAACGCCTATTCACAGGCAAAATTCAAATCAATACAAATTCACTTGTCCATGCAAATCGCCATTGATCTTTTCTTTTTCTGTTTTGTCTTGCGAAGAACGTCCAATGTTCATTTTTGATATATGCATTTGACATTAAATTGCTGATTCATAAATGTTTACATATGAAACGAAAGATTAATTATAGGTGACATCGGAAACCGGGGCAATGTGGAGTTGTCTAATGCAGTCTGGTCGCCTTGTCCGCCGAGGTACCAAGATGGGTTCAACTGAAGAATGTGACCAGGTTATCTCAATTCCCCACAGAGTAAGATAAAGTTTCAGCATTACATCAGCCTTACAATGGATGCCCTATTTCCCCAGAAGAGTCCAATCCAAAAGGTTCCTCAGGAAAGTGGAATCCATCTCCCCGGCAGAAAGCTTATCCCCTGCAAAGTACGGGCGTCTCTCCCGAGTTTTTTTATTCAGAGTTATTTCCTCTCAAGGATTTATAACTGGGTCATCCTCAGCTAAAAACCACAGAAGATCGCCCTCGGCAAAGTTCCTTCGATCCCCAGCGGAGTTTATCATCGTTATCCCCAGCAGAATCCATCATTAAAGTCCTCAACAGGCCTCTCGTCAAACCTCGGCTAAGTATCTCTTCCACAGAGCAATTCCCCGGCCGGTCGTCAAGGATTTATTTTCCTAAGACGAAAATTACATTCATAAACACTTCACATTCTCATACATCTTGCTTACATACATGATAAAGCGCATACGACACTATCTCATGTTAAACATCATGACACCATGCATATCATACATCATGACATTACATACAACTTATGTTTTGCCTTTTCAGGGTAAAAGACAATCCCAAAGACAATTACCCTCAATTGCCACAATTCCAGATTCGATTCCTGTATCTAGCCAGGGCATGTCTGAAGAGTTTGAAGATTCGACTCCTGTATCCAGCCAGGGCATATCTATCAACCATCACATTTCCAGATTCGATTCCTGTATCTAGCCAGGGCATGTCTGAAGAGTTTGAAGATTCGACTCCTGTATCCAGCCAGGGCATATCTATCAACTATCACATTTCCAGATTCGATTCCTGTATCTAGCCAGGGCATGTCTGAAGAGTTTGAAGATTCGACTCCTGTATCCAGCCAGGGCATATCTATCAACTATCACATTTCCAGATTCGACTCCTGTATCCAGCCAGGGCATATCTATCAACCATCACATTTCCAGATTCGATTCCTGTATCTAGCCAGGGCATGTCTGAAGAGTTTGAAGATTCGACTCCTGTATCCAGCCAGGGCATATCTATCAACTATCACATTTCCAGATTCGACTCCTGTATCCAGCCAGGGCATATCTATCAACCATCACATTTCCAGATTCGATTCCTGTATCTAGCCAGGGCATGTCTGAAGAGTTTGAAGATTCGACTCCTGTATCCAGCCAGGGCATATCTATCAACTATCACATTTCCAGATTCGACTCCTGTATCCAGCCAGGGCATATCTATCAACTATCACATTTCCAGATTCGATTCCTGTATCCAGCCAGGGCATATCTACATCAGGAGACTGAAGATCAAATACCTGTAGCAAGCCAGGAAAACATCTTCCTTTTTCAAAATACACAAATTCTCGCTAAGGAATCTCTTATGCGATCAACACTTCCAAATGGCATCTATAAGCCCATTCCCGACAAGGTTCTGTCGTGTCTTCAGATGGCATCTATAAGCCCATCCACCTATCCTCCATCTCTCCGAATGGCATCTATAAGCCCATTCCCGACATCACATTGCTGATACTTCAACATGCGAGTGCAAATTTCCGGGCACTCTAGTGTCCAATCTTCTTTTACCTTCAAGTCGCGAAAGGCAAACTTGCCAATCTAACTCTTCAGGTCTAAGAAGATTGAACAGGGGCAACTGTTGTACCCCAAAATTTGCCCTCGCATTTTCCCCAAGAAATCTCAGCTTCAAGCCTTTCCTGACTTTTCAAACTGACTCAAGAATCGGACAAACGGACTTTTCTTGACAGTCAAGCAAAATTAGGGTTTTTACTGATTTTTAGGACTCTGGATTTGTTTCACAGTTGGCTTAGGGTTTGGATGATTTTTGGTTCAATTTTGATCAGGCGAGCGTTATTTGGCATTTAATCAGGAGTTAAAGTTTTTATGGGCGTATTCTCAGAAGAATTTAAATTCCACAGCACTTTGCAGTTTATTCCGAGATTCGGGTTAAAATTCGCGTTATCTTGATTTAATCAGTAAGAGGAGGCAGTTGGTTTGAATTCACCAGTCAAATGAGGTGTGCAGTGTGGAATTACAGCGCTTGGCAAAAGAATCAGTGAAAAAGGGGATTGCGTCTGATCAGTTTTTTGTGTTCGACTGCGTGTTGCTTTGAATGTTGGAAACGTCGAATTCATCAACAATTGTTTAGTTGATTATTTATGGCTCTAAGAATTAAATACTTGAAATTTAAATTTCATTTTATTTAATTTAAGGAATTATAAATAACAAGTAAATAAAGAAAAGGAATTGAAAAGAATTAAATATAAATGGAATTTTTATTTCACATTTAATAGTTGTTACAATTGTTATTATTTGGATACGAGTATTTATTACAAAGTATTTAAAATAATAATAGTGTACAAAAATTAAATTGAAAATATAAAAATTCTATCCTATTTCTAATTCTTCATTCTTCACTTCATTCCGGTGCTCCATTTTTCATCTGCAAAAGAAAGAAAGAGGAAGTCAGAAAGCAGTTAAATTGGAAAAGACAGTTAAAATTTGCTCATCATTAGGGGCCACTGACTGGGATCAGTTGACCCTCTCTGCAAATCACGGGATTTCTCCCGGTTCACAAAGAGGGAAGAATTCCATTTTTATTCATGAATGTCAAAATGCATAATTTTTAAAAAAAGTTCAAACTGCATAGTTCAAATCCAAGTCAAACTGAAAAATCCAATTCCACTTTCCATCAAAAGCAAAAAGAGCAATTCACTGTCAAAAGTACAAGTCTACTCAAGGCTACCAAAGAGAGGTTTCGGCCAAGATATCAAGGAAAAGATAAAGTGTAGAAAGCTGTCAAAGAAAGAAAAGATGCAAAATAATGTGTTATGCAAGACTTAATCATCATTTCCCAGCATACAGGGGCCCCTTCAGAAAAGATAGTACAAGTAAAATCATATAATATTCAACTGTACTATAGAGTGAGAAGAAGAGAGAAATAGAGGCAGGTTTTGTAGGCTTTACGTTTAGACAGTGCAGAAATAACAAGAAAAGATATAATCCAAGAGAAGCATCAATTCAACATTATTCAAAACTGGGCAGAAATACACAGCATAGACAATTACCAAAAATAGAAAAGTGCCAAGAAACTTTGTAAAACTACCCAGCAAACTTGGATCAAAGAAAATACCAAGGTTTGAATAAATATTAGGCGCCAAAGACCAAGAAAAAGAGGACAAAAGAACAAAAGAAAATATACTGAGTTGAAAAACCTGATTGAGCCAAGCACCAACATCACAAATATATAACCTGCATAACTCAGAACAGAACCACCATACTGTCCAACAATATAACCTCCCAACACACTTACCTACATCAAGAAGGCCATCAAACACAAACAGAAGCAAATACATAACCTGATAAACCAGCTCAAAAGGCCTAAAACCATCATCCTGTAAAATGCCTCAAACACCAAACCATAAACCAAAATGCAAAAACCTACTGTCAACACATTTCAAAACTCAAAACTGAACATACAAACACATAACCTGAAAATACCACAACCCTGCCTCAACCTTCAAACCTTCAAAACCTGATAAACCCCCTAAACCAGTTAAAGGCCAAGCCACCCAAAACCTGTCCAGTTCACATAAAAAAACATCCAACCTCCCATAACCTGCAAGTTCAAACCTCAACAAAATGCAAACACTTACTGTCACAACCATGAACCCAAAAACCTGTCAATAAACCATCAAACATACAGCTCAAAAACATAATAACCTACAGAACTACCAAAACCTCACCTGCTACTGTCAAAAACCAACCATAACCTGAAATAACACAACCCTGTCTCAACATAAACTACACACATAAAAACCTGCATTATCCTGGCCTAAAACATCAAAAAGCAAGTTCAAATCCAAGGCCAAACCTCACAAAATCAATTCCTCAACCTTTGAGCCTGCTCAAGTCCATACTGTCAAACAACCACAGTATAACCTCATCAACCTGCATTACCCTCAAGAAGTAAAAACTTTCCATATCCAAATATTCAAACCAACCTCTAAGCCTCAGAATTTCTTCATCATAGGCAAAATTGTTCAAGGGGGGGCAAAGTCAGAAGAAGCACCAAGGCGACACAAGCAGGAATTCAAGGGTTTAAAGGCAACGTAAGCAAGTGTTCAGGGCAGTACAGGCATCAACTTTAAGGGCAACCAACAATTCAAAGGGACAAGAGAAGAAGAGGCAAGTTCAAGGCAACCTAGGCCCTCAGTACAAACATCACTGGGCAAGTTCATCTCAAAGCATACAAATTCCCAAAGGCAACATGCAGTAGAAGAGGTAAAAAGTGAATTTTCAAGATAAGGCTTTTCAGAACATCATCATCAAAACCCTAAAAACAACAACCAGATAAAAAATACCAGGGTCATCAGAAGCAAAGACTCGTCACGCTCCCTCCGCTCATTCCGGCCTCCTGAGCGCCACTCCTCCGCCTCTCCTCCATCTCCAAGGAACGAAGGTAGCAAAACTTTTCCCTCTCTTTTTCTCCTTCACCTCATAGTAAGTCAAAAATCAGGTTTTAGATTCAAAATGGAAATAACGCATGCAATCTGTAAAAAGAACATAAAAACTGAAAACTAACCTTGAATCACGAGTCCACTGAGCTGGAGGGAAGAGAGGTTTGAGGGTAGCGCTGGTGGCTTCGAAGCAAAGGGAGCACTGAGACAGCAAACGAGGAAGACGAAGATGAGCGAATGCACGAACGCGCCATTGCCAACCCTAACTTTCGTTCTGAACAAACCAATTCCCTAACCCTAAATTCGTTCTGGCCCCCAAACGGGCCTTGCCCATTCCGTTTTGCCTTAAGCCCATTGGATTCAAAAAAGAGCCTTAATCTCATTTTTATTATCATTAACCCTTTTTTTATATATAACACATTAACATTAATACTAACCAATTTTCTTTATATTATACAAACTTTTTTTATCACAAAATCATATAAATAATAAACACTTTTATATCATATACTTAAAATTAAAATGACTTTTTTGTTCTTTTAACTAAAGATATACTTTGTACATAACTTAAGTAAAATACATTTTGCTACCTCATTTATTTAAAATTGAAGATATCTTTCTTTTCTTCTAATTAAAATACATTTTGTCATATACTTAAAAATTGAAAATACTTTCTTTTTTTTTACTTTGTTTACTCTTTAAATAAAATCCATTTGTACATACTAAAATAAATAAACATTTTTGTATAATTTGATTTCTTGAAATATTTTTATACATAACATTAAAAAAATACCTTTTTAAACATACATAATTTAATTTTGGACATTTAATACTTCTTGTACATAATAATAGAAATACATTTTTTCCCTAATATTAAAATTCACAAACATTTGATTAAAATACTTTTTTGTATGTAAACAAACAAAGATACTTCTTAATTAAAACTTGAACATTTAATTTAAAACACTTTTTTCTTTTATACATAATTAAATATACAAATCAAAGATTCATTAAAATACATATCTAGGTCAAAAACCCTAATACGCTTCAATTTCACACTATCACACTTGTAGATAATTACACATATTCATATACATGTACACTTACACCAATACATTCACATTGCCCTATACACATTTGTTTATCTTATATTTGCATATTCGATATTTACATTTGATCGCACATTCGATTTGGTTGTAACTTATTGGATACTATAAGTCTCATCCCCTCTTGTACATTTATACCCCCACTCCCGGATACCACTTTGTAATAGCGTAGATTTTATATTTCCGCAATTTATCGCTTTCAATTATACCATGGTTAGACCTAGGGTTTGTATGTACATAAAATCAAACGCTAGATAACCTAATACAAGACAAATACATGTAATCAATACACAATCACACTTGCACCCCCTAGGGTAATCCTACATGTTGCCTTCCAAAATGGGCCATGTTTGCACGTCGAGTATCTTTGGCAAAACAAAAATCAAAATGATCATAAGTCCCTCAAAGTGTTGCCTAAACGGAATGATCATAGTCCCTTCAAAGCAAAATTGCCAAAGACACTTGGCACCATTGCATTCATGGTCCATACGATGACCCGCGCCCGTCCCGAACAAACTTCCTAAACGCAAGATTGTCTACCAATTTCAATGGTAGAGCAAAATTGTTAAAAAGGGGTTAAAACATAACAAAAACCTTTGAGTACAATAGGGTAGACGAAACTCTTAGTTACTTGAGATCAAACTTGCAAAAACACTTGCCTTCTTTTCAAAAACCACAATCCACAACACTTTCAAAACAAACTCTCAAAAACATTTGAAAACATCTTTTCGAAAAGATCCACACTTTTGTAAAACACTCAAACACGAGTCAAATACATTAGTTGCCTAAGACAAGGCATCTTTTTCCAAAACATTTTCAAAAAGCACCCACACACACACCATTCTTAAAGCAATCGAAAAACAAGGCAAGTGATCTAAAAAACCAAGTAACTAAGAGCCCATGGATAACCATGGATGAAAAGGGTGCTAATACCTTCCCTTTTCATAATCAACCCCCCGAACCCACGAAATGTCTCAAAAGGTTTTTGCTGTGCTTTTAACCTTTCCTTTAGGATAAAATAAAAAGTCGGTGGCGACTCTTGCTCAACCGCACAAGTGCGAATACGAACGCAAAACACTAGTCAGTTCTCCCACCGTATCACACATAACTTCCTAAATTTTGACTCTTTGGAGGTTTTCTTAGACTTTTAGAAAGCTTGAGGTGTCCTCTAATCAACCCTTTTTGTCTCATATCAATTTGATATTACATGCTCAAGTTTGAAGCTTTGACAAAAAAGGTGTTTTTGTTGACTTTTCAAAATGACCTATAATGTCCAAATTCATAACTTCTTGTGAATGAATTTTTTGATCTTGGGAGATGAATATGTATTGTAGGGAATTGAATCCTATTCAAAATGAGCTTTGGATGGGTCATTTCTCATAAAGTATGAGAACGTTATGCTTGGTCAAAGTTGAGTTGACTTTTCCTACAAAACCCTAATTTAGCAACTTTTGAGTCTTGATGAATTGTGAGCAATCCTTGATGAATCATGATCAACCCTTGATCAAATGATGAAATATACTTAAAAATTAGAATGTTGACAAAAAATATTGAAGTTTGATTGTATGTGGGTCACAGTTGACTTTTGCCCTAACATAGTCGATTTTTGGACCTTTGAGCAATTGAATGAGCAAACTTCCTCTGCAAGGCTTGAAACTTGACATGGATGATCTTGAGAACATATTAGGACAATTTTGAGAACTTTGGGTCACTTGGACTCAAGGATCTTGATGCAACATGAAACCCTAATTTGGGATAGACTGCCTTAGGAGAGAGCTTGTCTGACCAGCCTTTGGGCTACCTTGAGCAACTTGGAGATCTTTCTTGCAATGTTTTGGGAAATATGAGAGGGAAAATTTTGGGGTACAACAAATACTATTTTTACAATTTTATTTTTTAACCTATTTCTGAAAAGTCTTCATATAAATACGTTTGTAAAAACCCTTCTCACTTTTTACCTTCTCTTTCAAAACTCAAACGTTTGTGTATTTTTATCTGAAACCCATTTTTATTCTCTCAACCTAAGAGCTCCAATGGCTTCGTTCTCTACTCATTCTGAGAACACCCATTATGAGCAATACATCGTTCCTGAGAGAACCACTCTCATTCCAGTGGATAACTTAGAGGTTATAAATGAATTAATGGTGGATTTTGAGAATCTTAAAGCTAATGGTTTTGATCTTCTTCCTACTGTTGAGTTTCAAGGTTGGGGAAACTTCTTTGACCGTCTAGTTGGTCCAGTTTTTCCACACCTTGTTAAAGAATTTTAGATACATGCAATTGCTTCTCCAAAGGCCATCCTCTCATTCGTGATGGGTAAGGAAATCTCCATTACTGAAAATCTAATCAGAAAGTTTCTAGGTTTTGAAGGAACTGGAGTAATTGGAATCTCTAATGGCAGAATGGAAATGACAAAGGTTTATGCAGAAATTTTTACAAATGGGCAAGGGTCTTCTAAAGTCAAAGATTTGAAAAATAAGTACAAGATATGGGCAAGAATAATCCATGGTTGCATTCATCATAGGAAGGAAACTAGCTCTCCAGACTATATAAATGCTGACCAACAATACTTGTTGTTCTGTCTTGGAACAAATATTAAAATTGATTTACCCTATCTCTTGTTTGATCATCTCTGGACTCATGTCAAAGAAACGAGAGAAGCAGAAAGAATGAAGAACCCTAAATCCAAAAGGAATTGGATTCCAATGGGGAGATTGATATCAGACATTCTGACTGAGAATGGTCTGATTGCTCATTTGGATGAAGCCAATCTGCTGGGGGAGTTAGAGACTATTTGTGGAAAGGCTCTGACTGGAAAGAACTTGGTGAAGAGGAAGATTTTAGACAAACTGCTGATAGAACAAACTCCTTTTGTTTCAGCAACTGTTAAGAGAAGGAGGATACCTATTACTGACTTTCTACTGTTCAACTCAGGAGATCATCCTTACATCATCCTGCATTACATTCAAATTTGTAAAGAAAGTGGAACACCCATTGATCCTGCTTGGCTTCAAGGAAGACATGAAGCTGCTCCAGACGTTGTTCTTCAGTAACCATTGAAGAGGAAAGCAATTGAAGGACCTTCTGCCAGACCTCAGAAGAAGAAGAAGAAATCATGTACACTTGCTAAAACTATTTCTGTTTATGATTCTGAAAATATATCTACATCGGGTGAACCCCAAACCTTAAGAGACATAGATGTTGATATAGACCTGACCATACCCTCTGACCCTCTTGCTGAAAATCCTCAAAGAGATCAAGTTTTATCAGACTTGAGGGATTTTGACTCTGATGATTTTTCTGAAACCCAAACAGAACCATCCCAATCAGAACCATTTCAAACACCTGCTGAAAACCTTTCTAGACCTCCTCCCATACCTTTATCACCCAAACCTACTGGATGGTATGGTGTTGGATCTTGGAGAATACCAGGAATCAACGAACCTCTGGCCACTCTAAAGCCACTATTCAACCTATCTTCTGAAAATATCGTTGCCTTAAATAGAACACAAACACAAAATCCTACCCCAACTGTTGACAACACCATAATCATTTCACCTGACATCATACCACCCACATCTCCACAACTTCCAACTCCTAACTCACCAGTGATTTCACCTCCTCACATTCCAGAACACCAAACTCATGAACCATTTGAACCATCACCAACACATGAACCCTCTGAAACTCTCAATCCATCAGAAACACCTGAACCTTTTGAACATTTTGAACAACCAGACCAATCATTAACACATGAACAATCAGAAAATCCTGAACCAGCTGACTTTCTGAAAATTGTAGTTAATTTTGAATCTCTACAATTTCTGAGAAACAAAACCTTCAAAAAGGTTGTTCCAAAACCTGTTTAGCCAGATGTAAATATATTTTTTTCATAATTTTTTAACAGAAGTTCAAGCTTGGTTGGACCTGCTGAAGGAAGACAACATCAGAAGTGTCAACCCAGCAGCAACAGATCTTCTGTGGGAAACATTCAGAAGAACCTTAGATGCTGAGTCACTGAGGTTGCAAGACTTATGTCACTCTCAGGTGCTTGATAACTTCTTCAAACATCTGCATGCCTTTCAGTCAGAAGTTGCTGATATTTGGAACAAGAAGTCTTCTCTGATGATTGCTGATGCTCCAGCTGATCAAATGGACATTTCAGAAGATGAATCTGAAGATGCCTCTGACGATTCAAATCCACTGCCAATTATTTTGTTTAATCAACCTTCTTCTAAATCAGCACCTGAACCTGTGCCAACTCTTGTGATGGATCTGGGCACTCTACTTTCAACTTTTGTTCGTTCTGACTCAACGGTTGCTTCTCCAAAGGTTGTGTCTGCTGAAGCTTCTTCATCCTCTGATCCTACTTCACTTGTAATGGATACTCTGAATGAGCTTAAGATGGATAACGAAGCTATTCATGAGCGCTTGGACAAGCAAGATCAGACAAACCAAGAAATCAGAACCTGGATGATGAAACAAGAGGAATCTGCATCTGAGATCAAGAATCTTCTTATGGCCCTTATTTCTAAGAAATCTTAGTGTCATTCTATTTATTTTTTTTGTTTGTTGTTTTGTTGAACCTCTGAATCTTTTATTAAATTTTTTTTTACGCTCTTCAACTATTTTTATATACTTTTTTATTATGCAAAAAAGGGGGAGAAAATGAGTATTTTGATCTAATCTCTGATTAACAGTTACGGGACTAAGTCTCAAACATTCTAACAAAATACAAGATTTCTTTCTATGTGTAAAAGAATTTTGCAGGTATCATTTGAACTCTGGAAGTTAAATTCAAATGAACATTATCTTCAAAAGATCGGATGAAGAAATCCCAGAAGAAAATTTCAAAGCTCTGATGAAAATTCTCAGGAAGTTTTTCTTATAGAAATATTTATTTCAAGGGGATATTCCTATCTCTTATTAAATTTTATTTCTTATCTGAACATTTTTTGTCATCATCGAAAAGGGGGAGATTGTTAGAACAAGATTGGTTCTAATCATATCTCAGAGTTTTGATGATAACAATAAATTATATTTTATGTAATTGATACTCTGATGAACGTATTTAATTGTTTCAGATAATGTTCTGACAGAAGCATTTTGATGTGCTGAGCTGAAAATAAATGAAGAAGTTATTTGATGAAAGAACTATTTGTTTTAGCGCAAGTGTTGATGCTAACTCTGGTAATATAATCATTTAAATACATATTCTAACGCTTAGCAAGTTTCTGTGTAAGCTATGTTTCAGAAGTTCTTTAAAAGCAAGCGCTGATCAGAAGTACTTAAGCAAAGCAAGCGTTGTTTAGAAGATATGCAAGCATGTTCTGATTCAAGACGTGAAGCTAAGTTCTGAAAGAATGTAAAAGCTAAACAAGTCTTGTCAAGCTTCAGGAAACATGCTCTTACAAGTGCCATTTGCTCATTTAATGCAAAGACGGCTACATGCACTCAAGTGTCTACGCTAGTTCATTGGAAAATGGAATAGTGCAAGGAAACACGCAAACATTTAATGCTCTCCATATTTGAAGGCAACAACGGTCATTTTGTTCTTACTATATATAGAAGAACATTTATTGCAAGCCAACAACTAAGAGAACTGAAAAAATTCAAAAGAAGCAAGAACTACGTGAAAATATTTTAGGCTCATAAATAATTTTCATACACTTTGTGCAATATTATTCTTAGTGAAAAATCACAGTTGTGATATAGCTTTCTTAGAAGAAAACTTTGTTTCACTATCTGTAAAGAATTAACTCTTGTAATTGTTCCTTGAGAGACCAAGTTTGGTCAGATTTCTCAAGTAGACTAGGACTAGTTTAAGTCTTAGTGGTGTGAGTCACTTTTAAGATTACTTGTGCATTTTTAGTCACAACAATTGTTGTATGATTGTAATCAGTTGATTATAGTGAATTAAGTCCTTGTTGAGAAAGGCGAAATCACCTTGACGGGTGGACTGGAGTAGTTTGAGTTCAAACGAACCAGGATAAAAATAACCTTGTCTTTCCATTATTGTTGAGCCTTGAAGAAAAATAAAAAGAGAAACTTATTCAACCCCCCACCCCCTTCTAAGTGTTTTCTCACCCTTCAATAATGGTCGCGTCCCTCAAATGTAGGGATACCTTAGCAATGACCCGCGATTCAAAATCATCATAAAGATCATCGTCCCTATTTGTCCCTCGAGTTACATACGAATTAATCTTATGACGATAGTCCCTTAGAAATGCTAAGGTATCTCTACTTGTTGCCTTCAGAGACCATTTCGTCCCTTCGAACGTCCCTTTACAAATCCAAAGACGGAGCTACCTACTCCTTAATAGTAGGATAGCGATGTCTAAAGGAAACGAAAACGAACATACTTTTTTCGAGTAGGTAGAAATCTTAAGTACTTGCTCAAAACAAAAACTCTTCACCCAAAAACTTTTCAAAAACAGTTTTCAAAACAACTTTGTCACACTCTTGAGGACCGATACAAGGGTTATCACGAAGTAAACAAAAACTTTTCAAAACAAGCACACACAAGTAATTTTAGAAAATGAGCAAGTACCTAAGAGCCCGTGGAAAACCATAGATAGAAAGGGTTCTAACACCTTCCCTTTCTATAATCTACCCTCGTACTCAGAAACTCTCGAAAAAAGGTTTTATTCTATTCTTTTTCCTTTACTTTGTTGGATGAAATAAAAGTCGGTGGCGACTCTTGCTTACCGCAACATTTACGAACAAAAAACGCAAACCAGTATTAACAGCCGGTTTTGCCACCGAATCACATGTCCCTTGTCCAAGAATTGGTCGTCGCTGAGCCGGGCGTCGGTTGAATCGGGGGATGCAATTTGTCCATATTAGAAGCCCAAGTTATCTTCGAGGTAAGGATGTTCCTGACTCCTATCGGTTTTGTGAGCAGAGGAAAGAATAGTCTTTCCGGGAAGATGAAGATCATCATGGTCGGCCATGATTAGTGAGAGGAATCTTGAAAAAGTTGCTTTGATCTTTAGGTTTCGAGGAAAAAAAATATGGGGAAAGCAGTTTCCCACAGACGGCGCTATTGATCTTATTGGTTGATCAGAATCTGTGAAGTGGCCAGAAGATGATCTGTAGTCGGACTATGATGTCGAGGAGAACAGGGGGTTGTACTTGTAAGGCACTCTAACGATCAAGTAAGAGTAGGAACAAGGAGATATAAGCAAAGTATTAGGTGATGAATAATGAATATTTGATACCTGAACCTCACAAGTGCAAGGGTTTATATAATGCCCATGACGTGTGGCCATTAGTTCCTGATTTCACGCCTAGATATACGGGTCTGTGAAATCAGGTAACTGTCAAGACTTGGTCAAATCGGGCAGATGTGCATGTAACTAGCTGTTGATTCCGAGGAGGGGGTCAGTTACGGGTATCTCTCTGGTCAGTTCCTAGTGGCCTGTACGACGTTGGTGTCGGGAAGGCTGAGAGGATGCTCATCGATCATCCTATGTCGGTGCTGGTTTGGGAGGGCAAATGATCGGTATTGCCCGACGGATAACGGGCGGTTCGGGTCATGGATGTGTGATCTGCACCAAAGGAAAGGTCTAGACTAGGCCCATTCAAAGTTGTCGGGCCAATCCAAAACATATTCTTTAAGGTTTTAGATAATATGTGATTTTAAAATTTTACTTTATATGACAATATTTGATTGATACATGTCATAAGGGGTAAATTACCCATAAATTTATAAAGAGTAGCCAAGAATTTGCCTAAAATTTATCGTTCTAACATATGGTTATTTTCATCAGATTAAGGAGTATGAGAAAACTTTTAGTAGTCGATATATTGCGATTGGTAGGGAAATGGAAGTGGTCTATTTCAAGTGGATGCCTCCGAAGGAGAATTGAGTTAAGTTGAACACTGATGGAGCTATTAAGGAGAATGGGAAAAATGGGTGTAGAGGAATTATCAGGGATTATCATGGGGGTCCTAAGGGAGGCTTTGCGAGAAATATTGGTTGTTGTAATGCTATGCATGTAGAGCTATGTGATATTGCAGAAGAATTACAAATTGTTAGGGGCAATTTCGAGGAAGCATTCTTTACTTGGGAGACACCTTTTGTGAGACACCTTTTGTGAGAGACACCACATATCCACCTAAAACTTTAAGGTGATAGGTGTGTGAGTTCTCTCACTTATAAATTATTCATCCTTTCCTTTTCTAATCAATGTGAGACTTCTTTCTCACACTTGATTCTCTACAATGCTCCCCCTCATGTGGAAGATCGCTGAAACCAAAGGCTCTGATACCACTATTAGGGGAAATTCCGAGGGAGCATTCTTTACTTAGGACACACCTTTTGTGAGAGACACCATATATCCATCTAAAACCTTAAGGCGATAGGTGTGTGGATTCTCTCACTTATAAAGTGTTCATTCCTCCATTTTCTAATCAATGTGAGACTTCTTCCTCACACTTGATTCTCAATAAAAATGACGAGAAGGATGAGTTTCTTGAAGGTAGATCTAAGCATTGATTCTAGTGTTATTGTTAATACATTGATTGTTATAAGTATAGGTGTTCGCGGTGCGGTTTGAGCGGTTTTGAAGCAAAAAATCACCCGAGCTGCAAGAGAAAAAATGTGCAGTTCAGTTTGGTTCGGTTGACTTTTAAAAATAAAACTGAACCAAACCAATCCAAACTAATGCGATTTGAATTGGTTCGATTTTTTACAAAAAAATTATTGAGCCATACATACATATATAAAGAAAAAAATATAATTTTGTGTTTAATCGTTCATACATTACCATAAAAAAATTTATAATTATCAAAATAAATTTATAATTTAATATATTAAATTGCGTATTATAATTTTATCTAAATATAAAAAATGATATACATAAGATTACATTCCTAAATAAATATTATACAAAGAATACGATAAAATATACACATAATACATGTTGATTTATCTAAAGAATTAAAGAAATATATATTGATTAATAAGATTTAATAACATAATACAGCGTAGTTCGATTTTCAAAATATAAACCGCAAATCAAACTAAACTATATAGTTTCATTAGAAAATAACACAAACACATCTGAACCAAACCGCGAGGTTGTAGTTGTGTTATCTATAATCTTTGCTACTTTGTTTTTTTTTTAAATGTATTATACGTTTGAAATTATTTAATAAAGTATAGTTTTAAATTTTATAAAAATTTGTGAAATTGATATACTTTATAATTATTTTTTTATTTGAGAATCAAATCTATACTTTATAAAAGAACATATGTGTCTATTACTATAACTACTATAATTTTTTTGGTGTATAAATATATTATTTATGTTATGACTTTTTGAAACTTATAGATTTATATCTTTTATTTATTTATTTTAAAAAAATTATAATAATAGACACCACTATTTTTAATTTATTTTTTAAAAACTAGATTGGATTAAAGAATAAGAAAATAAATTTCATATACTCCTAACGAACCCGTTCCTTGTGGCACACACAGACCACAACAGAAGCTTCTTCTGCTTCTTTTTCTTTGTTTTGTTCTTCTCTCAACAAATTCAAATTCATTCTTTCTCTGCAAAATTTCACAAATTCAAATTTCACAGTTTTCTCATTCTGCGTTTTCCGATAATCGCTTCGGAGATCGAAACCGACGGTGAATTCTTCCGCCTTTTCGTTTTCTCCGAGTTTTTCGCAAGGGATAATATAAAACCGATCAGTTTTTGGGTTTCGTTGTTTTGTTTCTTCATTGTTCGATTTCAGGGGTTTTTGCATTAGGTTTAGGGATTCGAGGTTCCAGATTTGTGACGTTTGGATTGTTTTTGCACCAGGAGGTTTTAGAGGACTCGAATTGCGAGAATCTTGATAACAACATTGGTTTGATATTTGAAATTAGGGTTTTCTGATGAACCAGAATCATCGTTTCGGACTGTTAGAACGATATGTCGATTAAGCGTACTACGAATATTGAAATGCCGAAATTAAAACGGTGTAAATTGGAGGAACCTGATGGTGTAGGTCATGGAGGATGTTCTGGGATTGAGAAGAAGCATAGGGTGAATGAGTTTTACTCTTTGGGTGACGCTGAGGATTTCAGCAGTGGTTCGGCTTCTTGGAATAGTGAAGTTTCGCATTCTGCATGTGATGCTGGTGGTGAGGTTGAGTTTAATTCAAGTTCTGTGTCTCGGCCCCCGTTATTGCGGTCCTCACGTGGCCGCCTTCAGACGCTTCCGTCGAGGTTTAATGATTCTGTGGTTCTTGATACATGGAAGAATCGTGGAATGAAAACGGAGGATGGAGATGGGGATGGAGATTCCAGCTTTGATGATGATAAGAGTTTTGTTGAGAATGATCAAGTTAAGTATAGTGATGGGAATTGTTTGAAGAATTCGGTGTTTTTTCCATTTGCTGAAATGAAGGTAGATGAAAGGGAGGGTGGTAATTTGTCTAGTGTGGGTAGAAAGAAGATGAAGACTGATAGTAATGCTTCTGGTTCTGGTCTTAGTTTTGAGGATGTAGAGCAAAAGAATAATGGGAATGATGGAAAGAGGAGAGAGGTTTATAGGCCAGAGGATTTTGCTCTTGGTGATATTGTTTGGGCCAAATGTGGGAAGAGATATCCGGCTTGGCCGGCTGTGGTGATTGATCCCCTATTAGAGGCTCCTAAATCCGTCTTGGACTGTTGTGTTCCTTATGCAATATGTGTGATGTTTTTTGGTTATTCAAAAAATGGAACTCAAAGGGTAATTCTTTTTATGAGGGTCTTGTTTATTTATCATTGTAAATTTGAGTTTTTGATTTATTTTTTTGGTGTTGAACTCTAAAAGAATAATGAATTGGCAGGATTATGCATGGGTGAAACAGGGTATGATATTCCCCTTCTCTGAGTTCTTGAACAGGTGTGTATGGTTAGAGGGCAGTAGCTGCAATTGCTTATGTTGGAATATTGGAGATTTAATCAGTATTTTTTAAAATCTTTGTCCAGATTTCAGGGGCAGACCCAGTTGTTCAAGTGCAAACCAAGTGACTTTCGCATGGCCGTGGAGGAGGCAAAGTTGACAAAAGATGGTATTCTGGAATCACATTTGCGAGCGGAGGAATTGTCTAATGTAGAAGCTTATCCTGATAGAGTTGAAGAGGTCATAATTTCAAATATTGATCAGGAATATTACTGCCAGGACCAGGTGAAATTAATTTTTTACTCATATTTTGCATCAGCTGATTAGATAAGCGCATTTATAAACTGTTTTTGCATAAGGGGTATTTAGTCAAGCATCAGCTGATTAGATAAGCGCATTTATAAACTGTTTTTGCATAAGGGGTATGTAGTCAAGGAAGGACTTCGGGATGTCTATTTATTTGTCTATACATTTTTAGTTCACTTGAGTAGTTTTTACTCATATTTTTTTGTAACAAACTAGTGAAATATACGTATCTATTGTAGTATTAATTTTAGCAATGAATAATACTCCCTCCGTTCCTTTTTAATTGTCATTTTTGTGAATTTTTTTTTTTTTGGTTCTTTTTAATTGTCACTTTTAAATTTCAAAGTAGTGTTAGTGATAGTTTTGTCAAAATTACCCCTAATCATTTAATATAGAGAGAGAAAAAGTAAGTTAAAATAAAAAAAATTAAGGGTATTATAGGTAAAAGAAAAATTATTGTTTAAAAAGTAACAACAATCATTAGTTTTATTGGTATGTATAAAAAGTCAAAAAGTGACAATTAAAAAGGAACGGAGGGAGTAATTGAAAAACATTAATTAATAGACAACATGATCAATTGAAATTTTAAAAAACATTCAGAAGTTACCCTAATTTTAATTATAAAAAACATGAAAACCAGAACTGTTAAACCTGCTTCAAAGATAACATGAGATGATTAAATACAATATATAAATTATGTATAATTATATGTTTAGGGTTTAGGGTTCAGAATTCTGTGTGCAATATACATAAATCGTGGGATTTTATGATTCAAATCAGGATTTTAACTACCATGCAAATAGCGGCTATAACATAGTGAAATTTTGAACGAACCTCTTTTTGTAATAAGATTTGTGATTTAGTTCAAAGCGTTGACAAATACCTGCTTTAGCGTTACAAAATTTGAACTGGGTAAATTTTGGCCCCATTATTCTGTACGCATTATGTTTTCGCATGTTTTTTTAGTTTTTCATGTCCATAATACAACAATAACCAAGCCTTATCCCACTAAATGGGGTCAGCTGCATGGATCAAACTACACCATAATGTTCTATCAAAAACCATGTTTCTATTTAACTCTCTAATCTCAAGATCTTCCTTAATAGTTTATCTTAAAGTTTTTTTAGGTCTTCTTCTACCTGTAGTTGTTTGACTACTCTCCATTTGATCTACTTTCCTTACTACAAAATCCACATGTCTTCTCTCTATCCATCACCTAAGCCTATTTTTCACCATCTTTTTTTTATTTTTTATTATAGATGCTACCCTAACATTCTCTCTAATACTGTCATTTTCAATCTTATCTTGTTTAGTCTTACCACTCGTCCAATGCAACATCTTCATCTTTGCTACACTTAGTTTATGTTGGTGTTGGTTCTTTACCCCCTAGCATTTTGTCCTTTACAAAATTGTCGGTCTTAAAACTCTCCGATAAAATTTTTCCTTCAATACTTTCGGGTCACATAAAACACATGAGGCCTCCTCCATTTCAACCACTCAGCTTGAATTTGATGGTTTATTTCTCCTTCTATTTCTCCATCATTTTGTACTATGGACCCAATGGACAATGCAAAATTAAAAAGACTAATAATTGTATGCATCTACATCTGGTATCTATTACTCCAAATTTCCAAAGTATTCAACCGAACAAAAGACAGTGTGATCTCAGTCTTTTCTGTCCCAACATGTATCATAATCTTGAAACAAATAGGTTTATAGCCAAATTAAAATCGTAAACTGACAGGTCCATTTGTCTGAGCTTTATAAATTCTATTTCTAACAAGTGTAGGATATGAGTTTATTGATAAAACTAGTTGAAACAGGGATGTAACACTTCTACTGTTCCAGTTGCTACGGACCTGTATATTTTTTTATCTACAAATATTTATGATCTTGGATGAGATTGACATTGACTTCAAATTGTTCTTCTCCTGTCTTTACAATTCTCTCCGAATATCTTTATGCAAAATTCCAATAGTCCATACTGAAATTTGGATTGTAAGTCTTTTGCTGTGTTCTTGTTAGTTTTGTATGTTGCTTTGTCCAGGAACTCTGCTGAAAAGAAGATTTGGATTAGAGTTAACTGTATAAAATTGTATCTCCATCAACTCTGGTTATTTGAAATGTTTCTATCCACTGAATATATTGTGCAGGATACTAGATGTTGTGACAGCTGTCGTTTGATGTTGCCATGCAAAACCATGAAGAAGGTTAAGGGTTCAAGTTATGCACCACAATTTCATTGCAAACACTGTTCTAAGGTTATACATAATGGCTTATTTTAGTGCTTCAAAATTTTCAGTAAATAATTTCAAAATGGATGGATGATTTGAAAAAAATTATATTCTGCTCTTACAGTTACGAAAATCAAAACAATATTGTGGAATTTGCAAAAAGATTTGGCACCATTCTGATGGTGGGAATTGGGTGAGATTGTCTGTTTTGTTAATTTAGTTTCTTTCCCAATGTTTATTTAAATATACTTTTGATACAATAAATTCAAAATTTTGATATCTTTTGGGAACTCTTTGAATCAGGTATGTTGTGATGGTTGCAATGTATGGGTGCATGCTGAGTGTGACAAAATTTCTACCGAACATTTCAAGGTGCCGTGTTGTGGTTGATATGGCACTATATATTGATTTCACAATGATTGCTTTTAAAAAACTATGTTGGCTCACAAAGAGGTTGAAACTAAATACAAATACCCGGCTTCTGGTTGCAGGATCTGGAAAATACCGATTACTATTGTCCAGATTGCAAGAAAAGTATCAATTGTAAACTACCAGAATCAACAGCATACGCGTCAAAAATCAAGTACATATTATTAATCATCCATTGCTGTTTTTTCCCTTCTAATTTGGAGTATTCGGCATTTTATTTTATACTTTGAATCTTACGATGTGATATCTTTTGAGGCAGATCAGTGGAGTATAACCAAAATGGCGTGGTTCCTGAGAAGTTAATGGTGGTGTGCAATGGAATGGAAGGAATTTACTTCCCAAAGCTTCATTTGTAAGCCATTAGCCCTTCTTGGATATTATGGGATTGATAATCCAATTTAAATGTATAAAATTGAATAAGTATGTTTATATTATCTCCTATCTAATTCCATATTTCTTGAGGTGCTCTTATTTCATTTTATCATTTTTATCTTTTCTTTTGTCCCCTGGAATTTCCTCTGTGTGTGTGTGTGTGTGTGTATATATATATATATATATATATATATATATATATATATATTCTGTTTTCTATAATGCATATGAGTCTGTTTTCTTTATGATTTCCCATTTAACTATTACATTCGCACATATCCAGAGTTATTTGAGAAATAAACTAAAACCAATCTGGATTTGTCTACAAATCTGACTATGATCTTTACCATAAAGAAGTTTGTTGTGAATACATATAATTTCTCTCTAGAAGACTTCCATTGAGCTGCTTGTGATTTCATTTTTCAGAATTATGTGCAAGTGTGTCTCTTGTGATTCAAAGAAGCGGACACCCAGTGAATGGGAACGACATACTGGAAGCAGAGCCAAAAAATGGAAATACAGTGTGAAAGTGAAAAGCACAATGCTACCACTTGAAAAATGGGTTTGTATTATTTCTGTCTATATCAGACTCATGGCAAATATATGTTGGTTTCTGCTTGTGCTGGTTTTGAATTAATGGTCAAGGGATGTGAAGGATGTGGTTATTATTGTGCCTTTCTTCTTTATTATTATGAGGTGCTTTTTTCTTATTTTTGACTCAACATAAACTATAGATCACGGAGCACATTTCACAAGATGGAGTTCCCCAGGAATTAAATCAGCAGCAGGTGCTTGCTTTTTTGCAAGGTAAGTATTCATTTCATTTAACTCTTACATACCAAAGCCTTGATATCTTCCTTTTTACCATGCCTTATGAAACATTCTGTTGCATGTTTTCTCTTGAATATATCTGAAGGCATATATTTATTTACTTTTACTTATTGTGGCAGAGAAGTATGAGCCAGTTCGTGCAAAATGGACGACAGAAAGATGTGCTGTTTGTAGATGGGTTGAAGATTGGGAAGATAACAAATTTATCATCTGTAACAGGTGTTTCAATTATTGTTGATGATCTTTACCCTTTAGCTGTAGAATTATTTTGTATGATTTACATTTTTTTTTAGATTTATGAGGTTTTAAAGGCGGTGATCGTCAATTATGTATGTTTTCATGTTTATTATGCAGGTGCCAAATAGCCGTACACCAAGAATGCTATGGTGCAAAGCATGTTCAGGATTTTACTTCTTGGGTTTGTAGAGTGTGTGAAACTCCTGACGTTGAAAGAGAATGTTGCCTCTGTCCAGTAAAAGGCACGTCAATCTAGTATTTTGGGCAATCTGAACTCTTTTTGTTCTTATGTCTTTATCCTATGATATTAAGTTTTTATTACAGTAGCAAATGGTGGATCCTGCACACTGAGATGGGAAAGAAGGGCTTTTTATTCACTTAATGGCTTGAATTTCTATTTTTCAAATAGTTTGCTTTACTTTGGTGGATGATCAATACCTAATATAACCATTTTTTTTCTCATTTTCACGAAATTAAGAAGAATCCTTTAAACGCCTGATGCAAATAATTGAAGTTATATAAAAGTCTTGACTTATGAATTTTTCTATTGGCCATTTCATGTTTTGTGCTTCTTGTATTTTAGCTTCCATGATCATTTATGTGATTAATTGCTAATTTGATTTTGCTATTTATGGAAAAATGATTTGCAGGTGGTGCTCTGAAGTCAACTGATGTCGAGATGTTGTGGGTTCATGTAACATGCGCTTGGTTTCAACGTGAAGTTGTTTTCAAAAACCCTTTGGTCATGGAACCTGCCCTTGGAATTCTTAGAATTCCTCCTAATTCCTTTGTGAAGGTGAGACGACAGGCTATAAGCTGATTTTATCATTTGTTAACAACTGACTTCAGCTATAATATTGCCCAGAATGCATGCTGGATAATTCTAAATTTACAAATGCATTGACCTGTGCAGTGCACAAGATTAATTTTAGATAGAGTAATATTTTCAATTATTTCACACTTTTATAAGTAAACAATTAATAGGTTAATAATAACTGTGAACTTTGAAGCTAAATATTATGTAGGAAAGTAAACTAAAAAAAATCTGGACGCAAACCAAATATAGAGAGAATGTATCAGTTAGAAGTCACACAAAAAGGTGAAAAATACAATCAGTTATATTCCAAATGCATACTGGATGGTTTTAATTTTTATTTGGCTGATTCCAGAATCTACCAGAATGCTTAATGGGCATAGCGTTCTGTTTTTTTTATATATCTGAAGTCAATATTTACACAAATTGTACTGTACTTATGATATTCAAACAAAATGTATTATTTCTTATTTATATTAAACACTAAATTAACTATGTATAGTCTTCCATCTTCAGTAATATTAGTCGCGGTTGTACTTAGAAACTTATGTAAATGTTTCTTGTCCACTGTGATTGCAGACTTGCGTAATTTGTAAACAAAGTCATGGTTCTTGTACAAGTTGTTGCAAGTGTGCGACTTATTTTCATGTAATGTGCGCATCAAGAGCTGGGTATACCATGGAAGTAAGTTTCATGTTTCTTTTGAGTTGACTAGGTTGATCACAGATGTTTACTTTTACTTGATTTGTCCTCCTCCTCTGGTTTCCTCTCTTTCTTTTGGAGGAATGGTGCATCCTCTGCGGTTTCATTCTGATTACTTAATTTCTATATATTTGAATTTATTCGTGTGCGGATTACAAGAGCTTGGGAAATATGCTAATATTGTTTAAACATACAGTTGCATTCCAGGGTGAAGAATGGGATTCAAATAACAAAGAAGTTAATTTACTGTGCAGTTCATAGGTTTGTGCTCTAGTGATCCGATTAGATAAACTGCTATCTTCCATTTTGTTAATGATGTTTAATATGCTAATTCATTATCAGAGTCCCAAGTCCAGATTCTGTACTGGTTGCACATTCTTCCCTGGGGATTTTCTCGCCTAGAACTTCGATTCAAAATCAAAAGGGATACTTCCGGGGATCGAGGTTGGTTTCATCAAAGAATATAGAGTTCAATCAATGTTCAACTTCAACCACTGAAAATGATAGGGTTGAGCCATTTTCTACTGCCAGATGCCGTGTACACCGAAGTTCTCCAATTAAGGTGATGATCTAAACATATAATTATGGTCCTTGTAGTGTATTGACTGCCCTATTCATTTGCTCTTATTATGTTTGTAATTTTTGGAGAAGAAATGGTAATTTAACTTTTCTTATTCATTCGACGATAAACAAGTATGCAATATTTATGAAAAGTTAGTTAGAAGAATACCTATGTTGCACAAACACAATACGGGTATCAAATACGACACATTTTTATTACAATGAATCTGTTATTCATCATTCTTTAAAAATTATAGTATACAATAGATAAATGATATGTATATAAAGTTATACAAATTACAATATTGAAGTAGATATATCTAGGTTGTCAACCGCACCTGTGCAATGTGGAACATTGGCTAGCCGCCACTTGTAGTAGGCTAGGTGTGTCGAACAATAAGGGTGCATGAGGTGTGCTGGCTCCACTGCTAAGTCTCAATTTTTATCTTTTCAATTTGGTCTCTTTACCACATTTTCTCCCATATTGCCAGAGAGCCGATGTGCCAATAATTCACTTGCTGAGAGGACCCAGCCTTCATTCTATAAGTGAAATAACTCGATTGAACAATTATAAGGTAATCCTCATGCTCAACATGATATATGTTTGACTTCTTACTTTTGCAATAAATAACCTGGTCTTGCTAAGTTGTGACTATATTATGTGAAAGGGTAATGTTAATTTGGTATCTTATAATATTGATTTGTGATAGGATGCTAAAGTATTTACTTCTTTCAAGGAACGTCTTCACCATCTGCAGGTATTACATATATTTCCATTTGAAACATTAATGACTTGAATTGCTTATCTCAATTTTTTAAATTTAAAATCACGTCTTTTCTTTTTTAATTTGAAGTAAATTATTTAACATTTTGTATCAGAAAACTGAAAAACTTAGAATTTGCTTCGGAAAATCGGGTATTCATGGATGGGGTCTTTTTGCTCGAAGAGATATACAAGAAGGAGATATGGTAACTTACTATGTACTGTTTTAATATGGGTTGCTGCAATTTCTTCTAAAGACAAAGTTTACACTTGTTATGTTTGTCTGCAGGTTGTTGAGTATCGTGGTGAGCACGTAAGGCGTAGTATTGCCGATCTGAGGGAAGCAAAATATCGTTCAGAAGGCAAAGATTGCTATGTGAGCCTCTTGCTTAAGATTGATTGTTTGTAATACCTGGCTGTAGTCACGCCCGCTTTATTTTGTTAAACATAATAAAGCCTATAATAGTCGTTCAAAGAAACATTGTTTCATTTGTGCTCTTTTAAGTCCTATATTTGGTTTAAATGCCTGATTGATGATAACAACTGAAAATTTATTCACTGCTATTCATAACACTAACGAACATAAATTATGCAGTTGTTCAAGATCAGTGAGGAAGTAGTCATTGATGCAACACACAGGGGAAATATAGCACGTTTAATAAACCACTCTGTAAGTTGTTAGTGGACTCTACTGTAACTTTATGCCTCTTGTTTATGTTGTTGTAGTGTGGGTTTTTATGAAAGAGTAATTCAAAATCCTATGACTTGAGCACAATTGTTCTGTATATGATACCCATCATGTGATTTTATGTAAGAGATATTACAATAGCAAAAGAAAAATAGCATGTACTAATGTTCAATCTGATTTGCTGCAGTGCATGCCAAACTGCTATGCAAGGATTTTGAGTTTGGGTGATCAAGGGAGCCGGATTGTTCTTATTGCCAAAACCAATGTTTCTGCTGGTCAAGAACTAACGTACGTTTCACCCGGGACTAGTGTTTGCGTATCTTCCATTTTGTGCTCTCACATCTCCAAGCTATTGGGGAATATGGTATTCTTGATGAACTTATTTTTGTCTGATGTTGCAACAGGTATGATTACTTGTTCGATCCAGATGAGCAGGAAGAATTGAAAGTTCCCTGCCTTTGCAAAGCACTCAATTGTAGAAAATTTATGAACTAGGTTAAGCATTTTTGTTCCTTGAGCAATTGTAGTCTTCTAACCGTAGGGTAAAGATTTGTCCATTGAGCTTATTATTTTTTACCAGTTTGGTATAATTTGTATATAATCTTTATATATATAATAAAATAGGAAACTTCTGAGCAAATGGGCTGGAGGCATTTTTGTAACTTACACATCTTTTCTGGTTCCTCTATATTCTCCTAATTCTTTTGACATTTGGAAGAAATTTACGTTGAAGACAAAAGGCATATAGGAGAACATAGATATTACTCGGTGCTTTTCTTGGTCTGCATACAGTGCTTTTTTCAGTGGTTCTCTTAAGATTTGATTCGATATTTTTCAAAATGAAATCAATATCTGGCCGGGATTTATACTTGAGTGTTTTATTTTTGGAGTGGTGTAACAAAACTACAATTAAAGAATGCTTAGTTTTTTAATCATTAGTGTACTTACTGCCTGTTTGGATTGGTGCTGGACAAAATTAATTTTGAGATAATTAAATTTGGTAGAATTGATTTTAATAAAATTGAGTTTAGTAGAACTAATTTATGTTTGAATATATTTTATGTAAAAGTGCGTTGAACAACAAACTTAAGTGTAAAAATTATGTTTAAATTTAGAAGTTATAAATTTTAACTTCAAGTAAAATTAACTTTAGAGGTAGAATCAATTTTATTTTAGAAGAATTAAATATTTTAAAATCATTCTAAAATCAATTTTATAACTCTAAAATTATCTTTTGACTATTCCAAAAACTAAACTAAACACGCCGTTATTAGAATTGGATTTTACTTATTTGTATTGGAGGTGTGATATTTGAACATCCGATTTTCAACACTATACATATAAAATAATTTTGAATTTAACTAAAGAAGTGAGAGATATTTATGTTGGAGGTGTGATATTTGAACATCCGATTTTCAACATTATACATATAAAATAATTTTGAATTTAATTAAAGAAGTGAGAGATATTTGTATTGGAGGTGTGATATTTGAACATCTGATTTTTAACACTATATATATAAAATAGAATAATGTTATTTAGTACGAAATATTTTAGAGAAGAAATATAAGAATACACACATATTATTATTTTAGAGACGAATTTTAAATTGATTTTAATTTTAATCTCCTTTTTAATAAAGATCATAGAGTGATGGTGATATTTAATGGTGGAAATTTATTCTTACATTTTTTATTTTAATATTTTCTTACTGATGAGTATTTTCTTATAAAATAACTTTGAATTTAACAAGAAGTGAGAGAAATAAATAAAAAACCCACAACCGTATATGAATACTGTGTGGGACATATTTTGAGATGTCAAAATAATATTTCTCCTTGTACTATTATAATACCCAAGAAATCAACAAATGAAAAGTTTGTGCTGAAAAAAATAATGATAAGTTTTTAATAAAATCAATGCACTTAGAACACAAGTATTGATAATGTCAATGAGAATGAAAGAGGACATAATTGATGTTTTAAGACTATGTTTGGAGTATTTAATTTAGCACTTAAAAAATTAAACTTTTCACCTCCTATATTTTTTGAACCAAATTTTTAGTACGATGTTGAAAAGTTCAGTATATATGGAATTTTTTAGTAAAATATAATTTTCTTGGAATTTCAAAATTTAGTTTTTTATCGGAAATTTAGTTGAAGAATGAAATTTTTGGTATTGTATTGACTAAATTTTTTTTAACGATCAAGATTTTACTATCAATTTTGTAAGGTTATTATTTCACCAACAATTTTGTGTGGTCTAGAATGAATTCAAAGTTGTATAAATAAGGACATATGTTATAGAGAAAGACATCTAAAAAAATGTCTCTTCCTCGATTTCTAATTAAAGCAGAAGTGTATTTCACCGGAAACAATCCTCCTGTTGAGTTCAAGCTTTCGGAAGACGCCATATTTCTCGCTAACTTGACAGAGAAGTTGAATGAATTGCTGCATGATGCTGATAATAGAAAGGTGAGAAAGATCGAATTTTGTGAAGATTGGATTGATAGTAATGGAAGGGTGAAATACAACCTGATTGAGTTGAAGACCGATGAAGACGTGACAACCATGTAGAAGTCATTTCGTCGTAGGATAACTAATGGATTGGTCGAGTTTGATGCGCAAATTTCAAGATTTATTGACGACATAATCATGATGCTAAAACGTCCATAATCATCTAGTAATACCTTGGTTTTCATGTTTAGTTATTTTTAATTTATGTTTGTTGTACTATTTTGTGTTATGTTCATCTTCGAATCGACAAAACATGTAACATCCAAAATATTATGCAATAAAAACTACTATGATAAGTAATTTGAGTCACAAAATATACAAAAAATAACACTATCAAATAAAAATCTAAATAGGCCTCCCATAAGCTATGTGTGTTAGCCGAGATAATCCTATAAAAACCTCACCATCAGAGTTTACCAAACCCATGAGGTTATCCATAATAACAACGATCAATTGGAGGGGTTCCTGGTCATCTGTGCTAGGTGGAGGTGGTGGCGGCGACACGTCGTCAGCCTGTACCTCAGCCACAAAAACCCCAACATCGAAAGACTCTACAGTAGGTGGTATGATGCATGAGTGTGATATAGTGAAATATCACTCCAAGTAACCATCCTCACACTGCAAAGGATGTTGAACCTTCCTCACGCTAGCCTTAATGGCACGAACAGAACTGATGATGTTACTCTAAAATCATTTGTCAATGTCCTCCATCTGGAGCCTCTAGAACTAGTCGAGGGATGCCCTGGACATAACCATACTATTGCAGACACCTCTCATACAAATTTCTAGCTACCAAGATCTTCCACCTCATATGACCTGAATATAAGGAAGAGTCATCAACAACAACCTCAAGAACCTCCTCAACAACAACCTCCTCAAGAGGTACCTTTCAGCAATAACAACCTCATCAAGAGGTACCTCATCAGCAACAGGTACCTCCACAACAACAGGTACCGCCACAGGAGCAGTTACCTCCATGATAGCATAAACTCTAGTAGCTCGACGTTGGAGTGTGCGGAACTGGCCATGCTCATGCCCAGCCATTCGTTTCCAATGAGAACTTGTTGAAGCATCTCGACCAACTCGTAGCTGGGAAGCCTCTGCCTCAATAGCCCTGACCCGAACTTCCTGTCTATCGATCAATCTGCCTCCAGTGGACCTGTCCTTTCCCCTGATCCTCATTGAAGAAAAAAAAAAGCAAAAATAATAAAAACTAGTGAAAGAAGGTACCATAAATTTTGAAAATTTTCAAAAATATTTGAATTATTAAAAAATTTGAAATTTCTGATAATATAACCTTAAAAAATTACGGAATTTTTAAAATTTTTGATAAGAAATGTCGAAATTTTCGATAATTTCTCTTGAAAATTCTGTGAAAATCTTCTGTAAATTCTTTTTTATGATATTTTATTTATTTTTTTGAAGAATTTTTAATATGAACATGAAATCTTTGATATTGCCCTGGAGATTTAAAATTTTCGGTTGGTGTACGTAAATTTAGAAAATGATAAAAATTTTGAATAGAATTATTATAGTCTTTTTCTTCAATTGGAGAGGTGCCATGATCAACTCCGAAGGTGGTAACTTAAATACTTTGGATTCTCTCAAATAAGATTTTCACTAATGGCCGTAGAATGATAATCACCTCTGTTCAAATTTATTTGTAACGATTTGATTAAGATTTTCATTAAGAAGTGACATTCTTCTCCATTCAAATTTATTTGTAATAGTTTGATTAATATGAAATGAAATATCAATGACTTTTCTTTATAAATTGTTATGGACATAGTATGTGAGATGGCCTTTTCAAAACCAATGTTATAATTCATGAGAAAATTTTATCCAATGGTCCAACAACTATTCTCTCCCTCTTACAATTTATTCAATTTAATTAAAATACCTTTAAATAAATAATTTATGTTTGAAAAAAAATTACATTTTAGATAACTTTTAAAAAATTATCTGAAAAGTTTAAAACAAAATGAGTTTATGCAACACCAAAAAAAAGTGGTCTAAAGTAACAAATTTGAGCTGGAAAACTTTAAATAAAATCATCTGGGTTAAAAACGAGTTTAGGAAACTCAATAAAACTGTGGTCTAAACTGAGCACACCATTTTTAACCACACTCTTAAAACTTTGCCTAAAGTCTAAAAGTTTGAAAAAAATTGAACCACCTAAACACTTTAATTAAGTGATTCGGTGAACAATTTAAAAACTATCGAAATGTTTTAATTAAGTTATCCAATGAGTAATTTAAAAATTATTAGAATATTTTAATTAAGTTATCTAGTATATTAAAAATTAAAAATTTGGCTACTGAAACTCTTTTGCTAAGTGTTTCGGTACATTTAAAATTAAAAATTTGTCTACCGAAACTCTTTTACCAAGTGTTCTGATACATTAAAAATTAAAAATTTATCTATCGAGACTCTTTTGCTAAGTGTTCTGGTACATTAAAAAATTAAAATTTAAAACATTTATTTCGTATCCCTACTACAATTAGACTTGTACCCCTATAATTTTTCAAAAATGTCAATTTTATCCTTCAGTGTTTTTAACTAATTTACCATTCACTTTTTATTATTCACAAAAAAATCTAAATTTTACACCCCTACCCATGCGTTCCGGAATACTTAAGATTACGATTAATTATAGGTGCTAAGTTAAGCATGTCAGCCAGTTTGTTAAGGTTACGATTAATTACAATAGCCTTATTGAGTAAACTATATGTCTACAATAAACTCTCATGAGTTAGAGTTACTTAAACTTAACTATTTCTTTAACAATCTTTCTTAAGTTGATGTGGGTGTGAGTAGAGAGAAATAATATATAATTAATTGGCCTTTGAGATTTTCAAACCTGTAGGGAACCATGATCTTGGTCATGATGTCAGCATATTGACCATGAGTTAAAGTTAATAAACTATGACAACAAAGAGGTCAAGTTCGATGTGTTTGGTATGAGCTTGTTGAAAAAGATTATGGATAAGAGCTATGGTGTCCATATTGTCATAAAGAATAATAGGAGTGAAAATGTGAGTTTCCAACTCACTCGGAAGAGAGTGAACCTAAAGTATTTCAGATGTAGCAAGTGCAAGGTTTTTGGATTTGGTCCTAGGAAGAAATACACGCACACACATATAGACTAGGATTTTATTTGTGATGGACTTTCAAGGAGTTGAAAAACCCTATTTACAAAGAAGAAAATCTCAAGTCTAGGGATCATAGAATATTGCAAGGTACCAACAATTGACCCATAAAGAATTAAATCAAAGAAGACATCAGAACCATCCTTAGAGAGCTTAACCATAATTCATAAGGGATGGAAATGATATTGCTTCTTTCATATTAGTATTGTCTAGGAGTTCCTTGATGTATAAGGACCATTGAGACAAAGTCTTAACCTATATTCCCAAAAAATAGTCCATGTAACCTAGTTCTTTTTAGGGAAAAGACAAAGTTCAACTTAATAACCATCTGATAGACTAATTTGATATTATTTCTCGTCACGATAATGTCATTCACATATACTAACATGTATATTAGAATATTTTACTTAGAGTGGATGAAGAATTAAGGATCACATGTGCTAGGTTGAAAGCCAAAATTGAGTAGTCTACCCCAATGTTTCTTAAACCAAACTCTTAGGGCTTGTTTGAGGTCATTGAGAGACTTAAAAAGCATACAAACCAGCGATTTCTTCGAGTCTTCAAAACTAGAAGGTTGGATCATATACCTATTTGGATTTAAGAAAGAATTATTGAGTTCTAATTGTTAATAAAAATTCAGAAAAAGACAATGAGAGAATGGTTCTCACAATGACATGTCTAATAACATAATACTTGGTTGTGAAATTGCGTTGTAATAGTTGTGCCAACAAAAAACCACAATATCATGAGTAAATTATCGTATCCACAAAGATTGTGTTAACTTAGTGCGAAGCTAGAGTGAGTATACTTGTTAACTTAAGTGCGAAAATTGTTCGTAAATTTAACGAAAGGTGGACAGAGTGCGATATATTGATTTGTGAACTATCTATAAACTATTTAACTATGCTAATGGTGAAAAATATAATGATAAAAGTGATTAAGCCCCCCACTTCAAATCCTTTTCTATTTTATGTAAATAATACAAGTTTGAACCTATAATGAACCTTTCTAAATTATGACCTTTAAAAAATGCAGTTACTCAACAAATTGATCATCAAATAACCTAATTCGTCTTCTACGACCTCCCAATGTATCTAAGAAAATATCATTGCCACTAACGAAGGTTTTACGAAGCTTCAATGATTATACTATTTTACAAAACACGGTGACTCGATGAATTGGTTGCTAAGTAACCCATTTTGTCTATTGCAACCTCCCAAGGCATTATGGAGAATATCGCCACAACCTATGAAGGTTTTATAGTACACAAAAAATTAAACTAATAGCCAGAACTACTTATGTCATATTGCTAGTAATCGTAAAAACCCAGAATGTTATTTTAACCAGATGTGAAAATCTACTATTAATTCTCATTTTTCATCTAGATCAATTATCCAAATTTCATAGACTGGAGAAAGCATTCAACTCAAATAACATTTTATAATTTATCACAAAAAGGTTCATTATAGAGACAATCAATAAAGATTACATATTTCACATGGTTAGAGAAAAATCATCTAAGGGGGACCTAATTTAAGAGAACTAGTCACTCATATTTAAGAGATTCATGACAATTACAATAGAAAACAAAATTGTTCCACGAGGAAACTAGAATTGATCGGAGATCGGAGGTTGCAGATTAAAACGCCAGGATTGAGCTTTCGGTACGGTGGGAGAAGGACTAACCTGCAAGGTTAACACTTCAATGCTCAAGTGTTGTACCCCAAAATTTTCCCTCCCATTTCCTCAACATTTTCTCATCACAAGACCCTTGAAGATCAAAATCCAGTTGGGGTTTCCTCTGCTCAAGACTTCTCCTTGCACTGTGGACTCAAATTAGGGTTTGTGTTTGCCCAAGGATGTTTTGACCTAAAATGCCTAAGATGACTTTCATACTTCATATGGGACTCCCAAGTTTATCCTCACCAAGTTTCAAGTCTTGATTCCAAGTTTTGCCCAGTCAATTGGACAGTTGACCTAGAAATCAACTGTATTGGGGAAAAAGTCAATTGTGGCCAATTGACAGTCAAATCTCATGAAATTTGACCCACATCAACATATTGAATTCATATGGACCATTTGATCAAGTTTGGATCACAATTCCACAAGAAATTTGATCAGATCATCAAAAGGGCAAAATGGTCATTTTTTAGGGTTTTGACTGCACAAGGGTAATTTTTAACTGTTTGACCTAGCCAATGGCAAACCAAGCTCACATATGGACTCAAGGACCCCATGGAATTATCTTGACATGCTCAACAAGCTCAAAAGATCCCAAGTACACAAGATTGACAGTTGGATTTCCCAGTCAATTGATCAATTTTGACTGTATACTGAAAAGTCAAACTTTGACTTTTTGGTCAAAATCAAGAGTCAAGATTCATTTTTCATCAAAACATGCCAAATCATGAAACTTGTTCACCAAGAAATCACAAAATGCAAATTAGGGTTTGAAAATGGAATTTTTCATAACTTAGAATTTTTCTAAGTTATGAAAAACCCTAATTTTTTCCCAACTTTGCCCCACCTTTTCACCAAGATCCATTTGGATTCAAACAAAAGTCAAAACATGAAAGTTGTAGCTTGTTGCATAATCTACAACTTTTATTCACAAAGTTTTCTCATTTTAAGCTTGTATCTCAAGTTACAATTTTTTGAATAAGGGCACTAAACCATTTTTAACTTAGTGAAATTTTAACCTATTTTGACAAGGTTTTCTACCCCACTTCAAGGCCACTTTTCATACCCTTTCACTTGGAATTTTAATTTGCATTTCAAAGATGGATTGTAGTACACATTCCAAGCTTTCCAAAATGTCCAAGAACTCATCAAACAACCTCATAACTTGAGAGATTCGAATTTCACAAGTTGGCAAAAATTCACTTTTGTTCTTCATCAAAACATGTTCATAACTTTGCAAATTTGAAATCAGCTTGCTTTATGCTTGATTACAGGTCCTTGAACCATTCCATACTCAATAATTTAATGCATATTCAATGTGTTAGAGTGTTGTTCTTTGAGTGCAAGCATTGTATGCAAGATTAATCCTAAACTAGATAAAGTGAACTTTCCATTTTTGAAAAGATTAACTTTATGTCCAATTGCAAATCAAGAAAGTACATGGAAAATCTGCTTGGCACAAGATTATGTGCATAACACACTGATCAAGAGAGGATTATGCAGCACATTAGGGGGTCCTCTACTGACCTAGAAAGCCAACTTGCTTTTGTTTGCTTCAAGTTCAAGAAAAGTCAATAACTTGTACCAACTCTCTCTTCAGCTTACAAACACAAGAAAGAAGTTATCAAACACCTTACACATAACATATCCAAGCTTTTGCACGAGTCCTAAACCTCTCAAGCACCCTCCATCTCAGAATCACCTTGAAACTGCTCAAACAGGGCAACCCCTGCAGATTGAGTGCTATCTCTCAATCCCTTCAAGCATTCTTGCCCAAACCTGTTCCTCTACCTTCCTTACAACCTATGCAAGCTAACCATGACTTGAAACCTGACCTGTAACACCTCCAAGCCACTTCACCATTTTTAAATTTCTGTTTTGCAGTTGGAGTTCACTAGCTCGATTCAGGGAGTTTCAAGACAAAGTAGGACTTGGAAAAGCATCCTTACACTTCAAGGAAGCTATACAAGTCATCATTTCACTCTGAAACATCCTCCATTGCAAAGCTCGATTCCAACTGAACAGGTACATTCATGAAGTTCTATCTCCCTTATTAGGCATTGTTAGCTTTAGGTTTGTGAAGAAAACATGTCACAATCATAGCTCTGAACATGCTCATATGATTAGATTTCATTTATATTTCGTGTGCTTAGAGAATTTCATGTCTGAACATTGATGAAAAGTTAGGTCAGAAATTGGGGGAGGAGAAATTCTCCCTCATCTTAGAGAGTTAGGTCAAGTTCTTTACATGGTTGAAACCGTCTCTTGATGCTCTACACTTTTCATGTTATGAGTTTTGCTTGAAAGTCCAGGAATCCAGAGATAAAAAATGCGTGTTTGCTTGAAGGATATTGTTCAGAGGTTGAAGAAGACAGGTCTTCTGGGCTGGGCCTGGAAATTTTTCTTATTTGCACCACTTCATTACTCATGAACCCCCTGAGCCCATTTGCTTCATTTTTGACTCTTTTTGACTTTTTCTTTTTTGATTGACTTTGTTTATTTTTTCTCATGACATTAAAAAAATAAAAATATTTTTTCCATCATTTTTTGTATTTATTGCATATTTATTTGTTTATTTCTCTTGTTTGAACATAAATATTATATATATACTATTATTAGAATAAATATAGGAAAATAGTGTAAATACATTTTTTATCTTTTTATTTACCTTCTGAAAATATTTCACATAAAAATATTTTTTTATTTATTTTGTTAAAATATTAAATATATATTATTTTGTGTATAATACATACTTAAGAATTAATATATATATAGATATATGTTTATTAATATATTTAAGCTAAAATATAAAAATACTTGATTTTTTTTCATTTTTATTAATATTTGATACAAAATACTTTTTTCATAATATACTTCATTATTTTTATTTTTTGTACATGATAAATAAATGTTTGTATTAAATTAAACAATAATACATTTTTCCTAATAAAATTAGGGTTTTTGCCCTAAATTCAAAATACTCCAAAAAATAATATATTTTTATTTTCTTTTCTCTTTTACATAAATAATATTTTTTCATATATATACAAAACATTTCTTTTGCATCTTGCATTCTTATTTAATTTTTGTACATTGATTAAATTGCAAATATTCAAAATGATGTAATAATTTAGATTTAAATTCTTGTCAATATCCCCATTTGAATATTTGTACCCCCTTTCCCATATTTGGTTTTGTAATAGCTTAGTAAATTTAATTTCGCATTTTATTGCTTTCTAATGATAACATGTTAGAATTAGGGTTTGTATGCGAAAAAACGATAAAAAATAGTTATGACCTAATCTCAAGACAAACAAGCATGAAAATGGACACACAAATCACACTTGCACCCCTAGGATACTCTACTTTGTTGCCTTTCAAAATTAGGCCATATTGTATGTTGAACTTCTTTGGGCAAAGCAAACAATTTGAATGATCATAGTCCCTCGATAAAACTTTTCAAAACAAACAAAAACAAATGATCAAGTCCCTTAAAGAAAATTGCCCAAAGACATTTAACGCCGTTGCAATTATGGTCTAAACGATGACCCGCGCCTGTCCCTTTCACATCCTAACATAAGGTTGCCCACCAAATACAATGGTGGAACAAACTTGTTAAAAAGGTTAAAACATAGCAATATTCTTTTGAGAAATTTAGGAGTAGATAACCTCTTAGTTACTTGGATCAAACTTGCAAAACAAAACACTTGCCTAATTTCAAAACCACCTCACTACACTTTCAAAACAACTTTCAAAAAACAAATGAAAACCTTTTCAAAAGACATACATCTCTGTATACATCCCCACATGGATCATTACAAAGGTT
This sequence comes from Vicia faba, assembly GCA_948472305.1. NCBI lineage: Eukaryota > Viridiplantae > Streptophyta > Magnoliopsida > Fabales > Fabaceae > Vicia > Vicia faba. The sequence continues at coordinate 282,934,291 of OX451739.1, read as the reverse complement.
GCCACCACATTGGCATCTTTTCAAAACATTTTCAAAACCCACACACTCAAGCACCATTTAAAACAATTGAAAACAAAAGGCAAGTGATCTAAGCAAGTAACTAAGAGCCCATGGATAACCATGGATAGAAAGGGTGCTAATACCTTCCCTTTCTATAATCTACTCCCCGAACCCAAGAAAACATCTCAAAAGGTTTTTGCTGTGCTTTTTAACCTTTCCTTTAGGATAAAATAAAAAGTCGGTGGCGACTCTTGCTCAACCGAAACATTTGCGAATACGAACGCAAAACCTCAAGTCAGTTCTCCCACCGTATCACAGAACTGGCGACTCTGCTGGGGAGGACTTTAAAGGTGGAGTAACCTTAGGGCTTAGATCACCTTTGTTTTCAATTGATTGTCTTGTTTGCTTTTACATTTGTGGGCTTTGTATCGGAGTTTTATAGATCCTAACCCGGATCTGGGGATACCTTCTTAGAAAGTAGCAACAAGGCTGTGAGGGAACTGTGCGGGGTATACCGACATGGTTGAAGCAGTCTGCTACGTTGATGTGGCACTTTGGTGTGTACCGGTAACCCTTGAGTTCAGTCAAGGAGAGTACGGGGCCGCCGCGTGGTGTCGTGACGCATCAACTAACCTTAGGAACCTTAATTGAACCATCTTGGCCTTTTTAGGGTAGTGAGATAACTGACTTTGGTGCAGTCCGAGGTTGGTTGATACTCGATACTACACTCAATTGAGGGTTGCTTTCCTGGGATATTTCGGTCGCCAGTTCAGTGGCTAAATCGAAACGATGAACAATGAAAGTAATCCAGTGATATTGGGACCCTTAGAACCCGGTTACTTCTAATAGGACAGGTTGAGCCCACCAAACTTCAAGAGGGTAATACCCAGACCTCATGCAGGCCTAAACTCTAAGGGTTTGTCTTGTGTGACTTGTGTGCCCTACTATGTTTGCCTTTGTGAATATTTGTGGTGTATCATAACATCATGGCATCATACAACATCATGAGCATTGACTAACCATTTCAAGGGTTTCGAATCTTCATCTTTGTTCTTGTTTTACAGGACATGGAAACTGCTCGCAGAAAGACAATTCAGATTAGCCTTATAAAGATCCCTCCTCAGCTTAAGGAACTTCTGTCCAGGATTCCCGAGGGTTCTTCATTCAGTGAGAGACATGGAAGACTCATCAGCTTGGTTAACACTAACATTGAGGAGGATTTGATAAAGGTCCTGTTCCAGTTCTTTGACCCTCTGCATCACTGTTTCACTTTTCCGGATTATCAATTGGTGCCTACATTGGAAGAGTTCTCCCGACTTCTGAAGGTCCCTATCCTTGATCAACTACCCTACAACGGTACGGAAGAGGAACCCAAGCTTGAAGAGATTGCTAAAGCCTTGCACCTACAATCGTCTGACCTCAAGGGACATTGGGAAGTTAGAAGTGGTATCAAGGGTTTCTTAGCCAGGTTTCTGTTCGAAAAGGCCCAAGAATGTTGGAACTCCCTTGACCTACAAGCTTTTGAAGAAGTTATGGCCCTTCTTGTCTATGGTTTGGTGTTATTTCCTAACCCAGATCAGCTTATTGATGTCAGTGCTGTCCAGATCTTCATGACCAGGAATCCTATACCTACGTTGCTGGGGGACATCCTTCACTCATGTTACACTCGAACCATGAGAAGAAGGGGTGTCCTTATGTGTTGCACTCCTCTCCTGGGAAGGTGGTTTATTTCGCACCTTCCGCAATCAGTTTTGAAGAACGAGCGGGGTTTGAGATGGTCACAACGGTTAATGACTCTCACGCATGCAGATATACATTGGTGCCCTAGGTCTAGGGAAGACGTCACTATCATTGATCGTTGTGGGGAGTACCCTAATGTTCCTTTATTTGGAATCAAAGGAGGTATTACTTACAACCCATGCCTGGCTTGGAGACAGTTTGGTTATGCTCGGAGGGATGGCCCTCATGACATGTTAATTCCTAACATAGTTTTTGACTTCGACAACGATACTCAAGGACTTCGTCAGAGATTTATCAGAGCTTGGAGGATGCCAAGTAGGATAGACAGCAAGACACTGGGGCACAGGAACTCCATCCCGTTGGAACCTTATCTCAAGTGGGTACGAGCCCGCTCCCAGAAGTTAGTGATGCCTTATCCTCATATGCTCCCTGTGATCAAAGAACCAGTCTTGGAAGGAGAGGTGTCCTACACCATTCAACATCCCGACATGCCCACCTCCTGGGAAGAAATGCAGAAGAGCTGGGTCCAGCTTAAGGAAGAACGGAATTCTCTTGAGACCAGTCTACATGCTAGCGAAAAGAAGGTCCTGGAACTCACCCGCCTACTGCACGAGGAAAGGAATCTCAACACCTACATCGCGCCAAAGAGGATGCACAATGTTTTTTTACCTTAAGGAGTCATTTTGTAATATTTGGCCCATGGGGCATTTATATACTAACGAATTTCTCCTTATTAATATGATGTGCGTTCCTTTTTGTCTACAACAAATTTTGAATATTCTAAATCCTTGAATGCATTGCATACATACGCATTCCATTGCACCATATGCATAGCAGGTACCCTATTTCCCAGGTTGCTTAATTTTCTTCGCTGTTTGTGTGAACAGTCATCATGAATCCAGACTCCTCCAGTGAGCAAGCAATCAAGGCCCTTCAGGCCTAAAGTGCACAGTTTCAAGAGATGGTCCTAAGCCTAGCCCAGGGTCAGCAAGAGTTGAAGACTCTACTCATGAAGAAGAAGATGAAAAAGAGGACTGCATTGTTCAACACCGGACGCAGATTTGGGAACACACTCCATAATGAAGCTGATCCAACTACTTCTTCTGCTGAGAAAAACAGTCCCCAAGGGGGAGGAGCTCCTAGTCCCGCAGTCTCCGACAACGAGACGGACTATAACGACAAACAATACCCACCTGCTGCTGACAGATACAAGCAATTGGAGGACCGCTTGAGCGCCATGGAAATTCAGAATGTGCCGGGGTTGGATTTCGGAGATTTGGGGTTATCTTCTGGGGTAGTAATTCCACACAAGTTTAAGGCGCCTGCCTTCGCCAAGTATGATGGGGTCTCCTGCCCAGAGCTACATCTGAGGTCGTACGTAAGGAAAATCCAACCTTACACGGCGGACAAGAACCTCTGGATTCACTTCTTCCAAGATAGCCTCTCGGGGTCACAGCTTGAATGGTTCTACCAATTGGATGGAGCTAGAATCCGACACTGGGAAGATTTGGCAACCGCATTCTACAGACAATACCAATACAATTCTGATCTCGCTCCTACGCGTACCCAACTTCAGGATATGTCTCTAGGAACGGGTGAAGGGTTCAAAGAGTACGCTCAAAAATGGAGAGATTTGGCTGGCAGGGTGCAGCCTCCGTTAACTGATCGAGAGCTGGTTGATATGTTTCTAGGGACGTTGTCTGGTCCATTTTTCAATCATTTGGTTGGTAACTCCTCCGCTGGGTTTACAGATTTAATATTGACGGGAGAAAGAATTGAAGCTGGCATCAGGTCAGGCAAGATACAAAAGGCTGCCTCCACAAGTGCTGAGAAGAGGCCGTTTAAGAAAGAAGCAAGTGCCGTCTATGGTCCTAGAAGACAAGTCAAGCCCGAAAGTCGCCAAGCCGTCAATGCTTTGGTCATCTCAAAACCTGTTGCTGCTCCTCAGCAGTACAATCAACAAAGAAGCGAAAGGCCCAAGAGGCAGTATACCCGACTGAGTATGACCTTATCTCAAATTTTACCCCAACTGTTATCCACCAACCTGGTGACCCTCAAATTAGCTCCTAAGGTCGTCAACACTGCGTCTCCTAAGTATAACCCAAATGCCCGGTGTGCTTATCATTCTGATAGTCCCGGGCACACTACTGATGATTGCTGGGCCTTGAGAAACAAAGTGCAAGATCTGATTGACGCAAAGGAAATTCAGTTTGAAGCCCCAGAAAGACCAAATGTTGTAACTGCTCCTATGCCCCAGCATAGAGTAAATGTCATTGAGGAAGAAATGTATGCTGTTTCGGTAAATGAAGTTGTTACCCCTCTGAAGACCGTTAAGAAGAACCTACTGCGGGCCGGTTTATTTCCGGGTTGCGGTGAAGGTTGCCTGTTCTGTGCTGTTTCCCTGTCTGGTTGCCCCTTGCTGAGGTTAGGCGTCCAAAGCCTAATGGATAGCAAGGAGATTCTGTTTAAGAAGTCTGCTGTTCAGTTGGTTCCGGTAAAAGAAGTTTCTGTGGTTACCATCTTCAATAATCCAATCAAGGCTCCCCTGAAGAAGCCTGTTCAAATCATGACTGTTGCACCTGTGATTATTACTGTCCCGGGGCCTCTCTCCTACGTGTCTGATAAAGCTGTCCCCTGGCATTATGGGGCAGACGTGTATGTAAATGGAATCAAACAAGAATTCGACACTGGCGCCAGTATCTGCGATATCACTGGTCCAGCCAAGGTCACCCGCAGTGGCAGGCTCTTCTCGCCTGACATTGCACCGCCCGCTATTCGAAGACCCCTCCTTATAACACCTACAAGTCTACCTGTTCCTGCCGCTGATCAAGTTATTTCCCCTGCCGCCGAGTCATCTAATGCTCGGGGCAAAGGGATTGAAGAAGAGCCTGCCCGGATGGAGGCACCAATACCCATAAATGCTGAGGCCTCCCAACAAGAAGTGGAGGAGATCCTGAAAATAATAAAGAAAAGTGATTTCAATGTTGTCGAGCAGTTGGGGCATACGCCCTCCAAGATCTCCATGCTCTCCTTATTTCTATGCTCCGAGGCCCATGCTAAGGCCTTGATCTCATTTCTCAAGACGGCCCATGTGCCACAGGAGACGTCTGCAGTCCAGTTCACTGACTGCGTAGCAAATCTGACAGCAGACAATGGCCTGGGTTTTTCAGATGCTGATCTGACCGCGAAGGGAAGAGACCACAATGATGCCCTGCATGTCTCTATCGAATGCAGGGGCACTACTCTGGCGCATGTATTGGTGGATACTGGTTCTTCCTTGAATGTTCTACCGAAAAAGGCTTTAGACCGTCTGGATTATGAAGGCCTGGAACTAAAGCCCAGCAATATCATCGTCAGGGCCTTTGACGGTTCCAAAAGGATGATTCATGGAGAGGTTAACATCCCTATTCGTGTGGGCTCTCAAGTGTTTGACTCTACTTTTTATGTGATGGATATACGTCCATCGTACTCTTGTCTGCTGGGTCGACCTTGGATCCATAAAGCTGGGGCAGTGACCTCTACCTTGCACCAGAAGCTGAAGTACCCTGTCAGAGGGAAGATCGTCACTGTGCAAGGAGAAGAGGAATACATGGTGAGCCATTTGAATTCCTTCAGATACATTGAGATGGACGGGGAGTTTATTGAAACCCCCTTTCAGCATTTCGAGGAGGTACATCCAATTTCAGCAGCTGCAGAAACAACAGTCGAAGAGAATGTTTCCTTGAAGATGGCTTCCCTAAGGGATGCCCGGGCTGTGGTTCAGAAAGGCAATTGTGCAAACTGGGGTCAACTTCCTGACTTCACTCAGAAGAATGACAAGTTTGGGCTAGGCTTTACTGCGGAGGCTCAGAAGGCTGTGCGCAAAGAGAAGGTCAGAAAGGCTCTGGTGTTTATCTCCAGCTCAAGGGTGAATGCTATCGAGGAAGATGTAGAGGAAGCAGAGTTTGACAGTTGGATATACCCGACTACCAGCGACGGACCAAGCAACTGGACGGCAAAGGATTTTACCCCTATCACATTTGTCACGCAGTAATTAATTTCTTTTGATTTCCAATTTGTAACAAACAATATGTTAAAACTTTGTTGGCTCGGTGTCCTACCCGGGGCATCGTAGCTCCATTTGTGAGGGCTTTTTGTATGACATTTTCATATATCATCAATCAAAACATTGGACGTTTGTTGCATTTCAAATCTTGTGCTCTTTTCATTTCTGTGTTATATATATTGCAAAACAGCTATATTTACACACACTCACTTATACAGGTTTCAATCCACTCTGGATCTCACTGGTAACAGCTCTGCTACCGCCAGTTATGACTTCGAAAATCCGATCAACTTGGCCGAAGACGAAGGTGAAGATGATTGCGAAGTGCCTGGTGAACTTGCAAGACTGCTACTCCAGGAAGAGAGAGCTATTCAACCACATGAAGAGCCGGTGGAGACAATTAACCTGGGTACTGAGACGGATAGGAAAGAGGTCAAGATTGGTGCCAATCTAGAGCTCAGCGTGAAGCAACGATTGATACAGATGCTACAGGATTACATGGAGATTTTTGCTTGGTCCTATGAAGATATGCCTGGTTTGGATGCCGACATTGTAGTTCACCACCTGCCAACCAAGGAAGATTGCCCTCCGGTAAAGCAAAAAGTCCGACGAATGCGTCCAGAGATGTCTGAAAAGATCAAGGCCGAGGTTATGAAACAGTTTGATGCCGAGTTCCTTGCAGTGACTTCTTACCCTCAGTGGGTTGCCAATGTGGTGCCAGTGCCGAAGAAGGACGGTAAAGTCAGAATGTGTGTTGACTACAGAGATCTGAACAGGGCCAGCCCCAAGGATGACTTCCCCCTACCTCACATTGATGTCCTTGTTGACAATACAGCTCAACACAAGGTGTTCTCCTTCATGGATGGTTTTTCAGGGTATAATCAGATCAAGATGGCTCCAGAGGATATGGAGAAGACTACCTTTGTGACTCAGTGGGGCACCTTCTGTTATAAGGTCATGCCATTCGGATTGAAAAATGCTGGGGCAACCTATCAACGTGCCATGGTTTCTTTATTTCATGATATGATCCACCATGAGATTGAGGTATACGTTGATGACATGATTGCAAGGTCTCAAACTGAGGAGGAGCACCTTGACCATCTGAGGAAGTTGTTTGACCGACTCAAGTTATACAAGCTGAGGTTGAATCCCAACAAATGCACCTTTGGGGTAAGATCCGGAAAATTGCTAGGTTTCATTGTAAGTGATAAGGGTATTCAGGTGGACCCTGCCAAGGTAAAAGCCATACAAGAGACGCCGACTCCAAAAACAGAGAAAGAAGTCAGAGGTTTCCTAGGACGACTGAATTACATTGCCTGATTCATCTCACATCTGACAGCTACTTGTGAGCCAATCTTCAAATTGCTGAAGAAAGATCAAGTAGTACGCTGGAATGATGAATGTCAGGCCGCCTTTGAAAGGATAAAGGAATATCTCCAAGAGCCACCCATTCTTATGCCACCGGTGGAAGGAAGACCTCTGATACTATACTTGACAGTACTTGACAATTCAATGGGGTGTGTGCTGGGGCAGCATGACGAGTCTGGCCGAAAAGAGCACGCTATTTATTACTTGAGCAAAAAGTTTACCGACTGTGAGTCTCGTTACTCACTGCTTGAGAAAACTTGCTGCGCTCTTGTATGGGCTGCTCGCCGGCTGAGACAGTATATGCTGACTCACACTACCTTATTGATTTCAAAAATGGATCCCATCAAGTACATATTTGAAAAGCCCGCTCTGTCTGGAAGAATAGCGAGATGGCAAATGATCTTGACAGAATATGATATCCAGTATACAACTCAGAAAGCAATTAAAGGAAGTGTACTGGCGGATCACTTGGCACACCAACCTGTGGACGATTACCAATCATTGAACTTTGATTTTCCGGATGAAGATATCATGGTGGTAACAGACTATGAAGTACCTGGACCGGATGAAGGACCTGAGGAAGGATCCCGATGGTCTATGCATTTTGATGGAGCCTCCAATGCTTTGGGTAACGGCGTCGGCGCTGTAATCATATCTCCCAAAGGAACTCATACTCCACTCACCGCCCGATTATGTTTCAGCTGCACCAACAACATGGCAGAATATGAGGCATGTATCATGGGTTTACAAGCTGCAATCGACTTAAGGATCAAATTTCTAAGTGTTTTCGGAGATTCCGCTCTCGTAATCAATCAGATCAAAGGCGAGTGGGATACTAAACACCCGAATCTTATTCCTTACAAGGAGTATGTGTTGACCTTGCTTCCCCACTTTGAAGAGATAACTTTTGAGCACTTCCCTAGAGAGGAGAATCAGCTAGTGGACGCCCTAGCTACAATGTCTTCAATGTTCAAAGTTAAATGGGACAATGAGGCTCCCCGAATCATTATTTGGAAGTTGGATGAACCGGCGTACTGCTGCGAGCTCGAGGCTGAGAAGGTGATTGAAAAACCCTGGTATCATGAGGTGAAAAGGTACTTGGAAGCTCAGGAATACCCTGAAGGTGCATCTGTCAATGATAAGAAGTTCATGAGGAGGTTTGCTGCAAAATTCTTCCTCAGCAACGGCATTCTCTACAAACGGAATCATGATTCAACTCTGCTACGTTGTGTGGATAAGGCTGAAGCAGAGAAAATTATGATGGAATTACATGAAGGCACGTTTGGAACACATTCCAGTGGACACACCATGGCCAAGAAAATCCTTCGGGCAGGATATTTCTGGTCCACAATGGAAGCTGATTGTTACCAACACTCCCGAACTTGTCATAAATGCCAGATCTATGCTGACAAGGTGCATATCCCTCCGGTTCCGTTGAATGTCCTGACGGCACCTTGGCCTTTTGCAATGTGGGGTATCGATATGATCGGTGAGATCCGACCGACGGCATCCAATGGGCATCGCTTCATCTTGGTGGCGATCGACTACTTCACGAAGTGGGTTGAGGCAGCATCCTATGCCACAGTAACCAAGAGCGTCGTGGCACGTTTCATCCGGCATAATCTGATCTGTCGGTACGGTGTCCCGGAAAGAATCATTACGGACAATGGTACCAATCTCAACAACAAAATGATCACTGAACTCTGTGAACAATTCAAAATACAGCACCACAATTCTTCTCCCTACCGGCCGAAGATGAATGGGGCTGTAGAGGCAGCCAATAAAAATATCAAGAAAATTGTGCAGAAGATGACAGTGACCTATAAAGATTGGCACGAGATGTTACCGTTCGCTCTTCATGGGTACCGCACCTCAGCAAGGACGTCAACCGAGGCAACTCCCTTCTCCTTGGTCTATGGCATGGAGGCAGTCTTGCCAATTGAAGTCCAGATACCCTCTCTCCGGATAATGAAGGATGCAGACTTGAATGAAGATGATTGGATCCAGACTCGACTTGATCAACTAAATCTGATTGACGAAAAGAGGCTCACTGCTATCTGTCATGGTCAAACGTATCAGAAACGGATGATCAGGGCATTTAACAAGAAAGTCAGACCGCAAGAGTATCAAGTTAGGGACCTGGTAATCAAACGCACCATCCTTCCTCAAAGTGATCCCCGGGGCAAATGGACCCCTACTTACGAAGGGCCATTTGTGGTTAAACGTGTGTTCTCAAGAGGAGCCATGATCCTAACCACCATGGATGGTGAAGACCTCCCTCACCCCGCCAATGCAGACATAGTGAAAAAATACTACGCATAAATAAAAGACCCACTAGGTTGACATACCTAGGCAAAAATAAGGGCTTCCCGGCGAACCAAAAGGGTTCGGGAAAAAATAAGGGATAAAATGAATAAAAATATGTACACCCGGCAAGTCGAAAACCTGAAAGGGCGGCTTGGGCAAAAATGGGTATCCCGGTGGACTGAAAACCCGAAAGGGCGGTCCAGGCAAAAGTTAGGGATAAAAGCGTAACACTATGTCTCATTGGATCACTTCGCATCCGGAATTCGGCATCAACTATCTGGCTCCAGATTTCGGCATCGACCAATCAGCTTCATCTTCAACTAGGCAGCAAAGCGATGAGATGTTCGAAGACATAAAGGCGATAGCAGAGTTGGAACCCAGTGGGTTTGTTCACATAGCTGTTTTGTTTCTTTTTTTCAAATTGTAAACTCTCTGTTATTTGGCGGCATCCTCTTACTAGGATGTCAGCCTCTTGTACAAAAACGCCTATTCACAGGCAAAGTTTAAATCAATACAAATATATTTTTCAGTTAAAAGTGCCAATTGTTTCCCTTTTTCTGTTTTGTCTTGCGAAGAACGTCCAATGTTCATTTTTTGATATATGCATTTGACATTAAATTGCTGATTCATAAATGTTTACATATGAAACGAGAGATTGATTACAGGTGACATCAGAGACAGGGGCAATGTGAAGTTGTCTAATGCAGTCTGGTTGTTTTGACCACCAAGGTACCAAGGTAGGTTCAACTGAAGAATGTGACCAAATCATCTCAACGCCCCGCAGAGTAAAACAAGATTCAGCAATACTTTCCCCAAGCGGAGTTGATTCCCCGTCGATCCTGAAAAAGCACAGCATTCCCCGGCATGTCTTAAAGCTCATCCCCAGTAGATTCTGGAAGTTTATCCCCTGCAAAGTACGGACGTCTCTCCCGAGTTTTATTTAGAGTTATTTCCTCACAAGGACTTATAACTGGGTTATCCTCAGCTAAAAACCACAGAAGACCGCCCTCGGCAAAGTTCCTTCAATCCCCAGCGGAGTTTATCATCATTATCCCCAGCGGAATCCATCATTAAAGTCCTCAACAGGCCTCTCATCAAAACATCGGCCAAGTATCTCTTCCACAAGGCAACTCCTCGGCCGTTCGTCAAGGATTTATTTTCCTAAGACAAAATTACATTCATAAACATTTCACATTTTCATACATCTTGATTACATACATGATGAAACGCATACAACACTATCTCATGTTGAACATCATGCATATCATACATCATGACATTGCATACAACTTACGTTTTTGCCTTTTCAGGAAAAAGACAATCCCAAAAACAACTACCTTCAACTGTCACAATTCCAGATTCGATACCTGTATCTAGCCAGGGCACATCTGAGAGTGATCAGTTTCCAGACTCGATTCCTGTATCTAGCCAGGGCACGTCTGAAGAGTTCGAAGATTCGATTCCTGTATCCAGCCAGGGCACATCTATCAACTACAACATCTCCAGATTCGATTCCTGTATCCAGCCAGGGCATATCTGTTGACCATGTTTCCAGACTCGATTCCTGTATCTAGCCAGGGCACGTCTGAAGAGTCCAAAGATTCGATTCCTGTATCCAGCCAGGGCACGTCTATTAACGACTATTTCCAGATTCGACTCCTGTATCCAGCCAGGGCACATCTGTGAGCAACCGATTGTAGATTCGACACCTGTATCTAGCCAGGGCATGTCTGCATAAGGAGACTGAAGATCAAACACCTGTAACAAGCCAGGAAAACATCCGTCTTTCTCAAATACACAAGTTCTCGCAAAGGAATCTCTTATGCGACCGACACTTCCAAATGGCATCTATAAGCCCATTCCCGACAAGGTTCCGTCACATCTCCAGATGGCATCTATAAGCCCATCTTCCTATCCACCATCTCTCCAAATGGCATCTATAAGCCCATTCCCGACACCACATTGTTGAGACTCCAGCATGCGAGTGCAAATTTCCGGGCACTCTAGTGTCCAATCTCCTTTTACCCTCGAGTCACGAAAGGCAAACTTGCCAATCTAACTCTTCAGGTTCAAGAAGATTGAACAGGGGCAACTGTTGTACCCCAAAATTTTCCCTCCCATTTCCTCAACATTTTCTCATCACAAGACCCTTGAAGATCAAAATCCAGTTGGGGTTTCCTCTGCTCAAGACTTCTCCTTGCACTGTGGACTCAAATTAGGGTTTGTGTTTGCCCAAGGATGTTTTGACCTAAAATGCCTAAGATGACTTTCATACTTCATATGGGACTCCCAAGTTTATCCTCACCAAGTTTCAAGTCTTGATTCCAAGTTTTGCCCAGTCAATTGGACAGTTGACCTAGAAATCAACTGTATTGGGGAAAAAGTCAACTGTGGCCAATTGACAGTCAAATCTCATGAAATTTGACCCACATCAACATATTGAATTCATATGGACCATTTGATCAAGTTTGGATCACAATTCCACAAGAAATTTGATCAGATCATCAAAAGGGCAAAATGGTCATTTTTTAGGGTTTTGACTGCACAAGGGTAATTTTTAACTGTTTGACCTAGCCAATGGCAAACCAAGCTCACATATGGACTCAAGGACCCCATGGAATTATCTTGACATGCTCAACAAGCTCAAAAGATCCCAAGTACACAAGATTGACAGTTGGATTTCCCAGTCAATTGATCAATTTTGACTGTATACTGAAAAGTCAAACTTTGACTTTTTGGTCAAAATCAAGAGTCAAGATTCATTTTTCATCAAAACATGCCAAATCATGAAACTTGTTCACCAAGAAATCACAAAATGCAAATTAGGGTTTGAAAATGGAATTTTTCATAACTTAGAATTTTTCTAAGTTATGAAAAACCCTATTTTTTTCCCAACTTTGCCCCACCTTTTCACCAAGATCCATTTGGATTCAAACAAAAGTCAAAACATGAAAGTTGTAGCTTGTTGCATAATCTACAACTTTTATTCACAAAGTTTTCTCATTTTAAGCTTGTATCTCAAGTTACAATTTTTTGAATAAGGGCACTAAACCATTTTTAACTTAGTGAAATTTTAACCTATTTTGACAAGGTTTTCTACCCCACTTCAAGGCCACTTTTCATACCCTTTCACTTGGAATTTTAATTTGCATTTCAAAGATGGATTGTAGTACACATTCCAAGCTTTCCAAAATGTCCAAGAACTCATCAAACAACCTCATAACTTGAGAGATTCGAATTTCACAAGTTGGCAAAAATTCACTTTTGTTCTTCATCAAAACATGTTCATAACTTTGCAAATTTGAAATCAGCTTGCTTTATGCTTGATTACAGGTCCTTGAACCATTCCATACTCAATAATTTAATGCATATTCAATGTGTTAGAGTGTTGTTCTTTGAGTGCAAGCATTGTATGCAAGATTAATCCTAAACTAGATAAAGTGAACTTTCCATTTTTGAAAAGATTAACTTTATGTCCAATTGCAAATCAAGAAAGTACATGGAAAATCTGCTTGGCACAAGATTATGTGCATAACACACTGATCAAGAGAGGATTATGCAGCACATTAGGGGGTCCTCTACTGACCTAGAAAGCCAACTTGCTTTTGTTTGCTTCAAGTTCAAGAAAAGTCAATAACTTGTACCAACTCTCTCTTCAGCTTACAAACACAAGAAAGAAGTTATCAAACACCTTACACATAACATATCCAAGCTTTTGCACGAGTCCTAAACCTCTCAAGCACCCTCCATCTCAGAATCACCTTGAAACTGCTCAAACAGGGCAACCCCTGCAGATTGAGTGCTATCTCTCAATCCCTTCAAGCATTCTTGCCCAAACCTGTTCCTCTACCTTCCTTACAACCTATGCAAGCTAACCATGACTTGAAACCTGACCTGTAACACCTCCAAGCCACTTCACCATTTTTAAATTTCTGTTTTGCAGTTGGAGTTCACTAGCTCGATTCAGGGAGTTTCAAGACAAAGTAGGACTTGGAAAAGCATCCTTACACTTCAAGGAAGCTATACAAGTCATCATTTCACTCTGAAACATCCTCCATTGCAAAGCTCGATTCCAACTGAACAGGTACATTCATGAAGTTCTATCTCCCTTATTAGGCATTGTTAGCTTTAGGTTTGTGAAGAAAACATGTCACAATCATAGCCCTGAACATGCTCATATGATTAGATTTCATTTATATTTCGTGTGCTTAGAGAATTTCATGTCTGAACATTGATGAAAAGTTAGGTCAGAAATTGGGGGAGGAGAAATTCTCCCTCATCTTAGAGAGTTAGGTCAAGTTCTTTACATGGTTGAAACCGTCTCTTGATGCTCTACACTTTTCATGTTATGAGTTTTGCTTGAAAGTCCAGGAATCCAGAGATAAAAAATGCGTGTTTGCTTGAAGGATATTGTTCAGAGGTTGAAGAAGACAGGTCTTCTGGGCTGGGCCTGGAAATTTTTCTTATTTGCACCACTTCATTACTCATGAACCCCCTGAGCCCATTTGCTTCATTTTTGACTCTTTTTGACTTTTTCTTTTTTGATTGACTTTGTTTATTTTTTCTCATGACATTAAAAAAATAAAAATATTTTTTCCATCATTTTTTGTATTTATTGCATATTTATTTGTTTATTTCTCTTGTTTGAACATAAATATTATATATATACTATTATTAGAATAAATATAGGAAAATAGTGTAAATACATTTTTTATCTTTTTATTTACCTTCTGAAAATATTTCACATAAAAATATTTTTTTATTTATTTTGTTAAAATATTAAATATATATTATTTTGTGTATAAGAATTAATATATATATAGATATATGTTTATTAATATATTTAAGCTAAAATATAAAAATACTTGATTTTTTTTCATTTTTATTAATATTTGATACAAAATACTTTTTTCATAATATACTTCATTATTTTTATTTTTTGTACATGATAAATAAATGTTTGTATTAAATTAAACAATAATACATTTTTCCTAATAAAATTAGGGTTTTTGCCCTAAATTCAAAATACTCCAAAAAATAATATATTTTTATTTTCTTTTCTCTATTACATAAATAATATTTTTTCATATATATACAAAACATTTCTTTTGCATCTTGCATTCTTATTTAATTTTTGTACATTGATTAAATTGCAAATATTCAAAATGATGTAATAATTTAGATTTAAATTCTTGTCAATATCCCCATTTGAACATTTGTACCCCCTTTCCCATATTTGGTTTTGTAATAGCTTAGTAAATTTAATTTCGCATTTTATTGCTTTCTAATGATAACATGTTAGAATTAGGGTTTGTATGCGAAAAAACGATAAAAAATAGTTATGACCTAATCTCAAGACAAACAAGCATGAAAATGGACACACAAATCACACTTGCACCCCTAGGATACTCTACTTTGTTGCCTTTCAAAATTAGGCCATATTGTATGTTGAACTTCTTTGGGCAAAGCAAACAATTTGAATGATCATAGTCCCTCGATAAAACTTTTCAAAACAAACAAAAACAAATGATCAAGTCCCTTAAAGAAAATTGCCCAAAGACATTTAACGCCGTTGCAATTATGGTCTAAACGATGACCCGCGCCTGTCCCTTTCACATCCTAACATAAGGTTGCCCACCAAATACAATGGTGAAACAAACTTGTTAAAAAGGTTAAAACATAGCAATATTCTTTTGAGAAATTTAGGAGTAGATAACCTCTTAGTTACTTGGATCAAACTTGCAAAACAAAACACTTGCCTAATTTCAAAACCACCTCACTACACTTTCAAAACAACTTTCAAAAAACAAATGAAAACCTTTTCAAAAGACATACATCTTTGTATACATCCCCACATGGATCATTACAAAGGTTGCCACCACATTGGCATCTTTTCAAAACATTTTCAAAACCCACACACTCAAGCACCATTTAAAACAATTGAAAACAAAAGGCAAGTGATCTAAACAAGTAACTAAGAGCCCATGGATAACCATGGATAGAAAGGGTGCTAATACCTTCCCTTTCTATAATCTACTCCCCGAACCCAAGAAAACATCTCAAAAGGTTTTTGCTGTGCTTTTTAACCTTTCCTTTAGGATAAAATAAAAAGTCGGTGGCGACTCTTGCTCAACCGAAACATTTGCGAATACGAACGCAAAACCTCAAGTCAGTTCTCCCACCGTATCACATCAAGTCAGTATGAGAGAAAGATGAGTGAATGAAGTTTGAATTTGAATTGTACTTGGAAAATGACGCGTTTCCTTCTTATATAGTAGAGCAGTTATAATAGTTTGCTGATTGTTAGTCTTGGGATGCGAGGATCAATTGGATGGATCCTGAATTTGGATCACCTACACTCTAACCTAGTATAACCCACCTGCTCTACAAGTTACATGATGGATCAATGTATTCTCCGAGTTTTGGCTATTGGGCCTTATGAATGACCCATAAAAATTTCCCCTTAATCCATTTCCTCTGCTCTTTAATAGTGATGAATTTGTTGCATTTGTATTTTTCTACTGAACGTATCCAGACTTGAGTGGAAAGGCAAGATGTGACATCAATGTCATTGGAAACTCGCGTCTTAAATGTGCCCCATGCTTTAGATGAATTTTTGTATGCTCTATCATAATGACCTTTGGAAACTATAATACTTGAGTGTTTTTCTAGGGTAATCTGTATCGTTAATAGTGTTAATTGTCTTTCTTTTGGTAATACATTGTGTGATCTTTGTGGAATTAGTTATACAGTTTCTTGGGGTGTTACCTTTGTTCTTTTCATCATATGTATTTCTCCAACATGCTATTTTCTCAACCAATGGATGTGGTTCCCACCATGAGTAAAAATTGAAACAAGATACTTCTTCCTATTGGATAGATCCCACGGTTTTAGTAATTGTTTCTATCTTTGCTAGCAAAGTTAGTCTCGAAAAGGATTTCCTTGGTGGGGGTCCTTATTTTGATTGGACCATATTGATCTCTGAGGAAGATAAAGTGATTTGAAGTGAATATGGCGAGTGCGCTATTCCTTTTTATGAGTGCACCTTTTTAATGCCAGGTCTCCACTTGCCCTTAAATAGTTTTGAAATATAAATTATGAACCATCTAATGATTACCGTAACACCCTTCTAAAATCCCATGAATAATATAAATAATAAATCAAAGTATTACACCAAAAAGGGTGTCACATCTTCATAAAAACATCACATAAAACATCATGCTCCGTAGCACAGGTTCTCAAATTCAAACAATTATTTATTTATAAATAACCAACACAAAACTTTGAACTTCACAGCGGAAAATATAACTTAATTAACTTCATTGTTTATATCCTTCAATAACATCTTTAATCCTTGTCATTAAAAGACCAGGATTATTAAAACAACTTCAAAATGAATTAACATCTTATAAACTCATATCAATCAAGAAACACATGATTCAATTCAAACGTCTCTTGAACCCCGTTGTTACATATCAGAGCAAGACACTCTTATTCAACAGAAGTAAATAACACACTCCAAAGCTTTCCTTTAAGCTTCAACGAATCATTCCTGATCACCTGCAAGTTACCTATGTATAGAGGCAACATTTCCAAGCAGAAAGGATGAGTAATCACAAGTTATTAAAAAATATATATGGAATAAATATAGCAGTACAACAACAAATCATCAAGGACTCCACAAGTCATCATAGTTCATATATCGCACTCACACCCTTACATCAATAATCCAAATCAACTATACCACCATATCATCATACTAACAAACAATCATCAAACACACAAGGTCATAACATCATCGATATCACTTAGTCAATCATTATACAATGTCACATATAATATAATGCAACGTCATTGACTCATGCATGTGGTACAAAATTTCACTGATGACACATTCATCGTTTCTCCAAAGATCCTCACCAATAGGATCAATTCCTGCTTGAAACCAGAGAACATCATAATATATCTCTTAAGATGATAAAAAAAATATATCAATCTTCATCTCTAAAAACCATGTACATCATGGATAAAAACCATTGAAACTAAGCCATCAAAAGCTGATTTTTGCACTTTTTAAATTAGGTAATCAATTACATGATTTAAATAACTGGTTATCAGTTATTGTTGTCTCAAATTTTTGAATATTGAAAAAGGTAAATTCTGTAATTTTTAAATCAGGTAACTAGTTACCTGATTTAAGTAACCGATTACAAGGTCATTCTTGTTGCACCCCAAAATTTTCCCTCCTATCTCATTTTCATATTGCTTATGTTTAACATTGCATTTATATTTTTTCATTGGGTCATGCATTTCATTAAATAAAGGAACAATGGGTTCAAAGGACCAGGATTCATGTCAGTTAGGCTTTTTTTTTGGTTTGAGGTGTACATATCAAATAAAGTCTAATTCATCTGGTTCTCTCTTTGAGCACCGGACTGTGGAATTAGGGTTTTGGTTCAAGATTATTGTGGACTCCTTTCTCCATCAGATATTCGTCCAAAGAAAAGTGCCTTAGGGTTTTCACTTATTGTGTTAAAGAGTTCATCAATGATAATAACTGAGAAGAATGAGAACTATGGCTTTGATGTTAAGATGCTTCTTCATTCAATGTATATCTCGGAAAGATTAGGGTTTATATCCTATCATACTTGGGTTTGACAACATTTCACTGGGCGTTCATTGGATAACGAGGCATGATATAAGGATGATGTTGTGAATTCATTGAGATTAAGTCATGTTGGTTCTCTTATTGTTTGTTATAAAGAAAGATTGATGTGGATAGAAGAACTGAATCAGTGTGGATTCGTTCACTCAAGTGATTATTTGATGTCATGAGTTCACGTGGGTCAAGTTTGTAAAATTGGATTAATCTTCTAAGATGCAAATGTGGATTGTTTGGGGTTCAATTTTCAACCTTAATTATTCAAGATCAATATCATTCTTCATCAATATTTTTCAAGCTTCATTCATTCCTTGTGTCATTGGTTTGCAAAAGAGACTTAAATCCATCCAAAAAGCTCATTCAAGATCATATTATTCATTTTGATTCAAAGTTTGTCAACTAGTTCATTCATTGAATTCAAGATTCATTCATCTTTACCGTGAGTCATTCAAGTTTTGCTTCAAATAAAATCCATTCAAACATGATCATCCAAACATCATATTCGTTACAAGTCCATTTGAAGTCAAGAATACCATCACAAAAATTCCTATTCTCTACATTACATCATTAGGAAGAATTACACAAGTACACTAAAATTCATCCTAAAATACTAATCTTCATGTCACGACCAATCCTCCACCTTTCTTCAAGCCATGGCCATAGTTCAACTTTGGCTATACATCTTCAAACTCTTCAGGAACCAAGCTGTCAAGTTCTTATGACTTTGTTCAAGCTTCATATTTCCATGCCATTACCACCCGCCAAACATAAAAACAACCCACATTAATACAAGTCCACCATTCAATTAATACAAAGCAAAATGATTGATACTTTAAAACAAATCCAACGTAACTTGCATCCAGATTAGTTTCAGCCCTGCATTCACTAAAATAAATTGTTCCATAGTCCTGTTCAAGAGGGAAAAAGCAGAAGAGAAAATGAGAAGGAAATACCAGAAAATCAGAGGAAAAAAGTATAGTACAAAAATTTAAATCCAGCTCAGAATAGAAAGATAAGAGGAAAATATAAGGAAAAGGTGGAAGCCGTGAGAAAAGGACAAATAGAAATATCAGAAGAAATTTGCAAGAGGAGATTAAATCAGAAAATTATTTACAGCTCCGCAATATCATGAAACTTTGAGAGCAAGTTTATATCTTTACCTTTAAATTTGGTAACAAACTTTGTTGATCCAATGGCCAAGGCTCTTTTATCAAGTTTCTGCTTCTATATAGCAGACTCACGACTCATTCACAGGATATACACAAAAATCAGAAAACAAGAAACTCATCATAGAAAGGATTGTGCGGTGCTGTATCGTGAACGAGATAAGAGAAAGAAAATTGTTGCAACGTTTTTGTGATGGAAGAGAACAAGAGTTTCACGTTCCATTATCAGCTTCCTTCAACCCTAACCTCTTTCACAAAAAACTACACCGTTTCCTTCATTTTCATTATTATTTTTTCTTTTTAATTATTTTCTTTAATAATAATATGTTGTTGAATATGCTGAAAATAATGTGTGAATCTGAATTGGAATGGTGGTTGGGCCTTGAACATGTTAGCTTTTCTCTTTGTTTGAAATCAATAGATGCACAAATAAAAATGGCTTATGGACTCAACATGATTGGGCCTTGGTGCCATTGATCACTTTGCGTCCCTCAAGCATCAAGCTTTACACTCCCTCTGTTTTTAGAATTTGATCTCTTTTTCACATTGATTTTGTTAGATTTCGATGATAAAGATGCCATGATAAAATAGAAAAAAATGCTAATTGATTTTAGGATTTCTCCTTTAGAATTTAATTGAGAGTTTGTCTTTATATTCCTTCACCTTTCATGATCATTTTGTTGCTACTTTCTTGTAGTTCATTTTGTGATAGAATGTTGATGCAACTTTTTGTGATAAGAAATGCTTGAGCATTAATTCGATTGATTGTGTGAAGCTTCTGCAAGGGTTCTTGAGTTTTTTTGCGCGCGTTGAAGAGGAAAGAGACCTTTCTCCGTTAGGTACCACTTGAATCTCTTTTATCTCTCTTCCACGCATCATTCTAGGTCCAAATTAAATGCTAGGAGCATAACGTGTACATATGAAGTCCTACCTCGAAGTAGGCAATGATTGATCATATGAAGTCCTACCTCGAAGTAGGAAATGTTTGATCTAAAGTCCTACCTCGAAGTAGGCAATGTTTGAGCATCTGAAGTCCTACCTTGAAGTAGGCATTGTTTTTTGTGTGCGCTTGTGCAATTGTTTTGATGACACAGATGGTTGATGTATGTTTAAACTTTGACCTAATTGTTTGAGCTTGTGTGCTTTGAAACTTCTTGTTGTTTCGATATGTGGTTGGATAGAGTTTCTTTATCAAGTTGTCATGCCTTGGTGTTTGCTTGGGTTGATGTCTTGATCATTTAAATGCATATGTTCTAAGTGGATACTTGGTAATACAAATTATTGTTTGCTTGTTAGCTTATTGCCCTAGTTCATGATAACCTTCTTGTGAAACATTCTCATGTTTGAGACATTGTTTTAATTGATTCTTTGTGGGTGTATTATTGCCATGTCTTGATGTTTATCTTACATGCCTTGAAACTTTTTTGTATGCCAAGCTTTGATGGTTGGTTGATACCTAAATGCTTGTTAGCTTGTCCACTTGTTGAAATTGTTTTGTTTATGTTAAAACCTTTTGAGCATGAACCTTATGGACTTATATGTGTGTATATATGATTACTTTGACACATCTTTGCTTGTTTGTTGATGACTTGAAGCATACTCAGGGTTTAGCATTGTTTGTTTGTAACTTGTTGATTGTTCACTTGTTTAAGTGTGGCTTTGTCTTGAGTCTTGTTCACGAACTTGAGATGTTACTTTTGGTTCTTACTTTTTGCACTTTGATATGGTGTTTTCATACTTGTTTATGCTCACATGTTTCTTTAGGACTTTGATTTCATCTTGTTCAATGTGTGAATTCATTAGACCTTAGGTTCTAAACCAAGTATGATAACATTAGGTAGAGGTTTCCTTAATCCTTGCCCTTAGGACCATCGTGCATGATAACTCTTAGGTAGTTCCCCTTTGATATCCTAACTTTATGACCATTATACATGATAACATTAGGACTTGAGTTTCCTATTTAGATTCTGCTTTCCCTTTTGCATTGCATTCAAAACTAAAACTTCTTTTTCTTTATCAAATCTCCAAAAACACTTAACAATAAAGAGGCGAACCATGTGTCATGAGCCTTAAGTATTCTGAGAAGTATGAGGAGGTGCATTTCTAACCTTGTGCTTCCTCTCAGTCATAGTCTTTAATGTGGTTCAAATCACCAAATCCTTTTTCAAGATAACAAAGACTCAACCAATCAAAGCTCTTTTGTCTTTGGGATTTTCCTTTTGAAAACCTTTTCAGGTAAGAATATATTAATTTCTTTCTATGACAAATGTGTGAGTCTCCAAAGGTCGAGTTGTAGTAGAATTCTAATTAGCATCGTTCATAAAAAACAAAAACAGAGCAATTCTTCTCAGAAGAACTATGGTGCTCTGATTCCCTATTATATGACGGGGATACGTAGACACGAGGTTTCAAAATCGAGGCGAGTGCAATAATAAAAAAAACTTTCATTTTGTTTGTTAATAATTCATTTCATGCATTCCCTTAGCTTGTAATTTTTAGATATAAACACACCCTTTGATTAGAACAACAAGAGTGGATCCTGTGGAGTACCACAGACGTGAGGAGTGCTAATACTTTACCCTTGCGTAATCGACTCTCATACTCTTTCTCTTTGTCGTGAGACCTTGATTTTTCTCTTCTCAAGTTTTCTTCAATGTTTTCCTTTCTCTTGTGTGGGATAAATAAATATTCGATGGCGAATTCATTATTCATTATTTTTCTAGTTGCTTCAATTCTATTTGAATTTCTTAAACATTGCCGATGTGGAAACCGATTACTGTTGGTGCATAAGGAAGATAAAAGGCAAAAGGAATATTTACTGACAGCTTCAAAATAAGGATTTATAATGAATTATAATAACCTACTCCACTAGGCTATTTATATAAAAAAATTAAATATGAAATATGTCTTCTAACAAAGATATAAGAAGATATAAGATATATATCTTATAACAAAGATATAAACAATCTAAAAGATATTCCTAAATATAAATTAATATCTAATTAATTATAAAATCTAAATTAATTCTAACACCATCCCTTAATTTATATTTACCCAAAACTGACAACACCAATTTCATCCCTTAAACCAAGAAATTGATCAGTTTTGATAGCCTTTGTCAGAACATCTGCCAGCTGCTTCTGGGTGCTACAGTGCACAACTTCTAATATTCCATTCTGAACTTAATTCCTCAGAAAATGATACTTAGTATAAATATGCTTGCTTCTCCCATGCAACACTAGATTCTTGGCAAGATTGATTGCAGACTTGTTATCAATCATCAGCTTCAGAGGTTTATTTACCTCAATCTTCATATCTTTCAGCAAGTTCAGAATCCACACAGCTTGACACGCAGTCAGAGCGCCTGTAATATATCCAGCTTCACAAGTTGACAGTGCAACAACATGTTATTTCTTTTAACACCAAGAAATAGGACCTCCTAGAAATTTGAATAAGTACCCAGAAGTACTTCTTCTATCAACTCTATCTCCGCACCAATCAGAATCAGAATAACTCAGAAGTTATGAATCGATCTTTCTTCCAGACGGAAATATAACTCCATATTTCAGAGTTCCCTTCATATACCTCAGAATCCTGATTGCAGCTTAGTAATGAGACCACTTTGGTTTGCTCATAAATATGCTAACCATTCCAACTGCATAGCAAATATAAAGTCTGGTATTACACAAATACCTTAGATAACCAACCATCTGTTTGAAGGTTGTAGCATCCACATCCTCTCCATCAGAATCAGAGTCCAACTTCTGATTCGTATCAGCAGGTGTGATAGCAACCTTGCAATTTTCTAGCTCAAATATCTTCAGAAGCTCTAGTTCATACTTCATCTGATGCAAAATGATTCCTTTCTCAGAGTACATAAATTCCATCCCTAGAAAGAAATTCATATTTCCAAGATCTGTCATCTCAAATGCATTCATCAAAACTTTCTTGAACTCAGTTATCTCTTGTTCATAACTTCCTGTGAGTAATATTTCATCAACATACAAATAGACCAGAATCATATTACCTTCTGAAGTGTGCTGAACATAAACACCACGCTCTATCTCACACTTCTGAAACCCTTGTTCCTTGAAAAACGAATAAATCTTCAAATTCCAAGCTATGGGCGCTTGCTTCAATCCATACAAGGCTTTGTGTTATTTGAAAACCATCCCTTCCTGATTATTTTTCTCAAATCTAGGAGGTTGTAATACATATACCTCTTCTTGTAATGGACCATTCAGAAATGCAGATTTTACATCTAAATGCATCACAGGCCAATTCATGTTAGCAGCTATTACAATCACTAGTCTGATTGTTTCATGTCTCGCTACAGGTGCAAACACTTCAAAGTAATCCAGCCCAGGCTTCTGTAGAAAGCTTCTTGCTACTAATCTCTCTTTGTGTTTTACAATTGATCCATCTGGCTTTAGCTTCTGCTTGAAAACCCATCTGACGCTGATGGCTTTCTTTCCTTTTGGAAGTTCTGTCAGCTTCCAAGTCTTGTTTCTCTCTATAGCATCAAGTTTTTCTTTCATGGCCTGTAACCAAACTTGATGCTTAAGAGCCTCTTCCATACTTACGGGTTCAGAGTCTACTAGCATTGCACACTGAATAGCTTCTCCTTCAGAGTCTACTTTAGTGTCTTGCAACATGTCAAACTCTGCAAATCTTCTTGGGATGCTTCTGACTCTTTGTTACCTCTGAACTGGACCTTCAGAATTTTGGACACCAGAACTTTCCCCTTCAGAAGCACTTGCTTCAGAAATTGGACTTTCTCCAGAACCTTGACTATCTTCAGAGTCTGGATCACCATCAGAGTCAGAATCATCTTCTCCTTCTGTATCTTCTTCAGAGTCAGAGTCTTTACCAACTTTAGAAACATGCATTTCTGACTTTTATTCAGAAGTTCTCTCATCAGAGTTAAGACGATACTTTTCCCAATTCCAAACTTTTGATTCCTCTATAATCACGTATCTGCTGAACTCAGCTTTGTTAGTTTCTGGATAATAAAGTTTGTACGAACTTGTACTGTGGTACCCCATCAGCAACATCACTTTACTTCTATCATCCAACTTCTGTCTTCTGGCTTCTGGGACATGTTTATAACATACAGAACCAAACACCTTCAAATGACTAACACTTTGCTTATCTTCGGTCCACTTCTGAATAGGAACTATTTCCTTAAATTTCTTTGTTGGACATCTGTTGAGCATATAACATGCAGTTGCAACAGCTTCTCCCCACAGAGTATGAGGAAGCTTCTTCTCTTTCAGCATGCTTCTCACCATATCTAGCAGAGTATGATTTCTTCTTTCAGCAAGACCATTATATTGATGAGTATAGGGAGCAGTAACCTCATGCTCAATTCCATTCTCCTCACAAAAACTTCTGAATTCTGTGGAGTTATACTCACCACCACCATCAGTTCTAAGAATCTTCAGAGTCTGGCCACTCTGATTCTCAGCCTTCAGTCTGAACTTCTTGAATTCAGCAAACACCTCGTGTTTGAACTTTATGAGAGATACCCATGTCATTCTGGTGAACTCATAAACAAATGACACAAAATATTTATTCCCTCCAATTGATGCTACTGGAAACGGACCGCACACGTTGGAATGTACTACTCCCAAAGCATGTTTTGCTCTTGGAACTACTTCTGATGCAAATGGTAATCTTGGTTGCTTCCCTTCCATGCACACCTTGCATGACTTTTCAGGCTTCTTGATTGTAGGAATTCCATGTACCAGATTCTTTGATTTCAGATGCCCTAAACTTATGAAATTCAGATGGCCAAATCTTTTGTGCCACAACTAACTCTCCTTGACAACACTTGTTTCACTAAGACATTCAGAGTCTACAGTTCTAACATTCACCTTGAATGTTCTGTTCCTTCCCTGTTCTGACTCCATAATCAGCTTCTGATTACAGTCATACAGCTTCAGAAGATTGTCCTTCATGGTAACTGAAAAACCTTTCTCAACCAGAAGTCCCACACTCATCAGATTGCTTTTCATGCCAGGTACATACCAAACATTCTGGATCACCGCTGCTTTCCCATTGTTTAGAATGATTTTTACATTTCCTATACCTTCTGCCTTGAGGTATTTATCATCAGCACATCTGATCTTTGTACTCTTCCCAGAGTCAAAATTAACCAACCACTTCTTGTTTCCAGTAAGATGATTTGAACACCATGTGTCCATATACCACCCTTTTGATGAATTCAGATCATCAGGTTCAGAAGCTAACAATAGCACAGGTTCATCATCAGACTCTCCTCTTACTATATTTGCTTCTTCTGACTTCCTATCTTTGTTGGACCAAAAGTCTTTGGTATGATGTACAGAAGGTGTTTGAATGATTGGTTTTCAAAACGTACGAGTGAAAATGAAGATGATGAGTTTTGGCTCAAAACTGTCAAGTTAGGCAGTTTTGTGCAATAATGGTGTTTTGGAGAGTTTTAGGGTCTTCAAGCTCGTCCATTAGCTTGCAAATAGTGTATGTACTTATAGGCAAGAGGTTTTGAGGCTTGAAAAAACTCAGAAATTGAAATCACATGTTATGGCTTGGTTACTTGATTTTGAAGCAAAGTTGACAAACATGGTTTCAATGTGAAGTACAAGGATTTGTAGGGTGGTTAGCAGGCTGTAGATATGTTGCTTCTTGCTTTTAAATGTTTTGGAGTCAGAAACAACAATGTATGGGCTCAAGAAGAGTTGACATTGTGATTAAAGTCACTTTTCCAAAATGGAAGTGGTGACTTTCTTCCCAAAATGGAAATGCAACTTGGATAATGGCTCAAATGTTTTGGACAAAGGCTCTATCAGTTGTGTAAACATTAAACTATTGAGTGATTAGCAAGTTTGAATCATGCAAAGCAAGATTTGTACATCATGCTTGAAGATTGGATCAAGTGTTCTTCACAAAATGGCTTATAATTCAAGTTTGAAAACCCTAACTTCTTGCCTTCGATTCTCCTTGCTCAAGAATGATCTCAAGGAGTTCTTGGACATTTTAGAAATCTTGAAATGTGATCTAAAACCCATCTTTGAATTTCTTTTGAAGATTACCCTTGGAACTATGTGAAAAATTTCCATGAAGTTAGGTCAAAAATCTGTCTAACTAGGGCAAAATTTCACCGTCTTTTTTGGTTCATGAGCATGTATTCACAAAATTATAACTTGAGATCCAAGCACTTTTGGAAGAAGTTGTGTGAAGAAAAGTTGTAGATTTCATGGATATATACAACTTTCATGTTGGAAGTTTCCTTTTAATCATCTTGTATCATAATGAAAAAATTGCTCAAAGTTATGAAAAAATAAGAAATTTTCAACACTTAGAAAAAATTTCTAAGTTTAGAAATTTAGACTTTTCAAAATGAAATCTTGATTTCTTGATTTCTTGATGAATAATTTTCCTATTTTTACATGTTTTAATGAATTGTGATCTTTGGCACTTGAATTTGACCAAAAAGTTAAAGTTTGACTTTTCAGTATACAATTGACTTTTGATCAGTTGACTGCAAAATTCATTTGTCAATCCAAAGGATTTGCAATGTTTTGAATCATGTCATTAGGTTAAAATGATGCAATTGGACTCTTGAGATCATTACTTAAACCAATTGACCATTTGCTAGGTCAAAAATCAGAAATTGCCATTTCCTAGTCAAAACCCTAATTTTGACCATTTTGCCCTTTTGGAGATTTGATCAAACTTCTTGAGGAATTATGGTCCAAACTTGATCAAATGATACATATGAGTCTAAAATGTTGTTGTGGATAAAAAATTATGAAGTTTGACTGTAAATTGGCCATGATTGACTTTTTCCCCAATACAACTGATTTTTAGGTCAACTATTCAATTGACTGATCAAAAGTGTGATCCAAGGCTTGAAACTTGACATGAGTGATCTTTGGGGTCCATAATGATCCATGAAAGTCATATGAAACATTGATAGTTCAAAAATCCTTGTGCAAACTCAAACCCTAATTTTGATCATCAATGCATAAGGAGGTGTCTTGAGCTGATCAAACCCTAGTGCAGTCTTGAGCCCAATGAGATCTTGTGAGAAAATTCTTGATAAGTGAGATGGAAAATTTTGGGGTACAATACTGTGCATCTCAAAAATCATGATTAAGCAACATAAATTAGATTCAGAGCATGGATCAATTGGGTTTGATCCTCTGATCATGATGGTATCCATCTTTAGAGCCAATTGTTCATGCATTTGAAAGCCCTAAAACGACCTTATAAACCCTAGCAATGGCGTTTCATCAAACAAGAATCAAAACACATAATTAAATATGCAAACACATTCTAAAGGATGATACATACATGAATATATGCTTAGAAATCATTTATCATGCGTGAATTGTAAAAATCAAATTCAAGAACATGTGTGCAAACCGTGAATCTGTAAGGAGTGATTCTAGGTGTTTTGATGCGTGCAAATGATGATGTTAGTTTTAGGAGATTTCCAGGAATGGATTATTGGCCTTGAAACACCTTGAATCGCCCTGTACAACGGAATCTGTTTCTCACCTTTTATCCAAAAACTGAGTTTTTTTCCTGCAGTTTACACGACCAATCCTCCTTTTTATGCTTTGGCAATGTTGTGTACTTATAATAGACTGATTTAGGTTAACAAAATTGGACTGTATCTTTACAAATTATTGAGATTTGATTTGATTTTGTTCCTTGCATTATTTGTTTCTAAAACAAGCCAAATCATGATCTTTTCCAATCAATTAGCCTTTGCACGATTTTTTTTGGTATTATACAACATATTTGGATTGTAATTCAATGCGAAATCAAATCAAAACAAATCTTCATTATTTTTATATCATTTATTTGATTTAATTTATTTTTAAAGGATTACAATTAAATTAAATTAAATTAAATAAAGCTAATGATGCATGGAAAGGTGTTTGGGTCGTGGACCAGGCTAGGAATGTGTCTCAAGTATAAAAAGTTTGGCCCATTTGGAAAAAATGAAAATTTGGGAATTGTTGACTTTATGCAAATTTCCAAAAATGGCCAACTTTGACAATCCATCTCTCTCTCAATTTTAACCCTAAGAGGGTGTTCTTAGACTTTTTAGAAAGCTGAGAATGTTCTCTAAACAAACCTTTTGGTTTCATCTTAATTGGATCTTCCATGTTCATGTAAGGAGCTTTGACACAAAAGGTGTTTTTGTTGACTTTTTGAAATGACCTATAATGTCTGAGCTTGTATTTTTTTATTGAGGCATTTCTTGACTTTGAGGGTTGAAGAGGAGTTATAGGGAATTGTATTCTCTTCAAAATAATATTTGGTTGGAAGATTTATGATAAAGTATGAGAAAGTTATGTCTGGTCAAAGTTTGGTAGACTTTTCCTAAAGAAATCCTAAATTGCCATTTTTTACTTTTGAAGAGTTGGGAGCATTTCTTGAGGAATCATGATCAACCCTTGATCAAATGATGGATATTACTTCAAGATGTTGATGTTGACCAAAAATATTGAAGTTTGACTGTATTTGGGCCACAGTTGACTTTTGACCTAGTACAGTTGATTTTCAGGCATTTGAGCAGTTGACTGAGCAAACTTGTTGTGTAAGGCATGAAACTTGGCATGGATGATCTTGAGGACATATTAGGATAATGGAAAACATTTTGGGTCCTTGGAACTCAACCATCTTGATGAGGAGTGAAATCCTAGTTTGAGGTTTATTGTCTTAAGAGGAGGATTTATCTGGTCAATCCTTAGTCAAATTGAGCAATTGAGGACCTCTAGGAGTATGTCTTGTGTGAAAATGGGAGGGTAAATTTGGGGTACAATAGATGGCTACATGTTCGGCGACGGGGAAGTGCTTGTCTCGCACATTCAATATGCAGATGACACTCTTATTACGGGTACCAAAAGTTGGAAAAATGTTTGGGCGATCAAGGCAATATTGCAGTTGTTCGAACTGGTTTCGGGACTGAAAGTCAATTTTTACAAAAGTTGTTTAATTGGTATTAATATTTATGAGGTATGGCTGGTGGAGGTGGAATTTGTGCTGAATAGGAAGGTTGGTGGGACTCCTTTCAAATATCTTGGAATCCCAGTTGGAGGGAATCACCGAAATCTGAGTTTATGGAAGGGTGTGATCGACGCGGTGAGAGGAAAATTGGCATAGTGGAATAATAAACATCTATCAATCGAAGGTCGCATCGTACTGTTAAAATCAATTTTGAGCTCAATTCCAATTTATCTGTTATCTTTCTTCAAAGCTCCAGTAGGAATTATTTCCAAATTGGAATCATTGTTCAAGAACTTTTTGTGGGGAGGGGGATTGGAGAGAAGGAAGGTAAACTGGGTGCAGTGGGAGAAAGTATGTTGGGAAAAGGAAGAAGGGGGTTTGGGGGTTAAAGACTTAAAGACGTTTAATTTAGCATTGGTGGGTAAGTGGAAGTGGAGGATCTTAACGAAGAAAGATAGGCTTTGGGCGAAAATTTTGGAGTGCAAATACGGGCGGAGCGAGGAAGGGAGAAGCAACGACAAATATTATTCGCTATGGTGGAGAGACTTGTGTCTTCTTGATAAAGAGGACAACGACTTCGGAAAAAATTAGTTTGAAAATAATACTTATATTGAAATTGGTAATGGCGCGGATACTTCGTTTTGGGGGACCTGTAGTTGGATAAAAAGAGCCTAAAGTGTAGCTACCTGAATCTATACAGGCTGGTTGAAGATAAATTAATTTCTGTTAGAGAGGCGTTAGGCAGAGTCAATGAGACATCAGAGTGGGGCAGTGTGTGGGAATATCCGCTGGAAGGTCCTAATATTAGGCTCGAGGAGGAAATCAAGAGTAGAATAGGTGGAGTTCATTTAAGGGATGGGGTCAAAGACATGTGGAGGTGGGAAAAGGTTGAATATTCGGTTAAGGAAGCATATTAAGAGATCTCGAAGAGTGAGGTGACGCAAGTAGAAACTATCAAACATTTGGCGGTAGCTTGGAATTGTCTTATTTCTCTTAAAATATCAATTCTTGCATGGAGAGTTTGGCAAAATAGACTACTGACTAGGGATAACTTGGTAAAGAGGGACATTTTAGATGAATCTCAAAATTCATGTCCGTTTGACTGCGCTAAAGAGGAAAATATCTCGCATATTTTCTTCGAATGTCCATCGACTTTGGCAACATGGAGCGAGATTTTCAGATGGCTTGGCTTTATGTTTGCTATGCATAACTCGTCGTGGCAGAACTTTGTCCAATTTGCAGGTATTACACAGCGTGGTAGTGTTTTCAAGGAGAGGTTTGCCACTATCTGGTTTGCAGATATCTGGTGCATTTGAAAAAGAAGAACGAGAAGATTTTTAAAAATAATGAAATGTCTAGCAGATCTGCTATTTTTGACATTCAAGCTGGTTCTTGGAGATGGCTGAAGCCGAAAATCAAGAGATTTAGTTTCAATTTGTTCCATTGGATTTCAAATCCAAAAGTGTGTATCGGCTGGACAGATTAGCGGTTTTCCCGCAGATGCCGAGTGACGTCGGGCTGTTGCTGTCCGTTAGAGGTGTTGCGTGTTCTTGGTGTGGCAAGTGTTGAGCCGTATGTTGCTGGTGTACTCCGCGTCGGAGCTGTAGTGAGGTTAGGGGATGGTGATTATGGTGGAATTATTGTTGGTTTGACTTATGTTATATGTATTGTAAGTTTATAGAAGGATGAATTTTGGGTCTAGTCTGGGGTGCTGTCTTGAATTTTATACTCTCATGACAGTATGTCTTTGTGTATGGGTGTGTTTTGTATCTGTTTTTATCTGGTGTTTTTTGTTGCAGCCCTTTAATAAAGTTGGCTTTTAGAAAAAAAAAAAAACAACAACGAGCATTAATTAATATCAATTGATGCTTCCAAAAATTAAACCGACCACAATCAATAAGAAGATACAAATATTTGAAGCAATGAATACAACACTTGCAAAAGCACTTCATTTCATACACATTTTCAATTTAAGTATGAAATAATGATTCAAATATATTTTAGCTCCAACAAATATATATATATATATATATATATATATATATATATATATATATATATATAT
This sequence comes from Vicia faba, assembly GCA_948472305.1. Lineage (NCBI taxonomy): Eukaryota > Viridiplantae > Streptophyta > Magnoliopsida > Fabales > Fabaceae > Vicia > Vicia faba. The sequence goes on along the minus strand of OX451739.1, from coordinate 282,902,933 downwards.
ATATATATATATATATATATATATATATATATATATATATGATCTAACCTGATCAAACTTGGACCGTCACGGCTGGCTCCGAGCTGAAAGTTTTGAACGAGGTGGGGGGTACCTGCAAGACACTCCGATACTGAAGTGAGTAAGAGCACAGGCAGGCAATAGTAAGAGTATGGGTAGAATGATGAATACCTGACCCTCTGGAAACAGAGGGTATTTATAGCCCCCAGCGCTGGGCCAAGGTTTCTTCATTGGGCCGGGCAGGTTTGACCCAATGGAGGAACTGCCAGGTTCTACGTGCGTAGTGGGGACCCGCATGTGGTCCCCTCCCTGGATGTTCTGCGTGAAGTGCGGGCGGACAGAGACGCGGTCTTTTCGGAGTCCCGTGAGAGTGTAGTGGACCGAGTCTGCCCTAAGAGGGGTGCTCGGGGTGATGTCGAGCTGGACAGTAGGCGGTCGAGCAAGTAGCCTCAGGGAGCACGTCAGGCACGACTGTGACCCTTTGGTCGGTGTGGCCCCCAGCAAGTCCGTTTGGATTGGGCCTTGTCAATGCTATTGGGCCAGTCGGGCCCAGTCCAGAACATGAGCCCCCCAAGTCGTGGTTCCTTGGGTTAGGAGCCATGGCTTGATCTTAGGTTGCTTCCGTTTCGGGGCCTCGTGCCCGGGTCAGAGACACAGCTCCTCGAGGGCTTCCTCGTATCGTGCTCGGAGACGAGTCCTTCACGGGGAATGCTCGGGGATTCCTCAACGGCGTGCGCCTGTCGGGCACGCGAGGTATCTTTTGGGAACTGTGCCGCCACCCTATGAGGATAGGGTCATTATTACCTAGGGGAGCCGTGCGTCGAGGAGAGAAACTATGTGGTTGCCCGGGGTGACGTTTGGTATTCCACGTCATCACTATAAATAGGATCCTTGGGCCCCATAACGCGTTACTACTCTTCGCGCTACTGCTGCTGTTGTTTTTCCAGATTCTCATAGCATCAACGCGATCTCTGTCACCGATTCCTTACCTCCGTTGCCGAATCTACTCCTTGATTCCAAGTAAGTGACTTATCTTCTCTGTTTTTCTATTGTGATGCATGATTTTCATCGTTTTTAGACATTTTAGAGGCTGTGCGCGTGGGACTAGCCCGGTAAATTCATGTTTAGCCCGACAAATTCATGCTTAGGGTCGGCAAACACATGCTCGTGGCCGATAGATGCATGGTTTAGATTATAATCTGCAGTGCTGCCCGGGGTCTTCATGATCCAGGGCGCCTGATTCAGGATCGTGCCCGATATGCTCATGGCTCTGGCTTTAGGCTTTATGATGTTGCTCGCCATGTTCATACCCCGGGTCGGCGTATTCATGAGTGACCGCGTAGTTGGTTTGTTTAGGCGGCTTGTAGAAGGGCCCGTCGAGGTATCTGGAAGTCGGGGAGGCGACTGCTATTTTTGTTTCAAACCAACTGTGGTCGTGCGTAGAGCGACGTGGTTTGTCGCGCACTCCATCTTGTCCGTTACGTCGAGCGTATGGTTTCTTGCCCAATTGACTGGTTTCCCGTGCTCTGTAGGTAACCATGGCAGACGAGCCGTGCTCTTCTGGACGCCCCGAAAGGGAGGAACAAAGTGCCGATGAGGCTGTGAGTTTGATCGACACCGTAGAAGACCCTTTGTTGGATTGGGTGGGCGCCGAGCCTAGAGGAATCGCCTCGGTCTATAGTCGGCGTAGCCGAAAGCCATACACTGTCCTTGAGGCGAGCAACGGTCAGCCTGGTTTTCAAAAGAATTTCGTCGTTACACGACCGACCTCCACTGCTCGGATTTGCTCGGTGTTCCCCGAGTACAGTTTCCCCATGTACGAAATTGCATTCAAAGACCTTGGGTTGCAGCTGCCCTTCAGCGACTTTCAGGCGGGGGTCTTCGCCCATTTGGGGTTGGCCCCGTCGCAGCTACACCCGAACTCGCTCGCCTTTATCCGGGCGTTTGAGCTAACATGTCGTTTTCTGAGGATCGGGCGACTATACCCCTCTTCTTCAGAATCTTCCATCTGCAGCGCCAGTCCCGGGAAGGAAAGCACAGCTGGGTCTCCTTGAAACAGTCGAAGAGACTATTCAAGATGTACATGGACTCCGTGCGGGGTTTTAAAGACAAGTGGTATGTCGTGAGGCCGGTTACCACAGCCGCTTTGGAGTCCCTGTACGAGGAGGAAGCGCCGATAAGCGACGATGACGGGGAGGCACTTTTAGACAACGCCGGGTATCCGGTGTTGGGGCGCACGGCCAGGTTCCCCGTGCATTGGATTTCCAGGCATTACGAGCACGGAACTGGGTATTATCATACTTCTGCGGGCGACATGGGTTCCGAGGATGAGAAAGCTTACGACACTCTTTGTCGGTACGTTGATAACTTCCACCCCGCCAAGTGGGCTACGAGGGAGGGGGATGATGTCCTGGACGAGGAGGGTTATCCGACATTCGAGGCCCGACCGATCGATAGTAAGGCACTCGTGGAGTGCCAGTCATTCAGGCAGGCTGCCCGTCTGCTAGGTCGTTTATTGCTTGAATTTCTTTGCTTTCCATTTGTTTGCGTATTTGCTCGACACTAACCCGGTTTTTTATTTTGTGCAGGTTCGATGGCCGGGCGACGGGAGAGACTCTTGAAGCTGTCTTGCGACCAGAAGCGGGGCAAGAGGGTGGTGAAGGCTCCCCAAGCAACGAGGATGGGCCCGCCGCATAGTCTGGGCGCTCCTCATGTGGTGAGGGTGGATTCGTCGCCTAGCTCGGGGGCTGCTTCGGAAGAGACCCCAGAGGTCCAGGAGGTCGATCCACAGGCCGACCTGATACCGAGAAAAAGGAATCGGGTGGAAAGTGGGCCGGCGGTCGGCGAGGATTCCAGCGCTGTAAGGTCCTTCGGGTTGCCCCCTTGCTTCAAAGAGGAGGGTTTCTTCGAGGGATTCCCTTTGTCTGTGGTTGCCGATGAGGCCGAGACTATCAGGAGGATGAGTAAGGAGGACCGGAGGAGGCACCTGGCCGCCAATATGGCCGGGCTGGTGAAAATGGTCGAAATGGCCGTTGTGCTGTCCGAGGAAGGGGGGGATCCTGTCCGCATTGAAGAATTGGAACAAGAGAAAGCGGCCTTCACCTCGAGTTCGCGGAAGTTAAGGACTGTCCTGGAACGCTCCGAGGAGATGTTCCGCGAGCAGGCATCGCTGCTGGCTGCCGAGAAAGAGATGCTGACCCTGGAGAAGGAAAACTCGGGGAAGCTAGCCGAGGAGAGAGAGCTTCACTGTGCGGACCGGGAGCGTCTGGAGACCGACATCGGGCGCCTAACCCAACAGATCAAGGACCTGAAAGTCGCCATGCTTCCTGCCGAGGACGAGCCGGAGGATATAGCCGCTTTGAAGAGTCGATCGAAGCTGGTCGCCCATATCTGGCTCCTCGAAGCAGATTGCGTCGGCGCTATGGAGGAGGGGTTCGACTCCGCGGTCAGCCAGCTTTCCTTGCTGAATCCCGGTTTGATCACTGAAGGGACGGGCTACATGTATCAGATCGTGGATGGCGCGATCGTGCCCCCGCCCGACTCTCCTGTTGTCGACAATGATGGTTCCGGGGAAACTGGATTGTAGGATGATGGGCCTGCGTGCCTTATTGATATTTGTTTTGGGCATGCGTGCCCGTTTGTATTTTTTGAGCCTGCGTGCCCGTTGGTTTGTACTTCCTGAACATCGCCGGCCTTCTTGGTCGGTTTATTTTTATTTGCTTTGTTGCCTACGGGCGTATTGAATGAATTTATTTCCATTTGACTGTTTGCCCGTGTATGTATTTTATGTATTTTGCGATATGATTGGCCCGAGTTATGTGCCCGGGTCGTGCCCGTGTATGGCTGTGACTGTTGGCACACTTTGCCCGTCTTTTGTTCGGGCTCCACTCGATGACCCAATTTATCAGAGTGACGACCTCGAGAGGAGAGATTTGTTTTCGACCCTTTTGAAGATAGCCTGAGTTTCTTCGAGATTCTCAGGCGTGCGGAATGAGCCGCTCATTCGGGTATATCACCCGGATCGGGGTTATTTGCCCGCGGCGTGAACTGCCCATCGCGAGCTGGGTGTTCTGCCCTACAGGTACTACGACGGTGGATCTCGGTGGAGGTGTCCACGTCGGGCACTATTGATTGGTCTCGTTTGTTGAACGATGTTGTGCGGTTTAGACGTAGGTCGGGCCTGTACCTCAGCCTCTCTACGGAATCGAACGTATTTTCTTCGTTGACCGAGCGCGAGTGTCGACGGTCGAGGGTCCTAGGTGTCGTTGGTAGTTTTTAACTATAGTACTGCTTTAGCTTAGCAGCGTTCCAGGGTCGTGGTAATGGCTCTCCGTCTAATTGCTCGAGATAGTACGCCCCGGTACCAGTGGTGTCATGGACGCGATAAGGTCCTTCCCAGTTCGAGGCCAGCTTCCCTTCGCGGGAATCCTTCTGGTTCCTTCGTAATACCAGGCTGCCGATTTCGAACTCGCGCTTGATGACCTTGTCATTGTGGCGTAGAGCCACTCGTTGCTTTAGGGTGGCTTCGCGCAGGGCTGCACCAGATCGGATTTCCTCGACTAAGTCGAGTTCGTCCCTTAGTGCCTCGTCGTTCATTTCTTTGTCGAGGGGGCTCTCGGTCCGTCTGGATGGTTCCATGATTTCGACCGGGATGACGGCCTCAGTCCCATATGTTAGTCGGAATGGGGTCTCGTCGGTCGTTGAGTGGGGCGTTGTGCGATAAGCCCACAAGACGCTGTGGAGCTCCTCGACCCATCCCCTCTTGGCTTCGCCGAGTCGACGTTTGAGTCCCCGGAGGATAACCCTGTTCGCGGCCTCGGCCTGCCCGTTGGTTTGAGGGTGCTCGACCGAAGTGAAGTGTTGTTTTGTCCCTAGTTTGGTGACGAAGTCTTGGAATCCGTGGTCGGTGAATTGAGTGCCGTTGTCGGTCACCAGTGCGCTCGGGATCCCAAATCTGGCGAGGATATTTCTTTTGTAGAAGCGGAGGATATTGTGCGAGGTGATCTTCGCGAGGGCCTCGGCCTCGATCCACTTCGTGAAGTAATCGACCGCCACGATTAGGAACTTATTTTGATAAGTCCCTTGCACGAAGGGTCCGAGGATATCCATACCCCACCACGTGAATGGCCATGGGGACGATAGTATGCTCGGCTCGTGAGGTGGGGCGAGGTGAATGTCGCCGTGTTTCTGGCACTTGTCGTATTTCTTAACGTGCTCCTTGGCATCCCGCTGCATCGTCGGCCAGTAATATCCTGCCCGAAGGGCTTTCCTCGCCAAGGACTTACCGCCCATGTGCTAGGCATTGATCCCTTCGTGTATCTCCCGCAGTACCTCGGAGACGGTGGATTCGTCTATGCATTTTAGGAGGGGGATGGAGAATCCCCTGCGGTACAGTTTGTTCTCGAGCACCACGTAGGAGCATGCTCTCCGTTTTGTGGCGGTCGCCTCGGATTGGTTTGTTGGAAGTTCGCCCTTTGTCAAGAAGTTGTAGACCGGGGTCATCCAGGACGAGGAGTCTCCAATGGCGTGCACTTCGACCGGCGTCGAGGATCTTTCGATGCTCGGGCGTGCCAGAGATTCTTGGATGACGGATTTGTTCCCGCCTTTCTTCCTCGTGATCGCGAGTTTAGACAATATGTCTGCCCTTGTGTTTTGCTCGCGGGGAACGTGTGAGATTTCCGCCTGTACGAACTTTGTCATGTGTTTTTTGACCAAGTTCAAGTACTCAATGAGGTTGTCGTTTTTGGCTTGGTAATTCCCCTGGACTTGGGAGGCGACGAGTTGGGATTCGGTGTAGATCTGTACCTCGCGGGCTCCGAGGTCCTCGGCTAACCTCAATCCTGCGAGCAGGACCTCATACTCTGCTCGATTGTTTGATGTCGGGAAAGAAAAAGCTAGGGAGTGCTCGATCACTACGCCCTCTTCATTTTCCAAAAGGATTCCTGCGCCACTTCCGGACGAGCTGGATGCTCCGTCGACGAAGATGGTCCACTTGTGTTCCTTCCCTGGGGGTGGGTCGTAAGTGGTCATCTCCGCGACGAAGTCGGCCAGGGCCTGCGCTTTCAAGGCTTTCCTACTCTCGTATTGAATGTCGAATTCAGAGAGTTCCAGGGACCATTTCAACATTCTGCCCGCCATATCTGGCCGACCCAGGAGTTGTCTCACCGGTTGGTCGGTACGCACAATGATCGTGTGGGCCAGAAAATAGAGTCTGAGCCTCCTCGCCGCATTGACGAGGGCTAGGGCCACCTTTTCTATCTGTTGGTATCTGCTTTCGGGCCCTTGCAAGGCTTTTCTCGTGAAGTAAATGGGTTTCTGTCCATCAGGTGTCTCGCGGACGAGAGCCGCGCTGATGGCTTCATTCGAAACGGCCAAGTACAAGTACAACGGTTCTCCGTCGGCAGGTCGGGAGAGCACGGGCGGTTGAGATAGGCTTTGCTTTAGGTGGCGTAGTGCTTGTTCGCACTCCTCATTCCATTCGAAGGCCGCTTCCTTTCGAAGGAGTTTGAAGAAGGGGAGGGCGTGTTGAGCGGATCTTGCGACGAAGCGGGACAGCGACGTGAGCATGCCGTTCATGATTTGTATCGACTTCTTCGACGTCGGTGTTGGGAGGTCGGAGAACGCGCGGCATTTGTCGGGGTTGGCTTCGATTCCCCGTTCTGTTAAATAGAATTCAAGGAACTTTCCTGCCTTAACCCCAAACGTACATTTCTCGGGGTTGAACCTCATTTTACATTGCCTTGCTTGGGCAAAGACTGTCTTGAGGTGTGCTGCGTGGTCAGTGTCTGCTCGGGACTTGACGATCATGTCGTCCATATATACCTCGAGCATGTCGCTGATCTGTTTGTTGAAAACTCTGTTCATCATGCGCTGGTAAGTTGCTCCGGCATTTTTCAGTCCGAAGGGCATTACGTTGTAGTAATAGTTGCCCGAGCTGGTCATGAATTTCGTGCAGTGTTTGTCGCCCAGGGCCATTGGTATTTGGTTATAGCCCGAGTAGGCGTCCATGAACGACAAAGTTTTGTAGCCGGCCGAGTTGTCGACCAACATATCTATGTTAGGCAAGGGAAAAGCATCTTTCGGGCAAGCCCGGTTGAGATCGGTATAATCAACGCACATCCTCCATTTTCCATTATTCTTTTTCACGAGTACAACATTTGACAGCCAGGTGGAATACCGGGCTTCAGAAAAATTTGCCTCTAGGAGGTCTTTTACAGCTTTTTCAGCAGCCTCCGTTTTTTCTGGAGACTGCCTACGCATACGTTGTACTACGGCCCTAGCGGCTGGATCAATGGCGAGGTGGTGACAGGCGACCTCAGGGTCGAGTCCGGGCATCTCCGCGGCGCTCCAGGCGAACAAATCAGCATTCTCGCGCAGACAGGCCTTGATTTGCTTTCTGGCCAGGTCGGGGAGGTCTTTGCCAATCTTCACTCCCTTGGTCGGGTCTGTGCCGAGGGGAACGAGTTCAAAATCCCCGTCCGGTATTGGTCGGAGTGGGATTTGCTCGCTGCTGGATGGCTCGTCCTGGTCGAAGCGGGTGTCCAGAGCTATGGAATCGACTTTTGATGGAGCTTTCTGGACTTCTTCCTCGGGGGATGCTTTCCTGTCGGGCTCCTGTTTTGTCCTTTTGGCGGGTCTGGTCCCTATGTCGACAGTATCACGTCCCTTAGAAGCAGCGTTGAAGCACCTGCGGGCAGCGACTAGGTCTCCTTGGATAGTGGCTACCCGTGCCCTCCTGGTATAGAACTTCATCTTCAGGTGGACGGTCGAGGGTACAGCTGTCAGCTCTGCCAGTGTCGGTCTCCCCAAGATGCAGTTGTATAGAGACGGGCAGTCGATGATAAGGAAGCGTACTTTGACTTGTCTTGTAGCCGTCCCTTCCCCGAACGTAAACAGAAGCTCGACATATCCCCAGGGTTTGGAGGTCGAGCCGTTGAAGCCTTGTAAGTCCAAACCCACATATGGCTAAAGATGGGAGTCGTCCAGCTGAAGGGTCCGGAACAGTTGGCTGTACATGACGTCGACGGAACTCCCTTTGTCGACCAGGATGCGATGTACATCAAAATTGGCCATTCTTGCCCTTATCAGTAAGGGGATGACCGCGTTCGGGGCTCCGCCGGGGAGTTCTTCCAGGTAGAAGGTAATGGGCTCTGACTTGCCCTTCACCCTTTCGAACGTCACTGTTTGCGGGGGAGCCGCGTCGACCAGTTCGTCCAACTTCCTCTTGGCTGAATTGATGGTCAGGTCGTTGAACCTGCCGCCGTTGATGACCAGGGCGGAGGGGAAGTATTCCCACCTGCTATGCGTTGTAAGTGTCTCTTGCAGGTGCTCGGGGAAGTCGAAATCCTCGGGCCTGGTCACGGAGAAGGCACTTTGGATGGGCACCGACTCGTCAGATGGTCGGGCGTCTTCTTCTGGCTCCCTGGCTTCTTGGGCGTCACGACGGGGAGCGTCGCTTCGCCAGTACTGTGCGAGCCTCCCTCCCTTGATGAGGGTTTCAATGGCGTCCTTGAGGTGGACGCAATCCTCAGTCAGGTGACCATGGCTCCTATGGTACTGACAGTATTTGTTTTTGTCTGCTCCGGGCATGACAGGAGCAGGTCAGGGACGTTTGACACCGCCGTCCTTGAAATCGGTGCTGGCACACTCCGCCAGGATGCGCTCGCGGGAAGCTGTGAGCGGAGTGTACTTGGTGAAACGTCCTGGGGGTCCTCTTTGTTCCCGGACTTCCTGGGGTCTATCTTCTTTCCTTTTCTCCCCGGTTCGTCGAGGAGGAGGCTCTTGGGACCACGAGTCCTGGAATCTCGGGCTCTGTTGGCCGCCTCCCTCTCCTCGTAGTCCATGTATGCGCGTGCCTTTTCGAGGAGGGCATCAAATGTCCGAGGTGGCTCGATACCCACAGCCTTTCTGAATTCTGTACCGGGGAGGAGCCCTCTCTCCAGCAAGTATCTTTTCATATGGTCCGCGCAGGGGACCTGTATTGCTTCCCGGTTGAAGCGGTTGATGAATTCCCTCAAGGTTTCATCCTGTCTTTGGATGATGGCCTCGAGGGCCGCCTCGGTCTTCGGATGGCGCCGAGAAGCTGTGAAGGAACTGATGAACTAGTTCTTCAGGTTCCGCCACGACGTAATTGAGCCCGGGGCGAGTCCTTTATACCAGTCCATTGTCGCCTTCCTGAGAGTCGTGGGGAATAGACGGAACTTGATGGGCCCCCCGACATTGTGATAATGAAGCATAGCCTCAAACCCGTCTATGTGGTCGACCGGGTCCGCGACTCCATCGTACTCCTTCAAGTGTGGGGGCTTCTCCATGCCCGGGGGGATGGGTGCCTCCATAATAGCCTGTGACAGGGGACCGCGGGGGTCGTCCTCGTCGCTTCTCTCCGGAGATAGAGATGGGGACCTGTAATATTGTCTGGCACGACGGTCCAGATCGTGCTGAGTTTCTCTCGAGCGGGATGCTCGGCTGTTGAATTTCACGCGCCCATCCCCGGAGTGCCTTCTTTCTAGTACCGCTGGGTCGCGACTGGGTTCTCCGGCCTGAATGACGGGATGCCTCTCCAGGTACGGCCATCTCTGTTTTGGCCGGGGAGATGGGCTTCGAGAGGTCTCCCTGTAGTGTCTCCGCGGGGGAGAAGGGTGTCGAGCTTCAGTCACTCGAGGAGGGGGAGTATGTGGTCTCCGATGCCTCCTCGGGGGTCTTCGCTCGTCTTCAAGCGCCTTTAATCTCTCTCCTTGGGTGAAGATGAGATAGTTCGTTTGATTAATTGCTGCGAACAACGCTGCGTTGTGGCATCCGCCCCGGAGGAGACGGGGACTTCCTGGAACCGGGCGACTCTGTAGTGGGCGAGGGCCGCCGGATCGTCCTCGAGTGGTGGTGGGAGCGAGGAGGATGATGCAGTAGCCCCGTCCCTGTAGGAGGAAGTTCTGGGGGCGGTTGTTGCAGGAATGGTGTTGTGGCCGGGATTGCCGGCGTTGTCGAGATGTTTGTTTTTGTCCGCCGCGCCGTTATTAGTGTCGGCGACACGGACGTTCTGCTCATCGCGAGCTGGATCAGCCATGACAGGTAGTTGAATTTGAGCTTTGGTCTTTTGAGTTGTTTGTAAGACGGGGAAGCTAGATTCTCACAGACGGCGCCACTGATCTAACCTGATCAGACTTGGACCGTCACGGCTGGCTCCGAGCTGAAAGTTTTGAACGAGGTGGGGGGGGGGGGGGGTACCTGCAAGACACTCTGATGCTGAAGTGAGTAAGAGCACGAGCAGACAATAGTAAGAGTATGGGTAGAATGATGAATACCTGACCCTCTGGAAACAGAGGGTATTTATAGCCCCCAGCGCTGAGTCAAGGTTCCTTCATTGGGCCGGGCAGATTTGGCCCAATGGAGGAACTGCCAGGTTCTACGTACGTAGTGGGGACCCGCACGTGGTCCCCTCCCTGGATGTTCTGCGTGAAGTGCGGGCGGACAGAGACGCGGTCTTTTCGGAGTCCCGTGAGAGTGTAGTGGACCGAGTCTGCCCTAAGAGGGGTGCTCGGGGTGATGTCGAGCTGGACAGTAGGCGGTCGAGCAAGTAGCCTCAGGAAGCACGTCGGACACGACTGTGACCCTTTGGTCGGTGTGGCCCCCAGCAAGTCCGTTTGGATTGGGCCTTGTCAATGCTATTGGGCCAGTCGGGCCCATATATATATATATATATATATATATATATATATATATATATATATATATATATATATATATATATATATATATATATTAATTCCTGCAATATTTTACTTCTTATTTGATTTTTAGTGTTTTATTTTAGTCCAACCAAATTTATCCATATTAAAATTATTTTCTATTATATTTTAATTCTTATTTTAAGAGACAAAACTCAAATATTTTAAATATTATAAAATATAAAATAACTTTATGTAAATTAACATGATATTAGTCTATAGTTGGTTGCATACACTGAATTAACATAACACTCTATCCTCCTCAATCTAAAGTATTATTTTTTTTATAGTTTTTAGTTGACAATTCATTAAAGAAAAATATAAAAAAATTTAAATGCATTTAAATTCTATATAACTTTTTATTTCTCAGTACTATTTTATTATTATAATGTAATCTTTTCATTTATTTGAAAAGTGAAATTTTGGCGCTGCTATATAACGAGGGAAACTCAAAGAGTATGCCGTTTGTTATGATTTGTTAGACTTGAGCGAACGCGTGTGTTGCTTCACCACTTCAGCTTTTGAATTTTTCGGAGGAAGAATGGGAAAGCAGCTCCACAATGCTACTTCCTCCACCGGAGAACTTCCGCCGCCGGCGAAGCGAATCAGGAGAACCAAAACCATCTGCTCTTGCAACTCTCCTCGTCCGCCATTTCTCTCCGCTCATTCCGCTTTCTCTTGGTTCACTCTCTCTCTCGCTATTGTAAAATCGATTTTAGTTTTAAGCACTTTTCTCGATTTGAATTAACTTGATCGTGCGTGTTCAGTGTTCTTATGTATTTCTGAGATACTGATCAAAGTTCAGTTAGATCTGTTTGTGAATTGTTAGTTATGTTAAGTTTCGTTCTGGTTTTGATTTTAGATTTTACGATTCAATTGTATTGAACTGAATCTGTGCTTATTCTGTTGCTCTTACGTGTGCGATCTGTATATTCATCTTCGTTTAAGTTCGTTTGATTACTTTTTCTACTGGCAGTATTTGAATGCGATTTATCGAGTTTCGGCTTCTCGATGAACAATGGATCTGTTTCTGAAATTGAATTTATACGAGTTTAATTTAAACTTCACGCTGTTTCTGGTTTTAGTTTTTCTTTTTCTTTTTTTTACGGAAAATCTGCATCGGATGAGTTTCTCTGTTCAGTAGCTAGCTACGCTTGTTTTGTGATGATAATAAATCTGCAATGTACATGTTTAGTCTGAGTCAGTAATTAATTAGTTTTGTACTATTTAAGAAGAGCTTAAACATTAATGATGCAATCTATGTTAGCTTCTTATTCTGTACTTGTATGGTAATTATATTAATTTGATTTTGATTAATTATTGTTAATTTATTATTCGTGATTTTGATTAATTTTTCTGAACAACGTGAAATTCTGATTGTTTAATAAGGTTCGATGAGGATATTTGGACAGAGATTGCAAAGTTTCTCGATGGAAAATCTCTGATAATGCTTGCGGCTACGAGCCGATGGTTTCGCCGTGCTATCATGGATGACGGTATTTGGAAGTTTGTTTGCCTGCGTGACCTTCAAGTTCCATCACCACCGCGTGTGGCATTCAAGTGGAGCGAGCTCTACACTTCTGCCTTTGGTAAATAACATCTAAGCCTTCATCAATGTTCATGAGTGGTATTGGCACTGTCTGATTGACACTTATTTTGAATTTGATGTTTCAGATGGAAGTCATTCCTATAAGTTCCGTCAGCAGGAGAAGCACATTGGTGAGTTGGCTCACTGGTTGTCACACTAGTAGTACTTTTTTGCATACGGTATCGCTAACCTAATATCTTTTGAGATTCACAATAAATTTTAATAGATTCAACCCGCAGTTATGGAAATGAAATTGATGCAGTAAGTGGCCGCACAGTTAATGCTCTTGATCATTGATGAATATAGCACAATTGAGATTTTGATATTTGTCCTAGTATGCGAGCCATTCAATCTTTTAATAAGTTTTTTAGATTGATAGGGATTATTGATTTTGCCCTAAATCTTGGTTCCATTAATTATATGTACATAGCAAACCCTATTATTTAATGAAAAGTTCAATATGAGTGTATTTTCTTCTTTTGTACATAGCAAACCATATAATGCAAATTCATCATCTAGAGTTTATCCAACAACTGACTGATTCATTCTTAATACAAATTGTTGAACTAGAGCAATGTCTACATAAGTGAAATGTATTACAGGCATTTTGTGCAGCTTTAAATTTTTGATGTTGTAACTCTTTGAAATATGTTCTACCAGATTGGATGCGTATAGGTGCTTTTTACTTTGACTCTTCAGAAGCCCTCCTGACAGAGAGACTGACTTATCCGGGGGAGTTAAAGAAAGAAGAAAGTATGGAAAAGATGTTGCGGTCTCACGGTTGCTGCTTTCTAGACAACATTAAACCTGGAATCTGGATAGCTGGTACTCACATGTTTTCTTTGACTATAGAATTATCATTGAAATCAATTAATTTAGCATATGATCTAAGTATTCAATTAAATAAAATTTTATTTGCTTAAATATCAGATCTGCAGCTTGTGCGGTGCCCGGTCTGTGACCTCAATACATGCGATGGTAATTTAAATCTAATCCTACGAGTCCTGCAAATCCATTAACTACCATGAATAATTCACCAGTGATAACGGTTTTGTACTGCAAGGGTTTTGCATTGGAATAACGCTAGAATAATTTAACATGTTTCTACTACATACATAGGAACAATGCAGACATTAGATGCAAGGCATATAGAACTATTCCTCTGCGAAGGTTACAAAAGTGGTAGCTGGGATTACGACCTTGTAGGATGTCATGATCTCAAGAAGCGAGCAGATGGGGCAACTGGCTCCATTTTTGATGTCAAACACCTGGAGAGTTCTTCTACATCTGGTAAATTCTTATACTTCGGACCAACTTACCAAAAGTCCTTAGCTTCGTTAATGTTTTTCTTAAAGAACTAAGATAAACCACCCATCTAATGTTATGCCAAAGCATTAAGAGGTCACATTTTTTCTAGAAAATTAGAGACATAGATATATGCAAATTTTTAACTAGTTTTAGTTACTGTTAAACAGATTTAATTCCAATGAAGAATGAATAGATAGATAATCTACAAACATATTAATTTCAATGATAACTTATGCTTCAGAAGAATTATTTTGGTGTGGTGCATAAGTATTTAAGTTACTTTGGGCTCTATCTTAACCCTTTTTATTGCTTATCATTCAAAGTAGAAAGTTAGAAAGTCCTGGCATTAACACATCACACTGATATGATTTAATTTTAAAATTGAGTTGCAGCAGTATTTGATTACAAGTCATGGATCGGGAAACATAATGACTGGCAACCCAAGGCCATGATTGCTTTCCACGCAGTAGCTGTGAACACTAATTTACAAGAAAATGAAGGTAAGAAACTTTCTTCTTTACAGCTTTCACGTCTCTGAATTAATTACTGAAGTAAATCTCAAAAGGCTTAAAATCCCAAATTTCTTATTTGGTTTTTCATGATATTCCATTTTATTTTCAATACAAGCAGGTCTTCATGTGAAGTACCAAGCTATGAGGGCAGGACCTGGTGGAGAAGTTGTTTCCATTAGAATCTCTCAGCAGCTTTTGTGACTCATCTCAAACCTGCCTGCTGGGGTTGGGTAGTTCATCGCTAGCCTTTAAAATGCTTTATGACGTTATTATACCGAACTAGATACTCTTACAACTGAAAATAAATATTGTACACCCAGTCATTAATTTCTCACTTGTAGCTAATGGTTTAAACACTGAAAGACCATTTAGAATATTATTTCCAAATGAAAAGTTGGAAAATAGTAGTGGAAAGGGAACACGTTCTTTTGTATGAGAGATAGAAAATTTCCCAGTAGAACTCCATACATCTACCTTCCCAAAATTGAATTGTTTGTTCAGGCCTATATTAAATTCAAATTAAAGAAAGTTGAATATTACTTATGATCATTTTCAATGGTAAATAATCAATACATTTAAACGCATATATCAGTATAGAATATTATTTGACTTTCTATTCTGAGTTGAAAATTGAATGGTATTTAAAATTGAAATACAGCATCAACTCTCATCATCCTATAAAGATGCTTCCTACAACAGATTTGCACATTTGAGAAGTAATGGCTATCTTGAAGTTCCTTTTTTACTTAATCTTTCCTGTCATACATGCCGCCTTTAATGATTGCCCATTTTCCTTATGCGGAAACTTTAGTTTACCTATTCGTTTCCCCTTTCAACTCGAAGGTGAGCAATCTCCTTATTGTGGCTATCCTGGTTTCAACTTAATTTGTTCAAATCATAGAAAAACAGTTATAGAACTTCCTTATTCTGGAGAATTCTATGTTCGCAACATAGACTATCTCACACAACAGATACGACTCTATGATCCTGATGATTGTCTTCCCAAACGTCTTCTAAACCTCAATTTTTCAAATTCTCCTTTCATTTCTACTTTTAGTCGCGACTACACCTTTTTAAGCTGCTCATCTCAGAATATAGGCTCGCAATTCATCCCCATTGATTGTCTTAGTAATTCCACGTATTTTGTATCGGCCATTCCTTCGGTGAACTTGGTCAATCCACTTCCTAGTTCTTGCTCTGTTATCAAAAGGCTTTTAGTTCCGGTTGCAAGACAAGAACGGTATGAAGAAAATAAAAGATATGATCTTAGTGCAGATCTTCAATTAACATGGGATAAACCTGACTGCAGTTATTGTGAATTGAATCAGCTAATGTGTGGATTTGAAAGCATTTATAACAGTAAAGTTGTCTGTATCTCTGATCACCAAGCAGGTAAAAATGTTCTATGATCTTCAATATGCAATTCTATTCTATTAGGTTTATTATTGTATCTAGAAACTAGTTGACCAAAAATATTTGATGATAAATAAAAACATGTTTGAAGAGTTTTAAGAAAAAATAAACTAACTTAGGGATGATTGTCTTTCTTACGTGCTCCACATCCTGAGGTTACAAGGAATTACTAGAAAAATACTGGTCAACGGTTTTACCTCAGCAATTGCTAACTTTCGTTTTTGTTTATAATTTAATCCTATTGACTTCATGATTCTATTTGCATATTGGCAATTAATAAATGCAACGTTGGCAATTGAATTAAAAAAAAATACAACTTGAGGACAACTTGCTCAACAAACTAATGGTTCGTGAACTTGTATTTTAGAAAAATACTAAATAAAAAAATTAAATATTTTGGGGTGATGGCTTGAAGAAAAAAATTTATTGTGAAATAATTGAATTTTTGTAACACAAATGCGCGATTGTATCATTAATCACCGATATTCAAGACATTAACCACTAACATGTACTGATATTTTCTAGCTTCACTTTTAAGGTAAATCGGGACAAGGACTTAAAGTTTTCAGAATCATAGCACTATGTGTTACTGGACCAGCTCTAATCTTTGTTATATTAATGGCAAGTTGTGTATGCTACAATGACAGAATAGCAAACATTACCAGAAACGCAGCTTCTCGGTCTGCACCAGCTGCAATAGCACCACAGCCTGAAATCATAGTAACTACAGGTCTAGATGAAACCACTATTGAATCTTATGAGAAAGTAGTTCTTGGGGAGAGTCGACGTGTTCCTGGACCGAACGATGGATGTTGTTGGATATGCTTGTCAGAGTACAATAGTAAGGAGACGGTAAGATGCATCCCTGAATGCAAACATTGTTTCCATGCTGATTGCATTGATGAGTGGCTTCGTATTAATATTACGTGCCCTGTTTGTCGCAATTCTCCAGCTCCTTCTCCTCTAAATGTTGCTTCTAGAAATCTTTGAGTGATCATGGACCATGAAAATCATGTATTTTGAAGTTAATAGTGTGTAAATGTGTATATATTTATAAATCATTCATGATATTTGAATGAGATGACACAAACCATGTTTGCAAGAAAACATAATTCAGACTTGATTAAATATTTTCTTCTTATATTACAAATACAATCAAACTTCCAACAATCTTCTGTACATGTCGAATCATTTACCATTTAGTATAAGGGCCTGAAAATTACATTAACTAATAAATGAAAGTAAAAAAGTTTTAACTATTTCTGTAACAAAATTCTTGGCTTATACATTCACCGATGGTTAGCCTGGCAGGACAAGAAACTCTCCATTTTAAACTACGATGATGCTGATTAGTCTGTAGATCATCATCTAGAAACACGACTGAGAATAGGGCGTATTGCGGCTTTGAAATCATCGGAAAACTTCTGCTCAGAAAACCTACTTGCTCGTTTCCTTGCAGCAGCGGCCATCTGAAGTCTCTCAGTCTCTGACATCTTAATGACTCTAAAAATTGCGTCTGCATATTCTTCAATGGAGCAGGCGAGAAATCCTGTTTGTTGTCCATCTTCTTCCAATACAATGTCCATTTTTGGGCCAGCTGAATTATGAGCTGACAAGCAAACAAACAACGCAAGAATAATCAATAAACGTAAACGCATTGTAGGATATAGAGAAAATAAAGTATATTTACGTAAAGGTTTAATTCCTATCACCTACCAATTGGGATGGCACCGGCAGCCATATATTCTACAACACTAATCCCAAAATGCTCATCTGTCATGGAATGGATGCCACCAACAGCGCCGGCTAAAAGTCCCACCAAATCTCTGTCGGTTGAGACAATGTTCAAAATTCAAAAGTGAAAGTAAGAAAGCATACTCGTGAATTAAAGAGAAAAAACCCGCTGGTACTAACCTGTATGTTACGTTTTTGTGGAATTCCACTTGTTCATTCACATTCAGCTCAATTGCTTTCTCTTTTAACATTTGAAGTCTATCTTCATCTGATCTATTTCTACAGCTTCCGACAAACTGGAGCTTAGGTTTCGGCAAGCCAGAATCTAATCTCTTAACGGCAACTGAGAAGGCCTCAAGTTGGAGACTGTGAGCCTACAATAAATCGAATCATGTAAAGTTAATGTAATCAACATAGGCCGAAATATGCCACCAAAATGGTTGTAACTTCCAATCACAAGTTGATAGGAGTATGCCTACCTTCTCTGGTCGAAATTGTGCAACAGATATTATTACAGGAATTTCAGCCGATCTTTCCAAAGGAAGCACCTGCCATATTGCTAATCTGTTAGAATCAACTGGTAACTACCATACAAGGTAATGCTCGTGTGTATTTATGTGCGTGTGTGCATATGATAGAGACCAATTGAACCGTAACCGAAATTAGAGAGATATTCGATGAAAAGAAACTCAAAAACAATTGCAATTTAGATAAACAAAACTTTATTGATATTAGACAGATAATAGTAGTAGAGAATTTCTCTAACTACTCCCAGAACAATATAAAACAAATTTTCAAACCTGAAGTCCTGAAGTATCACAAGGAGGATAAACTCGCTTAATCCGATCTGGAACTCCCCAAAGATTTTCAATATGGGCTTTGGTCCAAGATGAATTCACCATAGCTAGATGTGCGCAAGATCCAACAATCCCATACAACCAGCTGAAGATTGTGTAATAGATTATTTTGCACCGAGAAAGCCAAACACTGCCAGAAAACAACTGTCCGATTATTTAAACAATCTGGATAAGCTATAATATTAAAATTAATATTCACAGACTATCAAAAATTTATAAATTGAATTAGATGAGAGAAAAACCATTAAAAAATCCAAGGACTGAAAATCAAACCTTTTGGCAACCAAGGCATCATTATTATACATGGAGCTGCGTTGACGAACACGAGATAGCATGTCTGAACTGATAGTAGGGTAGTGTGTATAGCAAATGACTTTGCATCCAAACAACCTAGCAAGTGGATATGTAAAAGCATATCCACTTGTATCAAAATAATAGGAAGGGGTAAGCTTGCACAAAGCTTCCCATGCAAGATACATAGAGCCTAGACTTTGACCAATCATAGTAAAGTGTGGATAAGTCGTTTCTTCAATCCACTTCCTCTTGTACAAATGAACCACCTGTGAATTTTGTTGTGTGGATAACAAAAAGACACGGGTTATTACGATTTTTCAGTGCAACAAGTGCCTAAATAAGAGCTCTTTAACATTTCAACAATGTCCATTTACTTTGTATAAGCAAGTAAAAAAGCCCAATTTTATCTTTCTTCCATGACTAATTAACATCTTCAACAATAACCACGATTGAGTTATACCCTAGCACGTGCTAAATATGCCAATAGGAACCGTTTGAATTGGTTGGACTTATTTGAGTTTATCTACTGACATAAACACTTGTGAGACTAATTGAGAAAGTTTATGAAAACAGGTCCATAAGCTCTCAATGATAGCTAATAAAAACAACTTATAGCTTATATGTAAACAAATTGACTTTATCTTATCTTTTGCTATAGAAAAGCTTATAAATAAGCACTTATATCAGTCAGTATTCTAACATATTCCATTCCTTCTATGAATCCCCTGGTCATCACTACAATATGAGAGTTACAAAAGAACAATCTTTCCCTTTAGGCAAATGGTGATAAGCCATAATCAGCAATGAGAACTAAACGTTAACCGAACCACAAAACCGGCTTATAAGATGACACAATATAATCTTCACAACTAACTGCATTTGCCCACATAGTTAACAGTGTAACCAAAACCGCAATTTGTAACCCTTCATCCAATATGACTCAATAAAAATAAACAAAAACCCACTTAGCGTGTCTGGTTCTGCAGTGAAGACAGTTGATTTTGAATGAATTGTTTCTGTAAAAGTGATTCTGGCTAAAAGTGAGTAGAAGATATATTAATTTATGTTTGGATAAATTCTTGCAAAAGTGAGTTGAAGAGTAAATTTCACCGTAAATATCACATTTAGACTCAAAAGCTACAAATCATAGCTTCAAGTAGAATCAATTAGACTCAAAATCTATAAATCCTAACTTCAAGTAGAATCAATTCTACTCAAGGGCAACCAAATATATCAAAAACAATTTTCCACATCCAGAATCAATTATGCATGTTCCAAACGTGAAACCAAACATATACTAAAGCTAATCAACAGTGTCCGATTTCATGATCACACAAAATGGTAACAACCCAATAAGCATTACATGAATCAAAATCGTTACAAAACCAAAAAGGAGGAAACTTTACAAAACCCCAATTGCAATAAGGAAAAACAACACAAAACCCATATGACAGAATTCAGAAAAAATAACTACCTTAGGAGGGGATAAAAGGGTAACACCAAATCGATCAAGTGCACGATTGGACAACGACTGAGGTGTAGCATCGTGATCGCCTGTATAGACAAGACATTGAAGGTCAGGATTTTCTTCCTGGATAGCTTTGACGGCGCACCATAGAACCCTTTCTCCTCCGCCGCCGTCGTTGGTGTATGGATGGAAGAATCCGACGGCGGTTTTCCTGTTTTGTGTAGCGTTGATTGCGGAAAAACAGAGTTTGAGTATTTTGGTAGTGAGGAGTGTGAGTGAGAAGATGATGATGAGTTGTATGGGTGTCATTGTTGATCCACGGAGGTTGAAATTTACAGGTTTGTGTTGGAGTAGCGCTAGTTTGAGAAACAAGTTAAATACTATTTTCTTATGCCAACCAAACAATGCTATCTATTTTTCCTTTTTTTTTTATAAGTAATGTTATACGGTACAAAACATTAAAGAAAAAAAGGTAAATTACATTAGGAGTCTTAAAATATTTTTTTAAAAGTTTAGTCCTTTTAATTTTTTTTAACAATTTAGTCTTTTAAGTTACATTTTAAACATTTAGAAATATTGATTGTTATATTTTTTATTGCACTTCATTCTTTTTATACCATTCAAAATAATTGTATCCACGATTAATATATTTTCTCTGTTAAATAAGAGTAACAACACATATATTTGATAATTTAAAGGACTTACTTGTTGCAAAAAAAACTTAAAGAATCAACATATTACAAATAAACAATTTAAAGGACTTCTTGTATATTTTTGTCTAAAAACAAACAAGAATAAACATAATTTTGTAATCAACATATTACAAATAAACAATTTAAAGGACTTCTTGTATTTTTTTGTCTAAAAACAAACAAGAATAAACATAATTTTGTTACACTTGAATTTTCAGCTAGAAGAAAATTAATAGAGAATGTCAATTGAAAAGATATTTTTTATTAAAAAGATATTAATGAAGTGTTTTAAAATTATTAATGATGAAACGTCGACAAAGCATTAATGAAGGTGTCAACAAAAGAAGACGTGGTTTGGAGGAGTTTCAAGAACAGATCTACAAGATTAGGATCATCTGGAAGCAGGTCCATAATCTTGAAAAGGGCAGTCGAGAGGACCTCACTACACCAAATGCACCAGTCGACTAAATCACAAAAGGTTAAAGACTTAGTATTTTTACCAGTTCAAAATTCTCTATAAGCGACGTCGACAACACGTTGAGCAATTACTATTAAAAGTTCGTGGGGAATTTCGAAGCGGTTGTGAACAGAAGGAATTATGGGTGTCACGTAGGCACACTAATGGGACCTAAAGATCAAACGTGGAGTAAAATGCACTAGTTTCGTAGTAGGTGTAACCGTCGTTGACGGTTATTTTATAAATAACATAAATAGCAGACTCATACATTACATCAGGGATCACAAAATTTCATACATACTCTTCATACCACTTGGTTATCTGAGTCAAAGAGAGAAATAGTGTGTGAGAAACATGTATTTGTTTGAATCCATTGTTTTCATTATTTTCTTGTTTCCTTAAATGCAACATTTATTTTCTGTTACTTTCGCCTTCACTCTTATTTGATGTAATTTACTGCATTCATCTTTGTCATTTATTACAACTTACTTCATTTAAAGTTTGTTTCTACACCATTATCATGAAAACGACAATTGCATTCAATTCACACGCATGTGTGTTTACACAAACCATTTACACAAATTGGACGGTTTTTTAGATAAAACTTATGAGTTTTTGAGGGTTTATGTTTTTGAGGAGTGGTAAGAAAATTCCCGAAATGTCTCGTAAATATAAATCCCCTTCTCAAGGCCATGCTCCAAACTTCGGAGATCAATCAATAACGACGAGTGTCACTAGTTCTGGGGTTCTAGCTTCTGCTGAAGATATACCCACTGTCATCAGGCAAATCATATCATCGATTGTACCTCCATATGTAGTGGAGGCGTCGACACTCAATCTAGGAGACTAAGGGCCTCATTACCTAAGTTTCATGTTGCCTCAGAAAGAGCAGTCTTACGGTATGTTAACCACAATAATGGAATACATACATCTTAGTGTGTTAGTATACTCAGAAAATTTGATGGCTACATCGTCCCCCTTTAATCTATATTGGGCAACATGGTCCACTATGGCCAACTTTTATTGAGCGGGACAACCACTAGGAGGTATGGGATACTTTCCTCCAATTATGTCGCCTCTGATCAACAACTCTGTCCAAGTCACGAGACAACGAATGGTTGACTTTTTTGGTGCACCACCAGTGCCAATGACCATATCACCTAACAATCCCAAGGGTTAACCCTCCAGAAGTTAGGGTTGTTGAGAACAACTAGGAGCCAAATGGCCCAAATGTGGTACTGGCTCAACGAGACTAAGATGCAGATCAAGTTCTCTGACAAGTCCTACAAGATAATCTTGGGGAGAGGGGGGGAATAATATCACCAATGTGGTCGAACAAATTCTGGCCCAGAATGGCCTTGATATCAGAAACCCCAAGCCAAATTTTGTGTCGCCATTGTCGAAATACATGAGGCAAAACCTGTAACATCCCATTTCTACCCGGCGAATATTATTAAAATCAGAGTTAGAAATTTTCCAACAAATAAATAGGATGCTACACTTACAACTTATAACAACAATATTTAATCGCATCTAACATATACACCTAACACTTAAAACATCAGATGAACAGATAACAACAATTTTAGTCTTTAAAACGAAACAACTTTATTACTTAAGCAGCGAAACACAATTTTCAACTCAAATGACATAAAATCTTTGTCCAACTGAAAAACTTTAGAAACAACAAAGTACTTAACGAAATCAACTTAAAAATTCATCAACAGAAGTAAAATCAATAATAAAGCAACAAGCGTTCATCCTCCCGAGTGTTACGTATCAGAGTGACGACACTGACTCGAACTACTGAAGGTAAATACCCTTCATTTTAGATTACCTACACGTTATCAACATAGGAGTAACATTCAAACAAAAGGGGTGAGATATCAACCAATATAATAGAATGTATGATGAATAATATATTAGAATCAATTCATATAACAATCACCACTTCATAGCTTTTTAACAACATTCAACACAACTAATTCTTCCATACAACAATTCAGGATGCAATATGAAACGCGACTTGATTTTTATGCACATGCATGGGGTACCAACGGAGCAAAACTCCCAACTTAATAATTTTTTAACTAATAGAGACATCAACAAGGCATAAGCCTTCAACTTTAGATTTTTCCAATTCAGACCAACTTAACGAGCATTAGCTCCAACTTGATATGTGATGTATGCGACACAACATGAATGTAGTAACAACAACAAAAAACAACAACTCAACATAAATCAACATTGGCCATAAGCCTACAACATCAACAATAATTCAACATCAACTCAACATAAATCAATATTGGCCATAATCCTATAACATCAACAACAAGTCAACATCAACTCGACACAATTCAACATTGGCCATAAGCCTATAACATCAACAACATCGGTATATCCTACAACTTCGCATCATCAACAATATTGACATTACAACAACATATTAAAATTCACAAATACAATTGAAACCCATTGTAATAACACTACATAATTATTTAGCTATACGTATATATTCGGCTATTATACGTTATGTGACAGTTCCTCTAATACTAACCTGTTGCAACTATTATATAAGCTAGTACTGCTATCAACAATTTCTACTACTGCTAGTGCTACTAATTAATTCTCTATTATTGTTTTATTGCTAATAGCTTTCTGTCACCATTTCATAATTAACTCCTACTATCAACTTATTCCTGCTACACGTACTATGCTTTTATATTGTTAATAGTTTTTCGATAAGGTTACCGTAATTACATCTTACTACTATTAATTATCTCCTACTACCATGAATTATCTTTGCTATTATTTTACTGTTAATAGCCTACAACTTGGTTTTAGCCAAACAATACAGGAAACACAACAAAATTCATCACTACCTGTAACTTCAACAATTAATAACAACCTCATCACATCAACTTAATAATTGTCCCTGCTAAGCATTTCGTCTCTGTCATCTATTAATCCTACCTGCTACATATGTTAAGCTACAATTTGTTTACCTTTAACTCTAATAAAGTAAGAACTAATAAAGTAACAGGTCCAGGGACAAACAAAACAACTGAAAAATAGAGTCTTAGGGACGTTCCCCTCGTCACATCTAGAGTGCCAAAAGGCCGTGCCGCTCGGCACACTCCTCTTCAAACCATGACGGTTGGCATGCTCGTGTGCCCTTCGGCACAGAGTGTTCTCACGCAGTTTCTTCTCAGGCTTACTGATTTAACACAGAATTCTCCAAAACTTCCTTCAATTAACAGTATATTCACAACAACATGATACAACGCAGTATTACATCGACATGGAAACTTAACATCAATTATAGATAAAATTTAACACAGACTGTTATTATCAATAACATTGCATACCAATTCAACATCAATTCAGGAATACAGGAACACGGTTATGCGTACAACAATTACACCAACCCAATTCATACATACTATTTGTCATAATTCCCGTTATAGAGTCAGAACCCCATCTTTAACTTGGATTGAAGGTCGCTCTATAATCATCCGATCGAACATAGCTTTGCCTCTTTTCCTTGTTCCTCTTCTCTGCCACTTCCTACGTTACTGCTCCAAGACTTCTCTTAATATTTCTAATTAACCTAATTCTTATATCAACTTAACCTTATAATAATATACCTAATGGGCTCAACTTATACACCCCCACCTTACTACATACCACCATATAAATAAGCCCAACAACTTATCTTATATTATTCTAATATTATTGCTAATATTAATCAACTAAAATAATCAACCAAATAACAACTTAGAAACATATAACAATGCTTCACACATTCCAACAAATAATTTGAAAATGATTTAATTAAATAATTAACTAAATTAACGGGCGTTACAAAACCAAATTTCCCAAGGATTGGAAAGCCCCGAAATTTTCCAAGTTTAATGGTGATGCCAATGAATCCACCGTCGAACACATAGCCAAGTATCAAACCGAGGGTGGTGATTTAGCCAACAATGAGAATTCGAAAATAAAGTATTTTCCTACCTCGTTAACAAAGAATGCCTTTACATGGTTTACCACTCTTCCTCCTAATTCTATCTTCAATTGGAACCAACTGGAGAAAGTATTCCATAAATAGTTCTATATGGGATAGTCGAAGATTAGTCTCAAAGAACTGGCCAATGTAAGAGAAAGGTGGCTGAAATTATTGATGATTATCTCAATAGGTTCAGAACCTTGAAATCGAGATGTTTTACGCAAATGCCAAAATATGAGTTGGTCGAACTGGCAGTAGGGGGTCTTGAGTACTCCATTAGGAAGAAATTAAACACCCAATACCTAAGGGATATGGCCCAGTTGGTCGATAGAATTCGACAAGTCGAACGACTAAAGGCTGGAAAAGCCCGAACCACCAAGTTCAATAAAAATAAAGTAACTTGTGTCGAGGTTGATAGCGTGGTAAATTCGGCTGACTCAGATTACAAATGTGCATAGGAGAATGAGGCCAATGTGGCAGAATTGAAGCCATGATCCCCTTACACGTGCAAACTTCTAAAACCCTCGAATGGGAAGAATCTCATCGAGTCAAAAAACGAAAATTGTTGTCACTAGAATGTATACCTTTGACGTCACCAAGTGTGACAAAATATTCGACTTGTTGGTTTCTTATGGGAAAAATTTTGTTCCTAAGGGGGCTAAAACCCCACCATTAGAACAAAGGAAAAAAAGGTTTTTGTAAATTTCACAACTTTTGTGTCATAAAACTTCTCAATGTGTCCTTTTTAAAGATCTGGTGCAAAATGCTCTCAAGGATGGCCGACTCAAGTTTATCGACAAGCAGAAACCACGACCTGAAGGAGATGCTGAGACAAAAGTTAAGGAGTCTCTCTTTGTAGAGCCAGTGGAACTTATGATGGTTGACACTGTCGACGAGGTCGTAGCCAAAGACAACAAGGCAAACTATGAAGATCAAACATCAATGGTCTACCCAAAGCTGAAGAAGAACTTGTTAACTTTTTAAATCAATGCATGTTAAAAGATTCAAAAGTCATGTTTTTCCCCAAGTGCAGTGTTGTCTTTGACAAAGAAGATACTAGAGAGCTAGAAAAGGTGAAACCCTTACATAACAAAGAAGCTTTTCCGATATGACAAACCTAAGGAAGTTTCCTTTGACAAGAAATAAGGTTAAAATAAATTCTAAACTAGGACGTATGTCCCCAATACTAATGCGTTTTGTAAGAAATGGTTATAACCAGCAAGAAATCCAACTACGGATGGGGGGAAATGGAAAGTAGTCAATTTGGATGTTGGCTCTTCATATCTCACAAGTCTAAAAGAAGTATTCCCATGTCTCACAAAACTACATGGGAAAAATCCCATGACCAGGACTCAATGGAGGAGACACCATAGAAATAACAAAGTTGCATGAGAAGCTGTAAATTCTAGCAAGGAGAGTAGCATTCAAGATGCTGATGAAGGCAAATCTGGTCGAAGGTCTGTTAAGCAAAGTTACAAAGGCCAAAACAGGCGATGATGATGACATAGAGGCAGATAACTTTGACTCAGGGTTTGAACCAAAGTTAGATATCATTTGCAATATGATATTTGTCTTACCATTAGAGTATGACACAGTCACAAAAGTGACTGAAGAAGAAGGTGTGCTCGATGAAGAATTAGTCACCCATAAGCATTTGTATTACTACATAATGAATGATGAATTAGAGGATGAAGATTGCGCCATTTTTGAAAGGTAATACATGGCCGTGCAACAACACTTGAAGTCTTTATACATCAGGGCCAAGGTAAATGGAATAGGAATAAACAAAGTTTTGATCGACTGTGGAACGTGTGTTAATGTCATGCCACCGTCCCTCTTGAAGAGAATAGGAAATGATACTACTGACCGAACCTGTAACAATATGGTTTTGTCAAATTATGAGGGCAAAAAAATCAATCCCTTAGAAGTCATGCAAGTTGACATGGTTGTGGGAACCACCACGATGTTAGAACAAGATTTGGATCTGTGTTTAAATCTCTGTATTTTGATTATAGCAATGCATATATTTTATGAAGAACAACTTTAGTTCTAATGGTTTAATTTGAGTGTGCATATAAGAAATTCTAATTGATTCAAGACTATTGTCTGGAGAATCAGAAATACACCAAGCACATCAGAAAGACGGTTCGCTTCTGAAGAAACATCAGTAGTTCGGAAGAATGTTGAATGTTCACCAGAAAGAATCAGAAATCAAGATTGTTCAAGAAACAAGCTTCCAATGCAAAGTTCATAAGTCAAGATTTGTTCATCAGAAGAGTTACTACTTATATCTATGAAGGCAGAGTCAAGATTCTGAAGACTCGGATAGTTCATGGAATACACACTTCAATTCAACATTAGAAGTATTCCATCAGAAGAAAGGATGAAAGAAAGAAAGATCTTATGAACTCACTTCTAATTAACACATATAGTCCACTGCAAGACAAGATCAAATGATGACATCTTCTCAAGTAAATTTACTCAAAAAAAGTAATATTCATCAGAAGACAAATATTATTATAAACACCAGTGCACTCACTAGAAGAACTATTGTGACCATTTCTA
This sequence comes from Vicia faba, assembly GCA_948472305.1. Classification (NCBI taxonomy): domain Eukaryota; kingdom Viridiplantae; phylum Streptophyta; class Magnoliopsida; order Fabales; family Fabaceae; genus Vicia; species Vicia faba. The sequence continues at coordinate 282,875,297 of OX451739.1, read as the reverse complement.
AAGAAACATCAGCAGTTCCAAGAAATGTTGAATGTTCATCAGAAAGGGAATCAAGAATGTTCTCAGGAAAACACCACTCTCAGATATCAAGAGAAAAGAATTCAAGATCAGAAATCAAGATCAGAAATCAAGATGTAGCTGACATAAGTTATTGCTTCCAGCTCAATCCAAAGATCAGAATTCAAGAGATCAGAAAGAAGGAATTCAATGTCAAAATCAGATGTACTAATATAAGCTTCTGCTTCAGAAATCAGACATCAAATATGCAGATCAGAAAATATGATTATCAAAGATCAAGACAAGATCAAGATGAAGTGGATCAGGAAAAGATTTCACTCAAAAAAGTTGTTCCTCATATAAGCCTTTGCTTATATATCTGAAGATAATGTTCAAATATCTTAAAGACTCTAACTCTATAACAAAGAAGAATCTTCTAGATCATTATCATTCTTAAATTAGAAATTAATCCAGCAAGAAAAGAATCAAAAGCTCAAGAACTCAAAGACTTGAGAATCAGAAAGGTTGTTGCCATGATATCTGATTTCAGGATCTAAACATCAGAAAAGCTTTCGCCTACAACAACAAGACTTGTTTCTCAAATAAGTTGTTGCTTATATATATATATATATATATATATATATATATATATATATATATATATATATATATATATATATATATATCTACTATTAAAATATTCTGAAATGAAACATCTTCTTGCATAATCTTTATCTCTCACATCAGATAAGAAAAATGCCTTCAAGACTAGTTGTAAAAGTAGAAGTCAAATTTTGTGTTTCAGAAAGGTTGTTGCTATTATTTCTTAAGACAAGTCATGGTTCTGATAAATTTTATGCTCCTATACTACAACAACAAAGTAGTTTTTGAACTACTCATCAGTCAACCATCAGAAGAACGAAGACAAAGTAATTGATCTCTTCCAAGCTTAATATTTCAGAATTAGAAGTACATCATCAGAAGATAAATATCAAGAAAATTAGTCAATAAGAATATAGTACAAAAAACACACCATAAATTCCTCTATCATGATATTGGTTACACTATTAAAAGAAGTTGTCTCCTATGTTCTTATGCTAACAACTCCAAACAACAGGCTAAGGAAAGTGACGTTTCATACTGTTCCAAACCTCTCTTGAATATATCCATTGGGAATTAACCGTTGGAAGGTGAAAGGACTTTTCTATCCTTACAATGACTCTTTTTGAAGGCTATAAAAGGATATAAATGAAATGAAGAAAAGTGCTGAAAAGCCATGGAAGCAGATGTTGTTGGAGTTGTTACGCTGAACATGCTAAAGCTAACCAAAAAGAAATAAAGAAGATGAAGAAGAAGAATTCTATAAGATGATACTCAAATTCTTATCAAATATATCTTGGTAGAAATATGAAGAAGCAATGAATTATTATCATAGTTTACTCAACAAAGAAAATTAAGACAAGAAGACTACAAGATGCTGCACTTAAACTTATATTATATTCATCTTTGTGGAATCATGTAAACACAAGAGTTGTTGCTCATATTATGTTATATCTTTAGTTCTTAATGTAAATTATTTGTACACAAGAGTTGTTGCTCATAATTGTGTCAAACAATCAGGACTTAATCATTTGTGTAATCTGCTTAGAAAGAAGCAGTCATGTAAATGCAAACTTTGTCAACTGAATGTTGATGGTTCCTTGAGAGACTCAGTTAAGGATTCTCAAGAAGACTTTGGTTGCGGTCATCATAGAAGAAATCATGTTAAGAAAGACTAGGTTGGTCAGATTTCTTAACGTGTCAATGATCGTTATATCTCGTGGAGGTCACTGAACGTATCATTATAGTGGTCCTTGAGAGATTTGGTTGAGTCAAGATTCTCAAGAAGGCATACACTGTGGTCTTTGCAGAATTAGTAATAAGGATCAACTGAACTTGTTGGGTGTGATACGGTGGGAGAACTGACTTGTGGTGTTTTGCGTTTGATCGCAAATGTTGCGGTTAGCAAGAGTCGCCACCGACTTTTCTTTTAACCAAAAGGAAAAATTGAAAAGAACATGAAAGACCTTTGAGACTATTTCTTGAGTTCGAGGGTTAGATTATGAAAAGGGAAGGTATTAGTACCCTTTTCATCCATAGTTATCTATGGGATCTTAGTTGCTTGCTAGATCACTTGCTTTGTTTGAAAATGTGCTTTGTGGTGGTTTTAAAAATATTTTGAAAAGGCACATTCGTTTAGGCAAACTTTGTAATAGTTCTCGTTCGTAATAACGTATACAAAGTGTTGGAATTTTGAAAATGTTTCATATTTTGAAAGTTTGTTTTTGAAAGTGTTCCGTGTTTGTTTTGAAAATGAGCAAGGATGTTTGATTTGAAAGTGAGCAAGCAACTAGAAATAATCTACCTACTCAAAAGTCTTTGTTCATTTCTTCCTTTCCTTTGATATTGTTATCTTACCATTGATTGGTAAGAAGCCTTATCTTTGGATGTAAAGGGACGGGCATGGGTCATCGTATAGTCATGATAGCAATGTCGTGAGATATCTTAGCATTTCTCTTTGAGGGACTAAGATAATTTTGAAAGGCAACATTTGTAGCATCATCGAGGGACTATGATCTTATATTTTTGATTGTTTTTGCTAAGACATCCCACATGCATAACATGACCATTTTTATAAGGCAACAAAGTGGAATTACCCTAAGGGTGCAAGTGTGCAAGTGTGTTTGATTTACATGCATTGTTTATCTTAAATTAGGGTTTACTAATTGTTGATTTTAATCTTGCCATACAAACCCTAATTACTAACACTTATATGAAAGCAATAAATTGCGGAAAGTAAAATTACTACGCTATTACATCATTAGGGGATGGGGGTATACAAATTTATAAATGGGGATTGCAAGAAAATTAAACCTAATTATCTATTACAACCATATTGAATAATGTACAATAATTGAAAATAAAATAATTCAAGAATGTAAATGGAAAAAGAAATGATTTTTGTTTAGATTTTGATGAAAGGGTTTAGTTTTGACCTAATTAAGAAAATGATTAATTAAAATTAAATAAAATCAAACTTAAACTAATTAAGAAAAGAAAGTAAATTAGAAAGCATTTTTAGGTTTTTTTTGTGAAATATTTTAAGTTTAATAAAAATAAAAGGGTTAATACCTATTTTCACCCCTGACATATGGGGTGTATTTGAAAAACCCCCCTGCCAAAAAAAAAGTTTCAATTGTAACCTTGACAAATTTTAAAAGTTTCAGTTTTTACCTTGAGGATGCCACATCACCTAAAAGTTAAAAATTTTTGTTATTTCAAAGTTAAAAATTTTTGTCCTTCAATAGGAATCAAACCATGGACATACTATTTGCAGTGAACACTTCTTACCACTAAACCAATGCATTTTCTATGTTACATATATGCATCAATAAATATTCATATCATTAACATATTAATTACAATTATCAATAAATTTTATTAACTAGTTGGTTTAAATAATTTTAAAAAAAATGTTTTACATATTTTATCTTTTTACTGTAACTTTTTTTAAATTTTAAATTTTCAAAAATCACTTAAATTTAAAAAAATCACTTAAATTTAAAAAAATAAGTTAAATTTAAAAAAAATCACTTAAATTTTTAAAAATCACTTAAATTTAAAAAAATCACTTAAATTTTTAAAAATCACTTAAATTTAAAAAAATCACTTAAATTTTCAAAAATCACTTAAATTTAAATCACTTAAATTTAAAATCACTTAAATTTTCAAAAATCACTTAAATTTTCAAAAATCACTTAAATTTAAAAAAATCACTTAAACTTAAAAAAATAAGTTAAATTTAAAAAAATCACTTAAATTTTAAAAAATCACTTAAAATTTCAAAAATCACTTAAATTTAAATCACTTAAATTTAAAATCACTTAAAATTTCAAAAATCACTTAAATTTTCAAAAATCACTTAAATTTAAAAAAATCACTTAAATTTAAAAAAATCACTTAAATTTTCAAAAATCACTTAAATTTAAATCACTTAAATTTAAAATCACTTAAATTTTCAAAAATCACTTAAATTTAAAAAAAAATCACTTAAATTTAAAAAAATAAGTTAAATTTAAAAAAATCACTTAGATTTTAAAAAATCACTTAAATTTAAAAAAATCACTTAAATTTTCAAAAATCACTTAAATTTAAATCACTTAAATTTAAAATCACTTAAGTGATTTTGAAAATCACTTAGTTTTGAAAATCACTTAGTTTTGAAAATTTAAGTGATTTTTGAAAATTTAAGTGATTTTTGAAAATTTAAGTGATTTTAAATTTAAGTGATTTAAATTTAAGTGATTTTTGAAAATTTAAGTGATTTTTTTAAATTTAAGTGATTTTTTTAAATTTAACTGATTTTTGAAAATTTAAGTGATTTTTGAAAATTTAAGTGATTTTAAATTTAAGTGATTTAAATTTAAGTGATTTTTGAAAATTTAAGTGATTTTTTTAAATTTAAGTGATTTTTTTAAATTTAAGTGATTTTTTAAAATTTAAGTGATTTTTGAAAATTTAAGTGATTTTTTTAAATTTAAGTGATTTTTAAAAATTTAAAATTTAAAAAAAGTTACAGTAAAAAGATAAAATATGTAAAACATTTTTTTAAAAATTATTTAAACCAATTAGTTAAGAAAATTTATTGATAATTGTAATTAATATGTTAATGATATGAATATTTATTGATGCATATATGTAACAAAGAAAATGCATTGGTCTAGTGGTAAGAAACGTTCACTGCAAACACTATGTTCATGGTTTGATTCCTGTTGAAAGACAAAAAAAATTTAACTTTGAATTAACACTCAATTAATAAAATATTAATATAAATGCCATGTGGAATTAAAAATTAAAAATTAATTAAAAATGACAACTAATCAAGCCATGTCATTAAAATAATAATAAAAATATAACAAAAATATAAGCCACATCAGCCTTTTAGGTGATGTGGCATCTCAAGGTAAAAACTGAAACTTTTAAAATTTGTCAAGGTAACAATTGAAACTTTTTTTTTGACAGGAGGTTTTTTCAAATACACCTCATATGTCAGGGGTGAAAATAGGTATTAACCCAAAATAAAATATGAAAATTAATTAATTAAAAAAAGAAACCTAAATTCTAAGTTAATTTTAAATAAAAAAGGAATAATTAAACTTAAATTTGATTATTAATTTATTAAAAAGAAATTAATTTGTTAAGAAAATGTTTTTTTTGTCTTTATAAAGAAAATAAAATAAATAAGTGTGAAAATAATAAATAAAAATATTTTAGTTTTTTTATTAATAAAAGTAATAATAATAATAATGATAGTAATAAAAAACAATAAAGGAAACTGAAATAAAATAAAATAAGAAAAAAGAAAATGAATTAAATTAAAATAAAAATGTTTGGGCCAGGTGTGTGAAAGTGAAGGCAGGGGTGACAAGTTAGCAAAAATGGAAGGCCCATTGATTGGAGGCCCAGGCATTGCTGTTTGTGACAAAAAAGAGAGAAAAATGTGAAAAATATGAAAAGTGGCAGCGCTGGGGCTTGAACCCACGTCCTGAGTATGAAACGCGCGTTGTCTTACCACTGGGGTGGCTATACATCCATTAACATAAGTGAAACAAATAATACATAACACAAGTCAATTTCTGAAAATGACTTCATCTTCAACCTCCAGCCATGGTTTCTGTAACTTGCTCATTTCTCAACAAAAATGAAAGATGCAAACATGAAAGTTGCTCCATTTTTCCATACGAATCCAACCATATAAATATCATAAGCTATAAATCAAAGATGAATGAGAATTCCTAAAAGTACCAAATTCTGACATAACTTTTTTCAGAGATTCAAACCTAAAATTCTCTAAGCTCAATCAATATAAATGAAATCTATGGACATGTACAGTTTCAGGGCAATGATGTTTATATTTTATCTTCACAAATGCAAGCCTAAAAAGCCTAAATGAATAGATAGAAGTTCATAAATGATACCTCAAAACTGGAAATCGTGAAATGCAAATGAGCTTGATTCAAGGTGCTGCAATAATCAGGTTAGCTTCCTCAAGTTCCTAGGAAGCTAATGCAATGATTAGCTTGAACAATGGATGGCTGGAATGGCTCTGAGAAGTCAACTTGCAGTGCTCTATTTTTGGTTATGGAGGTTGTTGAAAATGGTGTTACAGTCGTGTAACATGGTGTGGGATTGTTTGTAGATGATGTTTAGGAACTTTTGGAAGTGAAAAGCCAAGAAACGCACGAGTGGATTCTGAGTTTGGATTTTTTTGGTCAGAATGTGCAACACTGGAGGTTTGTTATGCAGTTCTGAGTTTGGGAGAGTTTGAGGGCTTGTGCATTATTTTTTTAGCTTACAAATAGTGCATGTATTTATAGGCAAGAGGTTTCAAGTGTTACAACAACTCAGAATTTTGAATTCTCAAGTTGTGGCAACTTTGCTTGTTTTTGAAGTAAACATGAAAGACATCTTCCTAAGACTTGTACCATGCTATCTAGAGTGGTTGCAAACTTTAAACATGTTCTTCTGACTTTGTAGAGGAAGCTTGTGCAGGAGGAACAAGTTAGAGGCTCAAGAATTGACTTTGTGCAAAAAAACCACTTTTCCAAAATGGCAATGTTGCCTTTCTTCCTAAAATGGTATTAAGCATGGGCAATGCATTAAATTCTTGGATTAAAGCTTCTATAATCTGTGTAGAACATTAATTATGGAGTGAAAAACAAGTTTGAGGTCTGCAAAGCAAAGATTATGCAGCCTAACATGGATTTGGTTCATGTTCATCCTAAAAATCTGCCTTGTAAAACAAGAATGAAACCCTAACTTCTTGCCTTGGAAATATTGTAACATAATTTACAACCTCTATGTTGGACATTTTTGAAAATTAAATTTGGAACTAGGTGAAAATTTTCCATGAAGTTAGGTCAAAATCCTGCCTAAACTAGGGCAAAATTTCACTAAGTTTTCAAGTTTCATGAACATGTCTTCACAAAATCATAACTTGAAATCCAAGCATTTATAGGAAAAGTTATATTCTAAAATGTTTTAGATCTCATTGAGATCTACAACTTTCATGTTAGAAATTTCCTTTGAATCATCCTGCATCATGGTAGAAATTTGGCTCAAAGTTATGAAAAAAAGTGAAATTTTCAACACTTAGAAAAATTTGAAGTTTTAGAAAATTTGACTTTTCAAAATGAAATCTTGACTTTTTGATTTCGTGATGAACAATTTTCATATTTTGACATGTCTTGGTGAATTGTAATCTTTGAAACTTGATTTTGATCAAAAAGTCAATGTTTGACTTTTTAGTGTACAGTTGACTTTTCATCAGTTGACTGAAATTCAACTATCAATCAATTGAACTTGAGAAATGTTTTGAGCCATGCCATTAGGTCAAAATGATGCATTTGAATCCTTTAGGTAATGACTTAAACCAATAAGTTCATGATTGGGTCAAAAGTCAAAAATTGCACCTTCTCAGTCAAAACCCTAATTTTGACCATTTTGCCCTTTTGATGATCTGATCAAATTTCTTGAGGAATTGTGATCCAAACTTGATCAAATGACATATATGAGTTCATAATGTTGATATGGACCAAAAATTATGAAGTTACGACTGTAAATTGACCACATTTGACTTTCCCCCAATATAATTGATTTTAGGTCATCTGATCAATTGACTGAGCAAAAATGTGATCCAAGACTTGAAACATGACATGAGAAATATTGAGGGTCCAAAATGATCCATGAAGATGTATTGGGAATGGGCTTATAGATGATTGAACACTAGAGTGCCCAGAAATTTGCACTTGAAGATGTATTGGGAATGGGCTTATAGATGCCACTTGGAGGAATGATGGTAAATACTGGAAGAAGTATCAACATAAATCTTTGGTTGATTTATACTAAAACTTGATGTTTTTACCTGTGTGAAAAAAGGTTACTAAAGTTCATATGTATGCATGATGTTCACAAGATGTGGTATTATGCTAAAATGCATTTTGTATGTTAATGCTATGATGTATGAATGTGGGATGCATATTCGTCCGGGAAAATAAATCCTTGACTACTACTGAGGAATTCTAGGAAGTTGAATCCAGGATTGCTGTTGGGGATGAAGAGTATATATATCTTCAACCTTTGTTAAAAGAATTTTTCCGCTGGGGAATATCTCTTGGATGTTAGCTGTTATCTGGTTGGGTCCAGGCTTCACAATATTTTGTTGAGGATAAGGAAGTTAACTTCTATCTGGCCGGATTCCAGGTTTCATGGTAACTTACTGGGGAAGAATAAATTATTTGTTATCTGGTCGGATTCCAGGCTTCACGGAAAATTTCTTGAAATTGAACTGTTATATGGTCGGATCCAGACTTCACAGATTTCTTGAAGTGGTAACTACTATCTGGCCGGGTCCAGGCTTCATAGTTTTTTTTGAAAAGTTATACTATTATCTGGTCGGGTCCAGGCTTCATAGTGCCTTACTGGGGATTGTAGCTAGTTGTTATCTGGTCGGACTCCAGGCTTCACAATAACTTGCTTGAATAGACGAAGTTGAAAACTGATATCTGTTCGGATCCAGGCTTCACAGATTTTGAGGTGGATGAAGTTAATTGCTATCTGGTCAGATCCAGGCTTCACAAATAAACTTATCTAAAGAGAAAGAGTTGAACTGATATCTGGTCGGGTCCAGGCTTTACAGTAACTTGCTTGGAATTTAGTTGTTATTTGGTCGGGTTCCAAGTTTCATAACGAACTTCTGAGGGAAACTGCTATCTAGTTGGATCTAGGCTTCACAATAATTTACTTGAAAAGATGAAGTTGAAAACTGATATCTGGTCAGATCCAGGCTTCACAGTAACTTGTGGGATAAAGGCAAACTCTACTGGGAAAAAGAAGTTAAACCCTAGTCTGGTTGAGTCCAGGTTCTTCTATATCTTGAAGAGCTAAACTATTATATGGTCGAGTCCAGGTTTCATAGTATCTTGAGAAGTTAACTATTATCTGGCCAGGTCCAGTCTTCATAGTATTTGAAATATTACACTATTATCTGGTCGGGTCCAGGCTCTATAGTGACTTGATAAGTTGACTATTATCTGGTCGGGTCTAGGCTTCATAGTGACTCGAGAAGTTGACTATTATCTGGTCAGGTCCAGGCTTCATAGTAGCTTGAAAATTATACTAATATCTGGTCGGGTCCAGGCTTCATAGTATCTTTTGGAGATAGTAAAGGTTTTATTGATGACTTTACTGAGGATTAGGGGTTGTGGCCCTCTGATTTGTAATAGTCTGAAAGGAAAACTCAAGCTAGAGAGAATAGATTCAGTCGGGGAAGACAGACTCAGCTGGGGAAGATAGACTATGCTGGGGGAATTTTGCTGTTCGTTGATTGTTGTATGTTGGGGAAATAAACCCTGTTGGGGAAATAAACCCTATTGATAGATACTTGATGAACTGCTGACGAGGTGAGTTCTTTTAAGAAGAGATCCACAAGGCTTATTTTTATAGGATCAACTTAGCTGGGGAGAGAGATGTCCAGAGATTGAGACTCTGGTTGGAGATTAACCCGTGCAAAGAGACTTTATGGGTAACTTTGTTGAGGATTGGTTTATTTTAGCCGTCCTCGTGGGGATAATGCTAATGAAATAACTTTGTGGGGGATATTCCAACTGCATTAAAGAGATGTTTGCTGCTTCTTAGCAGGACACTTGTGCCAAATAGTTTTAATTATGTTCATATGCATATGTTCGTTCAATTTTAGTCATTGGACAACTTTGCATTCAAAACAAAACAGAAAGTTTGCACTTCAAAGTATATTTGTATTGATATTTTGCCCGTGAATAGGAATTTTTGTATAAAGAGACGGAGATCCTAGTAAGAGGAAATTGTCAAAAGGAAAACAAAGATTGAAAACAAAAACAAGTATCCATGTGGAAATGATCTCATTGCATTCCAACTCTACTATTTCCCCAATGTCTTCGAATGCCCCTTGCCATTGACAGAAGTTGATAGGATTGATCTTAGATCGTTTGAACTCGGACCTTTGTAATAAAGTCGAGTGTGGTGATTCCACAAGACATAGTCATACGCTTTCAATCCTTAATTTTTTCCTGGACCTCCCTTTCAGGTTTTCAGCCCACCAGGATACCCATTTTTGCCCAAGTCGCCCTTTCGGGTTTTCAACTTGCCGGGTGTACAATCTTTTGCATATATCCCTAATTTTTGCCCAAACATTTTGGTTTGTCGGGATGCCCTTATTTTGCCTAGGTGTGTCAACCTAGCGGGTCTCTTATGCGTAGTATTTTTTAACTATGTCCGTGTTCACAGGATGTGGGAAGTCTTCACCATCCATGGTAGTCAGCATCATGGCCCCGCCAGAGAACACTCTCTTGATAACAAATGGTACTTCGTAGGTGGGAGTCCATTTGCCTCTGGGGTCGCCTTGTGGCAGAATGATACGCTTTGTCACCAAGTCACCAACTTGATATACTCGAGGCTTGATCTTTTTGTCGAAAGCCTTGATCATGCGTTTTTGGTACGTCTGACCATGACAAACAACATCCATTCGTTTTTCATCGATCAAGTACAACTGATCCAATCTTGTCTAAATCCATTCATCTTCGCCTAGACCTGCCTCATTCATAATCCTCAGTGAGGGAATCTGAACTTCCACTGGCAAAACAACTTCCATGCCATAGACCAAAGAAAAGGAAGTTTCCCCAGTTGATGTTCTAGCTGAAGTATGATAGCCATGAAGAGCAAACGATAACATTTCATGCCAATCCTTGTAGGTCACTACCATCTTCTGCACAATCTTCTTAATGTTTTTGTTGGCTGCTTCGACTGCGCCACTCATTTTAGGTCTATAAGGAGAAGAATTGTGATGCTTGATCTTAAACTGGGTGCAAAGTTCCGTAATCATAGCATTGTTGAGGTTAGTCCCATTGTTGGTGATGATCCTTTCGGGGATACCATAGCAGCAGATGAGGTTATGTTTGATAAATCTGGCTACCACATTCTTTATGACTGAGGCAAATGAAGCGGCTTCGACCCATTTGGTGAAATAATCAATAGCGACCAGAATGAAGCCATGTCCACTGGAAGTAGTGGGTTTGATTTCTCTAATTATGTCAATTCCCCACATTGCAAATGGCCACGGAGCGGTCATGACGTTCAAAGGGATATGAGGCACATGGACTTTGTCAGCATATATTTGGCATTTGTGGCAAGTCCTAGAGTGTTGATGGCAATCAGTCTCCATCGTTGACCAATAGTAACCAGCTCTCAGGATCTTCTTGGCCATGGTATGTCCGCTAGAGTGAGTCCCAAAGAGACTATCGTGCATGTCTTCCATAATTTCCTTTGCCTCCTTCTTGTCCACACATCGGAGTAGAGTAGAGTCATGGTTGCGTTTGTACAAGATTCCGTTACTTAGGAAGAATTTGGCTAAAATTCTTTGTAATAACTTTATGTCATTGATGGATGCTCCCTCAGGGTACTCTTGTGCTTCAAGGTATCTCTTCACCTCATGGTACCATGGCTTTTCTGTGTTAGCGTCGAGCTCACAGCAGTGCGCGGGTTCGTCGAATCTCTCAATGGTAATCATAGAAGCTTCATTGTCCCATCTGACCTTGAACATCAAAGACACAGTGGCCAAAGCATCGGCTAGCTGGTTTTCTTCCCTAGGGAAGTGTTCAAAGGTGATCTCTTCGAAGCAACGAATCTGAGATAGCACAAGCTCCTTATAAGGGATAAGATTAGGGTGTTTAGTGTCCTAATCTCCTTTTACTTGGCTAATCACTAGAGCAGAATCCCCAAACACATTCAAATGCTTGATCCTCAAATCAATGGCAACCTTCAGACCCAAGATGCATGCTTCGTACTCAGCCATGTTGTTCGTGCAATCAAAGCATAATCTGGCAGTGAAAGGAGTGTGGAAACCTTCATGGGAGATAATCACAACACCAATTCCGTTACCCAAGGCGTTGGAAGCCCCATCGAAGACCATAGTCCATCGGGATCCTTGTTCAGGTCCGTCATATGGTCCAGGTTTCGTGCAGTTGGTCACTAGCATAATGTTCTCATCCCGGAAGTCAAAGTTCATAGACTGATAATCATCAATAGCTTGATGGGCCAAATGATCTTCTAGTACGCTTCCTTTGATGGCCTTTTGCGTTGTGTATTGAATGTCGTACTCAGTCAAGATCATTTTCCACCTAGCTATCCGTCCGGAAAGAGCATGTTTCTCAAATATGTACTTGATTGGGTCCATCTTAGAAATCAACAGAGTGGTATGAGTTAACATATACTGTCTTAGCCAGCGAGCAGCCCATGCTAGAGCGCAACAATTTTTCTCGAGCAGTGAATATCTGGTTTCACAGTCGGTAAACTTTTTGCTCAGGTAATAAATAGCATGCTCTTTTTGGCCAAACTCATCATGTTGGCCCAAAACACACACCATAGAGTTCTCTAGTACTGTTAAGTACATGATCAAGGGTCTTCCTTCAACTGGAGGCATGAGAATAAGAGGTTCTTGCAGATATTCTTTGATTTTGTTGAAGGCAGCTTGACGTTCATCATTCCATATGACTACTTGATCTTTCTTCAATTGTTTGAAGATTGGCTCACAAGTAGCAGTCAAGTGAGATATGAAGCGGGAGATATAGTTAAGACGACCCAAGAATCCTCTAACTTCCTTTTTAGAGTGGGGAACTGGCATTTCTTGGATGGCCTTTACCTTGGCAAGATCGACTTTGATGCCTTTACCGCTGACAACAAAACCTAGAAGCTTTCCAGATCGTACTCCAACTGTGCACTTGTTAGGGTTTAACCTCAACTTATACTTTTTCAACCTTTCGAATAACTTGTACAGGTGATCGAGATGCTCCTCTTTAGTTTGTGTTATAGAAATCATATCTTCCACATATAGCTCTATTTCATGATGGATCATATGATGAAACAAAGCTACCATAGCCCTTTGACATGTTGCCCACGCATTCTTCAATCCGAACGACATGACCTTGTAGTAAAAGGTACCCCATTGCGTAACGAAAGTGGTATTCTCCATGTCTTCGGGAGCCATCCTAATTTGATTATAGCCGGAGAAACCATCCATGAAAAAGAAGACTTTATGCTGAGCAGTGTTATCGACTAAGACATCAATATGAAGTAGAGGGAAATCATCCTTGGGGATTGCCCTATTCAGATCACTATAATCTACACACATGCAAACTTTTTCATCTTTCTTTGGTATTGGCACCATATTTTCAACCCATTGGGGGTAAGATGTCGCAGCTAGGAATCCCGCATCAAATTGTTTCATCATTTCAGCTTTTATCTTTTCATACATGTCAGGCCTCGTGCGACGAACATTTTGTTTGATAAGAGGACAATCTTATTTTTTCGGAAGACGATGAACTACAATGTCAATATCCAGCCTTGGAATATCTTCATACGACCAAGCAAACACTTCCACATAGTCGTGCAACATTTGAACCAACCTGCTCTTGACACTGCTTTCCAGGTTAACGCCGATCTTAACCTCTTTCTTGTCTATCTCGGTACCCAGATTGATGACTTCAAGTGACTCTTCGTGTGGCTGAATAGCTTTTTCCTCTTGTAATAGAAGTCTGACTAGTTCTCCCGGTATTTCACAATCTTCCCCGCCTTTGTTTTCGGCTTGGTTAATTGGACATTCGAAATCATAGTCAACAATAGTAGAGTCATTGGCAATGAGATCCAGAGTGGATGAGAACCTACAAAAGTGTGTGTGTGTGTGTGTGTGTGCATGTAAGATACATGGTGTTGTACCCCAAAATTTGCCCTCTCATTTATCAAGACTTTTCTCACAAGATTTCTTTGACACAAGACTGGATTAGGGTTTGGTCAGCTCAAGACATCTCATCTTGCACTGATGACCCAAAATTAGGGTTTGAGGTTGCACATGGATTTTTGGACTATCAATGCTTCATGTGACTTTCAAACATAATTATGGATCCCTAAGATCACTCAGGACAAGTTTCAAGCTTTGAACCACATTTTGATAAGTCAATTGGACAGTTGACTTAAAAATCAGCTGTATTGGGGAAAAAGTAAACCATGGCCAATTTACAGTCAAACTTAATAATTTTTTATCCACATCAACATTTTAAGCTTATATATATCATTTGGTCAAGTTTGGATCGCAACTCCTCAAGAAATTTGATCAAATCATCAAAAGGGCAAAATGGTCAAAATTAGGGTTTTGACTAAGGAAGGGCAATTTCTGGTTTTTAACCTAGCAAATGACCAATTGAGTTAAAGCATGATTTCAAGGATTGAATTGCATCATCTTTACCTAATAGCATGGTTCAAAACATTGCAATTTCATTGGATTGACAAATGAAATTTGCAGTCAACTGTACATTAAAAAGTCAAACTTTGACTTTTTGGCCAAAATCAAGTGCCAAGGGTCACAATTCATCAAAACATGTCAAAATGTGAAACTTGTTCATCAAGAAATCCAAGTTTGAAGATTAGGGTTTAAATTTGAAAATTTTCTTAACTTAGAAAATTTTCTAAGTATAGAAAATTTCTTATTTTTTCTCAACTTTAGGCCATTTTTTCACCATGATGCATAATGATTCAAAGAAAGTTCCCAACATGAAAGTTGTAGACCTCCATTAAATCTACAACTTTTCTTCACACACTTTTCCCAAAATATGCTTGGATCTCAAGATATAAATTTATGAATACATGCTCATGAACTAAGTAACTTAGGGAATTTTTGCCCTAATTTAGGCAAGTTTTAGACCCAACTTCATGGCAATTTTCACCTAGTTCCAAGAGGTATCTTGAAATGCATTTTAAATATGAGTTATAGAGCACATTTCAAGATTTCCAAAATGTCCTATAACTCCTCAAGATCATTTTTGAGTAGGGAGAATCGAAGAGATAAAGTTGACAATTTCTCACTTTTGGTTCAAGCCATTTCATGAAGAACAAAGTTCCAATCAGTACCTATGCTGCCTAATCCATGCTTTACAGGTCCCAAACTTGTTACTTACTCCTTAATTTAATGCTTACTCAGTTGACAAATCTTTGATCCAATCCCTAGAGCCATTACCCAAGTTGTAATTCCATAAATGGCATAAAGTGACCATTGCCATTTTGAAAAAGCTCAACTTTTGCCACTTTCCAATTCTTGAGCATTGAACCTGTCTCCATTGCACATATAAGTCTTGCAGGCCTAAAGCAAATTGTACAAGTAGATACCAACCCTAAGAAATCCAGTACAAGCATGGCAAGCCTTGTCCCTTCACTTTGCTTCAAAAGCAAGAAAGGTTTCCAAAAGGCTAGAACTGGCACATTTGTTGGAGGGTTGACTAAAAACTAATTCCATACTAATATACAAACATAATACAACATAAGGCACGATTACTTGAGGCCTGAAACACTCCCAAACTCAAAAACACCAGAAAACTGTCAAGACTTGCAGTTTTTTTGCATAAGCATACCAATCTCTCACTTGGCTCGTGCGTTTCAAGTCTTGATCATCAAAACACCTGACCTACTTGATATCTAACTAATCCAGACCTTCATCCCTGTACTGTAACCCCTTCTCCATCATCTGCCATTTTTGTTTTCAAAGCTTACAGGTTGACTTGGCCAAGGAGTTTCATACACTTTCAAAGCAAGGCAAGGGTTGGAGCACAATCAGGGAGGTTCAAGAAAGCTTAAGCAAGCATCAGGCCTCCATCAAACTCACTCCAACTCCATCCACGATTTCAACTGAAGGAGGTAAAATCTCAACTTCTATCTCCTTGTACAGGCAACCATTGGCCACGATTTGTGAATAAAT
Source organism: Vicia faba (assembly GCA_948472305.1). NCBI lineage: Eukaryota > Viridiplantae > Streptophyta > Magnoliopsida > Fabales > Fabaceae > Vicia > Vicia faba. The sequence goes on along the minus strand of OX451739.1, from coordinate 282,859,426 downwards.
AATGTAGTCCTCATTGCAATGAAGTTGTACATATCTTTATCTTGCATTTATTTGGCCTGAGTTGAGAGAATTTAGAACTTGAAGTTTCTGAAAAATTTAGGTTTAAATTTAGGGCTTTTAAAATTCTTTCTAATCTTTGATTGTTAGCTTACATGACTTATATGGTTAGAATCGTGAGACCAAATGCTACAACTTTCATGTTATGAGTTTTCATTTTCATGGAGAGATAAGCAAGTTACAGGACATCTGGCCAAGCTTGGGGAAGAAGATGAAGTACATGGCAAAGACTTTGTTCATATTATGTTATTTTCGTTTCACTTAAATCAACGGATGTATAGCCACCCCAGTGGCAAAGTAGCGCGCTGGTGAGACCCATGTCCTGGGTTCGAACCTGGGCGCTACTTTTGTTCTTTCACATTTTTCCTTCTTTCCATTTTTGCTGTTTTTTGCAGGATTGGGCTTGGTCCTTTGGGCCTAGCATTTTTACTAACACACTGTTGCCAGTTTTCCTACAGCACCCCCTTGCCAACTCTTTTTATATTTTTATTTTATTTATTTTTATTTTTATTTTAGTTTATTAAATATTTTCTTTAATGCATAAAAAATCCTAAAAATATAAAATTAATAATATTGCATTTTTATTTTGTTTTAGTTTATTTTTCACATCAAAATATATTTTATTTTTAATATATATCATGTATTTTCTTAATAAACTTGTAAAATATAATATATTTAGTTTAATTTATTTATTTCCTTTTCATCCCATACTTATACATATTTATTTTTGCATATATAAAAAAACTTTATATTATACAATATTATTTATTATTTTAATATAAAAAAATACATAAAAAATAATACATATGAACTTCATTTTCTTTTAAAAATTAGGGTTAACTTTTACTAAGAATTAATTTCTTTAAATTTTTTAGGATTAGGTTAAAATTTTCTTTTCACATAAAAAACAAAATAAAAATCTTTTTCTCTCAACTCTTGAGGATTCCTATTCTCAATCAACTACCTTTCAACGGCACAGAAAGAGATCCAAAGCCAGAAGAGATTGCTCAAGCTCTGCACTTGCACTTAGCTGATGTCACAACTCATTGGGAAACTAGAAGTGATGTCAAAGGCTTCTTAGCAAAATTTCTGATTGAGAAGGCCCAAAGCTGTTGGAATTCCCTAGACTTGCAAGCTTTTGAGGAGATTGTGGCTCTTCTTATCTATGAGATGGTCTTGTTTCCCAATCCCGACCAACTTATAGATGTAAGTGCTGTCAAAATCTTCATATCACGTAATCCAGTGCCTACATTACTAGGGGATATCCTGCACTCTTTTCACACTCGTACAATGAGGAAGAAAGGTGTCCTTATGTGTTGCACTCCTCTCCTGGCAAGATGGTTTATTTCTTATCTTCCCCAATCAGTCTTAAAGAATGAGCAAGGATTAAGGTGGTCACAAAGGTTAATGACGCTCAAACATTCAGATATTCATTGGTGCTCTCGATCCAAAGAGAATGTTATCATTGTTGACCATTGTGGGGAATTCCCTAATGTCCCTCTACTTGGCATTAGGGGAGGCATCACCTACAACCCATGCTTATCTCTAAGACAGTTTGGTTATGCCCGAAGGGATGGCCCACATGAGATACTGATTCAAGGCTTGGTATTCGACTACGACAACGAAGATCAAGGTCTTCGCCAGAGATTCATCCGAGCTTGGAGGATGCTAAAAAAGGTGGATAGTAAGACTTTGGGACACAAGAATTCCATCCCTCTTGAGCCTTACCTCAAGTGGGTACGAACCCGCGCTCAAAGTCTTATGATGCCTTATCCTTCTATTCTCCCGGTGATTATTGAGCCTGTTAAGGAAGGAGAAGTTCCATACACTATCCTACATCCTGACATGCCCATATCTCTTGAAGACCTACAAAGGGATTGGATACAACTCAAAGGAGAGCTAGATACTTTCGAAGCCCAATTCTATGCAAGCGAGAAGAAGGTGTTGGAACTCACTAGGCTACTTCACGAGGAGAAGACTCTAAATGCCTACATAACACCAAAGAGGATGCACACTACTTTTTTATCCTAGAGTTTTGTATTATTTATCCCAAGGGGCATTGATGTACTCAAACTCTATTTTATTAATATAACGTGTGTTTCTTTTTGTTTAAAACAAACTTGAATTTGTTAAATCCTTGAAAACATTGCATATGTACATATCATTCATCATAACATAAATAAGTCTTTTGCAACGAGTTTCCTCATCTCTCTACTATTTATTTCAGTAAGATGGATCTCGAACAGACAGTCAAAGATCTTCAAGCTCAAAACATGCAGTCTCAACAGTTACTCACAACCCTGGCCAAAGGGCAAGAAGAGCTGAAGACTCTGTTGGCCAAAGAGAAAAAGAAGAAAGAGAAGAAACCAACTGGTGTTGTAATCATGGGGAGAAGATTTCAAGGATAAACTAGAAGAACCTTGAATTTCGCAGCAACATCTGATGAAGGAGAAGGGAAAGGAAAAGAAACAGTAGTTCCGTCAGAATCCGAAGAGGAGGAAGATTTTTCCGAGGGACAGTATCCTCCAGCAGATGATAAGTACAGACATCTTGAAGAGCGTTTGAGCGTTATGGAAATACAAAGGGTACCAGGTCTAGACTTTGAAGAATTGGGGCTAGTATCGGGAATTATGATCCCACCAAAGTTCAAAGTGCCGTTGTTTGCAAAATATGATGGGGTGTCATGTCCTAAAATGCACCTCCGATCATACGTAAGAAAGATCCAGCCGCACTCCGTCGATAAAGACCTGTGGGTGCATTTTTTCCAGGATAGTTTATCCGGAACACAACTCGAATTGTTTTACCAATTAGAAAGGTCCGACGTCCACAACTGGGAAGACCTTGCCGCAACTTTCTATAAACAATACCAGTATAATGTAGATTTGGCGCCTACCCGTACTCAACTTCAGAGTATGGTTATGGCTTCAAATGAGGGTTTCAAAGATTACGCGCAGAAATGGAGAGATCTAGCTGGAAGAGTGCAACCCCCTTTATCTGAAAGGGAGTTGGTGGATATGTTCTTAGGCACTCTATCGGGCCCTTTCTTCAACCATTTGATTGGGAGCTCATCTGCTGGATTTACTGAGTTAATACTAACTGGAGAGAGGGTGGAAGATGTCATAAAAAGCGGAAAGATTCAGAAGGATTCGTCTGCCTCTACAGCTGTGAGAAAACCCTTCACTGGGAAGAAGGAGGTATCTGCTGTTTATCAATAAAGGAACCAAGGGAGAGCTGAACGCCGACCAATGGTAGGGGCTGTTACGATCCCAAAGCCTACATCTAATCAACCAAGAAGTAACCAACCAAGAATGGATAGGCCAGTCCGGCAATTCACCAGAATTAATATGACTCTAGCCCTGGTTTTACCACATCTTCTGAAATCTAATCTGGAAACTTTAAAGGAAGCTCCAAAGAATCCCAACATGACGTCCCCTCATTATCACCCTGTGATCGGTGGATCTGGAACTGACTGTTTAACGCTGGTTCGCGAAATGTCGCGGAAGCAAGAGTCGCCACCGTCTTTTATTTTATCCAAATGGAAAGGACAAAAGCACAGAAAAATTCCTTAAAGAGATTGCTCTCGGTTCGGGAGGTAGATTATAGAAAGGGAAGGTGTTAGCACCCTTTCTATCCATGGTTATCCATGGGCTCTCAGATACTTGCTCACTTGTGTTTTCAAAATTGGTTTGCTTGCTTTTCAATGTGGGTTTAAAAAAAGTTTCTTTGAAAGTTTCAGATCGACTCATACGTCAGAGTGTTTGAAAAATTTGCTTTGAAAGCTTTTGAAAATGTGTTGGTGTGAAAAGTATTTTTGTTTGAAATTAGAGCAAGTATCCTTGAGAACCTACCTACCCTAAGGAATTTGCCTGTGTAGATGTCCTTAAGGTAGTGCCATCCCACCATTGAGAGGTAGGTAGCACCACCGTTGGAGGTATTCGGGTCAATTCGAGTTTGTAGGGACATGGTGATCACCAGAGCAATGGGAAGACACCTTAGAAGCTACCCCCATGCCAGGTTCCCGGATCATGAGGACTTACTAAGACATCCTCTACTCGACGATCACCTTTCGAGGCAAGGCAACAGCGAGGCGTACCCTAGGGGTGGTGTGTGCGATTCGTGTGTCATTTTCATTGATATTTGTCTTGTCATGTTCATTGTGATCTACGCTTGATTTTATTTAAGTCCATACATTCTTTCATGCTTTTGTTAACAGTTAATATTTGCGGGAAAAATAAATCTAAAGCTATTACAAATGGCGCGGGTCCACATCGCCAAAATTAAACCGGACCCGATTTGACGGAAAGTAAATAAAGCAAATAAAAGTGCGAAAAGTATAAAACGTTACAAAGCTTTGGGAGAGATACATAATTATTTAAGCGACATAAAATAAATACGCGAAATTAAACAATTAAAAATATGGGCGTTGGACCCTTTTGCAAAAATTGAAACTACATGAATTAATTAATATTAAAAGAAAATATTTTTGGTATTTTTGTGTTTTTAAGATTTAATAGAAAAAGATTTAATCAAAGTACGACGCAAACCCTAATTCTAATGGCTTTTAAATTTATTATGAAAGCATTAATATTTAACCTAAATTACACCTAAATTATTTATGTACAATTTAATTATAAAAATAAATAAAATAAATATTATTATGGTAAAAGGGAAAAGGAAATAAAAACAATAATTAAACCTAATTCTATATTTTTGTATTTTTGTTATTAAAAGAATTAAAATTAAAACTCTAATCTAAATTAATTTATTTACATGAAAATATTAAAATAACAATTATTTATCATGTTTTTATCTTTTTTGATTTTTTAGGTATTTTTCATATTTTGTAAAAAAATAATTAATTAAATTGATAAAACAAATAAAACAATAATTGAAAATAAAATATAAAAATATAGAGAAGACAAACCAGGGGGGGTTCAGGCCCCAATTGTGAGGTTAAATTTGTGAAATTCTGGCCCATTTAGTATGACCTTCTTTTACTTTTTTGCTAGCATGCTGGTGCATTGACTGGGATTTACCATATGCCTCAATTCTTAACCTTTGATCTGAGTTTCATTGGACGCGTGGTCATTGGATTTGGAAGGTGTATGGTGGACCACGTTACTGAGCCTGCACATGAACGCTTAATTGGGAAAAACAAATGGAAAGAATGAAGACCTGGGATCGAACCCAGGTCATATGTGATACCAGCGCTATCGTTTGCCATCTGAACCAAACAACATATGTTAACATATTATAACAAATAAATAATAAAAAGAAAAATAAACGCGTTAGTGGATCCAGCGCGCCAATTTTCAAACAGGCTAATCATGTTTTGCCAACGCATCATCCTCTTCATCGTCCCTGTAACATAAAGCATTAGGCAACAGTTTTGCACGCATCCCCTTAGGCCAGCTACCAGAAAATAGCGAATAGACCTATAACGTTCATAAATTAGGCGCGATAAGTGATTCTTCTTCGTCTCTACGCGCTGAATCCAACCATGGTATTGAGGAGGTCTAATTTTACAGCACCTGAAAACCCCTAATTTGAAGGTTCAGAAACCCTAAAAAAGCATCAATGGAAAACATCCATATATGGCACGAAAACAAAATTAGACGACATGGTTAGCTTCAGAACACGTTTATTAGTATGAATGCATAAAAAAAAAAACAATGGAGATGCTTGAAACATGAAATACGATTATGCATTTTTCTTGAAACCGTTTGAATCCATGGTACCAATTCTGGGTGTATAAAGGTTGGTTTCTGATTGGAACACGTTCAAGGACGCTTGAGCAAGCTGTTGGAATGAAAATTAGGCTTTGAATCGCCCTGGAATGATGATTTCAGTTTAGACTTTTTCAACAAAATTTCAAGTTTCTAATGAGTTCTTTAGCGCAGCTTAGAGTGTCCTAGGATTAGGTTTATGATCAGGCCTTTGTAGTGCAGCAATTAGGTTAAGAAAACTCAATAAAATCCAATGAATTAATGGTTTTGCATATTTGATTTTCTTAAGATCTTTTCATATCTTTTTCAAGTGTATTTTGCTCTCAATCATGCCAATCAGTCCAATTCTTTCCACATTTAACTAAGCACGAAATATTGAGTCCAAAACATGCATAAAAAGATTGGTTAGGTCATGTTAGATATTTTTCACATATTTAAATGATTTAAATGAATTAATATGAATAATAATTCAAATAAATAAATAAAAAATGAGAAAATACTTCCCTTTGGGCCAAGTGGTCGTGCATATGCTTGGAATGATGAATCATGGAAGAAAAATGGGCCCATTAGCAAATTTAGGTCATTTGAAGTAATGTTGACTTTTCAAAATATCCAAAAATTTCCCAACTTCCACAAGGCATAACTTGCTCAATTTTTAATCTTTTCTCATGTTCTTGGACATTTTGGAAAGGTCTTTGAGTCCTCTAACCAATTCCTTTTGTCCCATGTCATTTTGATTTACCAATCTTAAGTTATGGCCTTTGACTTAAAGTCCCTTTTTGTTGACTTTTGAAAATGACCTATAATGTTGAAATTGATAACTTTTTGTGAGAGCATTTCTTGGACTTGGAATATGAAGATGAGTTGTAGGAAATATCTTTCTCTTCAAAATGAGCTTTGGATGGAATTTTTCTGATAATCCATGTGAAAGTTATGCCCTGGTCAATTTCAGTTGACTTTTTCAGCTGTCCAAATATAGTAACTTTTGCATCTTTGATGATTTCTGAGCCAAATTTTGAGAATCATGATCAAGCATTGACCAAATGATGTTTGTGGCTTCAAAATGATATGTTGACCAAAAATTTGAACTTTTGACTGTCAAATGACCATTTTGCCCCTACAGTTGACTGTAGTGCAATTTAGGGTTTTGACTGTGCAATTTTGAGCTGAATGCCTTGAAACTTGATATGAGGATACTTGACCATATTTGTAGGCATATGAGACTTGATTGGGCCTTTGAAAACTTCATTTTCTTGATCAGAACCCAAACCCTAGTTTTGACTGTATAGGAGACCTTTGCACTGTGCAACCCTTGGGGAATTTTGTGACTTGACTTGGCAATTTTCTTGAAGAATATGGGAGGGAAAATTTTGGGGTACAACAGTTGCCCCTGTTCAATCTTCTTAGACCTGAGGGTGCAGATTGGCTGACGTGCCTTTCGTAATCCGAGGGTAGAAGATGATTGGACACTAGAGTGCCCAGAAATTTGCGCTCACATAGTAGTGTGACGGGGGAATGGGCTTATAGATGCCATTTAGAGATTGATGGATAGGATGATGGGCTTATAGATGCCATCTGGATGTTGATCGCGTAAGAGATTCCTTAGCGAGAACCTGCATACTTGCAAAAGAAAAAAGAGTACCTGACACGTTGCAGGAGCTGGTTTTCAGGTGCTTTGTATAAATGTGTCCTGACTGGTTACAGGAGCTGAATCTGGAGCTTCAAGAGATGATAAATGGACCAGGTATGGTTACTGCCTTAGCATGAATGGTAAGAGAACCTTGGGTGATTTTAACTTCAACAATGCTCGTTGAGAAAATCTTGGTGGGAAATACCATCTTCGCAGGATCGGCACGAGAACCATAGGCAATTATAATCTGAAAGGAATGATCACCTCACTCAACGTCGGAGAGGGAAACATCTGAAAAGGACTTACCACCTCACACACCGTCGGAGAGGGAACCATAAGAGACTATCACCTCACACTCATCGTCGGAGAGGGAAACATCTGAAAAGGACTTACCACCTCACACACCGTCGGAGAGGGAACCATAGGAGACTATCACCTCACACTCATCGTCGGAGAGGGAAACATCTGAAAAGGACTTACCACCTCACACACCGTCGGAGAGGGAACCATCTGAAGAAGGAATTACCACCTCACACGCTGTCGGAGAGGGGACCATAAGAGACTATCACCTCACACTCACCGTCAGAGAGGGAAACATCTGAAAAAGGAATTACCACCTCACACGCCGTCGGAGAGGGGACCATAAGAGACTATCACCTCACACTCACCGTCGGAGAGGGGAATCATCTGAAAAGGAATTACCACCTCACGCACTTGTCGGAGAGGGGACCATAGGAGACTATCACCTCACACACCGTCGGAGAGGGGAATCATCTGAAAAGGAATTACCACCTCACGCACTTGTCGGAGAGGGGACCATAGGAGACTATCACCTCACACTCACCGTCGGAGAGGGAAATATCTGGAAGGAAATCCGGAAGCAGCATCAGAACGTCACCATATCTGGTTTACATCTGAAATTATATCTGGAAGGACATCTGGAAGCAGTATCAGAACATCACCATATCTGGGTCATATCTGAAACTATATCTAGAAGGAAATCTGGAAGCAGCATCAGAACGTCACCATATCTGGGTCATATCTGAAACTATATCTAGAAGGAAATCTGGAAGCAGCATCAGAGCGTCACCATATCTGGGTCATATCTGAAACTATATCTAGAAGGAAATCTGGAAGCAGCATCAGAACGTCACCATATCTGGGTCATATCTGAAACTATATCTAGAAGGAAATCTGGAAGCAGCATCAGAACGTCACCATATCTGGGTCATATCTGAAACTATATCTAGAAGGAAATCTGGAAGCAACATCAGAACGTCACCATATCTGGGTCATATCTGAAACTATATCTGGAAGGAACTCTGGAAGCAGCATCAGAACGTCACCATATCTGGGTCATATCTGAAACTATATCTAGAAGGAAATCTGGAAGCAGCATCAGAACGTCACCATATCTGGATCATATCTGAAACTATATCTAGAAGGAAATCTGGAAGCAGCATCAGAACGTCACCATATCTGGTTTACATCTGAAACTATATCTAGAAGGAACTCTGGAAGCAGCATCAGAACGTCACCATATCTGGGTCATATCTGAAACTATATCTAGAAGGAAATCTGGAAGCAGCATCAGAACGTCACCATATCTGGATCATATCTGAAACTATATCTAGAAGGAAATCTGGAAGCAGCATCAGAACGTCACCATATCTGGTTTACATCTGAAACTATATCTAGAAAAAATTGCGATAGTTGATAGTAGTCATTTTTGTATTGATCTTTTTCCTGAAAAGGAAAAACATAATTGTATGCAAAATCATGATGCATGAACTGTATGTCTTAAAAATCAATGAGATTCGTGTAGTATGATGCATATGCATGCTATAATGTATGAAGATATGATGTTTATGAACATATGTTTCCGTCTTAGGAAAATAAATCCTTGACGGGTGCCGGGAGGTCTCTCCTGGGCTGATGTTGGAGAATTAGATCTTGCTCCGCCGGGGATGATAACTGCAAGAATACCGGTAGGAAAAGATGACTCCGTTGCGGAATAAACTTGGCAAATGGAAGATTCTGCGGGGAGAAAAGATACTCTAGCGACCATGCTGAGAAGCAATACTCTGTGGGAAGAGGGATGCCTTGCTGAGTGTTGATAATAATTTGCTGGGGATACCCTTGTTGTTGGAAGTGTTGATGGACTTCGCTGGGGTAAGAAGACTTCGTCGAGGACGCTCTTTCCGTGGCTTTTGGCTGAGGATAACCCAGTTATATCCTGTTAAGGAAATAACTCTTTAAATAAAGCCGGACGACGTGTTCGTGCTCTGCGGGGGATAAGCTTCCAGAATTTACTGGGGATAAGCTTAACTGCTTGGGGGGATAAATTCCAACCTTCCTGGGGAACTGGATTGGACTTTCCTGGGGAAGTTTTGAACTGCGGGGGAAAGTGATTCCTATGGATATTTGATATGCCGCCGGGGAACAATCTTTAGACCAAGACTGCCGGGGATGCTTGTTAAGAATATATGGATTGCTGCTGGGGAATGTTGAGATCTACTGGAGGATACTCAATTTCCTTAAGATTTGAGAGCTCTGTTTGGGGAAGAATACACTGACTGCTGACTTATACTCTCTGGGGAATTAGGATATCTGGTTACGTTCTTCCGCTGAACCCATCTTGGTACCCTGGAGGACAGAACAATTAGATTGCTTTTAGACAACTCTTTATTGCCCCTGTTTCTGAGGTGGGAGAGGAAGACCTGTGAGGCGCTGATAGTTGTTGATGGACAAACCTTCTTCTGGTAGGCAGGTGACAGGATGACAGGACATAGTCGTACGCTTTAATCCCTAACTTTTGCCTGGACCGCCCTTTCGGGTTTTCAGTCCACCGGGATACCCATTTTTGCCCAAGCCGCCTTTTCAGGTTTTCGACTTGCCGGGTGTACATATTTTTTATTTTCATCCCTTATTTTTGCCCGAACCCTTTTGGTTCGCCGGGAAGCCCTTATTTTTGCCTAGGCATGTCAACCTAGCGGGTCTTTGATTTTGCGTAGTATCTTTTCGACTATGTTCATGCTCTCAGGATGCAGGGAGGTGCCCCTGCTATTATGTTGCCACGCTACCAGAAGATGTTTGATCATGCAAGATTTGTTGCTGGAATTCCCAAAATGATTCAGGCGGAGATTTGCCCCAGGCTGGTTGGCCTTTTGAGAGATTCTCCGAATCTTGATTGGATTGCCCCAGATGATGGACCGTGCTCATGCCATGCCCCTTGATTGGAAATGCTTCTGTTCATTAGGCATTCGTCGTGCGAACTTCTATGCTGTTCAAACAAAAAGTCATATGCAAACAAAGTTATGTTAAAAATACAAAGCTTATGTCTGTCTTGAAGATTTTGAAAATGCATTCTTTTTTCATAAAACAAGCGAATGTTTGTAAAACGTGATGTCAACTCTGTATTTACCGTAGGCCTTAAGGAGTCAGGATACCTTTCGTGACAGTATGCTTTCGAACTAACCCATGCTTCAGCTAGGACTTTTAAGGGTTATAACGTGGCCTGGTTCACGGTTTAAGAAACAAAGGATAAAGGCTCAAATTTTATTTGTACCCACCCGTTCTTCGTGATGTTCTCCAAACCTAAACTCAGTTGATCATACGTTAGACCTTGTTTGAGTCTTTGCTTTGATGTTCCAATAATGGTTCAGATGTTGATGATTTCTTTTGAATAGGCAGTCATTTTTTGCTTTGGTTGAGGGTTTGTGAGACCTCTTTCCTGACTTTTGTTGTCCCTTTCTTTTTGCCTGAACTGTTTCCTTTTTTGGAATTACAGTCAGCGGGATACCCCAGTTTCATAAGTCCCTTTTATAGGTTTAGACTTCTTGGGCTTTTCATTTATGATCCTTGATAACGACTGCCTGTCTTTATGATTGTTCTGAACCATCACTGTCCTTTTTCGTAAGGATCTTTTTGGTGCCATTCGTTATGCACTTGGATCAACTGAGAGACTACCCTGCCCCAGGTTATGATTAAGGGTTTTAAATTTCGAAAAGAAAAACTCCTACTTCTTTGGCTCAGAGGGGTTGACGAGGGATTATCATCCTTATAACTCCAGTGTTTAGGGATTGAAACAATGCCTGTACCTCATCAGCGGGGTCTGTTCAAAGCATACTGTAGATTATGGTATCGTTTTCGTCATCCTCCCTCAAGAGGCTTAGAATTTTAGATCCAGAGTTGACATCAGAAAAAATATGAAAAGAAATTTGAATATAATGAAAACAATTGTATTAATTCCCAAAACAGACATATGCGATGCATTGATAGAATAAAAGAGTTTGCTATGACATTAATTGTTTGTATAAGCAAAGAAAAATACAACTCAAAAATTCAAATAAACAAAAGGCTTCAATGATTGGGCAACGGAGCAGTGATTATGTTCGGAGTCTCAGGCACTTCAAACTGAATCTCCCCGGCGTCGATCATGTCTTGAATTTTGTTCTTGAGAGGCCAGCAGTTGTCCGTAGTATGCCCCGGGCTATCAGAATGATATGCGCACCTATCGTTGGGATGATAGTTAGGAGCCGAAGTGTTCGGATTCCGAAGGGGAGCCCTTAAGGTGATCAGCCCTGCCTTCAACATTTGTTGCAGTGCTTGATCCATCGACATGTTGATTTTGGTGTACTGTCGTTTCTCCTTGCGTTGCTGCCCCTGTCCTTGTTGAGCAGGTCCGGGATTGGAGATCTGGATTGCCCCTGCCTCATGACGGCTCTTTTTACCGTGCACAGCATTGGATTCTTTCTTTCCCTGATGAGGCTTTTTATCAGAAGGTGCAGCCTCTTGAATTTTCCCAGACCGGATACCAGCTTCTATTCGCTCTCCAGTCAAGATAAGATCTGTGAATCCAGCAGACGAATTCCCAATTAGGTGGTTGTAGAACGGACCAGACAGGGTCCCCAAGAACATATCGACAAGTTCCCCATCAGTCAGAGGTGGTTGTACCCTTCCAGCAAGATCCCTCCATTTCTGCGCATATTCTTTAAAACCTTCACTTGATCCTAACGACATACCCTGGAGTTGGGTACGCGTAGGAGCAAGGTCGGCATTATATTGATACTGCTTGTAGAAAGCAGTTGCCAACTCCTCCCAGTTACGAACTTTGGTCCCATCCAGTTGATAGAACCATTCGAGATGAGTCCCTGAAAGACTTTCCTGGAAGAAGTGGATCCACAAATTCTTATCCGCAGAGTACGGCTGAATTTTCCGAACATAGGACCTCAAATGCAGCTTGGGACAAGACGCCCCCGTCATATTTGGAGAAGGATGGTGCTTTGAACTTATGGGGGATAATCACACCAGTTGACAAACCCAGATCTCCAAAATCCAGCCCAGGTACTTGTTGGATCTCCATAGCATTCAGCCTATTCTCCAACTGTTTGTACTTGTCTTCGGCAGGAGGGTATTGTTCGTCGTTGAAATCTGTCTCGTTGTCGGAGACCACTGGACTGGGAACCCTTTCCCCCTGATGACTACCTTCCCTCACAGATGGAGTTGTCCTCTCAGTTTGAATCTGCGGTGCATTCCCAGATCTGCGTCTAGGGCTGAACAAAACAGTCCTCCTCTTCTTCTTTTCTTTCTTCAAGAGCAGAGCCTTCAGATCTTGCTGCCCCTGGGTCAAATTCATGATCAGTCCTTGGAACTGGGCGTTCTGAGCCTGGAGGGCCTTGATAGTGTGCTCGGCTGATGATTCAGGATTCATGACGATCGGCTGAAATAAACAGCGAAGAAGGGTAAGCAACCTGTCAAAGGGATGCCTGCAATGCAATGAGATGTATGATATGCATGCAATGATTTCAAGGACCTCGCGGGGTAAACAGAGAAACTTGTTAGAGTTGGAAACCGGTAACTTGATTGAAGGAACTTCCTGTTGTTGAGAGTCCTTCTTCAAGGGTCAAAGGCTCACCATATCCAGTGGGTCATAGCCCCTGACACCCTTGGCTAGAGGAAAATAAATCCTCTTTGCCCCTGGCTAGATGTTTGATTTATCATGACCTGCATCACAAGCCCTTGAGATCCTTGAAATGGGTTAGGATGTATGCAATGGTATGCAATGGTATGATGTCATGCTATGCATGGGATAACGTAAGTGACCCTGTTATGAGCCCCGATTAAGGACTATAAACAAACCCTGCAAGAAACTCAGTATACTTTGTTATGAGTCCCCATTAAGGACTATAAACAAACCCTGCAAGAAATTCAGTACACTTTGTTATGAGTCCCCATTAAGGACTATAAACAACCTGCAAGAAACTTAGCAAACCCTGTTATGAGTCCCCATTAAGGACTATAAACAAAACCTGTAAGAAACCTAGTATACCCTATTATGAGTCCCTATCAAGGACTATAAACAAAACCTGCAAGTAGCTTATGTGTCAGATAACACGTATGCGATTAGTCAAGTACGAAGGCACACAAGTCACACAAGAGAAGCCTTTAGAGTTTAGGCCAGCATGAAGTTTGGGGTACTACCCTCTTGAAGTTGGTTGGTTCAACCTGTCCTAATCAAAGTAACCGGGTTCTAAGGATCCCAATATCACGGGATTGCTTTCATTGTTCATCGTTTCGATTTAGCCACTGAACTGGCGATCGAAATATTCCAGGAAAGCAACCCTCAATTGAGTGTAGTATCGAGTATCAACCAACCTCGGACTGCACCAAAGTCAGTTATCTCACTACCCTAAAGAGGCCAAGATAGTTCAATTAAGGTTCCTAAGGTCTGTTGATGCTTCACGACACCACGCGGAGGCCCCGTACTCTCCTTGACTGAACTCAAGGGTTACCGGTACACACCAAAGTGCCACATCAACGTAGCAGACTGTTTCAACCATGTCGGTATACCCCGCACAGTTCCCTCACAGCCTTGTTGCTACTTTCTAAGAAGGTATCCCCCAGATTCGGGTTTAGGATCTATAGAACTCCCAAGACAGTCCCACAATTTAAAGCACACAAGGAAAACAATTGAAAACATAGTTATGAGCTAGCCCTAAGGTACACCCCACTTTAAGTTTTATCCCCAGCAGAGTCGCCAGTTCTGTGATCGGTGGATCTGGAACTGACTGTTTAACGCTGGTTCGCGAAATGTCGCGGAAGCAAGAGTCGCCACCGTCTTTTATTTTCTCCAAATGGAAAGGACAAAAGCACAGAAAAATTCCTTAAAGAGATTGCTCTCGGTTCGGGAGGTAGATTATAGAAAGGGAAGGTGTTAGCACCCTTTCTATCCATGGTTATCCATGGGCTCTCAGATACTTGCTCACTTGTGTTTTCAAAATTGGTTTGCTTGCTTTTCAATGTGGGTTTAAAAAAAGTTTCTTTGAAAGTTTCAGATCGACTCATACGTCAGAGTGTTTGAAAAATTTGCTTTGAAAGCTTTTGAAAATGTGTTGGTGTGAAAAGTATTTTTGTTTGAAATTAGAGCAAGTATCCTTGAGAACCTACCTACCCTAAGGAATTTGCCTGTGTAGATGTCCTTAAGGTAGTGCCATCCCACCATTGAGAGGTAGGTAGCACCACCGTTGGAGGTATTCGGGTCAATTCGAGTTTGTAGGGACATGGTGATCACCAGAGCAATGGGAAGACACCTTAGAAGCTACCCTCATGCCAGGTTCCCGGATCATGAGGACTTACTAAGACATCCTCTACTCGACGATCACCTTTCGAGGCAAGGCAACAACGAGGCGTACCCTAGGGGTGGTGTGTGCGATTCGTGTGTCATTTTCATTGATATTTGTCTTGTCATGTTCATTGTGATCTACGCTTGATTTTATTTAAGTCCATACATTCTTTCATGCTTTTGTTAACAGTTAATATTTGCGGGAAAAATAAATCTAAAGCTATTACAAATGGCGCGGGTCCACATCGCCAAAATTAAACCGGACCCGATTTGACGGAAAGTAAATAAAGCAAATAAAAGTGCGAAAAGTATAAAACGTTACAAAGCTTTGGGAGAGATACATAATTATTTAAGCGACATAAAATAAATACGCGAAATTAAACAATTAAAAATATGGGCGTTGGACCCTTTTGCAAAAATTGAAACTACATGAATTAATTAATATTAAAAGAAAATATTTTTGGTATTTTTGTGTTTTTAAGATTTAATAGAAAAAGATTTAATCAAAGTACGACGCAAACCCTAATTCTAATGGCTTTTAAATTTATTATGAAAGCATTAATATTTAACCTAAATTACACCTAAATTATTTATGTACAATTTAATTATAAAAATAAATAAAATAAATATTATTATGGTAAAAGGGAAAAGGAAATAAAAACAATAATTAAACCTAATTCTATATTTTTGTATTTTTGTTATTAAAAGAATTAAAATTAAAACTCTAATCTAAATTAATTTATTTACATGAAAATATTAAAATAACAATTATTTATCATGTTTTTATCTTTTTTGATTTTTTAGGTATTTTTCATATTTTGTAAAAAAATAATTAATTAAATTGATAAAACAAATAAAACAATAATTGAAAATAAAATATAAAAATATAGAGAAGGCAAACCAGGGGGGGTTCAGGCCCCAATTGTGAGGTTAAATTTGTGAAATTCTGGCCCATTTAGTATGACCTTCTTTGACTTTTTTGCTAGCATGCTGGTGCATTGACTGGGATTTACCATATGCCTCAATTCTTAACCTTTGATCTGAGTTTCATTGGACGCGTGGTCATTGGATTTGGAAGGTGTATGGTGGACCACGTTACTGAGCCTGCACATGAACGCTTAATTGGGAAAAACAAATGGAAAGAATAAAGACCTGGGATCGAACCCAGGTCACATGTGATACCAGCGCTATCGTTTGCCATCTGAACCAAACAACATATGTTAACATATTATAACAAATAAATAATAAAAAGAAAAATAAACGCGTTAGTGGATCCAGCGCGCCAATTTTCAAACAGGCTAATCATGTTTTGCCAACGCATCATCCTCTTCATCGTCCCTGTAACATAAAGCATTAGGCAACAGTTTTGCACGCATCCCCTTAGGCCAGCTACCAGAAAATAGCGAATAGACCTATAACGTTCATAAATTAGGCGCGATAAGTGATTCTTCTTCGTCTCTACGCGCTGAATCCAACCATGGTATTGAGGAGGTCTAATTTTACAGCACCTGAAAACCCCTAATTTGAAGGTTCAGAAACCCTAAAAAAGCATCAATGGCAAACATCCATATATGGCACGAAAACAAAATTAGACGACATGGTTAGCTTCAGAACACGTTTATTAGTATGAATGCATCAAAAAAAAAAAAACAATGGAGATGCTTGAAACATGAAATACGATTATGCATTTTTCTTGAAACCGTTTGAATCCATGGTACCAATTCTGGGTGTATAAAGGTTGGTTTCTGATTGGAATACGTTCAAGGACGCTTGAGCAAGCTGTTGGAATGAAAATTAGGCTTTGAATCTCCCTGGAATGATGATTTCAGTTTAGACTTTTTCAACAAAATTTCAAGTTTCTAATGAGTTCTTTAGCGCAGCTTAGAGTGTCCTAGGATTAGGTTTATGATCAGGCCTTTGTAGTGCAGCAATTAGGTTAAGAAAACTCAATAAAATCCAATGAATTAATGGTTTTGCATATTTGATTTTCTTAAGATCTTTTCATATCTTTTTCAAGTGTATTTTGCTCTCAATCATGCCAATCAGTCCAATTCTTTCCACATTTAACTAAGCACGAAATATTGAGTCCAAAACATGCATAAAAAGATTGGTTAGGTCATGTTAGATATTTTTCACATATTTAAATGATTTAAATGAATTAATATGAATAATAATTCAAATAAATAAATAAAAAATGAGAAAATACTTCCCTTTGGGCCAAGTGGTCGTGCATATGCTTGGAATGATGAATCATGGAAGAAAAATGGGCCCATTAGCAAATTTAGGTCATTTGAAGTAATGTTGACTTTTCAAAATATCCAAAAATTTCCCAACTTCCACAAGGCATAACTTGCTCAATTTTTAATCTTTTCTCATGTTCTTGGACATTTTGGAAAGGTATTTGAGTCCTCTAACCAATGCCTTTGGTCCCATGTCATTTTGATTTACCAATCTTAAGTTATGGCCTTTGACTTAAAGTCCCTTTTTGTTG
The DNA here is from genome assembly GCA_948472305.1 of Vicia faba. Taxonomy (NCBI): domain Eukaryota; kingdom Viridiplantae; phylum Streptophyta; class Magnoliopsida; order Fabales; family Fabaceae; genus Vicia; species Vicia faba. Next base: position 282,841,898 of record OX451739.1, on the reverse strand, counting down.
ACTTTTGAAAATGACCTATAATGTTGAAATTGATAACTTTTTGTGAGAGCATTTCTTGGACTTGGAATATGAAGATGAGTTGTAGGAAATGTCTTTCTCTTCAAAATGAGCTTTGGATGGAATTTTTCTGATAATCCATGTGAAAGTTATGCCCTGGTCAATTTCAGTTGACTTTTTCAGCTGTCCAAATATAGTAACTTTTGCATCTTTGATGATTTCTGAGCCAAATTTTGAGAATCATGATCAAGCATTGATCAAATGATGTTTGTGGCTTCAAAATGATATGTTGACCAAAAATTTGAACTTTTGACTGTCAAATGACCATTTTGCCCCTACAGTTGACTGTAGTGCAATTTAGGGTTTTGACTGTGCAATTTTGAGCTGAATGCCTTGAAACTTGATATGAGGATACTTGACCATATTTGTAGGCATATGAGACTTGATTGGGCCTTTGAAAACTTCATTTTCTTGATCAGAACCCAAACCCTAGTTTTGACTGTATAGGAGACCTTTGCACTGTGCAACCCTTGGGGAATTTTGTGACTTGACTTGGCAATTTTCTTGAAGAATATGGGAGGGAAAATTTTGGGGTACAACACACCCAAATGCCAAATGTGCATATCATTCCAAAAGTCTGGGTCACGACACTAACAACCGTTGGTCCTTGAAAAACAAAATTCAAGACCTTATAGATGCAAAAGAGATTGAGTTTGATGCGCCCGAGAAACCAAACGTCATTTCCGCTCCTATGCCTAGGCATGGTCACAACACCAATTCTATCGAAGAATATTTGTTTGTTACCACAATGGATGAACTCTTGACTCCGCTCCAAATCATTAAGATAAACTTGTTAGAAGCTGGTATATTCCCAGGTTGTAATGAAGACCGCCATCTTTGCTTATCCTCACTGACTGTTTGCCCTCTGTTGAAGACAAGCATTCAACGCTTGATAGACAACCAAGAGATTCTGTTTGAAAATGCTTCTGTTTCACCCGTTCCTATTGAATATGTTTCAATCATAACCATCTCCGCCAATCCTTCCAGGGTCCCCAAAAGACCCGTTAGAATTACATCGGTTCCAAAAACTACTCCTCTCATAATCACAATGCCCGGGCCGGTCCCGTATGAATGAGACAAAACAGTACCGTGGAATTACGGTGGAGACATCTACTACCATGGTATCAAACAAGATGGGCTGGCCACCGAAGAAGTGAGCTCCGAAGAAGAAGATTCTGACATTAGCAATATTGTCGGAACCAGTAAGATTACCCGTAGCGGTAGAATCTTCTCTCCAGAAATTACCCCTCCAAAGGCAGTTTTTGGACCCATGGTTGTTCCAAAGGTTACTTCCATACTGTTGTACCCCAAAATTTGCCCTCCCATATTCTTCAAGAAATTACCAGGTCAAGCCTCAAAATTTCCCCAAGGGTTGCACAGTGCAAGAGCCTCCTAAGCAGTCAAAAGTAGGGATTGTGTCCTGATCAAGAAAATGAAGTTTCCAAAGGTCCAATCAAGTCTCACATGCTTACAAATATGGTCAAGTATCCTCATATCAAGTTTCAAGACATTCAGCACAAAACTGCACAGTCAAAACCCTAAATTGCACTACAGTCAACTGTAGGGGCAAAATGGTCATTTGACAGTCAAAAGTTCAAATTTTTGGTCAACATATCATTTTGAAGCCACAAACATCATTTGATCAATGCTTGATCATGATTCTCAAAGCTTGGCTCAAAAATCATCAAAATGCAAAAGTTTCCTTATTTGGACAGTTGAAAAAGTCAACTGTAAATTGACCAGGGCATAACTTTCACATGGATTATCAGAAAAATTCCATCCAAAGCTCATTTTGAAGAGAAAGACATTTCCTACAACTCATCTTCATACTTCAAGTCCAAGAAATGCTCTCACAAAAAGTTATCAATTTCAACATTATAGGTCATTTTCAAAAGTCAACAAAAAGGGACTTTAAGTAAAAGGCCATAACTTGAGATTGGTAAATCAAAATGACATGGGACCAAAGACATTGGTTAGAGGACTCAAAGACCTTTCCAAAATGTCCAAGAACATGAGAAAAGCTTAAAAATTGAGCAAGTTATGCCTTGTGGAAATTGGGAAATGTTTGGATATTTTGAAAAGTCAACATTGGTTCAAATGACCTAAAATTGCTAATGGGCTCATTTTTCTTCCACAATTCATCATCCATAGCATGTGCACGACCACTTGGCCCAAAGGGAAGTTTTTATTCATTTTTTATTTATTTATTTGGATTTTTATTAATAATAATTCATTTAAATTAAAATAAATATATGAAAAATGCTTAACCTAATTTTTTCAATCTTTTTGTGCACATTATATCATCAAGATCTCGTGCATATTCAAATAAGGAAAAAAACCAATGCAATTGGATATGATTTGTGCAAAAATAGTATGAAAAAAGATTGGAAAAAATATTGAAAAAATCAAATCTCTAAAACCATGATTGCAAGAGATTCTGATCAAGTTTGTTGACCTAATTGATTCATACATAAACAAGGAACACAACCCTAATGCTTTTACACACGCAGCTGCTCAGAAACCTAACAATCAAACTTGGAATTTTTGTTAAGAAACTCAAAACTGAAAACCCTTTTGCAGGCTGATTCAAGGCATAATAGTGGTTCAAACATCTTCCTGGAGGTTCACTGAACAATTTCCGATCAATATCATTCATCAAAACTCAAAGAACTGGTAATACGAACCGGACCTGTGCACAAAAAATTCCATAATCTTGCATCTCGATTCATGCACTTTTAATAAGTTTTAATATGTGATTCATACTCCTCATGCAATTCCAAAGCTAACCCAATGATTCAATTGTATTTTTATGCTGTGTACGCGATTATGCCATGATTGTTTTCTAGGGTTTACAGGGCTTGGAATTAGGGATTTTTAATTAAGGAAAAATTGGCCTTCAAGACCTACACCATTAGAATCAGCGCATCTGGACGATCTTAAACCCACCCTCGCGCTCAATTTATGAGCGTCACAAGGCCATTTGCTATTTTCTTGTATCTTACCTATGGCAACGTTTACAAAACCGTTGCTAGTTTGTTCTTGTTTCAGGAAGAAGAAAGCCACGCGAAGAAGATGGTGACGTGTGGAGCGCTGATTGGAAGGTTTAAATTTCGCGCGTTTTGAACCACTAACCATTGTTTTCTTATTATATTATTCTTAGTTTATTTAATATACACAACGCATGAATTGGCTCAGTGGCGCACGTAAGGATTGGTAATGTTAATGACCTGGGTTCGATCCCAGGTCTTCACCCTTTCCATTTGATTTTTTCCAATTAACGTTCACATGTAGCGCCAGCGTTGAAGACCATGATACACTTCCAAATCCAGCATGCCACGCGTTCAGTTTCAGGAATTCAAAGGCATAGATTGGAGGAACACCATATACATGAGTCAACATGCCAGCACGTTGCCTGGAAAAGTCAAACGGACCATGCTTATTGGGCCAGATTTCTCAAGATTACACCTCCATATTGGGGACTGCAACCCCCTAGGTTTGTCATATCTTTTTTTTTTTTTATTTCTTTTAATTATTATTTGTTAATTTAATTATTATTTTCATAAAATTATAAAAAACCTATAAAAATCAGAAAAGAGGAAAAATATAATAAATATTTTTGTTTTAATATTTCTTGTAAATAAATTGTATGTAATTGAATTTAGTTTTAAATTAGGTTTGGAATTTTAATTCTTTTAATAAAAAATATAAAAAAACATAGAATTAGGTTTAATTAATAATTTTTCACCCTTTTTATTTTTTTCATAAATAATATTATTTATTTTACTTATTTTCATAATTAAAATTGTATATAAAAATTAGGGTTAATTTAGGTTAAAAACTTCAATATTTTTCTTAATAAGTTAAAAATAATTAGAATTAGGTTTAGCATTTTATTTTAATTTTAATTAATTCTTTTTTTCATTAAATCCTAAAATACTAAAAAATACCAAAAAACATCTCCTTTCTTTTTTTAATTAATTAATTTCATCGTTTAATTTTAATTTTGCAAAAAGGGTCCAACGCCCTCGTTTCGATTTAATTCTTATGCGCGTATTTATTTTATTTCTGTATAATTTTTATGTATCTACCCTAAAGCCTTGTAACATTTCAGTTTTCTCGCACTCTTCTTTTACTTCTTTATTTTCTGTCAAATCGGGTCCTGGTTAATTTTGGCGATGTGGACCCGTGCCGTTTGTAATAGCTTAGAATTTACTCTTTCCGCAATACTTTTAACTGTTAAATAATGGCATGAAAGACTGTATGGACAAAAATAAAAGCAAGCGTAGAACACCAATAACATGACAAGATGAATGCAAATGAAAACGACACACGAATCGCACACACCACCCCTAGGGTACGCCTCACTGTTGCTTTGCCTCGAAAGGTGATCGTCGAGTAGAGGATGTCTTAGTAAGTCCTCATGATCCGGGAACCTGGCATGAGGGTAGCTTCTAAGGTATCTTCCCATTGCTCCGGTGATCACCATGTCCCGAACCTCGAATTGACCCGAACACCTCCAACGGTGGTGCTACCTACCTCTCAATGGTGGGATGGCACTACTTTAAAGGACATTTACACAGACGAATTCCTTAGGGTAGATAGACAACTCTTGATACCTGCTCTAAATTTCAAAACAAATTCAAAAATACTTTTCACACCAACACATTTTCAAAAAGCTTTCGAAAGCAATTTTTCAAACACTCTTGAGGACCGATACAAGAGTCGAACTGGAATTTTCAAAGAAACTTTTTAAAACCCACATTGAAAAGCAAACAAACCATTTTTGAAAACACAAATGAGCAAGTATCTAAGAGCCCATGGATAGAAAGGGTGCTAATACCTTCCCTTTCTATAATCTACCTCCCGAACCGAGAGCAATCTCTTTAAGGAATTTTTCTGTGCTTTTGTCCTTTCCATTTGGAGAAAATAAAAGACGGTGGCGACTCTTGCTTCCGCGACATTTCGCGAACCAGCGTTAAATAGTCAGTTCCAGATCCACCGATCACAGAACTGGCGACTCTGCTGGGGAACTCTTTTTAAAGTGAGGTGTACCTTAGGGCTAGTTCATAACTGTGTTTTCAATTGTTTTCCTTGTGTGCTTTAAATTGTGGGTTGCTTGGGAGTTCTATAGATCCTAACCCGGATCTGGGGGATACCTTTCTTAGAAAGTAGCAACAAGGCTGTGAGGGAACTGTGCGGGGTATACCGACATGGTTGAAACAGTCTGCTACGTTGATGTGGCACTTTGGTGTGTACCGGTAACCCTTGAGTTCAGTCAAGGAGAGTACGGGGCCTCCGCGTGGTGTCGTGAAACATCAACAGACCTTAGGAACCTTAATTGAACAATCTTGGCCTCTTTAGGGTAGTGAGATAACTGACTTTGGTGCAGTCCGAGGTTGGTTGATACTCGATACTACACTCAATTGAGGGTTGCTTTCCTGGAATATTTCGGTCGCCAGTTCAGTGGCTAAATCGAAACGATGAACAATGAAAGCAATCCCGTGATATTGGGAACCTTAGAACCCGGTTACTTTGATTAGGACAGGTTGAACCCACCAACTTCAAGAGGGTACTACCCAGACCCCATGCTGGCCTTAAACCCTAAGGGCTTGTCTTGTGTGCCTTGTGTGCCTTACATGTTTGTCTTAGTAAATATTTGTGGTGTGTTTAATCATAGCATCATGACATCATCCAGCATCATATGCATTAACTAACCATTTCAGGGGTTCGAATCTTCATCTTTGTTCTTGTTTTGTAGGACATGGAAACTATTCGTAGAAAGACAATTCAAGTCAGTCTTGTAAGGATCCCTCCTCAGCTTAAGGAACTTATATCCAGGATTCCCGAGAACTCTTCATTCAGTGAAAGACATGGAAGCCTCATCAGTTTGGTCAACACCAACATTGAGGAAGATATGATAAAGGTCCTGTTCCAGTTCTTTGACCCTCTGCATCACTGTTTCACCTTCTTGGACTATCAGTTGGTACCTACATTGGAGGAGTTCTCCCGGCTCCTGAAGATCCCTATCCTTGATCAGCTACCCTTCAACGGTACAGAAAAGGAACCTAAGCTTGAAGAGATTGCTAAAGCCTTGCACCTACAGTCATCTAACCTCAAGGGACATTGGGAAGTTAGAAGTGGTATCAAAGGGTTCTTAGCCAGGTTTCTGTTTGAAAAGGCCCATGAATGTTGGAACTCCCTTGACTTGCAAGCTTTTGAAGAGGTTGTGGCCCTCCTTGTCTATGGTTTGGTGTTGTTCCCTAACCCAGATCAGCTTATAGATATCAGTGCTGTCCAGATCTTTATGTTCAGAAATCCTATACCTACGTTGCTGGGGGACATCCTTCACTCATGTTACACTCGAACCATGAGAAAAAGAGGTGTCCTTATGTGTTGCACTCCTCTCCTGGGAAGGTGGTTTATTTCGCACCTTCCACAATCAGTCTTGAAGAATGAGCGGGGTTTGAGATGGTCACAGCGGTTGATGACTCTTACACATGCTGATATACATTGGTGCCCTCGGTCCAGAGAAGATGTCACTATCATTGATCGTTGCGGGGAGTACCCTAATGTTCCTTTACTTGGAATCAGAGGAGGTATTACTTACAGCCCATGCCTGGCTTGGAGACAATTTGGTTATGCTCGGAGAGATGGTCCTCATGACATGTTAATTCCTGACATAGTTTTTGACTTCGACAACGATACTCAAGGACTTCTCCAGAGATTTATCAGAGCTTGGAGGATGCCCAGTAGGATAGACAGCAAGACACTGGGGCACAGGAACTCCATCCCATTGGAACCTTATCTCAAATGGGTACGCGCCCGCTCCCAGAAGTTGGTAATGCCTTATCCTCATATGCTCCCAGTAATCAAAGAACCAGTCTTGGAAGGAGAAGTGTCCTACACTATTCAGCACCCTGATATGCCCACATCCTGGGAAGAGATGCAGAAGAGCTGGATCCAGCTTAAGGAGGAAAGGAATTCTCTTGAGACCAGTCTACATGCAAGTGAAAAGAAGGTCTTGGAGCTCACCCGCCTGTTGCATGAGGAGAGGAATCTCAACACTTACATAGCTCCAAAGAGGATGCGCAGCATATTTTGGGATTGATTTGATTTTTGTACTTTTGCCCATGAGGCCTTGATGTATTAAACAATGATTTCCTTAATGATAACGTGTGTTCCTTTTTGTCTACAACAAAGTTGAATTTTCGAACCCTTGAATGCATTGCATCAACACATCTCATTCATCATGTGCATAGCAGGTTTTCCCTCTTTTCAGGTTGCTTACAGTTCTTCGCTGTTTATTTCAGCATCATGAATCCTGACTCGTCATCAACTGAGACTTCCATCAAAGCTCTCCAGGCGCAGAATGCGCAGTTTCAAGAATTAATCAAGGGTTTGGCTCAAGGCCAAGAAGAATTGAAGGCTATGCTCCTGAAGAAGGAGAAGAAGAAGAAGAGAAGAACTGTTCTGTTCAACTCGGGCCGAAGGTTTGGCAATGCTCTGCAGCAGGAAGAGGCTGGTTCTTCTGTTGGCAAGAGTACTCCTCAGGCAGAAGCAAGGGTTCCTAGTCCGGTAGTCTCCGACAACGAGACTGATTTTGATGAAGAGCAGTATCCTCCGGCAGAAGACCGTTACAAGCAACTAGAGGATAGGTTGAATGCCATGGAAATACAACAGGTACCTGGGCTGGATTTCAGAGATCTGGGTTTGTCTACCGGTGTGATTATCCCTCACAAGTTCAAAGCACCATCCTTCTCTAAGTATGACGGGGCGTCTTGTCCCAAGCTACATCTCAGGTCCTATGTTCGGAAAATGCAACCGTACTCGGCGGACAAGAATTTGTGGATCCACTTCTTCCAGGAGAGTCTTTCAGGGACTCATCTCGAATGGTTCTATCAGCTGGATGGGACCAAAGTTCGTAACTGGGAGGAGTTGGCTACTGCTTTCTATAAGCAGTATCAGTATAATGCCGACCTTTCCCCTACATGTACCCAACTCCAGGGTATGTCGTTAGGTTCAAGTGAAGGTTTTAAGGAGTACGCTCAGAAGTGGAGAGACCTGGCTGGCAGGGTGCAGCCTCCGTTGACTGATCGGGAGTTGGTAGACATGTTCTTGGGGACCCTATCTGGGCCGTTTTTCAACCATCTTATCGGGAATTCGTCTGCAGGGTTCACTGATTTGATTCTGACTGGAGAGAGAATCGAGGCTGGGTTGAAGTCTGGAAAGATTCCGAAGGGTGCATCATCTAGCTCTGAGAAGAAACCCTTCAAGAAGGAGGCCAGTGCGGTGTATGGGCCTAGAAGGCAGGATAAACCAGAGCGCCGTCAATCTGTCAGTGCATTAATGATTGCCAAGCCTGCAATCGCTCCTCGGCAAGCTAACCAACCAAGGGCTGAGAGACCCATAAGGGAATTCACCCGTTTGAGTATGACCCTATCGCAGATCTTGCCACAGTTACTCTCAACCAACCTAGTGACTGTCAGAGAGGCGCCAAAATTCCCAAATACTGCATCTCCCAAGTACAACCCGAATGCTCATTGTGCTTATCATTCTGATAGCCCGGGGCACGCCACTGATGACTGCTGGGCATTAAGGAACAAGCTGCAGGACCTTATTGACGCCAAGGAGGTACAGTTTGAGGCATCTGAGAAGCCTAATGTAGTGACAGCTCCCCTACCTGCTCATGGAGTGAATGCTATTGGGGACGAAGAGGAAGTGATTGAAGCTGAGTTTGATAGCTGGATCTACCCGGCAACCGACAGTGGACTTAACAATTGGAGTGCGAAGGACAATCTATCTATTTCTTTTGTTACTAAGTAATGAATTCCTATGTTTTTGGTATCTGTAATAAACAATAATAAACTCTTTGGCCCGGTCTCTTACCCGAGGCACCGTGGTGTCATTTGTGAGGGCATATAAATTGTCATTTCATATATCATGAATGAAAATCTTGGATGTATTTTCGCATTGCAAATCTTATGCTCCTTTTCGGTCTTTCTTTCCTTTACATATTTTTCAAAACAGCTGTATTTACACACACACTCACTCATACAGGTTTCAATCCACTCTGGATCTCACTGGTAACGACTCTGCTACTGCCAGTTATGACTTCGAAAATCCGATTAACTTAGCCGAAGACGAAGGTGAAGATGATTGCGAAGTGTCCAGCGAGCTTGCAAGACTGTTACTTCAGGAGGAGAGGGCAATTCAACCCCATGAAGAGCCAGTGGAAACCATAAACTTGGGTTCGGAGGCAGACAGGAAAGAGGTAAAGATTGGTGCCAACCTAGAGCTCAGCGTGAAGCAACGGTTGACTCAAATGCTGCATGATTATATGGAGATCTTTGCTTGGTCCTACGAAGACATGCCCAGGTTGGATACCGACATTGTGGTCCATCACTTGCCGACTAAGGAGGACTGCCCCCCAGTTAAGCAAAAGGTCCGTCGGATGCGCCCAGAGATGTCCGAGAAGATTAAAGCCGAGGTTATGAAACAGTTTGATGCTGGGTTCCTTGCAGTGACTTCTTACCCTCAGTGGGTTGCTAATGTGGTGCCGGTACCTAAGAAGGATGGGAAGGTCAGAATGTGTGTCGACTATAGAGATCTGAACAGGGCCAGCCCCAAGGATGACTTCCCTTTACCTCACATTGATGTCCTTGTTGATAATACAACTCAGCATAAAGTGTTCTCTTTCATGGATGGCTTTTCAGGTTACAATCAGATCAAGATGGCACCTGAAGACATGGAAAAGACTACATTTGTTACTCAGTGGGGCACCTTCTGTTACAAGGTCATGCCATTCGGGTTGAAGAACGCTGGGGCAACCTACCAACGTGCCATGGTCGCTCTATTTCATGACATGATCTATCACGAGATAGAAGTGTATGTTGACGACATGATCGCAAGGTCCCAGACTGAGGAAGAGCACCTAGATCACCTGCAGAAGTTGTTTGACCGTTTGAAACTGTACAAGCTGAGATTGAACCCGAACAAGTGCACCTTCGGGGTAAGATCGGGGAAGTTGCTAGGATTTGTGGTAAGTGACAAGGGAATTCAAGTGGACCCTGCTAAGGTCAAAGCTATTCAAGAGATGCCAGTTCCTAAGACAGAGAAGGAAGTCAGAGGCTTTTTAGGACGACTGAATTACATTGCTCGGTTCATCTCACACCTAACTGCTGCCTGTGAGCCGATCTTCAAGCTGCTGAAGAAAGATCAGGTAGTACGTTGGAACGATGAATGTCAGGCTGCTTTTGACAGAATCAAAGAGTATCTCCAAGAACCACCCATCCTTATGCCACCGGTTGAAGGGAGACCTCTGATACTATATCTAACAGTGCTTGACAACTCAATGGGGTGTGTGCTGGGGCAGCATGACGAGTCTGGCCGAAAAGAGCATGCTATTTATTACCTTAGCAAAAAGTTTACCGACTGTGAGACCCGATACTCACTGCTTGAGAAAACTTGCTGCGCTTTGGTATGGGCTGCTCGCCGGCTGAGACAGTATATGCTGACTCACACTACCTTGTTGATCTCAAAAATGGATCCTATAAAGTACATATTTGAAAAGCCTGCTCTGTCTGGGAGAATTGCAAGATGGCAAATGATCTTGACGGAATACGACATTCAGTACACAACCCAGAAAGCCATCAAGGGAAGTGTATTGGCAGACCACTTGGCACATCAGGCCGTAGATGATTATCAGTCAATGAACTTTGAGTTTCCGGACGAAAGCATCATGATAGTGACTGATTGTGAAGTACCTGGACCGGATGAAGGACCCGAACCAGGATCCCGATGGTCTATGCACTTTGACGGAGCCTCCAATGCTTTGGGTAACGGTATCGGCGCCATAATCATATCACCTCAAGGTACTCATACTCCACTCACTGCCCCGCTATGTTTCAACTGTACCAACAATATGGCGGAGTATGAGGCGTGCATCATGGGTCTTCAAGCTGCAATTGACTTAAGGATCAAGTTTCTGAGTGTCTTCGGAGATTCCGCTCTTGTGATCAATCAGATCAAAGGAGAGTGGGATACGAAACATCCAAACCTGATTCCTTACAGAGAATGTGTGTTGACCTTGATTCCCCACTTCACAGAGATAACCTTTGAGCACTTCCCGAGAGAAGAGAATCAGTTGGCGGACGCGTTAGCTACAATGTCTTCAATGTTCAAGGTCAAATGGGATAACGAGGCTCCCCGGATCATCATCTAGAAATTGGACGAACCGGCATACTGTTGTGATCTCGAAACTGAATTGGTGACTGAGAAGCCTTGGTACCATGAGGTGAAGAGATACCTGGAAACTCAGGAATACCCTGAAGGTGCCTCCATCAATAATAAAAAGTTCCTGAGAAGGTTCGCAGCTAAACTCTTCCTAAGCAACGGCGTCTTGTACAAGCGAAACCATGATTCAACCTTACTGCGTTGTGTGGATAAGACTGAAGCAGAAAGGATCATGGAAGAGCTACATGAAGGGACCTTTGGTACACATTCCAGTGGACACACTATGGCTAAGAAAATCCTACGGGCAGGATATTACTGGTCCACAATGGAAGCTGACTATTACCAACATTCCAGGACATGCCATAAGTGCCAAATTTATGCAGACAAGGTGCATGTTCCTCCGGTTCCCCTGAACGTCCTGACTGCGCCTTGGCCGTTTGCAATGTGGGGCATAGACATGATCGGCGAGATTAAACCTACGGCATCTAATGGGCATTGCTTCATCCTGGTGGCGATTGATTATTTTACGAAGTGGGTCGAGGCAGCTTCCTATGCTACGGTAACCAAGACTGTTGTGGCACGGTTCATTCGGCATAACCTGATCTATCGGTACGGTGTCCCTGAGCGAATTATTACAGACAACGGTACCAATCTAAATAATAAGATGATCGCTGAGCTCTGCGAACAGTTTAAGATACAGCACCACAATTCTTCTCCTTACAGACCGAAGATGAATGGGGCTGTAGAAGCAGCAAATAAGAACATCAAGAAAATCGTGCAAAAGATGACAGTGACTTATAAAGACTGGCACGAGATGTTACCGTTCGCTCTACATGGGTACCGTACCTCAGCTAGGACGTCAACCGGGGCAACTCCTTTCTCTCTGGTTTATGGTATGGAGGCAGTCTTGCCGATCGAAGTGCAAATACCCTCTCTCTGGATAATGAAAGATGCAAATCTGAACGAAGATGATTGGATCCAGACACGACTTGATCAGCTCAACCTCATTGATGAAAAGAGACTCGCTGCTATCTGTCATGGTCAGACGTATCAGAAACGGATGATCAGGGCATTTAACAAAAAGGTCAGACCACAGGAATATCAAGTTGGGGATTTGGTAATCAAGAGAATCATCCTTCCTCAGAGTGATCCAAGGGGCAAATGGAATCCTACATACGAAGGGCCATTTATGGTTAAGCATGTGTTCTCAGGAGGAGCCATGATTCTAACCAACATGGATGGTGACGACCTTCCTCACCCCGCCAATGCAGACATAGTAAAAAGATACTACGCATGAAAAAGACCCGCTAGGCTGACATGCCTAGGCAAAAATTAGGGCTTCCCGTCGAACCAAAAGGGTTCGGGCAAAATGAAGGGATGAAAATGAAAAAATCTGTACACCCGGCAAGTCGAAAACCTGAAAAGGCGGCTTGGGCAAAAATGGGTATCCCGGTGGACTGAAAACCCGAAAGGGCGGTCCAGGCAAAAATTAGGGATAAAGCGTAATACTATGTCTCATTGATCACTTTGCATCCAGAATCCGGTATCTACATCAAGTTCAGACGGCATCGATCAGTCAGCTTCACCCTCAACCAAGGTCATCAAGTGATGAGACGCTCGGAGTTATAAAGGCAATAGCAGAGTTGAAACCCAGTGGATCATCCATTTCACACAGCTGTTTTATTTTCTTTTGTACAAATTTGTATAAATTCTTTTGTTCGGCGACGTTCTCTTACTAGGACGTCAGCCTCTTGTACACAAAACGCCTATTTTCAGGCCATTCAAAAATCAATACAAAAATATTTTTCAGTTAAAAAGTGCCAATTGTTTTCTTTTTCTGTTTTGTTTTGCGAAGAACGTCCAAGGTTCAATTTGTGATATATGCATTGACAATAATTTGCTAACTCATAAATATTTGCATACGAAACAAAGGATTTTATTTCAGGTGACACTAGAAACAGGGGCAATAAAGAGTCGTCTAAGCAATCTAATTGTTCTGTCCTCCAAAGTACCAAGGTAGGTTCAGCTAAAGAACATGACCAGTACATCTTAATTCCCCAGAGAGAGTCAGTAGTCAGTGCATTCTTCTCCAAGCAGAGTTATCAAACCTTAAGGAAGTTGAGTATCCTACCAGCAGATCTCAACATTCCCCAGCAACATACATATGTATTCTTAACAAGCATCCCCGGCAATCTTGGTCTAAAGATTGTTCCCCGGCGGTATATCAAATTTTCAGAGGAATCACTTCCCCAGCATATCAAAACTTCCCCAAGAAAGTCCAATCCAGTTCCCCAGGAAAATTGGAGTCCATCTCTCCAAGCAGTAAGCTTATCCCCAGTAGATTCTGGAAGCTTATCCCCTCGCAGAGCACGAACGCGTCGCCCGGCTTTATTTAAAGATTTATTTCCTTAACAGGATATAACTGGGTTATCCTCAGCCAAAAGCCATGGAAGGATCGTCGTCGACGAAATCTTCTTACCCCCAGCAAAATCTATCAACACTTCCAACGCAACCATAGTATCCTCAGCAAGTCATTCTCAACAATTCAGCAGAGTATCTCTCTCCCCACAGAGTATCACTCCCCAGCATGGTTGCTAGAGTGTTTTTCTCCCCACAGAATCTTCCCTGCGCCAAGTTTGTTCCCCAACGGAGTTATCTTCTCCTATCGGTATTCTTGCAGCTATCATCCCCAGCGGAAGCGAAATCTATTTCAGCCCAGGAGTGACTTCCCGGCACCCGTCAAGGATTTACTTTCCTAGACGAAAGCATACATAAAACATCACATACATCATTATAGCATGCATAGACACATCATATCATACAAATCTCATTTATGTTGAGAACATCATTGCTTGATCCATATCATGCATTACATATGACTGATCTTTACCTTTCAGGAAGGATTCAGCTAAATTCTCCATCATATTTCAAGACCTAGACCGGTTCAGTTAATCAACTCCAAAGATTTCTTATCCAGTCCAAGGCCTTCTCTAGTCCAGCTAAATCGACTCCCAACAGATTTTTCTGACGAAGACTCAGTAGAAGTTATCCGGGTTATAATTTCCTATGGTTCCCTCCCCGACGGTGCGTGAGGTGATTCCTTTTGAGATTATAATTTCCTATGGTTCCCTCCCCGATGGTGCGTGAGGTGATTCCTTTTGAGATTATAATTCCCTATGGTTCCCTCCCCGACGGTGCGTGAGGTGATTCATTTTGAGATTATAATTCCCTATGGTTCCCTCCTCGATGGTGCGTGAGGTGATTCCTTTTGAGATTATAATTCCCTATGGTCCTCTCCCCGCCGGTGCGTGAGATGTAATTCCCTTTTAGGTTATAATTCCCTATGGTCCTCTCCCCGACGGTGCGTGAGATGTAATTCCCTTTTAGGTTATGATTTCCTGTGGTCCTCTCCCCGACGGTGCGTGAGATGTAATTCCCTTTTAGGTTATGATTTCCTGTGGTCCTCTCCCCGACGGTGCGTGAGATGTAATTCCCTTTTAGGTTATGATTTCCTGTGGTCCTCTCCCCGACGGTGCGTGAGATGTAATTCCCTTTTAGGTTATGATTTCCTGTGGTCCTCTCCCCGACGGTGCGTGAGATGTAATTCCCTTTTAGGTTATGATTTCCTGTGGTCCTCTCCCCGATGGTGCGTGAGATGTAATTCCCTTTTAGGTTATGATTTCCTGTGGTCCTCTCCCCGACGGTGCGTGAGATGTAATTCCCTTTTAGGTTATGATTTCCTGTGGTCCTCTCCCCGACGGTGCGTGAGATGTAATTCCCTTTTAGGTTATGATTTCCTGTGGTCCTCTCCCCGACGGTGCGTGAGATGTAATTCCCTTTTAGGTTATGATTTCCTGTGGTCCTCTCCCCGACGGTGCGTGAGATGTAAATCCCTTTCAGGTTATAATTTCCTTTGGTCCTCTCCCCGACGGTGCGTGAGATGTAATTCCCTTTCAGGTTATAATTTCCTTTGGTCCTCTCCCCGACGGTGCGTGAGATGTAATTCCCTTTCAGGTTATAATTTCCTTTGGTCCTCTCCCCGATGGTGCGTGAGATGTAATTCCCTTTCAGATGTGATTCCCTTCCAGATTATAATTTCCTAGGGTTCTCTCCCCGACGGTGCGTGAGATGTAATTCCCTTTCAGATTATAATTTCCTTTGGTTCTCTTCCCGATACTGCGAAGATGATAATTCCCACCAAGATTTTCTCAACGAGCGTTGTTGAAGTTAAAGTCACCCAAGGTTCTCTCACTGTTCATGCTGAGGTAGTAACCATCCCTGGTTCATTCATCATCTTGTGAAGCTCCAGATTCAGCTCCTGTAACCAGTCAGGACACATCTATGCCAAGCATCTGAAAACCAGCTCCTGCAACATGTCAGGTACTCATTTTTTCTTTTGCAGGTATGAAGGTTCCCGCTAAGGAATCTATTACGCGATCAACATCCAGATGGCATCTATAAGCCCATCATCCTGTTTCATCAATCTCCCAAATGGCATCTATAAGCCCATTCCACCATCACACTGCTACTATGTGAGCGCAAATTTCTGGGCACTCTAGTGTTCAATCATCCTCTACCTTCGGATTACGAAAGGCACGTCAGCCAATCTGCATCCTCAGGTCTAAGAAGATTGAACAGGGGCAACTGTTGTACCCCAAAATTTGCCCTCCCATATTCTTCAAGAAATTACCAGGTCAAGCCTCAAAATTTCCCCAAGGGTTGCACAGTGCAAGAGCCTCCTAAGCAGTCAAAAGTAGGGATTGTGTCCTGATCAAGAAAATGAAGTTTCCAAAGGTCCAATCAAGTCTCACATGCTTACAAATATGGTCAAGTATCCTCATATCAAGTTTCAAGACATTCAGCACAAAACTGCACAGTCAAAACCCTAAATTGCACTACAGTCAACTGTAGGGGCAAAATGGTCATTTGACAGTCAAAAGTTCAAATTTTTGGTCAACATATCATTTTGAAGCCACAAACATCATTTGATCAATGCTTGATCATGATTCTCAAAGCTTGGCTCAAAAATCATCAAAATGCAAAAGTTTCCTTATTTGGACAGTTGAAAAAGTCAACTGTAAATTGACCAGGGCATAACTTTCACATGGATTATCAGAAAAACTCCATCCAAAGCTCATTTTGAAGAGAAAGACATTTCCTACAACTCATCTTCATACTTCAAGTCCAAGAAATGCTCTCACAAAAAGTTATCAATTTCAACATTATAGGTCATTTTCAAAAGTCAACAAAAAGGGACTTTAAGTAAAAGGCCATAACTTGAGATTGGTAAATCAAAATGACATGGGACCAAAGACATTGGTTAGAGGACTCAAAGACCTTTCCAAAATGTCCAAGAACATGATAAAAGCTTAAAAATTGAGCAAGTTATGCCTTGTGGAAATTGGGAAATGTTTGGATATTTTGAAAAGTCAACATTGGTTCAAATGACCTAAAATTGCTAATGGGCTCATTTTTCTTCCACAATTCATCATCCATAGCATGTGCACGACCACTTGGCCCAAAGGGAAGTTTTTATTCATTTTTTATTTATTTATTTGGATTTTTATTAATAATAATTCATTTAAATTAAAATAAATATATGAAAAATGCTTAACCTAATTTTTTCAATCTTTTTGTGCACATTATATCATCAAGATCTCGTGCATATTCAAATAAGGAAAAAAACCAATGCAATTGGATATGATTTGTGCAAAAATAGTATGAAAAAAGATTGGAAAAAATATTGAAAAAATCAAATCTCTAAAACCATGATTGCAAGAGATTCTGATCAAGTTTGTTGACCTAATTGATTCATACATAAACAAGGAACACAACCCTAATGCTTTTACACACGCAGCTGCTCAGAAACCTAACAATCAAACTTGGAATTTTTGTTAAGAAACTCAAAACTGAAAACCCTTTTGCAGGCTGATTCAAGGCATAATAGTGGTTCAAACATCTTCCTGGAGGTTCACTGAACAATTTCCGATCAATATCATTCATCAAAACTCAAAGAACTGGTAATACGAACCGGACCTGTGCACAAAAAATTCCATAATCTTGCATCTCGATTCATGCACTTTTAATAAGTTTTAATATGTGATTCATACTCCTCATGCAATTCCAAAGCTAACCCAATGATTCAATTGTATTTTTATGCTGTGTACGCGATTATGCCATGATTGTTTTCTAGGGTTTACAGGGCTTGGAATTAGGGATTTTTAATTAAGGAAAAATTGGCCTTCAAGACCTACACCATTAGAATCAGCGCATCTGGACGATCTTAAACCCACCCTCGCGCTCAATTTATGAGCGTCACAAGGCCATTCGCTATTTTCTTGTATCTTACCTATGGCAACGTTTACAAAACCGTTGCTAGTTTGTTCTTGTTTCAGGAAGAAGAAAGCCACGCGAAGAAGATGGTGACGTGTGGAGCGCTGATTGGAAGGTTTAAATTTCGCGCGTTTTGAACCACTAACCATTGTTTTCTTATTATATTATTCTTAGTTTATTTAATATACACAACGCATGAATTGGCTCAGTGGCGCACGTAAGGATTGGTAATGTTAATGACCTGGGTTCGATCCCAGGTCTTCACCCTTTCCATTTGATTTTTTCCAATTAACGTTCACATGTAGCGCCAGCGTTGAAGACCATGATACACTTCCAAATCCAGCATGCCACGCGTTCAGTTTCAGGAATTCAAAGGCATAGATTGGAGGAACACCATATACATGAGTCAACATGCCAGCACGTTGCCTGGAAAAGTCAAACGGACCATGCTTATTGGGCCAGATTTCTCAAGATTACACCTCCATATTGGGGACTGCAACCCCCTAGGTTTGTCATATCTTTTTTTATTTTTATTTCTTTTAATTATTATTTGTTAATTTAATTATTATTTTCATAAAATTATAAAAAACCTATAAAAATCAGAAAAGAGGAAAAATATAATAAATATTTTTGTTTTAATATTTCTTGTAAATAAATTGTATGTAATTGAATTTAGTTTTAAATTAGGTTTGGAATTTTAATTCTTTTAATAAAAAATATAAAAAAACATAGAATTAGGTTTAATTAATAATTTTTCACCCTTTTTATTTTTTTCATAAATAATATTATTTATTTTACTTATTTTCATAATTAAAATTGTATATAAAAATTAGGGTTAATTTAGGTTAAAAACTTCAATATTTTTCTTAATAAGTTAAAAATAATTAGAATTAGGTTTAGCATTTTATTTTAATTTTAATTAATTCTTTTTTTCATTAAATCCTAAAATACTAAAAAATACCAAAAAACATCTCCTTTCTTTTTTTAATTAATTAATTTCATCGTTTAATTTTAATTTTGCAAAAAGGGTCCAACGCCCTCGTTTCGATTTAATTCTTATGCGCGTATTTATTTTATTTCTGTATAATTTTTATGTATCTACCCCAAAGCCTTGTAACATTTCAGTTTTCTCGCACTCTTCTTTTACTTCTTTATTTTCTGTCAAATCGGGTCCTGGTTAATTTTGGCGATGTGGACCCGTGCCGTTTGTAATAGCTTAGAATTTACTCTTTCCGCAATACTTTTAACTGTTAAATAATGGCATGAAAGACTGTATGGACAAAAATAAAAGCAAGCGTAGAACACCAATAACATGACAAGATGAATGCAAATGAAAACGACACACGAATCGCACACACCACCCCTAGGGTACGCCTCACTGTTGCTTTGCCTCGAAAGGTGATCGTCGAGTAGAGGATGTCTTAGTAAGTCCTCATGATCCGGGAACCTGGCATGAGGGTAGCTTCTAAGGTATCTTCCCATTGCTCCGGTGATCACCATGTCCCGAACCTCGAATTGACCCGAACACCTCCAACGGTGGTGCTACCTACCTCTCAATGGTGGGATGGCACTACTTTAAAGGACATTTACACAGACGAATTCCTTAGGGTAGATAGACAACTCTTGATACTTGCTCTAAATTTCAAAACAAATTCAAAAATACTTTTCACACCAACACATTTTCAAAAAGCTTTCGAAAGCAATTTTTCAAACACTCTTGAGGACCGATACAAGAGTCGAACTGGAATTTTCAAAGAAACTTTTTAAAACCCACATTGAAAAGCAAACAAACCATTTTTGAAAACACAAATGAGCAAGTATCTAAGAGCCCATGGATAGAAAGGGTGCTAATACCTTCCCTTTCTATAATCTACCTCCCGAACCGAGAGCAATCTCTTTAAGGAATTTTTCTGTGCTTTTGTCCTTTCCATTTGGAGAAAATAAAAGACGGTGGCGACTCTTGCTTCCGCGACATTTCGCGAACCAGCGTTAAACAGTCAGTTCCAGATCCACCGATCACACATACCAATAATCATATCTGCAAGTGCTCCTACTGAAAAAGACGACACAACCCCTGCTGTTATCCCTACCAACACTTCTACCGCTGAAATTCGAGGAAAAAGTATTCAAGAAGAGCCTGTCCGGACGAAGGCTCAACCACTGACTATCCCCGAAACCTCCAAGAAGGAAATGGAGGAGATCCCGAGAATAATAAAGAAGAGTGACTATGACGTGGTTGAACAGTTGGGGAAAACTCCTTCCAAGATCTCCATGCTAGCATTGTTGCTATGTTCTGAGGCACATGCGAAAGCTCTGGTGAAGTTTCTGAAGACAACCCATGTGCCACAAGAGACATCTGCTGATCAATTCCAAGATTATGTGGCCAGTTTGACAGATGATAACGGCCTAGGCTTCTCTGATGCTGATTTGACACCAAGAGGGAGAAAGCACAATGAGGCATTACATGTCTCTATGGAGTGTAGAGGAACAACTCTGGCCCATGTCTTGGTGGACACCGGTTCATCTTTGAACGTTTTACCGAAGAAAGCTCTCGACAGATTGGATTGTGAAGGACTGACATTGAAAACCAGTAACATAGTCGTGAGAGCATTTGATGGATCAAAGAGGATGGTCCACGGGGAGATGGACATCCCCATAAAGGTGGGAACTCAGACTTTCAACTCAACTTTCTATGTAATGGACATCCGCCCCTCTTACTCCTATCTGCTAGGACGGCCCTGGATCCATAATGCCGATGCTGTCACCTCTACACTACACCAGATGCTGAAATACCCTGTCCATGGAAAGATTATCATTGTCCACGGAGAGGAAGAGTACATGATTAGCCACCTAAATTCTTTCCGGTATGTGGAGTTGGATGGCGAGTTCATTGAAACTCCTTTTCAACATTTCGAAGAAGTCTCTCAAGAGGTAGCAGTAACCAAGACGGTATCCCAGATCCCCAAGATCACAAGACCTCCGCTTCGGATGTCATCTCTAAAGGACGCTAAGGCAGTAGTAGAAGAGGGTGGATGCACCATCTGGGGGCAACTTCCAGACATTCCGTATAAATCTGACAAGTTTGGCTTAGGGTTTACTTCGAATGCTCAGAAGGTTGTGCGTCGTGCCCGTGCTGGAGGGCCACCTCTGAAGATTAGCAACCAAGAGGTCAACACAGTGGAAGATGGTGAAGAAGATGGCAGCTTGGAGGATTGGATATTTCCTACTGTCAACGGAGGACTTCGCAATTGGGAAGCCAGAGACTTTGTCCCAATAACTTTCATCTCTCAGTAATTTATCTTTAACATTTCTGTTGGACTTGTAATATTCACAAACAATTCGCACATTAAAACCTTGTGTCTTACCCGAGGCACAATGGTCCATTTGTAAGGGTTTTTATTTCATCTTCATATGACATTCAATGAATCATGGACGTTTTTTCACATACAAACCTTTTGTGCTCATTTTCTTTCTTTTACATTTTATTGTTTAAAGATGGCTATACCCTTACACACACCCACACTCACAAATGCAGGTACCCCTCCAGTCCGGATCCCGTGGGTAACGATACTGCTATGGCCTTTAGTGACTCTGAAGATCTAATCTACCAAGCCGAAGACGAAGGTGAGGAAGATTATGAAGTACCAGGGGAATTGGCCAGACTACTACAACAAGAGGAAATAGCTATTCAACCTTATGAGGAACCGGTGGATACAATTAACTTGGGTACCGAGGAGGATAAAAAGGAAATAAAGGTGGGTGCCAATCTAGAGCCGAGTGTCAAGGAGTGTCTAATTCAGCTATTGCATGATTATGTTGAGATCTTTTCCTGGTCATACGAAGAAATTCCAGGACTTGATATAGACATCGTGGTACATCGTCTACCCACAAGAGAAGACTGTCCACCAGTGAAACAAAAAGTCCGCCACATGAGACCTGACATGTCAGAGAAGATCAAAGTGGAAGTCATGAAACAATTCAATGCTGGATTCTTGGTTGTCACTTCCTATCCTCAATGGGTTGCCAACATTGTTCCTGTGCCTAAAAAGGACGAGAAAGTACGGATGTGTGTGGATTATAGAGATTTAAACAGGGCCAACCCTAAAGATGATTTTCCACTTCCCCACATCGATATCCTGGTTGACAATACGGCCCAGCACAAAATATTTTCCTTCATGGACGGATTCTCAGGTTATAACCAAATCAAAATGGCACCTGAGGACATGGAGAAAACTACATTTGTCACACAGTGGGGCACATTCTGCTACAAAGTGATGCCATTCGGACTGAAGAATGCTGGGGCAACCTATCAACGCGCCATGGTAGCCTTATTTCATGATATGATACATCATGAGATAGAGGTCTATGTAGATGACATGATAGCCCGATCACAAACTGAAGAGGAGCACCTTAATCATTTGCAAAAGTTGTTTGAGAGATTGGAGGAGTACAAACTAAGGTTGAATCCAAACAAGTGCACATTCGGAGTCCGGTCCGGTAAACTCTTAGGTTTTGTTGTCAGCAACAAAGGCATCGAGGTTGATCCTGCCAAGGTTAAAGCGATACAAGAAATGCCTGCTCCTCGTACTGAGAAGGAAGTCAGAGGATTCTTGGGATGCCTGAACTACATTGCCAGATTCATTTCTCACCTAACAGCTACTTGTGAGCCAATCTTCAAACTATTGAAGAAAGATCAAGTAGTCAGATGGAATGATGAATGCCAGTTTGCTTTTGACAAGATCAAAGAGTACTTACAAGAGCCTCCTGTTTTGATGCCACCAGTCGAGGGAAGACCACTAATCATGTATCTGACCGTTTTAGAGAACTCAATGGGGTGTGTATTGGGGCAGCATGACGAGTCTGGCCAAAAAGAGCACGCTATTTATTACCTGAGCAAAAAGTTTACCGATTGTGAAACCAGATATTCACTGCTCAAGAAAACTTGCTGCGCTCTGGCATGGGCTGCTCGCTGGCTAAGACAGTATATGTTGACTCATACTACTTTGTTGATATCTAAGATGGATCCGATAAAGTACATCTTCGAAAAGCCTGCTCTGTCTGGGAGGATAGCTAGATGGCAGATGATCCTAACAGAATATGACATACAATACACTACCCAGAAAGCTATAAAGGGCAGTGTGCTAGCTGATCATCTTGCTCATCAAGCTGTAGAAGATTATCAGTCCATGAAATTTGAATTCTCGGATGAAGACATCATGACATTAGATAACTGTGAAGAAATTAGACCATATGAAGGACCTGAACAAGGATCCTGATGGACCCTGTTCTTTGATGGGGCATCCAATGCACTTGGTAATGGTATCAGCGCTGTACTCATATCTCCAAAAGGGTGTCATACTCCCTTTACTGCCATACTTTGTTTCAACTGTACGAACAACATGGCGGAATACGAAGCATGCATCTTTGGTCTCAAGGATGCCATAGACTTGGGAATCAAATCTTTAGATGTGTTTGGATATTCAGCTTTGGTCGTCAGTCAGATCAAAGGAGAATAGGATACCAAGCACCCAAAACTTATCCCTTACAAAGAACATGTTTTGACATTGCTACCATATTTTGAGCAAATTATCTTCGAGCATTTCCCGCGAGAAGAAAATCAGCTAGCAGATGCCCTAGCCACAATGTCATCTATGTTTAAACTTAATTAGGATAACGAGGCTCCCTAGATCACCATCGAACGAATGGATGAACCAGCACACTGTCACGAGATTAATACTGAAGAAGTAGTGGACCAGCCTTGGTTTCATGAAGTCAAGAGGTATCTCGAGGCTCAAGAATATCCAGAAGGAGCTTCAATCAATGATAAAAAGTTCCTAAGGAGATTCTCTGCTAAGTTCTTCCTAAGTAATGGCATCCTATACAAACGCAATCATGACTCCATTCTGCTCCGGTGTGTGGATAAGATTGAGGCTGAAAAGATCATGGCTGAATTACATGAAGGTACTTTTAGCACTCACTCCAGTGGGCATACGATGACGAAGAAAATCCTACGGGCAGGCTATTATTGGTATACCATGGAAGCAGACTGCTATCAACACTCTCAGACCTGTCATAAGTGTCAAATTTATGCAGACAAGGTGCACGTACCTCCGGTTCCTCTGAATGTCTTGATGGCTCCTTGGCCCTTTGCTATGTGGGGAATCGATATGATTGGGGAGATCAAGCCTACAACCTCCAATGGACACCGCTTCATGCTAGTGGCCATTGACTATTTTACAAAGTGGGTCGAAGCAGCTTCATTCACACCTATTACTAAGAATGTTGTTGCCCGCTTCATCAAGCAAAATCTCATGTGCCGGTATGGTATCCCAGAAAGGATCATCATTGATAATGGTACAAACCTTAACAATACTATGATCACCACCTTGTGCGAGCAGTTCAAGATTCAGCATCATAATTCGCCCCCCTATCGGCCAAAGATGAATGGTGTCGTCGAAGCTGCAAATAAAAACATCAAAAAGATCATACAGAAAATGACAGTCACCTACAAGGACTGGCATGAGATGATACCATTTGCTCTCCACGGGTATCGTACCACGGCTCGCACATCAACTGGGGCAACATCCTATTCTTTGGTTTATAGGATGGAGACTGTCTTTCCTATTGAGGTTCAGATCCCCTCTTTGAGAATTATGAGGGACGCAAGTTTGAATGAGGATGATTGGATCCAGACTCAGCTTGATCAATTGAACTTAATTGATGAAAAGAGACTTACTGCTGTTTGCCATGGTCAGATGTATCAAAAACAAATGATCAAGGCTTTCAACAAGAAAGTCAGACGCCAGGTATATCAAGTTGGAGATCTAGTGATCAAACGCACTATATTACCACAAAGTGATCCCAGGGGAAAATGGACTCCTACCTATGAAGGACCATTTGTAATCAAGAACATATTCTCCGGTGGGGAAATGATCTTAACCACCATGGACGGTGACGACCTGCCACACCCTGCGAACACGGACATAGTCAAAAGATACTACGCATAAGAGATCCGCTAAGTTAACACACCTAGGCAAAAAAAGGGCATCCCGGCGAACCAAAAAGGTTTAGGCAAAAATTAGTGATAAAATAAAAAGAAATCTGTACACCCGGCAAGTTGAAAACCCGAAAGGGCGACTTGGGCAAAAAGGGGTTTCCCGGTGGACTGAAAACCCCAAAGGGCGGTCCAGGCAAAAGTTAGGGAATTTAAGCGTATGACTATGTCCCGTCGGATCACTTTGAGGACAACCTCTTGACTTCCACTGACAAACTCGGAGTTTCTGATCAATTCAATCATCTTCGAACGAAGAAACAAATGGACCAGATATTCGGAGATACAAAGGCTATAGCAGAATGGAAACCCCATGGGATTATTACACATAGCTATCTTTCTTTGTATAAAGTTTTTCTTGCTTTTTATGGCATCATTCTCTTACTAGAATGATTGTCTCCTTTGTACAAAATACTTATTCAAAGTCAATACAAAGATATCTCTTTGAAAATACAGAAAACTATTTGTCTTTTCTTTACTAATGTGTTTGGTTTGCCAAAACGTCCAATGATTCATTGATGAACATATGCATATTGAACATAATTACTATTTACAAATAAAAAAAATGAGAAATACAATTACTGATAGGTTGAAAGGATAGGAAAACGTCTTTAGGCTATTCCGCAAGTAATCCCCGCAGTACGCCATTTGAATCCCCAGCGGAACAAATTTCAAATTATTAATCCCCAATAGAAATCGTCAAATTTCTCAGAATTCCTCAAGAAGTATATGGCATTACTCTCACAACAGAATTTTGTCGGTACTTCAAAGAATCCACATATCCTCATCAGCGTTCAAGGACTTATTTCCCTCAATCATACAGCAATACAACAAATTAGCTTACATGCGCATACATTACATCCATATATCATAAACATTGATAAAACAAATACATTGCATCATACATTTTATAACTTTGTGCTTCAGCTAACATTTTACCCTTTTCAGGATAAGATTAACAGCTACCATTAACAATATGCAATCAGATACAGTATGGATACGCTCCAGACACGGATGCCATTCTGTTACTCATTCAGATTCAACTATCAGATACAGTATGGATACGCTCCAGACACGGATGCCATTCTGATACTCATTCAGATTCAGACTTCAGATACAGTATGGATACGCTCTAGACACGGATGCCATTCTGATACTCACTCAGATTCAGACTTCAGATAGAGTATGGATACGCTCCAGACGCGGATGCCATTCTGATACTCATTCAGATTCAAACTTCAGATACAATACATATACGCTCTAAACATGGATGTCATTTTGATACCCATTCAGATACAGTTCAGATACGCTCCAGACACAAACACCATTCTGATACTCATTCTTTCAGCTCACAATTTACAATCCAACAAACATTCTTGGATGGCATCTACAAGCCCATCTCCAACAAGATTCTATCACTTCTTAAAATGGCATCTTTAAGCCCATTACCTCAACTACACATTGTTGAGTGCAAATTTATGGGCACTCTAGTGTCCAATCATCTTTCACCTTCGAGTCACGAACGATAAAACTTGCCAATCTAACTCTTCAGGTTTAAGAATATTGAACAGGGGCAGTTGTTGTACCCCAAAATTTTCCCTCTCATTTATCAAGACTTTTCTCACAAGATTTCTTTGACACAAGACTGAATTAGGGTTTGGTCAACTCAAGACATCTCATCTTGCACTGATGACCCAAAATTAGGGTTTGAGTTTGCACAGAGATTTTTGGACTATCAATGCTTCATGTAACATTCAAACATCATTATGGATCCCTAAGATCACTCAGGACAAGTTTCAAGCTTTGAACCACATTTTGATCAGTCAATTGGACAGTTGACCTAAAAATCAATTGTATTGGGGAAAAGTCAACCATGGCCAATTTACAGTCAAACTTCATAATTTTTTATCCACACCAACATTTTAAGCTTATATATATGTATATATATATATATATATCATTTGGTCAAGTTTGGATCACAATTCCTCAAGAAATTTGATCAAATCATCAAAAGGGCAAAATGATCAAAATTAGGGTTTTGACTAAGGAAGGGCAATTTCTGGTTTTTAACCTAGCAAATGACCAATTAAGTTAAAGCATGATTTCGAGGATTCAATTACATCATCTTGACCTAATATCATGGTTCAAAACATTGCAATCTCATTGGATTGACAAATGAAATTTGCAGTCAACTGATCAAAAGTCAATTGTACACTGAAAAGTCAAACTTTGACTTTTTGACCAAAATCAAGTGCCAAGGGTCACAATTCATCAAAACATGTCAAAATGTGAAACTTGTTCATCAATAAATCCAAGTTTGAAGATTAGGGTTTAAATTTGAAAATTTTCTTAACAGAAAATTTTCTAAGTATAGAAAATTTCTTATTTTTTCTCAACTTTAGGCCATTTTTTCACCATGATGCATAATGATTCAAAGAAAGTTCTCAACATGAAAGTTGTATACCTCCATGAAATATACAACTTTTCTTCACACAATTTTCCTTAAAGATGCTTGGATCTCAAGATATAAATTTATGAATACATGCTCATGAACTAAGTAACTTAGGGAATTTTTGCCCTAATTTAGGCAGGTTTTGGACCCAACTTCATGGCAATTTTTCACATAGTTCCAAGAGGTATCTTGAAATTCATTTCAAACATGAGTTATAGAGAATATTTCAAGATTTCCAAAATGTCCAAGAAATCCTCGAGATCATTTTTGAGTAGGGAGAATCGAAGAGATGAAGTTGGCAATTTCTCACTTTTGGTTCAAGCCATTTCATGAAGAACAAAGTTCCAATCAATACCTATGCTGCCTAATCCATGCTTTACAGGTACCAAACTTGTTCCTTACTCCTTAATTTAATTCTTACTCAGTTGACAAAGCTTTGATCCAAGCCCTAGAGCCATTACCCAAGTTCTAATTCCATAAATGGCATAAAGTGACCATTGCCATTTTGAAAAAGCTCAACTTTTGCCACTTTCTAATTCTTGAGCATTAAACATGTCTCCATTGCACATATAAGTCTTGCAGGCCTAAAGCAAATTTTACAAGTAGATACAAACCCTAAGAAAGCCAGTACAAGCATGGCAAGCCTTGTCCCTTCACTTTGCTTCAAAAGCAAGAAAGGTTGCCAAAAGGCTAGAACTGGCACATTTGTTGGAGGGTTGACTAAAAACTAATTCCATACTAATATACAAACATAATACAACATAAGACATGATTACTTGAGGCCTGAAACACTCCCAAACTCAAAAACACCAGAAAACTGTCAAGACTTGCAGTTTTTTGCATAAGCATACCAATCTCTCATTTGGCTCGTGCGTTTCAAGTCTTGATCATCAAAACACCTTACCTACTTGATATCTAACTAATCCAGACCTTCGTCCCTGTACTGTAACCCCTTCTCCATCATCTGCCATTTTTGTTTTCAAAGCTTGCAGGTTGACTTGGCTAAGGAGTTTCAGACACTTTCAAAGCAAGGCAAGGGTTGGAGCACACTCGGGGTTGTTTAAGGAAGCTTAAGCAAGCATCAGGCCTCCATCAAACTCACTCCAACTCCATCCATGATTTCAACTGAAAGAGGTAAAATCTCAACTTCTATCTCCTTGTATAGGCAACCATTGGCCACGATTTGTGAATAAATAATGTAGTCCTCATTGCAACGAAGCTGTACATATCTGTATCTTGCATTTATTTGGCATGAGTTAAGAGAATTTAGAACTTGAAGTTTCTGAAAAATTTAGGTTTAAATTTAGGGCTTTTAAAATTCTTTCTGATCTTTGATTGTTATCTTACATGACTTATATGGTTAGAATCGTGAGACCAAATGCTACAGCTTTCATGTTATGAGTTTTCACTTTCATGGAGAGATAAGCAAGTTACAAGATATCTGGCCAAGCTCGGGGAAGAAGATGAAGTACAGGGCAAGGACTTTGTTCATGATATGTTATTTTCGTTTCACTTAAATCAACAGATGTATAGCCACCCCAGTGGCAAAGTAACGCGCTGGTGAGACCCATGTCCTGGGTTCGAACCTGGGCGCTACTTTTGTTCTTTCACATTTTTCCTTCTTTTCATTTTTGCTGTTTTTTGAAGGATCGGGCTTGGTCCTTTGGGCCTAGCATTTTTACTAACACACTGTTGCCAGTTTTCCTACAGCACCCCCTTTGCCAACTCTTTTTATATTTTTATTTTATTTGTTTTTATTTTTATTTTAGTTTATTAAATATTTTCTTTAATGCATAAAAAATCCTAAAAATATAAAATTAATAATATTTCATTTTTATTTTGTTTTAGTTTATTTTTCACATCAAAATATATTTATTTTTAATATATATCATGTATTTTCTTAATAAACTTGTAAAATATAATATATTTAGTTTAATTTATTTATTTCCTTTTCATCCCATACTTATACATATTTATTTTTGCATATATAAAAAAACTTTATATTATACAATATTATTTATTATTTTAATATAAAAAAATACATATGAACTTCATTTTCTTTTAAAAATTAGGGTTAACTTTTACTAAGAATTAATTTCTTTAAATTTTTTAGGATTAGGTTAAAATTTTCTTTTCACATAAAAAATAAAATAAAATTCTTTTTCTTGCATGCACATAATATTGCATATTTAAATATTGTATATTATTTATTCTAATATTCGTACAAATTCGATATGGTTGTAATAATTTATTTAGGTTTACATTCTTGCAAATCCCTATTCAAATTTGTATTCCCCCCTCCCATAAAATTGTTGTAATAGCTTAGGAATATTTACATTACGCAATTTACCGCTTTACATGCCATGATTAGTAATTAGGGTTTGTATGGTAAGATCAAAACAAAGCAAAATAGAAAACCCTAAATACTAGATAAAATCAAAGCATGAAAATGATACACTTGCACACAAGCATCTTTAGGGTTTCTCCACTTGGTTGCCTTATCCAAAAAAAAATAGCCATGTTACGCATGCGAATTATCTTGGCAAAACAAAACAAATATAAGATCCTAGTCCCTCGATGACGCTATTCAAGGTTGCCTTACAAAATGATCTTGGTCCCTCAAAATGCTAAGATACTTTGCAACATTGCTAATCATGGTTATACGATGATCCACGCCCGTCCCGTTTACATCCAAAGATAGGGTTGCTTACCAAATCAATGGTAAGACAACAATGTCAAAGGAATAGAAAATGGACAAGAAAGACATTTGAGTAGGTAGATTACTTCTAGTTACTTGCTCTATTTCCAAACAACTATCCTTGCTATTTTCAAAACAAACACACACATATCCAAACATTTTACAAACATTGAAAACATTTTCAAAAAGACAAACATCTTTGTATACATTCTTACGAACGAGAATCATTACAAAGATTACCTAAACGAATGGCCTCTTTTACAAAATACTTTCAAAAACCGCACCAAACACAATTTCAAACAACAAAAGCAAGTGATCTAGCAAGTAACTAAGAGCCCATGGAAAACCATGGATGAAAAAGGTGCTAATACCTTCCCTTTTCATAATCTACCCCCCGAACTCAAGAAAACATCTCAAAGGTCTTTCCTGTGCTTTTTCACCTTTCCTTTTGGATAAAAGAAAAGTCGATGGCGACTCTTGTTAACCGCAACATTTGCGATAAAACGCAAAACCCTCAAGTCAGTTCTCCCACTGTATCACACATGGATATTTTGAAAAATGTATTTGAAGTAAAAGAAAGACAATGAGCATAAAGATTTGAATGCAAAAGAGTCCAATGATTTGTATTGAATGATCATATGATAGGATGAACATAAATAAAACCCTTGACAAATAGACCAAAGTGCCTCGGGCCAGGCACATGGCTTAAAAGTCATTGTTAAATATTACAGACAAAATGCTCTTGAATTAATAAGAAAGCAATAAACAAGTGATTACTCCTCGATGAAGGAGATGGGAACGAAGTCCTTTTCTTGCCAATTGTTGAGTTTCGTTGTAGTAGGATACACCCAATCTCCAAATGCACATTCATCATCAGAATCACCTACAACGTTGACTTCGTGGCTTCCAATACGGAGAAGGGGTTTCCTTGCACGAGCGCGCCTCACTTCCTTCTGATCCTTGACAGTGAAACCCAAACCAAATTTGTCTGCTTTGAATGGGATATCGAGGAGTTTCCCCCAAGTATCACAGCTTCCTTCTTCAACTGCAGCACGGGCATCTTTGAATGAAACCATCTTCGACACGACCTTAACAACTTTAGAAACATCAGAGGAACATTTGGTAGCAGCAACCATTGGTGGAACAACTTCAAAGGCTTGACACTGGGTATCTATAAACCCTCCATCCATCTCCATATATTTTAAAGAGTTCAGGTGTCTTACCATGAACTCCTCCTCACCACAGACAGTGACAATTCTTCCTTTGACCGAATACTTGAGCTTTTGATGAAGAGTTGAGGTTACTGCCCCAGCTCCATGGATTCAAGGGCGACCCAACAAACAAGAATAGACAGGACTGATATCCATAATGTAGAAGGTAGAGTTGAAAATTTGTGAGCCCACCTTGGTCGGGAGATCCACCTCTCCATTTAAAAATATCTAGTTTTTGTCATCATCAAAAAGGGGGAGATTGTTAGAACAAAGTTTGAATCTACTACCCTATATTTAAGTTTTGATGATAACAAAGTGAAAAGATATATTATTTATAAGATTCATGTATGAACTATCTGCTGCCTAAAATTACTATGTTCTGACTTGCAGATACTCTGATTGATATAAGCTAGATCACATCTAATCAGCATCAGAATTTGGTTCTTGACACCAGCATCAGAAGTTGCCATATCAGAATGTCAGAATCAGATGATCAACTCACGTATATGATGAAGCCTGATGAACAAGACTGTGCTCAACACTCTGATAAAGAAACACAACAGTTCATCAGCAGCTAAGCAGAGTCAGAATGACCCAAGCCAGAACTTGCATTAAGTAAGCAACGGTACTGTGCATTGAAAGCAAATTAATACCAACGGCCTCATTCCAGACAAGATCTGCTCGATAAGGAAAGTTTGTTAATAGCATTGAATCAAGAATATTGCATCCAACGTTCAACATCTCAGTGCTATATAAACAAGACTTTGAAGATTGAAATGGCTAATGCTCTCCAAATCTCTACACGCATAAAAGTTGATCAAAATCTTATTTCTCTCAGTTTTGCTAAACACTACACATTCTGATATTCTATCATTGTTTAGCAATCTAGTTTCTAAGCTTTAAGTTGTGTATACATCACAGTTGTGATACAGTTTTGTAGAAAACATTCATACACTTAGTTTTATCTCTTTGTAAGAAAGTGTTTCCTTGACAAACCGGGTTGTGGTTTGGATCAAGAAGGCTTTAGCAGTTGTTAAAGCAATCTGTATTATTCAGTTGAATATAGTGGATTAAGACCTCGTTGGAGAGAGGCGAAATCACCTTGACGGGTGGACTGGAGTAGTTTGAGATCAAACGAACCAGGATAAAAATATCTTGTTCATTGCATTAGATTTCAGTTTTACAATTCAACCCCCCCTTCTTGTGTTTTTCACCACTTCATTATGTTCTTCAGCTGAACCCACCTTGGTACCTTGGCGGACGGAACAATTAGATTGCTTAGGCAACTCTTTATTGCCCCTGTTTCTGAGGTGGGAGAGGAAGACCTGTGAGGTGCTGATAGTTGTTGATGGACAAACCTTCTTCTGGTAGGCAGGTGACAGGATGACAAGACATAGTCGTACGCTTTAATCCCTAACTTTTGCCTGGACCGCCCTTTCGGGTTTTCAGTCCACCGGGATACCCATTTTTGCCCAAGCCGCCTTTTCAGGTTTTCGACTTGCCGGGTATGCAGATTTTTTTTCATTTCATCCCTTATTTTTGCCCGAACCCTTTTGGTTCGTCGGGAGGCCCTTATTTTTGCCTAGGTATGTCAACCTAGCGGGTCTTTGATTATGCGTATTTTTTTTCCGACTATGTCCATGCTCTCAGGATGTAGGGAGATGCCCCTGTTATTGATATTGCATTGCCATACCACTAGAAGATGTCTGATCAGGCAAGATTCGTTGTCGGAATGCCCCAGGTGATCCAGATGGAGATTTTCCCCAGGCTGTTTGGCCTTTGAGAGATTCTCCCAAATCTTGATTGGACTACCCCAGATAATAGACCATGGTCATGTCTGCCCCTTGATTGGAAGTGCTTCTGTTCATTAGGCATTCGTCGTGCGAATTTCTATGTTGTTCAAACAAAAAGTCATATGCAAACAAAGTTATGTTAAAAATGCAAAGCTTATGTCTGTCTCGAATTTTGAAAATGCATTTTTTAGTATAAAACAAGTGAATGTTTGTAAAACGTGATGTCAACTCCGCATTTACCGTAGGCCTTAAGGAGTCAGGATACCTTTGGTAACAATATGCTTTCGAACTAACCCATGCTTCAGCTAGGACTTTTAAGGGTTATAACGTGGCCTGGTTCATGGTTTAAGAAACAAAGGATAAAGGCTCAAATAATTTGTACCCACTCACTCTTCGTGATGTTCTTCAAACCCAAGCTCAGTTGATCGTGTGTTAGACCTTGATTGAGTCTTTGTCCTGACGTTCCAATGATGGTTCAGATATTGATGATTTATTCTGAATGGGCAGTCATTCCTTTTTGTTATTGTTGAGGGTTTGTTGGACCTCTTTCTTTTTTTTTTGATTTTGTTATCCCTGTTTTTTGCCTGAACTGTTTCTTTAAAGCCAGCGGGATGCCCCAGTTTCGTAAGTCCCCTTCATAGGTTTTGACTTACTGGGTTTTATTTTTTTGAGATATAATGACTGCCTATCCTTATGATTATTCGGAATCATCATTGTCTTTCTTTGTTTTGTAAGGACCTCTTTGGTGCCATTCGTTATGCACTTGGATCAACTTAGAGAACTACCCTGCCCCAGGTTATGATTAAGGGTTTTAAATTTCGAAAAGAAAAACTCCTACTTCTTTGGCTCAGAGGGGTTGACGAGGGATTATCTTCCTTATAACTCCAGTGTTTAGGGATTGAAACAATGCCTGTACCTCATCAGCGGGGTCTGTTCAAAAGCATACTGTAAGGATTGTGGTATCATTTTCGTCATCCTCCCTCAAGAGGCTTAGAATTATTAATCGAGCGTTGATCATCAGAAAAAATATGAAAATAATTTGCATATAGTGAATACGAATATATTGCTTCAAAACAGACATATGCGATGCATTAATGAAATAACAACGTTTAACATGAGTAAATGTTTGAACAAAAGAAAATTACAACTTGAAAATCCTAATGAACAAAAGTCTTTTCATCTCAGGGCTCGTTACTTCAAATGGTGAGCCTTGGAGGGATGGTAGAAAAACTCAGCCTGACCATCTTGTGTGAACTCCAATGCTCCTTCATCAATCAGGTCCTGGAACTTGTTCTTCAGAGCCCAACACTCATTTGTATCATGTCCTGGACTGGCAGAGTGGTAGGCACACCTTTTATTGGGATGATAGGTAGGAGATGCTGTGTTGGGGTTCCGGGGATGAGCCCTTAATGTGATCAGATTCAATCTCAACAGGCGTTGTAAAGCTTGAAACAACGACATGTTGAGCTGGGTGAATTGCCTCTTGGGCTTGTCTGGCTGAAGCTGGTGAAGTTGCTGCTGAGTTTGTGACCCTGAAGCCATTTGAGGAGCTCTCCCCTTATCTCCTTGTCTCAAAGGTGGTTAAACGATGACTGGCTCTTTACCCTTAGACGTTTGCCCCAGTTGGTTACTCTGAAGCAGTTGGTTGACGAGAACTCCGAGCTCTTCTTGTCTTTGAGCTAAGCCTTGAATGATAGTCACCTGCCCCAGCGTCTGGGCTCTCATTGCATCCACCTCAGCTTGCAGATGTTTCAGCCGTTCATCCTCAGCACTGTTCCTAACCAAAATCCCCATGAGAAGTGTTCTCAGTTCTTCCTGCCCCTTGGATAGATTCAGGAGGATTTCCCCGAACTGGGTCTCTTGAGCATGAAGATCCTGATTATCTTGTTGGTAAGCCATTGCTGAAATAAACAGCGGAGATGGTAAGTGGCCTGTCAAAAGGGTACCTGTAATGCAATGATATGTATGATATGCATGCAATTTTTTCAAGGACCTCGCGGGATAAACAAGAAATTTGTTAGAGCTTGAATCCGGTGGCTTGATTGAAGGAACTTCATGTTGTTGAGAGTCCTTCTTCAAGGGTCAAAGGCTCACCATATCTAGTGGGTCATAGCCCCGACTCAATTCATCAACTTTGTTTTGATTTCCAAACAAACCTGGCTAGGGGAACCTTCTTCAAGAGTCAAAGCTCACCATATCAAGTGGGTCATAGCCTCTGACTCAAGTTATCATGTTTTAGCTGGAGGAAAATAAATCCCCTTTCCCCCTTACTGGACAGTTTGATTCATCATGACCTGCATCACAAGCCCTTGAAGTCCTTGAAATGGATTAGTCCTTATGCAGGATGTATGCAATGGTATGATGGCATGTTATGCATGGAATGATGCAGGTAGGCCCTGTTATGAGCCCCAATTAAGGACTATAAACAAAACCTGCAAGAAACTCAGTAAACCCTGTTATGAGTCCCAATTAAGGACTATAAACAAAACCTGCAAGAAACTCAGTAAACCCTGTTATGAGTCCTAATTAAGGACTATAAACAAAACCTGCAAGAAACTCAAGTGTCAGATAACAAGCATGCAAGTAGTCAAGTTGGAAGGCACACAAGTCACAAGACAACCCTTAGAGTTTAGGCCAGCATGAAGTCTGGGTATTACCCTCTTGAAGTTGGTGGGCTCAACCTGTCCTATCAGAAGTAACCGGGTTCTAAGGGTCCCAATATCATTGGATTGCTTTCATTGTTCATCGTTTCGATTTAACCACTGAACTGGCGACCGAAATATTCCAGGAAAGCAACCCTTAATTGAGTGTAGTATCGAGTATCAACCAACCTCGGACTGCACCAAAGTCAGTTATCTCACTACCCTAAAGAGGCCAAGATGGTTCAATTAAGGTTCCTAAGGTCACTTGATGCTTCACGACACCACGCGGAGGCCCCGTACTCTCCTTGACTGAACTCAAGGGTTACCGGTACACACCAAAGTGCCACATCAACGTAGCAGATTGTTTCAACCATGTCGGTATACCCCGCACAGTTCCCTCACAGCCTTGTTGCTACTTTCTAAGAAGGTATCCCCAGATCCGGGTTAGGATCTATAGAACTCCCAAGACAGTCCCACAATTTAAAGCAAACAAGTCAAAGCAATTGAAAACACAGTGATCTTAGTCCTAAGGTACACCTCACTTTAAATTTAATCCCCAGCAGAGTCGCCAGTTCTGTAATCGGTGGATCTGGAACTGACTGTTTAACGCTGGTTCGCGAAATGTCGCGAAAGCAAGAGTCGCCACCGTCTTTTATTTTCTCTAAATGGAAAGGACAAAAGCACAGAAAAATTCCTTATAGAGATCGCTCTCGGTTCGGGAGGTAGATTATAGAAAGGGAAGGTGTTAGCACCCTTTCTATCCATGGTTATCCATGGGCTCTTAGATACTTGCTCATTGTGTTTTCAAAAATGGTTTGTTTGCTTTTCAACTGTGGGTTTTAAAAAGTTTCTTTGAAAATTTCAGTTCGACTCTTGTATCAGTCCTCAAGAGTGTTTGAAAAGTTGCTTTCGAAAGCTTTTTGAAAAGTGTCGGTGTGAAAAGTATTTTTGATTTGTTTTGAAATTAGAGCAAGTATCTAGAGTTCTCTACCTACCCTAAGGAATTCGTCTGTGTAAATGTCCTTAAAGTAGTGCCATCCCACCATTGAGAGGTAGGTAGCACCACCGTTGGAGGTGTTCGGGTCAATTCGAGGGTTCGGGACATGGTGATCACCAGAGCAATAGGAAGACACCTTAGAAGCTACCCTCATGCCATGTTCATGGACATGAGGACTTACTAAAACGTCCTCTACTCGACGACCACCTTTCGAGGGGCAAGGCAACAGTGAGACGTACCCTAGGGGTGGTGTGTGATTTGTGTGTCGTCTTCAGATATTTTTGTCTTGTTCATGCATTGGTGATCTACGCGTTGCTTTTATTTTGACATTCATTCTTTCATGCAAATTAATTAACAGTTTAAAAGATGCGGAATTAAAAGTCCTACGCTATTACAAAGGCGCGGGTCCACATCGCCAAATTAATCCAGGACCCGATTTGAAATAAAATAAAGATGCAGAAAAGATATATGTCTAATTAAGCTATTACATGGCTTCGGGAGAATTACATGAATATTCACAAAAAGAAATAAAAATGCAAAGAGAATTAAAATCGGGAATGCGAGGGCGTTGGACCCTTTTAAGGAAATTAAATTACAATTATGAAATTAATTAAATTTAATGAGAAAAGAGAAGTTATTTTTGAGTTTTTTGTATTTATGGATTTTTAGTAAGAAAATTAAATGACATTAAAAAGAAAAGTCAATTAACCCTAATTCTAAACTATTTTTAATTTATTAAGAAAAAATATTTAAATTTGACCTAATTTTAATTAATTATTTACATGGCCATTTATTTACGAAATAATTAATATTTAATAATGATAAAATAAAAGAAAAAAGATAAAAGTATAAAACCCTAATTCTACATTTTTTAATTTATTGCAAAAAGATATTAAAATTTAAACCTAGAATTAAGCAACTAAATTAATTAATAAGATTTATTTACAAAATAACATTAAATAAAAATATATTTTATTTTTCGTCTTTTCTGATTTTTATTATTTTTATATTATGAAAATATTAATTTATGAATTAAAAGGAAATAATCAAATTAAAGCAAATAAAAATAAAATAGGAAAAAAGAAAAGAAATGCAAACCCTTGGGGGTGTTGACCCCAGTTTGGAGGTATTTGGCCAGTAATTAGACCCATTTAATTCCTGGCCTTGTTGACTTTTCTGGGACGTGAGTGGCATCATTGACCAATGCATAGGGTGCTCCTTAGGTCATGGCCATTGGATTGAGATCAGTGGGCGCGTGGCAAGCTTGGATGGTGGGTGTATGATGAACCCCTGGGCGTACACTGCATGAGATCAAGTGAAAACAAAATTCATTGGAAAATATGGGGGACCTGGGAATCGAACCCAGGTCCCAATGTTCAGAGGACAACGCATCTACCACTTGTGCCATTTGCTTTCTTTGTAAATTATATGGAATGCAATTATTATAAGAGAAAACAAAAGTTAGTGGTCTGACTCAAAAAAATTACGCGCCAACTTTGAATAGACCAATGGCCTTGATCCACGCATGCATCTTCTTCATGTTAAACCTGCAGAATGAAAAGAGATAGCGGGGGTTTTAAACCCCCACTAAGTGGAAAACGTGAAAATAGCGAATAGGCCCTGGTTGTTCATAAATTAGGCGCGATAGGATGACTGGATTCGTGTGAAGCTTCTGGTTCTGATGGCATAAGTCTCATGTCTCAATTTTTCCAGAATAAGGAAGCCCCAAATTCACATCTCTGAAAACCTAAAAAGCATCAATGGCGTTTTTCTATACAAGTAGTATTAATTCAATTCAACGATACCATGAGGTTCAGTAAGTCCATATTAGTGTAAAACAAGCATTAGAATGTATGAATATGTCCTATAAATCAAAACACGAGTATGCAATATATCATGAACAGGATTGCTCCGTTTTACCGTTTCTTGAGGTTAGAAGCTGTGATTTTGATCCAGAAACTTTCCTTGTGGCCTTGGCAAGCGATTGGAATAGTTATCTTGCCTTGAAACCAACTCTATGCAGTTTTCAATTTTCAATTTTTTTCACAAAAATGCCAAAGTTGTTCTTGATGTGAGGCGCAGCTTCAAGGTTGTGTGCATTAGGGTTTTCATCTGTATATGTATACCAATGGATTAGGGTAAGAAATTGAGTCCAAAACCCTTTGCATTGATGAAAGAAATATTTGATTTTCAATGAATATTTTCAAATCTTTTCCACATGAATATCATGCCAATTTGCACCAAATCTTCCCTTTTTTGAAGTGCACGAAATCTTGAGTAACCAATGAGTGATTATACTGCATAAAAAGATTCAACCACATTTGTTTAGTATTTTTTTTCATATTTTAATTAATTAAACGAATTAATGGTGATTAAAATTCAAATAAATAATAAAAAATGATGAAATAAATCCCCTTTGGGCCAAATGGTCGTGCATAGCCTTTGGATGATGAATCTTGGAAGAAAATGTGGCCCATTAGCAATTTTGAGGCATTTGAAGTAAAGTTGACTTTTCAAAATTCCCAAAAATTTCCCAACTTCCACAAGGCATATCTTGCTCAATATTTAAGATTTGATCATGTTCTTGGACATTTTGGAAAGGTCTTGAAGTCCTCTAACCAATGCCTTTGGTCCAATATCATTTTGATTTACCAATCTCAAGTTATGGTCTTTGACTTAAAGTCCCTTTTTGTTGACTTTTGAAAATGACCTATAATGTTGAAATTGATAACTTTTTGTGAGAGCATTTCTTGGACTTGAAGTGTGAATAAGAGTTGTAGGAAATGTCATTCTCTTCAAAATGAGCTTTGGATGGAATTTTTCTGATAAAACATGTGGGAGTTATGCCTTGGTCAAGTTACAGTTGACTTTTTCAACTGTCCAAATATGGAAACTTTTGCATCTTGAGACTTTTTGAGCCATGCTTTGAGAATCATGATCAAATATTGATCAAATGATGTTTGTGGCTTCAAAATGAGATGTTGACCAAAAATTTGGATTTTTGACTGTCAAAAGACCATTTTGCCCCTGTAGTTGACTGCTGAGCAATTAGGGTTTTTGACTGTGCAATTTTGGGCTGTAAGTCTTGAAACTTGACATGAGGATGCTTGACAATGTTTGTAGGCATATGGGACTTGATTGGACCCTTGGAAACTTCAATTTCTTTGCCAGAACCAAAACCCTAGTTTTTGACTGTTAGGAGGCCCTTGAACTGTGCAACCCTTGGGGAGATTTTGAAGCAGGCTCTTTTGCAAATCTTAGAGAATATGGGAGGGCAAATTTTGGGGTACAACAGAGTGTATCTGGATTATATCTTGAAGTTGAATCTTGAATGAGTAACAAAATGGCATCCTTGTCCGGAGCGTATCTGTACCGTATCTTGATGTTGAAACCTAAATGAGCATCAGAATGGCATCCGTATCTGGAGCGTATATGAACTATATCTTGAAGTCGGATCTGAATGAGTAATAGAATGGCTTTCGTGTCTGGAGCGTATCTGAGCTGTATCATGAAGTTGAGGTCTGAATGAGTAATAGAATGGCTTCCGTGTCTGAAGCGTATCTAAACTGTATATGGAATCTGAATCTAAATGAGTATCAGGATGGCATCCGTATCTGGAGCGTATCTGAAAGTTTGATCTGAATGAGTATCATAATGGCATCCTTGTCTGGAGCGTATCTGAACTGTATCTGGAGTTGATATCTGAATGAGTATCAAAATGGCATCCTTGTCTGGAGCGTATCTGTACTATATCTAGAATATTTGAACATTGTTAATGGTAGCTGTTAATCTTATCCTGAAAAGGGTAAAATGTTAGCTGAAACACAAAGTTATGTTGCATGAAATGTATGATGCAATATATGTAATTTATCAATATTTATAATATATGAATGTAATGTATGCGCATGTAAGCTGATTTGTTGTATTACTGAGGAAAATAAATCCTTGACTGCTGCTGAGGATTCTGTTGTGAGAGTAATGCCATATACTTCTTGAGGAATCTGCTTGGGGGATTCGGAGAATTCTGATGAATTTTACTAGGGATTAATAGAAACTCTGTGGGGAAGAAAACTTATCCCTGTTTGGAAAAAGTTCAGGAGTTTCGGTCGTCTGCCACTCTACTGGGGAATTATCCTAGGTTGGGGAGAAATAAAAGTTAATTGTTATCTGGTTTCGTTTCAGGCTTCAAGACAACTTGCTGGGGAATTTGGAGAAACTGAAGAGTCTCCGCTGGGGATTGAAAGTTTCAGCTCCACTGGGGATCTTAATGATGTACTGTAGGGATTGCTCATGGAATAGCCTAAAGACGTTTTCCTATTCTTTCAACCTGTCTGTAATTGTTCTTTTTCATTTCGTTTATTTGTAAACAGTAATTATGTTCAAATGCATATGTTCATTAATGAATCATTGGACGTTTTTTGCAAATAAAAAAAACAAGTGTAAAGAAAAAGGCAAATAGTTTTCTGTACTTTGAAGAGATATCTTTGTATTTACTTTGAATAAGTATTTTATGCAAAAGAGACAGACATCCTAGTAAGAGGATGGTGTCATAAGAAAAATTTATACAAAGAAAGATAGTTATGTGTAATAATCCCATGGGATTCCCATTCTGCTATAGCCTCCGTATCTCCGAATATCTTGTCCATTTGTTGCTTCGTCCGAAGATGATTGAATTGATCAGAAGCTCCGAGTTTGTCCATGAAGAGATTGTCTTTAAAGTGATCTGAAGAGACATAGTCATACGCTTTAATTCCCTAACTTTTGCCTGAACCGCCCTTTCGGGTTTTCGATCCACCAGGAAACCCTTTTTTGCCCAAGTCGCCCTTTCGGGTTTTCAACTTGCCGGGTGTACAAATTTTTTTTATTTTATCCCTAACTTTTCCCCGAACCTTTTGGTTCGCCAGGATGCCCTTGTTTTTCCTAGGTGTGTCAACCTAGCGGGTCTCTTATGCGTAATATCTTTTGACTATGTCTGCGTTCGCATGGTGTGGCAGGTCATCGTCGTCCATGGTGGTTAAGATCATTGCCCCACCAGAAAATATGTTCTTGATTACAAATGGTCCTTCATAGGTAGGAGTCCATTTGCCCCTGGGATCACTTTGTGGCAAGATGATGCGCTTGATCACTAGATCTCCAACTTGATACACTTGGTGTCTGACTTTCTTGTTGAAAGCCTTGATCATCCGTTTTTGATACATCTGACCATGGCAAACAGCAGTAAGTCTCTTTTCATCAATTAAGTTCAACCGATCAAGTTGGGTCTGGATCCAATCGTCTTCACTCAAACCTGTATCTTTCATAATTCTCAAAGAGGGGATTTGAACCTCAATAGGCAAAAGAGCCTCCATGCCATAAACCAAAGAATAGGGTGTTGCCCCAGTTGACGTGCAAGCCATGGTACGGTACCCGTGGAGAGCAAACAGTAGCATTTCATGCCAATCCTTGTAGGTGACTGTCATCTTCTGTATGATCTTTTTAATGTTTTTATTAGCAGCTTCGACTGCACCATTCATCTTCGGCCGACAGGGGGATGAATTGTGATGTTTAATCTTGAACTGCTCGCACAAGGCGATGATCATAGTATTGTTAAGGTTCGTACCGTTATCAGTGATGATCCTTTCTGGAATACCATACCGGCAAATAAGATTCTGCTTGATAAAGCGGGCAACAACATTCTTAGTAACGGATGCGAAGGAAACTGCTTTGACCCACTTGGTGAAATAGTCAATGGCCACTAGAATGAAGCGGTGTCCATTGTAGGCTGTAGGCTTGATCTCCCCAATCATATTGATTCCCCACATAGCGAAGGGCCAAGGAGCTGTTAAGACATTTAGAGGAACCGGAGGCACGTGCACCTTGTCTGCATAGATTTGACACTTATGACAGGTCCGGGAGTGTTGATAGCAGTCTGCTTCCATGGTAGACCAATAATAGCCTGCCCGTAGAATCTTCTTCGCCATCGTATGCCCA
The DNA here is from genome assembly GCA_948472305.1 of Vicia faba. Classification (NCBI taxonomy): domain Eukaryota; kingdom Viridiplantae; phylum Streptophyta; class Magnoliopsida; order Fabales; family Fabaceae; genus Vicia; species Vicia faba. Next base: position 282,799,462 of record OX451739.1, on the reverse strand, counting down.
CTAGAGTGAGTGCCAAAGGTACCTTCATGTAATTCATCCATAATCCTTTCAGCCTCAGCCTTATCCACACAACGGAGCAGAATAGAATCATGATTGTGTTTGTACAGGATGCCATTACTTAGGAAGAACTTAGCAGAGAATCTCCTTAGGAAATTTTTGTCATTGATTAAAGCTCCTTCTGGATATTCTTGAGCCTTGAGATACCTTTTGACTTCATGAAACCACGGTTGGTCCACTACTTCTTCGGTATTAATCTCGTGACAGTGTGTTGGTTCGTCCATTCGTTCAATGGTTATCTGGGGAGCCTCGTTATCCCAATTAAGTTTAAACATATATGACATTGTAGCTAGAGCATCTACTAGCTGATTTTCTTCTCGCGAGAAATGCTCGAAGTAAATCTGCTCGAAATGTGGTAGCAATGTCAAAACATGTTCTTTTTAAGGGATGAGGTTAGGATGATTAGTGTCCCACTCTCCTTTGATCTGACTGATGACCAAAGCTGAATCTCCAAACACATCTAAAGATTTGATTCCCAAGTCTATGGCAGCCTTGAGACCAAAGATGCATGCTTCGTATTCTGCCATGTTGCTCGTATAGTTGAAGCAAAGTTTGGCAGTAAAAGGAGTATGGCATCCTTTTGAAGATACGAGTACAACACCGATACCGCTACCAAGTGCATTGGATGCCCCATCAAAGTACAGGGTCCATCGAGATCCTTGTTCAGGTCCGTCATATGGCCTGATTTCTTCACCGTTGTCCAATGTCATGATGTCTTCGTCTGGGAATTCAAACTTCATGGACTGATAATCTTCTACAGCTTTATGGGCCAGATGATCATCCAGCACACTGCCCTTTATAACTTTTTGGGTAGTGTATTGTATATCATATTCTGTTAGGATCATCTTCCATCTAGCTATTCTTCCAGACAGGGCAGGCTTCTCAAAGATGTACTTTATTGGATCCATCTTAGATATCAGCAAAGTGGTATGAGTCAACATATACTGTCTTAGCCGGCCAGAGCGCAACAAGTTTTCTCGAGAAGTGAATATCTGGTTTCAAAGTCGGTAAACTTTTTTCTCAGGTAGTAAATAGCGTGCTCTTTTCGGCCAGACTCGTCATGCTGCCCCAGTACGCACCCCATTGAATTCTATAAGATGGTTAGATACATGATTAGTGGTCTTCCCTCAACTGGTGGCATCAAGACAGGAGGCTCTAGTAAATACTCCTTGATTTTATCGAAAGCAATCTGACATTCATCATTCCATCTGACTACTTGATCTTTCTTCAACAGCTTGAAGATTGGTTCACAAGTAGACATTAGGTGAGAAATGAATCTGACAATATAGTTTACGCGTCCCAAAAAACCTCTGACTTCCTTCTCAGTGCGAGGAGCAGGCATTTCTTGTATTGCTTTAACCTTGGCAGGATCAACCTCGATGCCTTTGTATTGTTGCTGACAATGAAACCTAAGAGTTTACCGGACCGGACTCCGAATGTGCACTTGTTTGGGTTCAATCTTAACTTGTACTCCTTCAATCTTACAAACAGCTTTTGCAAGTGGTCAAGGTGTTCTTCTTCAGTTTGTGATCGGGCTATCATGTCATCTACGTAGACCTCTATCTCATGATGTATCATATCATGAAACAAAGCTACCATGGCGCGTTGATAGGTTTCCCCGGTATTCTTCAGTCTAAATGGCATCACTTTGTAGAAGAACGTACCCCACTGTGTGATAAATGTAGTTTTCTCCATGTCCTCAGGTGCCATTTTGATCTGGTTATAGCCTGAGAATCCGTCCATGAAAGAAAATACTTTGTGCTGGGCTGTATTGTCAACCAGGATGTCGATGTGTGGAAGTGGAAAATCATCTTTAGGGTTGTCCCTGTTTAAATCTCTATAATCCACGCACATTCTTACTTTGCCGTCCTTTTTAGGCACGAGAACAATGTTGGCCACCCATTGAGGATAAGAAGTAACAGCCAGAAATCCAGCATTGAACTGTTTCATAACTTCTGCTTTGATCTTCTCTGACATGTCAGGTCTCATGCGGCGGACTTTTTGTTTCACTGGTGGACAGTCTTCTCTTGTGGGTAGACGATGTACCACAATGCCTGTATCGAGTCCCGACATGTCTTCGTATGACCAGGCAAAGATCTCAACATAATCATACAATAGCTGAATTAGGCGCTCCTTGACACTCGGCTCTAGATTGGCACCCACTCTGATTTCCTTTTTATCTTCCTCGGTACCCAAATTGATTGTATCCAACAGCTCCTCATGAGGCTGAATAGCTCTTTCCTCTTGTTGTAATAGTCTGGCCAATTCCCCCGGCACCTCACAATCTTCCTCACCTTCGTATTCGGCTTGGTAGATCAGATCTTCAGAGTCACTGAAGGCTATAGCAGTATCGTTACCCATGGGATCCGGAATGGAAGGGTACCTGCATTTGTGAGTGTGGGTGTGTGTAAGGGTATAGCCATCTTAAAACAATAAAATGTAAAAGAAAGACAATGAGCACAAAAGGTTTATATATTAAAAAGTGTCCATGATTCATTGAATGTCATATGAAGATGAAATAAAAACCCTTATAAATGGACCAGTGTGCCTCGGGTAAGACACAAGGTTTTTAAAGTGCGAATTGTTCGTGAATATTACAAGTCCAACAAAAATGTAAAAGATAAATTACTGAGAGATGAAAGTTATTGGGATGAAGTCTCTGGCTTCTCAGTTGCGAAGTCCTCCGCTAACAGTAGGAAATATCCAATCTTCCAAGCTTCTATCCTCTTCATTGTCTTCTACTGCATTAACACTTTGGTTGCTAATCTTCACAGGTGGCCCCCCAGCACGGGAACGGCGCATGGCCTTCTGACCAGTTGAAGTAAACCCCAAGTCAAACTTGTCTGATTTGTAGGGAATGTCTGGAAGCTTCCCCCAGATGGTGCATCCCCCCTCTTCCACTACTTCCTTTGCATCCTTTAGAGATGACATCCGAAGCAGAGGTCTTGTTATCTTAGGAATCGAGGATACCGCCTCGGTCGCCGCTATTTCTGGAGAGACTTCTTCAAAATGTTGGAAAGGGGTTTCAATGAACTTGCCATCTAACTCCACATATCAGAAGGAATTCAGATGACTAATCATATACTCCTCCTCCCCATGGACATTTATGATCTTTCCTTGGACCGGGTATTTTAGCATCTGATGCAATATGGAGGTGATAGCACCGGCATTGTGGATCCAGGGGCGTCCTAACATACAGGAATAAGAAGGACGGATGTCCATCACATAGAAGGTTGAATTGAACGTCTGAGTTCCCACCTTTATCGGGATGTCCGCCTCCCCATGGACCATCCTCTTCAAGCCATCAAATGCTCTCACAATTATATTACTGGGTTTTAAAGTCAGCCCTTCGCAATCCAATCTATCAAGGGCTTTCTTCGGTAAGACGTTTAAAGATGATCCCGTATCAACCAAGACATGGGCTAGGGTTGTTCCTCTACACTCCACTGAGACATGTAATGCCTCATTGTGTTTTCTCCCTCTGGGTGTCAAGTCAACATCAGAGAAACCCATGCCACTATCAGCTGTCAAACTAGCCACACAGTCCTAGAACTGGTCAGCAGACGTCTCTTGCGGCACATGAGCTGTCTTCAGAAATTTTACCTGAGCCTTGGCATGTGCTTCAGAGCATAGCAGCAGAGCTAGCATAGAGATCTTGGAAGGGGTTTGCCCCAACTATTCAACCATATCATAATCACTCTTTTTTATTATCCTCAGGATTTCTTCCATCTCCTTCTTGGATGTTTCAGGAATAGCTAGTGATTGAGCCTTCGTCCGGACAAGCTCTTCTTGAACATTTTTTCCTTTATTCTCAGCAGTGGAAGTAGGGATAGGAATTTTGTTGTCTTTGTCGGTAAGTACACTTGTAGGTATAATCACTGGTGCAGAGGTAATCTTTGGAACGGCCACGGGCCCAAAGACTGCCTTTGGAGGGGTAATCTCCGGAGAGAAGATTCTACCACTACGGGTAATCTTGCTTGTTCCGGCAATGTTACTGATGTCGGAATTGTCCTCTTCAGAGCTCTCTTCTTCGGCAGTCGTTTCATCCTGTTTAATACCATGGTAGTAGATTTCACGACCATAATTCTATGGTACTGTTTTATCTGATTTGTATGGGGCCGGCACGGGCATTGTAATCTTAAGTGGAGTAGTCTTTGGAGCAGGTGTAATCCTAACGGGTCTTTTAGGGGCCCTGGAAGGATTGGCGTAGATGGTTATGATAGAAACTTCTTTAACTGGAACGGGTGAAACAGGAGCATTCTCAAACAGGATTTCTTGGTTATCCATCAGTCGTTGGATACCTTTTTTCAACAGAGAGCAGTCAAATGATGAGGATAGGCAAATATGGCAGTCTTTATCACAACCTGGGAATATACCAACTTTCAACAAATTTAACTTAATGATCGGGAGCGGAGTTAACAGTTCATCCACGGTGGCAACAAATACATCTTCCTCGACAGCATTGGCATTGTGACCATGTGTTGTACCCCAAAATTTGCCCTCCCATATTCTCCAAGAAATTGCCAAGTCAAGCTACAAAATTCCCCAAGGGTTGCACAGGGCAAAGGTCTCCTATACAGTCAAAATTAGGGCTTGTGTTCTGATCAAGAGAATGAAGTTTTCAAAGGTCCAATCAAGTCTCATATGCCTACAAATATGGTCAAGCATCCTCATATCAAGTTTCAAGGCATTCAGCACAAAATTGCACAGTCAAAACCCTAAATTGCACTACAGTCAACTGTAGGGGCAAAATGGTCATTTGACAGTCAAAAGTTCAAATTTTTGGTCAACATATCATTTTTAAGCCACAAACATCATTTGATCAATGCTTGATCATGATTCTCAAAATTTGGCTCAGAAATCATCAAGATGCAAAAGTTTCCTTATTTGGACAGTTGAAAAAAGTCAACTGAAATTGACCAGGGAATAACTTTCACATGGATTATCAGAAAAATTCCATCCAAAGCTCATTTTTAAGAGAAAGACATTTCCTACAACTCATCTTCATACTTCAAGTCCAAGAAATTCTCTCACAAAAAGTTATCAATTTCAACATTATAGGTCATTTTCAAAAGTCAACAAAAAGGGACTTTAAGTCAAAGGCCATCACTTGAGATTGGTAAATCAAAATGACATGGGACCAAAGGAATTGGTTAGAGGACTCAAAGACCTTTCCAAAATGTCTAAAAACATGAGAAAAGCTTAAAAATTGAGCAAGTTATGCCTTGTGGAAGTTGGGAAATTTTTGGATATTTTGAAAAGTCAACTTTGATTCAAATGACCTAAAAATGCTAATGGGCCCATTTTTCTTCCATGATTCATCATTCCAAGCATGTGCACGACCACTTGGCCCAAAGGGAAGTATTTTCTCATTTTTTATCTATTTATTTGAATTATTATTTATATTAATTCATTTAAATCATTTAAATATATGAAAAATATATAACTTGACCTAATAAATCTTTTCATGCATGTTCTGCCCTCAATATTTCGTGCACATTCAAAAATAGGAAGATTTGATTTGATTTGAGCATAATTGATACAAGAGCACATGGAAAAGATTGAAAACATAATGGTGAAAAATCAAATCTCCAAATCCATGAATGAAAGATATTTGGATCAATTTTGTTAACCTAATCTATTCAGTACATAAGCATGATCATAAACCTAATGATACTACACACAAAAGCTGCGCTAAAGAGCCATTGGCAAACTGAAATTTTTCTCCATAAACTCAAAACTGAAAACAGCTTTCCAGGTGGATTCAAAGCACAAGACCTAGTCCATTAGCTTCCTTGAAGGCTCCTGAACGTGTTCCAATCAAAGACAACCATCAAAGCACGAAGAATTGGTATATTGAATCAAAACTGTACAGAAAAAAACTCATAATCGTATATCAAATTCCATGCATTATTTGTGAAATTTATTCATTGATTCATGTTCATGATGATGTTTTGAAGCTAACCAATGCACTTAATTTGATTATGATGCTGTAGATGAGATTTCACCATGTTCGATTTCTAGGGTTTACAGGGTTGGAAATTAGGGCTTTTGCCAAAAGGAAAAATTAGGACTCAAGGCCACCACCATTGTAATCAGCAGACCTGGACGATCCTAAACATGCCCTCGTGCCTAATTTATGTTCAAGGATAGCCTAATCGCTATTTTCCCAAAAGACCCATTCTGAAACGCATAAGAAATCATGGCCTAATACTTTATGTTTCAGGAAAACGAAGAAGATAGAGTCGTGGCAAGAGGGGATAGGCCAATTCAAAATTTCGCGCGCTGGATGCATTAAGGGATTGTTTTCCTTTATTATATTTATTTGCTTATTATATATCAAAACGCGTAGTAATGGCTTAGTGGCACAGGTGTTGATTTGCAATGTCCAAGACCTGGGTTCGAACCCCAGGTCTGTGTAATTTCAATATTATTTTTCCACAATGATTCCCATGCAGCGCAGGTGTCATAGATCACCATACATCCACCACAATCAAGACATCCACGTGCCCCTGAAGATCAAACCAAAGGAACAGATCTAAAGAGCACGTTGTACCCTGGTCCACGCCTCAACATGCTGTTCAAAAAAGTCAAACGGATCAATGCTAAATGGGCCAGAGTTTCTTGGATCATACCTCCTAATTTGGGACTGAACCCCCCCTGGTTTGCAAAATCTCTACATTTTCTTTATTTTATTTTCAATTGTTATTTTATTTTCTTTATTGTTTTAATTTAATTAATTATTTTTTCTACAAAATACAAAAACCTCATAAAAAATCAGAAAAGATAAAAAAAAAACATAATAAATATTTTACTTTAATAAATAAATTCACATGTAATTATTTAGTTTTAATTAGGTTGTAATTTTAATTTCTTTTAAATAACAAAATACAAAAAAATGTAGAACTAGGTTTAATTGATAATTTTTATTCCTTTTAATTTTCCTTTTTTACCATAATATTATTTATTTATTTATTTATTTTTATAATTAAATTGTACATAAATAACTTAGGTTTAAATTAGGTTAAAAACTTCAACATTTTTTTTCTTAATAAATTTAAAAATAAATAGAATTAGGGTTTGCATTCAATTTTAATTTTCATTAATTCTCTTTTTCTATTAAATCTTAAAAACACAAATACCAAAAACATTCTCTTTTAATTTTAATTTTAATTCCTCATTAACTTTAATTTTTGCAAAAGGGTCCAACGCCCTCCTTTCGTTCTTAATTGTTTAATTTCGCATATTTATTTTATGTCATTTAAATAATTATGTACCTCTCCCAAAGCTTTGTAACAATTACTTCTTGCACTTTTAACTCTTTTAATTATTTACTTTTCTGTCAAATCGGGTCCGGTTTAATTTTGGCGATGTGGACCCGCGCCATTTGTAATAGCTCTAGATTTACTTTTTCCGCAAATATTTTAACTGTTAAACAAAGCATGCAAGAATGAATGGCCATAATAAAAACGAGCGTAGAACACTTTAACATGACAAGATAAATGCAAATGAAAGCGACACACAATTCGCACACACCACCCCTAGGGTACGCCTCACTGTTGCCTTGCCTCGAAAGGTGATCGTCGAGTAGAGGATGTTTTAGTAAGTCCTCATGATCTGGGAACCTGGCATGAGGGTAGCTTCTAAGGTGTCTTCCCATTGCTCTGGTGATCACCATGTCCCGAACCTCGAATTGACCCGAATACCTCCAACGGTGGTGCTACCTACCTCTCAATGGTGGGATGGCACTACTTTAAAGGACATTTACACAGACGAATTCCTTAGGGTAGGTAGGTTCTCGTAGATACTTGCTCTAATTTCAAAAACAAATTCAAAAATACTTTTCACACCGACACCTTTTCAAAAAGCTTCCGAAAGCAATTTTTCAAACACTCTTGAGGACCGATACAAGAGTCGAACTGGAATTTTCAGAGAAACTTTTTAAAACCCACGTTGAAAAGCAAACAAACCAATTTTGAAAACACAAATGAGCAAGTATCTAAGAGCCCATGGATAACCATGGATAGAAAGGGTGCTAACACCTTCCCTTTCTATAACCTACCTCCCGAACCGAGAGCAATCTCTATAAGGAATTTTTCTGTGCTTTTGTCCTTTCCATTTGGAGAAAATAAAAGACGGTGGCGACTCTTGCTTCCGCGACATTTCGCGAACCAGCGTTAAACAGTCAGTTCCAGATCCACCGATCACAGAACTGGCGACTCTGCTGGGGATATTAACTTAAAGTGAGGTGTACCTTAGGATTAAGATCACTGTGTTTTCAATTGTCTTCTTTGCTTGCTTTATTATTGTGGGACTGTCTTGGGAGTTCTATAGATCCTAACCCGGATCTGGGGATACCTTCTTAGAAAGTAGCAACAAGGCTGTGAGGGAACTGTGCGGGGTATACCGACATGGTTGAAACAGTCTGCTACGTTGATGTGGCACTTTGGTGTGTACCGGTAACCCTTGAGTTCAGTCAAGGAGAGTACGGGGCCTCCGCGTGGTGTCGTGAAGCATCAACAGACCTTAGGAACCTTAATTGAACTATCTTGGCCTCTTTAGGGTAGTGAGATAACTGACTTTGGTGCAGTCCGAGGTTGGTTGATACTCGATACTACACTCATTGGAGGGTTGCTTTCCTGGAATATTTCGGTCGCCAGTTCAGTGGCTAAATCGAAACGATGAACAATGAAAGCAATCCCGTGATATTGGGACCCTTAGAACCCGGTTACTTCTAATAGGACAGGTTGAACCCACCAACTTCAAGAGGGTAATACCCAGACCCCATGCTGGCCTAAACTCTAAGGGTTTCTTGTGTGACTTGTGTGCCTTCGTACTTGACTACTTGCATGCTTGTTATCTAACACATGAACTACTTGCAGGTTTTGTTTATAGTCCTTAATTAGGACTCATAACAAAGTTTACCGAGTCTCTTGCAGGTTTTGTTTATAGTCCTTAATAGGGACTCATAACAGGGTTTACTAAATTTCTTGCAGGTTGTTTATAGTCCTTAATTGGGACTCATAACAAAAAATACTGAATTTCTTGCAGGGTTTGTTTATAGTCCTTAATTGGGACTCATAACAGGGTTTACCTACATCACTCCATGCATAGCATGACATCATACCATTGCATACATCCTAACCCATTTCAAGGATCTCAAGGGCTTGTGATGCAGGTCATGGTGAATCAACTATCCCAGCAAGGGGCAAAAAGGGGATTTATTCTCCTCTAGCCAAGGTTGTCAGGGGCTATGACCCACTGGATATGGTGAGCCTTTGACCCTTGAAGAAGGACTATCAACAACATGAAGTTCCTTCAATCAAGTTCCCGGTTCTCAACTCTAACAATTTCTCTGTTTACCCCGCGAGGTCCTTGAAAGCATTACACGCATGTCATACATCTCATTGCATTGCAGGTATCCCTTTGACAGGTTGCTTACCCTTCTTCGCTGTTTATTTCAGCCGATCGTCATGAATCCTGAATCATCAGCTGAGCAGTCTATCAAGGCCCTCCAGGCTCAGAACGCCCAGTTCCAAGGGCTGATCATGAATTTGACCCAGGGGCAACAAGATCTGAAAGCTTTGCTCTTGAAGAAAGACAAGAAGAAGAAGAAGAGGGCTGTCTTGTTCAGCCCTAGACGCAGATCTGGGAACACACTGCAGACTGAAACTGAGAGGACAACCCCATCTGTGAGGGAAAGCAGTCACCATGAGAGAGAGGTGCCTAGTCCAGTGGTCTCCGACAACGAGACAGATTTCAACGACGAACAATACCCTTCTGCCGAAGACAAGTACAAACAGTTGGAGGATAGGCTGAATGCTATGGAGATCCAACAGGTACCTGGGCTGGATTTTGGAGATCTGGGCTTGTCAACTGGTGTGATTATTCCTCGGAAGTTCAAAGCACCATCCTTTACCAAGTATGACGGGGCGTCTTGTCCCAAGTTACATCTCAGGTCCTATGTTCGGAAGATTCAACCATATACGGTGGACAAGAATTTGTGGATCCACTTCTTCCAGGAGAGTCTTTCAGGGACTCATCTCGAATGGTTCTATCAGCTAGATGGGACCAAGGTTCGTAACTGGGAGGAGTTGGCTACTGCTTTCTACAAGCAGTATCAATATAATGCCGACCTTGCTCCTACGCGTACCCAACTCCAGGGTATGTCGTTAGGATCAAGTGAAGGTTTTAAAGAATATGCGCAGAAATGGAGGGATCTTGCTGGAAGGGTACAACCACCTCTGACTGATCGGGAACTTGTCGATATGTTCTTGGGGACCTTGTCTGGTCCGTTCTACAACCACCTAATTGGGAATTCGTCTGCTGGATTCACAGATCTTATCTTGACAGGAGAACGAATAGAAGCTGGCATCCGGTCTGGGAAAATTCGAGAGGCTGCACCTTCTGATAAAAAGCCCCATCATGGAAAGAAAGAATCCAATGCTGTGCACGGTAAAAAGAGCCGTCATGAGGTAGGGGCAATCCAGATCTCCAATCCTGGACCTGCTCAACAAGGACAGGGGCAGCAGCGCAAGGAGAAACGACAGTACACCAAAATCAACATGTCGCTGGATCAAGCACTGCAACAAATGTTGAAGGCAGGGTTGATCACCTTAAGGGCTCCTCTTCGGAATCCGAACACTTCTGCTCCCAACTATCACCCCAATGATTGGTGCGCATATCATTCTGATAGCCCGGGGCACACTACGGACAACTGCTGGCCTCTCAAGAACAAGATTCAAGACATGATCGACGCTGGGGAGATTCAGTTTGAAGTGCCTGAGACTCCGAACATAATCACTGCCCCGTTGCCCAATCATTGAAGCCTTTTGTTTATTTGAATTTTTGAGTTGTATTTTCCTTGCTTATACAAACAATTAATGTCATAGCAAACTCTTTTATTCTATCAATGCATCGCATACGTCTGTTTTGGGAATTAATACAATTGTTTTCATTATGTTCAAATTTCTTTTCATATTTTTCTGATGTCAACTCTGGATCTAAAATTCTAAGCCTCTTGAGGGAGGATGACGAAAACGATACCATAATCTACAGTATGCTTTTGAACAGGCCCCGCTGATGAGGTACAGGCATTGTTTCAATTCCTAAACACTGGAGTTATAAGGATGATAATCCCTCGTCAACCCCTCTGAGCCAAAGAAGTAGGAGTTTTTCTTTTCGAAATTTAAAACCCTTTATCATAACCTGGGGCAGGGTAGTTCTCTCAGTTGATCCAAGTGCATAACAAATGGCACCAAAGGAGTCTTTACAAAACAAAAGACAGTAATGGTTCTGAATAAATCACAAGGACAGGCAGTCATTATCTCAAAAAATGAAAAACCCATTAAGTCAAAGCCCATGAAAGAGACTTACAAAACTGGGGCATCCCGCTGACTGTAATTCCAAAAAAGGAAACAGTTCAGGCAAAAAAAAGAAAGGGATAACAAAAATCAAGAAAGAGGTCTCACCAACCCTCAACCAAAGCAAAAAATGACTGCCTATTCAAAATAAGTTATCAACATCCGAATCATCACCGGAAAATCAGAGCAAATACTCGAACAAGGTCTAACGTATGATCAACTGAGTTTAGGTTTGGAGAATATCACGAAGAGTGGATGGGTGCAAATAAATTTGAGCCTTTATCCTTTTTTTTTCTTAAACCGTGAACCAGGCCACGTTATAACCCTCAAAAGTCCTAGCTGAAGCATGGGTTAGTTCGAAAGCATACTGTTACGAAAGGTATCCTGACTCCTTAAGGCTTACGGTACATACAGAGTTGACATCACGTTTTACAAACATTCACTTGTTTTATGAAAAAGAATGCATTTTCAAAATCTTTGAGACAGACATAAGCTTTGCATTTTTAACATAACTTTGTTTGCATATGACTGTTTGGTTGAACAGCATAGAAATTCGCATGACGAAAGTCTAATGAACAAGAGTATCTCCAATCAAGGGGCATGGCATGACTATTGTCCATCATCTGGGGGCAGTTGAGTCAAGATTCGGAGAATCTCTCAAAAAAGCCTATCAGCCCGGGGCAGATCTCCGCCTGAGTCACTTGGGGCATTCCAACAACGAATCTCGCCTGATCAAATACCTTCTGGTGGCATGACAAAACACTGCTAACAGGGACAACTCCCTACATTCAGAGAGCGTGGACATAGTCGGAAAAAATACTACGCACAATCAAAGACCCGCTAGGTTGACATACCTAGGCAAAAATCAGGGCTTCCCGGCGAACCAAAAGGGTTCGGGCAAAATGAAGGGATGAAATAAAAAAAAAACTGTACACCCGGTAAGTCGAAAACCTGAAAGGACGGCTTGAGCAAAAATGGGTATCCCGGTGGACTGAAAACCCGAAAGGGCGGTCCAGGCAAAAGTTAGGGATTAAAGCGTACGACTATGTCCTGCCATCTGTCTACCAGAAGAAGGTTTGTCCATCAACAACTATCAGCACCCCACAAGTGCCTCCCCCATAGAAACAGGGGCAATAAAGAGTGGTCTAAGCAATCTGATTGGTCTATCCTCCAAGGTACCAAGGTAGGTTCAGCTAAAGAACATGACTAGTACATTTTAAATTCCCCAGAAGAGTCCAATCCAGTTTCCCCAGGAAAGTTGGAATCCATCTCCCCAAGCAGTAAGCTTATCCCCAGTAAATTCTGGAAGCTTATCCTCGCAGGGCACGAACGCATCCCCGGCTTTATTCAAAGAGTTATTTCCTTAATCGGATATAACTGGGTTATCCTCAGCCAAAAGCCACGGAAAGAGCGTCGTCGACAAAGTCTTCCTATCCCCAGCAAATTATTATCAACAATTCAGCAAAGCATCCCTCCCCCCACAGAGTATTGCTTCCCAGCATGATCGCTAGAGTATTTTTTCTCCCCGCATAATCTTCCATTTGCCAAGTTTATTCCGCAACGGAGTCATCTTCTCCTACCGGTATTCTTGCAGTTATCATCCCCAGCGGAAGCAAAATCTATTCTTCAACATCAGCCCAGGATACGACTTCCCGGCACCCGTCAAGGATTCACTTTCCTAGACAAAATACATTCATAAACATCACATCTTCATACATTATAGCATGTATATGCATCATACTACACGAATCTCATTAATTTTGAAGACATACAGTTCATGCATCATGATTTTGCATACAATTATGTTTTGCCTTTTCAGGAAAAAGATCAATACCCAAAATGATTACTATCAACTATCGCAATTCTTTCTAGATATAGTTTCAGATATGACCCAGATATGGTGACGTTCTGATACTGCTTCCAGATTTCCTTCCAGATATAGTTTCAGATGTAAACCAGATATGGTGGCGTTCTGATACTGCTTCCAGATTTCCTTCTAGATATAGTTTCAGATATGACCCAGATATGGCGACGTTCTGATACTGCTTCCAGATTTCCTTCTAGATATAGTTTCAGATATGACCCAGATATGGTGACGTTCTGATGCTGCTTCCAGAGTTCCTTCTAGATATAGTCCAGATATGAACCAGATATGGTGACGTTCTGATGCTGCTTCCAGATTTCCTTCCAGATATAGTTTCAGATGTAAACCAGATATGGTGACGTTCTGATGCTGCTTCCAGAGTTCCTTCTAGATATAGTTTCAGATGTAAACCAGATATGGTGACGTTCTGATACTGCTTCCAGATATCCTTCTAGATATAGTTTCAGATATGACCCAGATATGGTGACGTTCTGATACTGCTTCCAGACATCCTTCTAGATATAGTTTCAGATATGACCCAGATATGGTGACGTTCTGATACTGCTTCCAGAGTTCCTTCTAGATATAGTTTCAGATATGACCCCGATATGGTGACGTTCTGATACTGCTTCCAGACATCCTTCTAGATATAGTTTCAGATATGACCCAGATATGGTGACGTTCTGATACTGCTTCCAGAGTTCCTTCTAGATATAGTTTCAGATATGACCCCGATATGGTGACGTTCTGATACTGCTTCCAGATATCCTTCTAGATATAGTTTCAGATATGACCCAGATATGGCGACGTTCTGATACTGCTTCCAGATTTCCTTCTAGATATAGTTTCAGATGTAAACCAGATATGGTGACGTTCTGATGCTGCTTCCAGATTTCCTTCCAGATATAGTCCAGATATGAACCAGATATGGCGACATTCTGACACTTATTCCAGTTGAAGACATTTCAAGACCTTGTCCGGTTCAGTTAAATCGACCCTAAGATTTTCCTGATGCTTATCCAGTCAAAGGCCTTCTCTGGTTCAGTCAGATCGACCCTAAGATCTCCCTGATGCTTATCCAGTTGAAGATATTTCAAGACCTTGTCCGGTTCAGTTAAATCGACCCTAAGATTTTCCTGATGCTTATCCAGTCAAAGGCCTTCTATGGTTCAGTCAGATCGACCCTAAGATCTCCCTGATGCTTATCCAGTTGAATATATTTCAAGACCTTGTCCGGTTCAGTTAAATCGACCCCAAGATTTTCCTGATGCTTATCCAGTCAAAGGCCTTCTCTGGTTCAGTCAGATCGACCCTAAGATCTCCCTGATGCTTATCCAGTTGAAGACATTCCAAGACCTTGTCCGGTTCAGTTAAATCGACCCTAAGATTTTCCTGATGCTTATCCAGTCAAAGGCCTTCTCTGGTTCAGTCAGATCGACCCTAAGATCTCCCTGATGCTTATCCAGTTGAAGACATTCCAAGACCTAGACCGGTTCAGTTAAATCGACCCTAAGATTTTCCTGATGCTTATCCAGTCAAAGGCCTTCTCTGGTTCAGTCAGATCGACCCTAAGATCTCCCTGATGCTTATCCAGTTGAAGATATTCCAAGACCTTGCCCGGTTCAGTTAGATCGACTCTAAGATTTTCCTGATGCTTATCCAGTCAAAGGCCTTCTCTGGGTCAGTCAGATCGACCCTAAGATCTTCCTGATTCTTATCCCAGTGGAAGACACCCAAGATTTTTCTCAACGAGCATTGTTGAAGTTAAAGTCGCCCAAGGTTCTCTTACCATTCATGCTAAGGCAGTAGCCATCCCTGGTTCATTCATCGCCGTTTGAAGCTCCAGACTCAACTCCTGCAACCAGTCAGGACATATCTATACCAAGCATCTAAAAAAAATCAGCTCCTGCAACGTGTCAGGTACTCATTTTCTTTTGCAGGTATGCAGGTTCTCGCTAAGGAATCTCCTACGCGATCAACATCCAGATGGCATCTATAAGCCCATCATCCTATCCAGCAATCTCCAAATGGCATCTATAAGCCCATTCACCCATCACTGCTACTATGTGAGCGCAAATTTCTGGGCACTCTAGTGTCCAATCATCTTCTACCTTCGGATTACGAAAGGCACGTCAGCCAATCTGCATCCTCAGGTCTAAGAAGATTGAACAGGGGCAACTGTTATACCCCAAAATTTGCCCTCCCATATTCTCCAAGAAATTGCCAAGTCAAGCTACAAAATTCCCCAAGGGTTGCACAGGGCAAAGGTCTCCTATACAGTCAAAATTAGGGCTTGTGTTCTGATCAAGAGAATGAAGTTTTCAAAGGTCCAATCAAGTCTCATATGCCTACAAATATGGTCAAGCATCCTCATATCAAGTTTCAAGGCATTCAGCACAAAATTGCACAGTCAAAACCCTAAATTGCACTACAGTCAACTGTAGGGGCAAAATGGTCATTTGACAGTCAAAAGTTCAAATTTTTGGTCAACATATCATTTTGAAGCCACAAAAATCATTTGATCAATGCTTGATCATGATTCTCAAAATTTGGCTCAGAAATCATCAAGATGCAAAAGTTTCCTTATTTGGACAGCTGAAAAAAGTCAACTGAAATTGACCAGGGCATAACTTTCACATGGATTATCAGAAAAATTCCATCCAAAGCTCATTTTGAAGAGAAAGACATTTCCTACAACTCATCTTCATACTTCAAGTCCAAGAAATGCTCTCACAAAAAGTTATCAATTTCAACATTATAGGTCATTTTCAAAAGTCAACAAAAAGGGACTTTAAGTCAAAGGCCATAACTTGAGATTGGTAAATCAAAATGACATGGGACAAAAGGCATTGGTTAGAGGACTCAAAGACCTTTCCAAAATGTCTAAAAACATGAGAAAAGCTTAAAAATTGAGCAAGTTATGCCTTGTGGAAGTTGGGAAATTTTTGGATATTTTGAAAAGTCAACTTTGATTCAAATGACCTAAAAATGCTAATGGGCCCATTTTTCTTCCATGATTCATCATTCCAAGCATGTGCACGACCACTTGGCCCAAAGGGAAGTATTTTCTCATTTTTTATCTATTTATTTGAATTATTATTTATATTAATTCATTTAAATCATTTAAATATATGAAAAATATATAACTTGACCTAATAAATCTTTTCATGCATGTTCTGCCCTCAATATTTCGTGCACATTCAAAAATAGGAAGATTTGATTTGATTTGAGCATAATTGATACAAGAGCACATGGAAAAGATTGAAAACATAATGGTGAAAAATCAAATCTCCAAATCCATGAATGAAAGATATTTGGATCAATTTTGTTAACCTAATCTATTCAGTACATAAGCATGATCATAAACCTAATGATACTACACACAAAAGCTGCGCTAAAGAGCCATTGGCAAACTGAAATTTTTCTCCATAAACTCAAAACTGAAAACAGCTTTCCAGGTGGATTCAAAGCACAAGACCTAGTCCATTAGCTTCCTTGAAGGCTCCTGAACGTGTTCCAATCAAAGACAACCATCAAAGCACGAAGAATTGGTATATTGAATCAAAACTGTACAGAAAAAAACTCATAATCGTATATCAAATTCCATGCATTATTTGTGAAATTTATTCATTGATTCATGTTCATGATGATGTTTTGAAGCTAACCAATGCACTTAATTTGATTATGATGCTGTATATGAGATTTCACCATGTTTGATTTCTAGGGTTTACAGGGTTGGAAATTAGGGCTTTTGCAAAAAGGAAAAATTAGGACTCAAGGCCACCACCATTGTAATCAGCAGACCTGGACGATCCTAAACATGCCCTCGCGCCTAATTTATGTTCAAGGATAGCCTAATCTCTATTTTCCCAAAAGACCCATTCTGAAACGCATAAGAAACCGTGGCCTAATACTTTATGTTTCAGGAAAACGAAGAAGATAGAGTCGTGGCAAGAGGGGATAGGCCAATTCAAAATTTCGCGCGCTGGATGCATTAAGGGATTGTTTTCCTTTATTATATTTATTTGCTTATTATATATCAAAACGCGTAGTAATGGCTTAGTGGCACAGGTGTTGATTTGCAATGTCCAAGACCTGGGTTCGAACCCCAGGTCTGTGTAATTTCAATATTATTTTTCCACAATGATTCCCATGCAGCGCAGGTGTCATAGATCACCATACATCCACCACAATCAAGACATCCACGTGCCCCTGAAGATCAAACCAAAGGCACAGATCTAAAGAGCACGTTGTACCCTGGTCCACGCCTCAACATGCTGTTCAAAAAAGTCAAACGGATCAATGCTAAATGGGCCAGAGTTTCTTGGATCATACCTCCTAATTTGGGACTGAACCCCCCCTGGTTTGCAAAATCTCTACATTTTCTTTATTTTATTTTCAATTGTTATTTTATTTTCTTTATTGTTTTAATTTAATTAATTATTTTTTCTACAAAATACAAAAACCTCATAAAAAATCAGAAAAGATAAAAAAAAACATAATAAATATTTTACTTTAATAAATAAATTCACATGTAATTATTTAGTTTTAATTAGGTTGTAATTTTAATTTCTTTTAAATAACAAAATACAAAAAAATGTAGAACTAGGTTTAATTGATAATTTTTATTCCTTTTAATTTTCCTTTTTTACCATAATATTATTTATTTATTTATTTATTTTTATAATTAAATTGTACATAAATAACTTAGGTTTAAATTAGGTTAAAAACTTCAACATTTTTTTTCTTAATAAATTTAAAAATAAATAGAATTAGGGTTTGCATTCAATTTTAATTTTCATTAATTCTCTTTTTCTATTAAATCTTAAAAACACAAAAATACCAAAAACATTCTCTTTTAATTTTAATTTTAATTCCTCATTAAATTTAATTTTTGCAAAAGGGTCCAACGCCCTCCTTTCGTTCTTAATTGTTTAATTTCGCATATTTATTTTATGTCATTTAAATAATTATGTACCTCTCCCAAAGCTTTGTAACAATTACTTCTTGCACTTTTAACTCTTTTAATTATTTACTTTTCTGTCAAATCGGGTCCGGTTTAATTTTGGCGATGTGGACCCGCGCCATTTGTAATAGCTCTAGATTTACTTTTTCCGCAAATATTTTAACTGTTAAACAAAGCATGCAAGAATGAATGGCCATAATAAAAACGAGCGTAGAACACTTTAACATGACAAGATAAATGCAAATGAAAGCGACACACAATTCGCACACACCACCCCTAGGGTACGCCTCACTGTTGCCTTGCCTCGAAAGGTGATCGTCGAGTAGAGGATGTTTTAGTAAGTCCTCATGATCCGGGAACCTGGCATGAGGGTAGCTTCTAAGGTGTCTTCCCATTGCTCTGGTGATCACCATGTCCCGAACCTCGAATTGACCCGAATACCTCCAACGGTGGTGCTACCTACCTCTCAATGGTGGGATGACACTACTTTAAAGGACATTTACACAGACGAATTCCTTAGGGTAGGTAGGTTCTCGTAGATACTTGCTCTAATTTCAAAAACAAATTCAAAAATACTTTTCACACCGACACCTTTTCAAAAAGCTTTCGAAAGCAATTTTTCAAACACTCTTGAGGACCGATACAAGAGTCGAACTGGAATTTTCAGAGAAACTTTTTAAAACCCACGTTGAAAAGCAAACAAACCAATTTTGAAAACACAAATGAGCAAGTATCTAAGAGCCCATGGATAACCATGGATAGAAAGGGTGCTAACACCTTCCCTTTCTATAACCTACCTTCCGAACCGAGAGCAATCTCTATAAGGAATTTTTCTGTGCTTTTGTCCTTTCCATTTGGAGAAAATAAAAGACGGTGGCGACTCTTGCTTCCGCGACATTTCGCGAACCAGCGTTAAACAGTCAGTTCCAGATCCACCGATCACACCATGCATAGGCATCAGAGCGGAAATAACATTTGGTTTCTCAGGCGCTTCAAACTCAACTTCCTTCGGATCTATCAAATCTTGAATTTTGTTCTTCAGAGCCCAACAGTTGTTGGTGTCGTGCCCTGGACTTTCAGAATGGTATGCGCACCTGGCATTCGGATGGTAATGAGGAGACGCAGTATTGGGATTCTTTGAGGCCTCTTTTAAAGTCGCCAGATTCAACTTCAGAAGATGTGGTAGAACTTGGCCTGGATTCATGTTAATCTTGGTGAATTGCCGAACTGGCCTTTCCACCCTTTGCTGGTTATTTCTCGGCTGGTCTGATGCAGGCTTCGGAATCATAATGGCCCCCATCGTTGGTCGGTGCTCATTTCTTCCCTGATTCCTTTGTGAATAAACAGCAAATACTTCCTTTCTTCCCGTGAAGGGCTTTTTCACAGCTGTAGAGGCAGACGCGTCCTTCTGAATTTTCCCACTTCTTATACCAGCTTCTACCCTTTCGCTGGTTAAAATTAATTTAGTAAATCCTACAGAAGAACTCCCAATCAGATGATTAAAGAAATGACCTGATAGAGTTCCCAAGAACATGTCCATCAACTCCCTCTCAGATAGAGGGGGTTGCACCCTTCCGGCTAGATCTCTCCACTTTTGCGCGTAATCTTTAAAGCCCTCATTGGAAACCATGGCCATACTCTAAAGTTGAGTACGGGTAGGTGCCAAGTCGTCATTGTATTGATATTGTTTATAGAAAGCTGCTACCAGGTCTTCCCAATTGTGGACGTCAGCCCTTTCTAATTGGTAGAACTAATCAAGTTGCGTTCTTGATAAACTGTCTTGGAAAAAGTGGACCCACGAGTCTTTGTCGGCAGAGTGTGGTTGAATCTTCCTGACATAGGATCTGAGGTGCATTTTAGGGAAAGACACCCCATCATACTTGGCAAATAGTGGCACTTTAAACTTTGGTGGGATTACAATTCCTGACACCAGCCCTAACTCCTCAAAATCTAGCCCCGGTACTCTCTGGATTTCCATAGCGCTTAGTCGCTCCTCAAGGTGTTTGTACTTGTCATCAGCCAGAGGGTATTGTTGTTCAGAGTAGTCCTCTTCTTCTTCTTCTTCTTCAGAATCTGATGGTACTGCCGTTTCTTTTCCTTTTCTTTCCCCTTCATCAGATGTTGTTGGAAAATCTAAGGTCCTTTTGGCTTGTCCCTGAAATCTTCTGCCCATGATTACCACACCAGTTGGCTTCTTCTTCTTTTTCTCTTTCTCTTTTTCTAGCAGAGTCTTCAGCTCCTCTTACCCCTTAGCTAAGGTCACGAGTAACTGTTGAAATTGCATATTCTGAGCTTTCAGATCTTTGACCGTTTGTTCGAGATCCATCTTACTGAAATAAACAATAGAGAGATGAGGAAACTTGTTCCAAAGACCTGTTTATGTTTATGATGAATGATATGTATTCATGCAATGCTTTCAAGGATTTAAAAATTCAAATTTGTTTTAAACAAAAAAGAAACACACGTCATATTAATAAGATAGAATTTGAGTACATCAATGCCCCTTGGGCAAAATAATACAAAATTCTAAGGTAAAAAGACATTGCGCATCCTCTTTGGTGCAATGTAGGTATTGAGAGTCTGCTCTTCATGAAGTAGCTGAGTGAGTTCCAAAACCTTCTTCTCGCTTGCGTAGAATTAGGCTTCGAAAGTATCGCGCTCTCCTTTGAGTTGTATCCAATCCCTTTGTAGGTCTTCGAGTGATGTCGGCATGTCAGGATGTAGGATAGTGTATGGAACTTCTCCTTCCTTAACAGGCTCAATAATCACTGGGAGAACGGAGGGATAAGACATCATAAGACTTTGAGCGCGGGTTCGTACCCACTTGAGGTAAGGCTCAAGAGGGATGGAATTCTTGTGTCCCAAAGTCTTGCTATCCACCTTGTTTGGCATCCTCCAAGCTCGGACAAATCTCTGGCGAAGTCCTTGATCGTTGTTGTCATAGTCGAAAACCAAGCCTTGAATCAGCATATCATGTGGGCCATCCCTTCGGGCATAACCAAACTGTCTTAGAGCCAAGAACGGGTTGTAGGTGATGCCTCCCCTAATTCCAAGTAGAGGGACATTAGGGAATTCCCCACAACGGTCAACAATGATAACATTCTCTTTGGATCGATAACACCAATGAATACCTGAATGTTTAAGTGTCATTAACCTTTGTGACCACCTCAAACCTTGATCATTCTTTAAGACTGATTGGGGAAGATGAGAAATAAACCATCTTGCCAGGAGAGGAGTACAACACATAAGAACACCTCTTTTCCTCATTATACGAGTGTGAAAAGAGTGTAGGATATCCCCAAGCAATGTAGGCACCGGGTTGTGAGACATGAAGATTTTGACAGCGCTTACATCTATGAGTTGGTCAGGATTAGTGTTGTACCCCAAAATTTGCCCTCCCATATTCTTCAAGATTTGCGAAGTCAAAACTTCAAAATCTCCCCAAGGGTTGCACAGTGCAAGGGCCTCCTAACAATCAAAAACTAGGGTTTTGGTTCTGACAAAGAAAATGAAGTTTCCAAGGGTCCAATCAAGTCCCACATGCCTATAAACATGGTCAAGCATCCTCATGCCAAGTTTCAAGACTTACATCACAAAATTGCACAGTCAAAAACTCTAATTGCCCTACAGTCAACTGCAGGGGCAAAATGGTCATTTGACAGTCAAAAAGTTCAAATTTTTGGTCAACATCTCATTTTGAAGCCACAAACATCATTTGATCAATTCTTGATCATGATTCTCAAGGCATGGCTCAAAAAATCTCAAGATGCAAAAGTTTCCATATTTGGACAGTTGAAAAAGTCAACTGTAACTTGACCAAGGCATAACTTCCACATGGTTTATCAGAAAAATTCCATCCAAAGCTCATTTTGAATAGAAAGACATTTCCTACAACTCCTCTTCACACTTCAAGTCCAAGAAATGCTCTCACAAAAAGTTATCAATTTCAACATTATAGGTCATTTTCAAAAGTCAACAAAAAGGGACTTTAAGTCAAAGGCCATAACTTGAGATTGGTAAATCAAAATGACATGGGACCAAAGGCATTGGTTAGAGGACTTCAAGACCTTTCCAAAATGTCCAAGAACATGATCAAAGCTTAAAAATTGAGCAAGATATGCCTTGTGGAAGTTGGGAAATGTTTGGGTATTTTGAAAAGTCAACTTTGCTTCAAATGCCTTAAAATTGCTAATGGGCCTCATTTTCTTCCAAGATTCATCATCCAAAGCATATGCACGACCATTTGGCCCAAAAGGGATTTATTCATCATTTTTATTTATTTATTTGAATTTTTAATTGCAATTAATTCATTTAATTAATTAAAATATGGAAAAAATACTAAACAAATGTATGTGAATCTTTTTATGCAGTATAATCACTCATGATTCACTCAAGATTCGTGCACAACTCAAATTGGGAAGATTGGCTATGATTGACATCAAAATCACATGGAAAAAGATTGAAAAATATGCCATGAAAATCAAATATTGTTCTCATCAATGCAAAGATCTTTTGATTCAAAACTCAACCCTAATTCATTCCTTACATATACTAATGCAAACCTAATGCACAGAGGACCTCTAAGCTGCGCCCAAAGCTGAAGAAGAACATTGCACTTTTTGTGAAAAATTCCAAAAACTGAAAACGTGATTCCAAAGCATTTCAAGGCAAGAAAACTATCCCATTGCATTCTCGAGGCTTCAAGGAACGTGTCTGAATCAAAATCATCAACCCTAACATCAAGAAACGGTAGAATCAAGTGGTCCTGTTTCAAATTTTATACCTATTCGTGTTTCGATTTATAAGCATTTTCATTGCATTCTTTCTATTGATTTGGACTAATCTGACCATTCTGAAGCTAACCATGTGTTTTAATTGAATTTTCATGCATTGTATGAGAATCCACCATTGGAGCATTTTAGGGTTGCCGAGGTTCAAAATTGGGGCTTTATGTTTAAAGAAAAATTGGGACATGAGACTTAGGCCATTAAAACCAGTAGCTTCAGACGAACTCAATGCTTAGGTCGCGCCTAATTTATGATCCAAGGATTTCTATTCGCTATTTTTTCACACAGCATATAGTGGGGGTTTAAAACCCCCGCAATCTTGTTTCTTTTTTTTCAGGGAAAACGCAGAGCAATTGGAGAAGATGCGTAGGTGTCACAACATGAATGGGCAATTCAAAGATTAGCGCGCTTTTTTATTTATTCAGGCCACTAACTTGTTTTCTCTTATAATTATTTCCTTCCACTAATGTTACAAAGAAAGCGTTTGGCATAGTTGGTTAGTGCGTTGCCCACTGAATACTGGGACCTGGGTTCGATTCCCAGGTCCCCCCATATTCTTAATATATTTTGTTTCAATATAATCCTATGCAGCTTCAATCCCATGGTTCATCATACGTCCATAATCTCAGCATGCCACATGTCCCAGAACGTCCATCCAAGGGCTCAGATTTGATGAACGTCATACTCACCAGTCAACGCGTACACACGCTCCCAGGAAAAGTCAAAGAGGCCAGGGTCTATTGGGCCAGAATTACTGAATTATACCTCCAAATGGGCCTACAAACCCCCCATGTTTGCCTTCTTCTCCCTATTTCTTTTGTATTTTTTTAGTTATTTTAATTCTTCCCTCTATTTTATTTAATTCCATCAATATTTTTCTTTTAATATAAATAATATAAAAAAATCAGAAAGACAAAATAATAAATATATTTTATTTAATGTTATTTTTTGCAAATAAATATTATCAATTAATTTAGTTCTTTTATTCTAGGATTAATTTTAATGTTTTTCTTAATAAACTTAAAAATCGTAGAATTAGGGTTTTAATCACTTTTTTATCTTTTTCTTTTACCATTATAATGATTAATTATTTATTTTTGTAAATAAAATGGAATTAATTAATTAGGTTAATTTTATGTGCAACTTTAACATATTTCTTAATAAATAAAAATAGCTAGAATTAGGTTTTAAATTCCATTTAATTCTCATAAAAATCCATAAATACAAAAACTCAAAAATCTTTTCTTTTTATTTTAATTTAATTAATTTGTTAATCATAATTTAATTTCATTAAAAAGGGTCCAACGCCCTCGCATTCGATCGTAGTTCCAATTCGCGCGTTTATTTTATTTCCTCTTTTTATGTAATTCTCCCAAAGCCATGTAAATTAGACATTTATATTTCGCATTCTTTATTTTATTTTCAAATCGGGTCCTGGATTTAATTTGGCGATGTGGACCCGCGCCTTTGTAATAGCGCAGAACTTTTAAATTCCGCACTCTTTAACTGTTAATAAATTTGCATGCAAGAATGAATGTTAAAATAAAAACAAAAGCGTAGATCACCTATGACATGAACAAGACAAAATATCTGAAAACGACACACAAATCACACACCACCCCTAGGGTACGCCTCACTGTTGCCTTGCCCCTCGAAAGGTGATCGTCGAGTAGAGGATGTTTTAGTAAGTCCTCATGATCCAGGAACCTGGCATGAGGGTAGCTTCTAAGGTGTCTTCCCATTGCTCCAGTGATCACCATGTCCCGAACTTCGAATTGACCCGAACACCTCCAACGGTGGTGCTACCTACCTCTCAATGGTGGGATGGCACTACTTTAAAGGACATTTACACAGACGAATTCCTTAGGGTAGGTAGACGACTCTAGATACTTGCTCTAATTTCAAAAACAAATCAAAAATACTTTTCACACCGACACCTTTTCAAAAAGCTTTCGAAAGCAACTTTTCAAACACTCTTGAGGACTGATACAAGAGTCGAACTGAAATTTTCAAGGAAAATTTTTTAAAACCCACAGTTGAAAAGCAAACAAACCTTTTGAAAACACATTGAGCAAGTATCTAAGAGCCCATGGATAACCATGGATAGAAAGGGTGCTAACACCTTCCCTTTCTATAATCTACCTCCCGAACCGAGAGCAATCTCTATAAGGAATTTTTCTGTGCTTTTGTCCTTTCCATTTGGAGAAAATAAAAGACGGTGGCGACTCTTGCTTCCGCGACATTTCGCGAACCAGCGTTAAACAGTCAGTTCCAGATCCACCGATCACAGAACTGGCGACTCTGTTGGGGACATACTTTTAAAGTGAGGTGTACCTTAGGGTTTAGTTCATAACTGTGTTTTCAATTGTATTGATTTGTGTGCTTTAAATTGTGGGACCGTCTCGGGAGTTCTATAGATCCTAACCCGGATCTGGGGGATACCTTCTTAGAAAGTAGCAACAAGGCTGTGAGGGAACTGTGCGGGGTATACCGACATGGTTGAAGCAGTTTGCTACGTTGATGTGGCACTTTGGTGTGTACCGGTAACCCTTGAGTCCAGTCAAGGAGAGTACGGGGCCTCCGCGTGGTGTCGTGAAGCATCAACAGACCTTAGGAACCTTAATTGAACTATCTTGGCCTCTTTAGGGTAGTGAGATAACTGACTTTGGTGCAGTCCGAGGTTGGTTGATACTCGATACTACACTCAATTGAGGGTTGCTTTCCTGGAATATTTCGGTCGCCAGTTCAGTGGCTAAATCGAAACGATGAACAATGAAAGCAATCCCGTGATATTGGGACCCTTAGAACCCGGTTACTTCTAATAGGACAGGTTGAGCCCACCAACTTCAAGAGGGTAATACCCAGACCCCATGCTGGCCTAAACCCTAAGGGCTTGTCTTGTGTGACTTGTGTGCCTTACATGTTTGCCTTTGTAAATATCTGTGGTGTGTTTAATCATAGCATCATGACATCATCCAGCATCATATGCATTGACTAACCATTTCAGAGGTTCGAATCTTCATCTTTGTTCTTGTTTTGTAGGACATGGAAACTGTTCGCAGAAAGACAATTCAAATCAGCCTTGTAAGGGTCCCTCCTCAGCTTAAGGAGCTTATATCCAGGATTCCCGAGAGCTCTTCATTCAGTGAAAGACATGGAAGACTCATCAGCTTGGTCAATACCAACATTGAGGAAGATATGGTAAAGGTCCTGTTCCAGTTCTTTGACCCTCTACATCACTGTTTCACTTTCCTGGATTATCAGCTGGTACCTACATTGGAGGAGTTCTCCCGGCTCCTGAAGATTCCTATCCTTGATCAACTACCCTACAACGGTACAGAAAAGGAACCCAAGCTTGAAGAGATTGTTAAAGCCTTACACCTACAATCATCTGACCTCAAGGGACATTGGGAAGTTAGAAGTGGTATCAAAGGGTTCTTAGCCAGGTTTCTGTTTGAAAAGGCCCATGAATGTTGGAACTCCCTTGACTTACAAGCTTTTGAAGAGGTTGTGGCCCTCCTTATCTATGGTTTGGTGTTGTTCCCTAACCCAGATCAGCTTATAGATATCAGTGTTGTCCAGATCTTCATGTCCAGGAATCCTATACCTACGTTGCTGGGGGACATCCTTCACTCATGTTACACTCGAACCATGAGAAAAAGGGGTGTCCTTATGTGTTGCACTCCTCTCCTGGGAAGGTGGTTTATTTCGCACCTTCCACAATCAGCTTTGAAGAACGAGCGGGGTTTGAGATGGTCACAACGGTTGATGACTCTTACACATGCAGATATACATTGGTGCCCTCGATCTAGAGAGGATGTCACTATCATTGATCGTTGCGGGGAGTACCCTAATGTTCCTTTGCTTGGAATCAGAGGAGGCATTACTTACAACCCATGCCTGGCTTGGAGACAGTTTGGTTATGCTCGGAGGGATGGTCCTCATGACATGTTAATTCCTGACATAGTTTTTGACTTCGACAACGATGCACAAGGACTTCGCCGGAGATTTATCAGAGCTTGGAGGATGCCAAGTAGGATAGACAGTAAGACACTGGGGCACAGGAATTCTATCCCATTGGAACCTTATCTCAAGTGGGTACGAGCCTGCTCCCAGAAGTTAGTGATGCCATATCCTCATATGCTCCCTGTGATCAAAGAGCCAGTCTTGGAAGGAGAAGTGTCCTACACCATTCAGCATCCTGATATGCCCACATCCTGGGAAGAGATGCAGAAGAGCTGGATCCAGCTTAAGGAAGAACGGAATTCTCTTGAGACCAGTCTACATGCTAGTGAAAAGAAGGTCTTGGAGCTCACCCGCCTATTGCACGAGGAAAGGAATCTCAACACCTACATAGCTCCAAAGAGGATGCGTAGTGTCTTTTGGGATTGATTTGCTTTGTAATATGTGCCCATGAGGCTTTGATGTACTGAACAATTATTTCCTTAATGATAACGTGTGTTCTTTTGTGTCTATAACAAATTTGGACTTTCGAACCCTTGAATGCATTGCATAAACACATATCATTCATCATGTGCATAGCAGGTTTTCTTCTTTTCAGGTTGCTTACCGTTCTTCGCTGTTTATTTCAGCATCATGAATCCTGACTCATCATCAATTGAGATGTCCATCAAGGCTCTTCAGGCGCAGAATGTGCAATTTCAGGAACTAATCATGGGTTTGGCTCAGGGCCAAGAAGAGCTGAAGGCTCTGCTCCTGAAGAAGGAGAAGAAGAAGAAGAAGAAGAAGAGAACTGTTCTTTTTAACTCGGGCCGAAGGTTTGGCAACACTCTGCAGAATGAAGAGGCTGGTTCTTCTATAGGCAAGAGTAGTCCCCAAGGGGGAAAAGGTCCTAGTCTGGTAGTCTCTGACAACGAGATTGATTTTGATGAGGAACAGTATCCTCCGGCTGAAGACCGGTACAAGTAGTTGGAGGACAGACTGAATGCTATGGAGATCCAACAAGTGCCTGGGCTGGATTTCGGAGACTTGGGTTTGTCTACTGGTGTGATTATTCCTCATAAGTTTAAAGCACCATCTTTTACCAAGTATGACGGGGCGTCTTGTCCTAAACTACACCTCAGTTCTTATGTGCGGAAGATTCAACCGTACTCAGCAGACAAGAACTTGTAGATCCACTTCTTCCAGGAGAGTCTTTCAGGGACTCATCTCGAATGGTTCTATCAGCTGGATGGGACCAAGGTTCGTAACTGGGAGGAGTTGGCTACTGCTTTCTATAAGCAGTATCAATATAATGCCGACCTTGCCCCTACACGTACCCAACTCCAGGGTATGTCGCTAGGATCAAGTGAAGGTTTTAAAGAGTATGCACAGAAGTGGAGGGATTTGGCTGGCAGGGTGCAGCCTCCGTTAACTAACCGGGAGTTGGTAGACATGTTCTTGGGGACCCTATCTGGGCCATTTTTCAACCATCTCATTGGTAACTCATCTGCAGGGTTTACTGATCTTATTCTGACTGGAGAGAGAATAGAGGCTGGGATGAAGTCCGGAAAAATTCAGAAGGGTGCATCTGCAAGTTCTGAGAAGAAGCCCTTTAAGAAGGAGGCCAGTGCTGTATATGGGTCTAGAAAACAAGAGAAACCTGAGCGCCGCCAGTCTGTCAACGCGGTGATGATTGCTAAGCCTGCTGCCGCTCCTCGGCAAACCAATCCTCAAAGGGCTGAAAGACCCAGGAAAGAGTTTACCCGTTTGAGCATGACTTTATCGCAAATCTTGCCACAGTTGATGTCCACCAACCTAGTGACTGTCAGAGAGGCCCCAAAAGTTGTGAATACTGCTTCTCCCAAATACAATCCGAATGCCCGCTGTGCTTATCACTCCGATAGCTCGGGGCACTCCACTGATGACTGTTGGGCCTTAAGGAATAAGGTGCAAGACCTTATCGATGCAAAAGAGATATAGTTTGAAGCGCCTGAGAGGCCGAACGTGGTGACTGCTCCCATGCCCCAGCATGGAGTAAATGCTGTTGATGAAGATGTATACGCCGTTTCTGTGGATGATGTGGCTACTCCCTTGATGACCGTCAAGAGGAACCTACTGCTGGCCGGTTTATTTCCGGGTTGTAGTGAAGGTTGCCTTTTCTGTGCTGTTTCCCTTTCTGGTTGTCCTTTGCTGAAGTTGGGCATCCAAAGCCTAATGGACAGCAAAGAGATTATGTTCAAGAAGACTGCTGTTCAGTTGGTTCCGGTAGAAGAGGTTTCTGTTGTTACAATCTTTAATAATCCAATCAAGGCTCTCCCAAGGAAGCCTGTTCAAATCATGACTGTCGCACCTGTTGTTATTACTGTCCCGGGGCCTCTCCCCTACGAATCTGATAAGGCTGTCCCCTGGCACTATGGGGCAGATGTGTATGTGAATGGAATCAAGCAAGAATTCAACACTGGCATCAGCATCAGCAATATCACTGGTCCAGCAAAAGTTACTCGCAGTGGCAGGTTCTTCTCGCCTGACATTGCACCGCCCGCTATTTGAAGACCCCTCACTTTAACACCTGCAAGTGTACCTGTTCCCAGTTCTGATCAAGTTGTTTCCCCTGCTGCCGAGTCATCTAAAGCTCGGGGCAAAGGGATTGAAGATGAGCCTGCCCGGATGGAGGCACCAAGACCTGTAACTGCTGAGGCCTCCCAACAAGAGATGGAGGAAATCCTGAAAATAATCAAGAAGAGTGACTTTAATGTTGTGGAGCAGCTGGGGCATACACCCTCCAAAATCTCCATGCTCTCCTTGCTACTGTGCTCCGAGGCCCATGCTAAGGCCTTGATTTCATTCCTCAAGACGGCCCATGTGCCACAGGAGACATCTACAGTCCAGTTTACTGATTGCGTAGCAAATCTGACAGCGGACAATGGTTTGGGTTTCTCAGATGCTGACCTTACTGCCAAGGGAAAGGACCACAATGACGCCCTGCATGTCTCTATTGAGTGCAGGGGCACTACTCTGGCGCACGTGTTGGTGGACACTGGCTCTTCCCTAAATGTGCTACCCAAGAAGGCCTTAGACCGTTTGGATTGTGAAGGCCTGGAGCTGAAACCTAGCAATATCATCGTCAGAGCCTTTGACGGTTCTAAGAGGATGGTCCATGGAGAGGTGGACATCCCTATTCGTGTGGGTTCTCAAGTATTTGACTCTACCTTTTATGTGATGGATATCCGTCCATCGTATTCTTGTCTACTGGGTCGACCTTGGATCCACAAAGCTGGGGCAGTGACCTCTACCTTGCACCAGAAGCTAAAATACCCTGTCAGAGGGAAGATTGTCACTGTGCAGGGAGAGGAGGAGTATATGGTGAGCCATTTGAATTCCTTCAGGTATATCGAGATGGACGGGGAGTTTTTTGAAACCCCCTTTCAGCATTTCGAAGAGGTACCGCCGACTTTGGCAGCAGCAGAAACAGTGGTCGAAGAGGATGTTCCTTTGAAGATGGCTTCCTTGAAGGATGCCCGGGCTGTGGTCAAGAAAGGTGAATGTACTAACTGGAGAAGGCTCCCTGATTTTACACAGAAAACTGACAAGTTCAGACTGGGTTTTACTGCAGAGGGTCAGAAGGCTATGCGGAAGGCAAAGACCAGAAGGCCTCCTGTGCTCATTACCAATCCAGGAGTGAATGCTGTTGGGAACGAGGATGAAGTAGAAGAGTCGGAGTTCAATAGCTGGATCTACCCGACGACTGATGGTGGATTGACCAATTGGACTGCTAGAGATCATACTCCTGTTACTTTTGTTACGCAGTAATAAACTTCTTTGTTTTGTTATTTGTAATAAACAATTAAAACTCTATGGCCCGGTGTCTTACCCGGGGCACCGTGGCTTCATTTGTGAGGGCATATAAATTGTCATTTCATATATCATGAATAAAAATCTTGGACGTTTTCTCGCATTTCAAATCTTATGCGCCTTTTCTTTCTTTCCTTTCTTTATATATTACAAAACAGTTGTATTTACACACACTCACTCATACAGGTTTCAATCCACTCTGGATCTCACTGGTAACGACTCTGCTACTGCTAGTTATGACTTCGAAAATCCGATCAACTTAGCCGAAGACGAAGGTGAAGATGATTGCGAAGTGCCTGGCGAGCTTGCAAGACTGTTACTCCAGGAAGAGAGGGCAATTCAACCACACGAAGAGCCAGTGGAAACAATAAATCTGGGTACTGAGACGGACATGAAGGAAGTTAAGATTGGTGCCAACCTAGAGCTCAGCGTGAAGCAACGGTTGACTCAGATGCTACATGATTATGTGGAGATCTTTGCATGGTCCTACGAAGATATGCCTGGGTTGGATACCGACATCGTGGTCCATCATTTGCCTACTAAGGAAGACTGCCCTCCGGTTAAGCAAAAGGTCCGCCGTATGCGTCCAGAGATGTCTGAGAAGATCAAAGCCGAGGTTATGAAACAGTTTGATGCCGGGTTCCTTGCAGTGACTTCTTACCCTCAGTGGGTTGCTAATATGGTGCCAGTACCAAAGAAGGATGGAAAGGTCAGAATGTGTGTCGATTACAGGGATCTGAACAGGGCCAGCCCCAAAGATGACTTCCCCCTACCTCACATTGATGTCCTTGTTGACAATACTGCTCAGCATAAGGTGTTCTCTTTCATGGATGGTTTTTCAGGTTACAATCAGATCAAGATGGCTCCTGAAGACATGGAAAAGACTACCTTTGTTACTCAGTGGGGCACCTTCTGCTACAAGGTCATGCCTTTTGGACTGAAAAATGTTGGGGCACCCTACCAACGTGCCATGGTTACTTTATTTCATGACATGATCCATCATGAGATAGAAGTGTATGTTGACGACATGATCGCAAGGTCCCAGACTGAGGAGGAACACCTTGATCATCTGCAGAAGTTGTTTGACTGTTTGAAACTGTACAAGCTGAGGTTGAACCCGAACAAGTGCACCTTCGGGGTAAGATCTGGAAAGTTGCTAGGCTTCGTTGTAAGTGACAAGGGTATTCAAGTGGACCCTGCCAAGGTTAAGGCTATTCAAGAGATGCCAGTTCCTAAGACAGAGAAAGAGGTCAGACGCTTTCTAGGACGCCTGAATTATATTGCTCGGTTCATCTCACATCTAACTGCTACTTGTGAACCAATCTTCAAGCTACTGAAGAAAGATCAGGTAGTACGTTGGAACGATGAATGTCAGACTGCATTTGACAGAATCAAAGAGTATATCCAAGAACCACCCATCCTTATGCCACCGGTTGAAGGGAGACCTCTGATATTATACCTGACAGTACTTGAAAACTCAATGGGGTGTGTGTGGGGCAGCATGACGAGTCTGGCCGAAAAGAGCATGCCATTTATTACCTTAGCAAAAAGTTTACCGACTGTGAGACCCGATACTCACTGCTTGAGAAAACTTGCTGCGCTTTGGTATGGGCTGCTCGCCGGCTGAGACAGTATATGTTGACTCACACTACCTTGTTGATCTCAAAGATGGATCCTATAAAGTACATATTTGAAAAGCCTGCTCTGTCTGGGAGAATAGCAAGATGGCAGATGATCTTGACAGAATACGACATTCAGTACACGACCCAGAAGGCCATTAAGGGAAGTGTGTTGGCAGACCACTTGGCACATCAGGCAGTAGACGACTATCAGTCAATGAATTTTGAGTTTCCAGACGAGAGCATCATGATTGTGACTGATTGTGAAATACCTGGACCGGATGAAGGACCTGAGGAAGGATCCCGATGGTCTATGCACTTTGACGGAGCCTCCAATGCTTTGGGTAACGGTATCGGCGCTGTGATCATATCTTCTTAAGGCACTCATACTCCACTCACTGCCCGACTATGTTTCAACTGCACCAACAACATGGCGGAGTATGAGGCATGCATCATGGGTCTCCAAGCTGCGATCGACTTAAGGATCAAGTTTCTGAGTGTCTTCGGAGATTCCGCTCTCGTGATCAATCAGATCAAAGGAGAGTGGGATACGAAACATCCAAATCTTATTCCTTACAGAGAATGTGTGTTGACCTTGATCCCCCACTTCACAGAGATAAACTTTGAACACTTTCCAAGAGAGGAGAATCAACTGGCGGACGCGTTAGCTACGATGTCTTCTATGTTCAAGGTCAAATGGGACAATGAGGCTCCCCGGATCATCATCTGGAAACTGGACGAACCAGCATACTGTTGTGATCTCGAGACTGAATTGGTAACTGAGAAGCCTTGGTACCATGAGGTGAAGAGATATTTGGAAGCTCAGGAATACCCTGAAGGTGCATCAGTCAATGATAAGAAGTTTCTGAGAAGGTCCGCAGCGAAGTTCTTCCTTAGCAACGACATCCTGTACAAGAGAAACCATGATTCGACCTTACTGCGTTGTATGGATAAGACAGAAGCAGAAAGGATCATGGAAGAGCTACATGAAGGGACCTTCGGAACACATTATAGTGGACACACTATGGCAAAGAAGATCCTTCGGGCAGGGTATTTCTGGTCCACAATGGAAGCTGACTGTTACCAACATTCTCGGACATGCCATAAATGCCAGATTTATGCAGACAAGGTGCATGTTCCTCCAGTTCCTCTAAATGTTCTGACTGCGCCTTGGCCGTTTGCAATGTGGGGCATAGATATGATCGGTGAGATTAAACCTACGGCATCCAACGGGCATCGCTTCATCCTAGTGGCAATTGATTACTTCACAAAGTGGGTTGAAGCAGCTTCCTACGCTACGGTAACCAAGACTGTTGTGGCACGGTTCATTCAGCACAATCTGATCTGTCGATACGGTGTCCCTGAAAGAATCATTACAGACAACGGTACCAATCTTAATAACAAGATGATCACTGAGCTCTGCGAGCAGTTCAAGATACAGCACCACAATTCTTCTCCTTACAGGCCAAAGATGAATGGGGTTGTAGAAGCAGCAAATAAGAACATTAAGAAAATCGTGCAGAAGATGACAGTGACTTATAAAGATTGGCACGAGATGCCGTACCTCAGCCAGGACGTCAACCGGGGCAACTCCTTTCTCCTTGGTCTACGGCATGGAGGCAGTCTTACCGATTGAAGTGCAAATACCCTCTCTCCGGATAATGAAGGATGCAAATCTGAACGAAGATGATTGGATCCAGACACGACTTGATCAGCTAAATCTTATTGATGAAAAAAGGCTTGCTGCTATCTGTCATGGTCAGACGTATCAGAAACGGATGATCAGGGCATTTAACAAAAAGGTCAGACCACAGGAATATCAAGTTGGGGATCTGGTAATCAAGAGAATCATCCTTCCTCAGAGTGATCCAAGGGGAAAATGGACCCCTACATACGAAGGGTCATTTGTGGTTAAACATGTGTTCTCAGGAGGAGCCATGATTCTAACCAACATGGATGGTGACGACCTTCCTCACCCCGCCAATGCAGACATAGTAAAAAGATACTACGCATGAAAAAAGACCCTCTAGGCTGATATGCCTAGGCAAAAATTAGGGCTTCCCGGCGAACCAAAAGGGTTCGGGCAAAATGAAGGGATGAAATGAAAAAATCTGTACACCCGGCAAGTCGAAAACCTGAAAAGGCGGCTTGGGAAAAAATGGGTATCCCGGTGGACTGAAAACCCGAAAGGGCGGTCTAGGCAAAAATTAGGGATAAAGCGTAATACTATGTCTCATTGGATCAATTTGCATCCAGAATCCGGTATCTACCTCAAGTTCAGACGGCATCGATCAGTCAGCTTCATCTTCAACTAAGGTCATCAAGTGATGAGACGCTCGGAGATATAAGGGCAATAGCAGAATTGAAACCCAGTGGGATCATTCATTTCACACAGCTGTTTTATTTTCTCTTGTACAAAATTGTATAAACTCTTTTGTTCGGCGGCATTCTCTTACTAGGACGTCAGCCTCTTGTACATAAACGCCTATTTTACAGGCAAATTCAAAAAAATCAATACAAAAATCACTTTTCAGTTAAAATTGCCAATTGTTTTTCCTTTTCTGTTTTGTTTTACGAAGAACGTCCAAGGTTCAATTTGTGATATATGCATTGACAATAATTTGCTAACTCGTAAATATTTGCATACGAAACAAAGGATTAATTACAGGTGACATTAGAAGCAGGGGCAATAAAGAGTTGTCTAAGCAATCTAATTGTTCTGTCCTCCAAGGTATCAAGGTGAGTTCAGCTGAAGAACATAACCAGTACATCCCAATTCCCCAGAGAGTGAGCCAGCAAGTCAGTACACTCTCCTCAAGCAAAGTTACAGTCAAACTTAAGGAAGTTGGGTAACCTCCCGCAGATCTCAACATTCCCCAGCAATATACATGCATTCTTAACAAGCATCCCCGGTAATCTTGACCTAAAGATTGTTCCCCGGCGGTATATCAAACATTTATTAGAGTCACTTCCCCGATACATCTCAAAACTTCCCCAGGAGAGTCTAATCCAGTTTCCCCAGGAAGATTGGAAACCATCTCCCCAAGCAGCAAGCTTATCCCTAGTAGATTCTGGAAGCTTACCCCCGCAGAGCATGAACGCATCTCCCGGCTTTATTCAAAGAGTTATTTCCCTACCAGGATATAACTGGGTTATCCCCATCCAAAAGCCACAAGAAGATCGTCCTCAGCAAAGTCTCCTTATCCCCAGCGAAGTCTATTAACACTTCCAACACAACAATGGTATCCCCAGCGAAGTTACCATCAACATTCCAGCAAGATACCTCTCTCCCCACAGAGTATTGCTCCCCAGCAAGATCACTAGAGTACTTCTCTCCCCGCAGAGTAATCCATTCGCCAAGTTTATTCCCCAACGGAATTATCTTCTCCTACCGGTATTCTTGCAACTATCGTCCCCAGCGGCAGCAAAATCTATTCTCCAACGTCAGCCCAGGAGTGACTTCCCGGCACCCGTCAAGGATTTACTTTCCTAGACGACAAACATACATTCATAAACATCACATTTCCATACATTATAGCATGCATAAATGCATCATACCTTACAAATCTCATTTATGTTGAGAACATCATCGCTTGATTCATATCATGCATGACATATGACTGACCTTTACCTTTCAGGAAAGATCCAGTTAAGTTCTCAGCTACATTTCAAGACTTTGACCGGTTCAGTTAAATCGACCCTAAGATTTTTCTGTTTCTTATCCCGTCAAAGGCCTTCTCTGGTTCAGTCAGATTGACCCTAAGATCTCCCTGATTCTTATCCAGTTGAAGATTTCAAGACCTAGACCGGTTCAGTTAAATCGACCCTAAGATTTTTCTGTTTCTTATCCAGTCAAAGACCTTCTCTGGTTCAGTCAGATCGACCCTAAGATCTCCCTGTTTCTTATCCAGTTGAAGACATTTCAAGACCTAGACCGGTTCAGTTAAATCGACCCTAAGATTTTTCTGTTTCTTATCCAGTCAAAGGCCTTCTCTGGTTCAGTCAGATCGACCCTAAGATCTCCCTGTTTCTTATCCAGTTGAAGACATTTCAAGACCTAGACCAATTCAGTTAAATCGACCCTAAGATTTTTCTGTTTCTTATCCAGTCAAAGGCCTTCTCTGGTTCAGTCAGATCGACCCTAAGATCTCCCTGTTTCTTATCCAGTTAAAGATTTCAAGACCTTGACCGGTTCAGTTAAATCGACCCTAAGATTTTCCTATTTCTTATCCAGTCAAAGGCCTTCTCTAGTCCAGCTAAATCGACCCCTAACAGATTTTCCTGATAAAGACTCAGTAGAAGATATCCAAGATTCTCTCAGCATTACTGTTGAGGTAGAAGTCGCCCAAGATTCTCTCAGCGTTACTGTTGAGGTAGAAGTCGCCCAATATTCTCTCAGCGTTACTGTTGAGGTTGAAGTCGTCCAAGGTTCTCTCAGCGTTCCTGTTGAGGTAGTAATCGCCTAAGGTTTCCTCACCGTCCCGCTGAGGTAGTAACCATCCCTGGTTCATTCATCACCGTTTGAAGCTCCAGATTCAGCTCCTGTAACCAGTCAGGGTACATCCTTACAAAGAGTTTGAAGACCACTCATGTAACAGGTCAGGTAATAATTTTTCTTTTTCAGGTACGCAAGTTCTCGCTAAGGAATCTCTTACGCGATCGACATCCAGATGGCATCTATAAGCCCATCATCCCATTCATCAACCTCCAAATGGCATCTATAAGCCCATTCCACCGTCACATTACTATGTGAGCGCAAATTTCTGGGCACTCTAGTGTTCAATCATCTTCCACCTTCGGATTACGAAAGGCACGTCAGCCAATCTGCATCCTCAGGTCTAAGAAGATTGAACAGGGGCAACTGTTGTACCCCAAAATTTTCCCTCCCATATTCTTCAAGATTTTCCAAGTCAAAACTTCAAAATTCCCCAAGGGTTGCACAGTGCAAGGGCCTCCTAACAGTCAAAAACTAGGGTTTTGGTTCTGACAAAGAAAATGAAGTTTCCAAGGGTCCAATCAAGTCCCACATGCCTATAAACATGGTCAAGCATCCTCATGCCAAGTTTCAAGACTTACAGCACAAAATTGCACAGTCAAAAACCCTAATTGCCCTACAGTTAACTGTAGGGGCAAAATGGTCATTTGACAGTCAAAAAGTTCAAATTTTTGGTCAACATCTCATTTTGAAGCCACAAACATCATTTGATCAATTCTTGATCATGATTCTCAAGGCATGGCTCAAAAAATCTCAAGATGCAAAAGTTTCCATATTTGGACAGTTGAAAAAGTCAATTGTAACTTGACCAAGGCATAACTTCCACATGGTTTATCAGAAAAATTCCATCCAAAGCTCATTTTGAAGAGAAAGACATTTCCTACAACTCCTCTTCACACTTCAAGTCCAATAAATGCTCTCACAAAAAGTTATCAATTTCAACATTATAGGTCATTTTCAAAAGTCAACAAAAAGGGACTTTAAGTCAAAGGACATAACTTGAGATTGGTAAATCAAAATGACATGGGACCAAAGGCATTGGTTAGAGGACTTCAAGACCTTTCCAAAATGTCCAAGAACATGATCAAAGCTTAAAAATTGAGCAAGATATGCCTTGTGGAAGTTGGGAAATTTTTGGGTATTTTGAAAAGTCAACTTTGCTTCAAATGCCTTAAAATTGCTAATGGGCCTCATTTTCTTCCAAGATTCATCATCCAAAGCATATGCACGACCATTTGGCCCAAAAGGGATTTATTCATCATTTTTATTTATTTATTTGAATTTTTAATTGCAATTAATTCATTTAATTAATTAAAATGGAAAAAAAATACTAAACAAATGTATGTGAATCTTTTTATGCAGTATAATCACTCATGATTCACTCAAGATTCGTGCACAACTCAAATTGGGAAGATTGGCTATGATTGACATCAAAATCACATGGAAAAAGATTGAAAAATATGCCATGAAAATCAAATATTGTTCTCATCAATGCAAAGATCTTTTGATTCAAAACTCAACCCTAATTCATTCCTTACATATACTAATGCAAACCTAATGCACAGAGGACCTCTAAGCTGCGCCCAAAGCTGAAGAAGAACATTGCACTTTTTGTGAAAAATTCCAAAAACTGAAAACGTGATTCCAAAGCATTTCAAGGCAAGAAAACTATCCCATTGCATTCCTGAGGCTTCAAGGAACGTGTCTGAATCAAAATCATCAACCCTAACATCAAGAAACGGTAGAATCAAGTGGTCCTGTTTCAAAT
Organism: Vicia faba; assembly: GCA_948472305.1. NCBI lineage: Eukaryota > Viridiplantae > Streptophyta > Magnoliopsida > Fabales > Fabaceae > Vicia > Vicia faba. The sequence goes on along the minus strand of OX451739.1, from coordinate 282,760,749 downwards.
TTTATACCTATTCGTGTTTCGATTTATAAGCATTTTCATTGCATTCTTTCTATTGATTTGGACTAATCTGACCATTCTGAAGCTAACCATGTGTTTTAATTTAATTTTCGTGCATTGTATGAGAATCCACCATTGGAGCATTTTAGGGTTGCCGAGGTTCAAAATTGGGGCTTTATGTTTAAAGAAAAATTGGGACATGAGACTTAGGCCATTAAAACCAGTAGCTTCAGACGAACTCAATGCTTAGGTCGCACCTAATTTATGATCCAAGGATTTCTATTCGCTATTTTTTCACACAGCATATAGTGGGGGTTTAAAACCCCCGCAATCTTGTTTCTTTTTTTTCCAGGGAAAACGCAGAGCAATTGGAGAAGATGCGTAGGTGTCACAACATGAATGGGCAATTCAAAGATTAGCGCGCTTTTTTATTTATTCAGGCCACTAACTTGTTTTCTCTTATAATTATTTCCTTCCACTAATGTTACAAAGAAAGCGTTTGGCATAGTTGGTTAGTGCGTTGTCCACTGAATACTGGGACATGGGTTTGATTCCCAGGTCCCCCCATATTCTTAATATATTTTGTTTCAATATAATCCTATGCAGCTTCAATCCCATGGTTCATCATACGTCCATAATCTCAGCATGCCACATGTCCCAGAACGTCCATCCAAGGGCTCAGATTTGATGAACGTCATACTCACCAGTCAACGCGTACACACGCTCCCAGGAAAAGTCAAAGAGGCCAGGGTCTATTGGGCCAGAATTACTGAATTATACCTCCAAATGGGCCTACAAACCCCCCATGTTTGCCTTCTTCTCCCTATTTCTTTTATATTTTTTTAGTTATTTTAATTCTTCCCTCTATTTTATTTAATTCCATCAATATTTTTCTTTTAATATAAATAATATAAAAAAATCAGAACGACAAAATAATAAATATATTTTATTTAATGTTATTTTTTGCAAATAAATATTATCAATTAATTTAGTTCTTTTATTCTAGGATTAATTTTAATGTTTTTCTTAATAAACTTAAAAATCGTAGAATTAGGGTTTTAATCACTTTTTTATCTTTTTCTTTTCTTTTACCATTATAATGATTAATTATTTATTTTTGTAAATAAAATGGAATTAATTAATTAGGTTAATTTTATGTGCAACTTTAACATATTTCTTAATAAATAAAAATAGCTAGAATTAGGTTTTAAATTCCATTTAATTCTCATAAAAATCCATAAATACAAAAACTCAAAAATCTTTTCTTTTTATTTTAATTTAATTAATTTGTTAATCATAATTTAATTTCATTAAAAAGGGTCCAACGCCCTCGCATTCGATCGTAGTTCCAATTCGCGCGTTTATTTTATTTACTCTTTTTATGTAATTCTCCCAAAGCCATGTAAATTAGACATTTATATTTCGCATTCTTTATTTTATTTTCAAATCGAGTCCTGGATTTAATTTGGCGATGTGGACCCGCGCCTTTGTAATAGCGTAGAACTTTTAAATTCCGCACTCTTTAATTGTTAATAAATTTGCATGCAAGAATGAATGTTAAAATAAAAACAAAAGCGTAGATCACCTATGACATGAACAAGACAAAATATCTGAAAACGACACACAAATCACACACCACCCCTAGGGTACGCCTCACTGTTGCCTTTCCCCTCGAAAGGTGATCGTCGAGTAGAGGATGTTTTAGTAAGTCCTCATGATCCAGGAACCTGGCATGAGGGTAGCTTCTAAGGTGTCTTCCCATTGCTCCAGTGATCACCATGTCCCGAACTTCGAATTGACCCGAACACCTCCAACGGTGGTGCTACCTACCTCTCAATGGTGGGATGGCACTACTTTAAAGGACATTTACACAGAAGAATTCCTTAGGGTAGGTAGACGACTCTAGATACTTGCTCTAATTTCAAAAACAAATCAAAAATACTTTTCACACCGACACCTTTTCAAAAAGCTTTCGAAAGAAACTTTTCAAACACTCTTGAGGACTGATACAAGAGTCGAACTGAAATTTTCAAGGAAACTTTTTTAAAACCCACAGTTGAAAAGCAAACAAACCTTTTGAAAACACAGTGAGCAAGTATCTAAGAGCCCATGGATAACCATGGATAGAAAGGGTGTTAACACATTCCCTTTCTATAATCTACCTCCCGAACCGAGAGCAATCTCTATAAGGAATTTTTCTGTGCTTTTGTCCTTTCCATTTGGAGAAAATAAAAGACGGTGGCGACTCTTGCTTCCGCGACATTTCGCAAACCAGCGTTAAACAGTCAGTTCCAGATCCACCGATCACAATTAGGGAACAAAACCATCCCATAGATGAGAAGAGCTATAATCTCCTCAAAAGCTTGCAAGTCTAGGGAATTCCAACAGCTTTGGTCCTTCTCAAACAGAAACTTTGCCAAGAAGCCTTTGACACCACTTCTAGTTTCCCAATGAGTTGTGACATCAGATGAGTGCAAGTGCAGGGCTTGAGCAATCTCTTCTGGCTTTGGATCTCTTTCCGTACCGTTGAAGGGTAGTTGATTGAGAATGGGAATCCTTAAATGTTGAGAGAATTCTTCCAAAGTAGGCACAAGCTGGTAGTCAGGAAATGTGAAGCAATGATGCAAAGGGTCAAAGAACTGGAAGAGAACCTTCATCATATCTTCCTCTGTGTTAGAGGTGGCCAAGTTGAGTAGACGACCATGCCTCTCGGTGAATGGATAATTCTCAGGAATCCTTGAAGCTAGCTCCTTGAGTTGTGGAATAATTCTTACAAGGTTGATTTGGATAGTTTTCCTGCGAAGTGAATCCATAACCTACAAAACAAGAACAAAGATGAATCTCCAAAATCATTGAAATGGTTAGTGAATGCATATGATGTTCATGATGTTCATGATGTTATGCACAAGTATATATGTACAAGCAAATCAAATAAGTTCCTAGTTTAGGCTTGCATGGGGTTTCATAGGTAAGTACCCTCTTGAAGTTTAGTTGGCTCAACCTGTCCTAGTAATAGTAACCGGGTTCTAAGGAGCTCAATATCACTGGATTGTTTCCTTGTTCATTGTTTCAGTTTAAGCCTCTTTACTGGCGACCTAAATATTCCAAGAAACCAACCCTCAATGAGTGTAGTATCGAGTATCTACCAACTTCGGACTGCACCAAAGCCGGTCATCTCACTACATCCTAAAAGGCCAAGTTGATCAAGTAAAGGGTTCTAGAAGTTCATTAGTACTTCATGACATCACTCAGCGGCCCCATATTCTCTTTGATTGACTCAAAGGCTACTGGTACCCACAAATATATCACACTAACATATCTATTTCTTAGACTGTGTCGGTATACCCCACACAGTTTCCACAACGTATTGCTATTTACCTATAATGTTTCCCAAATCTGGGTGGAGGATTCAAACCCAAACAATAGAACCGAAATGTAAAGCAAACAAGTCAAACAAGGTAAGCAAATAAATCTGATCTAAACCCTAAGGTAACCCCACTTTTATAATAAACCCCAGCAGAGTCTCCAGTTCTGTGATACGGTGGGAGAACTGACTTGAAGGTTTTGCGTTTTATCGCAAATGTCGCGGTTAGCAAGAGTCGCCACCGACTTTTCTTTTATCCAAAAGGAAAGGTAAAAAAGCACAGGAAAGACCTTTGAGATGTTTTCTTGAGTTCGGGGGGTAGATTATGAAAAGGGAAAGTGCTAGCACCCTTTTCAAAAATGGTTTTCCATTGGCTCTTAGTTACTTGTTTAGATCACTTACTTTGTTTTGTTTGAAATGGTGTTTGGTGTGATTTTGAAAGTATTTTGAAAAGAGGCCATTCGTTTAGGAAATTTTTGTAATGATTCTCGTTCGTAAGAATGTATACAAAGATGTTTGTCTTTTGAAAATGTTTTCAATGTTGTGTAAGATGTTTTGAAATGTGTATGTGTTTGTTTTTGAAAATAGCAAGGATTATTTTGAAATGGAGCAAGTAACTTAGAAGCTATCTACCTACTCAAATGTATTTCTTGTGCATTTTTATTCCTTTGACATTGTTGACTTACCATTGATTTGGTAAGCAACCCTATCTTTGGATGTAAACAGGACGGGCGTGGGTCATCGTATAACCATGATAGAATGTTGCCAAGTATCTTAGCATTTTTGAGGGACCAAGATCATTTTGTTTTAGGCAACCTTTGAATAGCGTCATCGAGGGACTATGATCTTATATTTGTTTTATTTTACCAAGATACTTCACATGTGTAACATGGCCATTTTAATTTAGGCAACCAAGTGGGAGAAACCCTAAGGGTGCTTGTGTGCAAAGTGTATCATTTTCATGCTTTTGTCTTGCATTTAGGGTTTTCTATTTTGCTTTGTTTTTGTTCTTATCATGCAAACTCTAATTTACTAATCATGGTATAAAAGCGATAAATTGCGTAAAATAAACTAAGCTATTACAACAATTTTTATGGGAGGGGGGAATACAAGTTTGAATGGAGATTTGAACAAATATAAAGCTAAATATATTATTACAACCAAATCGAATATGCGCAAATTTAAATGAATACAATACAAATATTTAAAATGCAATGCCATGTTCATGTTAGGAAAATGTTTTGATGTCTTGTTTTTGTGTAAGAAATATATTTAATTTAAACCCTAAAAATTATAAGGAAAAAATATATTAATTCTTTTTGAAAGGGGGTAAACCCTAGTTTTCAAATTAAAAGAAAATAATGCTTCATGTTTATTATTTTGTACATTTTTGTATAAGAAAATAATAAATAATATTATATGTAAATATTAAAAATTAAATATGTGTAAAAATTGGTATTTATAATTATAAAATGTATAAATAAAAATATTAAGTATTTTTAAATATATTTACAAGTTATTTAACAAAATAAACTCTATTTATCAAAATAAATTATTTTTCTTGTGAGAAAATAATAAAAATAATAAAATAAAAGTGTGAAAATAAATAAATCATTTTTTGGTATTTTTTATCAATAAGAAAAATAAATGAAAGTATTAAATATAAAAATATAAAGAAAAATATAAAAATATAAAAATTCAGCCAGGGGGGTGCAATAGTAAGTCAGGGGGTGTAAATAGCAAAAACAAAAAGGCCCAGGCGCCAAAAGCCTAGAACTTCATCCCTGACCTTCGTTCAGCCTTCTGCGCGCATTTTCCAATTCAATCTGCATCTTGCTTATGCTTGCATAAAAACAAAAACTCATAACTTGAAACATGTGGCATTTGAGCTCACGATTCTAACAATATAAATTATGTAACCTAACTCTTAAAGATCAGAGAGAATTTTTGAATCCCTAATTCGTGACCTAACTTTTTCAGAGTTTTCAATCTTCAAATTCTCTTAGCATAAGTAATATAAATGAAAAGTAATGATATGTACAGCTTCGTTATGATGAAAGCTACATTTTCCTTCACAAATCGTGGCTTGAGGTTTCCTATTCAGAGATATAGAGTTTGGAAAAAATACCTCCTTCAGTTGGAATCATGCAGAACAATGTAGGGACTTTAATGGAGGCCTGGTGATTGTTTAAGCTTCCTTGAACTTCCCTGAACCTATTCCAATGCTTATCTGGCTCTGAGGATGGCTGGAACTCTCTGACCAAGTCCAACTGCAAGCTTCCAAAGTGAAAATGTAAAATGATGAAACAAGGGTTACAGAACCATGGTGATGGCTTGGATTGATTAGTTATCAAGTGTATGAGATGCTTGAAGTGATTAAGCACAAAATGCACGAGCCAAATGAGAGTTGGCTGTACTTTTGCAGAAACTCTGTATTTAGGCAGAAATTTGGTGTTTTTGAGTTTCAGAGAGTTTCAAGTCCAAGAAAATCGTCCTATGCCTTGTAACAAGTTTGTATATTTGTATAGAAGTGATCCAAAGTCAACCCTTACTAGTTGTGCAAGCTTTGGACCTTTTTGCAACTTTTCTTGCATTTGAAGTAAAGTGAAGTGACTATACTTGCCATGCTTGTACTTGCTTGCTTGAGGGCTGAAATGAGATTGTACCAATTGCTTGAGAGATGTGTATATTGCTTGTATCAAGGGGATAGGTTCAATGCTCAAGATTGACAAAGTTGCAAAAGTTCCTCTTTATGAAAATGGCAATGTGAACTTTTTGCCCAAAATGAAAATGCATCTTGTGTAAAGCTTCAAAAGCAAAGATAAAGGCTTTAGCTTCTTAGTATGCATTTAATTATGGAGTTTATAGCAAGCTTATGACCTGTAAAGCAAGATATAACAAGCATAGATTTGATTTGCAACTTGATGCTATGTGAAAATGGCTTGATCAAAAGTGATAAAATGTCAACTTCCTCTCTTCGATTCTCCCTACTCAAAAATGATCTTGGAGAGTTCTTGGACATTTTGGAAATCTTGCAATGTGCTCTATAATCCATTTTTAAAATGAATTTTGAGATACTCTTGGAACTAGGTGAAAAATGTCCATGAAGTTAGGTCCAAAACCTGCCTAAATTAGGGCAAAATTTCACTAAGTTATTTAGTTCATGGCCCTATGTTCATAAATTCATAACTTGAGATCCAAACATATTTAGGGAAAAGTTTGTGAAGCAAAGTTGTAGATTTCATGGAGGACTACAACTTTCATGTCGAAAGTTTTTCTTGAATCAAAATGCATCATGGTGAAAAAGTGGTGCAAAGTTCAGAAAAATAAGAAAAAATTTATACTTAGAAAAATTCTAAGTTATGAAAATTTTTCAAATTAAAACCCTAATTTTCAAATTTGGTTTTCTTGGTGAACAAGTTTCATATTTTGACATATCTTGATGAATTATGACCCTTGGCACTTGATTTTGACCAAAAAGTCAAAGTTTGACTTTTCAGTATACAATTGACTTTTGATCAGTTGACTGCAAATTTCATCTGTCAATCCAATGAACTTGAGATCTTTTGAACCATGTAATTAGGTCAATATGATGCCATTGAACCCTTAAAATCATATTTAAACTCAATTGGTCATTGGCTAGGTTAAAAATCAGAAATTGCCCTTTCTCAGTCAAAACCCTAATTTTGACTATTTTGCCTTTTTGATGATTTGATCAAATTTCTTGAGGAGTTGTGATCCAAACTTGATCAAATGGTACATATGAGTCTAAAATGTTTATGTGGATCAAAAATTATGAAGTTTGACTATAAATTGGCCATGGTTGACTTTTTCCTTAATACAGCTGATTTTCAGGTCAACTGTCCAATTGACTGATCAAAAATGTGGTTCAAGGCTTGAAACTTAACATGAGTAATCTTAGGGGTCCAAAATGATGTATGAAAGTCACATGAATCATTGGTGGTCCAAAAATCCTTGTGCAAACTCAAACCCTAATTTTGGGTTATCAGTGCAAGATGAGATGTCCTGAGCTGAGCAAACCCTGATCTTGTCTTGAGTCCAAGAAGTCTTGTGAGAAAAGTCTAGATAAATGAGAGGGTAAATTTTGAGGTACAACACTAATCCTACCTGGTAAGTCTCTAAATAGATATAGATCCTTTCAAAAATATGAGTGCCATTGCTTTAAGGGTATTGTATAACCACAATGTTATTAAGATTTAACTTCAACAACTCTTCTGCATAACATCTCAAATGGTTGAATTGATCAATTTCAGCACCTTGAATATATTCCATTACTTTCATTTTTACCCTATATTCATGATCTTGTGATAATTTCACTCCCCACTTCTCATTGGTTTCAGCTATGATCCCCACTAGTTTAATATAAGGAGTATGTCTAAGGATATTTGTAAAAAAAATTGCAAGTCACTTAGTCTTTACATTTTTGTTATATGCAATCCTGTGTGGCATGTATAATCATCAACAAAACTAACTATTTTCAAATACTCCTGCCCATTCCATTTACTAAATCTCACACAGAACTTACAACCAGTCATACATTGAATCACCATCCTTTTGAAATCATTCTTCTTAATGAGCACTTTTTTAAATAATTTTCCATTCTATAATCCTTGATAACATCCCTTATCATATTCTTAAAAATTATCCCTAGATAAAATTTCACTCAATCACCACTCATATTAATTAGAAACTTAACTACCTCTTCATCATCATCACTCCCAGGAGAGGTGTACAAATGAACATAATCTTCACATTCTTCATGTTCCATATCAGCTGGTACTTTTTAATTGTTGCCACTATAAACCTCATATAAAATCTCAAGGAGGGTAGAACTTTAGTCCGGTCTATCTACTTGAATTCTTCACTAAAGGGAAATTCACTATCTCAATTACAACATAATCCTCATCAAATACTTCTTCAACATGTTCATCATTAACCTCAACATTATGCTAATCAACAACATTACCATCACTACCCATTTCTTCAACATATTCATCATTAACTTCAACAAAATTCTAAGGGATATAAAGTTGAGGGATCAAAAAGATGATTTTTGAAATAGGGCACTAAAAGTTTTAAAAAAAACATCAAAATAAAAGGAAAATGTTTTGTAAACCTAATTTCAAAATATATTTTCCGATTTGCAATAATGTGATATTATTTTCATTAATGTTTACAATGTCAAAAAATACTCATTTACATGTTCACTAATGTTAATCGCTACACAAGATTATCTTTACTCTTTGTGATGGTTGTTGCTCATACTCATTTTTTTTATATTCTCATTTCTCCTTTTATTAGGAGAAAAAGGAGGGATAGGGGGGTGTTTTTAGAAAAAATGGTGTGAGGATAACAAGGGCCGTGTTTTAGTTCTTTAGACCAAGAATTCCAAAGTTAATTGAACTTACTTTAAGGAGAATTTAACATGCTACCTCCAAAATTATACATGACACCCCCCTCCCCCCCCCTCCAAAATTTTTATTCCATTTTTATCCTTGGATGAGTTGAACATAATCTTCGGACGAAATTTCCAATAGAAGGATTAAAATTTCTGGAACCACTCAAATTTTCGATACACCCCTGCGAAATTTCCGGTACCATAAATTTTTGGTAGTGTATATACAATTTCCGATATATCAGAAATTTCAATTAATTTGAAACTTACAGTAGTATTAAAAACATGATTTTTTGAACTACTAAGATTTTGCCGATATATTTGGATGATTCTGATTGCATCGACACATTTGTATGGTCTAGAATGCATCACCATTTGTATAAATATGGGCATTTGTTATAGAGAAAACACATCTCAAAAAAATGTCTCTTCCTCAATTTCTGATTAAGGCATAAGTGTATTACAATGACAACAACCGTCCTATTGAATTCAAGCTTCCAGATGGCTCCAAATTCTTTTCCATCTTGAAAGAAACGTTGAATAATTTACTGCCTGATTTCGATAACAGAAGGGTGACAAAGGTAGAGTTTCGGGAGGATTGGATTGATACAAATGGATGGGTGAAATGCAACCTAACCGAGTTGAAGAATTATAAAGATGTGAAGGCCGTGTAGAAATCATTTCATCGTAGGATAACTAAAGATCCGATCGAGTTGGATGCGTAGATCTGAAAATCCGTCTACGATATAATGAAGTGTCTGAAACGTCCAAAATATTCTGGAAGTGTCTAGATAGGTTTTCTTGTTTAGTTGTTTTTGGATTATGTTTGTTGTACTGTTTTATGTTTGTTGTATTGTTTTATGTTTGTTGTACTGTTTTATGTTTGTTGTATTATTTTATGTTTGTTGTACTGTTTTATGTTTGTTGTACTGTTATAGGGTTTTGCCAAAAAATTATGTAATAAATAAGATGTTTGTTTGTCACAAAATATATATATATTATACAACCAAAATAAAATAGATCTACATAGGCCCTCCACATACTACATAAACTAACCTAGCTAAACCTTTACAGATCTCACCGTTTGAGTTTACCAAACCCATAAGACTGTCAGCATAAACTGCAATAAACTGGAGTCGGTTGTCCTGATCTCTTGCATGTGGTAGAGGTGGTGGTGGTGGCTCTGTAGATGGGCTAGCACCAGAAGGCTCCAGAACATCAGATGTTGCAGTCGGTGGTATGATCCGAGGGTGTGACACACTGTGAAATAACTTCAGGTATCCATCCTTACACTGCCTGAAACTGCACATTCTGCTCAGCCATCCGTTTCCGGTGAGAACCGGTCGGAGGATGACGTCCATCCCGTAGCTCTGAAGTCTGTGCCTCGTCAGCACGGGCTTCAGCATCAACTCTGTCAGTGGTCCGTCCCGCAATGGAACATCTATGTCTCTGTTCCGCACTGCAAAATAAGAAAATATCAGGAAAATATAAAATAACGGAAATTAAAATTGAACTACCAAAAATTTTAAAATTTCTGGTATTATGTGACGCACTGGAAATTTCAAAATTTCCGGTATAAATGATAAATGAAAATACCGGATATTTTGAAATTTCCGGTACAAAGTATCGGAAATTTCACAAAAATACCTTAAATTCTCACTTGTTCGCAAAATTTCCGGTAGCGCCTTCAAAATTTCCGGTATCGTCCAAAAATTTGAAAAATCCGATTGTCTACGAGAATTTGAAATCTGTTATGATAATTTGAGTCCGGACAATTTTGTCTTTTCATGCCCTTTAGAAGATGTCAAATATAATATGAGGAGTGTCAAATTAATTTCTCTAATTTAACAAGAAAAATGTTTTCAAAATGTGTTTTGGGACATAAGATTCCAAAATCATCAAATAGTGTAAAAAAACATAACCTTCAACAATTAAATGCATACCAAACCATAGTCACTACACATTCTTACACATTTTCTGTATTTACATATATATGCACACATACATAGTTTTACAAATTCTCAATCAAACCAACATCATTTGCTATAGATAATGATCTTGAGCATGCACACTTCTTGAGTCTGGTTTACTAAAAAACTAAACTTGACAAGAAGACTATTTCTACAACACACTGTTAGTTCTTTTGAGTAATGAAATTTGGCTCAGCTGGTTTCTTAGGCAAGAGTGGTAGCAATCTCTTTGTCGGTGTCTGTGTCTGCGTCAGCATCACTCTTTTGTCACTTCTTAAGTGCCTTAATGCATTAGATGCAAACCTTTGTACATACATGGTGGAAACAAAGCTTGGTGAACACTCTTCCTCATTTTCAGAAGCATTTTGTAGTCTTACATCTGCTTCACGTAACGCTTTATGAGCCCTTTTTTCTCTGTATCGACGCCATATTACTTGTATGAACCGCGCTCCCCATGTCCTCCATTGCAATGAATAGAACCTGCTCAAACAACATTGTCCTCAATGAGGTTTGTCTTCTCTTTTCATGCTAATATAGTGTAACATTTTTTCAAGCCTTACCTAAAAGTGTGTTGAAGTTGTTTTCTGTTGATAAGACGGCGAAATTGAGAAGCAACAATCTTCAAGTCATCATGCATGAGAGCAAAAGCTTCAACTTCTGAAATAGTTTCCACAGTACTAGTTGAAATAGGTAAGTTAGAGGAAGTGTTAGGATCCAATGCCCATGTTAGAAGCTCCTCTCCACAAAAATCACCAGACTTAAGCTCCGACGAGTTAAAGAAACCAGTTCTTCCACCATTTGTTGTTGCGGTCTTAAGTTTTCCGCGCATGATGAAGAGCATTTCGTCCACCGGATCACCTTCGCGAACAACATAACTTTTCTCGGTATAAAGGACTGGTTTGAGTTTATCACACATTGCATCCAGCAACTGTTTATCCATGTTGCCGAAAATAGGCACCTATCAAATGTTCATCACATGTAAACAAGTATAGTTAAGTGAAGAAAGAAAAAACAGAGTGAAAAATGAGATTATTATGTATGATACCAACTTTTTTAAGTAAATCTAAGCAAAGATGTCTCTTTATGTCTCTTCTGAGATCTTTAGGGAGGTTGCGAATCAACGTCTCCTCTTCGACACCTCGATTTTCTTGCCATTTGTATTGTTCATACCGTCGAATTCTTTGCTTCATGTACTCCGGTAGCATACGGTGGCACATCCATTGTTCTGCATCCCTCCTTTTGATTCTCATCTCTTCAACTCTAACAGTTGTAGATTGTAGATATTTCTGTCACAAGAATCAACACAACACAACCTATAATCTTTTCCAATAGAAGAAAGACTCGTAAAGTAGTACATTATTTCGGCGACTAAGCCGTCCTAATATCCTATCGCATGAATATTTTCAGATAAATAGGCTTCTAAAAATCTTCGGTCTGGTCTATTTTAAAAAAGGTCTGATGTGAGATGAGTCTGACACTAAGTCATAGACTCATGTCAGTTGATCTGACTTATTCTCACCCGTATCTCTGATACCATCTCAGAGTCCTTCCTTACTAAGAATTACCTGCATGTTTCCAATAAGTAATGCGAATAGAACCAATCCAAAGACGGCGATGAAGATCGCAAAGATTATCTCCCCAATATAAGTGCTTGTCTTCAGGTTCTGCCCAACAGAACTGCAAAAAACAACCGAAAAAAATCGACTTTTAGAATGTGAACCTTACATATGGAGCCAATAGTAGAGAAAATCAGTCACCAACCTCAAATTGCGCAAACCCCACCAAAAACAGTAGAAGAATTTATGATGAAAGTCTGTAGTCGAACCGACGACACGAGACTCTAGACCATCAATAAATATTCCAAAATCAAAAACTGTTGGATCAACGATATCATCGGGTTCTTTGAAAGGACAAGTAGTCGAGTTGCTGAGAAACGAAAAAACAGTCGAATTAACCCATCCACAGCTCAAATAGGAATCATCAAAAAGTCCAGTATTCTTCAATCGTTTGCGCCAACACCGCAACTCTGATTCTATTGAAAACAAATACCAAAAAGCTCCAACCACCTAGTATATACCACATAAATTTAGCATAATATTAATAACAAGGAACATACATATAATTAGTTGCTTGTGACAAAAGTAACAAAATTATAAGCTTACATGACTTGCTAGCATATAAAGAAAAAGATTATAAGCAGCTCCAGCCCATGCCGTCTCAGTCAATATACCAGAAGTGCTTGTTACTTCTTTGAACAACGGATAGATTCGCAAAAGTCTCGGTGCATACTGTGTTATTATTGTATACTTCAACCAATCCTTTGCTATATATGGAACTGAGCATCGTTGAATTGGAATTATAGCCAAAATAACCATCTAATAACACATTATTGCAAATGTTAAAACAACATTGTATTAAGCATTTCACCTTAAAAATCACTTTTTAGTACATATATGACTTAAGAAACTGAATTTCTGAATAAGTACTTTTCGCTTTTGATTAGTCCTTAAGTAAATCAAAAAAGCACTTTGAGTTCTGATACCTGAGGAAGTGGAAGAATTGATAGAATATCAATGATGAAATGAGAAGTTAAGTATCTAACTGCTATAGCCCAAAGATCATCAACGTGCTCACCCCTTCCGAACACGCGCGAAGAAGGAGCAATAAACCCGGTTCGAAACTGAAACACTATACGAAGAATGTAGAAAAGATCGAAAAAGGTGCGAAGAACACTCGCAGTAATCTTCAAAGTTCCACTCAAATCAAGGCACTTTTTCTCGTCATCAATCACAGGGATGTAAAAGAACAGCGGATCCATCGACACTGCCATGACACATGTTATTACAAAGATCTTGTTCCATTTTTGAAGTAGTGGACCTTGTGGATCAAGAACACTCCACCTAGAAGCTGGTTTTTGCAATGGTTCATTGTTTTTTGCAGGACTAAAACTTGGTTTAGATTTTCTTTTTTCAAATCCATCAATTGAAGAATCATATTGTGAAATATTAAAAGATGATGATTCTGATTTCCAATCTTCAAATCTGAACAATAATATAAAGTGAGTTAAGTATCATATCATATCATATAGAACCATTTTTTCTGATTCAAAAGAAAATGAATAGAATATAAAACAACAATACATGTGATGCTAATTGAATAACATGGTTGAAAGTATAAAGTACAAACCTCACAAATTTCTTTTCCTTTGGACTCATCATGATTGAACTTCTTCAGCATACAGTGAGAGTATTTATTATGCTTTTATACAATGTGAGAAGTGCAAGTCCTTTAAGTAACTTCGTAGGGCACACACAACTAAAATACATGAGTACTATTTTCTGCATGGTATCACAAACTCTTGATTTCGAGGGTCTTGCTCATACATCCTAATTGTTAATAGAGTATGAAATACTCTACACTTTCATTACAAGAATATTGAAGATGAAGTTTTTATTTTTTATTACAATTTTGTTATCTTCCATAATCTTTTCTAACTATTCTCAACCACTTATATCCTATCCTATTACGGTGGTAAAGTTCACTTACAAAGGGTTTATACATGACAAGGCCCAATAACAGGTGTAAGCCCAATACAGAAAACACACACTAATACTCTCCTCAAGATCAAGGTGGTGGCAATGACACGACTTTGAGCTTGCTCCTGAGGTCTTTAAATGTAGAACTGGGCAGTGGTTTTGTCATGATATCAGCTATTTGAGCAGAAGCTGAGACATGCTGAATTTTGAGCTTATTTGCAGCTATCCTTTCCCTAACAAAATGAATATCAAGCTCAATGTGTTTGGTTCGAGCATGTAAGACAAGATTGTGACTCAACATAACACTTAAATTGTCACACAATAGAGTGGGAGAGAGGCATTTGACTTTTAATTCAGCAAGTAAAGACTGCAGCCAAAGTAATTATGTTGTAGTGTGTGTTAAGGCTCTGTACTCAGCTTCTGCGCTTGACCTTACCACAAGAGTTTGCTTCTTGGAGCTCCAAGAAATCAGGTTGGGACCAACAAATATGCAAGTTCCAGATGTTGACCTTCTGTCATCAGGGTCATTGGCCCAATCTGAGTCACTATAAGCTCTAATGGATAGTTCTTGATTCGAGTTGGCAGGAGATAACATTAAACCAAGTGTGGTAGTGTCACTGAGGTACTTGAGAATTTGCTTCACTATACTCCAGTGACTGTCCAATGGGTTAGCCGTGAATTGGCAAGCCTTATTCACACAATAAGTTATATCTGATCTTGTGAGTGTGATGTATTTCAAGGCCCGTACAATTGATTTGTACAATAAAGGATCCTACATAGTATCAGTACCAAATTTACTAAGTTTACAATGGATGAACATAGGTACAACAACACCATTTGCTTCTTCCATGTTAACTCTGCTAAGAAAGTCTCTGATATATTTTGTTTGTGTAAGGATGAGAGATCCATTGATCTGATACTTGACTTCAAGACTCAAGAAGTATTCTGGCTTACCAAGTTTCTTAAGAGCAAACTCATTATGAAGCTTAGATATTACCTTGTGAATTAGAGAAGATGAGGAACCTGTAACAAGTATGACATCTACATAGACTAAAGCATATAGGGTAATACATTGATGATTGTAGATGAATAAGAGTGATCACACTTGCTGGCTATAAAGTCAAACTGAAAGAGTGTCTTGTGTAGTTTCTCATACCAAGATTGAGAGGCCTGCTTAAGGCCATATATATCCCTGATTAACTTGTAAACCAGAGCTTTATTTTCGTTTTCAAAACCTGGTAGTTGTAGTATGTAGACCCCTTCTTCTAGAGATCCCTTCAGAAAATCATTGTTGATGTCAATTTGTTGTATATCCCACTGATATGTTAAGGCTAAAGTGAGAAGCACTTTAATGGTGGCTGATTTTATGACAAGTGAAAAATTCTCATGATAGTCAAAATTATACTGTTGATTGAAGCCTTTGACAACTAATATGGCTTTATATTTGTTAAGAGTGCCATCAGAATTTTCTTTGACCCTAAACACTCATTTACAGTCTATGGCTTTTCTATGAGAGGGAGGAGAGGTGGGAGTCCAAGTGTATTTGGAAATTAGAGCATTGTACTCTTGTTGCATAGCTTTAAACCAATGAGGTTGAGTTAGTGCTTGTTTGACTGTGGTGGGTTCAATATGAGTAAAAAAGACTTTAGGTTTCAAACTTCCAGTTTATCCCCTGGTTACCATATGATGATTATTAATGACTAGGGGTATTATTGATATTGTATCATGAATAGATGGGGATAAAGATAACTCAGGTGATATATGTGTAGTGAGATTGTTTTGATGTGGAGAAGAAGACATTTGTTCACGCTCACTTTGATCTAATGTATGCTCAGACTCAATGTGTAGAGAAATGTTATTTTGACTATTAGAAGTGTCCAATATTTGTTGTTGAGGTCTCCAAGACTGTTGAGTATTGTTATAAGTGACACTAGGAGTGAAGTTGATTTGACCTGAATTAATGTCAGCCTGGTTAAGGGGTGTAGCAGACTGAACATGATTAGACTGAGTAGAGCAATTTTCTAAACTTCTTTTATGAAGCATCAGTCTAGGTACAGATAGGAAGTTGCTTGAGCAAGTATTATTCTTTTTTGTTGTGTTGCCTAATATAGAGTTAAATGGAAACTTTGTTTCATCAAATACTACATCTTTTGATATTTTTTTTCCCTCTACTGAGGCATTTTTGACCCTTATGATGAGGAGATGTACCTAGATAAACACACTCATAGCTTCTAAGTTGCAGTTTGTTTTTGTTGAAAGGTCTGAGGTGAGGAAAACATGAGCAACCAAACGTTCTAAGACTTTTGTAGTCAGGTATAGTGTTAAAAAGAGCATGATATGGAGAGGTGATGTTTGGAAAATTAGATGTTGGTAACCTATTCAATAGATATACAACATGAGTTAAACTGTGATCCCAAAATTCAATAGATATATGAGCATGAGCCAAGAGTGTTAATCCCATTTCTACTATGCTTCTATGTATTCTTTCTAGAGTTTCATTTTGGTGTGAAGTGTGAGGACATGTTAACCTATGAATTATGCCCAAATCATTTAAGTATTTTGTGAATGGTATAAATTCACCCCCAAAGTCAGATTGTACAACTTTTATTTGAGCTTTAAACTGAGTTTGCACATAGACAAGAAATTGCTTAAAGAAGGCTTCAGACTTCTGTTTCAGAAAGTACAACCAAGTATATTTGGTGTATGTGTCAACTATGGCTATATAGTATGAATATCCCTGACTAGAGGGATTGGGTGAAGGACCCCATAAGTCAACATGAACCAGTTCAAAGGGAGTAGAATATACATTTTTAGATAAAGGTGCATGTAATCTATGGGATTTACCAACACTACAAGACAGGCTTTAAGTATAAGTAATACTAACTCTTTTCTTTGGTACTGTTTGCACATTTGGAGTTTGACTTGCTTGGGTTGGTATTTCAACATTCGTTGCCAATTCACCAGGAATAATTGCAACTTATCTATTCTTCTTACATGTTCTTTTGTTGTGCCCATATTCTAAGCATGTCTTACGCACGCGGCTTGTGTTTGATCTTTGTCATCTTGTTTAGGATGCCTTATCTGGTTCTCTTCTGAGAAGTTTCTTTGACTTACCTAGACCTCTCTTGAACATCTAGCAAATCTCAATCTAACATATGCTACCACTTCATTTAACTTCATGTTGGTATTGTTCTTTAATGTCAACGATCACTCCAGCAACCCAATCAGCATTAGCATTCTTATTGTAGAACTTTCTTCCACATTTGTGTTTATGCAACAAAGTTTTAATCTTAAATGTTGTAGTTCTTAAAAATCTACTTCATAGGACAATGTAGTTACACTTCTTGTTGTCCTTACAAATAACCCTACATTTATTCCCATCATTTTTTACATACCTTACATCCCATACGATTCAACACATTATGTTCCAATATATCCTTCTTAAATTGTTTCACTGATGAAAATTCCATTCGCAACTTGAATTTGAAATTCTTTGCTAGTGTTTCCTCCTCATTGAAACTAATCATTATAGGCATATCATCATAATTATCTTCATCTGCCCTACTATCAAGTTGATCAAACATATAGTTTTCTTCTATGATATGTGCCTTATCCATCTCTACTTTGGTAAACTTGCATGGATGAATGGTAGCATTACCCCTTAACCCTTCATCAATATTATCCATTAACCCTTCATCAACATTACCCCTTTACCATACATCAACATTATTCCTTAACCATTCATCAATTTGTTCATCATCAAAATCATACATTCTCTCATCTTCACTATCATCAAAGTGAATACCATCCATTGAATCTTCAATTAATTCACTATCCTCATCACTCCCTTCAACGCTTCCATGTCTCTTTTGATTCTCAATTGACCTCTCCATATAGGTCGAATATCCTGTAGAATTTTTTTGCCCTGTATATATTTCAACATCATAATTATTCTTCTCAGTAGCCAAAGCTAGCATAATGCATCTTCATCATTTGTAAATGGTTGTAGATCATTCTCAAGAGAACTATGTTCTTTTTTACACCACATTTTCACTTGATCAACATTAAAGGTTGGGTTCATCCCCTTAATTAGGTCATCAGTTTCAAAGAATAACCAGAAATCTGAGTCTTGTCCACTGAATACATATATATATCCCCACCCTTATACCTTAACTTTGGGTCCTTTAAAAAACGACGCTTGTTGTAAAATACCACCTTGAATAACCTTATTTCCTGTAAATTACATATAAGAAAAAGGGTAAATTTGACATTACACTCACAGATACGGACAACCCACGTACCAAAACCCTAAATGGAAACAGTCAACACGACAAAGACTTCAGAACCCTAGAATAATGTGGGACAGATGAAAAATTAAAGCGACGTGGGGTTATTAAGATAGTAAACAAATCGAATTTCACCAAACAACTTAAATAGACATCACAAGTGAGACTAACCCGAGACCACAACTTTGCAGAAACCTGATAATCTTCAAGTACCAAAAAAGAATCAGGGACCACGACTTTAAATTTGAGAAATATTCAATGTTGTTGGAGATTTGCATTTACGATGGAGAAGAACGTTGAGAGATTTGCATTTACGATAGAGAAGAACATTGTAATGAGACTGAACTAAGAAGTTTAGGACTTAAGCGTTTTTCGTTTTGTTGAGCTTTAGTAAAAAAAACAACGTGTTCACGAGTTAAACAAAAATAAAAACAATTAAACAAAAAAATTTTAGTCCACTTGTAATGACACATCATTTATCGTTAGTGGAATAACGTTGGAGACTAATAATATAGATGGAAAAATTTTGTAGGGATCAATCTTTGAAGAAAATCTTAGAGGGACTAAAATTGAAAATCACTATAAAAAATGAGATAAAAATAAAGGTTAAATATATTTTTGGTCTCTGCAAAATTATTATACACGGAGTTTTAGTTCCCGTTATTAAACCAATGTATATTTTTGAATGATTATTTTGCATATATATTTAGAACGTTATAAACAGTTCCTAATAAAAGGAACTCAAAATTTGATTTATAAGTCGAAATTTTCATTATTTTTATTTATTATCTTTTGAAATTTAAAAATTTATATTTAATTCTTCTCATTTAAAAAAAAATTAATTTTACTAAATTATTTTTATATATTCTAAATGTATATGAAAAAAAATTATTCACAAATTTAAAAGTGTAAAAATAATTCAACAATTTTCAAAATTTCAAGAAATAACAAAAATATATAAAAAATTTGTGAAGATTAAAATATATTATTTTTTTATAAAGACTAAAATAAAATTTAAAATATTTATAAAGACTAAAAATATATTTAACCCTAAAAACAATCAAACTTACTTATATTTTTTTAAAACAGAAAATGATCAAATTTTTCTAATAAATCATTACAGATGGAGTGCTAGCTAACAAGCAGGTAATAGACCCTTGAAGTGGATAATTATGTGTATTTTTTTTAGAAAAACAATAAAATATGAAAATATTATTTTAATTATTTTTAAAAATACACAATTATCATTTTAACTTCTCTCTATTACAATTAGTTCATTTTATCTCATATATTATTAAGATAAAATATTTTTTTTATCCGTATAATACATCAAAATTCATTTTAATTTTTTAATTTAAAAAATATTCATATTAATTCATTAACTCTTTAAAATATTTTATTTTAGTTATTTTTATTTAATTAACGACCGAAAAATTCATAAATCAGCTGTTAAATTTATCGCTAGTTAGACAAAAAGAATTAAAATGAACCGTTTTAAAGAATTAAAGAACTAATATAAATTATTAACAAATTAAAATCAACACATTTAAAAAAAATGTAAAATAGAAAATAGTTGAACAGATTAAAGGAGTTTGAAAATTAAATTTTTTTATTAAAAGAAATCAAAACATATTTAGAATGAGTTCATGGCTAGTGATTCCAATCATGCGCAAAGATTTTTAATTTATTAATTAAAAAATTGTAACAACGTAGGAGTATTTACTATCTAGCATCCACCAAGATGCATGATTAATACTATTGCTTTTATCTTTTGTGTCATCATCATTGACCAATGTGTCGTGTGATATATGGCCCTATCTCAAAAGCATAGACTGGACTGTTGTCTTTTAATTTGTTGAAGAGAAA